>OY293826.1:2696484-4044727 GCA_958507055.1 Crioceris asparagi
ATATTGATAATAATAATAATAATAATAATAACTTTTCTGATTTATTTGCAACTAAATGAGAGAGGCTATAAAGTTAAGTTTAGTGTTCATCATTAAATTGGATATTTAACAGAGCATTTTAATTATATTGGTTCATGTAAACATTTGAAAAATATTGCTTTTTTCTGGTATTGTAATGTAGCACCCACGATAAAAGGTTTATCAAACAAAAATATTGACTGACATTTTTCAAAAACTCAAGTATTTCCGAATTACAACACTAGGAAAGTTCAAGACAGTTGAAGCAATATTTTGAAATCACTGAATGTAACTGTACAGGGTTATTCATTATATTTTGACACTCTTATCACGATTGAGAGATAGAAAAAAGTTGTTCATGTAGTATCTTTTGGTAAAAGCGGAAATAGAAAAATCACTTTACAACATTGAACAAATGTATCTAGTCATATTTATTTAAAAAACACTCCTGTATATTATTAGTATATTATTAGTTAGAATGAAAGTCCTCCTTGTTTTATATATAATTTTTTGGCATTTGATTCAGGCACTTTTGAAATACTTGAGTTTAAACTTATTTTTCTACAGTAACTGTTGCTATGAAAAGAATTAAGTTGCATCGAAAACGTCTGCAATTATCGTAATTATGACAATGAATACATTTATAAAATATATCAAATACTATTAGGAACACAATTAAGAATTTCTGAGAGCGCAACGAAAGAATAGGACAATCGAAAGAAATTTAGATGAAGAACTTGATATTTTACTGTACTTTCAAGGTAATGGAAATATCCCTTAGAATACCTACCTATTATTTTTTAGAAAATCCAGAATATTCAGTTCCTGGTGTGCAAAAGATGTCTGGAATATATAATTATATATAAAATTCATAAATTTCAAGAGGCTCGCATATTGTGCTGCAATGCTTAGGCGTCTTTCACAACAGCGGAGGTATTTAATCGGAAATATAAGATTTTTTTGGGGTACGGAAAATTCACACCAAATACAGGCTGTTAAAATACAGGGACGATAATCTCTTAATTTGTGATGTGGTATGTTAAATAATATGGTAATAGGACAAATAATTATATATGAACGATCCCTCACTGGTGAATGATATCTAATATTTTGATACGGAAATAGAAAAATTATTAGAAAATATCCCAGTTGAACAGTATATTAATTTAATATGACAATACCGGCTCCAGAAAGAGAGAAACGGAACCGTCCGATGGCCAGCGAATAGCCCGGATCTAAATCCGTTTGATAGATTCTTATGGAGATACCTGAAAAACAAAGTGTTTTATAATAATACCCAAAAGTAAGTAACTTTTGAGTGTAACATTAGTCATGAAAATTATTGAACGCTCATTAATATCAAAGAAGATAGTACTTATTCCATAATCCACGAATATTCTTTGCTTGTACTTGTAATTATCCAGATTTCTCAGAACATCGCAGCGGAAATACGCGTATTTCAGATTTTACCACTGCTGTAACTCGAAAACCGTAACTTTATGGAAAAAATGTTATATTTAAATGTTGCTACAAATAATCTGGTCTTTAATTTGGCAGTCTCAGATTTTAAATTTTCGAAAGAAATTGTCCTCTCTATATAGCAGAAATACACATATTTCAGATTTTAACACTGCTATAACTCGAAATCCGGAACACTTTTGAGAAAATGTGCAATTCAAATAATTCCGGATATTGTATTGTCTTTAGTTCTGTCGTCTCAGATTTTCGATTTTCGAGATAAATTGCCCCCTCCACCGTTTTCGGGGAAGTTCGTACTGTGGAAGTGAAGCAGCGCAGTGCGTGTTGAACTGTTTGGATGATTGACCAGAGTGATAAGGATGCGCTTTTAAATCCATCTGGCTGTCACATCTCCTCCTACCGCAAAGCAACTGGAAATCAGTGAAAGTATATTTCTCGAGCACAGCTTCTCAGTAAGGGTGTATCTTTACAGATTTATTGTGAGTCATTGGATCAGAATTTACGGTAAACTGTAGATCCCTTGTCTGTCGTAACACTTTCAAGTCCGAAAAGTCACCTACACTCGGAACGGACACAACACTTGAAGAAGATGTAACCAATAAAGCCCCAGGTGCTGACAAAATCAACGGTGAAACTTATTGAAACTACGCTAGCTGTCTGTCGGAGGGTTCTATCTCCTGAAGAAATAAATAGTTGAAATTTACAAAATATCCATCCATTCGTCACAATGGTTCGGAACCCTACCTGTGCGAGTCCGATTTTATTTCCCTGTTCGTTTGCCGCGTTTAAGCTTGTAATGAAAGGGGGTGCAATATATCCGTACCCTTATGCTCCGCTACTGTATTGTAAGTGTACCTATACGGAACCATCAAAGTGTGAGATTTAATCGTAGATACCTATACATGCCCTAACTTTAATTATTCAAGAAAATATTAATTACTTCATCCTACTTTCTCATATACATTGAATTTAAGAGTCTAGTTTGCGTAGGTACCTGTTCCAACTCCAGAAAATATATTTACCTTATTTTTGTTGATTAATGTTAGCAAATTAATATTCTTAATTAACTCTTCTCAATTAGTCATCTCTCCTAATTAAAATGTTATAAAAATTATAGCACAAACAAAAGGTGGGCGCTGAGTAGAAGCGTTCAATTGAAGTGTTTTTTTTTTAACTTTTTTAGTAAATCTGTGTGTATGTTTTTTAAATGACCTTTGCAATTTTTTCCTTTCTGAACAATATGCTGGGAGACAAGAAGTGCTATTAGAATTATTTGTCTTGTTGACATTTTACTGAGGGAAAATTTGAAATACATAGATGATAGCGCAATGTTTATCAGAAATTTTATTTTCATGGAGGCAGTTTGGAAAAAGTGAAAACAGATAAGAGATTTAATAAATAGAGCGACAAAAAATGATCATGCCAGGCGATAATTAAATAAGATTATTCTCGTCGTTGGCACATATCTAGAGAGAAAACAACGAAAATGGAGTTCAATCGGGGTGCTACCGCCAGCGGCAGATCAATTAATCGGATTACAAGTAAAAGCCGCTAAATCATTCTTTTCAATTTGGGTATATTTCTTGTTTAGACTTTATGAAGAGTATTTTTTGAAACATAAACTAGGAAAATGAAAATTAAATGTTGCTTTTATTTCTGCTATCAAAATAAAATACCAGAACATAATATATTTGACGTTATTTCAAATGATCGTCTATAAAGCTGAAGAAATTATCAAATTCCTGAAACAGTTTTTGTCGGTTTTGAAATAGCTATTCACAACTTGTACTGGCTTCAATTGAGGGTAGGCTGACGCTTCCATTGAACTTAAGTATGTTGGCGAAACATGGTTTGATATTTCCATGTACACTATGGCAGTCGAAGAGAATTCTCTACCTCCAATTTTTTAATCTTTCGCAATGTCGATATTAATTAATTAAAAATAAAAACCGACTATTGAGCTCACAAGATACTATGCTGGGTGGCTCATTAATAAAGGACGCCGGCTGTATCTCAGGACGATCCGGAGAAAAAAAAAATAGGTAGATCGGCCAAAAAAAACTGGAAAATATTTGAAAGTTGCTATGTCTACCTCTAGAGGGCGTAACTCACACCGTGAATTAAAAAACACTGTCTTATTCGAAATTATCCCAAGTTAACCTATATTAAAAATATTGTTTTTGTAACCTACTGAAAATAAGACAAGTTTTTTGTATTACAGTCAAATAAAGGGTGAGGGGGTAAATGTTAGTTTGGAAAAAAACTGGATAACTTTTTTTTGATATGAACTATTCTGAATAACGTTAACATAACATTTTGAAATGCTTTTCTACAACGAAATTGTGTATATCTCCTGCATTTTTTTAAGTTGATCAAAAAAAATGCAAAAATCTCATTGCCTGTCATGATATAGTTTTCATAGAAAATACCATCATCATTGACATGAAACGTATAAGCCAATGGCAGCATTTACCTACATAAAGATATAATGTAATGACAACTTCATACATTTGCATAATTATGAGGTATAAGCAAAATGGAAGTTATTTAATACAGTAGTTGATAGACATTAGATAACGTTAATACGATACATACGTATGGTATTTAGGCCTGTTTAATTATTTGTTATTTTTAATGTTTCACTTGCATTAGCTGATTTCATATTATGAAATGGAAATGAACTCATTAACACATGAACACTAGATATCAATCATTGACTGCGTTTAGCTTACTCGATGCATTTTTTATTGTTGTGTATTTGTTCATTTATTGTAGAATTGCTCGTTCAATTTGTTCGGGTTCATTTTGTAGATTGTTTGGAAAGCTATTGAAAATGTTTAAACAAAGTAAAAATAATTAGAAAGAAAAATGTTGAACAGATTGCGAAACAATAGAAGTATAAACAAATCATTGATGATGCTAGTGTGTGAACGGAAGACCGAAATCAATCCAAAGGACGGTCAACTGTTGAAGTGAAATAATTAATTATGCACATGTTAGTTTGTTAAATTGTAATCAATGTGTGTATTTATTAAATTGGTTCAATAAATTTTATTCAAGTCACCGATTGTTTGCATCCGTATTGGCGAACCGAGTCACGCTACACTATCATTTATATAATTAAACATT
The DNA here is from genome assembly GCA_958507055.1 of Crioceris asparagi. Lineage (NCBI taxonomy): Eukaryota > Metazoa > Arthropoda > Insecta > Coleoptera > Chrysomelidae > Crioceris > Crioceris asparagi. The sequence goes on from OY293826.1 coordinate 2,701,111, forward strand.
CCCACTTATATATTTACGTATAATACGCTGGTAGGTTGATGTAATTGATATATCTGAGAAATGCTTAACTAAAAAAATAAAAACCTCTATTGAATTTTTCAAAAGACAATAAAAACACAAGTTTCAAGTTTATGAAACTTACCGTCCCACGGTTGACGATTTGCTTTTAAATTTCTCTCTAAAGCCTTTATCACCGCATCAGGCTCTAAAAAGTCTTGTCATCATCCCTTATATATTACATAATTTATGTAATTTAATATTCCCGTTATCCATTTACAGCGATAACTGACAGGTAATAATAGACAGAAGGTATAGAACACTTGTGCTGTTACGTAATAGCATAACATCTTTTTCTTTACGACATGCGTTAGTAAACTAGATAAAGACGTCATGCTACTACTGTTATAACTGGGACTGGACTATACAGCAGTGGTTAATAGACCTTTTCAAGTTAATCGTCAAGTAAGCCCTCATCTAGATATAGATTCAAACAGATATACCATAAATATACCATATGCGAGTGTGTGTAAAAAGATAAGTGGCTACTTGAATAATATGGATGGTTAACATAAATTTAATTTAAACTAATTAGATAACAATTTTATATATATACTGTAAGGGGCTGGACATACCATCGATCTAGTTATTGAGGAGATAACCCAAATGTTTTTCTTTATTAATTTCTAATGAATAAAAAGATAATTAAATTTTAGTTATTTCTTTTCGGTATGTAAAATTTTGAAATTCTTATTAAATGTGTGATTTGGAGCGGAACTATTACTCAAATAGATTTCCGTGTGTTGTCCATTCATGGTGTTAAAAGTTCTTACAGCTTTGTCACATGTGGAGTCCCACAAGATTAAATTTTGGGTCCATTATTATTTAATGCCTACATAAATGGAATATTGCAAGTTCAGATACCGGGTGTTATTCTATCATTTACTGATGACACAGTCATTATGTGTAGTGGTGACAGTTGGGATGAAGTTACAGCCAATGCTAAATATTCTTTAAAAATTATTTGAAAATGGTTTAATTATCACATACTTTAAATATGTCAAAATCGAGAGTTTCGAATGTGTCTCGATACGCGAATAAGCTACCTGTTAACGACGGACTGACAATAATACATTATGATGTTTGTTATAATTCAAATAGTAAATGTGATAAAATAAAAAGAGTAATTGAAGTTTAATACCTTGGTGTTATACTAGATGAAAATTGGAATTGGAAGAGAAATATTTTTAGTATTATTAAAAAAAGTAAGATACCTTCTTTTTGTTTTATATAAAATGACAAAAATGATTTATTAAAATTGTACCATGCTTTGTTCTATAGCCGTAGCGTCCTATTTTATGGAATTATTTGTTGGGGTTCAGATTATTCAAATGCATTAGGGCTGGAAGCCAGAATACAAAAGCGTGCTATCAAAATTTTAACGTTTAATAAACAACACAACCATTTTAGTGAGAAAAGATTGTTGAATATCAATCAAAAATATATTTTGGAAGCACTCATAAATAATTATTGTATTCTACGGGAACAGTATAGGTACTATGCTGAATCATCTGTTTGTAGCTGCGAGTTAACACTGACCGACTTCGATCTTCGAAGTTAAGCAGCGCAATACGATGGAAACGGCTTGGACGAGTGACCGTTGAAGTGGGCGCGAGTTCGAGTCTCTGTCGCATTGCATTCTCTTCTCTCGCAAGGCAACGGGTAACCAGTGAGAGTATATATTCCCTAGTACAGCTCTCTGGAAGGGTGTGCCCTTAAGATTTATCTTGAGACACATCGGTGTTTCGGAATCCACGTTAAACTGTAGGTCGCCCTTTCAAGGCAGAGAAGCCGCCAATGCTCGGATACGAGTACGGCACTTAAAGAAGAAGTTTTTTTTTCAAAATTCCGCGAACATGATTTTATTTTTTATCGAGCATTTAAAAAAATATTATACAAGATGGTCGCAGAAAAGCTGGGCAGAGAGCAACTTCATTTTTTAAATAGACATCCCTAATTTTTTTGACATTTTTGGATTCCTGATAAACTTTCAACCATTTTTCATGTCATATGTCCTAAAAATCATCCGCCAGTATCATAAACTCGAGCAACAATACATTTAAATCAAAGCAGGCTATGGGTGGGCTGTGACTTTTTGACAGAAAACAGACACTTTATTGTATTTTGTACTTTATTTCTTTGTTGTTAAATGTGTTTCTCGATTTTTAAATATTCTAAGTACCTTGTTACCTAGTTTCAATAGTTTTTTTATGTTTTTGTAAAGTTCACATTGAAAATCTTATTATCGAAATGAGACTTACCGAGACGCAGAGGATAGAAGTATGCGAATTATTCAATTAAAAATATCCTGATCGGCCAGAATTTCTCACTCTAAAGTAAGTAAGATTGAAAAAAAAAAACATCAAATCGGTCATGTACAAGATACCCCAAAAACTCGTAGGCTATCAGTTTCTGAAGAAAAGTAATTGGATGTTTTACTAAGTGTCCAAGAACGGCCTCCTGTGACATCTAGAGACAGTGCTCAAAATATTGCATGTAAGCAAATACTACCATTACAAAATTCAAGCTCTTCAAGAACTTTATGAAGACGATTATGACAGACGTCTGGAATTTTGTGAGAGTTTACAAGTTATATGTGCTTTGAGGACCAAACTTTAGTGAAAAATATTGTGTTTTCGGACGCATCTATGTTCATCTTAAATGGAAAAGTCAACACTCAAAACTAACGTTATTGGTAGGACGTAAATCTGCATTGGATGCGAGAAGGCCTTAGTCAGAATAAGGAAGAAATCAACGTATGGTAGGAGACACTCTTATAGGACCCTTTTTTGAAGAAAATTCAAGTGGTGACAGGTACTTGCGGTTTTTGCAGGACGATTTGATTTCATCTCTCTCAACGTTATTTCCGGAAGAAGAAAATCCAGACTTACCTAATGCAAACATTTGGTTCCAAGAGGACGCCGCCCCATCACATTGCTATGCAGACTTTCGCGCATTTTCAATAAAGTATTTCCAAATAGATGGATTGAAAGAAGACGTGCGATTGAACGGCCTCCAATGTTCCCGGATTTGATACCTTTAGACTTTTTTCTGTGGGGTTACATTAAAGGACAAGGTTTTAAAACAAAACCTATAGACAGACAGACCAATGGCTAAAAATATGTTTAGTAGACTTAGAAAACTCTGAAACGTCAACATTTGTAAAAATATCGATACCAAAAATTTCACACGATTGCACTACTTTCCTTATATAGCTACTATATATAGTAGCGTAGGAAAGTAAAAAATCATCATTTTACTTGATCAGCCAGGTTTTTCTGCAGCCCACTCTTAAGACTAATAATAGTGCGTCTATATGGATAGATCGGTAGGTATTTGCAAAGATCAAATTAGGGCTTGTTGTTTCGCTTATTCGCGACGCGAGAAACGTACCTACCTGACCTACCTATTAGGTACGCTCTCCCCTTCAATCTTGCAACTGCTTGAGAGATAATCTCCGCTCCAAATAAAACTCAATTATCCAAAAGATCTCTCATTATATTATCATTCTGTTGATATTAACATTCTGTAATAAGCTACCTTTCTCTATTTTCAAATGTAATGTAAATGAGAGGCGACGGACGCACTTTAATGTTTCTTTATTTCTTTCTTTTAACGACGAAGAAAATTATTATTTGCGCATTGAATTTGCAGAAGATTTAGGTAAGTAGGTGTATTCAATCTCATTTCAAAGTTTGAAATTGAGTCGTGAATGTTTCACGAATTCTTCATTATTGCCTCTCGTTGTGTCGAGGATAAACAACTGATTTACAAATTAACAATCAAGAGGTTATATGAGGATTTTTGAAAATTACATTATTTTCTAATGCAATTTTGAGATGTCTATTAAAGAAGATATTTTAGAATAATACTTTCGTAATTTATTTATGTTCATTTGAATTGAATTTGGTTGTTTTTGGGTTTATATTTATTATTTATGAGATGATGGAGTGAATTGACGTTTTTTCACGATTTCCAGTGTTTTACAATTTATGAAATTAGAATTAGTCTGCGTCTAATTAAATTAGTAGAATTATTTTAAAACATTTTTACTCAAAAGGATATTCTTCACAAATAGACAATAAATATGTTTGTTTTACAATAAACTGGACCGACCTTATTAGTTGGTGCACTGAAAAATAAATCATAAGTAATATTAATTCTATTGGTGTTGGTACTTTTGAAGTTATACATTTGCAGTTAGATTGAAAACTTTTGGCACCAAACTATTAAATGGATGTTTAAGTGATACATTCGGAGTAATTTGTCTATTTAAAAAAAACTGAAATTGAATTACACAGTCAATGTAATAGAATATGATCAATTCACTGATAAAAGTACAAAAAATATAAAAAAATTAAAATTTTAAAAACAGATTTATTCTTCATTATTAATTTTTTTTCTAATGTTTGGCTCTTAAATCCTCCTTAAATAGGTATTTTATGTCTAAATGAGGAATAATAAAAAACTAAAAAAAAACTCAAAATTAATAATAATAATAATAATAATAATTTTTATTCAGGTTAACATACAAATCTTGATTAAAAAATAGTATGCTAATAGATTGTCTGACTTAATAAAGTCCAACAATCCCCTACCGAGATGCAAATAGCATCTGTGTGTAGACCTGAACTTAATAATGTATTAAAATCTACAAGCTTAACATAATCTAAATATACATATTAATATACAATAAATAAACAAATAATAAAGAAAGACACATTATATAGGAAGTATTAAATATTAAAACAGATTTTTTAAGTAATATAACAATATCTATGTATATTATAACTTCAAATTATTTAAAATCCAACTCTTAATATGAAATTTAATACGCCCTCTAGAGAAGTTTATTTTTTTAGATTGTTATCTAATCTATTTTAGACAAGTTTGGATCGATATAAACTAGTTTTTTGACCAATATTTAATTTAGTTTTACTTACTGTAAGCGATTTGTGTCTAGAAAATAAACATGCTTCAGCAATAGTATACTCTTCCCGAAGATTACAATAATTATTTATTAGTGCTTCCAAAATATATTTTTGATTGATGTTCAGCAATCGTGTCTCACTAAAAAGGTTGTGTTGTTTACCAAACGTTAAAATTTTGATAGCACGCTTTTGTATTCTTGCTATCGGCCCTAATGTATTTGAATAAGCTGAACCCCAACAAATAATTCCATAAAATAGGACGCTACAGAACAAAGCTTGGTATAATTTTAATAAATCATTTTTTTCAAGAATATATCTCATTTTATAGAAAACAAAAAGAAGGTATCTTACTTTTTTAACAATACTAAAAATATTTTTCTTCCAATTCCAATTTTCATCTAGTATAACACCAAGGTATTTAACTTCATTTTTATTTTATCACATCCACAGTTTAAGTTATTATAACAAACATCATCATGTATTGTGAGTCCGTCTGTAACAGGGAGCTTATCCGCATATAGAGACACATATAAAACACTGGATTTTGACATATTTAAAGACACTTTGTGATAATTAAACCATTTCCTTATAATTTTTAAAGAATGTTTGGCATTGGCTGTAACTTCATCCCAACTCTCACCACTACAAATAATGACTGTGTCATCCGCAAAAGATACAATAACACCCGGTAAATTAAGATTCAATAACCCATTAATATCGGCATTAAATAATAATGGACCCAAAATTGAACCTTGAGGGACTCCACAAGTAACTAAGCTGTAAGAACTTTTAACACCATTAATGAGAACACACTGAAATCTATTTGATAGATAGTTACGCATCAAATCATTAACAATCCCTCTTATACCTATATCATTCAATATAATCAATAGAAGTTCATGTACTACCGTGTCAAAAGCCTTCGCTAGATCGAGAAATATTGCTATTACCGATCTGCTATTGTCAAGTTGGTTACATATGAAGTTATTGACATAATTTAAGGCATCATTAGTCGATTTATTCTTTCTGAATCCGAATTGTCTCCCATTTATCATTCCCTCTCCCTCTAGAAAATCATTAAGTCTTTTGTGTATCACTTTTTCAGATATTTGTAAAATGAGATTTATTTTTCATTGTAATATTTCTAATATTGTTTTCTCCTACATACTTCTTCAATGGCTGTTTTCAGCATTTGACAACTAAATAAGGCATATGATAAATCTACAAATAAAATTGCGAAAAAAAACATTTTAGAGTGTAAACTAAGATTTATTTTTCATTGTAATATTTCTTATATTTTATCGCCTTAAATCCTTCTCAAATGGCTGTGTTAAGCATTTTATATCTAAATCAGGCATAACATGATCAATCAACACTTGAAAGTGTAAAAAATCTACAAAAAAAGATTCTAAAATAAGATATTTATTCTTCTTAGTAATATTTCTCATAACTTTTTCCTCCTAAATCGTTCTGAAATTGCTGTTTTCCGGATTTTATGTCTGAATATCTATTTGATCAAACCATACATAAATGTACTAAAAACGAGAAAAACTTGGGCAATAAGTTTTATTTTTCATATTATTTTTTTTCTAATTTTGAGCTCCGAACCTCCTTCTTAAATAACTGTTTTAAGCAACCTTAAATGTTCAATTCACTTCAGTAACAACAAATGATTTCAAGCAATAAAATATTTGTATTAACCTATAAAACATCTTTGATATTTATTATAATCATAAGTTCAGATCTGTGCATTTCTGACAATATACCCCAAATATAACCAATATCAAATCATGTCAGAAGGAAATTTTACTATTTTCCTTACACGTAGTAGTAGTAGAAGACTTGAGTGAGTGTCACGTGATAGTGAAGTGGACCGTGAAGATTTGAGAATAGTTTGATCCTATTAGATTTTGAGGTTAAGGGCATGTGGTTGCGTGATCTCATAATGGTAAGAGGAGTGAACGGCTAACGCTGATTGCGACCAATATTGAGAGTACCCTGGGGCCTAGTTTCGAACTAGAAATATCTCATCATCAATTCTCAGTTTTAGTTCATTTTATTAATTTGTTAATTCTTGTTCTTGAAGCTTTTACACCGAGATAAATTACTGCAGATTTAAGCAAAGCTGGTCTAAATATTCTCTAACGTGAATTTCGGCTGAATGGAATAGTTTCAGTTATTGAAGGTAATCTATTAATTGGGCTCTTCTAGACAAATATTGTCATATATTTCCACTGCAAATAAAATGACAGAACAAATGTTGACAAAATTAAAAAAAACACAGATTTATATAGAGCGCAGTTATATTTTTTTATTATTCATAATAAATTAAACAATCTATCCAACATAAAAGAGGCTTAGGTACAGATTCAGTTGCTTCCGATTATTTAACCGGTCACACCCATTATTTTTGAAATCACAACATCCGATTCAAGCAAAGACATTATTCTGTATCATTCGATAGAAATAATTAATAATCCTATTCAATTGGCAAATCCGTTTCTACATATCAAATCAGAAAATGCAAATCACAACATCAACTGAGTTTGTCGTTATATACCTACCTATAAATATATTTATGTATTTATTATACTCTTGGGAGTAGTGTGATGAACACGCTTTCAATTTGGATTATGTTCCGAGATTCACACGCATACATACACCTGGTGTGTGTCTCCAATTTAGTGATGCAATTAAATTGTAAATTAGGCCCCCATTTTGTCGTAGGCTCCTCAATACCGATCTATTATACATTCATCTTCGCGCGATGAAATACATCTTCACCATCACCCACACCCAAAAACCCCCACCTCTAAACCCCCACCATTACCCTCTTCATCACCCTCAAAATGAAGCTGCTTGGTATCCAGTTATAAGTATTATACCGGGTGCGTCTCTAAAATGTAGAAATACTCCTTGTTATAGGTAGACTTTTTGCACCAACTTCAAAAACTTTATAATCGTTATTATATTACCCGGAAAAACCATTAAGTGACCTTGAAAATCCTTCATTTTGTGTAAATAATGCTTCTGTAGGCAGAATGGCGAGGTTCGCAAGGTTCCACTCTCATCTCTGCAAGCTACAGTTTGCATTGAAGTACCTATTGTTATTGTTGTAACATCTACTTAAAGTGAAAACTTCTATAGGCACGTTAGGCGTTTTTCTGGATGGGTAAAATCATCCCACCTCGCGACACCGATCGCTTGTGACGTATTGCACATAGTATAGCGGCCAGTGTACATGTATTATACAGATTTATACACAAATACCACGTCTCTCTTCTCTGCAAATACAATTTGAATTGATTAATTGTAGAATTACTGTGCAGTGCAATAGTGAGAACTTGATATATTTATGTAGAAAAGTAAATGACAAAAACAAAGTATTTATTGTCCAATATTTCCATATATTTGCGTAAAAAAATTAATATTTATTTTTCTATTTGATATCTGCAATACATCTTGCATATCTTGAATATTATATAGTGCACTAATAGAAGAATTTGTTAATATTTAATAAGATTTTTTCATATTTAATTTGATGATTTATACACAAGAAGGTTCTGACATATTCGAAAAAAGATTTGATGAAAAATTTTACGATATTCCGATGATATTATGTGGGGACTTCAAAATCAACTTTGCAGATGATAAAAACCTACCACTAATTGAATTTCTTAATGAAGCATTAGGTATGACTACTTCTTATGTTCGAGAATTAAGTACTAAAAAATATAAGACAACGATCGATACAGTTCTTACACAATACTTTGATAAATTCCCGTCTGACATATTTGTTTGTTATTCCAGTTAACATAAGTCTATTAAACCTTTTTTAGAATAAAATGAAACAATTAAAAGTACAAATGGACTAAGCATTGTTGAACTTAACGATGATAATAGAGCTAATAATGAAAATAAAGTTCATTAAAAACTCTGTAAATACTAATACAATATTGATATTTTGTATTGAGCTTGTGCAGTCTATCATGTTTGATGAAGTAATAAACTACATAAAAATGTAAATCATTATTGCTCGGGAAAAAAATCAATAATTTAGTTATGCCTTTATTTTCAGTTTTCACTTCTGTCGGCAGTTCTTATGACTGCCTCTGTTTTTTCAAGTTATTTTTGCACAGTTAGTGATCTATTTCCGTACAATTTCCCATTTTAATAATATCTGAGGAAGTTCAGATTAGTTTTTCTCGACTAATATTTTTTATAAAAATAATAACAAATTCTAAGAATTTTGCATAAAATATTAAAGATAACAAGTGTTATCGAGGGTAAATGAAATATATTTATATAAATTTTATAATTGAATTCATTTAGTAAAGGTACATTGGCAAAACAAATTGATATCACGCCAATATGGTAACAGTGCGTAGAGATCTTTTAGAAGATGCCCTGTAGATGTATGTCTATGAGAGTTTGAGTATCCATAGATTTAGAGCGAGATATGGAGAAGTTGGAGAGAGAAGGACATATAATAGAATAAGAATCATAGGAGGCTAACATAGATTGGGGTTGCTTGTTCACCGATATGTAAAAGTGTAAGGGAGTTGATGAGATAGTAAAAAAAATATTTACCTTGTTATATATCACTGAAATAAAAAAAAAATCAGCAGTATTCAACAGGTGAAAGATCCAGTATATTTAAGTATTCATTCAAATTAACTATTTTATCGGAGTTTCTGTTAGCTATGGAATAAATAGTTTTAGAGTACATTGCAAAAAATAATTATAGTTTCATGGAATTTCGTGACAAAATGGAAAATATTAAAATGAGGAAACAATCAATTTTGCAAAAACCATAGGAAAAATAAAAATCGCACGACTGTTCTGTTCCGAGTTCTCTTTAGTATTGTAAAAGTTCTAACGAAAATACTTGTAACATTTTTTCTGTAGGTAGATATAGTAAATCATAAGATATTCGAAAATAACTAAATTGTGGAAAAACAAAAAATCCCACGCTAGAATTCTAAGAGTTCTATCCAAAATCCCAATACCATTTTTTCTGTAGAGTTAGTATTTCATAAGATATTCAAAAAAAGTAAAATGTTCAATTTTTTTTCTATTATTCAAGGAAATGATGAAAAGTAGACAAATTCAAACAGCTTTGTTTGAAGTTTTCGCTAAAACTCTAAGAGTTCGATCGAAAAGGCTAATATTTTTTTCTGTAAATTTAATAATTCATAAGATATTCGAAAAAAATAACAAAATCTCGCAGTTCTTTCTAGAACTCTAAGAGTCCTATCGAAAGTCCTAATACAATAATAATTCGGTAAAATTAGTAAAAAAAATATATTATTCAAATAAATGAACTAAATTAAAAGTATTTTAGATAGAACTCTTAATAGGTATACAAAAGAGAACTCTGAACAGAGCTGTTGTAAGATTTTCCATTTTTTCAATGTTTGTCGCAAAAGTGGTCTGTATCCATATTTTAACAAAGTATTCTAGAACTTCATATCTACCGCAGGAACTCAGATGAAATATTTAATTTTGGCAAAAGTGGTTGCTACCCCCATTTTGGTATTTGGTTTTTCACCTAATTCAATAGAACTATTTAATATTCATGGAATGTACTCTAGAACTATCTAATATCTACCAGAAACTCCGATGAAATATACCTATAATATCCGAAAATTCCGTTGCCAACATCACAAGTCTCACTCGCGACGTGTGTGACCATTTTGACGTAAGAGAAACCGTTGAGATCGCGAATAAACACATTTACACCCTTTTTTTCGCCCAGATTGCGGCGTGGGAAAACACATTTGCTTAATCAGCAATTTACTCTTCCACTACTTTGATCATTGCACAAATTCAAAATATCCATTTTACAATCTTTGAAGACCATATAATTCTTCGAAATAAAGTAACTAGTCCCCTAAGAAAAAATCTCTGCTACCATCAGTCAGGTTTTTGACCTGGCTGTCAAATTTAATCAAATTTGCCTTAACTATCCTACATCTCCTAGAAGAAATAAAAAAATATACTTCAACATTGCCTTAAAGTCCCAATTCGGAAAACTGGCTCATTTTGTTTATCAGAAAATAATCTGTATAAAAAGTTACATGTAGACAGTGGACATTGTTACCCGAGTGAAACTTGGTACCTTCTCTAGGTACTTTTTTTTTCATTGACAAAAATGTGGCTGAAAGTTCCGTAGACTAGAAATAAGATAAATTATGTGCTGAAAAAAATAGCGAAAAAAAATATCTAATTTAGTTCTACCCTCGTAGAACACAAATCAACAAGAAATTTAGAATTTTTGATTATCCATAAATATATACAATGATTCAAAAATGTTTCGAAGTCTTCACCCCTTCCAAGGAAGGGCTCTGGCTCTGACTGATAGTTCGATTATTAAAAGAAGTTGCTCCATTTGTGGCTTATTTTGTGAGAGAAAATACATACTTATTAGATTTTCCATTTTTTATGAAACCATTTCCACAGCAGCCTACTTTCGAATAAAATAAGAATCATTGAAATCAGAGCAAATTCACTATGCGAAACATTAGCGAATATACATAAAAAAAGTAAACATAAAATTGCATTGTATATCTCCTCCTGTTCTTCTAGCCGTCCAGAAATGATGGATCGTCATTATTTCTCATTTGTGCATTCTTTTTCCCAATAATGAAGTTATCTTCTTTCTTATTAAATTTGCTACACTTACCACAAACTTCTAAACAAGATTAGAAATCTATTTTTTCTTTAATGAAGACTGACGTTGGTGCTGAAAAGAAGTTCAATTATAAAGTTTGAGACATAATGATGAGACAAAACCGGATATCATTATTCTATATGTTTCAATGGAAACGATTTGATAACCAAAAATCTTAATCAATGTCAGGAGCTTGCATTTTCTGAAAAGTTTAACACAACTAAGTATTTTTAATGTATGATGTCAATATAATCAAACGAACTGAGAAACATGATTATCTTAAAAATATCACTTACTTAGCAATATCCAGTCATTGATTTTTCGAAGAGAATATGTTTTTTTTTACTAAATTAAGTACCAGTTTCAAGGGCAATATTACTCTTCCAACACATTTATTTCAAAATTGTTACACAGAAGATTATACCCTTGTCACTGTTTAAATAAATTTTATACATTGTCATGAACATTGTGAAACTTAAGCCTATTCATACTTTCAGTAATTAGATCATTTTCTTATTCACTCAGAGAATTCAACGGCTTGAAAAACAGGCTTGTTTAACGCCCTAAAAGTACAATGAAATACTTAATATATTAATTATTTTAACGTTCAGACATGTCTGGATGCTCCTATTCCGCTTGTTATAGTATCCTGGGTTTTATCATACGATAATGTACCATCATATTCCTAAAAAACAGTTGTCATTAAACTATGAAAGCTTCTCCCTACTATAGAATAAAATTATCTTGTATTTAACCATGAGTTCTTATTGAAAGTGAACTATTTCACACTTTGGTAAGAATACATAAAGTCCAAAAAAGTCTTGAGTATGGAACCCTTCTAACTCAGAGTCCAATTCGCATGTAGATCCAGTCCGAAGACCAACCCAGATTCATCCACCAAGAGGGAACAACCTAAGAATTGTTCCTAAATATGTCTTAGGGATTTTCCGGTATGGAACCCTCCACCTTTCAAGTCCCAGTCGTACTCACAGGCACCCTCCACCTAAGAGGTTCAATTACAATTACAGCCACTACCAGATCAATCCAATAAATTCGACAAACATACATGGTAAAAAGACTATTAAAATCCAGCCACAGAGTTAAAAAATATACAACTTTCAGTTAAGGAACCCACTACATAAGAGTCCCACGGGCAATTAAAGGTAGCCTATGTCCTTTCCCAGGGTCTAGTCTATCTATGTGCCAAATTTCATCAAAATCAGTTCGGTGGTTTTGGCGTGAAAGCGTAACAAAGAAATTTACTTTCGCATTTATAATTTTAGTTAGGATTTTAGATTTAAAAAATTTAATTAAAATGATCCGTATTATTTCTGCCTTTGTTTGATATAATTTTCATAAATTACCTGAACTTATTTTATGTTTTCTGTTACAGATGTGGCAGGTGATAATTATTATAGCAGTGATTCCATGTATTTTGGGAGCCGCCATAAGGCCGTTAGAGCCACTGGATGAAGGACCACCGCTATGGAGTAAACGGATGGCAGATAAAATTCTATCAGATGACGATGACATATTCAGTGATAATTCGAACAACATCTACAATCAGCGATACCAATTTGACAGCTCTGCTTCTGGTATGTCGGATTTATACAACTCTTGGGACTAGTCTAGTTGAATGATTGACTTGTGCAGTATATTCAACATTCAAGTGCTGTTGATATCAATGTTGCCAGTATAACTTTCGCAGCATAAGATTATTTTATGAATTCCATTTCCATGAATATTTGCTTTAAAAAAAATTATAGTTCAACTTTTTTTCTATGGCAAGTGATGGGTGTTCGGGATGCAACTTTCCAAATACTGAATTTATTCTTTTTAGTGATTTTTTTAAATAAGCATGGTGCTTTGTGAATTTGAAAAAAATTTGAGAATTATGGTAATAATATATTATCTGAGAATGGCACTCATTATAGGGCGCTGTCAGAAATCTGTTTTGCTCTTATGCCAGTATTTGTAAAAAATAAATTACTAGCAAATTGTAAACATGAAACTATACCTTCAGACACTTAAAGTCTCACCACTTTGTCTATGCTTTCGTTATCTAATATTTGTGAATATGTTTAATATCGCAAACGTTAAACTGGCAGTTTTGGCAATATTGAAATTAAAATTTTAAACTTCGAACATACTGCATAACTCAATCATCGCTTCGTTTAACCTCACTTTTTCACGAACATATGTTCACTATTTTTACGCGTTTAATAGAATGCAAAGATGATTATATACTATATACTATACTATATACTGAATAAACATTTTGTTGGCTTTGTAGACTCTGATACATTTAAAGCGTATATGCATCCGCCAAAATTATAAGTATATATTATTTTGGCGCATCCGCCAAAATGTAAAACAGACCAAAAGTATCTACATCTTGTGTCAAGTTTGATTACACCATTTGAATGTTTTGGTTCTGATATCTTACATAATTAGATATATGTTTTTGGTAGTTAGCTTTTTCTGAAACCCATGATATCCATTTTAGTAGAATATTGGAATTTCTACAACTGTTTAGAAAAAAAAAGGAAATTCTCATTTTCTATAATATAAAAATGAATCGCTGAATGTGTTGCTAAGCGCAATTCTCGAGAGCAGCTGATTCGAATTCGCTAATTCTTTGTTTGTTGTGTTCATTATTATCAGAAGAAGGTTCTTATGAATGAAAAAACTAAGAAAGTTGAGCGGAACATTAGAAAATTTAAGAACATTTATGAAAATTTGAAAAGAATATTAATTTTAAATACAGTACATACAGATGTTTGAAATAACTGTCAACAATTGACAGAACGCGCGCTGCAAATATCGTTTAACAAATAGATGAATCTGTTGATAAATAATACTTTCATTTCAATTTATTATACATGAGTTTTTGAGAAGTGTTTATTTATCTCGGTAACTTAAAATCAATCACACCTAATATTGAAAAAATGAAGCCCCTGGATTGTGTTGCGGGAGCGGAAAAGTCAAATTGACGTCATTGGTACTGCCACCAAAGCCTCTGCATTCATTGGTTTACGGAAATGGGACAGATTCTATACATTTTTAACTCATATACAGGAATACAATAATTGTTTTCAAATTAAATCATTTGGCGCAACAAAAGTTATTCAAGACAATTTTATGCTAACTTTCAAGGTAACTATATTGTATACCAATAAACTTTTACCACCACGTGCCTGAATACGTTGGTAATTTTCAATTGAAATCATATATCAATCAAAGTAGCGTACAGTAGGTTTGTAGCCAGGTGAATAACCAAAAGCAGCCAGTCAAAAGTTGATGGGGGAGTGGCAGTGCTGACAAAGTATCTTGAAAGTCACATGGTGTTACAATTTTTGCAAATTTATTTCATGGGCGATTCAGCAAAACAAGTCGATCAGCGTTATGCAGACAATAAATCGGTGAACAGACCAAGTGTGGAGCAACTTCAAATGTTTTTCCATCAGACAACGAATTGGTTGTATTATTCAAGATTGTATTAAACCGTATGCCATGTGATTACCACAAAATTGTCAGCAAAGCCGATAAGACGCCTGCAGGACAACACGCAAGATGCTATAATAAGGCAACAATTGATGAAGTTGCTATTTTTGTGATGGGTAAAATTTAGAAAACCAAGATATTGCTTTTTGCTTTTGTTAAGACAGGACAACGTCTGTCGGGTCAGCTAGTATGATTACTAATTATTTTATTGTAGAATATACTCGTTCAGACTAAGCCTATGTGCCGATATCGTTAGCTTCACGTATATCTATGTATGTAACGGAATCTTTTGACGCAATTTTCACAACTTTTAGATGTTTGATTGACTTGAAAACTTCCACTCTTATCGGAGACCGATGACAATATAATAATCTGATAAATTCATCCTAGTATCCTGGCTAGGATAACAAGGATAGATTACAATAATTTTATCTTTATTAATGTTAGATACATACTATCAGTCTAATCTTTCAAGGCTATAATCAATTTTATTCATAATTTGATTGACTGCTCATCATTATATTTTGAATAACACTATTATTTGCATTTTTGAGCGACTTGACAAAGAAAAGGCGGTATACAATTCGATTGAAGGTTTATGTGATTCTTATATGATTACACCAGTAATTACATTCTGTTTGATATTACTGCGTATTTTCCAGTTCACTATCATGATAAAATTGCTTCTACTTTTCTATTTTAATATGGAAAAACAAAAGACTAGATGATACTTTTTCTCAACAGCCAATTTATATATATTACCAATGGCTAGTAGCATTCGTTTTTCGATCATAAAGATACATTTTCTGTAATCTCACAAGAAAGTTTCATCTACCCTTCTACCTAACATAAAAAGAAGATTTATCGACTCAATAATTATTTCGATAAGTTAATTGTTATTAAGTTAACGTAGCTACGTGACCTTGATTATATCATTTATTGGTCATAAAAAGGGACATATTGGCAAGAGAAAAATACTGGGACCTCTTAATACTACGAAAAATAAATACATAACAAACTTAAATATTGTAACGGGAATTTCAATCAAACTGGGTTCGATTTATTTTCACTTATTTATTTACACTAACAATTAAAAAAACATAACACATTCATATTTACAGCATTACTTAGCGCTTAGCGCTCTGTTTATATTCACTGTTCTATGCACTGACTGCTCAGCTGACTGACTAACTCTTCTGTGATTGACGCGGTTATTTATACTGTAACGTTTAACCCTGTGCTAAACGTTGTCGGGTGAGTTCACTTGCGTAAGACTCAAAGTTCGCAGATTGCTTCCAAAGGTTTATTTACAAACACTCTGTACACGACTTTCTGTTGTAGTAGGTACACCGGTCACCACTTGTCACCTTGACAAACTATACTGTCACTGTCTTTACCAACTGACTGTTATCAACTGTCTTTATAAGACTGACTGACTCTGTCCCGTGATCGACATGGCTTTATATACCTGAATCATGACATGACATTCATCGAGAATGTTCTATGATTATCTAGACGCACATAATAATGTTCTAGAGTCTTGTCAAACTGACAATAGTATGACAAATTGTACCTCACATATAGTTTCTGGAAGGATCGAGAATAAATCTACTATAATTCTATAACTACATAATGGAATATACAAGCAACAACTATAGCAAATAAGGTAGTAGAAATAAATAGCTTATAAACAAATATTAATCGTAAGTACATGACTACCTATCCACGTTACAATACTAAATACTACCTAACCTCCAATCTCGATGCTTCGAGTTGTTCTCGTTTGTTCTTTTCGTTGTTCTGGATTTCTGGGGTGTTCTTTTCGTTGTTCGGGAATTCGAATCTTTGTGTGGGTGTATTTTATAATTCGGGTGAGTTTTCACGTTACAATATATACAGTATCTGAATTTGCAACTAAGGACAAAGCTCACAATATGCAGCAATCACAATTATTATCAACTACATTCGTTCACATGGAATTTAGTTTCATTTTTATATCTCTCCCATTATCCATTATCCATTATTATCCTCCAAGTCAAGCTCTATCTACCCGTGAAAACTGCAATAAAATCTACTTAGTAATTTTGCAGATGTGCGTAAACAAACAAAAACCAATTAAAATCATTGTTCTGTGTTCTATTACGTACCTACCTTCTTCTTATCATCCCCTTCCATTTTCGATAGATACCTTAAAGATACCGACACACTGGGCTGTTCTGGTTTAGGGTTCCGTAAAAGATGAAAAAATAAGCCCTCATGAATATAAAACAGATTATTGGGATTGACTTTTTTATTTATGAGAATAATTCTATTTATTTGTTCCAATTCCTCTTATAAAGACCTTGAGTTTACTATGCTTTACCGTAATAGAAATGTACGGAATTCTCGGGGTATGAGTTCTACTCGTACTAACCAAATTCTCCAATGTTGAATTCAAAAGTAATTGAATATTCATTCAATTTAAAAGGCGGACAAATTTATTCTTTATATGGGATTATTACTGCTACCTTCGACCTTCGACCATTTGCTCATTTAACAAATCATCCGAACGCACTCATTCCCATCTGACTTCATCCGAACACACCTATTCGCCCACCTGACTTTGGCAAAGATAGTTCTCATTCTCAACACTCCTACACCGAATGATTCCTTTCGAACTGTCCTTGGGTATAAAATTATGAAAAAAATGTCTCATATAGCAGGGTAAAGTAAAATGTAACATAGGAATTAAAATGATGGTATGTCCAGTCCACTACTGCATTTGTAATTGTTATTTAATCACTAGTCATTAAGTTAACATCTTAGAAATTAGTTTATACTCACATTTGATAAAGGTACAGTGTATGAATAATAATGGATATCTGACAATAATTTTCAATTATGATCAACTTTTTTTTAATAAAAACTTTCAATATTTTCGAAAATAAAAGTACTTTACTCTTGAGCAAAATTCATATTTTTCAACTTACCTCGTATACGGATGGATAAAATTGATATCTGATGATTGCAATTGAAGTTTTGGACTATGCAGAACTTTTTTATGAAGAATAACTTTTTTTCGTAAAACCAATAATAAAAAAGTTTTCGATATGGTTCCGACCTAATTGGACACAGTGTATAATAGTGTAAATTTAATATATTGTTTCAATTCCTATCTAATATGGATTTCCATCAAGTATCATCGAATACAGTAAAATACAGTTAAATGTAACATATTTTCGAAAAAAAAAACAATTACATAGTTTCGAAACCCAGAACATTTTTACATAGAATTTGAGTGATTAGAATTCATACTTATACAGTATTCCCATACGAAAGGAAATCATCGATTCAATGGCACACGAATTCAGTTAACACACATATTGGGGGAATAGGATCAAATAAAGTAATATTCGGGAAAAGCCTTCGGCTATGACAGCTCCTATTATTTGTTCGAACGAGTATATTTAGGTGGAGGCCTGGTTGTTCCCCCCCCTCACCTCATCAAAAATAAAGATTTCACTGTATTGGGAAAATCGGCTCTTTGGGGAAAAGAGGGTTTACATTGACTTTGTGCCTATTCGCCCATATTATTAGGTATTTTGTTTCAAATTATTTTGTTTTATCCATAATATGCTCGTAATATTTCATTGACACATATTTCGTTTCATTGTTCTATAAATTGGACTAATCTGAAGTGTAATAAGCAAAAAAACATCACTTCAAATGACATAACTGAAAAAAACTTGAGTGTTTGATAGAATCTTGTGTTTTACCAACAAACAATTAACCTATTACTTATTACATTACAAGATTCTTTTAATGTTTACGTCAAGAATACTTACTTAGATTAAAATTAAGTAAGACAATTTCTTTGAGTTAAACAGTTAAATTACAAAGAAATAAATGATAGTAATGATGAAACCGTTTAAATAAAAAAAAACACTAATTTTATTTTCAAGTTTTCCGTTTTTAATTTTTGACCGACGAACCCCGAACGGAGGAGGTATACAATTCGACTGTCTGCTTTATTTTTTTTTTTTTTTTGGTTCGCGCCTTTTACATAGTAAACGAGCTCCGATTTTGATGATTTTGGATTCATTTGAAAGAAGGGGATTGAGAAATGGTCCCATATTCATAAAAACGCAAATCCGAAATCTCCTTCCCTCTGAAAACCGCCCCCGAAGGGGTGGTGGGGGCGAATTTTCTCAAAAATCGAAAATCTGAATTGGTATAATTAAAGATAGGACAATATCCGGAAACGTTTAAATTGAACTTTTTTTCAAAAGTGTTACGGTTTTCGAGATAGACGCATGTTAAATATGTATTTTTGCTATGTGGAGAGGACAATTTCTTTCGAAAATTGAAAATTTTTCGATACTACATGAAAGATATATTTATTTGTAGCAACATTTATAATGAACATTTTTTCCTTAGAGTTACGGTTTTCGAGTTAAATCGGTGTTAAAATGGTAACAACTAAAATATTCAAGCGTATTTCCGCAGCGATGTTCTGAGATCTCAATAATAACAACTACAAGCAAGGAATATACGTGGGTAATAGGATAAGTACTATCTTCATTGATATGGTATAGTGAACGTTCAACGATTTTCGGGACTAATGTTACACTCAAAAGTGTGAAATAAATATTTTTTACAAAAAATTGGACCGACGTTATTAGTTGATGCACTGAAAAGTATAAAATAATATTACTTCTATTGGTGATGGTACTTGTGAAGTTGGTGCCAAAAGTTATCAATCTAACCATAACTGCACAACTTCAAAAGTACCATCACCAATAGAAGTAATATTATTTTATACTTTTCAGTGCATCAACTAATAACGTCGGTCCAATTTTTTGTAAAAAATATTTTGTAATTTCATACTCCTCATTCTATTTAGTTCATTTAGTACCTCATTATTACATGGTTTGTTTCCTGACAATTTGTTGCAAATCTAACTCCTCAATACATAATCCTTCCAAAGGCTTTACTCGACTCAGAGCCACGTATGCTTGTCCTTCCTCAAATAATTTTGAGCCTAAATACACAACCGCGTGATCTACAGTGCTGCCTTGCATTTTGTGGACAGTGGAAGCCCATGACAAAATTAAGGGCGACATCCTTCTTTCAGCTCTCCCATATATGAACTTTGCTGGAAACTGAATGGCTTTAGGATGAATAAGGTGTTCACGCCGTCTCACAATATAAAATTCGCCATTTTGTAGCGGCGGCCATCTTGGATTTACAATAATATAGAATGTATTAAATTGTATTGTCATCAGAACTTAAGGTGTGTACCAAATTTCAGATTAATCTGTCAACAGGGAGGGGGTCAAATATCAGTTAATAGATTTGACCTAAATAAATAAATATGAAGCAAGGCAAGCAAAATAAAAACTATATTAAAATTTATATTCAGTAATGAGCTGGACACAACACCGGTCTAGACGTTGAGAAGATTCATTCAAGCAATCTCTACACTTTTTCATATGCATCTGATTATTTGAATTTCATTTAATCAGAAATTAAATCAAAGACATCCTTGTGAATCTCAAAGATTAATTAAATGGGCTTACATGTAAAGTCATCATATTAAATTTGATAATAATACAATCGTAACCATGTTATGGAAGAGTAGTCAGAGGTGTTGTAAGATGGTAGAACTTGTTCATGCTAAGATTAAGGTCCCATTCCAGAAAATCTATTTTTTTTCTTCCGAAAGAAATTAGATTAGGTTCTTGAAAATAAAAAGTTTCTATTCAAACGAAAATACTTGGTAAAAACTTCTTCAACTAGAATTGAATTGTTATATTCAAAGGTTATTTGCTAACAAGAGCAATGAGGGGTTTTTCGGAATTAATTACTTTTGCGAATCCAACTTCGTTTAAATACTGAATCTTTGTGTTGTGATGCAGTAATTTCATTTAATTAGGATCTGCATTTATTTTTCAATAGCTGTTACCAGCGACTTTGTCCGCCTGGAATTTAGTTTCAACTTTATATCTGTAAATGATTTAACTTAACTAAAAGATAAAGTGTGTGTACTCTGCTCCAAGCCGAGCTTTATTTAACTGTGAAAACTGCATTAGAATCCGTTCAATAATTTTGGAAATGACCATGAACAACCAAACGGACAGACAAAAAAAAAAAGAGGCAGCTAAAACGACTGCCGATAGAAGTGAAAAATGAAAACAAAGATATAACTAAATTATTGAATTCTTTCAATTTTCTAAATGAAATTATTAATATTAGTCCGATTTTCACATCTATTAGCACTCAGAGCAATATTTATTTACATTTTTGTACAATTCATTAATTAATCAAACATATGATGGACTGCGCAAGCTCAATACAAAATATCAATATTTTATCAGCATTTACATGGTTTTAAATGAACTTTATTTTCATTATTAGCTCTATTATCAGTTCAACAATACTTAGTCCATTTGTACTTTTAATTATTTAATTCTATTCTAAAAAAGATATAATAGGCTTAAGGTAACTGGAATAAGAAACAAATATGTCAGACTGGAAGTATTGTGTAAGAACTGCATCGATCGTCGTTTTATATTTTAGTACTTAATTTTCGATCATTAGACAAACCTAATGCTTCATAAAAAAATTCAATTAGTGGTAGGTTTTTATCATCTGCAAAGTTGATATTGAAGTCCCCACAAAATATAATCGGAATACCGTAAAATTTTTCATCAAATCTTTTTTCGAATATGTCAAAACATTTTTGTGTATAAATCATCAAATTTTCAATATTAAATATGAAAAAATCTTATTAAATACTAACAAATCCTTCTATCAGGTAATATTAAGTGCAGGATGTAATGCATATATCAAATATTAGAAAAATAAACAATATTAAAAAAATTTCGGCAAATATCAATAAAAATGTTGGAAATATTCGACAATATATCCTTTTTTTGTCATTTATTTGTCTATATAAATATATCAAGTTCTCACTTTTGTACTGCACAGTACTACTACAATTAATCAATTCAAATTTTATTAGCAGAGAAGAGAGACGTGGTATTTGTGTATAAATCTGTATAATACATGTAGGTACTCTGGCCGCTATACTATGTGCAATACGTCAAAAGCATGTCGAGGCTATCGGTGTCGCGAGCTGGGAAGATTTTACCCATTCGAAAAACACCTAACGTGCCTATACAATCAAAAAATAATAATGTCAAACCCGACAATTGTTTCGCCAACAAGGTTGGCATCTTCAGGGGTTAACCTGCAACTCAGTTACTAGTTACAGATGCCAACCTTGTTGGCAAAACAATTGTCTGGTTTGAGAAAATAAAGTGTTTATTGTGGTTATTTCTTTCCCAAATAGTGCCTATAGAAGTTTCCGCTTCCAATAAAAATCGTTTTCTCGTGCCCGACGAACAAGACACAGGAGTTATTTGACCGACGAACCAAACGGAGGAGATATACTATTCGACTGCTTTTCTGCATGTTTTTTTATGATGTTCGAGCCTGCTCCGATTTTCATGATTCTTTTTTCATTTTATAGAGGTCGTTAAACATTTCCTTCCCCTCATAAATTTCTCCCAAAGGGAGAGGAGAGGGTATTTTTTTCAAAAGTAGAATATTTGAGACGACAAAATTAAAGAACCATAATCTGGCAACGTTTAGATTGGACATTTTTCAAAAAAATGTGCGGTTTCCGATTTACAGCTGTGGGAAAGTTTGAAATGTGTGAATAAGTACCTATAAACAACGTATTATCTTCTTTGGTCCGTTGGTGAACTTTGAATGATTTTGATTACTTATGTTAAACGCAAGAGTGTGAAATAAATATTTTTTACTATATTTATTATATTTATGGTTACAACATCTGAAGCATTGAAAACTTATTGTTCTAAAGTAATTTCACTGATTTAAATTCTCTAAAGATTAAATTACCAACTATTTATCGAGCTCGCCCAAAATAGTAGAAGGGGTGAAAATTTGTGTTAGTTTTTAAAGAACACCCTTACAGTTGTTCCAGGGTCACTTTTTTAGATATACAAAAATGCTGTAGGTACATCCATTCCATTTGTGATAAAAATTTAAAAAAAAAACTTACTCCTGAACCAATCAAATATTTGATTCCCAAAACTATCCAGACTGTGAACTGTGAATGAAGGAAATTATTATTGAATACGATGAAATTCGTTAGGATCTAAGAAACCTCCCTTTAGGATTTCGTTAAAGTACAAATAATCAATCACATGAAAGAATCTGAACGAATATACGGATAATGATACAAACTGAGTATACACACGTTGATAATTCGCAAACGCGAGTCGAACTCACGATAAATATTTGCTTACGATTCCACTTGATTTGTAGATTAGATTTGCGATTGCCCTCTAATCAGGGCGCAAACTGTTGAAATTCGATTCAATTATAATTTTCTCTTTAACTTCTGACAGAGGTGAGTGTTTTAAATATGAGTGTGCATCTATGAGAATGTCTGTGGCAACGTAGCTTCCAAACAGATGAATCATTTTTGATATCGTTTTTTTTTTGAATGACTGACCCACTCATCGAAACTTTTGATTACTTTCAGGTGACTTGGGATGTTGAAAATTGGTGCGATGATAGATAATTGATGGTATATACAGAGAAAATCATAAATCATCACATTGATTGTTGGTAATTAGAAGAGAAAGTTATATAGCTGGTGAATTAATTTTTTATTAAAATTCATAAAAATCGGCGACTTTGTCATAAAGCACCATCTACCGAATTGGAGAATAATTAAACTCAAAATGTTATTCTTCCAGTAGAAGCGCCCAAAAAACCGTTTCAAAATAAAATAAAGTTATTCAAAATATTTGACAAGATAGCGAAAAAAATTCAATACAAAAAAGTTTTTTATTTTCAGTAAGTTACAAAAAAATAGTTTCAGTATAGGTTACGCCCTCTAGCGTTAGACCTAGCAACTTATAAATACTGTCCAGCCAATTTACATTTAATTTTTTTTTTCTCAGGGTCGCCCGATTAACGGATCCTGTGATATAGTCGGCTTCCTTTATTAATGGGCCACCCAGTATATAGATTTCATAAATCATTAACTTTTTATAAAAAGTTCTATTATTATAATAGCTTCACCTTCATGCATCGTCCAGATACAGAGAATGCTGGACAATATTATCTCCAACGCACGCACGTGTGAACACCAATCAATTATCTGCTGCCCCAAATGGTTTGTAGTATTGTCTTGATGTTCGCGTCAAGTAGACTACCCACCTACATATCATACAAATCTTGCAGCACACCTTAATCTCTCTCTCTCTCTCTCTCTGGTGGAACAGATAGATAGGGTTTTGATAATATACCTACCCCTACCCGTATAGCAGTTAATTAAATAGTCAGAGTGATAGCAGCTGTATAGCTTGACTAAAAGATGGGGGGGGGTATCTTTCGAAATCATCCCCCATGCAATGTTTTGGAACATTTAAATAAGAATTAGGTATATGTCCAAGAGCCGGCAGTATTAAAATCCAATGACGAATATGTATGAATCACTTGTGAGTATGAATGATATCGAGAGATCCAAAAAAAAAACATTTGTAAGAATGAAATAAAAGCATAAGGGTTTTGAAGTTTTTGCAATATTTGAATTTAATAAATTTCCATTTTCATATGGCCCCTACCAGTGATGATTTAATTCAATGCGGATTGGAGAATTTGCTCGAGGAGTAGTTGTTTTCATCGTTAGTAGGCACGGTAATATTATAGTTTTCTACTTTTCATCAAAGTCATTTATATTTTTATGTTGATGAATTTAGTTTTTGCAAAATATTTCATAAACCCAAGTCATTGGGGATAAATCTGTAAAAAGGCATTAAGTTACCAATAGAATTATCTAGAAATTTTCCTATTTAACTGTTTCTTCTATATTTTATAGTTTCTGAAATACTCAATTTTGGACATACTGTATTCGCCATATTGGAAATTGAAAAATTACTGGAAC
Organism: Crioceris asparagi; assembly: GCA_958507055.1. Lineage (NCBI taxonomy): Eukaryota > Metazoa > Arthropoda > Insecta > Coleoptera > Chrysomelidae > Crioceris > Crioceris asparagi. The sequence goes on from OY293826.1 coordinate 2,726,240, forward strand.
CATTTTGGACATTTAGAAAAACAAACATATTTCTACATAATTGGAAAAGAGTTCCAGTGGGATTCCACTTTCATACCTATATATTATAAGTATTACCATCTTAAGGATATCTGATACGAGTCGAATATTTGCTCAAGTAAGTGGTGAAATATTTGAAGAAACTTGAGAAAGTATTTGCAATGAAATTGAGAACATTTTTGTTATGTACATGTAGGTATATTATAGTTTACTAAGGATATTAATAGGTATATGGGTAAATTTACCTACAGGGTGTTGCATTTTATGTGGTCCATAATTTTAAGGTTAAACTGAAAAAGTAGAAATTTGAGTGATACAATTGGCTGCGTTGTAGACTTTGTTGAAGGTGATCGGTGAAAATTTTTTATTAATTTTTGAGCGAGGAACCCAAAAGGAGGAGGTAATTCGCCTGTCTTTTGTACGTACTTCGATTTTGATGATTTATTTGAAAGAGGAGACTTGAGGATTGGTCCCATATTTATACCCAAAAACCAACTCCCGAAGGGGGAGTGGAGGGGGGCAGTTTCTCTCAAAAATCTAAAATCTGAGACGGTAGAATTGAAGATGAGACGTTTAAATTGAACATTTATCGAAAAAGTTACCGTTTTCGAGTTATAGGAATGTTAAAATCTGAACTAATTGTATGTTTAGCAAATATATCAATGATAATAAATTAATTATTCTTGTGAAACTGCCTTACAACTCACAATATCAAAGTGAAAGTTACTGATGGACCAAAATAAATTTATAGTCGATAATCGATATCGACATACTGTTCATTAAACTATAATATTACGGAATCGATGGAACAGTTTAAAATGGTTTGAAAATTACCTGAGAGAACCCCACTCAAGTAACCAAGGTGAATGGTGAAATCTCTACTGAAAAATAATATAATCACCGGCGTTCCCCAGGACAGTGTCCTGGGACCCTTGCTATTTATTCTTCATTTGAAAAATATCAATTTTGTTAAGGAATTTTTGCATATTAAAATTTAGTAAAAAAAAATTCTTCCTTGCACAAATACGACAAAAACTAACGTTTTCAACATCTTCAACGGTCTATAAGAATGATAATTCAACCACACTTCTAAAAAGCTATAATTTAGGTAAATGTTATCAAACAAACGATGAATTATTTATTTCGCTAAAGTTTAATCTAACAATCTTATGAAGAAACTTTCTATTTTTAGAAAATATATATTTTTATAGCATTCAAAGGGATGTTAAAGTCTGAATATGGGACCATGCTTCTACTCAAATAAATCGGTCAGCGCTTACTATGCGAACCACCTCTGGTTACATACATAACAAAAAACAAACATACACTCGAATTATTGTATACCTCCGCGTATTTTGGGAAGTCGTTGAAAAATCGATACCTGACACAACGGCCTCCGATATTCTAGATCTAGGGCTACTCATTAGTTTTCTAACGTGGCGGTTTTCCAGAGTAACGTGTGGAGACGAAGCTGTTACACAAATAAATAGTGAGTGTATGGGCCGGGAGGGGTGAATAAACAAACTACCCTTGAGGGAGTTACAAACGCTAAGATTTAGTTTTATTACTTTAGTATACTGCCCACTTTATGCTTGACAGTAACAGAGATGTATTTTAATTCAACACTGGCGAGCATATGAAACAAATTTTCCCATAGAAATAGCAAAGGTCTAGCATTATTGTCATGGCGTGATTCTCAATCTAGTCGAGTTCTCATATTTTACCTAGATTACCTAAACAAAATAGTTTTAAAAAATAATACAATGTAAATGGACATATGTATAAAATTGAACAAATTCTAAACATAAGTCAGTTAAATCATAATGAAATATCAGAAGATTCATGCAACTTAAAGTTAATTTCATAACTGTTCATACGATGAGAATAATTATAATAAACAAATAGACATTTGAAGTAACTAACCTAAAAATACGACAATACCCACTTGACATGTTTTAGGTAAATTTCTTATAGAAATGTACCTATTGCGATCGTTCACACTTTTGAATTTCGAAAAAATTTCAACGGCATGATGTTATATGTCCATAAGTTAGTCCAAAAAAAAATTTGGTTCAAAAGTTTATATATATATGATAAATAACTAATGACATTTCTGATTGATGACTATGAAATCTTTCCTGTTTGTGGTTAATTTTATGTAAATTCACGAATTTTGCCCCGACGAAGAGAATAAACATTCTCGAAAGCTTGGCATAATCCAAAGAATTTTATTTATTAAATGACTGCACCCCCTACAAAAATCTATTTTATCAAATATATACGATAGAGGTCGCAGTTTTGAAGGTATCAAGTTCAAATTTGCTACAAAAATCAATCTCTCAAATATCTCGTTATTGGGCAATATCGGGTAAGTAGTTTCAAAATGGCGACCATTCAAACATTTGAAAAATTATCAAAAAAGAGTCGTAGTGTAAATATCATAATTTTAGGTTATAGATATAATCAGTACCTACAACTTTTGTTCAAAGCAATTTTTCATAAAATACACAGGTAAAAAAATAAAAATTAATAAAGAAAAATAACAAATATTGATAAAACATGAACACTCAATATAAATTTGATGTATTTGTACATTTTCTGGAGATCTTAATATAGACCCTGATTTAAAAAAATATATAGTATATTTATTGAAAAGAAATAGACGAAAAAAAAATTCTGCCTTGAAGTGGAACGCGAACCCTGTCTGCTTTATATTCAACAGCCAAAACAAAAACCTCTAACCGCGAGGCTATGACACATACGACAATTTTATGTAATAACATGTAGGTATACCAATGTACAGGTTGTTCAAATTTCAATTCAATGAATTTTGAAAATTTACCTTTCCGCTGACTACAGGCCAACGGGATTTTTTAGACTTCAATAATGTATCGATTTGGCAACTCTGTAAAACTGAACAATTCAAACTCATTAATTTCAAATCAAACTGTATACTTATATTATCTATGCAATCTCAATGTCAAATGGTTTTGAAAGGTCGATATCGGTAACGAAGATTCGATTTTAAACTAAACATAATAAAAAACAGAAAATGCATAAACCAACTTATATATTTTCGACTTTTCTTTGGTGACTGTCATTTTCAAACTTTTGATAATCTACAGGAATATTTCATCGAATCCACTATAAACCTACCTACTCCTTCGTGTAAATCCTTCTTACTAAAGATTGAAAGATTATTTTCCTGTTAAATATTATTAGATTTGTATGAAACGGACATGGTAGGTTTATTGAAAATGTGAGTGACAAATCCTTTTCGCAAGCTTGAAAGATTGGGATGTTGGGTAACTACTATATGTATATTCCATTTATCCATTTTGATAAATATGAGAGTGTTATATAATCAGATAAATCATATCAAATTCAGTTCCGTATGTATATGACAAAAAGATTCCCACTTTACTTCAATTTTAAGATAAATGTCATCCATGTTTTTACAGTCAAACAAATATGTTTTTTTCTAATTTTTATACAAATTTAAAATTCGATCACATATTGAATTATCGAGAGAAAAATGTTTGGCGGATCAGCTTGTTACTTATTCTTATTATTAATAATTCTTATCATGAAAATTTGCTTGAAACTTTGATGCAAGCGTATTAACTTTCTACTATTAACAAAAGATATTAGGATGTTATTTACAATATTTCTAGTTTAATTTGGGTCTATTTAGATGAATTAGTAGAGGAAATCAGAGGCGAACGAACACAAACAAGTATCTAACTATACAATATTAACTACATAATGTTGTTTATATGCGAGTGGGACTCCTTGATGGGGGTACCATACCTCTATCTTTGAGCTCTATGGATGGATTCTCGTGGAATTTTCGATATGCAAGTGAGTTGGTAGGATATGTGATGGTGTAAGTGCGAGTGCGACTCTGTGGTGGAGGGTTCCATACCTATGGGTGTTTTTGATTTCTGGATGAATTTACGTGGAACTTTCTATCCGTATGTGGGTTGGAATGTTTTGTGATGTTGTGTACATGCGAGTGGGATGTTTCGATGAAAGGTTTTATACTTATAGTTGTGTACGTGCGAGTAGGACTTTTTGATGAAAGGTTTCATACCTATACCTCTCGGAGCTCTATGGATGGATTTTTGTGGAATTTTCGATATGAATGTGTGTTGGAGGATTTGCGATGAAGTTTAAGTGTGGGACTATTTGGTGGAGGGTTCCATACCGTCCTCGTGTACCTATATGACTATGATTATTTATATTTCACTCCCTACATTCTTGCATCGCTTTAATAGCAAACCGTACTGAAAACTCAGAAAATCAATAAAATATCATTTTAATGTAAAAAAGCGTAGGGTGCTTTCTAAGTTAATTTTATAGTTACTCTACTTATATCAATGGAAATCAAGCACCCAACGTTTTTATGCATTATTATGATATTTTATTGATTTTCCGAGTTTTAATTTGGTTTGCTATCAAAGCGTGTCTGCTGAGTTTTTGAAACTATTATTTTTGAGACTATTTTTCGTGAACATCTCAAAGAACATTTATTTGATATTTGACCAAATAAGAGATTGTCTACATTAATTGAAACTGTTAGACAACCATTTGAATGGTTCCCTAATATTGTATTGTTTTTTTAGGTTGAGTGCAATGTTGATGTTAGCCCACGGTCACATAGACCATCAGAGTGAAAGTGAAAGTGAAATTAAAAGATATTTGCATAAATATATCTATCTATAGACAATACAGAAATGTCCTCAAAGTTAACACTACCATTGTCGAATTTCGATTCAGCGAGAAGTGGATTGATTGTCGCTTATTTGTCGTAAATTTGTTATGGAAACTAAAACTTTGTCGCAATTTTAGTTTTTTTTGGGTGGTGATGCTAACCCGATATTGAAGTTAGCACTACCATCGCCTAAAACATAAAATTTTATCCGTTTTCGACTGTATTGTGCATAATTTATTAGGACTTACGATTTTTAGCAAGAATTTTTTCGATTTGGAAGTATCTTTTCAATCCCAAATTATCATCCTTGCATTCTATTAAACACTAACAACCTTCAAAACTAGCAAAAAATGTGTTAAAATAGTAAATATAAGTAAGGTTAAACGAATGGTTGACTTGTTCAGTATGTTTGACGTTTAAAAACTGACAATTCCAATGTTGCCAAAACTTCCCATATAACGTTTGCCATATTGAACATTTTTTAACCATGCGATAACAAAAGCATAAATCAAGTGATCAGATTTTAATTGTTTAAAGGTACAGTTTAATTTTTAAAATTTACTAAAAAATATTTTTTACAAATACTTGCTTTAGAGCAAAAATACGATATTATGGCAATTCTTGATGACGAAAGTGACGAACATTGTCTTCAGGCTTTTAACAATATGAATTCAGTGATTGTTTTACTAGAAGATATTGTCGTTATTTTTTTCTAAAGCAAATATTCTTGGAAATGGAATTCATATAACATCTAATGCTGCGAAAGTTATATGGCAACGTTTTCAACATTGATAGTAACATCACTTGAACGTAGAATATACTGCATTAATCATTAATTCGTTTAACCTTACTTTTTCGCGTACTTATATTTACTATTTTTACGCATATTTTTGCTATTTTTTAAGGATTTTAGTGTTTAATAGAATACAAGGATAATTAAATTATGTATTTGGGATTGAAAAGATCCTTCCAAATCCAAAATTCCAACTAAAAGTTGTTAGTCCACACCATTTTTCAATTTTTTTTATTAACAAATCATTAAAAATAGCGTTTTCCGCCTCAATTTTATTAAAAAATATGCTGATATATATCTATTTTTGTAAATATTTGATTTTTTATGGCTTTTATAGCAAACGTCGCTAAACTAGACTTTCACCCCAACCTCAAATTATCAAATGTAACTGTAACAGAAAAAAAAAACAACTCCTTGTTACAGATCTCGAAAGTGATCTCGACAACACCCTGCTTCCACCAACAGACAAACGAGCACTGGCCATGTTTGCACGCTGGAACTCGCTGAGCAATGTGGGCAAAAATAGAACACCCATCCGGAGCACACTATTCGATCCGAATTACATCACGGCCCAAACCAGAGGCCGAATGGTGGGACAGCCGCTGCGATGGGGCTAGGAGCAGTGGTTGCTACAGAGGCGCGAACGAGGAGCGGCGGCGACCAGTACTAGTAGTAGGATGGACGACGGCGAGCTGAAATATGGGCGAAAAGGACGACACTAGACCATTGTGGCAATACACTACTAATCGTATAAACTTATTAAAATATAGTACTACCTAGTTTATGTGGAGACCATTTTACCTACAATCAGATTCAAAATTTGAGTAATAACTTCGAATCCATGTGTTGTTTCATCTAGTAGACACCTTATCCAAATCAAGATAACCTTGAAATAATTACCTATTCAGTGACTCATCACAAGCTTTTTAAATGAGCAGTGAATTTTCATCCAGATGATGGGAATCCATTTGTGATTTGTATATTCACATGAATGTCAAAATGACAGTAACTATGTCAACGATACTAACGAAATTGACAAATCCTAGTAAATGAACATGTCACTAGTTTACTAGAGCTGTGTTCAGAGAGTCTCTATCGGTTTGTTATGTCAGTGTCAGTATGACGTCAATGTCAGTAGTTGTTCATGGAGCTTGCAAACGCAAACACCATCCATACACTACCTCGGAAAAATAGCGTTGAAGGCATTCAGTAATTACGTGACACACAAAAATTCATGGTATCACGATCTCGTTTGTAGTTCTAGAATTGAGCTCCCTGAACAGATGATAGCGCTAGATAGTGCAGACAATGACTCCCTGAACACAGCCCTAGTATCATGGTAAATGAAAGTTTATCAGCGTGTTCCTAAATACGCCTGGCCAGGGGTAAAATGGCCGTGGAAAGTTGACAGATATACGGACTCAATATAGGACTATAACATTGACTGATGACATCGTTTGAGCCTGGCCAGGCTGATGGTTTGTGTTTAGGAACACGCTGATATTTCCATATTAACAAAGAATTATTGTCTTGATCGCTGTCATTCTGGCGTTCATGATAATATACCAACATTCAAATGATGGATTTCCATTCAAGTAACAACCAACTGCGTTCCTAAAATGACGTGTATTTTTAGAATCGTTGTTCCAATAAAAATAGTAACTGGTTAAAAATATCCAGTTTTTGAATACTAGATGCGAAATGCTAATGCTTAAACTTCTAACATCCCTTTCTAGACTTTAAATATGTATATGTTTCCAAATTCTAAATTGTAATTGTCATCAGAAGTGTAATATTATGACCTTATTTAAAGTAAGATCAGCAAAACGAGGAAAAGTGAAGTATGAAGTCAAAAAAATCTTTACTTCAAGGTTTTACGATTCACTTATTCATATTTTTTCCTTATTCTTTTTTTTAACAAGCAAATTAACTTTCCTCAAATATTCTATTGGGAAAAAAATGATGCTACACCATAATATTACGCTTATTGCTGATGTCATCCAGCAAGAAATTCTGGTTCATTTTGCCCTTTCCACTTCACATATTTCGGAACGATAATTCAACTAGCACACGTCATTCAAGCAAAACATTCCCTATAAAATGAAAAGGATGTAGATTCAATCCCAGCTACACGAAACAGACTTACCGTCTTTATATTTTAGGGCAATCAGGAGAGGCGTCGGAAGCTTTCAGACCTTATTTTGTCCAATTACACCAAAGTCTGCCACTACTTGTCTTTTGATTCACTTCAGAGCTGAACATATTATATTATAAGAAAAACATTTTTAACATACGCTGAACGCATTATCGACTATGATGGATGTTAGTAGGATGGAAATTTATAATTTCTGATATTATGTGCCCAAGTGATTCATTAAAATTCGTAAGGAATTTTCATATACAGTGCCTCCCATGTCTACTGTCTAAATTCATAGATGTATTTCGTAAAAACGCTCGAACCCGTACCTAAATGTAAAACATGCTTAGAATTCAAAACAAAATTTAAAAAATCCCGACGGCCTATAGCCACCGGAAAGGTAAATTTCTCAAAATTCATTGAATTTAATTCGTTCGTGTTTGACCAATATTTCTTATTTTTTCTTTATTAATTTTTATCTTTTTTCTGTGCATTTTATGAAAAATTGTTTTCTTGTTGAGATGAATTTAGACATTAGGTACTTCTGGATCACACTGTACAGTACATTCAAGTAGCCAAATCGTAATATCGGAACTGAATCAGCTCATTATCTATTTAATAGATTTTGTACCGTGATTAGTTTGGTATGAACAAGTAATATCAAAATTAAATAAGAAACATAACCTAAAAACCTACAACGTAAAATGAAATTGACAATAACTAAAAACTCCCTAAATACTTCTGAGTCATTTAAATGAAATGTGCTGCGTTCTTACTTACAACAAACAATAGGTACCTACCTAAGTTGATTCACATTTAAGCAACATTTGGAGAAACTAATATCGATGTTGATGTATGCTTTTTGAACTCCGACTAAATAAACACAGAACAAAAGATATTATATGTGCCACCATAGTCGAAGTTATTGTCTCAAGCCTTTGAATTTGTTTGCTCTGCTTGCTTCCAAGATATGCGATATTATGATCTACCATTTCATTTCTTTGTTTTGTACGTACATAAACAAAAATGGCAGCTTTTCATATATATTTATATATATATATATATATATATATATATATATATATATATATATATATATATATATATATATATATGTATATATATATATATATGTATATAAGAGAAATACGAATTTTGTATCGTTTATGCATTATGGCCTAAATCAATAATGAATAGTTTCATACAAAATATGGCTCTAAAAATAATAATAATAAAATACGTTTCCACAATGGTCTATGGTCTAATATACCGAATCGCCTTATTTACAAAAAAAAAAGACTGCGGTGTTTTAAAAAATAATTATGTTTGTTAATATTAAGTAAAAATGATATGAGCATCATCTTACCAATTATGCAATAAAATGTAAAATGTAATGCATATATATATAACTTGATCATATTAGGTATATTATTTGATTTGAGTTTTTGTATTTTCATTAATATTGATTTGATTTGATTTATTTATTTTCTTAGTGTGTCTCGTTGTTTCATGTATCGTGTGAAAGTAAATGAATAAATATGTAATACATACATGCAAAAAAAAAGTTCTCCTTCATTTTCCCACAGAATGAGTGTGCAACCCTTGACTCCCATACTAGATTATCACTTAATATTAGATGAAAACAATCAATAATTGTATATGAGGGAAAAGTACTGCAAGTACGAGTGAAGCTGTCACAAGGAGGGTTCCATTGCAAGATGATGAGCTATAAGAATTAATTAAATCATTGGAATCGGTGCGACCCACGAGGTCCACACTAATTTTTTTTTATCAGCAGATCTACACGTCAAATCAGATGAGCATAATAAAAGTTTTACGTTTTTTTTAATTATATAAATCATGAAATAAAAAACTCAAAAAAGCATTTTTTAACTCAATAAATTCTTAGTATTGATTTGTCGATTTTTCGGAAAAAAGTTGTAGCTGTAATTGATTTTATAAATCAAGCCTAATTATTTAAAATTTTAATGATCATAATGTAGTTCAAGGTATCTTAGAAATTTAATTATCAAATAGTTCAACTACAGCAGATATTCAGACAAATGTTCTTGAAAATTATTTCAAAATCGTTTTGTTTTATAACTGAATGAATTCATATACCCTCAGTAAACATGGAACATAAACAGCAGAATAACCAAGGCAACACTGATAGTACAGATAGAGACTCAGAAAAAAAAATTATCAGTATGAGCATTTATATTGTGCAATTTTTGTAACCAGTTGTATTACGTCACAGGTAAGTTGGCACGCCTGAAATTTCCAATGTTGTAAAATCGAGAAATTGACACTGGTTAGAATCAGCTGATTATCTGTTTAATAATGATTTGTTTTATGGATCACTCGATATATATATTCGTCCTTCTAAAATCAGAGCTATATCTTAAATCTGTATCCAATCTGGCCAATAGCTGTAATAAATGTTAGAAACTTTGAGAAACAATGAAGAAAATGAGCAAATTATATGATGCAATGACGGCTGACGATATAACATCAATAGTTGTATTAAACTTCCGGGAGTTAGGTGTGGGTAGGTATACTTTTAAGCATACACCCTCTGTAGAGAAGTAAATGCTTTCTATATACAGGATGATTCACAGTCGATGGTACCTTAGACGTTTAGGGAAAACTATTGGTAGGATCGTTCTAACAATTGTATTATGTAGATTATACCTAGAGATCTATCGACTGAAAATATTTTTAGCCTTCCGACGTTGCCACTTATATCAAAAAGCATCAACAATTTTGATTTTTCAAAAGAGACACCCTATATATTATCAATTAATTAGATTCTCTATCGCCTTCTGGTTATTTTTCATGAGATACCCATACCTATCTCTAACAGTTTCCATTGAATTAATTAATTTTCTTTTGTTTTGTTCAAAACAGAGCCCCAATCAATATCCCATTACTGTGAATTTTAGAATTGTGAAACGATGAAATTCCGGTAATAGCTTTAGAAATACTTTTTTCTTAGTTATTATTGAAGGTTTTCTTTTTATGCTATACAGGGTCGCTCAAAATTCCTGATATTTCCATCAGATCTATAAAGACTCAAAAATGCGTTTTTTTCAAATGGAACACCCTATATTTTATCATTTCTTCAGATAGAGAATCGAAATAGCTGTGAAATGATATATCATATTCCTATACCTAAATGGTCAGGTTTTCAAAATATAAGCAACTATCTATTAAAGTGAAGTATTTCTAGCATCTTTATATTAGGTATTTGCTGGTTACCATGGTGATGGAAAGTTTGACAAGTAATTATCGTAAGGAAGAATAAGTGTTTGTTGTGTTGTTCATTCTTCACAGATGATGTGATCAAATTACTGCAAAAACATCCAGAAAGTTTAATGCAAGATACCCACAAAGTACAAAAAAGGCAACAAGAATAAACCTATTCACAGAACAAATAAGTAATTTTCTGATTCCTAGAAGCTAATTCAAAGTGTTGATTTACGAAACAGTTTCGTTTCTCATCTTTGTAAATTTTTTTAAAAATAATTATAAACTTTCATAGATATCATACTCAGTCTTGGCAAAACAATAATGAGTAAGTAGATTCATCAGAACCTAAACTCAATTTCAAGATAAAATTAGCAATAACTATGCATTGACTGGTATTGAGAAAATGAATTCAGTTCAACGATATACATATGTATTTTGGGATCTTGTGTTAAATCAGTTACGCAAAAGACTTTATAAAACAGTATAATATCTAAGTAATAATCAATAACCAAGTGATAAGGACAGAGGTTTAAATAATAATAATTAGTGAAGAAATATAAATAATTAAACATTTATAATACATTCTCAAAATGACAAACGTTTCTTTCCAAACATCTAAGAATACGTTTCTCCACCAATAAAATAGCTTTTCTTATTTCACGTGCATCTATCTCATCAATGCAAATCTTTGCGTTTCAGATAAATTATTTTAAGGAATACCTCAAATAATGTTTGTTAAATAATAATTTTGTTTCATCACCATGGTAACCAGCAAATACCTACTGTAAAAATGCTAGAAATAATTCACCTTAATAGATATTTGCTTATATTTCGAAAACCTGACCATTTAGTTATAGGAACATGTATATCATTTCAAAGGTATTTTGATTCTCCTTCTGATGAACTAATTAATAAAATATAGCGTGTTCCATTTGAAAAAACGCATTTTTGAGTCTCTATAGATATGATGGAAAGATCAAGAATTTTGAGCGACCCTGTATAACATAAAAAGAAAACCTTCAATAATCACTAATAAAGAAGTATTTCTAAAGCTATTACTGGAATTTTATCGTTTCACAATTCTAAAATTCAGAGTAATGGGCTATTGATTGGGGCTCTGTTTTGAGCAAAACAAAAGAAAATTAAATAATTCACTGGAAACTATTAAAGATATGTATGGGTATCTTATGAAAGAATAACCAGATGGCCATAGAGAATCTAATAAATTGATAATATTGTAACGTGCAAGGGGAACAGCCGTCGGTATTGGGTACAAAGTGGCGGCATCCGTTTGAAGTAAGCGCGAGATATAAACTGTGGTTGGAAATATCGAAAGCGGCGTTGACAAAGAGAGCGACGGCAGCATGCCGACATCTACTCTTAAAATGCCGACAAAGCAATTTCGAGAAGCGTCCAGTGGCGGCTTCCGAATCAAAGACCAGAAGCCGCTCGAATGATCTGGAGCCTTTGTCGGATATATATATATGGGAGAATTGTCGGTAAGAAGACAGAAAGTGAAAGACAGTGTGAATAAATAGAATAGTCCGAGTAAGCTGGTGCGAATATAGTAAAGTTAAGTTGTAATTTATATTATTTCGAGTGTAAATAAAGTTACTTTAATAACTCTAAATTAGTCTCACTTATCTGCGAACCCGCATACGCAATAATATATAAGGTTTCTCATTTGAAAAATAAAAATTGTTAATACTTTTCGATTTAAGTGGCAAGGTTGCAAGGCTAAAAATATTTTCAGTCGATAGATCTCTAGGTACAATCTACATAATACATTTTGTTTCAGAATGATCCTACGAATAGTTTTCATGAAATGTCTAACCATCGACCGTGAATCACCCTGTAATATAGGTATATATGTATGTGTTCAGTGAACTTAATCTTTATGTCATTCTCATTGTAGGAGAACGTCGTAGAGTCGTAAATGTTGAATTGTTTCAAATGTGAATCGACGGATGAGGAAAGTTCAAGTGCCTAAAGGGTTAGAAATACAATGAATACAATACATATTATACTAAAATGTACATTGTAGCTAATTTACAGTGAAATATTTATTTTCAACTATATTTCAGTTAAAGCTAGCATCTAATCTTTGTGGTAATAAGTACCCGGAGAAGTTTGGGACATTTTATTTTCTTGAGCAGTTTTTATTATGTACAAGTTAGTTTGTCAGATGATTGTTAACGGTGTGTGTGTATTTATTTAATTGGTTAAATAAATTGTATTCAAGTCACCGGTTATCTGCCTCCCAATTGGCGAGCTAGAGTCGTGTTACAAGTGGTGTCAGAAGTGGGATTTCCCCGGGCTCACCAAAATATTCATTTTTTACACATCTATCATAATCGATCTAAATTTTATTTGAATAGATTCTCAAAGAAATAACCTAACAACACGGTATTCCTCCCTTCAGTACATTTTACATCTATCTCCCTAGGCACATTTTACATTATACCGATTATCAGATATTAACCATTTCAAAGCTTGTAGCCTGAAACCTGTTACAATATGTTATACAACTATGGTGCCAAAATGAAGAACGAAACTTGTAAGGCATATATTTTTAAATAAGAAAGATGGAATATTTTTAATAATTTCATTATCTTCGTCTTGCATATTTATGTAAAACTGCAGGTTTATTTTCCCTTTTTTTGAATGAGAGAATAGATAAAAACAAAATTGTCGATTTTCAGTTCATTTCTTGAAATACCCAACTTTTACATTTAATTTTTACGTATATTATAATTTCTCCAATACTTCCAAGTGGGAGTTTTATAAATTTTGCATTTACTACCCTTTAAGTATATCGATCATTAGAATCCTGTTGATCCCAACTCATTATTCTTGCATTTTCCACTTATACAAAATACTTTGAAAACACAAAAACTACTACAAAATTAGATATCAATTACTACTACTCCCTTTAATATTCCATGACTGGAACTCTATATGAAAAGATATAAGCTTTTGTACTCTAGCTAATAGAAGAATGAAAATGAGCGTATGGCGGTACATATAGAAAAATCTGAAAGGCTGACAACAAAAGCGTCACCGTCAACGGTTTTACGTCCACTTCATTGCATCTCAATCGATGATATTAACCTTTCCACAACAGAAAATTCACCGTCACATGAAAGTAATTAAGTATAATATGAACCTGTTCAAGAAACAAAATCCGATCATTTTTCCGATGCGTATATCTACAATAAAAAAAAAATAGTGAATGAATAAATGCCAACAAAAATTGCTTTCATTCTGGAAAAGCAATAAGAGATAAACAAAATATAACTAAAAGAAATAACTGTTGCCAAATGATATGTCAATACGTCTTGAACATTATGCGATATTATTTCCTTCATTCTATTTGAAGTACCAAAATTTTACATTTTCAAAATTATTTTTCTCAGTTATTGCACCAAACATTTATAAAACTTTGTATTGCTGAACAGATAATGAAAAGCCCATTCGAACCAGATGCCACATGACCCCCTTCTAATTTAATTTTTTTGAGGGTTGCTCATAATTCAGACGGGGTGCAAGAAGCGAGTAATATTTTCATACATTCAATTGTCATATTGAGAAGAGAAGAAATCGATCTGTTTCAGCTTTTTTCCAAACAAATACATAATAACAAATCGAAGACGTTGTTGTCACACCCAGCATCCCCCAGACCTGTGTTAATGACACAGCTTATCTCTTTTTAACACGCTTTTATTAGCTTGGTACATATGTGTATGTACCTATGTATGTAACGGAATCTTTGGACACGATTTTCACTCACTTAAAAATATCGGATCGACTTGAAACTTTGTATACTTTTGAAGGACCGATGACAATACAATAATTTCATGTTGTGAATGTGCGAGTGGGACACCTTGATGGGGGGTACCATACCTATATATCTCTGAGCTCTAAGGATGGACTCTCGTAGAATTTTCGATATACATGTGAGTTGGTAGGATATGTGATGGTGTGTAAGTGCGAGTGGGACTCTTTGGTGGAGTGTTCCATACCTATGGGTGTTTTTGATTTCTGGAAGACTTTTCGTGGAAATTTCTATATGTATGTGGGTTGGGAAGTTTTGTGATGTTGGGTACGCGCGAGTGGCATTTTTCGATGAAAGGTTTCATACTTATAGTTGTGTATGTGCGAGTAGGAGTTTTTGATGAAGGGTTTCATATCTATACCTCTCGGAGCTTCACGGATGGATTTTTTGGAATTTTCGATATGAATGTGTGTTGGAGGATTTGCGATGGAGTTTAAGAGTGGGACTATTTGGTGGAGGGTTCCATACCGTCCTCGTTTACCTATATGAATATGATTGTTATACAGTCCCTACATTTGTGCATCCATTTAATAGCAAACAGTACTAAAAATTATAAAATAAATTATAGTTGAAGAAACTAAAAAACACGCTTTAATAGCAAATCAAACTAAAAATTAGCAAATAAATAAGATATCAGTTTAATGTACAAAAGTGTGGGGTGCTTTCTAAGTTAATTTTATAATGCCTCTACTTATATCATTAGTATCTATCAACATAAAATATTTATACCAATGTACATCAAGCACCCCAAGCATTTCTACATTAAAATGATATCTTATTTATTTGCTAATTTTTAGTTTGGTTTGCTATTAAAGCGTGTTTTTTCGTTTTTTAAACTATTATTTATTTCATAATAACCGTCAGAAATGTTTTTTTATCCTATAGGTCTAGAAAATATAAAGTAGGCGCATCCGCCAGAATATCCAATAGAAACAAAGATAAGTAGGTAATAAATAAGGCAATGTATTTTTTCTTGCGTAATATTAGAGACCAAGTTTAATTTTCCAAAACAAATGTATAAAAGAACCAGGTAATCTTCTATAATATAGAAATGAACGCTGTGTTGCCAAGCGCAAATCTCGAGAGCAGCTGAACCGATTTAGCTAATTCTTTTTTTGTTGTGTTCATTATTATCAGAAGAAGGTTCTTATGAACGAAAAAATTAAGATAGTTGAGCGGAACATTAGAAAATTTAAGAACATTTATGAAAACTTAAAGACAATATTAATTTTACATACAGTACATACAATTGTTTGACAACTGTCAGTTGTTTGAAATAACTGTCAGCAATTGACAGAACGCGCGCTGCAAATATCGTTTAACATAGATGGATCGGTTGATAAATAATAGTTTCATTTCAATTTATTATACAGTGAGTTTTTGAGAAGTGTTTATTCATCTCGGTAAGTTAAAATCAATCAATGGATTGTGTTGCGGGAGCGGTAAAGTCAAATTGACGCCATTGGTACTGCCACCAGAGCATCTCCATTCATTGGTTTACGGAAATGGGACAGATTCTATACATTTTTAACTCATATACAGAAATACAATAATTGTTTTCAAATGAAGTCATTTGGCGCAGCAAAAGCCAATTTTCCGCTAACTTTTAAGGTAATTTTATTGTAAAACAATAAACTTTTACCATCACGTGTCTGAATAAGTTGGTAATTTTCAATTGAAATCATATATCAATTAAAGTAGCATACAGTAGGTTTGTAGCCAGGTGAATGAACAAAAGCAGCCACTCAAAAGTTGATGGGGGAATGGCAGTGCTGACAAAGTAACTTGAAAGTCATGGTGGTACAATTTTTGCAAATTTATTTCATGGGCGATTCAGCAAAACAAGTCGATCAGCGTTATATACACAATAAATCGGTGAACAGACCAAGTGTGGTCTGTCTCGATCTCAAAAATCTCGAAGTTTAATTCTTGATCTCGTCTCGAAAAAAAAAATCTTGTCTTGTCTCGATCTCGTCTTGAAATCAAGACGAGACGAAACGAGAAATCTCGAATTTCGAGAGTCTCGTAAAACCCTAACTTCAACATATCAACAACCCACCGGTAACATAACGCGACAAGTTCATCAAGTTGACTTTAATTTTTGAAGTTATACTTCTTTAGGCTCGTCGGAATGGTGTGTTGTTGGTCGAGAAATCGACAGCGAGAAAAATCGTCGATTATACGTTTACATATACTTTTTTGTACGTTCTGGCTTTTAGAGAAATTTTTAATAATTAAATTATATACCTATAAAATTTCCTTATTAACTACGGATTTTTTTTCAGGTAGTTATTGTTTTAATCATCCTGTCTGTTTGTCTGTCAACACTATATCTCGAAAAATACTTGACCGATCGACACCAAACTTGGTACACAAATATGTAAGGGTAATACTTCCTATGAGATTGATTTTCAGCCGCCTGTCTGTCTGTGTGTGATTACAAGATTGAGAATTTTTTTTTTCTATTTATTATTTTATTCTTATTGCTTAACCCAAAAGGGAGATATATCGTAGTCACAATTCCAGATAAAACAAATCGTAGTGAAACTTTTTTTCACTTTTCACACAGGTACGAAACCCTAAAATATGATATTACTTTGATTATAAGTAATATTTGAATCTTTATTATTCAATCACATCTTTACCAGATACGTTTTTTATAACAATTCATAACTGGCTTTATGTCTTTATGTTCTATACGTTCTCATCTTGTATCTGGAAATTGAAATATAACCATTGGTTATACGTCAGGCATATATTACTTGAATACATTATACAGGATTGTCCCAAATTTAACTAGGAGACGTCATGATTGTCTTTTTTTGTTGGTTTTATTCAGGACACCTTTAAATCAAGATTTCCAGACCAACATTTTATGGACAAATGAATCAACATTCACAAGATAGAGGATTATACACAATTCTCATCTTTGGATCCAAGAAAATCCCCAAGCGCTATTCGTGGAATTGTATTACAGTAAGAATTTTTAGATATGTGTTTGGTACTTCTTCTTCTGTGAGTGCCTAAGGTACACGTATTTGAGCTTTGGCGGCTTTTCTGCCTTGACAATGTCACCACAGACAAGGGGACAATCAGTTTAACGTGGATTCCGAACCACAATATGTCTCAACAAGATAGATCTCAAGGCACAGAGAGAAGGGGAATGCAATGCGACAGTCAGAGAGATTCGAACGGGCGCCCGCATCAACGGTCACTCATCCAAACCGTTCCCAACGTATTGGGCAGCTTAACTTTCCATGATCGCCAGATTTAACGCCACACTCGACTTCTTTGCTCGAAGAACTTTGAAAGAGAAAGTCGTCTTCGAGCGGTTGGTGGGCACTCTGAACAATTTTGGTTTGGCCTTGCGTTTATTTTGTATTAAACTGTGAACAATATAGCATAGCGATGTCACTTCTGTACTTTTTCTTTTGTTAGAGGGTGGGACACTCTGTACTCTAATACATTCACATTGAAAGTGAAATTCAAAGAAAACATGATTTCATTATACATACATGTGAGTCTCAAAGACATCATTCCCAAGCCTTGATTCTTTTTTCTTCTTCACCCTTCACAAATTCAATGACGTGAGTATAACGTTAAGTATTCGCATCTACTACATACATATATGAACTCCACACATCTGCGTATCCATACATAAGTACCTACCCCCAATATTGAGATTAAAATATGAATAATTTTTCAGCAAACAAAATTATTTTCCTCGGTTCATAAATAAGGGAGAAAAAAAAATGAAAGACAACTATGAATCTGTAGCGACCTATAAGGTTTTTTTGTTGTTATTGTCAAAGCGATAGGTAGGTATATTAAAAGTGGATGAATTGAATAAAACATGACCCCATGTGCCGATATTAGAAAGAGATTGATGTTTTTCTTATAGGAACCAAAAGCATGTGTTTTCATGTTGTGAATATATATTTTATCAATTTATTTGGATTTCCAACTTATCATAAATATCCACATAATAATTTATCGATTTAATATTTAGACAATTTACGTTTCCATACCATAGGAAAGACAATGAATTTATTAAGCATCTCGTACAGGTTGTGAGTTGTCAGACATGCCTAGAATTCAATGATTATAATTTAAATTGATAGTTATTCGCCATTTAAGGCTTTTTAACAGAATTGTACCTATTGGTATGCCCCCTGCATTCACCATGATGTAGAATACATCATTACTAGACACTTGTCAATAAAGTTAATAGATCTTTCTACCTTCGTCAAGGTTTTCATGTTTTTTCTAGTCAAGTATAACTGATTATCATACAAACTTTTGAAGGAAAATATAAATAAGAAAAAAAGATAAGAAGTAATTGATGTAAACAAACATATCCTCAACATACAGGGTAGTTCATTACCGATGGACTGGTAGCATATCTCAAAAAGTCATATTCGTAGGAACTGTAGGGAAAAAATCCTCAACGTAGGAAATTGCTGGAAAATTATTTTCAAGTTCCTAACTATACCGCTAGGGGGAGTAACAGCTACGGTTGTGTATTAAAATGCATTTTTCTTGAAAACAGCTCAATATAAGTTAAGAAAAAAATATTATCAAAGTAATGCTGCTAGAATTTTGCATCTTTCTGATCTATCACATTTTATTGTAGGACATAAAATAAGGGCAGTAGGGAAGAAAGAAGTCTTACTGATTCAAAATACTTATAATTTTGGTTGGTTTGGCATGCTTGAGAAATATAAAAAAAAGATTTTTCAACAAATTTATTAAAAATTACATTATTTTGGTGATAACTTTGGAACGAAATAAATATTTTTTTACAAAAAATTGGACCGACTTGGTGCACTAAAAAATATAAAATAATATTAATTCTATGGGTGCTGTTACTTTTGAAGTTGTGCAGTTGCAGTTCCATTGATAACTTCTGGCACCAACTTCAAAAGTACCAGCACCAATAGAATTAATATTATTTTATACTCTTCAGTGCACCAACTAACAACGTCGGTCCAATTTTTATTCAAATATTTATTTCACACTTTTGTAACTTCAGTCACGAAAATCCTTGAACGTTCACTAATACCAATGAAGAGAGTACTTATCCTATTACCCACGTATATTCTTTGCTTGTAGTTGTTATTATTGAGATCTCAAAACATAGCTGCGGAAATACGCATAAGTATTTTAGTTGTTACCATTTTAACACCGATTTAACCGTAACTCTATGAAAAAAACGTCATTATAAGTGTTGCTACAAATAATTAGGTCTTTCATGTAGTACCCTCAGATTTTCAATTTTCGAAAGAAATCGCCCTCTCCACATTGCAAAAATACACATATTTGAGAATTTAACATGCCTCTATCTCGAAAACCATAACTCTTTTGAAAAAATGTTCAATTTAAACAGTTCCGGATATTGTCCTATCTTTAATTATACCAGCTCAGATTTTGATTTTCAAGAAAATTTGACCCCTCCACCCCATTCGGAGGCGGAGGAGATTTCGGTTTTGCGTTTTTATGAATATGGGACCATTTCTCAAGCCTCCTCTTTGAAATGAATCAAAAATCATCAAAATTACTTTTCGTTGTGGAATAACTGTAGCATTCTATTTAAAATTTAAAAAAAACACGAAACTTTTGCTAAATTCCGCTAAGACAAACCAAAATTATAAGCATTTTAATTAGTAAAACCACTTTCTTCCCTACAGCCCTTATTTCGAGTCCTACAATAAAAAGTGATCGATCAAAAAGATGCAGAATACTAGCAGCATTACTTTGGTAATATTTTTTTCTTAACTTATATCGGGTCGTTATGAAAAAAATGCATTTTTATACACGACCGTAGCTAATTCCTGGCGGTATAGTTAGGAACTTGAAAATAATTTCCAACAATTTCTTATGGCCGATTTCCGTAAGAGGATTTTTTTCCTACTGTCTCACGACCACACTACTTTCTAAGATATGCTACCTGTCCATACTTATTGAAAAACCCTGTAAGTGTTATTAAGTTTTAGACGAAATAGGGTCAATGGAGAAATTAGAAAAGAAATATGGCCACTGTAGCTGGTCTTGGCACGCTTAAGAAATGAATCACTACTGTACGACTCGATCACAGGATTTTCATATTCTATGGACTTACTTTGCTAGCGGTAAAAAAGTTGTGTGAGTTGGCAACCCAGATTTTTTTACTTTTATATGTTCTCTGATAAACTTCCAGTCATTCTCCGTATAAATATTAATTCCATACCTCTCAATTACCAAGTCAATGGAGAAAAATCAAAAGTCAATCACGCCACATCCATTATTATTCTGTCAATAAAAATGCCAAATTCCATTAATTCATTCAAAGGCATCTATCTCATGGTGCAAAGATATCTATGGTATATACAATATTCAAATTACAATTGATTAATATTGTGATCAAGTAAATTTCCAATACCTACATAAGCCCCTGGTGCCTGGTTAAGAAGAGCGAGAAAGAAAAAAAAAAGCTTCAAAGGCTTATCAGAACACGAAAGCACATTTGCATGTTAATGAATCTTAATGAAGGCTTAAAGTTAGTTTGTATTTGCTCGCATCAATAGATGGGGTTGTTACTTGGAAAAAAATTGTCACTTACAGGGTGATGATTTTCTATTAAAAGCAGCCATACCTTGAAAATATTAAACTTGACTATATCTACCTATATCTTGGGTAAAAATCTAGTTCAGCAGCTTTTGCTATAAAAGCCCTAAAAAATGAAATGTTTGCAAATGTAGATCTAGTTTAGCATAAATCTTAATAAAATTGAGGAGAAACACGCTATTTTTAATGATTTGTTAATAAAAAATCTGGTGTGTCCACTCACACGACTTTCCTACCGATCGCAGGAAAATTCCAGTGAATGAAAAATTTTACACTATTACAATACTCTCCTTACATAGCCACGATAATAGCGGTAGTAAAGTAAAAAATCCTCTGGTCAAATCGAGCTGCCATTCATTTTTTTCAGCACAAACAACAATGGCCATGTAACATTTTTTCGCAAGGTGAAACGTTTAGCCAGAATCTGAAGAAACATGTAGAAAATACGGAATTTTATTCAAGCATAACTTTTTTTGTGCTTTTTCTCAGAGATGGCGCTACATGTGCGTGGTAAAGGGCTCTCAGAAGAATACGTTAGGCAAGTTTAATCAAAATCCTTAGAGCCGTTTTCTCGCTTCAGTCTTGAGCAAATCACGTTTTTTGGCTATAGGTCAGCACCCAGTGTATACAGGATTCTCATTCAGTGCCACCAATGAGTGATATTGGTACCAAACAAAATAAAAAAGAGAGCAACAAAATACACCGATCCGTTCCCGAGATAGTGCTGTTACAGACAGACAGACGGACAGACAGGCAAATAGACAGACAGACCAATGGCTGAAAATATGTTTATTTGAATTAGAAAACTCTGAAACGTCAACATTTGTAAAAATCTCGATACCGAAAATTTCACACGATTACAATACTTGGTGTTCTTAGGACTTACGACTTTTAGCTTTCATTTTTGATTTGGATGTATTTTTTCAATCCCAAATAGTGACAATCACATCCTTGCATTCTATTAGACAATAACATCCGCCAAAATTAGCAAAAATGTGCGTTGAAATAGAAAATATAAGTTAGCGAAAAAGTAAGGTTAAAAGAATTGATGATTTGACTTGTGCAGTATGTTCAAAGTTCAAGTGCTGTTAATATCAATGTTGCCAACACTGCTAGTATTACTTTCGCAGCATTAGATTATTTCATGAATTACATTTCCAAGAATATTTGCTTTAGAAAAAATTAACGACAATATCTTCTAGCAAAGCATTCACTGAATTTATATTTTCAAAAGCCTGAAGACAAAGTTCTTCACCTTCGTCATCAAAAGTTGCCATAATATGGTATTTTTGCTCTAAAGGACGTAAGTATTTATTGGCAGTTTTGGAAACATTGGAATTGACAGTTTTTAAACGTCAAACACACTGCATAATTCAACCATCAATTCGTTTAACCTTACTTTTTCGCGAATTTATGTCACGATTTTTACGCATATTTTTGATAATTTTGAAAGATGTTATTGTTTAATAGAATCTAAGGATTATTATATATTATTTGGTATTGAAAAGATACCTACTTCTAAATCGAAAATTTTAGATATAAGTCGAAAGTCCTAAGAACAGCATTTTTCTCTTTTTTTATTAACAAATCATTAGAAATAGCATCTTCCGCCTCAATTTCATTAAAATTTATGCTAACATACATACATTTTTGCAAACATATGACTTTTTTAGGACTCTTATAGCAAAATCCACTAAACTAGACTATTATACAATATCTTCTATTCAAAATGTCTTTCGTATATCTCAAATTCAGCAGGATAAGTTGATCACCGTATTCAAAATATCCACTATAATATCAGATATTCAGAATGTTCAGCAGTTGGCAACACTCAATTACTGTATTAAGTATCAACAAGCAGATGTTTGAGCATATGAAAACACGCAATAAGTTGAAACTACCTTTAACGCCCCAATGACAAAACAGCCAAACCCACATAATAATATACCAAAGAGCAAAATTAAACTAGACTACTTTACTTGTAGATTGTACCTACTAGTTTTCCCAGACTGGCGATATTCAACAAGTTGTTGAGTAAACACTAAATGGCCGCATTTACACTGCTGTAACAAAGGAAGGATTAAACTATTGTTCGACTCGGTTCCAACTAGTTACATAATATTATATTCCCACCATATTTTGTTGCAATTGAAGGTGGAATAATATCGTGAAATTTTATTACTCATGAACTTTTTGATGAGGATAATAAAATTTGGAAATTCTTGCTCGCCTGTTTATACATAAGTTGTTATACAACACATATATATATATATATAGGGACAGCGAGATGGTGTAGCATTACTGCGGTTGTCATTTGAACCAGCGCCTCGATAGAGACCAATTTTGAGCGATTTGGAAACAGTTATGATCTTTTTTATTGGTGTAATTGACACTACGAACTTTCCAGTAGACTCATCCTCCAGAAAATCAAATAGAATAAATCGAATGAATAATGTTTGTCGATTTTTCCACGATCAGCCTTAGCTGATTGTTTGTTTAACAGGTTTTAATAATCCCCAATCGAAACTAACATAAGTTTTATGTATCAGAAATTTTACATTTGGTCAACATAGAGCTTATAATTGTGTTTTTTTTTTCGAAATTATCAATAAATAAATGAACTTTTATTGTAATTTGTTTGGTTTTGACAAGTGACTCTAAATTAAATACAAAACATAACCTCTAAAAATGATAAGGCTCATAGATTTCAATACTAAATCGGAATTATCATGATAAAATTGAGAAAAAGGCTACTCTATTGGATTTATTCAAAATATTTGACGACCTCAATTTTAAAGCAATCACGTCGATTTTACCCATTATCGAATTCAATCGAGATTTTGGCTGTATCATATTTTGAAAAAAACTAAATTACCAGTTGCCTTTCATATAAAATATACCACAATTGACTGTATGACCTTATCTATGAAACTAATACGCACAAAAATTAGAAAAAATACTGAACGTAAGCCTTCACTCAATTTTTTCTGGCAAATTTAAGCGAAAATTCAAAGAACGCAACCCTCCCTTCTCGAGTCCGACTCGTATATTTTGAGCCTTACGTATATTTCATGACCTGATGTAACTTGAAGTAAAATAATTTGAATACAAATATTATTGTATTTTATACATTTAGAAAAACAATTCAAAATACTCCCAAACTAAAATATATTTCAAAATAATTGTTGGTTCTCACAACAGTTTGATCTGACCCTGTAATTTTGGAACCAATAATTAACAAGATATGTATATTCCATAATTATCGTAAACTTCAATCTAAAATATTCCTAATTAATATTAGTTCCATACGTACTTGTTTAGTTTGATACAATACTCCATTTCAAAAAGAGAGAGAGTAATAAATTATGCCAATGATATGATCTTTATTGTACTCGCCAATTATATATTTATCACTCTCTATATCTTTTGGAAATGGAGCATAAAACTGTCACGTTAGAATATTATTGTTATAGTAGAACCAAAAATATAAGAAAGTCGTAAATCCATATTAACCGACGATCCTCATTATTACCTATTGCTCCAAATATAGATAAGATATAAAAGTGTCCCTTGAAACATTCCCAGGTCCAGATTAAGATATATCATGAAATAGTTTGGTATTTGGCATAATCGCATTCATTATCGTGATGTTCATAAATGTTTTTGTTATATGTATATCATTTGAACTCAGAAATGCATCAGAATCGCGAACACATAAAAACAAACTTGAATGTCACTTAAATCCAGACCCTCACACACCTCAAACGAATCCAAAACAGTTCTA
The DNA here is from genome assembly GCA_958507055.1 of Crioceris asparagi. Classification (NCBI taxonomy): domain Eukaryota; kingdom Metazoa; phylum Arthropoda; class Insecta; order Coleoptera; family Chrysomelidae; genus Crioceris; species Crioceris asparagi. Next base: position 2,751,373 of record OY293826.1, read on the forward strand.
TGTATTTATTTGTTACGTCAGATGTCGCTGTAATCGATGCTTAGCCAGTGACATTCTCTCTCTAATCATTCTGGCATTCAATTAATGGAAATTAGTAGGAATTGTGTATGTATTGAACGAGAGGGGAACATATAGTTTATATGTGTGTATGTACCACACATTATGTCCTAGATTATCTACTACCGATAATTTGAAGCTTCGGTGTTAATTCAAGTACATAGATGTGTTGTGTAGTAGGTACGAATGGTGTGAACGGTCTTGATTGCGCTGTCGTACGTACATTCAAACGTTGATAGAAATAATTTATAATTCAATATTGGATCTTGACAGTCTTAGGAATATTTTATTTACTGTTAGAAAACTCGATCTTTTCTCACCTAGTGCCGAAAATTATTTTCATTTTGTCTTACTTAGATATGGCATTATTTATTTAATGAAGCAGTTCAAGTTTCCAGAACCTGGACTACAAGAATCTCCATCAAAATGTACGACGCTTTTATTACCGGAGATGCAAAACCTTATATTAAACGACCGTGGGTTCCAATATGAGAGCAACTGTCTCTTGTCAACTGTCATATTATGACCTAGAGTGCTTTAAAGCCGGCTTTACACATTACGCGCTACTTGCCGCCAACAGTTTTCAGTAAACGATCACAGAATCAAAGGACCCGAGACCACTTTCGTTGAAACAGACTGGCCATGCATCGATACTTTTCGAACACAGTATATCATAGATGAGTATACTGACTTGTGATTAGCACTTGTCAAGTGACCAGTAATGTGTAGGTGGCTTTACAATGTTCTATGATAGATGAAATATGACCATGGACATGTATATGGTCATATAATTCACACTAGGCTTAAAGTACTATATCGTTTCCTTTCCTAAGACTTCCAAATTTCCAAAGCCCTTAAGAAATAAAATAAATAAATTTTCCTTTGACATATTTGAATATTGCCATTAAGTTCCAACATAATGAAAACAATTATTAGTGGCATCAGTCGATAAAAAATGTTCATAATAAATTTTTAATTTAATTTACTTTAATCAGTTTCGTAAGTGTTTCTGAAGAAAACAAAACAGAATAGTCAATGTTGAAATAAAAAAAAGAAATCTGATGCAGTTTACAAAATTTGAAACAACGAAAAAGCCGGAAGTCATGTGAGTGATACTAGATAATTTATTTTGTTTTATAATTCTTAAAAACTTGTACTCAATGACAGAGTGTTGAACTGTGAAAGCTTTCGTACTATTTCTCTTCATATATAAGTATCTTTTAAACGTCTATTAGATAAACCAACTGCATTCTAAACCATAGGCATATTAACTTTATTTTTGCTATTTTTAGCGATTATCCTCAACTATCTTGCACCATTTCTTATAAAAATGCACATAAAATTAAATATCTCCAGCTGAGAAACGCTTGTGTGGTATCTAGACATTTATACAAGAGAAATGATCATTATATGACAGATAAAAATTGATGTCAACAAACTCAATGATATTTATGCCCCTTCTCCTTTGGAAATTCGCACCACCAGTGGCCCATTAAGGCATCTAGCAGCCTAATTACATGTCCCAAGTCTACCATAATATATCGGATAGGCGGAGAGCTGGTTCTTCCATTATTTTCAACATTATGTGGTTCTGTGACTAACGTAAGTATTCGAAAATAAGTATGGTAAGGTTCACATCAAGTGAAGTGTTAAAAAGTTCTTGTAGCCTTTGACAGCTTTTTCTTTAATGCCTTTTTTTTCTTATACACGAACAACGGTAATAAGACGGTAACGGTATCAAATACCAGCTCCCGAACTATGCTTGCTTATATTTATTCACCATATGACAAACTGTTTTACTCATATTAAAATAGAGAAGTGGTGTATGTTTTCTGAATTATCTCACCAACAACGCGTTCCTGTTTACATGGGTTTACATATTATTTTACAAGAATGATTATTATTACGACGTTACAAGCCATGGAAAATATAGATGCATACATTAAAAGTAATGAAAATTAGATGATGACAAGATTTTGGATATCGTTGAGAAAATCGTATTAATCATTATTTTGTGAAGTAAGTACCCAATAAGAAGTGAATATAAATATTTTTACAAAAAAGTTGGACCGATGTTATTAGTTGGTGCACTGAAAAATACCAAATAATATTAATTCTATTCACAAGTAGGTACCAGCACCAATAGAATTAATATTATTTTGTATTTTTCAGTGCACCAACTAATAACATCGGTCCAATTTTTTGTAAAAAAATATTTATCTGAGACTTTTGAGTGTAACATTAGTCATGAAAATCGTTGAACGTTCACTAATACCAAAGAAGATAGTACTTATCCGATTACCCACGTATATTATTTGCTTGTACTTATTATCATAGTACTATGTTATTTTTGACCGACTTCAAAAAAAGGAAACAAGGAAACAATTCGGTTGTAACATTGCTTTTTTTATTATTTTTTTAATGGCTGTTCGCGCGTTTTACATAGTAAACGTACTCCGATTTAGACGATTTTTGTTTCATTTGAAAGAGGAGAGTTGAAAAATGGTCCCATATTGAGAAAAATCAAATCCAAAATCTCCTTCCCTCCAAAAACCGCCCCCAAAGGGGGTGGAGGAGGCAAATTTTCTCGAAAATTGAAAATCCGAGACGACAGAGTTAATGAAAATTCCATATCCGGAAATGTTTAAGCGGGACATTTTTAAAAATAATCATGTTTTCGCGCTATAGTCCGAAATATGTGTTTTAGCTATGTGGAAGGGGCAAATTTTTCCGAAAATCCAAAATTTGAGAGTTGAAAATTAGAAAGGGGACCATATCCGGAAACGTTTAAATTAAAAAAAAATTCAAAAGAGTTACGGTTTCCGAGTTTCGCAATGGTAAAGTCTGAAATATGTATATTTGCACCGCGATGTTTTGAGAACACTGAATAATAAATAACAAGTATGAACTAAGCCTACCTATAACTTTTTGGGTATTAGTGAACGTTTAACAATTTTCATTACACTCAAAAATGTTAAAAAAATATTTTTTACAAAAAATTAGACCGACTTTACACTCTTGTTACACTGAAAAATACAAAATAATATTAATTCTATTGGTGCTGGTAATTTTGAAGTTGTGCCGTTGTAGTTTGTTGTTGTAGGCACCAACTCCAAAAGAACCAAATCATCAAAATCAGAGAACGTTTACTTATATACAACGTGCGAACAAAAAGCAAAAAGCAGACAGTCGAATTGTATACCTCCTCCGTTCGGGGTTCGTCGGTCAAAAATAGAAAACCTTCTGGGTTATTCTCTAATATTTGCCTTGAGTTTGGAGAAAGGAATTTAATTGTCAGATAATAATTATACTATTCATTTACAGAATTTCAATTTCAATAATAAACAATATTTTTCTTTTAGGTCTCTGTTCTTTGTTATTTGCTTGAGTAATAATAGTATAAGTAGAATAATTCTATGTTTTTCAATATTTATATATTTTTACTGATCTTTAAAAAAATATATTTTAATTACATTTTACGAGAAACTTTACTTATTCTAATTCTTCATCGACCTTAACGAAAACATTATTACTTTCAAATTATTATGCATCGAGTGAAACCAATCCGACGTTGATATCGCCGTCATCCCTCAAATGTTTCTTCTCTTCAGTCTTTAACTGTTACTTTATCTACTCTTTGATGATTATCCACTGTAGCATTGATGTATCCCACGATTATTATTTGGTCAATTTTGTCTATGGTTAATCATTTTCTGTTAGGTGATTAAGTTTCTTTGATTCGTCATTCTTCATACTAAAATAGTAACAATTTGAGAAGGTTGACAATTTCCAGCACACGAATTCACCTGTGACATAATACATCAGCTACTTAAATGATCTTTCTAATGACTGAAGGCTGCCGCAAATTATGTTTTATTTCTATTTGCACCGAAAATGCTTTTATGATTTTCCAAAAAAAAAACTATAACAAGAAAGACCAAGAGTGAACAGAAACCTTCTAAAACTATTTCCAGAATTCTGATCAAATTATTGCCAAGTCATTAGCAGCGGTTTTCCCTATATTACTTATTATTATACTCATTTAAGTATCTCTATCAGCTGAGTAAATGCATTTGCCCACATCTTGATGGATTGATTAAATTATAATGTCTCCTTACTCAGGATGCTCTAAGGTATCGAGGTGTACCTAATGTCTATTAGGGCTTTTAAGAATGTAAAAGGTATGAGTAAGTTACTACTAGCAAGAAAAAGGACAAAAGGCCTTGAAATAGAAAATTATAAATCAATCGATTCCAAGAGAATCAATCAATGAATATGTTGATAACTTAAACTCTTGATTAGATCAAAGATCTGAAAGATTTATTCATTAAAAAAAAACATAAAATAATACAATTCGAGAAAAAATGTTCATATCACCTGTTCCAAGACATTATGACATTTAATATTCTATGAACCAGCAGTTGTTATTCCTAATTTTGATTGACATTTAGCACAGCCATATTCACTGTTCACAGTCGTGTATAAATTTCATGGAATATGACACGTTTTAGTTATTAAAGTCACTGATATAATAATACTGTAACGTGAAGACTTACCCGAATAATAAACTACACTCACAAATGAACTATACACACTTACAAACATTCCGGAAATCACGGGAGACATCAGAGGCAACGAGAATAAGTCCTGGTCTATTCTCGAAGCCATACTCCAGAAACAACGAAAACAACACTGGAACCATCTAGAGCTTTTTAGGTTAGATATATATATAAGGTTGATGGCAATGACTAGTTTAGTTTGTCATAAAGCACGGTCAGTGACAGTTAGTGATAGAACACATAGACAGAAGAAAATCGTTATAGTCCAAGAAATATAGTGTGAATATAAATGTGTATATAGAGGAGTAGTTATTGGTGTAAATAAATTAGTGAAAATAAATCGAACCCAGTTTTAATATAAGTCCCCATTACAATACCTAATAGTGAAGATTGCCAATCAAAATTATCAAATTCCATATTTAAAACGGTATCACGTCAAAACGTCGCCACAAAAAATGTCCCAGTAAAAACATCGTCGCGTCAAAACGTCGCGAACAAAAACACGTCGCGGTACAATAACGTCGCAAACAAAAACGTTCTGGTGTGAAAATGGCGCTGTGACAAAATGTCGCCAACGGCGCTGTAAGAAAATTATTACCTAAAAAGATCTAAGTTTCGCGTCGTTCATATAAATATTTATATTATTAGTAAAATTATTTATTTTGGTTTCAATAACCTGTTTAATCCCATAACTTTTTAGATAGGTTCGGGGAATATAATAATTATCTATTTTTTTGTCGTCGACGATTTTGACGTAGCGACGTTTTTACCGAGACATTTTGGTCGCGACGTTTAGTCGTGGAACCATTTAATTCACCTTAGTTTTTGCATCAAATATAAAGTAACGTAAATATGAAATTGTATAGTATACAATCAATTCTACGGTAACATTTTTCTCACTATTAACTGTAGGACAAAGATGAAACATAACTATTTTTTTCTGTTTCATTTCGTTATCGGCTAATGATCCAACTAAAAAACTAAATGTATTTTTTTTTCTATAGTACACTGGACATATTCCACGCCTTGATAGTTTATCAGGGCACACTTTCGAGAATTTTAGAACAGGGAAAAGTTGGGCCTCTCAGCTTCAAAAGAAAAAATAGCTCGCCAGTAATCATTGAAATAAAAGGATGCTGTAATCTAAACTAATAGATTCTGTGTTCTCTGACACCTGAGTGAGTACCAGCGTAAAATCATTTACTTTCCGCACTACAGCGAACTCATAATTCAGAAAAATTAACTTTACCCACTAGTGTGGTAAAAACTGCATTTATTGCGAAGGCTAGGGATATTGAGCCCTTTTGTCATAGTACCCGATAATGAAACTTTCAATTGTGGGTATTCAAAAAAAATATATATATATTTAATATCGATTTTGAGCTAAGTATCTATCATCAGCTTATACGAAGCTGGCTGAAACTGCTGGTATATTAATATAGTTCCGCATGCATCAATCTAAATATAGAACTTTTTACATACGTAGAGTATGTGTAGTTCGTTGAATGTTATATAAAGTAATTAGAATAAATGATGATGAATGTGTGGGCAATAAGAAATAAATTTATTCGATGTGGATGAACAACTGGGGGCATATGGTTTAGTTTTTCCTCGTAATAATTATAATAATCTAATGGCAAAAATGAGTAACAGCCAACTTGGTAGATTATATAATAAATATATTTTCAAATGTGACTAGCATTCAATGTATTTTATGACATTTCACAAAATTGCAATTGCAATTGAAATAACGTAAACAATTTATCTTCTCCTAATTTTGTAACAATTAGATAGATAAACAACAAGATCATATTCATGACGAATCTCAGAATTGTAATAAACTGGTGGGTAAAATCGAATTATTGACATCGAAAAGAATATATTCAATATTCATTAAAATCCTCAGAGAAGTAATAGGTCAATTAGAAATTATCTTGATACAGACAGTCAGACTCTCACAAAATGTAGTTTTTTTTGAATTTGGGGACACAAAAAACACAAGAGATCTGTATATATATATATATATATATATATATATATATATATATATATATATATATATATATATATATATATATATATATATATATATATATATATATGAGCCCGATTGGTACATGACGGTTTTCTTAAATATTAATAATATGATGTCTTTCTTTTTTCAATATTCTATTATTTTCAAAAAAATACATAATTAATTTAAATATTACCGTTCCATGAACTTAGACCCTGACTTCAAAAACAATGAAATAGAACAGATTGATGATTGCATTGGATTTAATTGGAATAATATACAGAAAAATATTTTTCTTTTATGTATTTGATGTTTTTATATTTTCCAAGAAACCTGTCATTTTTTGTAGTGACGTCGTCAAACTCCCGAGTACATCAAGATATTCACAGGGTAAAGTTGAACAAGTTTACTCTTGATATCCAGAATAAAGCCATTCCTGTTCTTCACTGAAATTATGTACTTGTAACACGATTAATCTAAATCTAGGCCTAATGAAACCATTTTATTTGAGCAATCTATCTACTTAAATCATTCTTACAAACATAATTAGAGCGGAAAACAATATATTCCTTTCTCTGAATATATTTGGGAGATTCCAGACGAAATTCATACGAAGATGTTATCCTATTCTGCAATTAGGTATGTAACTCTTAAATTCACTTTATTCACGAGCTTGGTGTGAGAGCGTTATTTGTGGTTAGTATTTTTTATACCGAATTACTTTCTTGTTATATATCAATGTAAAGCTAACAATGCATATTAACAACTTTTGCCCTGAAGAAGAAAACGAGCACTGCCGAAATCATGTCGGCTTAACTTGAAGAATTTTATTTCATTAAATGACTGCTACCCCAAGAAAATTATTTGCGTTATTGTACATTCCGATTTTTATTTGTTACAGAGATACTTTGATTAGTTGTTCGGTCTTTTCGTATAAAATAGTTGCCTTACCGGGGATGGTTATGTAAATTGTTAAGAAGATCATATTTAGAAGAAATAGTATATATAGTTCCCTTGCATATTCGACTATGTATTATCTTCCAACAATGATGGAGCGTCTCCTTATTTTTCAAATAAATTTTCTGACCACTCATTTCGGTGATAGCTGGATTTATGAAGGCCCCCTGCACCCTTTCTTAGCCACCGAGATCACCGGATTTCATTCCTCTTGATTTTTTTCTTTGGGTTGGGTCTATCGAAATGGGAGGTGGTGTCTTCAAAAATTCATCTATTTATAAATAAGTAACGTTTGCTTATAATTATTTGTTTTGTTTTGTTAGTGTTTGATTATTTCATTTTGAGCTTTTAAATTTCAAATACAAGTAATCAAAGTATCTTTGGAACAAATAGAAATCGGACTTAAACATATGAGTTTATTTTGCTTATTTTGTATTCCGAGACACATCCTTAAAATATTTCCATTTCCTCTTGAATCACCCTGTATATTTTGCAATAAAATTCGTACAAAGTATCTCAGAGAAGTTCGTCAGCTGGAATATTAGGATAAGTAATTTCGATATGGAGGCTAATCAAACATAAAAAAAAGTAACCATTTGCAAAATTTCATGATAAATAATTTTTAATTATAGATATGCAATTCTTGTATGAAGCATTTTCCCCAAAAGTGATAGGTATAGAAAATAATTAATATTAGAAAAACCTTGAAATTTACCTATCCGGTTTTTATCGCCATTCAAATCCAATATGGCGTCCATATAAAAAAAAACTCATTTCAGCGTTTCTCTATCTCTTATAATTTCCCATACACCCATCACCAGTTTTGGACACACTGTAATCTCTATTATTCTGATGAACTTATTCAGCTGATAATTCAATAAAAATATATTCGCATAGCACGTGGATACGCTATGATGGCGATATTCAAATGGATGAAGAGGGATAATTTAAAAGTACCTATTTTAATGCTATACATTATATTTCTCCATTTGAAATGTTTTCTTAGGTAGGTACATATCTTTCAGTGAACAATTTCGACTTATTTGCAGCAGCTTCCGGCTGTGTTATTTTGCTTAGATTTTCATTTTAAATGTGCTCATTTGCTAAAGTAGATTTTCTCAGAGATTATTCATATAATATATAAACAGGAAATATACGGAGACGTTGAAAATGTCCTTAATTTTCAACGTAATATTATATTACATGAAGTATTGTTGAATTTAAACCTTTTTGTTTTTCTGTAGAAATTTTTTTAGCTTTAAAAAAAACGGTAGAGGAATGAAGAAGCTGAAAATTTTCAGGTGGATGTAGCTCTGCTGTGAGTGATCAAGTTAAAAAAGGGCGCCTGGAAAAAATTCTATACATTTGTCATGGTAATATTATGTTAAGGCATAGATATATGAAGATAATTCAACGGTAAGTCAAATCTTATTATCATGTGTAATTAGGTGTTAATTAGGAGCTTTAGGATGGTATCAATTACAGATTAATTGGGAGTAAATTTATAGCCTCCAGTCTTGTTTGTTTGGAATTGACGAGAATACATGACCATACAGAAAGAATCATTAAAATTTTAAAACGTTTACTATGCAAATACGTTTTTCTTTACAAAGAATAGGATCAACTTTGTTAGTTGGAATACTGAAAAATACAAAATAATATTTATTCTATTGATTCTGGTACTTTTCTCAGATCACTATTTGGCGAATTTTGCCTCGTGATTTTCATCTAAAGGCTTACAAAATCTAAATAGCTCAAAAACTTCAACCGGCTGACCATCATCTGCGTCAAAATTTTGACATCGGCTGTTTTGGAACGTCTGAATATCGATCAACATTTCGGAGAAAAAATAATCTTTTCCGACGAAGTGCATTTATGGCTAAATAGTTTCGTAAATAAACAAAACTGCAAAATTTGTGCTGAACAAATTCCTCAAGAGATCCATGAGTTACCTCTCTATCCAGAGAAAGTTACAGTGTGGTTTTTGGGCTCAGGGTGTTATCGGGCCTTATTTTTTTTTGAAGACGTGAATGGAAATCGTGCTACTGTTAATGAAGAACGATAAATGAATATGGTAAGAAAATATCTGTGGCCTGAACTGATAAATATTGACTTAGATAATATTTTTTTTCCAACAAGATGGTGCCACATGGCATGAAACAATCGCGTTATTACACGAAATATTTCCTGGACGTGTCATTTCGACGAATGCTGACGTAAACTGGCTACCAAAATCTTGCGTTCTCATACCCTGACCCTAAAAAAGTTATTGAAAATGGGACCACCAGGATACATGAAACTAGACGAAGTCGAGGCGGACATTTAAATCAACATTATTTTCAAAACATAGTGTCAGAGGTAGCTCTACTAAATAAAATAAAAATTACTGTATTACCACTTGTTTTTTTCGTTGTGTTAAATTTTAAATGTTTGACAACCTCATTAGAAAATCCTTCAGTTAGAAGACTTTTGGCACCAACGACAGACAGACTAATGGCTGAATACATCGGGTGGGCCACGGTCGATGGTACCCTTAGACGTTTACGGAGACCGTGACGTAGGATCATTCGAAAAATTTGGTTACTCAAGTAATTGCTCTTGATCTATTGATCCAAAATATTTTTAGCGATGCAGCGTTGCCTCTTATACCAGAAAACAGTAGCATCTTTGTTATTTCAAATGGGACACCCTATATATTATCGAGTTGTTCAATTTTTTATTACTTTCTGATTATTTCTGAATTCTACTCACATATATCTATCTCTAACGGTTTTCGAGATTTTAATTATTTTCCATGTTTTTTTTCCAAAACATACCTCGAAGTAAATATTTTTTTCTGTGACGGGAAAAAGCTTTATCTCTGTTGACAGGTGACATGTTACCACGTCAGTCTGTCTGTCTGTATGTTTGTAAATGCAAAAACTACCGCATCGAATCGAATGCAGTTTTCCACGCGCACGAAGTAGCGGGCAGAAGCTAGTTATTAATATCTAATAATGCACTAATTGTGAAATTTTCATAATGTTAATAACCATCTTAAATGAATATGAAAAAATAATATTTTTTTTAGAAAATTGCTCTTATCTCGGAATTTTGGCTATTTAGGTATAGGAACATGATATAAAAATTCGAAGGTAATTCAGCCACCTTTCTGGATATTTCAGAATATACAGGGTGTTCCATTTTGAAAAAGGCACTTTCAACCCTTTTATCATCTAGCAGTAAAATCGCATATTTCGAACGACCCTGTATATCGCAGAACAAACTTCTCTATACAGAATCAATAATCGCAATCTTGATGAACTACATACAAAATTGCAGCTTCCTAGGAATCGAAATGTCGCAGAAAGGAATATTTAATTCGAGCTATGTTTTAGATAAAAAATATGGAAAATAATTAATATCTTGAAACCGTTAGAGATAGGTTTAGGTGAGTAGAAGGCAAAAATAATCAGAAAAGATATTTTCTGATATAAGATCGAAAAATCAAAAACAATTACTTGAGTAACCCAATTTTCAGGATGATCCTACTTCCTGTTCTCCGTAAACGTCTAAGGTACCGCCGACCGTCACCCACCCTGTATGCTTTTTGGACTCCGGCAACTCTGAAACGTAAGCATCTATAGACCCCAACAAGTTTACACGATTAGCAAAGTAATAAATATTTTCTATATAAAATTTAACCTTGTATATATTGTGAATAAATAACAAAATAACAATAATAGATGTACGTACATACAATGTTTGTGTTATTGGTTATTATTATTTTCGAAGGTGCCAGAAGAGTGTCGATGACAAAAAAGCAATTAACTCATTCAATTGCACAAACTTCAAAACAAAAGCCACCCTGCCAGCTAGTCCATCAATCATTATCAATTGGACCATATAATAAAAATATACAAAACAACCAGTTGAATGGATTCCATCAAAAAAATGAGAAGATTTTAAAAAATAAAGATAATTCAATGGGTAAGTTGGTTGAAGTATCGAGCGATTCAAAGAAAATCATTCACAGTAGACCTTTGAAAATGAGAACAAGTCTTTGCTTAACACAGATATAGGAAGCTAAAAGTGACAAGTAGTGATGTTTCAATCAATATAAAGGCAATTACAGATGAATCAAGTAAAGACTTGTTCTCATTTTCAAAGGCCTACTACAAATGTTTTTTTTGGATCACTCGATATATATAGTTGGGTCAAAGTTAAAACGAGCATACGGTTTTCCGCTTCCATTAGAAATTGAATTTTATATTTGTTTTTACACTATTTACAGCCATATTTGAACCGAGCGTTACTAATTTATGTTACTGGTAACCCCCTACTAGAACCCCAACTACACCAGACTGCCGGACTGCACCATACTCCAACGTACTCCGGTCTCCATTGTCACCGTACTCCGGTCTCCATCGTATTTACCGTACTGACTGAGCTCCAATGTATAGACAAGCCCTCTCCATCTAGAAACTTCTATCACGATCTTCCAACGCCCCGAACAGTCCACCAATACCGCGAACTCACCAGATGTTTCGAGATATAATCTTGACCTTGGCGTGTATCAGTGGCCAATAGCAGAATGCCTTAAGTACACTCACGCCGCATCCGTGCCCCACTAACGTCCGTGCTCATTAAGATGCTCCACCCTCTGATGAATAGCACACGCCTCCTCGGAATGGCGTCGAAAGTATATCCCAAACTCGTTAGAGTATTACTATTAAATGAAGAACGTCATCTAGTTAGACAAAACGAAAACTATTTCCGACCTTTTACAAATTGACATAAGGCGTATCTTTAAAAAAAAATATGATCTGTCAAATTTTGTAAATAAAACCAGATTTTTATATGCCTACATTTCTACATGTAGATGCTTCTTGAAAAGTGGTAGTTAATTCTGAGTAAATGTGGTATGACAGACGGAAAGACAGACAGACAGACACTGACACTGAAAATACTAAATAATGGGCTGCAATCATAGTATCAAGTATATTCTATTATTAAATTTTCTCTGGCGAATGGTAATAAATCGGACAATAAGTCTAGAGTCAAATGAGTACCTATATTCAAAACTCTAATTTATAATTTTATTAGGTAGACCTTATATCCCTTTTCGAACAATTCCAGATCGAATCGACTGACTATAACTACAAGTTAAAATCTATTACGTCAAATAATTAATCGCCTTTCCGCACTTCTCCGCAGATATAACTAATACAACTCAAAAAAAAAAAAAGTTCGTCTAAAATTAATCTTTCATTGAGTAATGTTTGAGCAATAATTTTGATTCATTTCACTTGTGACACCATGTTTGTGTGCGTCTTCATGAATCTGCAGATATAAATATATAATATTTGTTAAACTCATCAAGTCTATATGTTAATTAGTTTTCAACAGCGAGAGAATGTGTTTCAATTGAAAATTGACCGAGATATTATTATTATTTATCCAACAACATTTTCGATATTATGTGCGGCTACTAGTCAGTGCTGTGATACACATGGACTAAGAGTCATGTGCTGTAGGACTAGACTCAAGACTGATGGAGTCTTGATCATCAAATTTTTGTTGTGTTTAATAGTGTTGATGACGGTATGCGACGGCGGTTTCTTTGGCGTAGTCAAGGCACAGCAAACACAAGGTAAGAAAAATAATCAAAGATTCAGTCAGTAATTTAAGATAAATAACTGTTTACAAGAACTAGAACCGACTTTAGCAGATGAGCTACTGAAAAATTACAAAATCATCTTTATTCTGTTAGTGTTGGTACTTTTGAAGTTGTGCAAATGCAATAGATGTTATTAAATACGTGTTACTCATGCGACCGAGATTTCTCGTTCTTATATTATAATAATAATTTGCAGTTTTATAAAATCTTTATTTAATGAAAACTATTTGCTATTATAGCGTTATCGTCAATAGTTCTAATTCTGAGCTTAATATCAACTAATTGGATTTTCCGAATTTATGAAAGAACTAAATTCTTCATTTTTTAAAATCCTTTTATTTTTTTTAAAAATAGTCGATTTAAACAAAAATAACAGCTTCTTACAAAGAAAACATTTATATAATTTTATTGATCACGACCAAGAGGACTTAAGATTTAAGTTCGATAAAATTGTCAATATGTCAAGACTTATTTCTTAAATAAACTTTTCGATTCTACTGTACAATAAAGTATTTTTAAGGAAAAAAGTTTAACGAATTAGATTTGATTGAAAATGTTACTTTGAAAATCTGGCCCGCCTATACCTACGGACGTAGAGCCGTTTTCGCGACCCAGTCTTGAGCGAAACACGTTTTCCAGCTATTGCCTGTAAGCAAGATGACCAATCTATGTCACCGGCGAGCAATATCGATGAAATACAAAACAAAACAAAAAAACAAAATTGGTCTATCACTTCCCTAGATAATCACCACACAGACGGACAGATCAATGGCTGAAAATATGTTTTTGAGTTCTGGGACAACTGAAATATAAACATCTGTTGAAAACTGGACACCAAAAATTTTACACAACAACAAATGCCGTTTAAATGATAATTTTAAGATGATTTGATTTTTGCTTTATTATTTTACCAACCCATGTTGTCAAGTTTATGAACAATAACATTTGCTTATTTTCTCGGTACACATCTATAAATACATTTAAACATTTTTATATATCATACATTATATGTATTATAGTTTCAGAGATCCTTAAATATCAACAATCAACAATTTTGTGCACACTGTATATTATATTAATACCCACCAATTAACAAAGGCGTTTCATACCCCTCAAATGGGGATTCAGCGTAAATATATACCTACATGCAATTATTGGACGAAGAACAAGACTGTTCACGTAATAGAGCCTAGGCCTAAGGGCATATCCATTTGTACTATGTACCCATAGGTACATGGTGCGATACAAATTCATATAATTAAGATTGATTTAGCAGTTTGCAAATATATTTCGATAAATGAATACCTTTGGGATCCGGTGTTTTATTTTATACTAGAAATTAAGCTATATACAGGGTGTTCCATTGGGAATCGAATGAAATGTCAAGGGTGTATAGGCGATAACAAAATGGTTCAGAATCTACCATTTTTATTGAGTTTACTAGTTTCATAACCGAGATTATAGGGGGTTTTATTAATATTTGCTCATTTCTTTGTAGGGTCATACATACGAACCATCCGGTATATTTCTTCTATATTTAGTTCACACCTTCTTCTACTTGTATCCACACGACTTGGTAATCATTCAAGTGAAGAATCTTGCTCTGGAATAACTAAATTTAATCTTGTTTGTTGGTTAACAAAAAAAGCTCTGTATTTTCAAATTTCCAAAATCCGCTTACGTAATTGAAAATGGCGTAAAATTCTGAAACGATACTGTGCACATTCTATATTCCTGCAATCTCTATCAATTCTAAATTTCAAAATTTGACTTGTAAGTTTTATTATAGTTTAATATCTGTAGAATCTACATACGTATATTTTTTATATTTCAGATGGACTGGTAGATCTGATAAAAGCAGCTGATCTCTTTGGGGAACCATCAGGAGTGACAAAAATTTTAGGAAGATGCTGGAATGACTCACAGGATTGGGAACCGGAAGAATCAGAATGGGCATACAGGTAATATTTCCAAATAAGCTTGACAAAATAAAAAATATGCCTACAAAATGATACTAGATTCTTTCATTAAAAGTATCAACAGTATTTTTCTGGAGTGTATATTGATAAACAACAATTTTAAAATTAAATTAAATATAACCAGGTGGAGTGAGCAGGCTCAAGTATCCCTGAGTACCCAAGACTACTTTCCCAATGGTTTTCCGACCGACTTTTCTATTTTGATCGTCGCTAGACCTACGCCAGGTGAGAATGTCATACGATTAACAACAAATGGTCTCCATTTCAAATTAAAACACATCTAACAAACCAATTATATTCTATTTATATAAATCATACCTATCAGACCGTTACAATCAATTAAAAACTATTCAGAATACTACATTACAGAGTCTGGCATACCACAAGGCAGCGTTCTTGGTCCCTTTCTGTAACTGATATTTATAGCATAAGTTCCGCTTCAAATGGATCCAGCAATAAGGAAATAGACACTCTTCCGATAAAATACAGAATAATTTACATTCATTGCAAAAAAAAATGCTTTATGCCAGCAAATCAGAACAAATTACTTTCAATGTAATAACATCAATCCCTATCAAAACAGGAGTCATATATTGATAATAAATAGAAAAAATGCTTGGTATGTTTCCAAAATTTCAAATCAAATAATTTATAACCACAGCTTACCATAACAAATAAGCTAATCTAATCTAAAGACCTCGATAAGGGAGCCACTGTTGAAAATGAACAATTTTGCCCGCATTATAAGGAATGACGTCATCATTATCGGCACGCATTTACTTTACAAAACGCATAAATAAACAAAAACAATTACTGAAATCGATCAAAAAACTTTTCATTCTAATTAACCATATGAAATTAATATTAAGTAGATCCCAATAGAAGACTGACCTCGATGATCGTTGTAAATTCTTTATGATTCAAATATATTATATGCAGATAAATCATTTAAAATATAATACATTATATTTGTTTCTAGGTCAAATTTATTCAATTTTCACCATCTACAGTGAAGCAGGCGATGAACAACTCTCAGTCAGCATTGGGAGAGATGTCAGCATCTATTATGAGGATACAGATGAAATGCCACTTGAAGAAAATTACATAACGTTCAATGTTTCTCTGGATGATGGCGAGTAAGTAATGGACAGAAAATATGCAGACAAAAAAATACAGTAGAGGGTCAAAAATGATTATTTTCTTACCTAGAGTCAAAAACAGTTTTCGTTTTGTCTCACTAGATGACGCTCTTCGTTTAAAAATGATACTTCCACATTCCAGTATTTTTATTGTGGTATAAATCTATGAAAATAGCATATTTATCTTTGTTTGTATTTATTAAGCATAGATTATGTCTATTTAGATAATTATATTGCTAATATTTTCGAAGCGATAAAATGTCGACAGTTTCCAATAAGATCAACGGTCAACTGTCTGTTGTCAATTGTCATATGACCTAGATCTTAAGCCAACTACACATTACGCACTACTTGCCAGCAGTTGTCAGTTTGTCAGTAAACAACATAGAGTAATAAATAGAATAGTAAACAATGCCACATCAAAGGACTCGAGTATCCTCGCGTTTTTTTCAGGAAAGGAAACTCTGTTAAAGATATTAGATTGAACTATTTTAACATACCTACCCAGAAGCTCTTGAAAGTTATAAGAAAATAATTATTTCGAAATAAGAATTTCAGGACCGTAAGTAATGGGCTAATTTTTATTTCAGGAATATTTGATAGCATTTTGTAGAGATCTGCTTCCAGAGACACTTGGTAAAGCCAGGCATGATCTTATAAATACTTCTATAAGCTTTCCCATTTTACAGCATTTCAGTCCAGAGCGTTCCATAGAATGAACTCTGACTCTACCCGCCCTATTATTTTTCTTTTTTGAACATCATATTCGGGAATTGTCGAGGCCCAGTTCCATTGAGACTTTGAGAGCTGACCACGACAAGACCGACTTTGACAGATTATTACACTGCTCAATGACAGGGACAACATTCTTATGTTACACTGTTCATTTTGTACATTGAATAACTAGTCCATCGAGCATACAAAAAAAAACTGTATACTCTATCGAATTTCTGGAACAATATACCAGCTAATTTGATCGTAATCGTTATGCCCTAGCTCCCACTATACCTACTAAATGTGACTATAACTATAATTCAGACCAAACATTCATCAGACCTTAGTTAGGGAGTTGTAACTAGATCTACGATTCCCCAACGATCTATCTTGATTGCGTAATTAAGGAATCGACGTGGACAAATTAATTATATCACTATGTATGGATGGCTGCAATGGGTAGTTAGTTTCTGGAAGCGCGATAAGCAGCAACACATTGTAGGGGTTCATAATATTATCGGAATCTCTATAATATTCTCGGTAAAGGAGTTCACGAAGCTGTATCTAATATGGTGCCGAGACCATTGAAATGTAAAAGACTGGGAAGGAAATGATAAATTTCCAACGAGCCATTTAGTCATCAGGAAATCCTTCCGCACTGCATGAACGCAAATGTTTGCGACAATGAAGAAATCATATACAGGGTGTCTCAAAAAGGTCAATGATATCACATATTCCTAAGATCAAAATAAGTAGGTAAAATTACCTGACAACAAAGTTGGGTATTTTGATTTTAAGATATTTTTTCTGTTATCTAATTTTTAAATAATTTGACATTTCTAATTTCTACGCCAATGGATAAAAAATAATTAATTAATTATAATTAATTAATAATAAGTATTTAATTTTAGGGTATTTTAGTAGTCTAGTTTTGCATAAGCCACATGTTTTGACCAAGACTGTAGCACGAAAACAACTCCATTGGAAATCATTATTTCAAGGCACATTTCTGAGACAAAGCTGGAAAAACACAGTTATATGCTCAAATGAAATTTGAAATAAGAAAAAAAAAGTAGCCTTAGATAACCATGAAATAATTTGTTTCAGTTGGCATAGATTAGCTTTCAGTATCAAAGGTGATTCAATAACATTGATACAAAACTGTCACAACACCATTACCAGATCTCTATTGAGAGAATCAACATCAAAACTGAGCACAGATGGTATCATGAATATTGGTTATCAACTCGCAGATGAAGGCTATTACAATGTAAGCCTACTTTAAGTACATTTATTTTTGTTTTCTTCCCTTAATTACCTTAGGTTTATCGTTATGTTTAAAAAATCCGAAGGTTTATTCCGCAATCCCTTTTTCTAGGGCGACATCCAAATGCTGAAAATCGCTCCGAGACCAGACGAAGCGTACGAAATTTGTAAAAAATATGCACCAAATTGTGACATCATCGAGAGCAGATATCGAGAAATGTTGACAGGCTCATCAAGGCGCACTGGAAGCAATTTTGGGACATCATGGAGCTCGAGTTCGTCGAGTAGAAGTGAAAGTCACCAAGGGTCAGCTACGGCGGGTGGAATTCGTCGTCAACAATTTGGTGCAACAGGCTCTGGTCAGCAGCAGTTTTCCAATGTTGCAGGTGAAGCATTTAATCATCGTCAAGAATTCGCCGAAACTGTTGAAGGTAGGCGCTCACAAGAAATTGAAAGTCGTCAAGATAATAGAGGTAGCTCAAGCCATTCAGAAGAAAATGAGAGAGAGAACAACTACTCATTTGGCGCTGGATACAATGCTGGAGTCACAAGAGGAGATTCGTTTGAAGAAGAAGGTTAGAATATATTATTTTATTGTTAAAAATTAAGTTTACAGACCAGTCACTAATCTCAAAATATTCTTCCAAAAAAAAAAAAATAACAACATTTCTGTTAACCCCACTCTCTTGACAGTTGTGAGATCACTGGTAAGCTACTTTAAATGGCGACCAACCAAATGTCCACCATTTTGATTTTTTTGAAAAAGGCAAAACATATGGCAAATTCAGTTTCACCATTTCACCTATTTACCTAATCAAGCTGAAAATATTTTTGAATCTTCTAGAAAATATCGTTTCTGAAACCAACGAGAGAAGAATAAGTTCTCTTGACGTTAGTGGATTTGCCAATAGAGAAGATTTACAAACTGGTCGCACCAATTACGAAAACCGTACCAGTTATAACAATAGAGAGAATACAGGTATGTATTGCTACCGTTAATATAATTAGTATAAAAGTTTTCTGATATAATCTGTGATAAGCACCTGAAGTGATATTACCTTAAGTAAGTAGAGGAATTACTTACTTTACCGTCCATGGCTTTCTCTAACTAAAATAATGTCGACTTACATACAGTCACACCGTACATACCAGTTTATTTACAGATCTGGAACACTTGAACAACCAAATAGAGGGTCACTTTGAGAACACTAGGCATTCAAATAGTTTTAGTGGAGAAAATACAATAGATTTCACAGGCAGACCCAATCAGTTAGGATCTGATGACACTCTATTAATCGGATCGAGACCCACATCAGATTTAGCTGGAGAACTTGTAGGTCCCGACTTCAATAATACCACAGAAAGTACGACAGACGATGATGTAAATGTAATTACAACTGAACCTACCAACCCGGATTATGATACTCAGGTACCTTATGGAAGTTCCACTTTAAATGATTGGATATAAATTTAAAAAAAACGTTATCTACAAAACATGTGTTTTTATCACTTAGCCCTCAGGTAACACTGATGAATATGGTAGTAACCCAGTAAGCCCAAATTATGGTTATGGACCAGACTACTACAACAATGGTATGAGAGGGCTACCAGGTCCACGGGGATACCCAGGGCCACCAGGAACACCTGGTATTCCCGGACAGAAGGGAGAACGAGGCCGGGATGGTTTATCGGGTACACATGGCATTCCAGGACCACCAGGACATGTTTTCATGATACCGGTACTTCATATTGAGATTCTTTCATTCAAGATTCAAATATTATTTTTTCTTTAGCTTAACACACAAGGCAATGAGAAAGGACCCGACCAACAAACAGAAACATTCAGACAGATGTTGTCCCAGCATATGGTGAATATATTTAAGATCAATTTATTTTAAAAAGCTAACAATAGTATTTCACATCATTACTAAAGATGGCTATGAGAGGCATTGAAGGACCGATGGGTTTAACCGGTGTACCTGGTCCACTTGGTCCCCCAGGACCAGAAGGAATCAAAGGAGAGCCAGGCGATGTCGGTGAACCAGTAAGTATATAACATCGTTGCATGTAATGATAATGAAATATCCTTGATGATACCGAAATTCTCAGGGTCTACCGGGAATACGCGGCCCACCAGGTTCCCCTGGTCGTGAAGGTAGACGAGGCAGAGCAGGAAGAGATGGTGAACGAGGCGTTACGGGACCTAGCGGTGCCAAAGGAGAACAAGGACTAATAGGACTTCCAGGTAATTGCAATGTTACCGAAAATTATTTGTTGAAATGTTCATTCCCCTGCAGTCAGTTTTAAATGCCAAATGTTATGTAAACAGGCTTACCTGGAGATAAAGGTGAAAGAGGTGCAATAGGAATACCAGGTGAAAAGGGTTTGCCTGGACATGATGGAATCCAGGGAGAAGAAGGTCCTCCTGGTCTGCCTGGATTAACTGGCGAAATGGTATAAATTAAATAGAATTATTAATAATTTATTCCATAGATAACTCAGTCATTATATAACATGAAATGTTTTTATCTAAAAGGGTCCAAGAGGCTTCACCGGTCCCAGAGGTATACCAGGGCTACCAGGTCCTCCAGGTATACCTGGAATGGAAGGACCACCGGGAAGCAAAGGCCATCCTGGACCGTTAGGACAGCCTGGACAACCCGGCCATCCTGGGCCACCTGGAGCGGTTGGACCACCTGGACCTCAAGGATTACTAGGTCCACCAGGAGTTATAGTGAGTTAATATTACATTTTTCGGATAAAAGAAATAACATTAAAGATAGAAATGTATATTTGTCATTTTCTTTATCTTAACTACATACTGTAGCACTAGGACAGGGTATAACCCAGAATACCACAGATAATGGTGGAGCCACAACATACGGAAGAATATTGGTTACTTTTGGTACCAATTTCGGTAACTGCTGATTGGGCAATAGCTCCAATTTTACACCGTTCAGTTTAACTGTTTTTGAAATCAGCGATTCACCCGTTGTCAGTTCAAACGAATAAATAATGGAACTTTGATCAAACACGCCTGAATGAAATCCTTCTATCCTTACTTTAGCTGGGGAGTTCTTCAAGTTGATGCCGAAAACTGTTAGTGCATTAGTCTCACTAAAACCACCTTTTCTTGTACAATGCACATACAATCTCAATGCAGGTGTGGAAATTGTAAAGTAATGAAGTACTTTTCTACCAACTAATCTCTTATACAAGACACTGATCCACCAATCTGGATTGGGATTGTAGTCGTCATCAAGAAGTGCATAATGTCCTCGAAATATTGACTGTCTCACAATACCTTCCAAACCCATTTTGGCTGAAATTCCGAGCTTATCCACCCACATGAAACTTCCGATGAATGTATCTGATAGATTTGGTGCACCGCCTCCATAGGCGGAGGATGTTTCTCCAAGCCAAATTGGCTTGTTAGTGTGATTTGTCTCATTAATCACAATGTTTAGTACAGTTTGAATTTGTTCTTTCAATGTATCAAAAATATCAGGATTGAGAAAATCCTCAGGTTTAGCTGTTCGTCCGTTAATGTAATATTGGTGCCATGTTACAACATCGACTACGTTCCCAGCATGACTCATAAACTGTTTAAGATATCTATCATTTGACTTTTTTATGATTCCATCCACATCTGGACCAAATAGCCACGAGTCAGTGTACATTGGATACATTTTGAGAAGCCTTCTCAATTTTAAAAAATCCCTAGCCAACTGTTTAGCATTGACTTGTTCATTGAATTTGTGTTTGTAAGCGTTTGGTTCATTACCCAATTCCCAATCGAGCCGAAGTTTATTTTTGTCTGAGAAATCTAACAGAGTTTCTGCATTCCGATGATCCCAAGATCCATTATCGAATCTTATCAAAGAATTTAAATCGAAAATTACATCAAATTCAACATTATTTGCCAACTGTATGAGCGCTAGCCACTGTCGTCCAGTCATTGTAAAATTTGGAGCCTTAGTAAAACTGGAAATGTCACATTCATTGAAACTTTTCGCATAATAGTTTGGAGCATTCACATCATCAGCTTCTAAAAGATCTGGATCGAATAATAATCGATCAGCCAAATTGCCACCTACTCTGAGGAATGCAGGAGAAAGATATTTCATGGTGTTGATCAACTTTGGATCCGTCACATTGAAGTTCTTGAAGCCGTCAGCAATCACAATGCTATCGAGGCCGATACTCAAGAAATGTGTACTTGTGACAAATTTCGGTGCACTCCTGGTATCGATATGGATTATTTGAACGTAATCCACATATTTGATAACAAATGTTGCAAGAAATATCAACACTAGAATAATTATTGTCATGGCTAATACAACAGTCCACACATCGCCACATTTCTGTAATAAACTTTTCCATTTGGTATATCTAAGTAATTGGGACCTCATATTCTCTACAAATTGTTAAAAACGTTGAATGTCATATTAATTTGGATTGTTCATGTTTCTGTTTGTTGACAAACAGAATCAGATGGATATCATATGATAATCATGATACATAACCTAAATGTCCATGTCGCAAATCAAGCACGGTCTTATTTTGACAAGATATCATAGAACATATATTTTGTATGTATGAAGTATGAAGCGAATCAAAGCGCTAAAGGGCTCTAGTTTGATTCTTAAGTTTTATTACCCATCTACAAGAATGATGATGAATTTAAACATTGTGTAAATATTTAAAAAAAAACATTGCTTACGAAACTATTTGTTGTAGGGACCCAGAGGCAAACCTGGCGTTCCTGGTTTGCCGGGCGCTGAAGGTCTTCCTGGAATCAACGGAAATCCAGGTCTTACTGGACCAAAAGGAGAGCCCGGAAATCCAGGACAACAAGGATCTGCTGGTTTTCCTGGTAATCGAGGCGTCAAAGGAGATGAAGGAAAAAGAGGACCATCCGGTGAAAAGGGTGAAAGAGGAGAGAGGGGTTTAGAGGGAGAAAAAGGAGAGGCAGGAGTAAAAGGAAATACTGGACTGCAAGGTCCTCAAGGAATACCTGGACTAGAAGGACCTGAAGGACCAAAGGTATTAAAAAATATTAGCCAATTAGATATTTATGTCTTATTTTTACTCTTTCTTGAACTTTTCTCCCTTGAAGGGTTTTGATGGAGCAAGAGGAGAGGCTGGACAAGTAGGTCCGCCCGGAGAAAAAGGCAAAGAGGGAGCTCAAGGATTAGTTGGATATCCTGGAGTACCAGGAGACAAAGGGGAGAAAGGCGCTACCGGAAGGTCGGGCCCAAATGGGGATAAGGGAGATAGGGTAAGAGTTATAATAGCAATCTAGAAAGAAATTCCAGTAACCAACTTTTGTAATCTAAAGGGACATCCTGGAATACCAGGTGAGCGTGGGGAGACTGGACCAAGAGGTTTCAGGGGTATTCGTGGTCGACGAGGATCTCATGGTCTTCAAGGTCCTAAGGGTGATACAGGTCAACCAGGTCCGGCAGGACCACAAGGTGAAGTAGGTCCACCTGGACCTGAGGGTGGAAGAGGATTCATAGGTGTTCCAGGAACAACTGGAACTCCTGGTAAGGACGGAGCACCAGGAATGCCAGGCGAAAGAGGGCCACCAGTAAGTTTACATCATAAGCTTTCAGGCTAGAAGAAAACAACAATTTTGATTTACTCAGGGTGAGCCTGGAAAAACAGGCCCAGCTGGTGCAGCCGGTGTCATTGGACCGTCTGGTCCTGCTGGTGAACCTGGACCGATCGGCGAGCCAGGAACTCCAGGACTACCTGGCGTTCCTGGAGAGTCTGGATTACCGGGGGAAGCTGGAAAAGAGGGTCCCGTAGGACTTCCCGGGGCAGCAGGACGGCCTGGACCTCCCGGACCAACAGGATTACCTGGTTTCCCTGGTGAAAGAGGTCACAATGGACTACCAGTATGTTTATCTTTCAAATCATGATTAAAATTATACAAAACAGAATTTTAAAGGGAATGCCGGGTTTCAAAGGAGACACAGGGCCCATGGGTCCTCCTGGTGTTAGTGGAGATAAAGGTGCACAAGGAGAACCTGGTGCTGAAGGATCACCAGGGCCAGAAGGCCGCAAAGGTCCATCCGGTCCTCCAGGAGCTGGTGGCGCTAAGGGAGAGAGGGGCGAATCTGGTCCTCCGGGAACAGCTGGACGTGATGGACTACCAGGACTACGTGGCTTGTCAGGAGCTCCAGGCCCGATAGGCCCTCCAGGAGAAGACGGAGATAAAGGTGATATAGGGCCGCCCGGTGAAAAGGGTTTCAAAGGTTCTCAAGGAGAAGCGGTAAGATAAAAAAAAGCGTGAAAAAAGTTGCACATTCACCTGTATAAAATAAAATATTGTTATAATAATGGACGTGATGGATTAGGGTCCAGTTGGAAGTCCAGGCCCCCCAGGACTCAGAGGCGAGCCAGGATTAACAGGCCCACAGGGTGAAAAAGGTCCGCCGGGAGCCATGGGCCGACATGGTTCCAAAGGTGAAGACGGACCAAAAGGTCTACCAGGGCCTTCGGGCCCGGCCGGCCCACAAGGATTACCAGGACCGCCAGGTTCAAAGGGCGAAATTGGAGATTTTGGTTAGTTTTTTTCTTTATTTTATGTTTGTATGTCTCTGTTAATCTAATTAATTCCATCTCGAACGTCCAAGTGTTTGCAAATGTTGATTCACCAAGTTCCTTCATATTTGTAGGGCAGAAAGGTCCACCAGGACCAGCAGGTTCTCCAGGAGAGCAGGGACCAAGAGGTCCAAAAGGTGTAGCGGGATTGCCAGGTCCGGTAGGGCCAGAAGGGCTACAAGGTTCTAAGGGAGATTCAGGCATTCCAGGACCCCAGGGACCAAAAGGAGAAGATGGAAAACAAGTACGATATACTTCCAAGTATTTCGAGAACAAATTAACATTATATTTTTTTCATGTTTTCAGGGAGATCAAGGCCCAGGCGGTCAGAAAGGTGAAGAAGGAAAAATAGGGGCACAAGGACCTCCAGGACCAAGAGGAGGCCCAGGACCAGAGGGTCCCAAAGGAGATGCAGGAGCTCCTGGGTTCCCAGGCCCTCCTGGTGAACCAGGCTTTCCTGGTGTAAAGGGAGACCAAGGCAAAGACGGTGAAGATGGAAAGCAAGGCGAAATGGGTCCTATGGGAGAGACGGGACTACCGGGGAAAATGGGTCCCACTGGCCCAGCTGGAAGACCAGTAATTTGTTGCTTAATTCGTGAAGTACAAATAATCATTAACCTTGCCCTTATTCTAGGGACCAGAAGGCCCAGCTGGAATGCAAGGTAGCCCAGGATTACCAGGAAGTAAAGGTGACAAGGGAGCTATTGGAGCCTTAGGCTTGCAAGGTTCACTTGGACCGCAAGGAGTTCCTGGCCCACAAGGCCCTCAAGGGTTAATAGGAGCACCCGGGGCAGCCGTAAGTATTTGTATTTTTGTGCCAATGGTGTGTTACTATTTTTTTTTAATTTTCAAGGGAGAAAACGGTCCACCAGGTAATCCTGGTTTGCCAGGATCTGAAGGTAAAATTGGGGAAACTGGACCCAGAGGTCAGAAGGGCGATCGTGGACGAAGAGGTCCCAAAGGACATCGAGGTGATATGGGTACTCCAGGCCTGAAGGGAGATGAAGGCGAAAGAGGAGAAAAGGGTGAGAAAGGCATAAGAGGTCCACCTGGACCAAAAGGAGATACTGTAAGTAGAAATAAAATGATATTCGAGAAATTCTATTGCTTTTCCTGGTGTGCGCAGGGACCAGTTGGCCCTGAAGGACCAAAAGGAAATGACGGTCCACCCGGAGTATCGGGCGAGGAGGGACCGCCAGGTCCGAAGGGATCATACGGCCAAACAGGTATCAAAGGAGAACCGGGACCAGCTGGTCCACCCGGTCCACCAGGAGCACCTGCAGAAATGCCTCTCTTACCTCCAGAACTTTTGTTCCAATTACAAACCAATAACGCAGACAAGGGTATCATACGAGAAAGAAGAAACGTTGAAGATATATTGTAAGTTAAGATATTGTGTATAATACATGTTCCATATGAAAGTTAATTTATTCTAGAGCTGATTATGGAGATAAAACAGAATCTGACAGAGCAGATATGCCCCCAGATAATGATGATACGATCGCGGGTACCAAAGAAGATTTAAACAACCAATTCTATGACATGTACAGCACCATCTACTCAATGAGACAGGAGCTGGAGAAGGTGCGAAAACCAACAGGTGGCAAAGAAAACCCAGCAATGACTTGCCGAGACTTATATTATGGCTATCCACATTTACCAGATGGTAAAATTTGTGAAAAACAATAAATACAAACAATAGTAGGTGAATTTTGTTCATAATTTCAGGCTGGTATTGGATTGATCCCAACTTGGGTATGAAAGATGATGCCGTCTATGTATTTTGTAATATGACAATGGGTGGAGAAACATGCGTATACCCAGATGTACATAGCTCTAATATGCCCAATATTCCGTGGCAAAAAGACGGTAAAAAGGATTGGTACTCACATTTAAGAGGCGGATTCAAAGTAAGCAACATTTTTTTTATTGTGTATTAGAAATCAATCCTGAGGTACTTTTGTTATTAACTATACCATCTTTTTTTTATTCCAGATCACTTACGATACCGTTGGTACTGTTCAAATGGCATTCTTACGCCTTCTATCAAAAAATGCCTATCAAAATTTCACATACACTTGTGTGAATAGTGCAGCCTGGTACAATGCCAAAACGTACAAGTTTGACATGTCAGTCAAACTGTTGGGAAACCATGAACAAATATTCTCGCACAATGGCGTCAAACCGAATGTACTGTTTGATGGATGCAAGACACGAGCCGCAAGCAGTGAAACAATATTTGAAATTAAAACAAGCAAATTAAATCAACTGCCTATTGTGGATTTTTTGCCAGTGGATTATGGAGCAGCTAATCAGGCATTTGGTTTTTCAGCTGGCCCAGTTTGTTTCAAATGAACATTTTTATTTAGTTCCAATGAGACACATAGTAAAATAAACCAATAGAATCTTTAGATATATAATCTTGTTTGTAAATTTTTGTATTTATTGTTATAGCACCTTTTATTTATATTTAATTTTAAGAATGTACATATTCTCGTCACTGCCATTTTTTTCTACATTTTTGATAGTATTTAAGTTGCATTTCGTTGTACAGAAATAATATACATTACATAAATGCCCAGAGTTTTGTTGATCCATAGCCAACTATATTCTCAAGTACTATATTGAACGTATAAATATATTTATATACATATACCTACATGGTTTTCGCACTAAAGTCTCGAGCAAAACAAGTGGTCCCTGTACCCTACAAAATGAGAAAGAATCACAACACAATCGATCCGTTCCCGAGATAACCTTGGCACAGGCAGTCAAATGGCTAAATCAACGTTTATTGACCTCAGGGGAACTTGAAATGTGAATCGGAAAAACAGAATCTTATGTCCTCAATTTCGTTTCGTTCGGTAGAATCAATCGAAGGAAATCAACATTGCTGATCATAGATTAATAGAAATCGTTGATCATCTGTTATGCAACCATTGAAACAGACATCGGTATTTCATTCCATCCATGAAATGTATGTGTGTATCGTGATTGCATCTAAAATTCTACGTAGGTAGTAGGTATTTATTATATTAGTCATTTACCTATTCTATGACTAGTCATATTTCATGTCCATATGATTTTGCCTATTATCATCGTCGCTAGAATCTATTTACTAGTTACCTTAATGTTATTCACCTTATAGTGTTATTATATCGATCATTTTGAAATTCAAATTCCACTAAAAAGCTTGGCTAAGTCACACATTTATTATTAATGAAATTATGCTACAAACATTGATATTCGCTGAACGTCTAGCTAAATAATTCATCAGCCAAGGTGTTTTTATTTAGCAGAAAGTTGTTATAGAAAACAGCAGTTGCATGTTCACAGTATTAAAAAGCTTACACAAAGATAAGACTTTTTTCGTTTCTATTTGTAGTGAGAGAAAGATTCTTTCTAAAATAACTGTAAGTACACACAAATTTTATTATCAATAGAAAAATATTCCTTAAAATCAACACTCATGCCAACTCACCGATAAGTAATTAATTTCAAATCTTCATTTTCATTTTTCATTGGTTAACACCACAGCTCATTTGTTTGGCGAGCTGAGTGAGCTGTGATATGTTGATGATACCTATGTAAATATGTAAAGTTTCTAACAAATCATATAACCTCTTGTACATTTTACAAACGTTAAGGGTAGTTCAGTAGCAGAGAACACGATTTCAGCAGCCATAGATAAAGGATTGTCGAATTCCTATGAGCATAAAAATGGCGTAAGTCAAAAGCGCATCACATAACACCTAAAATATGTGATGCGCATCTGCATCAGAGAGCGGTGCTTTGAGAAATCATGATTTTTCTGTTGCAACTCTTATTATTATTATTATATAGGCAAATCCAAATAATCAATTTAGATAATGTTAATACTAACATTAAATATTATGTATCAATAAATTATAAATATGATAAAATCTCCATCTGACATATGTTGTACGTAAGAACCAGCAATATTTTGATGCATTTGATTTGCAGAAATCTATTTTATGATAACACCCCACCTTCTCGCTTGAATAAATCTTTAGAATGGTTGTTTATAGCCATATTTTTTGGTTCCGAACCCAAAGGGTACATACCAACAGGAACCTATTACTAAGCCTCCGCTGTCTGTCAGTCCGTATGTCTGTGTTCCTGTTCAGTTAACCCCCTACTAACTCTAAAAAAGAAAATAACCGTTTCTATTTCACCTATTCCATATTACTTATGTTTATTTAGAATTATTTCAGAAAATGGCCAGCATCCATACCGGTTTAACACAAGAAGTACACGAAATGCCAATAAAAGAAATAATAAGACCACTGCCACCCGATTTGAATGAGAACAAAGTGAAATCATTGATGGAAACACTCTCCACTCCCGAAACTGCTGGTCAAGTACCACCTATTGATGTTTTATGGATAAAAGGCCGACAAGGTGGCAATTATTATTACAGTTTTGGAGGTTGTCACAGATTTGCAGCACATAAGAGGCTGAATGCAGAATTTATCAAAGTCAAATTGGTTGAATCAACTGTTGATGATTTGAAAACTTATTTGGGAGCCAGCACACCGGATTTGAAATAGAAGAAGAAAAAGACTACAAATATAATATATATGTTATTATTAAATAGATTAAGTATTATTTCCCAAAAACAAATACATATAGATGTTATATTATATCTAGAATTGTTTCACTTTCTCAATAAATTGCTAAAAGAGACATGGTTTAAATTTGTACAAGTAGATCTCCTGATATTTATAGCAGTATTTAATTCTACGTCCAAGCAACTATAAGAGCCTTCTTAGAACAATCTAGAGAACCTAGACAATTATTGATAAAATCTTAAAATGATCGCGGATACCTAAGGAACCGGTCTCAGATAAAATTCGTCACTTAGTTTAAATTTTATCTCTACGCATTTCCATAATTAAAAATGAATTTCAAAATTACAAAAACAAAGATGAAAAAAGTTATGCTCAAATGAATTGTTTATTTGCTAAATTGCTTAACATACTATTATTTTTCTGAGTTAAATTATTCGCGAACTATAATGTAGATAATTTCTATATGAAACTTATATGATAATTAATGCTTATGGATACATTTATGACAATTTTAATTAATCCCAACGCTGCCCATTCTATGGTAATTGAAGAAATGTAATGTCAAAGTCGAATTTTAAATCATAAATACTATATGCCAAAACAATAGCTGTTATTAAAAAATGCAATAGGGGGCTTGTCTTAGGTGTCAATGAAAGTTATATTGACCCTTGATTATTCACATTGAAAAATGCGGGCAGCTTACAGCTAGATAGAAATATTAGTTTAAGCGCTAATAATATATATAAAAAATAGTTGTGCTGCCATTTCTGAATAACGAGCGATTTAAAAAATCAAAAACATTTGCTAATAATACAGGTAAATTGTTAATTATCTGAAAGTGTACTTCAGTAATTCAGTTCATTTGAATGGTCTTGCTCTTAAAGCGAATAAAAATTAAATTGATTTAAAAAACAGTACATTCAAGATTATTGGAATATCTTGATAAATCAAAATTATTATATCAATATGGACACAAAATCAGCTGTTTTGGATGTCAGTTCCAACTTGACCTGAACTAAAAATGGTCATCTTTTATCATTGAATTTGAGTAAAGTATTTGATATAGTAGATCATAAAATTCTGTTAAATATTATGTATCGGTATTCCACAAGGATCTGTCCTAGGACCAGTTATTTTTCTCATGTATATAAATTCGTTGGTAAGTTTGAAATTTAATGGGAAAATGAATTTGTTTGCTGATGATACTACTATCTATATGTAGTATATAATGGAAGTAATTTACAAGAAATCAAAATGAGTATGATGCACGATGTCAGCAAAAAGTAAGCTAACACTAAACTATGAAAAATCATCTTTCACTTTTGTAGTCAGGCAAAAAATATCTACTGATTTAAAAAATCAAATTAAATTCAATAATGAAAATATAAAATACCACTTCTACTGTAAAGTTTCTTGTATTATTCATAGATGAAAACCTATCATGGTACAAACACATTGAAAAATCGAGGAAACAGCATAGCCCCAATAATTGGAATTCTATTTAAAATAAGAAATTATTCACCTTTAAAATAGCTGAAATTAATATACTTTTCATTAGTATATTCAAAACTTCAATATTTCATTTCAGTTTGTGGCTCAGCAACAAAATCTTTACTGAAACCTATGATATTTGTTCATTATATAAAATTTAAATACTCATTTATCTCGTAAATAATTTAAAAACTGGCAAAACAAGATTCAAAAAATATATATTATTAATGTCATATAATAAATAATTTTCATAAAGCTTTTTTAATTAAATTTCTGATTTCATTGCTTATTCCAATACTTATGTTTATTATTTTTTTTACTTTCTTTGTTATAAACATTTACTTTTCTTGGGAAATAAATCATTATTATATATACACATCAAATGGAATTAATTTTTCGTATTTTTTTTTATTGGTAAATTCGAATCCTAGTCACTTACTTTTTCAACAGCTCCGATTAAAACTCTATTTGGTCTTGAAATGTTTACAATTCATAGTTGAAAATCTGTTTGAATCAGACAGTAAAAAAATCCAAATTTTAAAAATAAAAATGTCGATGTCCAGTAGCAACATTGTTTTATTAAGTTATCGAGACAGTTTGGAAATTTTCTGTACCTCAAATAAACTCAAAATTACAACCGAAGAAGTAAATTATGAAAAATATTCTAGAATGTACCTACAGTAAATTATATAAAATTCATTTAGAGCTCTTGAGCCTCCATCGTTTGAAGAATTCAAGAGTTAAAAAATTCTAGCCTCAAACTCTGAGAACACTTAAATTAATTATTCAAAAGAATAGTAGGTACCAATTCCATAATAAGGATACTCTGAAACCTAATATTTATTAAATTGTAAATAAAACTATAAACGATTCATTCTATATAACAATTCAGATAAAAAAATCCACCCGCAGAGAATTTTTGGACGAAAATAACAGGATTTTCTGCGCATTTTTAAAATACCTGAGTTGGGAATGGAATAATAAACGTCAAACTGTATTTTTTTTTTATTTAATTTCAAATGATTTGCTTCACAGGCACATATCTTCACAAATATCCCAAGTGTAAGGTGATCTGTACCTAAATATATAGGAAAAACGATAAATTTGTGCGAAATGTAATAGTATTCCAAAGCGTGTAAAATCTTCAGCAAATTCAAAGAGCTAAAAAGTAATAAAGGTTAATAAGTAATATTATTCAGAACATTTGTACATCTTTTTACTTCAGATGACAGAATTCGACAAAAACATTCTATAAGGTTTATTTCTCGAAAAACTTCCGATATAATGGACTTTCAGTCAACTCACATTATTCAGTGTCAATAATAGCTCAAAAACCCTGCAAAATGTAATCCTGTTTCTTGATACATATCAAAGTATTTATTTCATTCCAGTAGAAAAAAGCTAATTTTAATTACATACGTGAATCGGAAAGAACATTATCGACCAAGATAACACGATTTTCTGCGTATTTTCAAAATATTTGGTGGCTGGGCTGCCAAAAATAATTCAATAATAAACGTCAAAGTGTAAGTAATGTTTTTATTTTGAATTACATTTCAAATAATTCGCTTCACACACATTTTCTTACATAAAACTTATAAATCATTATCAACTATTTATCACAAATATCCAAAGTACGGCAATCTGTACCTAAATATTAAGAAGAAAAAGGGAATTTGTATGAAATGAAATAATTATTCCTAATGATGTAAAATCCTGAGCAAATTCAAAGTGCTATAATGTAACAAGAGTTAATAAAGAATATTATTCAGATCCTTTTTTTTACTTTGGACGAACCTCGTCGAAAAACTTCGATACTATGGACTTTCCTCGCAGAAGCAAAACCTGCTGTCTGGTGAAAAACTCTATTTACCTTTAGAGGAAATCAGATAATTTATTTTTTTCCAGTAGAAAAATCGCACATAAATTTAGCAAAAATTATAACCTAACTTTAATTATTATACGCATTTAAATCAATGTAAATTGAATAAACCTCGACTGTTCTTCAATATATTATCCATAAAATAAGGTTTGTACGGTTTTTTATAATACTTGGTCGCATTATTGGATTTATTCACATCAGTTTGATGATGAGTTGGCTCCTTTTTCGCCGTGCCATTTCCATAAGTTCTCAAATGCTGTGGTACCAGGCGATGTTTAATGTGTATCAATCGAGTATCCAGCACTTCGCAGTCTATTTGCATCAATGGTAACATTGTGTTCGTCGATTCTGTACCTAAAACATTAATTTACATCATAATACACCCGGTTTTTTAGAATCAATTTTTGCAAATATATATTATGATGTACATATCTCCTAAAAGTGACATAACCTAACCTAACCTAAAATGCTTTATTCTCATACAGAAATTCCACCAAAAGAGCACAGCGGAGCCTTTGTTCTTTTTAGACCTCATCATAAATATCTACATTTCGCTGATAAGCCCCAACAAGAACAAAATCACCTTGTTACTTTTTTTTGGTAGACAGTTCATCCACATTAAGACATAAAGCATTGTTTGGTATATTAAAATTGTTCTTCAAAATTTATTGATATGGCAATTTTGCACATTTTTTTTTACCATTTGTAAGCAGAGATGGCATTATAAGTGACATTTTAGGTCGTCTAGTTTTGTTGTGATACAATGCTGGCAAGAGCAGATGCTGATCTGTAAAAGATACAACATAAAATGTGTCATCTTGGCGATTGATGGCCTCGAAAAATTCCGCAAATGCCTGCTCGGGACGCATTGAGAACACTTGCAGCTCGTTTCTCGGCTCTGGATTATTATTCAATTCCTTATCCACATTGTGGTATCTAAAAGGGGTAACAATAGAACAACAAAAACATCAAAATCATTCAATTCCTGCAAATAAGAAGAATATTTTTCTTAATAAGAAAATTACTTTTGGCGTCTATAAGTTCTCGATGAAATTTCGCTGTTTGTTTTAATCATCTTCTTTTTCCTATAACGTAATCTGGCAGGTTTTTCTGCAAGTGTTGTGTTTTTGGTCTGTTTTACGTTTCCTTGTGGTTTACCAATCCATCTGAAACAAATGCATGCTTATTCAAAAGACAAAAGCTATCTAAAATCCGCATTTTCACTAAGGGAGTAAAAATAATAGTTTAGATAATATGCTACAAACTAGAGATCGGATAAATAATGTTTGAAAATCTTTTCATTACGATTTTCAGTTATAATGTCAAATGTCATATGTCATTGTTGAAAGCTCAAATTGTATTTTTACAAAACACATACATACAAAAGTTTAAGTTAATAAAATTATTAAATTACATTTGTAATATTAGTATGCATACCTTTCTAATTCGAGCACCAGTCTAGCTGATTCTGTTTGATTGATTGTAGCTGGACACATTGTGAATGGTGAAAATTTTGATGTTTCATTTTTGATCGACTGTGTTTTATCCTCCTCTGTCCACAGAAGATTTCTTCTATGATGATCTATGATCGGTACACGGTCCTTTATTAATTCCATCTGATTTTTTGCTCGGAATGGATTACTAGTTATAAAAACATCACAAATTATATAAGCGTAAATTTGTTAACCAAAATCAAATTTAACAAAAAAAAAAAGAAAAGACGTATTATTAGGTCATTCTATAGGGCATTTGAAAACGAGAAAAAATACTTCTGGAATTAAACCTGTGAAAGATTCGGTATTAAGATATAGGTGACAGTTAATAAGTAAGTTTATTGGGCGAGAGAAAGGCTTGATATAAATATTAATATTATCATTTTATAATTTATTGATCACAAAAATTTGAGATAGAAATATATTTTATGGTATTGTTCGTTCATTTCACTGTCTTTGGATTCTACAAGTCACTACAAGTGATGATAAATATATTTTATTGATATCAATGGATACTAAATCAAAATCCAACAAACGGTTTCTTTCACATAGGCATTAATTACATATCTGTATGTTAGTTTAAGACAATGTTAGTGCTACCAATGACCTATTAACAGAGATAGACAGAACACATCATTGATAGAATATGTTTTATTTGTTGACAACATCTTTTTGGGCCAGGGGGGGTGAGCTGTGGAAGCGGTCAGAAGGGGGGGATAGAACGATTTCAACTAAACCCCGCCTCACAGTACTCGTCTTTTCGCTTAGAATATATGACACCATTGGCGTCTCGTTCTTTTAGGTTTCATTTGCTATACGGCGAAATAATTACAACCACAAAATAAATCTGAAGCTTAGTAAAAAAAGTCAATATCCGAAAGTTGTATGTTTCAGCAAAAAAACTTACTAAATTTCTTGTGTTCATATAATAATCGCAAGGAAGATTTATATCCATTCTCCGCACGTGTTATAATTTTTGACATATACATATACCTATTATATACATACTGGCTTAAGTTTATCTTCTTATCAATTTCAGTTGACCCTTAAATGGACACTGATTTTTGTTCCTATCCCTTACTACTACTAATATTGTTAAATAGGTGTGTAGGTATAATTCTTTTTTAAAGTCTAGGATTTGAAAAACGCAAAATATAAAAATCTCTTTAATGAAATAACAATGATTAGGTTATAATTTCTTTACTACGCCCATGACCGACGTTTATATGTCAATAATTTTCTTTCAAAATTCGAATATATAAGTTACCAAATTTTAATTTAGACGGTCTACTTCGATTAAAAGTTACTTCTGGGTTCGTGGATTCTATTTTATTACACAGTTTGCAATGTCTACTCATTTTTTCAAGTTTTGAAACCAAAGAATATAATAGAATATTCAAAAACAACCAAAACCCCAAGTATTTAAATAATGGGGGGGGAGAAACTGATATGCGATGAGGCGTGGCCGAACAAGGGATGATGTCAACACAATATATTGTTTACAGTTCCATCTATCTCTGTTAATAGGTCATTGAGTGCTACAGTGCTTCGTTGTAGTTACACGCCAAAAAAAAACGATGAAATGAACCAAAGAATAATATTTTTCATCCAATTCAATACTCACTGCATTACATTCAGGTTCAATCCAACCATTAATAATACAACACACAAATATATACCAGATTTGAAATTCACATTTTTGTTTTGATTTGATGGATTTTTTTCATAGTCTGCCAGTTTTTCTTTCAACTGCACGTTTTCCTGTAATAAAAGATCAAGTTTAATTAAATTTTTTTAAGAATAAAACTCCAAAAAAGTTGAATAATTTTTTTGGAGAAAAAATTGTCCCTAGATATATACAAATACATCATTTCATCAAACACTTTTTTCTTCAATTTAAGCTGCCGACATTTTGCACCTACTATTTCAAATGAGAGAAGTTTCCGAGGTTTTTACACTTTAGGATACTTGTACCAAAAAATAATGGCTTCCAGTGATGAGTGCTGATGCAATAAATTCAAAACATATTGTTGTTAGCAGAATTTAAGTTAACAAATTAATTTTCAGTTGATATCTAATTTAAGATCATTTTAATTAAATTCATATTAATAACTCGGGGAAACTCTTAATTGACCAGCTCAAGAAATTGTCAGGACGCTATTAATTATGAGTCACAAAGGATAAAATTATAAGTTTTTTAATATTTTTGAAAGTAAAATACAGTTAAAAGATGAAAATAGCATTATCATCCATTATCTTATTTTTTTTTAATTAAGGAAACCTTCAATTAACTGTTCTCAAAATTATTCCTAATAAATGATTGACACATAGAAAATAAGCTTATCTTCTCTAAATTGATTTTATCATTACTAATCCAGCAATTTCTACATACTTTGGAGTAGCATGAGCCAAGATAACGATTTCCAGAACAAATTTAATACAACCTAAACAACATACTAACCCAATAAAAATATTATCAGGTCATTTTGAATTACATAATAAAAAAGATATAATAAGCTCCTTGTTATTATATTATAGAAATATAGTAACACTTGAAAATAGTATTTCAAAATTTTATTAATTTAAATTGAAGTGGATCGTCATAATTTCTAAATGACATCTGTTCAAATATTTGTAAATTTTAAAGAGTAACGATTGAATTCTCCTTGAAATATTGTTTAACGATATTAAAATATTATATATTAGAATTTGCCGGAAAACCTCAAGGCATATTAAAATATTTCACGCAGTTTCAGATCCCATTTAGAACAGACTTTACAAGAGAAGAAGGTAGGTATACAATTCGCGAGTTTTGCATAATAAACGTGCTACGATTTTGACTCGGATTTTAATGAATCTCTTTTCATTTGAAAAAGGAGTAATGAGAACTTTTCAAAATCCAACATGCCGTTTTCTGATGTCTGATGAATCGCAAAAAATGTTAAAAGTAGTGAAAATACCATATAATAATAATTATATTGGTGCTGATGTTTTAAATTGGTGCTGATATGTTTTAAATTGGTGCCAAAAATCGGACTAAAGCTAGCTAATCAGTTTGTCGTGCAGGTGGTCGTGAAAAAAAAAACAAATAAATTTGAATTGTTACTCACATTTTGTAACCTTTCATTCTCAACTGTCAAATCCTTCACTTGTTCCTCCAATGAGGTAATATAATCCTTTTTCTTTTTCCTCGACAAACTGGCCGATTCTCTGTTCTTGATCTTCCTCTGTTGCCGCTTAAAGGCTTTCGGGTCCAAGCTTGTAGCCGATATGGAAAAACATTTGCTGCTATCAATAATAACTGGTGTTAATTGTGACTGGGATACCATGTTGCTGTTTATTGTCGTTACAGCCCTACTCGATACAGATGTCGTCGATAATTTCGGTACAGTCGTATTATCGAGTAGAACTACATTCGTAGTACTGGGATTTGTGACAACAGATGAATTTAACACGACAACATTATTGTTATTATTGTTCTGCACTGGCAAAGGGTATGGAGTTTTAGGTACAATTGGGATACGTTTAGGCGGCATTTTCTTCAGCGAAGATTGCCTAGCTGGAACCACTGACACTGGCCGGGTGTAGATAATACCGTTGGATAGATTACAAATACTTGCTGGATTTAAAACAACAGACTGCTTGGACGATGATTCCGGTGACAGTGGAGGAGATTTGATGATGTATTCCTCATATTTAGGGCTAGGCAAGTGAACTGGTGACATTGATGTGGTTGAATCAGCTGAACTTGAACTTTCGGCTTCCGATTTCATTTCAGCTTCCGACAGATTTGGAAAAGCATCTGGACCACATGTTGAAAAGTCCACATTTTGTAAATCATCTATTTCTTTGGCAAACTTCTCTTCCATTGTATGTGGTGGTGAGGATATTTCAGACAAGATCTCTTCGGGGCTTCTATCAAAAAATGAATTCAACATGCCAAGATCATCGTCGGTGTTTAATAGAAGAGGTATAGCCAAATCAGATGATAATTGCGTCAAAAAGTCCTCATCCGAAGTAACATCAACACAGTCTGTACAATAATATTCGAATTATTTTTGTAAGTATTCATTTATATCAACAAAGTAATGTTTTACCTGTAGAATATGAATGATCACTGCATGACTCCGGTGAGCTTTTGAAAACATAATCGTCCAACAGAAAGTCGTCAGTTGTTAACATTTTGTTTGGAAACTCTAGCTCTCACATGAAACCGAAACCGCATCAACATCTATCCTAACCTCTACAAATGCTGACGTACCCGCAATAATGCTACGTGCATCAATGCGGTTTTAATCATAATAATGAATAATGAAACTGATATGAATCTTATCATAAACGTATTCTAGAATTAGTTACCAATGATAAGTACCTTGTATAATAACTTTGTTAAAAGATTACAAATATATGATTGAAGATTTTCAAATTATTATCATGAATCATTCGAAGAGGTTGCTTTTCGCAGCGGATCGCCGATAATTTACATACACAATAAGCAGTGATTCAGTGGAAAAGTAAATAATTAATACGTGTTGCAAGTTCGTTGAACTGTTAAAAAATATATTTGTTTAACGACTTGACAGAGAACACTACCTCCATCTCCAGAGACAACCATTACCTCCTACTTGAAGATTGTAGACAAGAAGAGTGGAAACAGGAGAGTGAACTTTCTATGCTTCTCAACTTAGAGCATGCCTTACTCAAGCTTCTCAACGTAGCTACATGAAATTACAGAAGTTACATATCATGGGCGTGGCCTGGTGACACATTTACAAAAGATATGCATATGAAATTTAGCACGATTTTTAGGGTCAGTTTAATCTCCTATTTCCAGTCTTCTTGGTTGTAGATCAGAGAACACTACCTCCAAGCACATTATGACAATAGTCAAGAAACCATAGGCAGAGAACACTAAAGAAACCTTAGAGAATGGAAAAGTCGTGCGTACACGACAGATGTTGCTCTGTAAAGCCACCATAGTTTTGGCCTCACAGTTTTATGCTATTTTATAATGAAAACGACGATTTTTTTATCTTATTACAATGTTGAAATGCGAGGCTCTTGGATACAAGAGTCGCTGTCGAAAAAAGAATGTGGTGTTACGTTAAAGCGCGTTACGTCCATTGATTGAGTCCTCATTTAGCTTCACTTGCTCCCCGAATACGATGTCTCCTTGGTAATTCCATGCTCTAAGAAAGAAACTAAGCAACAATTCACAGCGAGTTCCTAAATACAAACCATTAGCCAGGCTTGAACCTGACCATGCTAATGGGTAAAACTAGAGCGCTGTATAGACAGCTCCAATAAAACATGAACAAGGAGAACTAAAAGCGCATTAATTTTACAAAACAGAACTTATTATCGCAAAATAATCGACGTAAACTAAAAGGCATAATTGAATATTAGACTATAAAAAACGAGAACTACAATTATTAGTTTAAAAGAATGAAATTAACGCAAATAATAGCGTAATCGTACATCCAAAACCAACCGAACGAGATTATAGAGAAGTAGTAATAAATCGAATTTGCTTTCAACAGTCAAGTACGACCGCCGTTTGTTGCATAGAGCAATAGTAAAAATCTGTTGAAAAATTACTCTGCAAACAGTTGTCAATTTGTCTATTAGAAAGAATGAATGAGAATTCACAAATATTATGCGAGAAAAGTCGGACACGTGAACATCAGCCAACAGCAAATTGGTCTATTCTATTTATGAGTGCTATGTTCTCATGTGCTTGCTGCTTACTGTATAAACGGCCAAATATAGCACAAAATAATGGCTAAAAATATTTTTTACAAAAAATGGGACCGACGTTATTAGTTGGTGCACTGAAAAGTATAAAATAATATTAATTCTGTTGGTGGTGGTACTTTTGAAGTTGTGCAGTTGCAGGTAGATTGATAACTTTTGGCACCAACTTCACAAGTACCACCACCAACAGAATTAATATTATTTTATACTCTTCAGTGCACCAACGAATAACGTCGGTCCAATTTTTTGTAAAAAATATTTATTTCACACTTTTGAGTGTAACATTAGCCCGAAAATCGTTGAATGTTCACTATACCATATCAATGAAGATAATACTTATCCTATTACCCACGTATATTCCTTGTTTGTAGTTGTTATTATAGAGATCTCAGAACATCGCTGCGGAAATACGCTTGAATATTTTAGTAGTTACCATTTTAACACCGATTTAACTCGAAAACCGTAACTCTAAGGAAAAAATGTTCATTATAAATGTTGCTACAAATAATTATATCCTTCATGTAGTATCGAAAAATTTTCAATTTTCGAAAGAAATTGTCCTCTCCACATAGCAAAAATACATATTTAACATGCGTCTATCCCGAAAACCGTAGCACTTTTGAAAAAATGTTCAGTTTAAACGTTTCCGGATATTATCCTATCTTTAATTATACCAACTTTCGATTTTCGAGAAAATTCGCCACCACCACCCCTTTGGGGGCGGTTTTCGGAGGGAAGGAGATTTCGGATTTGCGTTTTTATGAATATGGGACCATTTCTCAATCCCCTTCTTTCAAATGAATCCAAAATCATCAAAATCGGAGCACGTTTACTATATAAAAGGCGCGCATGAACAAAAAAAAAGCAGACAGTCGAATTGTATACCTCCTCCGTTCGGGGTTCGTCGGTCAAAAAGCGTAACTGAATAATAAAAAGAGAATTACAGAATCGACTAAAATGTTGATAGTTGGCTGTCCAACGTTGTAAATTCTCAAAAATGTTCTGAAATATAAATAAAAAAAAAACATTGTCAAATTCCAAGCTTTTATTTTGAACGAAACATTTTCAATCCATACAAAATACAAAAGGAGCAGGACATCTCTAAACTTAATAAGGAAGTGGAAATACTGACTCAAGCTTAACACGTATATAATATTTTTCTTAGCAAATAATTTACCATCTAATACCTCAGATCTTGAAAATGGAAACAAATCTTATACTATAATATAGCTTCTTGTAAAAAAGGTTTATTCAGATTTCTCAAACATTTTCGCCGCTAAAAATTAAATAAATGTTAATCTTCTTGTGAAGCGTTCAAATTCATTTCAACTTACCTGAATCTTTCACCTTATTAAGAGTGGCATCGATATCTTTTTGATGTTTCAAAAAGTAAGGTTTAATAATCCTTCTATATAAAATAAGTGAGCCGTTGAATTCTGTTGGTATCATCAACCATACCATAAAGATACACTGGAATTGACGGAAAAAAATGCAATAAAACATACATTTCTCTATTAAATTTCAGTCAACATGAGCATTATGAAAAGAACAAATACAATGTTCTACTTATGATACATGTCAAATAGACTTGTTAAACATTTTCATTTTTACATTATAGTAGAAACGCGAATTTGATTACGATATGAAATGAACGAAAAAGAGGGTATTTTTTGTAGTTTTGGGAATATTCTTCTGGAAAAAATGATCCAAT
This sequence comes from Crioceris asparagi, assembly GCA_958507055.1. Classification (NCBI taxonomy): domain Eukaryota; kingdom Metazoa; phylum Arthropoda; class Insecta; order Coleoptera; family Chrysomelidae; genus Crioceris; species Crioceris asparagi. The sequence continues at coordinate 2,793,252 of OY293826.1, forward strand.
GAGAACTTTAATGAATATCATTTTGATGGTTTCTGAATCCTCACATTGCGTGCGATACAATGATGACTTTGGCATAGAGACAAAATACATAAATCTTCATCTTTTATAATAATTATAATACTGTTAATTGGCAGAGGTCATGGAGAAGTTGCTTTGAAAGGTGTGCAATGCAATGTGTATTACTTCTCGCATAAAAAATATAGCATTCACGTGCGACAAACTTGTTAAAACCTCACCTAGATACTTATCGGTCTATATTATGTATAAAAAACCACAACATATCACCACTGCGTGCAGCTCATGGTATTCATTATCTAAATTGAAGTATGTACCCTAATCAATAACCAACCAACTAAGAATATTGTTACAATCATATTCTTACCTTTATAAGCCAATAAAGTGGAAACCAGCTAACTATCAAATCAGCAAAATACTCTATAATTGAGAACAGTGCATATACTACCCAATAGGTCAACCATTTTGTATCATCCTCTTTGGTTTTAGATTCAATTGCGTGAATTGAGATATAAGCAGGATAAAGGAATCCAACGGTATTACAAAGTAATTGTGCAAAATATCCAAAAACCAACCAAACAGCAATGATTACAGCTGAACCTACAGAACAAAATTATATTGATGCGGTACAATTTGTAACTCAATGACTATCCACTTTTTACATGCTATTTATAGTTCATACCTAGAAAAATATACAGTCTATCAACACCAAATTTATTTTCTGCTAAAGCTAAAGCCGGTGTCCATGGTTTTGAAGGGTCATGAAGAGATTTGGTGACTTGAACTTTAATAGCTTGGATTTTCTCAGCCATAATCGAGCACTAAAATTTGGACTTCCACTACGCGCCAACGAGAAAAGACAAAAAAGATAAGTGACAGTGTGACAGACATCCTGACAGCATTAAATTGACAACTAACTTACTGACACTTGACAAGCATAGATTGAGGATAGAACAGAAAATAACCAATTTTGATTGGAGCTACCTTAGCAGGTTGTGTTCTCTGCTCTGGAGTAGGGAAAAGTCGTGCGTCTAGGGCACATATGGTATCCATGGCAACATCACAGCTTACCAAATATGCTGTGCCAATGGTAAGCTTGGTAACATAATGACATGTTCCTCCTCTTAGCCAAAAAATTTCATGACGCATGCGCATATCGCCAGCTATCCCCAGGTCTTTGGCTTCATTTTTGCGTATTTTTTTCCATACTGCTAGTGGTATAGAAGTTTAAGTATATGGTCTACGGAGCGACAAACTGCTGGTCAGAAAATAGTCGGCTCCGCATTGAAGATTGGAGGTAGTGTTCTCTGAACACAAACAAGAATAAAATCGCACACGAAGGATTCCATGTTGTGTTCTATTCTTGGAGGTAGATGGTTGTCTCTGGAGGTAGTGTTCTCTTTCACCAATGCTTTCTCTGTTCTATTCTCTTTCCCAGTTGCAAAATTACTTATTTAAATTTCTTTTTCAAAACAAAAAACGCGGAAATATTAATTATAGGTATAATAACGATTTATTTCTCAATAAACATAATTGTTTATAACAGGGAAAAATTTTTTGAAAAATATTCTTGAAATAAGTACGAAACCCTAAAAAATATTCTTTTTGTGAAAAATTCAACTATCTAGTATCGAGCGATCAAAAAAAAGATCATTCGCAGTAGGCCTTTGAAAATGAGAACAGACGGACAGCGGAGTCTTAGTAAAAATATAGGGTTCTGTTTTCATTAATTTCGTACGGAACCCTTAATTTTTCTTTCAACGATTCACAAACTGAGGTACGTATCCCACACGAATCAACGACAAATTAAAAAAAACAACACAGTGGTTTCCATAAGTTGTACAAGAAAGAATCAGCTCTACTCTTAATACCGATAAAATAATGAATATTATTATCCATGAATTTCAATTTAATTTATGGGTTCTTTTGTATCTCAAAAAGTTTATTGTAGATATTAATAAAGAAGTTACAGCTGGAGCAACTTAAAAAAATTAGTTTTGATTTGAATTCCTGAATATATTCAAATTTCATATTTTGTTCAATAATTTTACCTCATAATAAAATATAACTTCTGATGCCTATTATTATGGCGTAATTTCAGTGATCAATACTCATGAATTCAACTCTAGCCCATTCTAATATGTGTTATGAGTAAACGAGACAAAAGGCATTATACGAAATTCAGTGATCGAATTTGCCTTGGATGTGATGAAATTAATTTTTTCATTCAGATGCCCTCCTATTCAAATCATCGCCATCTGTTTGTTCATTTTTTATATGCAGACTTCTTCTATTATCACTAAAACCTTCTCCATGATCAGATTTCTTTTTATATCGAACACTTTCTTCGTCTTCTTCACATTCTTCAGCAAAACTGCTTCTGACTGCTTCAGCAAATGCATCTGGATACTGGGACGATAGCTTGTTCTTAATAACACGAATCTTTTTGAAAATGTAGTCCAAATCTTTCTTTGTTTCCAGCAACAATTGAATGTGTTTTTTGAATTCCGGAACTACCATCTTTAAACGTGATGCGCTCAATGCATTGCAATTGGTTAACATCTCATTGGTCTTCTCGAACCTTTGTAACCTATAGAAATCATTAAATCAATGTTAAAATAGATTTTTTTAAATTGGAACTTACATTTGTTTTTGTGCTCTAATCATGGATTCGACATCTTGTTGATCGACTATACCTGCCAGACCTTGAATAAAGACTTCTGGGGCAGTGTAATTTTGAAAACATTCTATACTATATTCACTTTCGGGGGTACCTTTACTCATGTCCATTGAATATTGTGGTTGATTGAAATTGAAAAACAAACTGATATGAATTCTGGGTGGTTAATTTAAGGTTAAGTTTGTTTATTGTCAGTGACATGACATAGAGCACAGCACTATGGTGATTTCGCAAAACGCAATCAAAACGCGTGGTGGTGTTTCCATCTCGAAAACACCATATGCAGAGAACACTCTGACCATATGAAACTATTCAGTTTAAAGTGTGTTCGAATAACGTGTTACTGCGTTAAAAGCATAGATAAAATATTTATATAAAAGCAGAGATAGTTGTGTCTGCTGTGAGTATTCGAATTCTGTATCGAATTTTCTTGTTAAGGATAATAGGTATAGGTTTAAGATCACGGAAAGCCTTGCCTAAAGAAAATTAAATGCAGGTAGTGGGCCTGCAGAAGTGTACCTAACATGTATATAACTAGGTGCATCAAACCATAGTGAAATATACAGGTAAAAAAAAACTAAAAACCAATTATCCTTAAGAATTTATTTTATTCAATAAAAAAAATCAATCAATATCATTCTTATCCGATCTGGTTATGTAGATTGGTTTGGAAGAAAATGATATTTTGTCAGATGGCACATAGTGCTCGAACACCATTATGGAATTAACGCCCTTCCTCAAAAATGGTCCTGGTAAATATAGAGTTTGCTGAGGTCCTATTCTCGAATACCTCCCCAGCACAAATCCATTCACAATGACGATACCTTTACCCCAATCACGCATATCAATGTATGTATCCAATGGCTCAGACACTTCCAAATCCGTCTTGTACATCGAAGCACCAATACTGAGTGGAATCGTGGGTGTATGCCAGCCTGTGAGTGATGAAGTCCAAGACTTTTTAAATTCCAGCGGGTAAATGTCCCAGCCGATCAACTCCACATTGTTCAGGTAGATGCCACCCTGCCACAGGCCCTTGAACTGATTAAATTGACCTAAATTACCGAAATTATTGCGACCCCAATTCTCGACCACCAGGTCCAGTGTCGCATTGTTCAAATTGCGACTGCTGATAATAAGATTGCCATTCTTCACCCTCCATGTGCCAAACTTGTCCAAGTCAGAGACAACTGCCAGTGGTTTGGATACTCTGTGACCATTCACTAGCACCACAACTGTATCGCAAACTCGGCCAGCAATAGTCAAGATGGCGTCGGCTGGTATGTTTAGCTGCTTCTTGCGATACACAATGTACCCATAACTTTGACCCGACATTTGATTAATTGGCAACATTTCCATTGACATAGTTCGAGGACTTTGTATTTCAATTGGTACATCATTGAGGATTTCATCCAAGATGAGTTGTCCTTTGATGGATTGGTTGGTGTAGGCGGTTTTTTGCGTGATATGCGGTGTTATTGGTAACCTAAAAATGTATCAAGTCAATCAGATCTTTCGTTGGGTAGAATATGGATTCAGATGATTGTTGTAAGTAATAAGTTAGTTGATCTGAATGATCAGATAATATAATCATGATTGATTTATTAAAAAAAACCTTTTAAAAGTCATAGATAATAATTTAAAAATACACTATTTTTGTTTGAAACAATAGATTGAAATCTACTGATTATGATTCAGAGTTGTGTACAGGCCAATCTACCTTTCTTCAAAACTAATGATGCCATTAATTTAACTGAGTTCCTGAGATATAGGATGAAACTTAAATATTCCGCATTTATGGGGCTCCTATAGAAGTTAAGCAAAAGATGAACACTGTATGATTCGTATAGATTATATGTTGATGTTTCGTATTTTTGACCGACGAACCCCGAACGGAGGAGGTATACAATTCGAATGTCTGCTTTTTTTTTTTTTTTTGGTTCGTGCGCGCCTTTTACATAGTAAACGAGCTCCGATTTTGATGATTTTGGATTCATTTGAAAGAAGGGGATTGAGAAATGGTCCCATATTCATAAAAACGCAAATCCGAAATCTCCTTCCCTCTGAGAACCGCCCCCGAAGGGGTGGTGGGGGCGAATTTTCTCAAAAATCGAAAATCTGAGTTGGTATAATTAAAGATAGGACAATATCCGGAAACGTTTAAATTGAACATTTTTTCAAAAGTGTTACGGTTTTCGAGATAGACGCATGTTAAATATGTATTTTTGCTATGTGGAGAGGACAATTTCTTTCGAAAATTGAAAATTTTTTGATACTACATGAAAGATAAAATTATTTGTAGCAACATTTATAATGAACATTTTTTCCTTAGAGTTACGGTTTTCGACTTAAATCGGTGTTAAAATGGTAACAACCAAAATATTCAAGCGTATTTCCGCAGCGATGTTCTGAGATCTCAATAATAACAACTACAAGCAAGGAATATACGTGGGTAATAGGATAAGTACTATCTTCATTGATATGGTATAGTGAACGTTCAACGATTTTCGGGACTAATGTTACACTCAAAAGTGTGAAATAAATATTTTTTACAAAAAATTGGACCGACGTTATTAGTTGATGCACTGAAAAGTATAAAATAATATTACTTCTATTGGTGATGGTACTTGTGAAGTTGGTGCCAAAAGTTATCAATCTAACTGCAACTGCAAAACTTCAAAAGTACCATCACCAATAGAAGTAATATTATTTTATACTTTTCAGTGCATCAACTAATAACGTCGGTCCAATTTTTTGTAAAAAATATTTATTCAGTACATGCATCATATAATGAAGTCAGTCCTAGCATTTGCAAAAGATATTTTTTTAATATTCATTGTATTACGTCTATCTTTTGAAAGCTAAAAATAAACCAAATTTTATTTTTAACGATATCCGAGAAACGTCAACTCGAAATTTGAACGTCCTGTACACATTTTAATAATAATATAAAAATGAAGCCAATAAATTATCACAGCATGTGAATGGCATAAGCCCACATATTTATTAATGATAAATGCAATTTTATCGAATGTCTCTACTGGTAATTTAGATACAAAAATTAAAAACAACAAACAAATATCTCAAGGTCATATTCAACAGAAACAAATTAAACTATTACGAAACTATGATTTGATTATGAAACAAATAACAAAATCCGGGGTAACAGACCAAAATTTAATGAGAACACTGGATAGCCAAAGGATCAAAGAATTGAACCAGTGAAGCGGTGCTGGGAACGTAAAAAAATTAAGGCGTCCGACACGGCGCCGCAGTACATCTACAAGACTTCTTTACTGAGTGTTCAAAAATGATTATTTTTTGTGAGCTACAAGTATGAAACTATATATGGTCAACACAGTGAAAACCCTACCTTGTTCGCACTGGATTGTACTGTTCGAGCAGCTCCTTAACAGCCACATACTTGACAGTGTAGTCTCCACTTTCCGACAATGGTGCATCGTAATCGTAGCTCGTCGTGTCCGGTTGATAGCCGGAATTGTCAGTACGTCCATTGGCCATATTGGCCCCATTCAGGAAGCCAAAACTGGTACCACCGGCAAACATGTACATATTAACTGAGGCTGGATAGGCGAGGATGCGTTCGAGCACATTTCGAAAGTTTGATACACTTCTCATGTGGTGCGGCTCTGACCAGTGATCGAACCAACCGGTCCAATACTCCATTGCCATGGTCGGTTTGCCGGGCTGTAGTTTTTGCAAGGCCTCGAACTCACCTTCCGGATTGGAGGCAAAGTTGGCCGTTTGCAGGAAAACTCCTACACATAAAAAGAGCTCATCACTCATAAAGGAACACACTCTTTTGGACTGTTAAATTTTATGGGATGTCACTAATAATAATAATAATAATAATAATAATACTAAATTAAGGGCAACAACTAGTGTAAAATAAATTCAGGATGATTTAAGTAATTAGTACAGTTTATTTGAAGCGAATTTCATTGGTGGACAAGACGTTTTAATTTTGAGATGAAGCAAAAATGGTATTGTAACGTTTAACCCTGTGCTAAACGTTGTGGGGTGAGTTCACTTGCGTAATACTCAAAATTCGCAGATTGCTTCCAATGGTTTATTTTCAAACACTCAGTACACGAGCTTCTATTAAGGTACAACTGTCACCACTTGTCACCTTGACAATCTATACTGTCACTGTCTTCACCGACAGAACTACTATTAACCTCTGATTCCAGACTGTTATCAACTGACTTGACTCACTGACTTCATAAGACTGACTGACTCTGTCCCGTGATCGACACGGCCTTATATACCTGAATCATGACATGACATTCATCGAGAATGTTCTATGATTATCTAGACGAACATAATTAATGTTCCAGATCCTTGTCAAACTGACAATAGTATGACAAATTGTACCTCACATATAGTTTCTGGAAGGATCCAGAATAAATATTCTATAATTCTAGAACTACATAAAGAAATATACATGCAATAACTACTGTAACCAATATAGTAGCATAAATAACTAATAAACGAATATCAACCGTAAGTACATGAATACCTATCCACGTTACAGTATTAAAGAAAAATGAGATTTGTGATTTGTAGTAACTTTTTTTAATAATAAAATGAATTCTATCTCACCCGGCAATGTCCCCAATGTTCCAGACATCGTTGGACTATCCGACGTAACCAGTAACTCCACAATACCATTCTGCAACATCAATTGCCTCAATTGTCTAAGGTATACTTTGTCAGGCAGGAATTTGCCCTTCTTGGCAGTGCTACCATATTCATTCTCCACCTGAAAAGCTATAATTGGTCCTCCTTTCGTGAACTGCAGTAATGCAAGTATCGGTAGCAGCATATTAAAGTATCTGGAAAATGTTTTATTCAATATGATATGTGATATAGAAAAAAGTACCTAAAGTTTTGATGGTAGAGGATTTTCTTTAGTGAGGACATATTGTCGTATCAAACGGAAAGTTGTATTTGAAAGTTATTTATGATAGGACATGAGGTTGATAAAGACAATTTCACAAGTATCAAAACAAGAAGAGGTCATATTTTATTTATAATAATTCTAAGTTTTTACAGTTATCACCTTTATTTAATGTTTTCTCAGAGAATACTTTTTATTGTGATCAAATATGAATTTGTTTAGTTTCTCTTTCATAATTCTTAGCTTGAGAATCAGGAAATTTACCCTGCATTCTTCGAACCATAAAACTTTTTGGAATATTTTTTTGTGTAGTTGAAACAGAGAAAACGTCTCGCATTTAGGGAGTTCTATAGATAAAGGTACTCCTAACTAACCTAGTGACGTATTTCATGTAGATAGGGTCCGACGTCCTGACCTTGATATCCCTTTCGCGTAACAACCAGCTGGGAAAACCCCCAAACTCCCATTCTGAACAGATGAATGGGCCAGGCCTAACGATGGCGAGCAGATCCTCCTCTTTGGCAATGGTGAGGAATTCGGCCACGTCTAAAAAGTCGCTCATGTCATTACCCCCATTGCCGAAATCAAAATGATTGGGCAAAGGTTCGTGCAAGTTCCATGGCACATAAGTCTCCACTGCATTCAGGCCTAAAAACAGGAAAGGAAAGATACGAGGGAGTATTGTGATTTATAGAAAACAAATATTTGGCAAATGCCCCACCATTATGAAAATCCGTCCGATTAAAACGTGCGAACATTTATTTTTTACGCCTGCCAAGTCGAATGGAAATTATGGCATTTAAACATTCTGATATAGGATTCAGAACCAGTGCAAATTTGATTGAATGCGTCCATATGTGAATCCAACTAGCACAAGAAGGATTCCGTTCCGTTTTAGAAGATTCAACTCTATGGACTATGTCAGAAAATTCAACACTCTATATACCTATTACAGTTTATGAAATACAACCCGCCTCAGAGACAAACGGACGGACATATTTAGTAATTGTTATTATAGCGAAAATAGAGATAGGTACCGAGAACTCTTTAAAATGGCTTGGGTGTTCTTCTAAGTGAAAATGAAGACGAGTTATTGTATTTTTTTAATAATCATGGTGTTTTAGTGAATTCCAAAAATTGTGAGATTTGTGGTCATAAAATGACATTATCTGAGAATGGCGCTGCCAGAGATCTGTTTTGCTCTAAAGTAAGTATTCGTAAAAACTAATTCTTTAGTAAATATTAAACATGAAACTTTACCCTTAGATAATTAGAATCTGACCACGTGGTTTATGTTTTGTTATTGAATATTTTAAAAAATGTTCAAAATCGCAAACATTATATGGGTAGTTCTGGCAACATTGGAATTGATAGTTTTTAAATGTCAAACACTGTACAAGTCAGTCATCAATTCGTTTAACCTTACTTTTTAGTGAACTTATATTTACTATTTTTACGAATATTTTTGCTGATTTTGAAGAATGTTAGTGTTAAATAGAATGCAAGAATGATTATATACTATTTGGGATTGAAAAGATACTTCCAAATCGAAAATTCCAGCTAAAATTCGTAAATCCGAAGAACACTGTTTTTCCCTTCTTCAGTAACAAATATCATTAAGAATGTGTCTTCGACTTCAATTTTATTAAAAGTTATGCTAACCTACAGCTATTTTTGCAAGCATTTGATTTTTTATAGCAAATGTCCTTGAACTAGACTATTACCAAATTTAATTCTAGATGTTTTTCTCCCCAATTTTTTACCGAAATTTGGAAACGACAAAATTAAAAAGGACACCATTTCTGGGAACATTTCAACGCAGCATTTTTCAAAAACTGGTGAATTTTGCATATTTATGTTCTGTTGGCACTCAAAAATATGAAATATATAAAAAAACTCGGAACGACTTTATTAGTCTGAAAAATAGAGAGAGAACGAGAGAGAGAGAGAGAGAACGTCATTGTGACAGCGTTTCTGATATGCAAGATATGTAAATTGGAACTACAGTGACATTGGCAGATGTCAAAATTGAGATTGTTCTAACCTATAAACTATCCTAAAAGCTGAAAGCCCTAAGAACAACATTTTTTCCTTATTTATTAACAAATCATTAAAAATAGTGCCTTCTGCCTCAATTTTATTAAAAGTTATGCTAACATCTATTTTTACAACCATTCTTCTTTCCAAACGAATCATCGAAATCGCGGAGCACATATACTAAGCGCGTCCTTCGAATATTTTTTACAAAAAATTGGACCGACGTTGTTAGTTGGTGCAATGAAAAATACGATATAATATTGATTCTATTGGTGCTGTTACTTAGGAAGTTGTGCAGTTGCAGTTAGATTGATAACTTTTGGCACCAACTTCACAAGTACCAGCACCAATAGAATTAATATTATTTCGTATTTATCAGTGCACCAACTTATAACGTCGGTCCATTTTTTTGAAAAAAATATATATTTCACACTTTCACTTTTTAATGTAACATTAGTCACGAAAATCGTTGAACGTTCACTAATACCAAAGAAGATAGTACTTATCCTATTACCCACGTATATTCGTTGCTTGTACTTGTTTTTATGTAGAGATCTCGGAACATCGCTGCGGAAATACGCATAAGTATTTTAGATTTAACCATTTTACCACCACTCGAAAACCGTAACCCGATGGAAAACATTTTCAATATAAATGTTGCAACAAATATTATTGTAAGACGAAAAAGAAACACAAAGTCACAGTTTATTCTTAAAGGTTAATTATTGATGAGACATGTTTCGAGATTGTACAATCTCATTTTCAATCAAAAGGTTCCGAGATGAAAAAATGATTTTTTTTAAGAAAAAGGAAAAACTAGAAAAACCAACCAAACCAATGCAAAAATTTAAATTTATACTTGAAAAAGAAATAAATTATCCCATTATAAAAATAAAAATTAAATAAAGTCACATTCTAAAACCAAAAAAAATGAAATTCCACGTCACATTGTCTGAAGTCTGAGTGCCCGTGCCCGGTGACTACATCTTTGGTCAGCTGATTTCACCCTCAGCTGACCAAAGATGTTCGTTTTTTTTTGTTTTAGAATGTGACTTTATTTTATTTTTATAATGGGATAATTTATTTCTTTTTCAAGTATAAATTTCAATTTTTGCATTGGATTGAGATCGTTTTTCTAGTTTTTTCTTTTTCTTAAAAAAATTCATTTTTTCATCTCCATAACTTAGAACCTTTTGATTGAAAATGAGATTGTACAATCTCGAAACATGTCTGTCTCATCAATAATTAAACTTTAAGAATAAACTGTGGAGAAGACTTTGTGTTTCTTTTTCGTCTTACCATTTCACTCCACTTCGAGAATGGACTTCTACAACCATTATAAATATTATTGTCTTTCATGTGGTACCCAGAGATTTTCAGTTTTCGAAAGAAATCGCCCTCTCCACATAGCGAAAATACACATATGTGAAATTTTAATATGAGTGTAACTCGAAAACCGTAAAAGCAGACAGTCGAATTGTATACCTCTTCCTTTAGTCGGCCAAAAAAAATAAAAATAATACCAACCTGCAGCTCGCATCTTTCTCAGCCTGTCTCTCCAATACTGCTTCGGGATGCGGAAATAGTGAGCCGCGCCACTGTAAACACTTATATTCCTGTCATTGAGCGTGAAATAGGGCTGGTCGGCATTCAGACCCCTCGTAATTCCACCCGCTGTGTAATGTTCGTAGAGCGTCGGTAGCGTCGTCGCATTACTTACGGCACCAAGAACAGCCATTGTGATTTTTTTACTAGTCGCGCGACAGCTCTCTCAACGTCCTTAACCCAACAGACGGCCAAGCATCATAATATACAACTGAAGCGACAGAATCATCTTAGATTTTAGATAAATTATTTATATATGACAGCAGGAATGAGCAGATTTTAGTAATAATTATTTTAGATAGCAGCGGCTTGATTTTATTTTGTGTGTATGTAGGCCGTAGGTCAACTTTATGATGATATAATCTACTCTTCCAAGTAGTTTAGATGATAACAAGCCGCGTGTTTTGGATAAAATTGTTTTCGAAAATAAATGATGCACTTCAAGCTGCACTCAATAAGCAACTATGGTGAGCAAAGTAAAACGTCATCGTTGCAATCAACTTACAGTGTGACATATTTACAGGGTGTTTCATTGATTATTGGGAGCATTTTCCGATAACTGTGGCGCCAAGATTTAACGGTGTTTTCTGTTAAAACAGCCCAAAATTAGACGAAAATCACAATTACCTTTTCGAGTTTTCGTCTCATTTTGAAGATATTGGCCCCTTTTTGTCCCAACAAGTTTGCGGAATGTTGGAACAAAAGGGGTAATGGGTGAAAAAGAAAGTGTTTAGAAATAAAAATTCATACTTACCAGTAAAATCACTATAGACAATCACTCAACAAGGCATTTTCCCTATAAATTGCCATTTTCAATTGGATATTACACTGTAAAAACATTTCACTTCTTGGTCAACCACCATCACATTTTCATTATTGAAATAATCATAGAAAATGGACATACGTTTCCATATGATTATAACTGTTTGACTTAACGGAATTTTGTTAACAAGGTCCAGTTCAATAAAGGAAGGTTCGGTGAATAACATAAATAGTATAAAAAGTTTAGCAATCCCTCCCGCCTTTATTTTACGTCCTACAATAAAAAATCATATATCAGAAAATGGACCATAATGTTGACATTAACGTGAGAATATTTATTTATATTTATATTGGATTTTTTTTTTCGAAAAATCGCATTTATTTACTATCGAACCTATTACACCCCCTAGCGGTGGACGCATGAATTGAAAAATATTTCCAGCAATTTTCCTTGCTCGATTTCATCTGAAGGATTTTTCCCCAAACTTTTAGTTCCTGAGATACATTACCTTGTCATCCGTTTTGAATCACCCCATAGAATGAAGACTTATCTAATTCATACTCATGACTTGTCAAATATTTAGTTTGGTATCCTAAATTGGAGCTCCTTTTGCGCATGCCTAAATTTCAAAAAGTCACGTCAACGTTGCCGGGTGTTTTGCTCTTAGTTAATTAATATTTAATTTCTAATTAAGTTATTTTAATATTCATCAAAAAATGGTTGTTACTACATTAACTGAAATATTGTCAAGGTCACCAAAAATCATCATTTGTGAAGGAGGTTGTGTTTTCTGTGTGCCAAGTACTTACCAGAGAACATGGTACATTCACAAATACTGGAAGCACAGAAATTGAAATGGAAGGGTGTTCGAGCACCAGTTCAAGTTCAAACCAAACATTTTAAATTAAGAAATATCATTTTTTATATTTCAAAACCATCATCATAGAGTAGAGTAGGACAGAAGGAGGCGATTAAGTAATATTATTTATTTAAGAAAAGTTTTTTTTTACTACATCAGTATTTATCTATATAAGAAAAAACAAAAATTAAGATCATGTACAATACATAAACATATGTTGTTTTAGGCGTCTTGTTTTCTTCAGGAGTTTAAATTCATGGTAGCAACACAAGTAAACTGTTTGCCAGTGATCATTTCTTGTGGCAGCATTGTCCAAGTATCACACATGGGATCGTATACCTTTTCATATTTAATTTAAAAAATAGATCAGAAACAAAACAGGAAACACAATAAGAATAACAATGTCAACTTAGTATACCAGAGAATGTTGAAAATTGAGACTTTCTTTACACCGGCCAAGACAACGCTTTTACATTAGACATTTACTATTTTTCTTTGTTATTTTTGTTATTTAATTACAGAATCTTAACGCATATTTGCTTTAGATAAATAAATAGTATCTCAACATGTTTGCTTGAAGACAATCAAATTCCAAAAAAGCACGTCAACGTTGCCGGATGTTTTGCTGTTAATTGACGGATAATACTTTTAGAAGTAGTTCATTTGTACCGAACCTAATTTACACTTTAACGGTTACGCGGGAGATTTATCATTTATTTAATTTTGATAAAGCGTTAAATACTATCTTTCGAGCTCTGATAAATCTGAGCAAGAGTGATTTGAAATTTTAAACCTATGCCAAAACATTTTCGGATCTCTATAAGGAATCGTGTCGATTTAATTTAGTTAACGAAACTGCTTCAACCTCTTTCAATAAGTACCATGTATGATTTTATTTTCAAGGTAATATTTATATATATATATATATGTGTTGTTAGTGTAGTGTTGCAAAACTTATATTTTATTTTTTAGCGATTATATCACTAAACCTAATAAGCAAGAAAATGTAATGTAATTTAAAAAATATATATCAACATGTTACCACCATTTTTTTTGATTTTCTGTATGCTTAAAAATAATTTCCCAAATACCAAACTTATAACTTTACTGACAACTGAGTCATATAAGACGGGAGTTGAAATGCAGGGCTGTGTAGATAATTATGTCTCTTTCTCTTCATATGAATGCTTACCTCCACAGAATTTAACGACTTATTTCCATCAAATCCACCTGCGGCATAGATGAGCCCATTTCCTACAGCTACACCAAAACATCTTCGCCAAACATTCATATCAGCGATTTTGGTCCAGCTGCCTTTGACTGTATCGAAAACCTCAGCTGATTTCATTGAAGTTTTACCATTGATACCTCCCATGATATATAGTTTTCCATCAAGCGCAGTCACACCTTAAAGTTATTGAGGTAACTGATTATTAATTGCGGCAAATATCAGAAGAAAGTCTGTCAGCACTAAATATATTTGTTTCCAGTACAAACTAGCAAAAAAAAGTGATCAACAACCAGTTTATCTAAAGCATCTCGTATGTAACAAAATACGGAAATCAGCTCGAGGTACTTAGATTTCTGTGTAAAGAACGTAGACAACGTGGACAAAAAACTGAACATTACTCGTATCTGAAACGAACGAATATGTGATTTCACATATAGTTGAAGGTTATTTGGAGAAATAGTGCTGAAAGCTAAAAAAAATATTTGATATGTGGTCAAAATACATAAAAAGAGAAGTATACTCATTGACAGAAAAACCTCAGTAATGTTCAAACTTAAATTTAATAAATATTTTTTACAAAAAATTGGACCGACTTTATTTTTTAGTGCACTGAAAAATACAAAATAATATTAATTCTATTGGTACTGATAATTTTGAAGTAATCAAATAGAAGACTCTTAGCACCAACTTCACAAGTGCCAACACCAATTGAATTAATATTATTTTGTAGTTTTCAATGCACCAACAAATAAAGTTGGTCAAGTTAGTAGAAAAAAATTTATTTCACACTTTTCAGAATATAAGTCACGAAATTCGTTGAACGTTCACTTAAACCAAAGGAGATAGTACTTATCTTATTAACCATGTACATTATTTGCTTATAGCTGTTATTATATCTAATAAAAACATCGTCGCGGAAATACGCATATTTTAGACTTTACCACTGCTGTAACTCGAAAACCGTAACTCTATGGAAAAAGTGTTCAATCTAAATGGTGCTACAAATAATCTGATCTTTACTTTGGCAGTCTC
The DNA here is from genome assembly GCA_958507055.1 of Crioceris asparagi. Taxonomy (NCBI): domain Eukaryota; kingdom Metazoa; phylum Arthropoda; class Insecta; order Coleoptera; family Chrysomelidae; genus Crioceris; species Crioceris asparagi. The sequence goes on from OY293826.1 coordinate 2,808,395, forward strand.
AGATTTTCAATTTTCGAAAGAAATTGCCCTATCCACATAGTGGAAATACACATAACATATTTCAGATTTTACCACTGCTGTAACCTGTGACTCGAAAACCGTAACTCTTTTGAAAAAATGTTCAATTTAAATATTTCCGGATATTGTCTTATCTTTAATTTTGCCGTCTCGGATTTTTGAGATAAATTCCTCCATCCCCTTAGGGGACGGTTTTTGGAGGGAAGGAGATTTCGGATTGGGGTTTTTATGAATATGGATGGGACTATTTCTCAAAGTCTCCCTCGTAAAATTTTCAATGTTCGGTTTTCAACAGATGTTTAAATTTCAGAGGACCCTGAGTCCAAAAAACATATTTTCAGTCATTGGTCTGTCGGTATGTCTGAGCCAAGATTATCTAGGGAACGGATGGACCAATTTTTGTTTGCTTTCTTTTTTATCTGTAAGGTATTGATACTGCTCTCCAGTAACACAAATTTTGGGTATTCAGTTCGCAAATGAAGCGTCCATGTTTTTTACTCTTTAACCATATTCTGGTTAAACAGTTCCACCTAAGTCAATATTAAATATGACTATTTTTGTTTGTCGCTGAAAAAATGAATCACATAATCTGATCAGACGAGTTTTATTTACAAACGAATTGAGAGTGGTAGGAAAGTCGTGTGATTAGATTTTTTTAATTTTTTTCAGCCTTCAAAATATCATACCGACATTCCAAATTCGAAACTGATATATATGATAGAATCAAAAAATTAGATGGCTATGTCCATTTTCTAAATCGAAAAGAGTAAGAGGGTACAAACATATCTGTGAGCTATTTTGGACGAGGACGAGACTATCGGGATCTCACGGGAAATAATATCAAGCTTATAATTTACCAACATGAGGAAATTGTTTTACATTAAAGATCTGAACAATAAACTGTCAAAAGGTCAAATTTACGAAATGTATAGTCAATCCTTCTCCATGGAATGTAGTCGTGGGCGATACACAAACAGAGCTTCATGTTACTGATATAACCGAATACATCGTATTACAGCTATTAGGAAAATTTACAAAAATAATTTTGAAATTGTACAATAAAATTGGGTCTTACCATGGTCACATCTAGATGTACTTATATTTGGCAGATATGTCCAAGTATTGGTTTCCTGGCAGTAACATTCCGCAGTTGCTAAATATTTTCCACTGTAACCTCCAACCTAAAAATATGCATACTAATTTCATTTTCTGCTATAAAATCATATTGTTACATTTTTCAAATGATGTTACTATTGATTGAAATTTAAATAAATTAACAAATTGTACTTATTAACTGCAAGAATTGTGACTGCGTTTCTCTTACTATTACTCACACATTATAGCTTATAAATATAAATTTTCAAAAAAAAATATTTCAAAAATCCTTAGCTTAATCGTCTAACACTTACAACGTAAATTTTGCCTTCCATCGCACACATGCCATGATATTTTCTAGCGTCCAACATATCATTTCTTTTTGTCCATTGTCCCGTATTCTGATCGAACATTTCACATGAATTTAAATATTGTCCTCCTCTGACATAAATGTTGTTGTCCAAAACGGCAGCAGCACTATATAATCTACCTTGCATCAAATTGCTGCACTCTGACCATTTGTCAGTTTCAAAATCGAACATATCCACTTTGTTATCTCTACCTGAACCACCAATCTATAAAAATGTGTTCAAATTAGTTATCATTCAAATATACCAACTAAAGATTGATTATTTGTTATGGAATATTTATTACTACATAATTCTCGTTATCAAAATCAAATTTAATACAACACTCAAGTATTTTTTTTTATTGACATACTTTTAGTATAGTATCTCGACAGTTTTTGAGTCTGGTCTCCTTATTCACGGAAAAACATTACTTGAAGTTTATATTTCCTCACAACCCATGATTTATTCTATTAAGTATTTACTTTTGAATGTATACAAAACCCTCCTCGCACTGGCGAAAATTGTTGTCCTCGATTGCATAACTGATTATCAAAAAACATTTTTTTTTTATTTGAACCGCAAGTCAATGAGATAATGTAGAGAACAAAGGAGACAATGTGGCAACTGCGTTTCGTTACTTCATTAACTTAATAAAACTAACATATTATACTTTATTTATGCTATAATTTCATCCAAAATAATTTCTCAGGAAAAATATTTCGGATACTCGAGATTGCCTTTTTAAAAATTTATTTTTAACAAAAATTACAATTTACATGGCGTTCATGCTATTGCAGTATTTATATTATTATAAAAAGAGTTTATAATATAGTATGGAGATATAATTCAGGAAATCAAATACTTTATTTTGTTATTAAAGGAATACCTGCACTTACCATGTAAACTTTGTTATTAGCAATAACCGAACAAGTGCTTTCGCTGCAAGTTCTTTCAAATGACTGCGGCCCTTGTAGCCATACTTGTCTCATAAAGTCGTATTTTTCCATTGATAGTTTTCCATTACATATGCCAACAACAATCATATATTTCTTTTGTCTCGGTTTTGGTCTCGGCATCGAAAAAAACAACTCTGAATCACCTGATGGATAATGAAATTATTATTTAAATAAAATAAGAAAAGCTTTTATGTATAGAAACCTCAATCGAGTAGTTTCAAATGTGGCAATTATAGTAAATTAAATAATAAAAGTTTTTCATAATGCTCGTTAAGTTCTAACAGATCTGTTGTCCTTACTAAATACCAGAATCAATTTAGTTTATACTAGGTTTATAGTTTCCTATGTTCTATATTATTTTTTTATCCTCCAAATAGTTTCTATCCGCTACTTTGCCCACGGAAAATCAGATTGACACCCTATGTATCTCCCTTCTTAGTATATATATATTGAAACGGGAATTTATATTAAAACTGGATTCGATTTATTTTCACTTATTTATTTACACCAATAACTACTCGTCCTATATACACATTTATATTCACACTATATTTCTTGGACTATAACGACATTCTATGTGATCTATGTGAACTGTCAATGACCGTGCTCTATGACTAACTAACTCTGTCTATGCCTTCAGCCCTATATAAATCTAACCTAAAAAGCTCTAAATGGTTCCAGTGTTTGTTTTCGTTGTTTCTGGAGGTTATTTCTCAATATATGGCTTAGAGAATAGACCAGGACTTCGCATTCGCATGCGCATTTCACATAGTTCTATATCAAAACAAATAAAATCCAACATTTGTTTTTCCCTCAACCAAAACTTATGGCCAGTAGCCTACATTCAACCAGAATAATACCAAAATTCAGAACCACTTTTTTTGAAATAAAGAAAAGAAGAAATGCCTGTAACTTTCGTCTCGTTTATTCGATTTTAGCTCAATTCAAATATATTAATTTGCTTACCTTTAACAGCATGGTACGTTAAAGCCTCCATATAAAAGCCATGGCATGGTCCATTATCTTGAAATAAAGATTCTTCCTTTACATTTGCAATCAAATCCTTCACTGACATCAAAGGAAAACGAACAAATTCCATCAACGATGCTAAATATGCTAGACGATTGTCGATATCATGCTTGATCCATGTCATGACGAATTTGAAAACCTGCAACATTATATTGAAGATACGACCAAAGTTCTAGCAGCAAATGTGTATTTAAATACTCCCACAATGTTTTCAACCAATTAAATTTTTCATTTTTTGAATTCAATACCAACATATCTACATCAACATTTTAATTTTAAAATATTATGCATCTTTACAAAGAAGACATTTCTTACTGCCTCTTAAACTAATAACTTAATCTTAAAAAATGAAACCCGCTTTTATAAAATATGGAAAATTAATAGACTATATCGCGTTTCACACACAGAATGCAGTGAAGCCGGGTATAGGCAATGCTCGAGGCAATATTTTTTAAATGGAAAACCGCCGTCCTTTAACTTTACCTGTAATATTTTCTTTACCAATTTTGCACTTCATGATTTATATTTATTAATTATAGAACATAAAAATGAGATTTTTTTAGTTGGGGTCATCTTCAATGAAATTATATACAATTACTTAAATTACATTGATTTATTTATATTTACGTCTGTTTCACTGGATACATTCAAGTGGTCACTTTTGATAATCTGGGACAGTCTCTGATGAGGAGCATCTAAGATTTCATTAGAATCAGTCAACTTTCTGGAAACAAGTGAAATAATTATGTATATATAAGATTTCGCATGACAGTTGACAGTAAAATAAAACTCTTCATAACTATCAATTTTGAAGTAACTGAATAAATAGATTGAAAAATAACAAAATTAAATGACTACTCACAAAAAGTGCTTCTCAATGAATGCATCCGCTGAAGCCATAACTTCTGGACAATTGTGTTCTCTAGCAAAATCTGCGATACTTAAACAGTTGTATAAAGTCAGTTGTCCCTGAAGTAGAACAAATCTTTATATACCTACTCCATATCCAAAATCAAATTATAAATACATATCATTTACCAGCATAAAGTGACAACAGGCTTTGTAAACATCTGTCAACATTAACAACTTTGATGCACGCAACAGGTGACGGACATTTCCATCAGTTACATGCAACTCTGAAGTATAGAAGTAGTTAATGATAGCTATTAATGCTTCGTAATGGACACCATCCAAGACAATGCGATCCTTTGAATACCCTGCGATGGTTGAAAACAGGGTGTAAAAATATATGGAAGAAGCTGCCAAAATAAGTTTGTGTGCAGGAACTTTTATATTATCTGCCTCCAAAGTAATGTCACATAACATTTCTTGACTGAAAATATATATTCATCAACTTTTCAAAATACTTTTGGGTTTGAGTCGACAAGACAAGCTTTTTGCTACACCTAGATACTTAATTTCAATTTTATTTCATGTAGGTATGATTTCTACTTACTTCCGCATTCGTTCTATCCTAATATCAAAGAATTTTATTGAGGCAGTATGGGTCTTGTAAGTAGACCCATCATCAGTATCTTCAACAATAAGGGATTGTCCATCTGGAAGATCCAGCAGTGAATGTCTGAAAATGTAGAAAAAAAGAAACATTTTCACCAAATACAAAGTGAACCCGTCTATATATGTTATACCTCTTAGACGACGAAGTCATATCTTATAAGATGATCGGACAACAACCTGGTACCAAATTAATCCAGCAAACTATACAGATGAATAAATAAAATTAATAGCGCTATTGTCAGAAATACTTCAGCAAATAGCAGCAGACGCTATCAGCTGCATTTATAAATGTATGATAATATGGTCACAGCTTACCTATTGTTAGGTAAGCTTTGCTATGGTCATAGTAGAGTAAATATGTGTTATGGTATCGTTAGACAGAGCCTAACGTAATCGACGTAGTATTGTTTAAGAATACGGCTGTTTGTATCTGATATAGGTCTCACCACATATTTTCAACTAAAATACGAGTACTAAGCGAATTAATATTTGATATATATTTTACAGTATATATAGTTTTAGTCCATTTGTGAGAGACATTTGCCTTGCACTTTAGTCATCCAAAACCTATAATAATATGCAATAACATTCTCAAAATTGAGAATTGCCTACAAGAGGGCAAAGAAAGCGATCTGAACAGTCTTAATATAAACCACAGCTTATCCACTAGGATACCGTGTACAAACGGTCTGTAACAATCAACTCATGACACCGAATACCTGCTGAGCCTTTACGAGACAACCGCCATATGTAAACTAAATACAAGCACTCAAATACTGATCCCAGACTCAAGACCAGAGAAAACATACCTCAAGACTACAAAAGTAGAAGTAAGTTAAAGTAAAAATACTAAGTTAAAGACAACATACCTACGAGAAAGCACTAAAACTAAACTGTTACGTTACAAGTTACAAAAAAGTATCTGTGGACTGTGGGAAGTACATACAGAACTTGGAACTTGGAGAAATAAGGGAAGAGGGAAGTACTCGTTTTTTGTCTTATGCATAGAGTAAATGTCATAAGTCTTATGGGATGGGGACTGGGGACCAAGAACATATAAAGGGAGGATGACTATGACTAACTCTGTATCCTGTTCTATAAGCAGAAGTGGCTGAAGCTGAAATAACGTCCCGTGAAGTTGTCAATTTGGTATGTTGCGCAGTATTTTACTGAGTGTCTATTGTATTTAAGCTTCCTTCGCCCATACTACATAAGGATGCGCAGCAAGATTTTGCGCAACACACCGAAATGACATACGATAACCCAAGTTTTTTGTGCTACACACTACTCGTGTTCTCGTGTTACTCGTCCTCCCTATATTTGTTCATGCTGGGGACCAAGAATGTATAAAGAGAGGATGAGTAACTCTATATGCAGTGCTATAGGCAACAGTGGCTAAAATTACTTCGGCGATAAGTTGTCAATTTGGTAGGTTGCGCAGTATCTCATTGAGTGTAACTACCTCACTCCCTTTGCGTACGTGCAGGATGTCAAATAAGAAAAGTTAAGCTAACCTATAACAACAAATCCTATAACCTACGACTTCCTCTTCAACCTCGGCAGAGTTCACTTCGGGTTGGAAGGAATTTGAAAAAAAATTCGTACGGGTAGTACACGTGATACGTAGAAGACTCGAGTGCTGGGCCCCCGAGGGGGATAGGGAAGTCGTGGCCGTGATAATCAAGTGTGGTTCTGGGTTTGCTTTAGAGAAGAAGTCGATTCCTAAAAAGTCTTTGTTAGGTTAAAAGCACGTGGTAGCGTGGTCTGGCGGAGGCACGAGGAAAACCTCGCGGATAACCGCAAGGGCGTGACAGTGACGGTTATATTCCGATCAGAGCATAATCCTGGCCATTTCTTGACACGTGCATTGCATAGAATTTATATGAAAAGTAATTAGTGATAGTGGTATGGTTTAGAGCCAGACAATCCACTGTCACCCTGAATGAGCTGGCCAACTTCCAGTTAGGAAAGGGCCATTTTAATGAGAAGAAGAAGAAGAAGAAGAAGATCCTATAACCTATTTATTACATTACCAAGAACATGCTCTGAAGTCAATAGAATAGTGAGTTGAGGTAATTTTTTTGTCATCAAATTTGAATTGTGAGCAATATAAAATCATTGTTGTAATGATATAAAATCAATTAAGAATGTTAGTGCTTTTGTGAACGAGAGCATTTTATTCCTGTGTTCCACTCTTCTGTAAAATACTCTATGGATATGAATTAAAAGGGCTCTGCAAGAAGTCTGAAAGTGAAATTACCAAACAAGCATTGGGCGGTAATTCCTAAGGATTGAAGAAAATATTGAAGCATCTGTACTTCTTTCTTTTGATCGAAAGATATGAGGCGACGTATATCATCAGGAAGATTTATTAACTTGGATGACTTGGGATATTCCAAATTGGATCCAAGATGTGAAAGAACTTTTAGTGAATGAATGCCTAACTACTTAAGACTCAAACTCGTTCTTGCTCATACTCCAACATAAGGAATAAGTGATAGTAGTTCTTAATGTTGTTTAATTTTCAGATTCCATTTTTTTGTATGTTAAATGTTTATCGCTATCATCTGTAGCTTTTTGATGAATTCGATTGTATAATATTGGTCGTGTCATTAATTTCCTCAAATAATTGTTCCAATCCAATATTTATCCTAGTGGAATCTGTGCTTTTAATCTTACATTTTTCTTTTACTTTAGGTATTGGGCTCAAAAAATTAAATTGTGAAAGGTAGGAAAATGAAACCTCATTTTTTTATAAGTAGAAAATGTATTAAGCGTAAGACTGAAAAATGTTGATAGAAAAATTAAATTAATTATTGGAGAAACATTTTAGTTCTATGATTTCTCTTATTACATATGTACCTACCTATGTTACGCTCAAAGACATAAATTCTTATCCAGAACGCAACGTTGAATTGGGTTTGATTTTTTTTCTAGTAAAGGAAATCCCCAAAAACCATTCCCAATGTAAGACCTTTGGAGGTGAGAGCTATATTCTGCAAAACTCGACAAAAAAATCTCAAATCTTTCGCATACGCTCAGTAAGAGCTCCACTCCCATACAATTTCTTATGTTTCTTTGTAGACGCATTTTGCTTTAATGGTACATTTTCATCAAGTGGTTCTATCGCTTCTCACCGCCCCCAAAATTCCGTCCATGAAATTACTACTTGACGTATTATATTCATAACCCATAGTTCCACTAAATATGGACTAGCATTTCCAGTCACTCACCTGCTCACTTTAAGTGATAAAATTGTCACTACCTTACATACATACTTGAAATGAATGCACTATATTCCGTCTTGGAAAAGAAGATGAAATAAAACAGAAATAATATTGCATTTGAACTTTTATTCGTTTTTACGAACTGCATGTCTATATTTAACTATATGGTCAAGTTCTAAGGGTTCTATATGGGAGAAAAAAATCAACTTTGTTAGTGATCTACAATATTTTTACACACACCAAACATACAAAAGTGCAATACGATCTATTTCTTAATATACAGGGTGTTTCAAATATATTCGGAGGACTTGAGGATGTGCTAGCTCGTCCAAAAATATGAAAAAAGTTTACATTAACTTACCCTCTAGAATGCGTCATTTTCGAGATACAGGGCGTTGAAATTTAAAAAAAAATCATTTTTGCGACGATCTCCTGAACCGTTTATCGTACAAGTTTTGAGTCAGAAAAACATTGTTGTTAAGTCATGATTGGTGAAGATTTTGAAGGAGTAGTGGGGGTTTTTCTCCACAATTTCTACGCTAATGGAAAAAGTATGGTTTTGGAACGCCCATTTGAAGCGCCAATGTTTTCTACACCAAAAAGGTACTGTTGGTCGTAACCTCTAAACATAAAAATGATTTTTCTCGAAAACGGTCGACTTCAAACCTCACGACCAATAGTGTTTTTTGAGTAGAAAACATTGGCGGTTCAAATGGGCATATCAAAACTGTAATTTTTCCATTGGCGTAGGAATTGGGGAGAAAAACACACACTACTCCTACAAATCTTCACCAATTATGACTTAATACAAAAAAATTCTGACCCAAAACTTAGCCTATTAGTGTGGAAAATGCTTACAAAAGCTGTTTACTGCAAGATAAATGATTCCAAGATATTCACAAAAAACTATTTTTTTCTTTCAATTTCAACACCCTGTATCTCGAAAATGGTGCATTCTAGAGGATAAGTTAATATATTTTTTTTTCATTTTTTGGACGAGCTATCACTTCCTCAAGTCCTGCGCATATATTATAAAACATCCTGTATATTTAAACTTAATGAAAATAATTGCTAACACCGTATAAAGGAGAGTTAGAAAGGCGTGGAGTATCTATAAAACCTATTACGAGTTGAAAAAGAAATTGAACAACTTATGTTTCAACGTCATGGAAGGAATTTTGGGGGCGGTGAGAAGCGATAGAACCACTTGATGAAAATGTACCATTAAAGCAAAATGCGTCTACAGAAGAAACATAAGAAATTGTATGGGAGTGGAGCTCTTACTGAGCGTATGCGAAAGATTTGAGATTTTTTTGTCGAGTTTTGCAGAATATAGCTCTCACCTCCAAAAGTCTTACATTGGGAATGGTTTTTGGGGATATGGATTCTTTTTGGAAGTCGGTTAGCTGTCACCACAGTGTAGATAAACACAGTAGTCCAACTCAAGCCATTCCTTGATGTGGCCCGCCCTTGCCGCCGTGTCTCCCATACCCACAGTATAAATATACCCAGTAGTGCAAATCAACGGCGGCCGCCTTAGATGATAGTTTCGGAGCATCATTTTTTGCGGTCGTCTGTTTGTCAAAGGCCACCGCGACTTTGTCAAAAGACACCGCGATTTCGTGTCTCCCGTTTATAAGTAAGGGAGACACGGTGGCAAAGGCGGGTCTGTGTTTATCTATACTGTGCCCGTATCTTAAACTGATGCTCCGAAACTATCATCTAAGGCGGCTGCCCTTGAGTTGGACTACAGCGTATATATACTGTGGCTGTCACGAACTAACTTTAATTTTCAATAATCATATTAATTTTAAATACAAATATATATATATATATGTACATATATATAATATATATTTGGAAGTACGGAAGTATTTGTTAGAACACACTAAACTCTATGATTGGGTAATCTGCCGAAGAATTTTATGGGGCTTAAAAAAAGAATACTCTTCTTGCTAACCAAGCTTTCGAAAAATATATTTCCATCTTCAGGGCTAAAAAAATATACAATAAGGGTGGAGTTTGATTATCATAAAGAAAAAGAAACAAATTAAAATACAAAATATTAAAAACTTACTTTTGCAAACGAGGTTACAAAATAAAAACGAGCAAAGACAAAGTTAGGATTTCCTTCGCCCATATGGACGGAAAACAATTAACACTTAAGACATTTGACAAAATTAAAATTTCTTAAAATTAAATGATCCTCTTCTATTTTATAGTTCTATTTACAAAATTACTGAAATGTTTGTTCTAAAAACATCATGAAAAATACATCTTTCTCTCTCATTTGAAAGTGGGGGAATAATAAATGAACTTTTTGAATTTATCCCGGCTAAATGCAAGACAATAAGACAGGTGATTGTTCTGTCACACACACTTAAAAAAGTAAGACCAAAAATAACTAGAATAAACACCGAACATAGGCATCTTACAATACTCTATGAATTATTGTTTGTTGCTGATGATTGCTACAATATTTTGATATCAAATAGGAATAAATAGAGCTCAAGTCACGAACATTGGAACATTTATTCATGGCTTTGGGTTCCTTACTGATTTCGATCATCTCATGAATCAATCTTTTGGTATGATTCGATTCATTCACTAAAATAGAAGCTTCCTGGAAATTAGGGTTGTGATTTGTATCATGTGTGTGTTGGGCCAAAGCACAATTAAGTTTACTTAGCTTGCAATCGCTCCTGTAATTTTGTTATTGAGTTGCCTCTTTGTTTCACCAACATATGGGCTAACTTTGTCTTTGCTCGTTTTTATTTTGTAACCTCGTTTGCAAAAGTAAGTTTTTAATATTTTGTATTTTAATTTGTTTCTTTTTCTTTATGATAATCAAACTCCACCCTTATTATATATTTTTTTAGCCCTGAAGATGACAATATATTTTTCGAAAGCTTGGTTAGCAAGAAGAGTATTCTTTTTTTAAGCCCCATAAAATTCTTCGGCAGATTACCCAATCATAGAGTTTAGTATATATATATATATATATATAATATAATAATAATAATCTATTTAATATATTTTCAGCGATGCAGCGTTGCCGCTTATATAAGTATTACTGCGTTTTTGCATCTGTCCTCACATTCTTGATACTTCCGCTCCACTTACCTACACCTATCTCTAACGGTTCCCGAGATATTAATTATTTTCCATATTTTGGATCAAAAACATAGCTCGAATTAAATGTTTATTTCTGCGTTATTGCAATTCCTAGGAAGCTGTAACTTTGTTAGTAGGTCATCGAGATAATGTTTATGGATTCTGAATAGAGAAATTTGTCTTGCGTTATACAGGATCATTCAAAATGAGTGATTTTACTGCTAGATACAAAAAGGTTTAAAAATGCGTTTTTTAGTTGAAACACCCTGTATATTATGAAATATCCTGAAAGATGCCTAAATTTCCTTCAATTTGATGTATTATGTTCCTATACCTAAGTAGCCAGAATTCCGAGATAAGCGCAATTGTTTAAAAAAAATCAAATTATATTTCTCATATTCATCTAGGTTGCTATTAAATGTCATCATAGTACATGACATAATGAAAATTTGACAATTAGTGCATTATTAATAATACCTTTGAGTGTTTCTTAACGTAAGTGACTTGAGGTACTAATGATTGTTTTTTATTCTTCATGGAAAATGTGAGGGAATTATAGCAAGAACCAGCAGAAAATTCAATGAAACGTACCATGATTTACATCCAATGAACAAGAGGAAGTTTGTACGATTACAAAATAATTTCATTAATAATGGATCAAAATTAAAAGCGGAACGACATCTACCGAAACCTATAACTCAGATGAAGACAACATAATAAATTTTTTGGACTATTTCCGTGCTGATCCCCAAGCTTCCACTAGAAGTGCCGAATATGATTTAGGCTTGGATCGAGGGTCTGTTGGAAGGATCATCCATAATCATTATATGCGCCCGTACAAGTTTACTAAAGTTTAAGCTCTTAAACCAGAATATCATCAAAGTAGGGTTCACTTTTGCGAAAGAATCCTATTTCGCATCCAAGAAGATCCTGAATTAAAAAAAAATATCTAGACAGACGAATCAAAATTTTCCAAAGAAGGAATTTTTAATAGAAGGAACGAGCATTTCTGGGCTGATCAAAATCCAAATATTGTCAAGGAAATGGGATTTCAGGAGAAGTTTAGTTTCAACGTATTTTTCAAAAGGATCACCGAATAAGTTTTCTTATTTACGATGAACCGTTGAATTCTGAGAAATATCTGGAAATTCTAAGGTCAGTTGTGAACGACTTCTTGGACAATCTGTCATTGGAAGAGTATCGTAGCAGTTGGTTTCAGCTGGATGGAGCTCCGGGTGGGGTGGGGTCATTTGAAGACAAAAGTATACATGACACCAGTACACAGTAAACAAGATCTACGCCAACGAGTAATCAACTGCATTGAAGAAGTAGATGCCAGTAAAATAAGGAGGCCTACAACTATATCTACAAATAAACGGACATTGAAATGTTTGAAAGCCACTGGTCGGCATTTTAAAAACTTATTGTGAACGTTTTCTAAATTTTAACAGATAATTAATGAAATTATTTTGTGATCGTACAAACTTTCTCTTGTTCATTGGATGTAAATCAGAGTACGTTTCATTTAATTTTCTGCACGTTGTTGCGATAGTTTCAGCACATTTTCCATGAAGAATAAACAATTTTATTAGAACTTCGTTTGTATTGTTATTTCATTCATTTCAAGTCACTTACGTTGAGAAATACTCAAAGGTATTATTAATAATGCACTAATTGTCAAATTCTCATTATGTCATGTACTATGATGACATTTAATATCAACCTAGATGAATATGAGAAATATAATTAGATTTTTTTGAAAATTGATGTTATTTCGGAATTCTGGCTACTTAGGTATAGGAACATGATAATCAAATCGAAGGGAATTTAGGCATCTTTCAGGATATTTTATAAAATAGGTACAGGGTTTTCCATTTAGAAAAACTCATTTTTAAACATTTTTGTATCTAGCGTAACGATCTTTCTTTGCAGCGCTTGCCAAGAAATAAAATGCAATGTTACAGATTTTGAAGCATATTTGCGGAACATTGATAATGGTACCAACATTACCATTATTGTTGGGGACATGAATATAGATATACTAAAAAAAAAGTGAAATCGCGAATAACTACCTACATACTGACTCTCTCATCCTTTGGATTAATAATAATTAATATTAATAATAAAATATTAGGTATAAACATAAAGTCATATTAATAAAGTGACATTATTTTTCCATTTTGATCTGAGAAATAATTAAAATTACATATAAACATTCCATAAGAATAAACAAAGTTGTGTGGAGTTCCAACTATTTAGAAACACCCGGTATAATTGAAAATATTGTTATGTTGTAGAATGTTTAAAATACGATTGGGTTAGTTACATTCTCTCATAATCTTTACAATAACCCCGTAATCGTCCGAATACCTACGCACTACTAATCTCCCACCTTGTACTTCATAACCTGAAATGTACCTAGATATTTATCAACAGCGGTCCGCGTCTAATTATAAAAAAGCTATATCGTGTGATCTGAACCAAAATTAAAAACCAAAAAAAAAATATGCACGAGTAGGTAATGTTAGAAGAAATATACCTAGGTATATGGCAAATATTAATAATAATTATTAAGGCATAGCTTACGATCGCTCTGCCATCTCTTAGTCAATAGATGTATTAAATGTGATACATATAGGTCTCTGTTCTTTGCTATGATACCTCTACCTGATTGTTGCCATTTAGTTGGAGCAATGAATAAGTATACGTTTGACAAATAATATTAATGCGTTAAAAATGTACCCCTTTCGAATAAGACCGAAGTAGTTTGCATGCTTTTTAAATAATAAATGATTTAACAAGTATGATCATAATTAATTTGTTAGTTTCACTTAGGTATTTATCCGATATCTATATTACTTAAGTATTTAAAAACAGGTAAAATTTTTAGCACCGGCAATACCGTAGAGTCTTGAAAATAATAAATTGTGAAATCCGTCTATTTGGTTTTACATATATTGATATTATAATTATTACAGCCTTTTACGAGTTGAAAACGGTCTCAAATGATTACTTATCATTCTTAGATTGTATTATATACAATATCTCATCAATTTCAAGCCATATTTTTAAATTAATCGGGAAAAACCATTACGTGACCTTGAGGATCCAACATTTTTCTGTAAATAATGCATCTGTAGCCAGAAGTGAGAGATACCGCTCTCACCTCTGCAAACTACAGTTTGCATTGATATATTTATTGTTCATAAAAACAGTATACATATAATTTAGAAATAGTTCACAATATAGATTTGAAACTCTTGTACTTAACTATGCTATTTTTTAATATTAAGGTGATTTTATAACTACCTACTAGCAAAGACACAATGTTAAATCTTATGTATATCCATAGATACTAATTACAATAGTAAAATACAATATTAAATATGATAACAAATACCTATTAAGCATTAAGAACAGATATTACGGTGTTAATGTTACATTTTTTATTTAAAATTTCCCTTAGTGTTTCAGGTATACACCTAAGGTTGGTGGTGAACTGGAGAATGACGAAGAATATGTTTTATTCTGAATTATTTTAAGAATTATACTTTTATTTTGGGCATTTGTTGTACTTGTATTCTAATAATAAGTAATCCAATAAGTAAAGAATTGTTGAATGAAGAATGTTGAATTTATTTATTAATTATCAGACATTTTACAGTATTGTGTTGATTACATTGTTATACCTATCGTGATATTTCAAATGCCAAATGTATCTTATTTAAATGAAATTCATTTCACACGTTTAAAATTATTAGAAGATAAATGATCACAAACAGTATTGTAAAACTTACAAAGGCAGAACTGGTGAAAAGTGATAAAAAAGAACTTAAAACTTAGATAACATAAGTGTTGATTACATTGTTATACCTATCATGATATTTCAAATGCCAAATGTATGTTATTTATATGAAATTCATTTCACACGTTTAGAATTATTGGAAGATTAATGATCACAATTTTACATCACTTTTCTACCTTCTTTATATGTTTTAATAGAATATTGGTGACTTAGTTTTACTTACCACTAAATATAAAAAGCTAGGATCTTCTGTGAATTGATAGATATATATTAGATCCATGCACCATCTAAATAAGTTTTGTTTTTCGGCCATCCAACGACACGAAAGCATGTATGTCATCTTTAGCTTACCCCATTCCATAAAAAATATCATAAAATAAGTAGGTATTGTACCTATAATAAATATTTATTTTTTTCTTATAATCTTTCTATAATCTTTTCTTATAATCTTCAATATTTCTAATACCCACTTAGTTTTACTTACCACTAAATATAAAAAGCTAGGATATTCAGTAAATTGTATATGAGATCCTTGCACCATCTAAATAAGTTTTCTTTCTCGGCCATCCAAGAGTAAAGAATTTCTTCAACGTCTGCTTGCCATTATGTTATACAAATTTGCATTTGCCTTGCAACACATCCCGATACGAAAGCATGTATGTCATCCTTAGCTTACCCCATTCCATAAAATATATCATAAAATAAGTAGGTAGGTATTGTACCTATAATAAATATAAATACGACAAAATATTCTTACCACGTTCGGCTGTTTTATCAACTTAACTCATACTAGTTGTTTCTGTCATATCTCTCTCTTTAAGTTTAATGGTTCCTGGTCTATTCCGACCAATTCTCAAATCTAATTAAAATCACTAAATTTGAATTAATATTAATTAACATAACCATAACCCAAAACTAAGATTTACGTCAGTTGTATTATGATTTATATGACATTTGTCAGTTGGGAGAGAACCAGTCACCTCCACCATATTGTTGCCATTTAGTTAGAGTAAACGTTTGACGAATATTATTAATAATGCTTTAAAAATGTACTGTTTTCTAATAAAAACGAAGTTGTTAGCTTGTTTTTTAAATAATAAATGATTTTACAATTATGTTCATAATTCACTTCGGTATTTATCCGACATTTATATCACTTAGGTTGTTTATAAATATTCATAAGCAGGTAAAATCTTAGCACCGGCAACACCGTAGAGTCTTGAAAATAATAAATTGTGAATTCCGTCTATTTGGTTTTACATATATTGATAATATAAATATTACAGCCTTTTACGAGTTGAAAACGGTCTCAAATGATTACTTATCATTCTTAGATTGTATTATATACAATATCTCATCAATTTCAAGCCATATTTTTAAATTAATCGGGAAAAACCATTACGTGACCTTGAGAAATCAACATTTTTCTGTAAATAATGCATCTGTAGCCAGAAGTGAGAGATACCGCTCTCACCTCTGCAAACTACAGTTTGCATTGATATAACACATTTGCCTATGTGTCGTTGTGGGCAAGGAATAATTTTCAGAGGCAGAATTTGGTATTCTAGCATAGCATATATTTATTATAGTAGGTATTTTATTGAGAACCTGTGTGAAAAAAGTGTTAAGTCCTACCCACCTATATAATAAATTGAATGTAGGATAAGACTACTCACGGAATTGAATTCAAATAAACTTGCACAATTATTCTCTTGGACTTGGCTGCCTGCTTTGGTGCCGCATTGAATCACACAACATGATGGCGGCATTTTCTTCAATTATTTGTAAGCACCACTGTACCTGTACCTCAGCAGCCTCAACTCTTGTACTGTCTCTGTGATACTAGAATATTTATAAACTATAAACCAATATAATATAAATTTTAAGCAAACACAACGAACGACAATTGATTTCAGCTTCTAGCTACATAAAAATAAACAAATAACTATAAAATATATCTTTGACTATAACTGTGGCTTGGAGGCAGGTGTTCTCTGCTGGCCACCTCGCCCCATACATCAAATAAAGCCCGCTGCAGACGGAGTATGTTTTGCTGCATGATTGCTTGCTTGTTTTGCTGCACGGTCCGATAAATGTTGCCGCGCATGGTGTGTTGATGGCTCACTTGCTTGTGTAGGCTTCACACGATGCAGGCTATCATGTATGTAAAATGACAGTACAGAGAAATATGACTGTGACAAATGATACAGAATATTGAACATTCTAATCAAGCTCTATTTGTAATCATTGATGCAGCACAGAAAATGTCCCAACAATCAAAAATAACATGTTATCTTGTGCAAAATAACTTTTGAGTACGACTCGACTAGTTCCGAGTGATCCTACAAGGCACGATACGTGAAAACAATCACCGAAAATAGCACCGGTTCTATCATCAAATCATGCACGTTTTCAAGCAGCCGACCGTACACGCGATGTCATTTTCCACGGAAGCATACACAGCACCAAGCCTAGCTCCCCAGTGTTGCCACACTCTAAGAATTTTCTTAATTCTAAAGAATTTCAAGGACCTCTAAGAAATAAGAATTCTTATGGTATTATCAAAGATTTTTCAGAATTTCGAAGAGATCTGAAGAAAACAACCCAATTTGCTACGAATGTAATGAAAAGGTATAGCGTGATGTGTAGAGAACACTACCTCCAAGATGAGTACCGCAGGCTATACTCTACACTCTATGTCAGACATGTTACATGAACAACCTAACGCCTAACTTTATTTTATACACCAATGCAGTTCGTGTTCTTTGCCTCGTTTACATTTTTATGACAATCAGCGGTATACATTTTGTTACTTACCTTTACAGAATAAACGTGGTTGTTGTTGAATAAGGAAGGAACAATTTATCTACGGCTACAACGAAGATCTACCCCATAGATAAGTGATTGTCGTATGTATACTGAATCTACCCTTCCTCCAAGGCAAACACTTACTGTTGAGCTTCTTTATATGTCTATGGTTAAGCTTTTGTCATTAGTTCTATGGATTCACAGTCCACAGTGCGCATGCGCAGTGAAAGAAAAGAAGCCTAAGAAATCTAAAGAAATCTGAAACGCCATCTACAGAAATTTACACATGTTTATGTGGGAACACTGTAGCTCCCATCAAGGAAACATGCAGCAAAACATACTCCGTCTGCAGCGGGCTTAAATAAACAAAACCTCGCTCACAAGCACTCAAATTAAGAATTAAGAAGTAAAAAGTAAGCATGCGCACAAGTCTGACATCCGCGGTATTCATTTTTCAAAATAACCTCTGTCCCCGCTGGATAACTGAAAACAAGTGTTTAGAATTCCAAATTTTCAATAAAAATGGAAGAATGGAATCATTTTTCAAGGTACCCAAAGAAATACACAAATATTTCAAAAAGTGAGGTTATTTACATCATCAGCCTGACCAATCCGCGTTCACCTCGTTAAATAAAAGTAGGAAAGTTAAAAGTTGGCCAACTTCTACTTCTTATTCGTTAATTGATAATTGTTACTTGGCTGCATGAACACTCCCATTGAAAAATAAGAAGTTCAACTTTTACTTGCTATTTGTAATTGTTAATTGTTACTTGTTAGTAGTTAATTTGGGCTGCATGAATCCACACTAAATAACACAGATGAAGGAGGTTAGGTGAATGATAAATAAATATCAATTTTATATTTTATCCAATCCTGCTCGCCCGGTACAGAAGGATGCGCAGCGCGATGTTACGCAACCTACCGAAATGACCATAATCCTGTGTTTTTTGTGCTACCCCCACTACTCGTGTTACTTGTCCTCCCTATATTTGTTCATGCTTGGGACGTACAACTCAGACAGAGAACACTACCTCAAAACTCAGAGAACACTATTCTATTATCTGTATAAAGTAGTACACCACTCACCACAGTCGTACAAAGAGGTAGGGTGAATTATATAGGTAGCAAGTGGGTCGCTCGTATTGTTCGATTGTAAATTTCAACGATAGCACTGCGAAATTGAGAAAAGGAGATGTTACTTATAACATAGAATACCTCAATCTTATTAAAAAGTTATACGTTTATGAACGCAGAATATTATGGTGAATAATATAAAGACATCGAGATGGATATGTTAACCAAGACATTGTGAATTTTCTTACAACATTGCAGCATCCTTTGAATTGGTATTTTTATGTTTGAAGCAGCATCCCCCGAACCACGCGGCAGAAATTGGAAGCTGAAAAAAGCTGGACGCTAGGAGGACTACTTTTTTGTTTTTTTACGCTTGTTTCAAGGTCAAGCAGGGTGATTATGTAACTTGCAACCGCAACGCGACTGCCGAAAATTTTGCGATCGTCGCTGTCAATCATCAATTTTGGTATTAAGTAATAGCAACCGCGAGGAAATAGCAACTGAAAACATTGCTGCCTCTACCGAACGACTGGTGAGCTATAATTACATTGAATTCTGTATAGAGCGTCAAGATATCGTATTACGTAATTGCGACTGTGTAGCCAAACAATTTGCGACTATCGCTATATGACAGATTCAGATGACCCTAACTTTTATAATCTGTGCAGATTTGGGATTTTGTCTTTACTTGTGTTATTTAGTTTTTTTGTTTATCTTCGGTCTTTGTTTGATGGATGTTGTTTTGGAATGAAAGAAATAGCTCGCGCTGTGATGTTGAGAGATGCCCTAGATTTAGAGATTCCAAGAGGTGAAAGACTTAGTTGTTTACGAAGCAACCTGCGGCGTCAGGCCCATCTTTCGGATATTTCAGACCATAGCCAACAAATCTATAAGAAATATTATTTGAATAAGTACATAGGCATATTTATATACCTACCTATTTTGATTAGGTTTTCATATTTAATTTACCTGAAATTATGTTTCCATATTTTGTAGAATCTTTAGCACAGAGTAATAATAAAGCATCTTTAGCTCAACAAAAATTTAAATGATAATGTTATGTCCTTAGAGTAGTGAAAAGTCGTGCGTACAGGACAGGAGATGCTGCTCTGTATAGCTGCCGTGAAACGAAAGTGAAGCCAATTTTTCGTCGGCTGTCATTAGTTTCGCACTCACCTTGGTGTTTACAACTCATTTTGATTTTAATTTTTTGTGCTATTTTTTAATTAAAACCACGATTTTTTTATCTTAACACAATGGTGAAATGCGAGTCTCTTGGATACTAGAGTCACAGTCGAAAAAAAAATGGTGTTGCGTCTACTGGCGGCCATTGATTTAGTACTCATTTGACTTCACTTGCTCTTCGAATGCGATATCTTCTTGGTAATTTCATGCTCTAAGGTTATTTCCGTCGAATAGGTTAATTACGTATGTATTTGTTTTTATGCTAGTGGCGCTGTATTTGACAGCGACTGCTTGGCCAGTGACTGCTTTACATAATACGATTTTATTTTGCGACTAGCTAGCCGTTAACAACTGCAACGCGAATGCAATGCCGTAGCGACTGGGTCGCGGAATTTTACATAATCACCATGAAGGTCTTTCTGTATGACCGTGAGTATGACAACGACAGTGTCTACAGAGACTAGAGAACGAGAACACCATCTACAAAGCAACTACTTGGAGCAACTTCAATTCCTAATTTTTTTTTAAATAAATACAACATAATGTTATTAGTGATTTGTAAGCGATGGTGCTATATTCGGTGATTTCACCCATCGTGCCTTGTCGGAGCACTCGGAACTAGTCGAGTCGTACTCAAAAATTATTTTGGACATGATAACATGTTATTTTTGATTGTTGGGACATTTTTTCTGTTGTAACAATGATTAGATATAGAGCTTCATTAGAATGTTCAATATTTTCTATCATTTGTCACAGTCATATTTCTCTGTACTGTAATTTTACATACATGATGGTCTACATTGTGTGAAGCCAACACAAGCAAGGGAGCCATCAACACACCATGCACGGCAACATTTATCGGACCGTGCGGAAAAACACACTCCGTCTGCAGCGGGCTTAAGGTATTTTATGTTCTAAGTAAAATCCCCATACGTGCAAGTTTAGTACGCATGCGCAAAAGAGGAAGTGGCTTGGAGCAGAGAAAACATACCTCCAAGCTTGGAGTCACATCATAAGGTATCCATGGTAACATCATGGCTTACTAAATAAAGCCCGCTGCAGACGAAGTATGTTTTGCTGCATGATTGCTTGCTTGTTTTGCTGCACGGTCCGATAAATGCAGCCGCGCATGGTGTGCTGATGGCTCCCTTGCTTGTGTTGGCTTCACACGATGCAGGCCATCATGCATGTAAAATGACAGTACAGAGAAATATGACTGTGACAAATGATACAAAATATTGATCATTTTAATCAAGTTCTATTTTTAATCATTGTTACGACAGAGAAAAGGTCCCAACAATTAAAATAACATGTTATTTTGTGCAAAATAACTTTTGAGTTCGACTCGACTAGTTCCGAGTGCTCCGACAAGGCACGATGCATGCAAACAATCACCAAAAATAGCACCGGCTCTATCATCAAATCAGGCACGATTTCAAGCAGCCAACCGTGCACGCGATGTCATTTTCTTACATGGAAGCATGCACAGCACCAAGCCTAGCTCCCATCAAGGAAACATGCAGCAAAACATGCTCCGTCTGCAGCGGGCTTAAGCTGTGCCAATGGTCAGCGTGGTAACATAATGACATGTCCCTCCCCTTAGCTCAGAGAAGACATACCTCCCTTAGCTGCCCTTAGCCAAAAAAGTTCATTGGCTTCATTTTTGCGTATTTTTTCCACAATGCTAGCGGTATAGAAGTTAAGCCCGCTGCAGACGGAGTATGTTTTGCTGCATGTTTCCTTGATGGGAGCTAGGCTTGGAGCTGTGCATGCTTCCGTGTAAGAAAATGACATCGCGTGCACGCTTGGTTGCTTGAACTCGTGCCTGATTTGATGATAGAACCGGTGCTATTTTTGGTGATTGTTTGCATGCATCGTGCCTTGTCGGAGCACTCGGAACTAGTCGAGTCGAACTCAAAAGTTATTTTGCACAAAATAACATGTTATTTTAAATGTTGGGACCTTTTCTCTGTTGTAACAATGATTAAAAATAGAGCTTGATTAAAATGATCAATATTTTGTATCATTTGTCACAGTCATATTTCTCTGTACTGTCATTTTACATGCATGATGGCCTGCATCGTGTGAAGCCAACACAAGCAAGGGACCCATCAGCACACCATGCGCGGCAGCATTTATCGGACCGTGCAGCAAAACAAGCAAGCAATCATGCAGCAAAACATACTTCGTCTGCAGCGGGCTTTAAAGTATATGATGGAGGCAAGAATATATAAAGGGAGGATGACCAACTCTGTATCCATTTCTATAAGCAGAAGTGGCTGAAATAACGTCCCGTGATAAGTTGTCAATTTAATATGTTGCGCAGTATTTCACTGATTGTCTATTGTTGTATTTAAGCTTCCTTCGCCCATACCACCCCATACTACATAAGGATGCGCTGCGTGATTTTGCGCAACACACCGAAATGTCATACGACAACACAATGTTTATGTCCTACTCCCACTACTCGTGTTCGTCCTCCTTATATTTGTTCATGGATGGAGGGTCACTAGCAGGAAAACAAAAACATACCTCCAAGACACTAGAGTTGGAGGTATGTTTTCTCTGGTCTAGAGTGTTCTCTGGACACTAGTGACTGTTGTTCTGTGCGCACACCGTACGTTGTGTCTGACCTTAGGTAGGGGTTCTCTGGTCTGACCATAAATATTTTATCTATGGTCTGACCGCACTCGTCGTTCAAACTGCTGAGTATTTTGTATTTTATTAGCATTCTGTGTATCTAGAAATAAATAATATTTTACCAGCGAAAATATTTTTTAGTGAAGACTAGAATCAAAATGACTGAAAGTTTTCGAAAAATCCCTGGATTCTGTTCGGATTGTGGATCTATATTGCCACCTCTTAGAGAAACAGGTGGTGTTACATGTTACACTTGTTCGAAGAGATATATGAGTGATGCTTCAGAAGGTATTTTCCTAGATAAATTAAAATATGAATTATCATTCATTACATGCAATTAAATTTCAGTTTTTGGTATGTCTGTTGTCAAATATACAATTCATTTTAATTCACGGGAAGCAAAGAAAAAAGATATCAAGGATCAAAAGAAAATCAAACAAGATGAGGAAGATGAAGGACCTGTAGTGGAAAGAGAATGCCCAAAATGTGGTTACGGAAAGATGTCGTATGCTACATTACAACTGCGATCTGCCGATGAAGGACAAACAGTATTCTATACTTGTTCAAATTGTAAATTTAAAGAGAGCGAAAATTCTTGATTACATAGATAAATCTATCCATTAATTCATTATTTATCCCAAACACTATCATTTATCTTGAATTTTCCATAATAAACAATACTCAGCAATGCATTCGTCGGAAAGATTAAAAAGATCTGGAAGAAGAGCATCACAAATCCCATGTCTAAAATAAATAAACAGTAGATATTATACATTTCATCATTCGGTAGAAGAGGAGGTAATTCATTCATTTGTATAAAAGCATCGATGAAATATTCAAAAGTGGTGTGATATTGGTCAGCTTATGGAATGACTGTTTTCGAAAAAAAAGGCGTAGACGTAAAGTGCTATTTGCCTTAGCTATGGTGTACCTATATTTCAGAAACTTCAAATTTAGTTATTTATTTATACATAAAAAATAATAGTACCTTTATCAGTAAATAATAAATCTATTTTAAATGTATAACCTGCATTTATTCCAGTCCTGATTACAATCATTTAAAAAAATATCAAGTACATGCTGTATATGATTTTCTCAAATTATAATTTACCCTTTCAGGTACATATTTCTCAGTATTAGTGCTGAATTCACAGAAATAATATTCAAACGTAACTCAAGAAAATATTAAATACATGAGTGTATACTGATAGTTACTCCTAATGGCTTCATAAAATTAACTTAAATCTAATCTAATTCTATCACTGGCATTTTAGTATACCATTGTTTCTTATGCTCATAATAATTAATAACTATTTCTGGATATCTAACATTTACTTGATTGGCAGGCATCAAATCTGCCTCTTTACAATCTTTCCACATCATCAAGAACATAAGTTCACCGCTGGCATCTGTAGCTCCGACAATTTTGTCAGGCTCGAGACCTCTATCGAAGCCTCTAGCTCTGTTATCTTCAGTGATATTCTTTCGCTTCGATTTATCCGAGTCATCTGTAACAGGTGCAGTTATTTCAAACTGGGCTTCGAAAGCTGCAATTAAATCTGGGCAATCTAAGTTCTCTTCGGGTTCCCAAGTGTTATCTTCTCTGCAATAAAAATAAAGAAAATCAAGCTGTAAAATAGGTACTTAACAATCGAACATACTCGCTGTAACCTTTCCATTTTAGGAAGTATTCAATTTTCCCATTTCTGGTTCTCTTGTCAAGTACTTTTTCGACGGAGAACTCTTCAGGAACAGAAGCACCGGCAATTGTGGAAGATACATCCGATGTTTCAGATGCGTCTTCTTTTGTTCGAGCTAAGAAAAATAGTAATTATACCTGATAGTTTATTATTTAGGAACTTACTTTTGACCATTTCTAAAGCGGTGATTTAATATTAGGAAAATCTAGTAATAATCCAAGATCAAGATGATTTAAGAATTTTTACATTTAAGCTGATTTAAGTTGGAGGTCAGTTTACATACACATAGAGTAAATAGGTTAAGTTTACATCAGTGTTGCCATATGTTGGTGATGGAAGTATCGTACTTTACATGCGACAATCACTTTGATTGAATAATTTATCCAGAGAACAGTACCTCCAACAACTTCAAGTGTTGTGCTAGCCGCCGTTGCCAGTTGTACTAAAAATGACCTGATCGGCTACTGAATTTGAAGCTCAAATACTAAATTCCTTGTATACCAACAAAACGAGAGAAATTCAAATGAAAGCCAAAAAATTTGTTCATTTATTATAAAATCCGACAATACATCTACGGACCCATACCTATTCTAGTATTTGATTTATAATCAATATGTGTTTGAAGTTCATAAAGCTATGATATTTTTTTTGAATAAATGAATATACAAACATAACATGGAATTTTCCAAAACAAAATTAACACTCTTAAGAAATTAGAAAAATAAAATAACATTACTTGATAAACACGGCTAAGGTAAAACTACGGGTATCACATTATTAGTACTCTGTGGGTACGACTACGACGGACAACGTACGATAACTGACAATAAAGCAATGTTGCACATTATTTCACTGAGTGTCTATTGTTGTATTTAAGCTTCCTTCGCCCATACTACATAAGAATGCGCTGCGTGATTTTGCGCAACACACCGAAATGACATACGATAACCCAATGTTTTTTGTGCTACTCCCACTACTCGTGTTACTCGTCCTTCCTATATTTGTTCATGCTCCGCGGCTTCATGATTACACATATTTCTGTGTCTGTGACCAGAGTACTAGAGAAAACCAAAATTCTAACTACTGCCAGAGACAGGAGTATTATTTCTATGACCAGAGAGAACATTGTTGTCTCTGCTACTCCATAGAACAAACATATCTCTGTTCTCTGCCACTACTCTACTACCCACGGTCTGTATCTCTCTACGGACCGTGTCTACTACATACCTGTGACCTGTGCTGATGCTGACGTCATTGTGTGTCATTTGTCATTCCTCATTCTGTCTTTTCTATAACAAGCCACGCTTGATGCTTGTCTTGAGTCTTGTGCTTTAATAATTGTTAGTTGCTGTGGGTTGTGGTTTGCATTGTATTTTGGATTTTTATTGTGAGTTGATTGAAACTTTCATTTTCCATATTTTTCTTTCAATAAATTAGTTCTTACGGAATTCAATTTTCAGTTATTGTAACAGAGATAACCATTGTCTTTGGTTGTAGTTTGCATCCTTCAGCAAGGAAAACTTTATAATCGATATGAGGAGAGAAAACAATGATAAAGTAAGTATGAACTTAAATCTATGATTTGTAACCGTTCAGACTCTTTTGTTATTTTACTTACTATTTATATGCTTATATTTTGTTTCTTAGGGTGATCAAGCTGAACCTGAGCAATTTCGAAAATTGTTCATTGGTGGACTGGACTTTCGAACCACAGATGAATCTCTTAAGAAACATTTCGAACAATGGGGCGATATCCTCGATGTGGTAGTTATGAAGGATCCAACTACCAAGCGATCAAGAGGTTTTGGTTTCGTAACATATTCAAAAGCTCATATGGTTGATGATGCTCAGGCGGCCAGGCCTCATAGAGTTGATGGCAGGGTTGTTGAACCTAAAAGGTGAGCATTTCTACCAAGAATTTTGATTCACAAATCAGCTTTGTTTTGTGAAAGATGCCATAAAACTGATCTACTTCTTTTTCTTCTTAGGGCTGTTCCACGCCAAGAAATTGGTCGTCCTGAATCGGGGGCAACGGTGAAGAAACTATTCGTTGGTGGTTTGACTCAAGATGCTGAAGAGGAGGATTTGCAAGATCACTTTGGACAATTTGGCACCATATTGTCGTGTACCGTTGTAACTGATAAAGAAACAGGAAAGAAGAGAGGTTTTGGTTTCATTGAATTTGAGGATTACGATTCAGTCGACAAGATTGTTTGTAAGTAATGAAATTTTTATATTTCTATTTTTGGATAGGCTAATAAATCTTGTTAATATAATACATGTAAATATCTTAGAGAACGCACTGAGTTACAACCATTTTGAGTTATCGCCGCCATCTTGTAAAATTTTACGGAATAATTTTTAAAATATTTTTGCGAAAATTATAGATTACAAAGTATTATTGTTCATTGTTGTTTGAACTTACGAGGTGTCCCATTTTTGAAAAATTTATTAGGCATATAAGTAACTTGCGACCGTTCAGTGTCTGTCTTGTAGGTATATTGATGTAGTTTTTTAAATTATTGCCTCATTAAATATGGAAATTTTGATGACTATCTCGCGATAACTACCTTAAACATTTATTTTATCAAATAAATTGTAATAATTGATTCTATTGAATGATTTTTTTTGTCAAGTGCAACGAAGCCATGTTATCAAGGGCAAAAACGTAGATGTCAAAAAGGCATTGAGTAAGGCCGAAATGGAACGAGCCGGAGGCGGCGGCGGTGGTGGTGGTGGTAGCGGTGGCAGAGACGGTTCCGGAGGACGGGGAGGACCCAGAGGTGCACCGATGGGGGGTAGAGGGGGCGGCTCGGGCTATGGCAGCCAGGCCGGCGGTTCTTGGGGCGGTCGTGGCGGCCAAGGCGATTGGAACCAAGGTGGTGGTGGCGGCGGCGGTGGATATGGAGGCGGCTATGGAAGCGGTGGCGGATATGGCGGCAGCGGAGGCAGTGGTGGTGGCGGCTCATGGAATGCCCCGCAATCGTCTTGGGGTGGCAATAGCCAAGGAGGCGGACAGTGGGGCAGCGGTGGCGGTGCAGGCAATCAAGGTGGCTCTTGGAGTGGCCCACAAGAATCGCTTGGCAACAACTATCAGCAAGGTTATGGGGGCGGCGCTGTTAGAAGTAACAGCTACCAACAACAGAGACCGGCACCTTACAGTGAGTATAGATACATATATACCAAATTTTTTTGTTTGTTCGCCATATACAGAATGTTCATTTCAAAACTTCCCACTTTTCATTTTTCGGAATGTGAACATGAAATAATTGTTTTTTACAAAAGAATTGACCGATTTTATATGTTGGTGCGCTGAAAAATACAAAATAATATTAATTCTATTGGTATTGGACTTTTGAAGTTGTGAAATTGTAGAAGACTCCTGGTACCAACTTCACAATACCAGCAGCTATGGAATTAATATTATTTTGTATTTTTCAGTGCACCGACAAATAAAGTCGGTCCAATTTTATGTAAGAAATATTTATTTCACACTATTGACTGTAACATTCGTCATAAAAATCGCTGAACGTTCACTAATTCTACTACCATATTCATTGCTTGTTCTTGTTATTATTCAGTGATCACAAAATATAGCGGTGGAAATACGCATATTTCCGATTTAACCACTGCTCTATAACTCGAAAACCGTAACTCTATGGAAAACATGTTTAATTTATATGTTGCTACAAATAATCTGGTCTTTAGTTTGGTCAGATTTTCAATTTTAGAAAGAAATTGCCTCCTCCACATAGCGGAAATAGATATATTTCAGATTTTAACATTAATTTAAACTTTTCCGGATCTTATCTTTAATTCTGCCGTCACAGATATTCGATTTTCGAGAGAAATTGACCCCTTACCCGCTTCTGGGGACAATTTTTGGAACTTTTTATGAATATTAGACTAATTTTAAGTCACCTCTTTCAAATGTATCAAAAATCATCAAAATCGGGGTACGTTTACTTCGAGCGAGTTATGTTATTCGTAACAAAAATTACTTTTTCTCTGTGACTGTAAAGAAGTTAGTTGGCCGTGGAAAATTGACAGATATACGGACTCAATATAGGAATATGATATTGACTGATGACATAATTTAAGCCTGTCCAGGCTAATGGTTTGTATTTAGGAACACGCTGATTATCTCTGTTGAAAGGTGACAAAAGTATCACTTTTTTTACCCCGGGAATAAAGTGAATACTTTTTTCCTGGGTAGATATATATAAATATAAATCAAATCACAGAATTAAATTGACAGTTATTTGATTACTTTGAAGGTTTCCTTAGCAATGCATATCTAATTGTCGCTGATCACTTTAAAACTTCAAATTTTACTTCTATAATTTTCTGTTATTAATATATTATAATATTTTAAATAGTGTATTATATACGGAAAGAATATTAGATTTTAGCTCTCGCTTTTTTGTCTCCCTCCACTTGGCGGCGGTCGACAACACAACCTCGAACTAAAATCTAATACATACTTTTTTCCCTTTGTATAATAAATAACTATTATTCAATGCTAACGGCCTACTTAATTGTTTTCTCAATGTCTTTGGAGTTTATTTCCTTAACTATAGATTTTGTATTTTTTTTTTTGTTATTCGTGATTTACTTTGTTTCAGATTCCGGAGGTTATGGGGGTGGAAGCGGTGGCGGTTTCCAGAATGGCAACAATCCGAGGAGATACTAATCCAAAACAAAAAAAGAAATATGTAAGTGAACTGATAATGATGTAAAACTACATATAAATGCCTGTTGGGCATTCATTAAAAGAATCATCATATTCAAAATGTCGGCGCGTCAGTGCCTCTAGTTTGCAGTTCACAATTTATATTTAAATACATAATTATTAGATAAGTACACTTAACTATTAGATATTATTTTGACGGTAATAAAAAAGTCAGTGAACGTCTCTGGAATTCTTTTATTTTGAGTTATATTTTTGAAGTCATATAACATTTTTTCTACTTGATCTTAATGAAGGGCTTTTGCACAATTTAATCATATCAGTTTGGTTGGCTCAATCATTTTTATATAAATGATTGTCCATTATCTTTCATCATCAAGGATCAAGATAGGGTTTTAAGTCATTGTCATTTTATGTTTGTGTTGGTTTAATACAAATTTTCAACTATCTAAATTATAGATAATGAACAAGGCTTTTCGTTGTTGATCTTTATACCTATTCTGGCATTTCCGACATTTCAACTGATTTGAAATAAAAAAAAAGAGTCGTGCGTGCAAAAGTCGCGACAATTTTGTGCAAAATTTCATTGATGATCCAAAATAATAGTGTCTACTTTTATATGTTAGGTGTGTAACCATTGATTTTTGGTGTGTAATCATTTTTTATATAGTGACATGAAATATATATATATATATATATATTGATTTTGTATTCTTGACTGGATTTATAATAAATAAAAAGATGTTCTTGGGGATGCAGTCATATATTCAATAAAATTCTTTGACTAAAGCCGAGCTTTCGAGAATGTTTATTCTCTTCTTCAGGGCAAAAATCGTGAATTTATAATAAATTAACCAAAAACAGGAAAGATTTCATATTCATCAATTACAAATGTAATTGTAATTGATGAATATGAAATCTTTCCTGTTTTTGGTTAATTTATTATAAATTCACGATTTTTGCCCTGAAGAAGAGAATAAACATTCTCGAAAGCTCGGCTTTAGTCAAAGAATTTTATTGAATATATGACTGCATCCCCAAGAACATCTTTTTATTTATATATATATATATATATATATTCTTTTTCATTTCTGAGTTTTAGTAGTTAGGTTGTAGTTTTTCAAACTGAATGTAATTGTAACTTTTCATTATTTATTAAAGATTATAAAATGTCATAGGTTAGTATTTTATTGTCGATAATAGGCATTTCTCCGAAGATATTTTTGGAGCTTTATTGAAAATAAAAAATCTTTTCGATATTCATGCCCCTCTCCATTTTCTGTTTCTGTTTATAAATCTGTTGGCATTAAAATGAATCCTTAATGCGAATCTGATTATGCAGTTGAGCGCAAAAAAACCTTATCGATCAAGAAATAGGATGAAACGTTAGCTTTCCCAGCGTCCATAAGGAAAACGATAAGGCAAAATTTATCCAAATTTCTTTTTATCACTTTTTTACGTAAATTTTTTTTTGTTCAACAAACATTTAACGCCAAAGTTTCAAGAGTTACTTTACTGTTAAACAAAAAATGTTATTGTGGAGGTTTATATAGGAGGTTTAACTTAGCAACTTTTCCAAATTTAGAATGCTCATTGCTAATAAAAGTGGTGGCGTCCTCTGCATCATTTCTTGACTTTTTTTTGTTTACGATACGTGATGATCCATTTCTTAAATATGTGGTCTCTAAATGAAGTAGACATCTAAAAAAACTGGTTTGGTTTATCAAATCCGGATTACAAATTTCACAATGCAATAATTGAAATGCTTGTCCGAATTATTGAAAAATCCGATTTAATTTTAATAAGGATTCGGATGATCGATGTATTTTGTTCAATTTGTTGTGTAGTGTTTCGAGATACAAGTTGGGTATTTTTTTTTTCTTCAATAATATCTTTTTCCAGAAGATTGATTTACACGTATTTGTCATACAAAAAACTGTATATAAGCCTCACCAAAAAGATAATGTGTTTTCTTTTGACATAACCAAAAGATACAGACAACATTGGTCATTTTCAAAAGTGTACGACGCCTTTTATTTCTATGATAGTACTATTTCATTTAGTCAAAATCATTCATGAAGGTGATTCTTAGGACTTTCATACTATATTTAAATGAGAACAGTTTTCAAGGGGAAACTGTAAAATTCTACTTCAAGTTCATCTATTTGAAACATTTATGAACAAATTGAAATGAAAAAGGTAGTATTCAGGAAATATACAATTTATCATTTATTTTTTTTTATGAAAAAGAGGATTATTTTTCATAAAAATATTTATTCACGTGCACGCATTGGTGAGGTGATTCTGATCTAGGACTCTGATGTTAGGATGAGTTAGGAAGAACAGGATTTTTAATTAGAAACAATAAAAAAAAGACAGGCAGGAATAGGAGAAATGAAATTCTAATGAGGTATGACTTATAATAGGTATGTATAGATATATATTTATTTTTCGTTAGGTTAGGTTGATATAATAGCTATTTAGCTCAGGTTTTTTTCACAGATTTCGAAAAAATAGAAATTAACACCGAATAGGTTTGTCATGTTACATAGAAATTATATAGGAGGTGTCATTATTATATTGGGAATTGAAGTTAACCTGGGTTGGATAGAATAATATTGTTAAATTCGACACGGTAGTGTTTTTATTTATTTTTAAAATTTGTTATCTACTATTAGGTTCTGTTGATATTGTCAGGTTTTTTTGATTCAAGTCAATTTTTAAAGACTGCCTTAATTGCATTTGGCTGTATTATTGTGGAACAATAATTTAAAACTACATTAATAAACATATTAAATTGAGTCAGTGATAGAAAAAATATTTAATTTCTAAATTTCTACACTCGGAGGCAAAATTAATCGACCATTTCGTAAGTCTTGATCTGTTAGTTTTTCATTTTTATATTCCTATGAATTTTTTAATAAAGAACCATACATTTTTTTCTAAAAGAATCCTTTCCATTTTTAGGTTCCTTACCTTACGTCACCCCTAATCTCCGCAAATAGCAAAGTAAAACATAAGAAAAAATGGGGTAGTGTTTAGTTTGTTGTAAAAATAAAATAATCTCTTTAATGGATGAAGTTGAAAAGAATTTAAATGAAGAAATATTTTATCTTGGTTAAAAAAATCATTATTATTACATTACCCCGTATAAAATATAACAGATTAATATTATTAATTTTCATGAATAATTTATTTATTTATTGTAATGTATTGGTTATTCGGTGTGTGAACTGTTTAATTTTTAAGGTTGTACCGTCATTATTTAAGATCGAACAAAAACAAAATTTTATTGTAGGGACCCCCTCTAATTTTCAACTTATTTTTTATATTATCTGTTATAGCTGCTTACTTAATTTCTGAAGGTCGAAAAATCACAAAAAATCTAAAGTTTTTTAATGGTACCCCTTTATTTTTAATTTTATTGTAGCATTCTACGGTTAATAGTGCCTCTGAAGTGTATTTTTACACATCTACAATGTTAATGTTTGACTTATTTTCAGTCTTTTTTATGTATATATTTTGAGGATTATGGAAATAATTATTTAAGAAATTTCTGGCCAATGAATATTTGGTTTCCTACCAAACTTTTATTTTCAATCATTCAGTCTCTAAAATAATGAATAAATAGTGTTTCCCGGAGACCAAATATTTTGGCGATGATGTAGTAATAAAAGTTAATGTGTTTTTTTTTGTTTTTTCGGATCTAGTTTTGGCGAAAATGGTCAAGACAAATGCTGAAGGAAACAAAAACAGCATAATGGGTAAGTATATCGAAGATGTTGAGTTACATCTTGCGAGAAGAATCTCTTACTGGGCTTTTTTCTCGAAAGAAGAGTTTTATAGGGTTTCTCTTGAAGGTTTTTACAAAATTCTACAAACATTTTCATAAAATCAAAATGAGTTGATTTAAGAAAACTTTCCTTAGTACTAAATTTTGGGGCTAATGGTATTTTGCTGAAATATGGTACGTTGCCATTTTTAATGTAGAAAATCTATATCAAAATTTTTAAATATATCATTGGCTTAGACGTTTTATTTTCTATAATTTTGTATTTTCAATTTCTACACCAATGTATAATAAGGAATTGATGTATAAAATTTTGGTAGATCAGTATATTTACTTTAAAAAATGAAGTTAGGGTTTAGGTAAAAAAATAAATATATGAAGAAAACATGGAAATTAATATCTATATTTATATAAATAAATTTATTTTATTTTTATAGAAACAACGGCTTCTTAAAATTCAAATTTCGTATAAAATAAAAGATATAACGAGTCTTATTGAAACTTTTATTAATTTTTATATATTGACGTAAAAATATGAAATAATTGAAAAATTAAGTTCTACTCCTATGATTTTTTTTAATTGGTTTTAATTATGTCACTGTACCAAACCACAAGTCTTCGAGATAAATTTAAAACAAAAACCGATTTTAAAATTATATATATTAAATTTTGATGTCAGGAATAGAATTTTATCAAGACCTTTTATAGACACATCAAAAGAATAGATAATTTGATTATCGAGTATGGATTGGACACACTTCTACTGCTTTAATAAAAGATTCAGTGCTTTTGAATCGGATCTTTGACAGAAACATAGTACATAATATTTGTTCAAATATTTGAATAAATTGTTTTTTTAAGAAAAAAATGTGTTTATATTCCCTAGGTGTCAATGTTTCAATTCAATGAACATTTCAGTGGGTTTTTAATAATTGTTTTTATTTCCGTCAAGTTTTATATTTTTGAAAACTTCATTACTTTACTGCGAAATCTTCAATGGAGTTTTCTTGAATGTAATTAATAACCTCTTTGTCAATTTATAAAAAAAACTTGAATCATGTAACTAAAAAATACCTTCTTTCATATTGAATTGAAGGAAAAAGTTAAGTACATATGTAAAATATAATTCACCAATATTATAGAAATGCAGAGTTCACCCCTCAATATCCCCAATATCATCATCCTTCAATCAATCGATGAGTGTCTATGAAACTGGAAAAAGCTCATCAGTATTACAATAGGAGCAGTTTCTTGCAATTTTCTTTTACGCCTTGGTGCATAATCTCAATCAAGAATTCATTTTTCCCCATAATGTACAGAAAAAATAATAGTAGATAGGGAATCAACCGCTCACTGTATATTGGCCTCTATATAGAGATGATTGATTTCGATTGCCCGCATTGAAATTGCTGTTGCTTCAAAAAAGGTAAGTAAAGTCAATAGTAGACGGGCTATATTTTATCGCTCAAAATTGAACATTTAATTTTAATTAAGATTGAACACAAGAAAAGTTTTATATTTAGCGACAATATAGTCACCATAGTAGATGAAATCAAAGAGCACATACATCTTAGAAATAAAACTAGTCGGCTCACTCCGCAATCATAGCGTTCCTTCAACAAACTGATCAAACTACAGGAATGTATTATACATATGAAAAGAATGTAAAAAAACTTATATGTTCAAAATTATCTAGCCTTCTACTTGCATCCGTATTTTCGCATAGAGTATCTATGCA
The DNA here is from genome assembly GCA_958507055.1 of Crioceris asparagi. Classification (NCBI taxonomy): domain Eukaryota; kingdom Metazoa; phylum Arthropoda; class Insecta; order Coleoptera; family Chrysomelidae; genus Crioceris; species Crioceris asparagi. The sequence goes on from OY293826.1 coordinate 2,843,132, forward strand.
ATGCTCGAAGCTCAAAAACATTTGATAATATGTGACAGTGATTGAGCACCAGTACTTCAATTTTCTACAAAACAAGGACTACTAGAGGATGTTCCTGTAAACACCAGAATATAAATGTACTGTCAGCACGATGGTGCTCCTGCACATATTGCTAGTCAGGTTAAGCAACATCTGGACGAAAGATTTTCATGGCGGTGGAGATTGGTCGAGATGGTACTATTAATTGGCTTCCAAGATTCCCAGACATTACACCTCTAGATTATCGGGGCTGGTTCAAAAATGTGGTGTACAAAGTAAAAGTGGACACTTGTGGTGCACGTATTCGAAATACTAAAGCCTATATTAAAGAAGGCAGATACTTGATAATCAATTAGGAGAGCAATATGTGCTCTTTTTGGACGACGCAGAAAATGTTTAGAGGTCAATGGCGGCATTTATGAAAATTTATTAAAAAATGCTATTATCAAAGAAATGTTAATATATGAAATTTTGTTTTACCGTGCAACTTGGAAACAAATAAAAGTAGAATAAGAATATATGGGTTCTGTATACCTACAGTAGAGATTCGATTATTCGCGAGTGTTGAGTAACTGAGGTTCGGATAATCGAGTATCCATTGTACAGTTGTTTAGCTCGTGCAAAATAAGTCTTCAAAATATTAATAAACAGTTTAACTACAGAAATATATCCTTAGGCCATGGTATAGTAGAATCAGAAATTTAAGAAGGTCGTAAATTCATATTAGCCGACGATCCTCATCATTATTGCCTATTGTTCGAAATATACAGGGTGTACATAATATATGCACAGGACTTGAGGATGTGATAGCTCGTCCAAAATAAGCAAAAGAATTCTTATTAACTTACCCTCTAAAATGCACCAATATAGAGAAATAGGGTGTTGAAATTAAAAAAAAATGTTTTTTGTGAATATCTCCGGAACCAATTATAGTACAGAAAACAGCTTTTGTAAGCATTTTCCACTCATAATAAGCTAAGTTTTGAGCCAGAAAGTCATAATTGGTGAAGATTTTGAAGGATAGTGGTTGTTTTTCTCCCCAACTTCTACGCCAATGGAAAAAGTACGGCTTTGAGGCCAATGTTTTCTACACAAAAAGGTACTATTGGTCGTGAGCTCTAAAGTCGACCGTATTCGAGAAAAATCAACTTTTATGTTGAAAAAACACGATAATTTTTTTTAAATACAACTTTTGTATTTATTAATAAAAAAAATAAGTAAGAAGAGCTAAAATTGACCGTGTTGAGTTGTCTCGAAAACGGTCGACTTTAAAGCTCACGACCAACAGTACCTTTTTGTGTAGAAAACATTGGCGGTTCAAAGGGGCGCCTCAAAAACGTACTTTTCCATTGGCGTAGAAATTGGGGAGAAAATAACCACTGCTCCATCAAAATCTTCACCAATTATAACTTAACGAAAAGTTTTTTTTTTCAATTTCTATCTCGAAAATGGTGCATTTTAGTGGGTAAGTTAATATAAACTTTTTATCATTTTTTTTGACGAGCTATCACATCCTCAGGTCCTGCGCATATATTATAAAACACCCTGTAGATAAGCAATAAAAGTAAGTGTCCCTTGAAACATTTCCAGGTACGGATTAAGATATCTCATGAAATAGTTTGGCTTAATCGCATTCATTATCGTGATATATGTTTATAAATGTTTTTGTGTTATATATTGTGAGTATAAGTTTAAGCTCAAAGACCGAATTCAGCAACTGACCGAAATTCTTAATCAGAACGCGACGTGGACATACACACACGTTTGCTTTATTCTAAAGAAGGAACTATACACATATGTCCACGTCGCGTTGTGGCCAAGGAAACATTTCGGTAAGTGACCGAAATCGGTCTTTGAGCTTAGCATATATACATAAAAATTCACAATTATATTGAAGCGATATTTATTAATAATTATCTTTTCCCCATTATCGTCGTCAGCCGTTTTTGCGTCCACTCCTGAACAGGCCTCCTCTTCACTGCCTTATCAGTATTACAACTACTGATAAGGGGACTTACAGTTTAAGGTGGACTCCGAACTACCAATATGTCTCTAAGAGACATACCAATGTACCAGATCAGAGGGTGTTTTGAGGTGTAGTTTAACCACGCTGCCTCAATGCGGGTTGGTAAGGGGTAAGTGATGTCGACTGCTAGTTTTACCATTTTATAGCGATGCTTCTACTCCCGTATTTTTTTAGGAAATTTTCATGTACGGAAAAAGTCCTTGACCTAGTTGGGCTCGAACCTACAACCTCTCGGTTAGAAGTCCAACGTCTTACCAACTAGACCACCGGGGATTCTTAATCCATTAAAACTATTTATAAAACACATTTTAATGGCTAGGGCAGGTACAACTCTGCCTGCTGATAACTCAAGTGTTTGGTGATTTCCAACCTTCTTAGAGTTCTGGTCGCACTATACCTACATAATTTTGTAAGTTTCATAAGCAGATAATAAAGAAAGTTATTTTCTTTAACTAGATACTGAATGAAACCATACACGGCATCAATATTGGAAAACAAAACAAAAAAAGTAATAGAGCGAAAATCGTTCTGTTGTATAATACTTATATGTTTGGAGTCTTTTAAAATCCCCCAACTTGGGAATCACCCACCTGGAAACTGGGATGTAATCTCTTCGCTTTTGTGTCTGCTCGTGAATACGCGTTCGGTAGCTAGCAGTGGTAGTAGCATGATGGTCCGAAACTCAATGAACATTCGACACGATATTTATATTATTGTGGTCTAATAGCCTCTTTGGACGAGGGAGTTTTAAGAATTATGGAATAATACCTACCTATACCCTTAATGTTTGTATTTCTTAATTCTTAATGGTGCACGCACGCATTTGTTTTTTCGTTGCTAAATTAAAGCTTCTAGTATAGCAGAATCGACATAGATATTAAAAAAATAGGACCGATTTTTACTTTTCCGAGCTGTATAAAGAAAGTATTGTAATCGTGCGAAATTTTCGGTATCGAGATTTTTACAAATGTTGACGTTTCAGAGTTTTCCAAGTCTAATAAACATATTTTCAGCCATTGGTCTGTCTGTCTGTTTGTGACAGCATTATCTCGGGAACGGATCGGTGTATTGTGTTGCTTTCTTTTTTATTTTGTTTGGTACCAATATCACTCGTCAGTGGCACTGAATGAGAATCCTGTATACACTGGGTGCTGAGCTATAGCCAAAAAACGAGATTTGCTCAAGACTGTAGCGCAAAACGGCTCTAAGGATTTTGATCAAACTTGCCTAAAGTATTCTTGTGATAGCCCTCTACCACCCACATATAGCGCCATCTCTGAAAAAAGCACAAAAAAGTTATGCTTGAATAAAATTCCATATTTTCCACATGTTTCTTCAGATTCTCGCTAAACTTTTCATCTTGCGAAAAAAATTTACATGACCATTGTTGTTTGTCTTGACATGCTGAAAAAAATGAGTGGTAGCACGATTTGACCAGAGGATTTTTACTTTCCTACCGCTATTATTGTCCCTATGTAAGGAAAGTATTGTAATAGTGTAAAATTTTTCATTCACTGGAATTTGCCTGCGAGCGGTAGGAAAGTCGTTAGAGTGGACACACCAGATTTTTTTCTATAGTTACGGTTTTTGATTTACTGGTGGAGACTGAAATATGTGTATTTCCGCTATGTGGAGGGGGCATTTTTTTTTTTCGAAAATTGAAAATATGAAACTGTCAAATTAAAGAAAAGATTGTACGCTGTAATATTTAAATTGAAGATTTTTGAAATGAAGTTACAGTTTTCGAATTACAGCAGATGTAAAGTCTGAAATATGTGTATTTTTTCGCTGCGATGTTTGAGATTTCTGAATAATAACCAGTTCAAACAAAAAATATACATGGGTAATAGAATAAGTACAATTGCTTCGGTATTGGTGAACGTTTTCATGGCTAATGTTACACTCAAAAGTGTGAAATAAATATTTTCGACCAAAAATTGGATTTACTTTATTTTACAATTGCACAACTTCAAAATTACCAGCACGAATAGAATTAATATTATTTTGTATTTTTCAGTGCCGAAACTAATAAAGTCTGTCCAAATTTTAATAAAAAATATTTATCATCATTGCATTGAAACTTCCAAGTCACACTCTTATATCTTCATACACTTTTTTAAAGAATCTCAATTTGTTTTCGGCATTTGTACCTAGTTTTCTAATAAGCTGAAGGTTTTGTTATTATTTATATCAAAGAAATCTCCGCCAATATAAGCATTCGATATCATATATCAAATTCTGATTGAAAAATCATTCGAGACAGGAAGCGGATGTAGCCAATTAAGTGCGACGACAAATTTTGGTGATTCCGTTTATAAAGCCCTATTATTGTGGTAAAGCCATACGTTTGTATAAGTAAGTATAGTTTGCATGTAACATATGATACAGAAATGGTTTTACATGAGTAACTTTTTATAAGAATAAATAACTATTTCCATAAACTACCAACAAAAAAAAAAGAAATTGAGTACCTAATTTAAAAAAGATATTCCCAAATTGGTTAGGCATTAAAGAAGAATAGAATGCTTTTGTAAAATCTCTTAATAAGAAAATAAAATAGCAAAATACTACTGTACTGATTAATGATCTAAAGAGTATGTGGAATTTTATAAATAGTAAATTAAATGCAAACATAAACAAAGTAGGGTAAATATAAATGAAATATTTGATACTTAAGAAAAAGTATTGAAGAATGGATTTGAGATTGGTCAGGAGTTCAATAAGAGTATATTTTACCACTGTCGCTAAGTCTCTTTCGGATAAAAAGTGTCTGACTCTATGTATGTTTCACTTAGAGTTTGGAATAAAAATATTTTTTAAAGAAAATTGGACCGACTTAATCAGTTGTTGCACTGAAAAATACAAAATAATATAAATTCTATTGGTGCTGGTAATTTTGAAGTTGTGCCGTTGTAGTTTGTTGTTGTAGGCACCAATTCCAAAAGAACCAGCACCAATAGAATTAATATTATTTTGTATTTTTCAGTGCAACAACTGATAAAGATAGGTTTAGCTTGTACTAGCGAAAATACGCATATCACATATTTCAGACTTTACCATTGTGAAACTCGGAAACCGTAACTCTTTTGAAAAAATGTTCAATTTAAATGTTCCCGGATATAGTCCCCTCTCTAATTTTCAAATCTCGATTCGATTTTCAGAAAAATTTACCCCTTACACATAGCTGAAACACATATTTCAGACTGTAGCGCGGAAACGTATGATTATTTTCAAAAATGTCCAATTTAAACATTTCCGGATAAGGAATTTCCGTTAATTCTGTCGTCTCGGATTTTCAATTTTTGAGAAAAATTGCCCCCTCCACCCCCTTTGGGGGCGGTTTTTGGAGGGAAGGAGATTTTGGATTTGATTTTCCTCAATATGGGACCATTTCTCAACTCTCCTCTTTCCAATGAAACAAAAATCGTCTAAATCGGAGTACGTTTACTATGCGAAACGCGCGAACAGTCATAAAAAATAAATATAAATAAAAAAAGCAATCTTACAACCGAATTGTATACCTTCTCCTTTTTTTGAAGTCGGTCAATAAGTCATTGTACATAGAAGAGGAGAGAAGCGCAGGGGAAATAAAGGATATTATTATGTCAATGAAAAATCAAAAGGTAGGTGGGATTGATGGAATTACCATCGCTGTTTTAAAATGTATTGCTTTGAATATAGCAGAACTATTGGCAATATCTGGTACCTATTTTGCCTAGGTAATCATTTTAAGAGAGCGGAGTTTGTACCAATATTATATAAATCTAATGATCATAAATCAATACTTAGACCAATATCCTTATTATCAAATTTGGTTAAGATATCAAAAAAGTGATTCACAAAAGAGTGAACGATTTTCTAGAGGCAATTTTAAATGAGAGGCAATTCGGATGGAGTCCCTCAAGGTTCAATTTTGGGTCCAGTATTATTTAATGCCTATATTAATGGATTATTGCAACTCAATAAACCGGGTGTTATTGTATCATTTGCGGATGACACAAGTCATTATGTGTAGTGGTGATAATTGGGATGAAGTTACAATCAATGCTAAACATTCCTTGAAAATTATAAATGGTTCAATTATTTATCACATTGTGACTTTAAATATTTCAAAATCGAGTGTTTTAAATGTGTCTTGATACGCGGAAAAGCACCCTGTTACAGACGGACTGACAATACATGTTGATGATGTTTGTTATTTAAGTTGTAAATGTGATAAAATAAAAAAAACAAATGAAGTTAAATACCTTGGTTTTATACTGGATGAAAATTGGAATCGGAAGAAAAATATTTTTGGTAGGTATCGATAAAAAAGTAAGATACCTACCTTCTTTTCAAAATTTGATAATATATTATTTGTTGGGCTTCAGCTTATTCAAATGCATTAGGGCCGGTAGTCGGAACGTTTAATAAACAATACAACCTTTTCAGAGAGAAACGATTGTTGAATATCAATCAAAAATATATTTTGGAAGCACTTGTAAATACTTATTGTATTCTACGTGAACAGTATAAGTACCTACTATTGCTGAAGCATCTGTATGTTCTAGACATAAATCGATCGCAATAAATAAAACTAAATTAAATATTGGCCAGTTTATATCGATCAAAACTTATCTAAAATAGTTTCGATAATCATCTAAAAAAAATCTAAGTGCTTAAACTTTATATTAAGAGTTGGGTTTTAAATAATTTGAAGTTATCTATTTTATAAGTAATATATATTGTTATATCACTTATTTGTTCCGTAACCCCGATTTTGAGTTGAAAAATTCAACATCAGTTTCTTCCCCATTTTTGGAAAAGTTTAAATGAAACTTCATCGGTTTCAGAGTTTGAGAGTTGGAAGTTTTCAGAAAATGGTAAATCCTTGTTTACCTACATACATATTTCTTCTTCTTAATGAAATAAAAATATCAATTACAATACTCTTTCGTATATTATAGGTATGTTATTTATGTTGTTCCCTAGATTATTTTTGATAAGATTATTTAAATTATCATTCCCGGATTATTCGGCTGGTTGCTCCACACTCCACACTAATAAATAGATAATTATTAGTAGCGACCAATTACCCACCGCACCAACAATTTCGGCCACGCCTACTTGGATCTTGTTGCCCGCCCCTCGGCACGCGCCCTTATTGCCGCTCTAAAAGGGCTGTTTTGTTCATTCAAAATATCTACACAACACTTGAAATTTACTGCTATTAGCGGTTTGATCCCTTGTTCTACCAACTGCATGAAGCAGATGAGTGTTGGTTTTGTTGTCATTACAAAGTGGTTTGTGTATTATATTCCAGATAATATGTTTGTTTTATTCAATTAATAAAAAAGGAAGGTAAGTAAGTTAGTTGTTAATAATTATTTTCATAGAATATTCTTCTTCCTAATTGTATTTGAAGAAAAGGTTTTTGTTTATGATTGCCTTTTGCCTTGATCCTTGTACGAATAATTTTTAGACATTCTATTGTTGTTGTTATACAATGTGTTCATTAATGTCATGTACTTATTTTAATGGGTGATTCTTGGGTTAATTTTGAGAAAACTTCATATAAAGTTGTGTCCTCAGAAGCTTGGTTTCCGAAATACAGATTTGTAAAGTTCTATTATTTTATTTCGGTTTTTTTGAAATAATTCATAAGCCGTTTGCGATATTAGATTAAATTCCCGGATAAAATATTGTGATATATAAAATTAATACGTATTTTTTAACAAAAAAACTATTTTTTATTTAACCAGTGGCTTAGTTATTTGGGTATGTCTTGGTAAGATTTTAACCAAAAAAAGTATTACGTCACTGTTTAATTTTAAACAAAAAAGTATCTTGTATTTGTGTCGTAGAACTTATCATTTTAAAGAAAATAATTAAAAACTGTAGGTAGTTGTTACATGGTTATGTGAAATTTAATTAATATCAAAGACTATTCATTTTCATAATTTCATAGACAACAATATTTTCGGTAATAAAGAAAATGTTGAATCTCTCTCTCCTTGTATGCAGGCTTCTACTCTTCTTCTCACCCTTTAAAAAATTCCTGGTGTGATCCGTATGGTAGGACACCCCTAAATTATTTTATTTCTAAGTTCTCCTTGAGTCTGAACTGGAGTAGAATACACTAATGTGTTTAGATAACCACATAAATAAAAGTCTTAAAATCAGGTGATCTAGGTGGCCATAATTGAGGTCCTCCACGACCTATCCAGCGATTTTTATAAGCTTCATCTAAGAATTGATGAGCTAAAATGCTGAAATGAACCGGAGCACCGTCATGCATGAACCACGTACATTTGTTGGCGCTTTAAAATGTAAAGGCAAATGATTTTGAAGAAAATCGAGGTACGAATTTCCGTCAAGACGTCTTGGTAAAAAAACGTCCCATTAAATAATCATCATGATACCGACCCACATGTTAAGTGAAAATGGTTCCTGAATATGCGATTCCCTTAAGGCTTGTGGGTTTTCTTAGGCCCACTTATAAATATTCTGGAAATTTCTTATTTCTTCTCTGGAAAAATTCTCTACAGCATTAAGGAGATTTTATCTTTCAAATTGATGATTTTCAAAAGATTTTTTGAAGATACCATCGAGTAAATTCCATGCGGGATGGAAAATCTCCTGGTAGGAGTGCCAGAATTCTAATAGTGCCATACTATTACGTGGCACATTTAAATGCCTGCCAATTGATTTGATAGAAAGAATTTACTCAAATTGCCGAAAACCATATACCTACTAGTTTTTAATTATTTTCTAACATGATAAGTTCTACGGCAAAAATACAAGAAACTCTTTTTTTGTTAAAATTGTCATACCCATATCTACACCACTGGTTAAATAAAAAAAATGTTTCTCTTAATAAAATACATACATATTTATATCACAATATTTTATCCTGGAATTTAATCTAATATCGCAAACGGTTTTTTTGAAATATTTTAAAATAAAAATAAAATTTTATAACCCTGTATATCGAAAACCAAGCTTCTGAGGACATACCTTTATATGAACTTTTCGACTTAAAATTGGCCCAAGGATCACCCATTAAAATAAGTACATATATGACATTAATTAACAACCAGTATACCTAAAAAACGGTTGCTGAACCGTACCACAGATTCCGGATTAATTTTAGCGTGAAAAAAGTCATAAAAATATTTCAAAAACACCTATTGAAAATATATTGCCAATTAACATAGATTTCATAAGAACTGAGTCAACACATTGTCAAAAAGTTATTTATAAAAGTTATTAAAAATCTTAATCTGATGGGCTTAAGTCAATAATTTATGTTTCCATGTTTTATTGAAAGAAAAAAAGAAAAAAATTGGTAAAACAAGTAAACATAAAATTATAGCTTAAAATAATGAGGTTATTGTCAAAAGCTGTGTCATCAACAAGGCCGAGGGGTGTTGGGAATGACATCGTGGTCTACGATTTGTGTTTACTGATATCCTTAGTATATCCGTCTAAATTAATCAATTTCTTTATATTATTCGTTCTACTTATACCTGAATAGAAAATAAATAAAGAAATAGTAAAAATATTAGTCCCATCTTACAGCGACCTTTTCATATTTATTGTATTTTTCTATTACCCATTTAATTAAAGCTCAGTAACCAGTATCAGATTATTTATCCTTTTTATCAGGCTTTTCGGCCTAGAGATAGAATCATTCACGCATAGCTTACTGCCTTCGATTCTTCGTCCAAAAGCAGATAAAATCTCACAACTATACTGTCAGATCTTCACACTATTTTTCCCGTCAAATCCTACTACAAAGGCTGTCATCTGACAGAGTGACATTATAACATGTCTGCATTGCCCAGTCAGCCTCCCCAACAGCAGTTTCGTCATTGTTTCTCTCAACATTGACTGACTATAGTACGCATGACAGTTTGGGCAGAGGAATAGTTTTTAGTTTGTCTTATTGTCTTGGAGTTTCTTGCCACCAGCACTTTAGGTACCTTGTTATTTATACTGTTATTGTTGGATATGCTCATGATATGCTCCTTGATGTGTCATCTAGCATTTCTATTGGAAGGTTCTGGTTCTTTCAAGACCTGCTCAGCTCACTGTTGAGTCCTTGGAACTCAAGATAGGGTCAGTTTGTCTCGTTTGTACCATGCGACATTCCCATACCATCCCTGATATCCAATATGAGTTTATCACTGTTATCAGTGTTTACCTAATTCAAATGTTCGTTATAATGTCGTCCATTTTGATGCTGTATATAATTACCAACTGTTTTTGGTTGAATTGCAAAAATGTGCTCCTGAATAAGTAGAGTTTGATTGGTCCTGTTGTAAAGACGATTTTTTGTATGCTCCTATGTAAAATTCCACAGCCAGTAATCACCTGGATTAAGATCAGGCGATCTTGGAGGCTAAGTTTTCACAATACATTGCTAGTGGCTTACTTCGGATCTTTGGTCTTCCTGATCTACTTAGGACACTTCGGAATTCTGTTATTACTTTCATTTGACTTATGCCTTGATCTCAAATCCATATTTGTAAGAATATACGACTGATTATATATATATAATAACCCTTTGCTTAGCGAATTCTTATTTTATTTAAGTTTAAATCGTTTCAATGTAGATTTCAGGTGGGTTTAGGTGCTTGCGTTTTATTTCATAAACAATAATTTATATTCTACAAATCTGTTTATATTTTGTACAAAACAACTCTTTGGTAGTTGGCTGCTTTCTATGTAATATCAAATAAAATGTTTGACCATAATCGAAAAACTTTTCCCAGCTGCTGCCGTAAATGCGAGAAAAAACCATGTCAACTACAACCAACCTCCCAATCCCACCATTCACCAAGTCAACCAGCACGCACCAAACTTCCTCACCGAGGGAGTTTTTCCAAAAGTTGTACGGCGATCTGGACGACAATAACAAGCCCTTATTAACTTCCACCCATCAGACTGCTGGTAGTGCTGCTACAACACGCTTGATGCTGGATAATGAGTTGATTGCGCCCATTCCAATATTGGCATCTCCGTTGCCATTTCTCTTTTCACACGTTGGTGCTGTTGGAAATGGAGCTAATAATAATAGTAGTGATACACAATTGGCAGTTGCTGCAGCAGGACTTTCGGCGTTTTGTGAGTAGAAATCAAAAGATGTGTTATTTTAATCTTACCTAAGCCTCGATGAAATTATTCAGTTAGTTTACTAGAAGCTTGTTGGTGAGTCTAGTGTGATAGTGATGGTGGAACACAAAGTTTCCCATTCGCTATCGAGATTAGGTTAGATTTCTTCTTCTTCTTCTTCTTCTTCTTGATCTGACCATGGACTATATAGGTATCTTAGTGGACAATTTACCCAGCTTTTTTCCCCGTGTGACTGAGGATTGTCTGGCTCTAAGCCATACCTCCAGCCACAAAACTTTTTCAACACTTATTATCATTTTTTTCAATAACAAAATTGTATGCGATGCACGTGTCAGGAACGGAAGAATGTCACTGTCACGCCCTTGAGGTTATCCGCGAGGTATTCCTCCTGTCTTCGCCAGACCAAGCTACCACGTGCTTTTAACCTCCAAAGACTTTTTAGGAATCAAATTATCACGGCAAATGACATTCCTATCCACCTGGAGGGTCCAGCACTCGAGTCTTCTACGTACCACGGGTAGTGCCAGTACGAAAATTATTTCAATTTCCTTTTGCCAGTATATGAATTTTATTCAAGTGATATTTATATAAACTTATATGCTTATTTGAAGAAAGCAGCGTAGTCTTTCATGTGTGCATCATAATTAAAATCATAAATCAATATAGTTTTTAGAGGTTAGGTTAAGTGGTAAAATGTTAAATAGCTTTTGTGTAATTTTAAAAAGTTTGCAAGCGCAGTTAATCCCTTTTTCAATTTTCAATTGCTTATAACTTTTGCATTTGTTTATGTGCAAATCTGAATATTTCGCATTTTGCATATTTTTCTAGCTGTTATGACAAATCCATTGGGTTACCGCACGTTTTTTAACTTGAAAAATTAACAGAGTTTTGAATTTGTGGTGAGTGAACTGAATTATCACCAACCTACCTACATCAAATCAAAGGTCATAGCAGAGATAACATCCCGAGAGTTGTAAAAAGCATAAAACTAACAAGCCAGAACTGACTTCTTTGCGGCACAGGACTTCAACAAAAACGCTAAATCCTCTATGGGAGGACACAATATGTGTGATGTCCCACCGCTCTGCTCCCCTCCACTTTTCCAGTGTCTGTATCATCTCCCTCTCTGCTATATACAGTGCGGAACAGAAAGATGGAATAAAATCATCTTTCTTCCCAATCGAAAGGGGTATAAAATTTGATTGTCAGCTTTTATTTATATTTATTCGCTTCTTGCATAGTAAACTTGCTCCGATTTTGATGATTTTTCTTTACATTCCATTTCCGTAAACTTACCCACAATGGGAAAGGAGGGGTCTTTTTTGAAATTCAAAAATTTGAGACGGCAAAATTAAAGAATATGTCATTTTTAGAAAAAAACCCATAGGATATTTAAATTGGACAATTCAAATAAAAAGTAACAGTTTCTCAGTTACAGCAATAGTAAAATTTGAAATATGTTTGCTTCCGCTCTGTTTTTAAATCTTTGGATACAAGTGAACGTTCAACGACATGGAATTCTGATGATCTCATTTTTTTACAAAAACTAGGGCCGCCTGTATTAGTTGGTACACTGAAAAATACAAAACAATATTAATTCTACTCATACTAGTTACCTACATTTAAAGTTGGCGCTAAATTCATCTACCTGTTTACAACTGCACTACTACAAAATTACCAACACTATTAGAATGAATCTTATGCATCTTTTCTCGGTAGTTTTTGTACAAAAAGGTTTCAGTTTTGTGCGTATTTATAAAATAAAAACGCAGTAAAAACTTAATAAGTAATACAGTAGTTTTTGAACACGGTTCCAGCAAGAAGGTCTTATTTTTTTCTAAATCGGTGGATAGGGACGCGAGAATCGATAGAATGGCCAGCACGATTACCTGATTTTACGCTATTACACTTTCTTATGAGGATATGTTAGAGGTATAGTATACAAAACTAGACAGCTACTAAAGAAGTAGAATTACGCTTGCAATTAGGTCGGTTATGCAACTTTCATCTTATAATATCCTTGAAGTGGCTATGTAAAAACAGCATTGTAGTCATATAACATTTTCTGTGTCCAGTTTACGTCTGTCTGTCGTTTTGTGCCAAGATTGCCGATTTTGTCCTTTCTATTTTCGTTTTGTAGGCCATCGATATCGCTTTCCTGTGACACAAGATGGACAGCATGTCTTCCAGAACTGTGCACAGTAGCTGTTTACTCGAGACTGTAGCACGAAAAGGGTTCTAAATCGTTAATTTTTTCACGAAACTTATCCAAAACATTATTTTTGAAGCCTCATTTGTCTTGATACGCTATCCGATGCAATTCGTTTTGAGAGCGGGAGGAAAGTCGTGTTTGTATGGATACACAATATTTTTTTTCATTTTGCTGTTCTACACTGTACCTCTATCCCACTCTGCTAGCTAGCTAGCACCATTGAAACTCACTCGTCTGTTAACAAATAATCACATCATAATAATATTTTACATTTTCATATTGTTATGGGCTTTAATATTGCGGCGACGCCGGGCGTAGGTATATTGTTGTTCACCAATCTGTGTGAACTGATTCCGAGGAGACGCCTTGCGTCGTTCTATTATTTTCGAAGAGGTGTTGTACAAAATCTCCAGGCAGTAGTGTGTTTGTGTTCTTGAATTGGATGTTGGAGATTATTGTTGTAGTTCTTGATTCCAGACCATTGAGGCGATTATTATTATTATTGTTATTTGTATTTAATATGATGATGAAGATACGCTGTTTGAATACTTACATATTTCGCATGTTTCAGTAAGTGGGTAGGTATATCTGCACAGAAGGATTCTTGACAAAGTTACTAAAGTGAAACTTGAAGTAATCATACAGCAGTTCCTGAAGATTTTCTGTAAAAAAAGCCGTCGCTTACTAATAAAGTTGGTAAAATTTTTGGTAAAAAAATATTTTTCCATGTTATTCTTCTCGTTGCCATATATTTCGTTTTTCTTAACAAATTGGCTCAGCAGTTTTGGGGCGCATGGTTGATTTTCGTATATTTCTCTTAATTATTTAATCCCCCAAAGGGTGTGGAGGGGGCAAGTTTAATTTGAAGAACGGAAATTTAAGACGGCAATATGAAAGAAGATCATGCCTTTCCGGTACCTAACATTTCAATTGGATATTTGTTAAAAAACTTATTGTTTCCCGAGTAGGATTTGGATTTATATGGTAAAGTCGTGCACACAGTTAAAATTTTACGTTGGTATTTTACAATAAAAAAAATTGTTTCCACGGTGTATTATGTATTGCATAACGAACCCAATTGCAATGTGAAGTCAACGAGTCAGGACTGTCAGATTGTTTTATGAATGAATGACAGCCATGGTCAAAAGCAAATTTAAATATTTTAAATAGTGTATACAAAAGTGATGTAGGTAAGTGAGTGTAAAGTGAGATACATTTAAATTCGCACTTAATGTAATTTCAAGAAATTTTGAATAGTTTTTATAGTGGGTTAAAGCATTTACAACGCAGGTTTTGCATTGCAAAACATATCGAATCTGAAGTCACTTTTGTCAAAGGACTGCATTCTCTTCATTTTGTCATAAAGGTAATATTACTTTATTACACACGCTAATGCCGTTTTGTACAAGCTTGCAACTGACCTAATAGAACAAAATTTCCAAAAATTATATGCCATTATTATAGGTATCTATGACAAAAAAAACTCAATAACGTTTGAATTTGAAAAATAAAGAATTATGGTCAAATTTCGACCACTGGGCGACTCCCAGTTAATATTGTTTTGTATTTTTCATTGCACCAACCAATATAGTCGAGACTAGCTTTTGTAAAAAAAATATTATCTTGAATTTTCTATAATGTAAAAACAAATCACGTCAAAATAAATCATGTTTTTAGACCGACTTCAAAAAAAAGGAGAAGGTATACAATTCGGTTGTAAGCTTGCTTTTTTTATGGCTTTTCACGCCGTTTTCCATAGTAAACGTACTCCAATTTAGACGATTTTTGTTTCATTTGAAAGAGGAGAGTTGGGAAACGGTCCCGCATATTGAGAAAAATCAAATCCAAAATCTCCTTCCCTCCAAAAACCTACCCCAAAGGGGGTGAAGGGGGCAAAGTTTTCCAAAAATCGAAAATTCTAGATTTGAAAATTAGAAAGTGGAGCATATCCAGAAACGTTTAAATTGAACATTTTTTCAGTTACGGCTTCCGAGTTTCGCAATGGTAGAGTCTGAAGTATGTAATATGCGTATTTTCGCTATGTGGAAGAGCATTTTTTTCCGAAAACTGAAAATATGACACGGTCAAATTAAAGAAAAGATTGTATGTAGCAACATTTAACTTGAGTTACGGTTTGCGAGTTACAGCAGTAAAGTCTGAAATATGTATATTTGCGCCGCGATGTTTTGAGATTTCTGAATAGTAAATAACAAGTACAAGCTTAACCTAGGTACCTATAACTTTTTCGGTATTAGTGAACGTTCAACAATTTTGATGACTAATATTACACTCAAAAATGTGAAATAAATATTTTTTACAAAAAATTTAACCGACTTTATCAGTTGTTGCAATGAAAAATACAAAATAATATTAAGTCTGTTGGTAATTTTGAAGTTGTGCCGTTGTAGTTTGTTGTTGTAGGCACCAACTCCGAAAGAACCAGCACCAATAGAATTAATATTATTTTGTATTTTTCAGTGCAACAACTGATAAAGTCAGTCCAATTTTTTTGTAAAAAATATTTATTTAGTATTCGCAAATACTTCAAATTCACCCCATACATATGCACTTACCTACTACCTAATAACAATGAAGCTGAGAAATAATTATCTCAATCTTTACTAATACTGTGATCGCTCGATTACCCCTCTCTCGGAACCACAGTGGACTCGTTTAATTGATAATTATGAGCGTGGGAAATCGACCACTACTCTCCCATACAACATAATATATACGTATACGTATAAAGCTGCGTGAACATGGCACCACTCGGACCCGTGCCGGCAGGTATGGGCACTGAGTGTTACGGAGAAGCGTGCATCTTTCTTATCTAACTGATTCAGTTAACATAGAATAAATGAATAGGTAGCAGGTAAAGTACCCAGAGTTTATTCTATAGCATCAGTCTGGAGATAATAATAATACATCACAATACCTCAATACACGTGTGCCACATAATGTAACATATCCTTACTAAGATGGTAGGCCTGAATAGTAACTTGAAATAAATAATCTTATTAAATCAAATCCATAATTGCAAATTTAGTTTTGATAAATGCAGATATTGTTTATTGATTGAATTGATATAATCGTTTCTTTCGACCAAAATTCACGCGACATGAACACAAATTTTCATACATATTAGTTAGGAAATTAAATTGTTTTTCACTATTATCGACTGGCTCTGTCCTACAAACCATGAAATAACACCATTTCTCTCAAGTTACCGACTCAGTTTGGTAAAATGAAGACGTTGCAGAAAAACGGAATCTCTCTCGATCTTTTATTATATACAATCGTTTTCAGGACTGCTATGGTGGGTCGGAGTATCGCCATGTGCAGGCGGCTTAATAAATATACCTACAACATATGCGTTTCTGACCTACGGTTGGAATGACACATCACTGCATGGCCAGTATACAGTATGTCCAAGACAAGGATGGCAGTATTATTAGGATCTCAAGTCGGTCGAACGGGGAAAAAGTTTGATGGTCTCTTATATAGTTTTTACAGAAAAATAATAGCTATTTTGATTTTCAAGATATTAAAAATAACTATTTTTTATCTTAGAGTATTTTTAAAGATTGTCCCAGCTGACTGCCAAATCAGACATCTTTGTGATCCTACACAAATAAAAAAAGCGAACAAAAAATAACTTCAACAGTATAAAGTTTATAGGTTTTTAGTAAAGATTTAGTATCATCAGCAAACATACTTATTTCACGATTACCAAAAAATTTATATACAAGAGAAAAATAACTGGTCCCAGGATAGACCCCTGTGGAACACCATAAACCAGTTATCTCTTCCATGCAAATGAACTATTTTCTATTAGACGTATAATGTTGAAACAATATAGATTATTATGATTTAAGGTGAGTTTATACAGTAAATAAAACAAAAAGTTAAGATAAAATAAGAAAGTTGAACATGCTCATTTCCATGGGAGCGTTTATACACGAAATAACTAAATTAAGGAATAAGAATAAGAACTAAAGATGGTCAACTTTCATCTTTATTTCTTATTTTATTTTATTTTGTTTGGAAACTGATAATAAGCATGATCAACCACCAGAGAACACTTAACTTGCATACAACACAAAAGTTTTTGTCAAAAAAGCTGTGATTTGATTGGTTCATTCTTATTTCTTATTTTATTTTCGTCATCTGTATAAACCAATCTTTTTTGAGGTTCTTCTTATTTCAATTTTAATTTTTTTCTTATTTTATTTACTGTATAAACTCACCTTAACTCTAAATACTTGAATCCAATGGTAAAAGTCCACAATTTTTTTTGTCCAGATCAAGTTGAAACTGAGATATGACTTCCAAACAAGCAGATTCTGTGCCACTATATTTTTTTTGAAATCCGTAATGCCCGTTATATAATAATTTTGACATAGGTATCATGGTATGCCAATAATCTTGAATGTAATATTTGTTCAATAATTCTAGAAAGTAGTAATAAAATTGAAATTGTTCTATAATAAGTCATTTTATATTTATTTTCTGTTTTGAAAACCGGCCGTTTTCGTTTTATCAAGAACGATGTCCATCGAAAAAGATTCTGGTAGGTATTTATTGTAAAAAACAAAATTGACCATGGTTCCTAGAAAACGAAACTTCACATTATTATTTTGTACAGCTAAAAAAAGTTCATTGAGAAGTATTTTTTAGATTCTGGTTTAGGGTTTTTACTTTAATAATTCGAAACCAAAAATGGCTATCAAATTTGTGTAAACACGATATAAGAGACTATAACCAACCACTCAACTGTTTCCTCATTTAACAGACTCCCTCTTCTTTAGCCGTTTTTGAAATCATATAGGAAATGCCATTGTTCCATTCTTATCATGGACACACTATATAGCCTTAATAAGAAATCCACAAACAACAGGGCTGAAAATCGTGTATACGCTTACAAAATAGCTACATCATACACCAATCTGTCTCGACACCCCTACTAACACTGTGATTGACGGAAATAAGAAGACCCCAAATGGCGAGTGATTGTCGGTGGGTGTCATATGGTCCAGCTCGAGGCTATAATAATATTATGTAGACAGACCCGAACCACACGCATAGCTACATATATACGAAACCTATTAATATTCTCCACCTTCAGTGTAGCAGTGGTCTTCTTACATACACCTGGAATTGGTGAAGGGGATGTGCGCTCTATAACTAATTGAGCATGGATAATTTGCAATTGATTATTGTTCATCCGTTGTGGAAACAAAAACACCTTCCGGGAAAGATAAATTGATATAGGGAGTAGGTAGTACAGTCAGTCATGTATTTTTGTTATCTTATGATGTGTTATATCTAAGCCGAAAATTGGATATCTACTATATCAGGATTATTGAGGGGAGGATGACTGGATGCACTTCCGTTTAAATTATGTTAGTTAATTGATTTTGCATCGCAATAACGGTAAAACTCAAGTCTTCTACGTACGAGTTGAAGTATGATTGTAAAGTTCCCATTTATACGTTTGAACATAGAAAGATATAGATATATTTTCCCATGATACTAGGACTAACAAGATATGCTCATTTGGTGGAGGCGTTTTAGATCACTGCACGCATGTCGTCATTCCGTAAAAAAACGGGATAATCGAACCTAAAAATATCGACATATTCTGCAAAAAGCCAAAAATATTATAAATCAATTACGTATTAACTAAGAATATACTAATTATATTCTTTGGTATTAGGTACAGAAAAATACAAATTACCGCAACCCACATTGGAAGGGAACACAAACTATTGAAACATGCGTTTTATGGTTGTCCCTAACGTTCTGTCACAGACTGACGATATCGGAGATGCGCGTGAATATTTTCGTACTGGCACGATATTTTTCCAACTATAAAACTACAATGAAATAAAAATTACAGCACTAGGATCTGAATACTAAAACAAATTAAAATATCATTGTTGTCAATCAAATATAAGATATTATAGTCCGTTTGAAAAGGATAAACCCTAATTAAATATGCAAAACCTGTACTAGGTGGTCCTAATAATTCTTGGAACTTTTGTTGGAAGTAGTTTTAAATATCTTTAATCATTTTTGACAAGGCTAGCTCTAGTCCTGTTTGACAATGGAAATCGTTCATCATATTTCCATATTTTTTGTAAATAAGGTCATAAGCATATCTTCAGGTGAGGGCAGTGAATAATGAATGTATGACTTTAAAACCATAAAAGGTTATTGATAGCCATGTAAAACAATAAAAACTATTCTACAGGTACTAAGACGGTAGGTTCTAAGAAATATTAAGCTAGTTACAAGACAAAATAAATGAACTGCATATTAAATACTTAAATAATTAGTACGTATATAGAACTATAAAATATTTTACAATTTTGGAATAAATATTTACTGCACGCCTCTGAAACGAGCCGTCAAAAATTATTTTTTACACTTTATCCTTTTCAAAATTTGGTCCAGTTTGTGGCATCTCTTTGAGCTGGCGAAATATCAGTTTACCTTCCTATATTAAAAATACAAATGGTCCTAATATAGAGCCTTGTGGAAATCCAACTTCCAGCAGTTGCAAACATGACACCTCCCCCCGTTTACTATTTGTAAAACAGGATTCCATAAGCTGAAGGCTGTTCGAATCAAAGTTATATGACCTGAGTCTGTCGAATTAAAAAGCTTGTGAAACACAGTCTCAAATAAGTACCTCCTACACTTGTAGTATGACAGAATGACCTAATGGAATAAAATTAATTTCAGTGGCCCGACGAAGACGCAAAGAGGGTCGTCCTCGAAGACAACGCACCACCTTTAGCAGTGAGCAGACTTTGCGATTAGAACTGGAATACCAAAGGTCCGAGTATATTAGTCGAGGCAGAAGATGTGAATTGGCAGAGGCACTAAAATTATCCGAAACACAAATCAAAATATGGTTCCAAAATCGAAGGGCCAAAGATAAAAGGATTGAGAAGGCACATATAGATCACCACTATAGGTAGGTTTTGATTAAATTTTAAGTATTTCTGCTTATAATTTAAAAAAGCACTCCTCCATTTGAGGAGTCGGTGAAAAGGCTATAAATCTGATTAAACATTTAATGTTGAAGTTTGATGTGCCGTAATAATAATTCTTGACCAATATTTAACACAAAATGTGAAGAAGATGTGAAGAAAACAAGTGTACCTAATAAAAATATTCGAATAAAGCCTTCAAATTATAATCAAACATTTAATAGCGTTTTATCATGCGATTCATTTGTTGAATGTCGACCACTATATTCCGATAATAATGATTTGTTCAATGGACACTATAACACTATTATTTTACGTGGCACCCATGTTTTTTTCTAATATAAAATTGCTTAAACTTTAATTTCCTCATAGCTCGATTATTTTTACTCAGTGCAGTAGTGGGCCAAAAAAACATTTAAATAATCAGGGCGTCAAGGTGTGGTTCATCCAAATATATTTCTTTTTTACTCTGTAAATATTAATTTCCAACAGTAATTTCAGGCTGCTTTATTGGAAAAATAATATAGACAAATTCTGCCCAGGCACCTGATGATTATTTTCCTTATGTTCACTGTGGATACCAAAGCATTCATCGCATCTTGTTGCTCGATCGGTCAGTTTTTCTGCAGTCGGCTCAATAACTGACCATCATTAGACCTTTTGTTAATCAATGTTTTACCAAGGCGGAATGATTGGATTTGTTGTGCGATCAGTATCACTGCGTCGTATACAAACAATATATTATAAACGATAAACATCACAACCTTTTTAAATGAGAGCACCCCTCAATTAAATTGTAATGATAAAATTGAGTGAGCAATGTAAATAGGGTGTCCCTTAATCCATTGTATATATTTAATTATTTAATATGGAACTTTTTCTAAGATCTTTACTGCTTACTCGATTATAGTTCTATCAATGTCGATTTTGTAAGGATAATACTATAAGGAGGGGGGATTTGTACTTACCTATTTGATAAAATCTACTAATTATTTTTTATTATTATTAGATTGGGTAGATGATGTAGGTATATTTGGAAGGGGGAGGACAAGTGAGGGCAGTCACCTCGCTTAATAATAATTAGCTAGCATATTTATAATTCTGGAATAGATTCTATATATGTCAGTATCGCATACCATCAAAGAATCTGATCAAATTTGAAGTTACTGTAAGATCACAGGATCTTTCTGTGAATACACTACCTAACAATATAAGACAACAGGTGAATGTTTTGGAAAAAATAGTGATTTTTTATTTTTTTCAATTCAAGGTCAAACTATGCAATTACAAGTCAGTTCTTTTACGCTAAGCCTACAATAATTTTCAAATTCCTTTTCTTTTTCAGAAAACTATTAGGAGCCTTTCCAGATAGCTTCTGTACCATTTGCACAGACGGTGCCTGCTACCATGTCTCAAATATGATTAGATCTCAATTTGCTGGCAATTCTCCACAGATAACAACAATGACAGCTGACAGTTCCAGCAACCATTTTAGTAATAGTACATCAGATAGTAATAATAGCAAAGATGATAACATTATCGATGTCTTGTAAATGTGATTGTTTAACAATTTTTAATTTATTCTTATTTATTTCATTTATATATACCTAGTTATAGTTTAGTACCTATGTATGTATATAGTATTTTTTATTGCTTTAAGTTGATAGAACAATTTAGAAAGAGTTATAATAAAATGTAGGTATTCAACAAACCAAAGGTATTTCTGTTTTATTTTGTCAAATCATACAAAAATTTATGTTGATAGGTAGTGGTGAATCTGAGCCGATAAAAATTTCAAGATATCCATACTGCATCTGATATGTATCTAAAAGCCGATAGTGACTAGTATCTAAATTTCAATAAAAAATTAAAAAATCCATAAATTTACAAGAAAATAACATTTTAAAAGATATGGTAGAAGTATAGTTTAGTGGCTTTTGTTAAAAAAGGCACATAAAAATAAATGTTGACACAAATGCATATAATTTAGCATAACTTTTAACAAAAATGAGGCAGAATGCGCATTTTTAATAATTTATTTATGAGGAATGCTGCTACGCAGGAAAAAATAATATTAAAAATAGCGCTCTTCGCCACATTTCTTAACCGACGAACCCCGAACGGAGGAGGTATACAATTCAAATGTCTGTTAGTTTTGGATCGTGCGCTCGTTTTATATTTCAAACGAGCTCCGATTTTGATGATTTTTGATTCATTTGAAAGAGGTGGCTTGAGAAGTGGTCCCATATTCATAAAAACGCAAATCCGAAATCTCCTTCCCATCGAAAACTACCCCCGAAGGTGGTAGAGGAAAAATTTTTCTCGAAAATCGAAAATCTGAGGTGGTATAATTAAAGATAGGACAATATCCGGGAACGTTTAAATTGAACATTTTTTCAAAAGAGTTACGGTTTTCCAGATAGAGGCATGTTAAATTCTCAAATATATGTATTTTTGCTATGTGGATAGGGCGATTTCTTTCGAAATCAAACCAAAAGTTATCAATCTAACTGCAACTGCACAACTTCAAAAGTAACAGCACCAATAGAATTAATATTATTTTATATTTTTCAGTGCACCAACTAATAACGTCCGTCCTTTTTTGTAAAAGGTTTGTTCAAATGTACGTTTTCGCGCTAAAAAAACGACACCAAACTGAGCTAGGTTTTATTAATTAGGTGCCATAACTAGTTTCAAAAATACAAATAATATAAATGGTCGTTGAAATTAGCATCAAAAAAGTTTTGAGCTAGATAACTATTGTCAAAATGTCCAGTTTATTTTCAGTTATCTTCCTTAAAGAGCAAGAAATAACAAAACTATACTATAATTAACTTTTATATTTATAATTCTTTCATATAAAAAATTACCCTGACGAAAGTAAAAAATACAACTATTTTAACGAAGGAGTATTCTGGAGTATCCTTCCAATAGTATTCTTTTAATTTCAGTGTGCTATCTCCCATTGTAGGACAATATTCCTTGTGACTATGGACTATAAATGCTTGTCGATTATATTTCTTATGGTTTCTATAGCATGCTGAGATTCCTCCATGTTATTATTGTGTAATTGATAATTCCATTCCGGGTAATCGTCTAAGTCGCACTCTGAGCTGACATCATCGATTCCTTGAAATAAATAAAAACCCATAATTATTATCAAATGATTAGGTATCATTCCAAATACCTACCTACAGTAAATTTCCATCCACGTAATTGCCTCACCTCAATCTTAGCTAATATTCTTATTGTCACAATCTTCACCCCATAGGTTTCTTGAAACCATTGAATATCAGTTTTTCGTCTAATATCACTGACTATCCAAACTGGCAACAATTTAGCTAGAAAAAACAAACTTTAGAATCTACATGACTGTAACCGAAAATGATTCGCAAAATATCTTTCTTTGGCCTTACCTTACCTTCATCACAAGCTGCCTTACAGAAATAACCAGGTGTCTTTTTCCTTATTTCATCGCTCCATTTAATCATATTCAAGCGATATTGTTCCTTGTAAGGACTATCACTAAGCAACTCATTGAAATCTAAATGATGATTGGTAGCATAAAGCCTCTTCAATGGTCCTGATATACGTACAATACAACATCTATCTCCAATTCTGGAAAATATATTTGAAATAATTTGAGCTAACACTATTAGAAAGGTTCTACTTACTCAGCTATCAATTTTTCACAAATAAAATCTTTGCCAGATTTTCTTTTTCCACTAATTAATAGAATTATTTTTGGCAAATCCATATCAGGGATCACAGTTTAAAAGCTTATCAAAGCAAATAATATTAAAACTTGTGGAAAACAAACCCAATAATTAATAATAGCTCTATTTAATTAATACCTACTTGAAACATCATTTTTTGTTGAATTTACATACATATTTAAATATTTATTATGGAGCGTAATCAAAGAGAAAACTGTCCTTTCTGAGCGTAACATTACTTATCCAACTTTCTCCTTTCTTCCACTACAGCACTTTTACTGATTTTTTGAAACAACTTAGCATAATTAGAAATTAACAGAAACTTCATACAAATTAAATAAAAATCGTAGACAAAATAGTAAAGAAAAAATAGTGAAAGATAACAGATAACAAACGTCAAAAATTTTTAATAATATGTTCTGTGATCAGTACATGTTGCTACTCTGTGAATAATGACAGTTGTCGTTTTGTTTGACGTTGCTTGTCATTTGTTCATTAGAAATTAGAAATGTTCAAAATGTTTACAAATAATAGGAAAACATTGATTTAATTATAATTAATTCTAACATTATATAAATACAGAATGGATATCCTTAAGGCTGAAATTGCCAAGAAACGAAAACAGCTTGAAGAGAAAGAATTGCTTGTAAGCTTTAAGAAATAATAACTACTTGTTGTTCTGTTGTTTCGCAATTGTTTTTTCTATCCAGGGTTCAGAGAAAAAGTATTTCAAAAGAGGAGATCTTATAGCTAAGGAACAAGAGGAATACAGAAAAAAATATAAAAACCAATATGAAGTAGAAGATGAATTAGCCACAGTATCCAAAGGTAAAGATATCGAATCTGATGTTCAACACAGTCTTCTACCAAGACATGAAGTAATATCAAGACTACGTGATCGTTCAGAGCCCATTCTTCTTTTTGGCGAAACTGAGATAGATGCTTTCAAAAGATTAAGAAAATGTGAGCTCTTGGAACCGGAAG
Organism: Crioceris asparagi; assembly: GCA_958507055.1. Taxonomy (NCBI): domain Eukaryota; kingdom Metazoa; phylum Arthropoda; class Insecta; order Coleoptera; family Chrysomelidae; genus Crioceris; species Crioceris asparagi. The sequence goes on from OY293826.1 coordinate 2,868,203, forward strand.
TTAACAAAGTGGGTAAACACTTGAATATATAATTCAAAATGATTTCATCTCGTTCATTTTTAGGGCTTCAGAAATGATTTTCAAGAAGCAATGGAACAGGTTGATCAAGCCTACCTCAATGAATTAGTACAAAATACAGTTGAGACTAAAAGTTCTGATAAATCCGACAGCAATACAGAAGAATCGATTAAAAGTCACGATGAAATAAGGGAAATGGCTAAATCTATGGGTCGTGGAAATAGGGAGCACGATATGACTGTTATAGTTTACTTTATTCAGGTAGGATTTTGATTAATACATCTATATTGCATTTGATATTAACAATCAAAATTATTTTGATATAAAGCAACCCCCATTTTGTTTTGAAATTTTTGACTTGTAGATAATTGCTGGATTGACATTTAGCATTAGACCTACAAATAATTGAAAAAAAATGAAGTTAATTATTGCTTTTTATTGTATTCATCACTTACCTCTATTCAGAATTTTTTTTCGGAGATCGCGATTGGAAAAATTTGATAATAAATAAAGAAAAAAGGAGGCCACAAAAACAAGGGCAATTAGAAAATAAATAATGTATAAATGTTCATCTGGTATATCGGAGAATATGTGCTTTCGTATAAACATTGTGAGGGATTTTAATTTTAAATCGATTTAGATTCGATTGAACTTGATTTGTTATCTCATTGATAAAAGATTGAGATTTCATCATTAGCCTTTGTATCGCTTGATATTTATGTTATATCAATTTATTTAATAATAGAAATGAAAAATCATGTAATTATGAATACATATATATTTTATTTTTAGCTTCTAGTTAAACAACAACAAAAATCTGTAAATTTTATGATCCAAATCTTAAAATATCTTAATGGAAATTCACATTCGTTATCGTGATTCAAATTCTGGCCACGTCCTGTAGTTCTATTACTACCATATGTTCTTCATTTTATGGCAAGATATTACTTCTTATTTATTAAAAATCTTTTGCATTTGGTCTGTGTTTGTAAAATTGCCATATCTTGATCTCAAATAATAAAAGGTTGTCTTCTATCAAGCATTAACATTGTTTAATAAGTTGTGGCATTTTTTTGTATGAAGCTAATGACAAAGTTGGGTATCCAGGAGGAGGATGAAACATAAATGAAATTTTTATTTTTTTGCGCGAACGTTCAAAATTATTGCTCTTACCGTAATCTATTTTGCTTGGATCGATTGGGATAATCTTTCGACCCCATCCTGTTTGAATTTCCATGAAATAATAACCTGCAAAAATATTTATCATTTTACAATAGACAAGTAATAAATACGTAGGAGAAATTTTTCTATGACATCGTCGATTGCCATCAGTGCTGTCAAATATTAATCAAATAAAATTGATAAAACTTTCAATATTTCATAATATAAATGATCATTTCATTTTTTATGTATTAACATGTAAATCTGAGAGGGTCAAAATTTGTATGTCTTTCATATATATATATATATATATATATATATATATATATATATATATATATATATATATATATATATATATATATATATATATATATATATATATATATATATATATATATATATATATATATATATATATATATATATTTCTTGTAATTACTAACTGGCACTTTAGACGCAAGTGTATTTATTAATTACCTTTTCGCACATTACACAATAATTTTTGATTTTGTATTAATAACGTAATATAGGTATATGTAATAGAAATTTCTAATTATTGAACAATTTTATTTGTTCATGTAATCAGTATAGTATCAAAATATGTACATTTGAAAATTTAATTTAATTTGAAAAAATATTATCACTTACCTTGATCGATCAATTGTAGCATATTATTTCTTTTGATGAAAACTGCTAAAATATTTATAAATACAGCTAATAAAATGACAGAAAAAAGCACCAATAAATATATACTGCCGTTCATGTTTAAGTATCTTTTTTTGTTGTTGTCTTATTGCGGTATACTATAACATTTGATCAGTTCTATAATCAAAAAATATATTGAATATAACATAGAAATGTTATCATTTTATCTGGGATTTTATCTGAATGTTGAAATCAATATTATTTTCGTATTATTTTTATAGTCATTGGGTTTTCATCCAAATCGAGATAATTTTTATCAAAATCGTTGGAGCCCTTTTCGTTTTTGTCACTTTTTGTGTATGATTTTGGACTCAAGTAACGTCACTCAATTACTGGGAAATAAACACAAAAAGTAGACATTATTTACACTCAAGTGCAAAAAAAACGCAATGGAAAAATCTTTGGTCAAATTTGAAGTATTATAATTTTTTATTTTTAGCCCAATTTTGATGATTTTTTTAGCATACTGTATATAGATATGTATATCAACTTTAATTCATCTTGCAATCAGCGGCAGTTTCAAACAATTCTTATTTTCGCAATTATAGCATATCTAGTACATTGTTTATGTGAGAAGTGTGAAATTCTATTTTTAATTTATCTCTTGTCATTATAATTCAATTATCTTAGATGTTCGATATGATCAACGGTGTTAAAATTTAATCATAATGTAACTGCAGCCTTACTTCAATATTAATATTACTAGCATCTAAATAAACATTACATATTTTGTATTAGTACAACCATAGTTGCAATAAGATGTTTAAGATAGTTGTAAGTTTTAATTTGATTTGTTAGAGCTTTCTCGATCTGACCCAATGGTCTATTACCACAGATAGAAAGAAACACTCCATTGATAAAATACGTTTTGTTTTGTTGACGATATGTTTTTAGACCAGGGGAGATGAGCTGTGAAAACGGTCAGAAGGGGGGATACAACTGTTTACGCTAACCCCGCCTACACTCCACTCATCTTCTACTCATAGGAAATATGACGCCAGTGGCGTCTCGTTATTTTCGTTTTTGTTTGTGGTTATTGATTATTTTAAATTGAATCAAATATTATTTATTATCTTTATTGAGATTTATATGTTGAAATAATTAATACCAGAAAATAAATCTGGAGCTTTAATTAAATAACAATAATTAGGTATCATTTTGTCTACTACATACACCTGACCCATGTTTAATAACTTTCTTTCAAAATTCAAATATAACCAAATTTTAATTTGAACGGGCTACTTACCGATGAAAAGTTACTTCTGCGTTCGTAGATTCTATTTTATTGCACACTTTGCTACCTCTAGTCATTTAAAAAATTTTAAATCAAAGAAAATAATAGAATATCTTCCAAAATAACTCCAAGTATTTAAATAGTGGGGGGGAAAATGCGGTTACGCGATGGGGAGTGGCCGAAACAGGGATGATGTCAACCCAATGTATTGTTTACAGTTCCGTCTATCATCTCTGTTTCCATGTCACTGATCTGACATGATATTCCTTTGTTGATATTTTCAAATTCTGGACTTATTTTCTTCTAGTTGATATTGAAACAATGGAAAGACCAGTTGCAAAGTCGATCCAAAGAGGAGAAAGTTGGCACCAGGGGTAAATTGATGGGCGCCACCTATACGCAAACGCAGCAGTATCTGAAGCCACTTTTAAGAAAATTAAAGACCTTCACACTACCCGAAGATATATCAGATAGTTTGACGGAAATCGTTGTCCATCTACTCAACCGAAACTATTTAAAGGTACAGTATATGTGGTATTCTGATCTATAAGATACGGCATTGTGTTAGCCAATTTCGCAAAGCAAAAAAATCTACAGAATACTATAAGATGGGTCACTCTTGAAGTTTCCTTTGTCGGCAGCTCGGAAGTGGGATTTTTTTTGCTTTTCGCCTAAATCACGCTCTCAATGACAGATCTTAAATTTGTAAACCTTCCGCGTGGTTTCATCGAAATGGTATTTGTATTCACCTACCTTAATTTAATAATATTTTCGTGGTTTTTGTAGGCCAGCGATGCATACCTTCAGATGGCCATCGGCAACGCCCCATGGCCCATCGGGGTCACCATGGTGGGCATTCATGCGCGTACTGGCCGTGAGAAGATCTTCTCCAAAAATGTGGCACATGTCATGAACGACGAAACACAAAGGAAATACATTCAAGGATTGAAAAGGTTGATGACAAAATGTCAGGAATATTATCCGACTGATCCGTCACGATGTGTCGAATATCAGGCATTCGAGATGCGGTCGGATGAGGGAAAATCGAACATGTAATTTAATTTTTTTATTGTTATTGATATAATTTAGCTGAATAAATAATTACAAAAAAACATTTGAATTTTTTGTATAATGATACTGATTTCTCACTTATTTTTATATTCAAATACTGATTACCTATAATATCAATGTTGCAGGATTATTTAATGAGCTATTTATTTTTACTTTTTCCCTGTTTTGCTCTGTTCTCCCAGCTCAGCAGCTTTTAGGGCCGCTGCTTCAACAGCGTCCATTATAGCACCTCTAAAACAACAAACATTTTTAAAATTTATTTCTCAATTTGGAATAGACGCCAGGCTTAAAAATCCCACTCTTGCTTTTTTTTCTTGTCACAAATAAGATTATCAAGTAGATGGTTCCCAAATTTTGTTGTAATCGCGAGAAGAAAAACTTACTAACATAAAAAGTAAATCAAAATCGGTTCATTCGACATATGAAACTAGTTTAAACACTGTCAATTAGGTCACCTTCACAGATACCACTCCTCAAACTTAAGACCTTCCTTTTTGATTAACAACATTCCCCAAGGACTTGGCAACAATGACATTAGCAGATGTCAAAATTTGCAACCATAGACAGAGATATATTATGTGTTCTCTGCCATAGAGTTATTACATTTTTATTCTGTAGTGCCATCCCATAGAATTAGTACTAATTCTATGTGCCATCCTGATGAGCACGAAAATAATAGCCCCCGACCATTGCGATGGTGTTATCCAAAATGGAAATGCCGCTGCGGATCAATCATATGGAGAAAAGTTATTTATAAAGATATTGTTTGATTATTGATTTTTTCTTTGAATAGAAAAGATGCCAATTACTTCTACGCTCACAGGGAATATAGAGATCCTACAATCGTTTGTTCCCTTACTTACAATCGTAGACAGCGTGGCCGGGACAGTTCTCTTGAATAGTGCAATGATTTATAACTCATTGGGTAGATATACTTACCGCACGGCACACCTTTCCATTGCATGGATGCCTGCAATAGTTTGTCCACCTGCAGAGCAAACTTCATCCTTCAATGTACCCATATGCTTGTTAGTTTCCAATACCATGCGAGCTGCTCCCATAACAGTTTGTGCTGCAAACCTGGTGGCCATGTCTCGGTGCAATCCCATCCTAACACCACCATCGGATAATGCCTCGATGAAAATGTACGTCTAGAAAAGAGAAAAAAAAACACGAGGAAATTCACTCGGCAGCTCGCTGAAAAGTCGCTATATTTTGAATAGTTAAGGTAGTTTAAGGATTTTTTTTCGGTGACTCAATTTATTTACAACACAAAGATTTTAGTTTCTTTTGTTTTTTCCATTCTTACGTAGACTATCTGCAAATACTTATTAGCTTCGGTTAAGTAAATCAGCTCTTTAATACAAGTATTATCTTGATATCGAAGAAATGGTACTTATGTATAAGCAATGTAAAAAACTGCTATCGTCAATCATACTTACGAATGCTGGACCACTGGCTGAAACTGCCCCAACTGCATTAATCATATGCTCAGGTACTATTTGGCTCATTCCAGTCACATCTAGTATCGATTTGACCAATAACATATCTGCATCAGTGACTGTTGTGCCGGGACAATATACTGTGCAACCTTTACCAATCAGCATTGGTGTATTTGGCATAACTCTAACTACTCTGGATCCTTCAAATTTACTCAACATCTGGTTTATGAAAAAAAAAACAACGTTCATTAATAACTCATACGATTTCGACTCAGATTATACATGTTTGGGCTTGAACAGTGTCTATCTATACATAACTCATCTATAGGGGAATAAACACGCCTTCATCTCCCGGACTATAACATTAATAGTTTTCGAGTAATTTGCAAAAAATTACATCTCTTCTTTGGAAGCTTCAACGTTTCATGCATATTACAATTATTTGTGCGGCTTCAAAACTTTTGTAGATTTTTATAGCTGTTATTACGAATCCTAAGAGCTGTAGCAAGAATTAACACAGTTTTAAACATGTGAACCAGGAGCCAGATCATTTCCAATTTCTTCTGTTCTACCATGTCAGTATCTCAGTGTCCACAGCAGTGTCTGATTATTACTAGAAAGTTGACGTCATTAATATGACAGCTGTGCGCTGTGCAACATAACCTATCTTTTGTTTCTAATGTATGGACTTCTATCGTTTCGATTTAACATAATCTTTGTTATTATTACAAAAAATATGTACCTATTGTTTCTTCTTACATTTTCAATTCCTCTAATACGTGTAATTGGTGAATTAAATTCTTTTGAAAATAATGAACTAAGCGATGCATCAGTCATGGCCACAAGATTAATGAGGGATTTGTAATTTGTAATCAGTCACTGCTGTGGGCACAACTTTGTTTAAACATCCAATCTCATTCATACATATATTCCAATATTTTACCTCTTCCAAATTGTTGATTGTTACACCAGCTAAGATGGAGATAAATAATTTATTCTTGATGGATGCTGAGACTGGACTTGCCAGGATTTGTTTTAGGGCTTCACTCAATATGTGCGGTTTTACAGCGAGAAATACAACATCCGATTGTTGGACCACATATGAATTATCTGTGGTAACATTGGCACCCAACTCCTTCCAGGAATCCAAGTTTTTGATGTATGGACTTGAGACGTACACTTGCGAGTGTTCAATTAAGCCTGGAAAATATAAATATTAGGTTAGATAAGTGCAGATTTGTGAAGAATAAAAAAAATGCTGTTGATGAAGCCCCGCCAACCTTCAATAATTTCAATAACTACCTACCTATTGGATCTTTTATTTCTCTTAAATTCAAGATAAGGTTCGAGATTTCAGTGTTCTCCATGTAATTCCAAAAAAAATATTTATATCGTGTAGGTATTATTTAAAACTTAAAATATAGGGAATACATATTTTAAGTTTTCTTTCTAATTATTGTAAAACTGATTTATTTATATGGAATGCATCATTCTGTAAGGAAATTTTATCAACAATTTAAATATGATAATGAGATCTTTACATTGTTTATGGCTTTCATCAATGTTCTAGGTACAATTCGTGCTGAACACAAGAATCACTTTAATATTTTTTCTTATATAATTTGATTGATAATTCTGATAATTTAACAACTATGTACCTTTGCGTTTAATGCTCCTACAAATGGCTTTCGCCATTGCTCCATCACCAATAAATCCAATTTTCTCCTTAATTTTTGTTATCGGTTGATTTGTGCAAAAATATTTTCCACAGATTTGAAACGTTTGAGTACCATATCTGGAAGATATATTAAGATCAATGACAAAATTACCACAAACACATCATCAACACTTCTATTACTTTCACCAGACAATTGTTTCGCCAACAAAGTTGGCATCTTCAAGTAGCTTTCATGCGGGACTTATTTCAACGTTTGAAACTATTATGTTTATGCTCATGATGTAATTAAAATTATTGTTTTGTTATCAGTTCTTGTAAATTGTTTAAAATTACCAAGTTATATTTGGCTGCTAATACGAGAATAAGAATTGAATTTCTAAATTCTAGAAGATACGGGCATTTTTATGGATGGGACTAGATATTATATATATGAAAACAGTTATTTCTTTAAAAATGTAATTTTAACATTTAAAAATATAAAAAGTAACTGCCTATTATAGTGGCTTACAACTACCTAAAATTAGCTAAAATACTCTTAAACTTACTTTTTGGTCAATTAAAAAGGTAAAAATGGTGTACATAAATAATATTATTAAGATCACATATATGTAACATAAACAACTGCATTGAAATAGGTAAAATTTAGTATAGAAAAAAGGTTAATTGTAAATTTTGGCTTGATACACCTGAAATAAATTGCATAAAAAAGCTGTGTTTTATTTCAGGAATGTAATGAATATTCTAAGAAAAACCTATAATTATATGTAAATATTTAAACAATAGAAACATAGGGAAAAAATGATATAGGTATGTGTGTAACCATTAACTTGGTACACAGTTTAAAAAAAGAATTTAGGTAACTAAAAATAGAATAAATTACCAAGATACAATTCACTGATTATACTCACAAATACAGAAAGAGATATTGATTATCAAAATATATATACAATATTCAGAGTTTTTATGTTTTAAATTCAACATTTTTATTTTATTTTCGAAGATATTCGGTTATATATATAGAATATAAAACTATTGAGCGTTACATTTGGCAGAAAATTCATTAATAATAATGCACAATGCAAACCATGATTAAAATTTTACATAAAAAAGCTAAATCCAATTGAAAATATACCTGCAGCTCATTAGTTTCGAACTAGTACAAAAACAAATGTCTACCATTCTGGAAAATTTGAGGCCTCTTTAATTGTACTCTTTTATCAAGATATATTAAGTATTATATTTTATTGTAATAAATTAGCCCTCCAACTAATTTTTGAAATAAACAATAATCCTAATACGATCTCGGATCAAAGTCTTCTAGTCTCACGGGATTCATACAAATATTATGGAAAAATTACTTACTCGACCCCTAATGTAGGAGAAAGAATATGAAATCATGTAATATATAAATATGTTCTTAAAAGTCTACACTGCATTCCACATTGAGTATACAGTGTGGCCGGATCTGGGCAATGTATTTTGAATGGGAACATACAAATTTCAAACACACTACTACACAAGTTTAAAACCATGTTAATGTGAATTAAAATAAGTGCGCCATAGCTCATGTGATTCGTAATGACAGCCACAAAAATCTACGACAATTTCAATTTTGTAAATTGACAATTGCATAAGTTATTAACAATTAAAAGGGGTGGTGTAGTTTTTAAAAACGACGTTGAGGAAATTAAAACAAAGATTCCCAAAAAAAGGGCAACTCTGTTCGAAACTTTCGCACATATTTTAATTCACAGTAAAAACAACTAACAAGGTTTTGAATTTGACTAAAAACAAGAAAACACTCGATATAATCACCAGAAGAAAAAAACCCAAAAGCGAATCCCTCATCCTACTTGACTCACGCATCTATCTACAAGAACTCATGATTAAAAAACTGTATCCCACATTTCTCTATTGTATAGGCATCGACACCATATTAACACGTACATCAGTCAATGTTTGATAGATTTCCGTGAAACCAGGTCGATCGACCGGTTTCTGACCCCAACATTGCTTCATCACTTCATAGACCGGTGCTGGACACCCGTCAGGAATACATAGTACATTACCCTCTTTGAGATACTTGATCACTTCCTCATGCGTCATACCATAGTATGGTTGGAGGGCATAGGAGAATATCTCCCACAAACAAACCCCAAATGCCCATACATCCGATTCGGGGGTGTATTTGTTGTACAGGATGCTCTCCAAGGGCATCCATCGTACGGGGATGGCATCTCGATCGCTGCCCTTGTAGTAGTCTTGCAGATAGATTTTCTGCGACAAGCCGAAATCCGCAATTTTCACCACCATATCATCACTTATTAAACAATTTCGAGTCGCTAGATCTCTATGCACAAACTTCCTATCCGACAAGTATACCATACCTGATGCAATTTGCAATGCTATATTAACTTTATCGAGACTAGTTAATTGCAAATCCTTGTAGATTTCCTTATTGGTAAATTGACCATCAACGACACTGCGGACCACATAGTTGCTGGGTGAACATTGTCGCAAAAATTCATTCAAATCACCCCTACCCATGTATTCGAAAAGTAAACACATCGGTCTACCAACAGCACATACACCCAACAATTTGACAATGTTGGGATGATCAAATTCCGCTAGGAGGCATGCTTCTTTTTCAAAATCATCCTGCATATCATCGGAAGCATCATCTTTCAACATTTTCACGGCCACTATGGTGAACTCTTCGCCAGGTATCAATCCGGGGGCTTTTGCTTGAAATACACTACCGAATGCACCTTGTCCCAAGTCCCTAATGTAGATTATATCATTTCGAGGAAATTCCAGCTTCTCAAGCTTGGGATTCAGCGTAACACCGTGCCTATGGTATGCCACATTGCTGGGCAGCTTGTCCAAATCGATGTTGATCTCTGCCGTTTCAGGAGCATTGTAACCCAATAAATGGCGTTTGTGCATTCGATGGCATAACAGAACCAGCAGCAGACAAACAACAATGAATAATAAACTAACGCATGAAATTGTTATGAGAAATGTCGGAGATAATAACTGATCCATGGCAATATTTTTGGTTTCACCATCTTCTAATGTGGAATTTGGACATCTCGGTATATCACAATGTTGCCAACGAATGGTTGGATTTGTTGTGAAACACCACGGATGTTTTTCTTCACCGCCAGCATTACGGCAATAGTTTTCAGCATTTCTCAGCTCAGGAAATATATTTGGTGGTGAGTCATGCGTATGTGGTGTTTGAGAATCCCATCTTTGACATGGAATATTTGTTTTGGTCACATTAAATTTGCCCTGATAAAAACGACCGCGGCCCTTTACACAATCGTACGTTATCTCGTCCTCCTTCATATCTGTTAGACCAGCATATGAGCATTCGGTGGCATTGTCTGAATGCTTGGGTAACACTGAACAATCTGGCAACCGGAAATGTCCACGAGATTTCACATAGATTTTTTGGGCTTTCTTATCTTCTATAAGCGCCCATTCTTTGTAACAAAACAATTCCTTTACAGCTACACAGTCTTCATAACATAATGGTAATGGTCTATTTACATTACATTCAGGAAAGGCATATATGCAAAGAAGTTTCTCCGCTGCAGATCTACAGGGCTCATCCAGAGTAACAATTAGCTCTTCCCATAGTCCCGTTGTGATTTCCTCATTTCTGGACCCACCAATGCTATCGTACCAGACACTTCTTGTATTATCAACGTATTTCTTACAGACTTTTCCATAATATAGACTGCAATAACCCTCCGGTGAAGCTTTTACAATTATTGCTAGAAGCAACAGAGGCAGGAAAATACAAAGCATGTTGTTGCAATTATTGATTACGACATTTTCAATTCACAATTTGGATTGGCGCACTTTAAAATAACCAGTAAACGAACAATGAGAAATCATAAACTTAATTTATATCACAAATCACAACTGATAACGATAAATAGTAATAAAATTTGACAATAAAAGTAATTTTTGACACTTCCCTAAGTTGACATTTTATTATTTCTAGGTTAGCGACCCCTAGTATGAGTTATATACACTAACGATTAGGCGCTATCGTCTAGGAAGTACCTATTCGAAAAAATTAATATAATTTTCTGTTAGAATATAGGTACTTGTTATTATAGAAAGTTATTAATATTCACCTATCTCGTTAATAGGTATATTTCTATCTTCTATTTAAAACTGATCTGTTAAAAAATTGATAAAATTTGATTTTTCCTAACGACCTGTATTTTTTGGTGGACAGAAATTATTGATAAACAACCTACGGTTACTCTATTTAAATTTTAAAATCAAAGGTTATCAATTAGGAGATAAAATCCATGAATTAGGTATTAAGAATATCGAAGAAAAGCATACTAAATATGTATTAAACTACATTCCGTTTCATTTTCAAAACATCACAAAGCCTGAGGATAACTTCTTTTAATTAAATCAAAAAAGAGGATATTCATACATTGCGAAGTTGTAGATATAAGATACTCAGACAGATTTTAATTAATAACTATTAACGTATTCTACACTATTTATGAAGTAATAATTATACAATCAATATACTAACCTAGAAAATTTAGATTGGGAGTTGATGCTGAGGAAATTGAGTCTTGACATCTTTGCACCAAAACTGATTGCACAATAATTTTATCGAATCTTTTATATCTATTTGGAGTCAAGTAAACGTTATAATTAGTTTGGAAAAACAGTTTACATTTGCACTAGAAATACTAGCATTTTTGTAACTATAACCTCGCACCGTTGAATGACGTAATAATAGGGCATGTTCAAATGAAACTACATTTCTGTTAGAATTTTATATTTTGAAAAACATTGTACATATCTATTCATAGTATTAATATAATTTAAGTATTATTTACAACTATTTATATTATACTGAAGAGGTTTTGATACTTTATTAGCTAGTTCAAATGTACTACCCTCATCAGTTCAAGACTTTCTATTGCCATGTTTCGCACCAATTTCATCGGATCTTCTGGTGGCTGCTTCTACAGCATCCATAAGGGCAGCTCTAAAAGCTCAATTATTGAAAAAAGAAACATATTTTGATGGTGGAATTGATTTTTACCTGACACCACCCCTTTCTAGGGCATGGATGCCCGTGATAGTTGTACCACCAGGTGAACAAATTTCATCTTTTAGTTGTGCAACATGTTTGTCCTCTTTTTGCACCATTTTGGCAGCTCCTAAAAATGTTTGGGTGGCAAATTCCATGGCCATGGCTCGTGGTATGCCCATTTTAACACCTCCATCTGCAAGCGCCTCAATCATAAGGAAGACCTAATGCAGTAAAAACTCAAATTGTATAGATTTCAACAATCATCGAAAATACTAACAAATGCAGGCCCACTGCCAGCTACTGCTCCTACTGCATTGATCAGAGATTCTGGTACTTGTCTGCACATTCCAGTGGCCTCTATCATTTTTTTGACTAGCTCAATATCGTTTTGTGTTGCTCTTTGGCCAGGACAGAAGACTGTGCAGCCCTCACCAACAATCATTGGAGTGTTTGGCATAGTTCTTATAATTCTGGCACCTTCAAGCTCTGCCAGTACCTATATATTATGATCAATCAGACATGCTATAAACAATTTGTAATGCAAGATAAAATCATTAAACAATCAGGTACTTGCATTCTCTAATTGCTCTATGGTAACACCGGCTAATACTGAAATGAATAGCTTTGATTTGTGTGCCTTCTGTGGTAGAGTTTCATACATATTAGCAATAGCTGACGGTAGTATTTGTGGCTTAACAGATAACACAATAACATCACATTCATCGACAATTTTTCCATTCTCTGTTGATATATGAGCACCTTTCTTCTGCCATGCCGCCAAGTTCTCAATATGCGGACCAGATGCGTGAATCTGATCGTATTTTACTAAACCTACAAGACAGAAGATAATAATACATAGTTATAAGAATAAAAAAAAATCTAATCTACCTTTTTTGACTATTCCTTCACAGATTGCTTTAGCCATGTTTCCAGCCCCTATAAAACCAATTTTTTCAGATATTGGTTTCATACTTGAATGTGGCTCTCCCATCATTTATTTTTTGAATGTAAATCTGAAGGAAACCAAGTATTTTTTTTTTGATAAATCAGTATAGGTAGAAGTAGTTGGTCAAAGGACAAAGAATAAAAAATGTTTTGTAGTAGGTAGTTAGGTTATAACAAGAAGGGTGTTCGAGCAGGATTTCAAACCAAACTCAAACCGCCAGAGGCATGCGCATTTTAATTTTAAGAAGACGAAAATTAATATGCGCATGCTCCAAAATCACGGAACACAGTTGGAAACTGGTCCAAACTACTGCTCGAACACCCTTAAGATATGTTTTCTGTTGGTACTCTGCTTATAACTTTGGACGTAGTTAGTGTTCTAGTCACAGAATAGTAATAAATAGTTCTAGTGTTCTCTGACTTGGCGGTATAATTTACGACAGTGGTTCTTTGCTTCCTTGGAGGCAGTGGACTGAGTTGACTGAGACGTCTTGTCTTTTTCCACGGCCATTTCAACCCTGGCCGGCTGATGTTTTATATCAAAGAATAAAAATCATTATTCTTTGGTTTGTATTTAGTATCACGGTAAGATTATTCGATTTTCTTATATTGGTACTCCCGCATCATGCGAAAATCATAGAACATATTTAAGGGAAAATGTCATTTGTCAATGTCACATGACATGTCTTGTGTTTATTTATGCATATTTAACACACGGTCTGTAGATAGACGGGCCGTGTATTTAACATACTTATCAAAGAATGTTGGAACTACCAAGTTGGAAGTAGTGTTCTCTGGAGAACAGAGTGTCTTCTGCCTGTTGTATTTACAACAACAGTTAAAAAATACAAAAGTTTGAAAGTGGAAAGAGGTTATCTCATCAGTTATCAACTCAATAAATACAATTCTCATATTCTCCTGTTTACCATGGAACCAAAAAGAGGAAAATCATTTATTAAATCTGAACAAAAAAAACCAGCACTGAACATGTCCATTCGTGGTTCATCAAATAATAGTTGCCCAACTGGAGGAGGGAACGGACCCAAAAACGTTGACTATAAATTAGATTTCGCTTACAATCATTATCTACAGTCTTTAATGGAGATGCAGATAGCACAGAAAGTTTTCGCTCAACAAAAGGCAAATCTCAATGGTCAGATTGAATATCAGAATCGAATTTTGAATGGAAAGAAGAAACAGAAAGCCACACTTGAGTTCGAAATGAGATTGTTGAATGAACGAGCTCAAATTATACGATTGTTAAATAAACTTGAAGATAATATGAAAGAATTAACACTATCTTATGAAATTCATAAGACATCTCAGTCTTTGGAGTCTATTCTACAGTTTTTGAGAGAGGGATGTGAGAAAATTGTGTTGAAAAATATCAAAAAGTTAGATACCGAAGAGGAGTTTGATAAGCTCAGAAATGTTTTGAAAGGGCTACTAACCAACACGGAGAAATTAATAAATTCTGATCGCAATTTTGATAGGATGCATGACATAGCTGAAAAAATTAGAGTTCACAATGAGACCAAGAATCGACTAATAAAGGAACAGAGCGAAACATATGACTGGCAGAAAAATGCTTTCTACAATATACTGAAAAATATGTCAGACATGTTAGTGTCCTAGAACTGTGATTAAGCGGATTCTATTTTTATAAGCATAAATGTATTATTATTTATAAGGTTAAATAATAAAAATATAAGTATTTTATCTAATTATGTAAGTCTATTTATTTCGAAAGTCTTTCACCACCAGAAAAATTTTTTATTGATAAAATTGATCGGTGGTGACTGATATAACCGCCTGTTTTTAATCTGAAAATGATTGCCTACAGTTTTTGTAAAGTATTTTCGATAATAACTATCCGTCATGCGTTATAAAAATTAAAAATGGGATTTATTTAGATCTCCATTCCACAGGTGTTTCTAATCTTTGCCACAGCTTTAGGACTTTAGGTACCTATGCGTCCATTGTCCATTCTTAATGGATGTGTTCAATTTCAATCCTAACCTCGATTTGTCAAAGTCAGGGTGGTATTATTGTATTGTATTATTAAAATTAAACATAAATGCCTAAAACCAACAATTAAAAATATTTACAATGTTATTTTGTGCAGAAATATCTGATTTTAGGATCATCTACAATGTTTTGAAAGCCATAGCAATAAAAGATGTTGGTAAATCATATGAAGAGTTGATAATCTCCTATTTATGAATTTTATTTCAGTATTGTATTCTAAGACCAATGGAAGAAGGCTTGAAAGTAACTTTAGATGAAATGCGATGTGTTGAAACATCCGTATACATTCCCAAAAGTATGTTTTCCAGTTATCATTTGAAAGATGATGCAACTATCATCCTCAAAGTTAGTCTCAGAAGTTTAGTGGAAGTTTTAAATATATTTGGCGACGAGGGAAATCCCAATCTAAAACTGTCCTATAGATCTACAGGCGCAGCCTTGTGTATAGTGTAAGACGAATTAGCAAAGTTGCAGTTTAGTCCGGCTAAATATCACCCATGCTATAAATTGATCCTTCTTATGAAAATAAAAGTTGAATTTGTCTATCTGAGGGCAAGGTAATGTTTGGAAACACACACAAATATATTTGCCTTGCCCTCAAATAGGTAAATCAACTTTTATTTTCATGAGAAGGATCAATTTAGAGCATGGGTAATATTTTGACGGACTAAACTGCAACTTTGCCGACGAATTACCTTATTAGGGACATATGATATTTATATTTCTGGTGTTTTAGGATGAGCCATAATGAAGAAAATATCACAGTTGATTGTGAAATAAAAACCATGAACATTGAGGATTTCGATGATATCAGTTTAGCGGATGAATGTAATTTCAACAAACTTGTAATAAATGCACCTATATTTGTAGAAATACTAAATAGATTAGATGATTTTGCTGATGAATTGAAAGTTACATTAGATACAGAACCACCATTTTTCACATTGAGCACTACAGGAATTGCTGTAAGTAAAATTTGAGAGATATTGATAAGATTTACAATAATGACTCATCCAAAATCCATCAGTCGTTATAAATGATTTGTTTTAAGGGGGAGTCGACTGTTAACATATCAAAAAATTCTGAATCAATAACGCTCTACCAATGTAAAGAAAAGACTTCATCAACTTACAGTTTTTCCAATATAAGGCAAATATTGAAGGTAATGGGGTATGCTGAAAAAGTGGCAATTTCCACTGGAATTGCCGGTCTTCTTGGTCTGCAGCTATTTATTGTCTCAGATGAGAGACAGATGTATGTAGAAAATTATATAACTTCTCAGTATGCGACTGAAAGTTGAAAATTATTCATTTGAAAATAAAATAAGCCTTCTGGCTGATATGTGTTTTCTTATGGAAACAATTTAAACTGTATTTAATTTCATTGAGTTTTGAAGTTATATGTAGATTTAAAGTACTACAGTTTGTTTCACGAATCATGGCTATCGTATGTAATCATTCACGAGCTACGTACATATCGCTATACGTCTCATCGCATCTCATTATCATGAAATTCTCTACTACGTTTGTCGATCTAAGCTACGACATCAGTATGTGCTTATGTCCATTTAAACAATGATAGGGCGCTGCACGTATGTCCGAAGGCAACGCAATCTTATTTCATAGGCGTCACAAAATCATTGTGACATTTCAGATAATTCAGGTGCATAAATTTATATTTGATAACTCAAGCAATAAATTTGTATTTTGTGTGTCTGCATTATTGTTGATAATAAATCTTTCATATTATGTTTGCTTATTTAATCAATCGATATTTTTTTCTCGAATTATATGAACTTCCATAAATGCCATATCTTAGCTCGAAATCGTTACGCCACTGATTTACTCCCGTCAGTTGGATTGATCTATTTTTCGTGTTTTCAAGGTAGACGCCAACATTCGTGAAACAAACTGTACCTACGTTTGAATCGAAAATTCATTTCTTGTGTTTAGAAGCAAATTTAAAAAAATTATTCTATTTTTTAATATTTATTATGCTCAAGATGAATTTTCTAAATATCACAAGATAATTGGAGAAACCAAAAGTTGCACTCAGAAATTTCTTTTTCAATAATTTATACTTCATTCGTGAATGGAAAACATTAGAAAATAAAATTGTAGATGCGACAGGATGTAGGTACATATATAGCGATTTTAATTAGACAAAAAATATATTTATCCATATTTAAAATGTACATTTTCCAAAAAGTTGCTGTAATTAAAAATATTAATAACTATAATAATACTACTCGTGATAAAATGCTCGTATAAATATATTTTGTAAAAAATCTATTCTATCGTGCTTTTCACAGTTTCCTCAGTATCCAAGTGAATTTCAGTTGTTCTGGAAAAAATACTCGTATTTTTATTCGGATTAATACTGTGAAGTTCCATTACATAGCTATTCACTTGTGGTCGATGACTTATTGCATCTCTTGCATCATTTTCCTTTTTAAGAAACTCATAGAGTGGCTTGAAATACTCCAATAGAGGTTGAGCACTAACTGTTTTAGTTCCTGTCAATATTTCCAAAGTTTCTGTCCAGTGTTTGCTCGATCCCAGGAATAGTGCGGCTCTGAAATGTTTATTGAAATATAAGAAATAACTTTTACACAGTTTATATAAGTTTTATAAAAACCTTAGTTTGTCACCAGCTGCTTTGGAATTGTAAAAATCACAGTTATGTAACTGGGAATTACTGTTTGCTGGATCATACTCATCAGCTACTATGCACAAGCTTTTATAAAATTGAAATTGTAGAATATGCGCCACAAAGTATCTGAAAATAAGAATATCACATTTACCTATAGCCATCTTTGAAATTCAAGGCTGGAAAGTCTATAACTGCTTGCCACATAGCAAAGTTCTTATTACATTCAAATAAGCCACAACGCTTTCTGATTATTTAAAACTAGCCTCAACAGGTTTTAACATTTTTTCATTAACAACAACCAGCTTTTTGACCGACGAACCCAAACGGAGGAGGTATGCAATTCAACTGTGTGCTTTTTTTGGTTTATGCGCGCGCTGTATATAGTAAACGTCCTCCGATTTGGATGATTTTTGATTATTTTGAAAGAAGAGACCTGAGAAATGGTCCAATATTCGTGAAAACTCAAATCCAAAATCCCCTTTTCTTCAAAAAACATCCCCGAAGGGGGTGAATGGGGCAAATTTTTCTCGAAAATCGAAAATCTGAGGTGGCAGATTAACACAGGACAATATCGGAAACGTTTAGATTTAATATTTTTCAAAAAAGTTACAGCGATGTAAAAATCTCAAATATGTGTATTTTCGCTATGTGGAGGGGGCAATTTCCTTCGAAAATTGAAAATCTGAAAGACAAGAAAGACCAGATACATTTATAATGATAAAATCTACAAGCAAAGAATATACGTGGGTAATAGGATAAGTACTATATTCTTTGGTATTAGTGATCGTTCAACGATTTTCGTGACTAAAGTTACTCTGAAAAGTGTGAAATAGATATTAAAAAAACGGACTGACGTTATTAGTTGGTGCCAAAAGTTATCAACCGCACAACTTCAAATGTATCAGCCAATAGAAATAATATTTGTATTTTTCAGTGCACCAACCAATAACGTTGATCCAATTTTTTGTAAAAAAATATTTATTATTGATAGCAAGAAAATTTTATGGCTGATTTAAAAGTGCCACAGAATTGATGACGGGTTTATTGATTGTCTGGTTCATGAACATTTCTGTTGCTTGGAACACAAAATTGCTATTGCCTATTACTTACGCAATGTACTGTGAATCGCCTGGTATATGGAATTTTGCACCTGGGTCAAAATCTTTCAAATCGGATCTTTCAACTGGTGGTTTCACTTTTTGATATTTCATACGATAGTACCACCAATGTGAATTCCATTTTTCCATTGGTATGGAACCGTTGAATACATCCCATCTCCATTTATCAATCAATAGACCAAATGGTAGAAATGCTACTTTCTGCAAGGCCATATCCATGAGAGTGTTGATGTTGTTTGCATAACTGGAAATACATAGCATTTTTATGAAAAAAATACTATTACAGTTGGTAAATTTCTTGAGTTATTTTATAATTTTCGAAATCAAATACTAATACTCTTTACGTAAAGTCAAACCTAACTTATTTACTCTATGAATATTTGGGTTCTATGAAATTTGACGCAATAGATAAGGTACAATATTAACGGCCTTTTCCGAAATATAAACCGTTATTTAACAAAACTAACAGATATATATATATATATATATATATATATATATATATATATATATATATATATATATATATATATATATATATATATATATATATATATATATATATATATATATGGACTCAATATAGGAATATGACATTGACTGATGACATAATTTATGCCTGACCAGGCTAATGGTTTGTATTTGGGAACAAGATGTATATATTGTATATGTTCTGTCTGATAGGATCTTTGTAATTTAGGTAATTATGAAAAAGATAGGAACTCACCTTTCGGTATAGTTAGTCAAAAGTTTAATCTTCATCAAATGATTAGGTGTACTGACTGAAAGGGCCATTGTATCACCGACTGCTTCATGGAAGCCTGGATTGGCACCATCTCGAAATACATAAGGTTGATTTCCGTATTGCAGATAGTACTGAATGTGACCCATTTCGTGATGTATCACTTTAAAATCTTCAAAAGTCAACGATGTACACATCTTCAATCTGAAATAGCAATTTATCTTTATAGACACATCGAAATAAAACTCATTATCACTTTTAGGTCGTTATTTTTACTGAATTAGGATGTTATATACAAAGGAAAGAATTATTGAGACTTCCTTTTTGATTAACAATGTTCCATACGGGAATTGCGATGGTGTTATCCAAAAAAGAAGCGCCACTGGCCACTGGTGATATACTTATCACCAGCCATATAAAAGTGATGTTTTTTTAAAAATCCATTTTCCAAATCTATCTGACTTAAGCATACAAACCTGTAGGTTTTACCATCGCAGAAATCCCAGGCACTAGCATGACACAGAACCTCTCTACCATCAGTGGGTTTTCTAATCATAGCACCTGCTGTCTCATTGTAGCAAATGCCCATCGGTAACAGGCCCAGCGATTGATAGAACTCGTCCGATTTACGAAACAGATCCATTATGGTGTAGCCTTGTTCCCTCATTGCCGAATCAACATCCAATTTGCTGGCATTTGGAAAGGGTTTCACCAATGTGACGACATTCTCCCATGACTGGGCCCACATATTACCCAGCACATGGGCAGGTATTAAACCGTCATCTAGATCGATTTTGTCGCCATAGCGTTGCTTCAATTTGGCTGCCACATACTTGTGCAGTTCATTGTATAGGGGTTCTACTTCGTTCCATAGATTGTCGATGTTTTGTATAAAATCTGGATCTTCGTAAGCGTCTCGCCAAAAAGCACCTTTATCACTGAAATCTAGATATTCCAACAAATAGTTTATTAATTTAGTAACATCCCAAATATGTAGGTGTTATTGATATTGATTAATCTATTTTCTACTATCAAATGGACCAGTTTTTACAGCTTCTTAGATTTTTTACAATTTCTGGAGATTTTTTTCTATTTAAAGTGTTTTTTTCAGGAGAAATAGACTTCAAAGTCTATGTTTTATACTCACTGTTAGCCCGAGCTCCTTCATTTGAAAGATCGACATATATTTTATAGATATCTTTCATTTTTGCTCCGGTTGCATCTCTCCAACTTTTCCAAACGTATTTCAATTCATCGTAGTCCGTAGACTTGGCCATTATATTCTCAATGTCTGGAATAAGATAAAAAAATATTTATCTACTGTCATATATAAGATATTTTTTCAATATACCTGGTTCCAAACCGAGCCCTTCTTTGTCCAAATTACAGTTTAGTTTATTGGGCGGACATATTTTTCCTGTACTATAAATACCAGTCATTTGGTTGCTGGCATTTGTTAGCTAGAAATATATTATGTATAAAGATAAGGTCAACATAATTTATACATTTTTTAGATATCCAACAAACCTTCTCTAACTTGTCGCTATCTAGAGCGGCATTTCCAAGAACATGTAAACGCTTTACTTGTCTTTTTAATAGAGGATCTGAAAAATCCTCAGGGCTAAGGTCTTTGAAATATTTCTGCCAGTTAGCCTTGTCCCATGCAGCCATTTCCAATGTTACATTTGTCTAGGAAATATAGGTACGCAAAATAATCATAATGCATTATATTGCCCTCCAAATCAAATCACTTACTGTTTTCTCTTCTTTGATCTTATTCTTAATGTCTGTTTCGAAATCAAACTCAGCTAAATTAGCGCTGTGACACATATTTGTAGCTTCTTTTTCAAAAACATTTTGTAGATAATCTCTGAGTTCGGTTTCGGATAATTTTTTCCCTTCATTTTGTATCCAAAGTATGCTCGATACTATCAGGATGAACTGCAAGAGAAAAATATGATTTTGGATTTCTTGATTCAATCATTGAGAATAATTTTGGTACCAAAATCTGTTGAAATAATGCAAAGTGAAAATGAAGGGACATCAAAAAAATTAATAAAACTGTAGAGATGCATTTACTCGTATGTCATAAATTGTCAATAATTTTGATTTTGACACCTAAACTGATTAATGATGATATGGGAGTATTAATCAAAATCTAGGTTGCTGTTTTTACTTTCCTACCGCTAACGTAAGTAGCCTATAGTAAGGGAAGTTTTGTAAACGTTAAATTTTCGGTGTCCCTTTTCATGGGTTCCTGAGTCCAAAAAACATATTTTCAGCCATTGGTCACTCTGTGTCAAGATTATCAGGGCAATGGATGGATCAGACGACTTCTGACAGGTTATGGAATTCAGTAGGACGTTTCCGATTTTAGGTAAATTTCTTATAGAAATATACCTATTGCGATCGTTCACACTTTTGAATTTTGAAAAAATTTCAACGGCATGTTGTTATATGTCTATAAGTTAGTCCAAAAAAACATTTGGTTCAAAAGTTTATATATATATATATATATATATATATGGGATATTACGAAATTTGTTAACACGATAGAGGTCGCAGTTTTGAAGGTATCAAGTTCAAATTTGCTACAAAAATCAATCTCTCAAATATCTCGGTCGAGTTCGTTATTGGGCTATATCGGGTAAGTAGTTTCAAAATGGCGACCATTCAAACATTTAAAAAAATTATCAAAAAAGAGCAGTAGTGTAAATATTATTAAAAGTAATTTTAGGTTATAGATATAATCAGTACCTACAACTTTTGTTCAAAGCAATTTTTCATAAAATACACAGGTAAAAAAATAAAAAATTAATAAAGAAAAATAACAAATATTGATAAAACATGAACACTCAATATAAATTTGATGTAATTGTACATTTTCTGGAGATCTTAATATAGACCCTGATTAAAAAAATATATAGTATATTTATTGAAAAGAAATAGACGAAAAAAAAAATCTGCCTTGAAGTGGACTCGAACCCTGTCTGCTTTATATTCGACAGCCAAAACAAAAACCTCTAACCGCAAGGCTATGACAATTTTATTTAATAACATGTAGGTATACCAATGAAAAGGTTGTTAAAATTTCAATTCAATGAATTTTGAAAAATTTACTTTTCCGCTGACTACAAGCCATCGGGATTTTTTTGTCTTGTATTATTGTTAATCTCTTGATAAGTTCATAGTTTGAACCTCGAGGGTTGCATTAAAGCTGCTGGTTATTACTGGATCTAAAGATGGCGTTTTTTAAGTTTCAAACAAGTTTGTTTATTTATTCATACGTAAGTAATTTAAATTCCAATCACATATCACTCTATTTTTATGCTCATTGATTCTGATCAATATGACAATGACATCGAAACAAGATTACAAAATATAATAATTATATTGTAATTTTATTGTTGACTGGAGATCAAAATTATTAGAATGAAACCTTGTTATTTATTGACCTTTCTTGGTTCACTTATAAATAAATCGTTTTTTATTGCTATAGGGAATAACTTATTATTATAACAATGCAAATGTGAAAACAAAAGATGGAAAGTATGAAATTTATACTACCTGTAATGAAAATAGAAAAAAAAACAAATAGGTACCTATCTACAAGGTAGAAAGAATTAAATACAACATATTTACAAGAATTTATTAATTATTTCTTTAGTTGGTATTGGGAAAATAGGTAGCCTTAATTTTTGCATACCTGAAAACTATCACTTCAGCAATTTTTCTTTCTATTTTTTAATTTATTGCCAAAAATTAACCCCCAGTATCAGAATTCGTTTATTTAAATTACTCGTCCGGTCACTTAACTATAATTAGTAGGTACCAAATTTAAACGTTGTCTCCATTTTGTAGCTTTGTAGAAAATGGACTGTGACAGAAAGACAGAAACCATATATAGTGATTCTATAATGGTTCCGCTTTTCTTCCGATGTAAGAGAACCCAAACAATTAATGAAATTGGTGGAAAATTGTGCCTACAATAACAAACTACAACGGCACAACTTCAGAATTACCAACACCAATAGAATTAATATTATTTTGTATTTTTCACTGCACTAACTAATAAAGTCGGTCCAATTTTTTTGAAATAGTTGTTTATTATAATTATACCTCCGTAAATGACATTCAACGATTTTATTTTATAAAAGGATGCGAATGAAAACCACAACAGTTGAATTCACAAATCACACAGAGATAAACAAAATATCTGTCACAAACGTGGAGGGAAGAAAAGAAAAAATAATTGTTCCATCTTAACGTATTTTGCTATAATATTGTATTTAGAAAATTCAACTGAAAAACCAACAAGACTTTCATATCCAAAACAATGATAAATGATAGAACATCTTTCGTTAAAAAGATGGAAAAAACTTACCAAATATCGCATATTACGGGATCGTTTTGTACACGACCCAGACACAACACAAATCACAGCTATCAGCTAACTGAAACTGAAATCTGTTTCACTCTTTTATTTTAAACAACTGTTTGTTGTCGGAGTCAATGATGTGTGATGGTGTTTTGTATGTAGCAATAACAATTTGCGATTTTATTTCTCATGAAATTATTATGATATAGTAGCAAGTGAAACCGCTATAAAAGGTATTCTGTTGCGAACTGATAATGTGATTATTATTTATAACTTATGAATTCCTGCGAGAAATATTTTTCATGCACGATTTGAATTTTTGCTATTTTATCAGGGTTAAGTTTTGTTTACGTTTGAATAACTGTTGATAAAAAAATAAACGCATATACCAATACAATTTTATAGGCCAGGCTATGTAGAGGTTTTGAAACATTACAATAAATTGTTAAAAGAGTTATAGTTAAAGAGAAAGGTCAATAAATTGGAATTCTTATCTCGTAAATGACCAATTTTATGATCCTTGAGGTCCACACTTTGAACTTTGTCCACACTATATGAACTTCCCACTACACGGTCATCTTCCTAGAAGCCTTAAATCATGAAATATGATATGTCAAAAATGTAATTTTCTTGAAACGCATCCATGAACTTTTTACACGTACATATACGCTATGTACAGGTACAGGCATTGGAAAATGTGTGGAACCATCTGAATTCAGGCTAAACTGTATGTTTCATTAAAAAAATAGCGTAACAAAGAGATTTGTAGAAATTTAATTATTTTCTTTGATTTTCAAATAGCGAAGCAAAGCAGCGGTATAAAAGGCGTGCTGCTTCGCATTGAAATTTAGTCAGTTTCTTCGACTCACTTCGAAATCAATTCTCTAACGCTGATTTTAACTTTCTATTCAGGACTTATTTGGGCTAGTTCTTAAAATAGTCGACTCTGGTAGGAGACTCTCCTACACTCTCACTTCCTTCAGGACTTTGGGCTGGTACCCCAAGCAGTCGACTCTAGTAAGAAAGGCTAGTTCCCTAAGTCACGCACATCTAATACTTAACTAGCTTCCAACCTCTGTTCCTGGAGGACTTCTTTTTCGTGAATACGCGAAATTATTGTCGAAACCTTCTGTGTAGGAGTGAACATACAGAACTATTATTCGACAACAATTAATACTCGACATTTGGTATTAGCAGACAGTTTATTTTTTTTCTTTACATTGGGTAGCTATCGTCGGCATTAAGAATCGATGTATCTTTTTGACCGACTTCAAAAAAAGGAGAAGGTATACAATTCGGTTGTAAGATTGCTTTTTTTATAGCTGTTCGCGCGTTTTGCATAGTAAACGTACTCCAATTTTGACGATTTTTGTTTTATTTGAAAGAAGAGAGTTGAGAAATGGTCCAATATTCAGGAAAATAAAATCTCCTTCCCTCCAAAAACCGCACCCAAAGGGGGTGAAGGGGGCAATTTTTCTCGAAAATTGAAAATCCGAGACAACAGAATTAATGAAAATTCCATATCCGGATATGTTTAAATGGGACATTTTTAATAATAATCATACGTTTTTGCGCTATAGTCTGAAATATGTGTTTCAGCGATGTGGAAGGGGCAAATTTTTCCGAAAATGGAAAATTTGAGATTTGAAAATTAGAAAGGGGACCATATCCGGAAACGTTTAAATTGAACTTTTTTAAAAGTTACGGTTTCCGAGTTTCGCAATGGTAAAGTCTGAAATATGTATATTTGCGCCGCGATGTTTTGAGATCTCTGAATAATAAATAACAAGTATGAGCTAAACCTACCTTTAACTTTTTCGGTATTAGTGAACGTTCAACAATTTTCATTACTAATGTTACACTCAAAAATGTGAAATAAATATTTTTTACAAAAAATTCGACAGACTTTATCAGTTGTACTGTACAAAATTATATTAATTCTATTGGTGCTGGTAATTTTGAAGTTGTGCCGTTGTAGTAGGCACCAACTCCAAAAGAACCAGCACCAATAGAATTAATATTATTTTGTATTTTTCAGTGCCACAACTAACAAAGTCGGCCCAATTTTTTGTAAAAAATATTTTATCAGATGGATTTTTTTCGAAGAAAGCAAAACAGAGAACATTTCAATCATTTATTTATTCAATACAAACTTGGAAAGGTACACAGCCTATCAAACTAAACTACATAATAATAATAATATGAAAGAAGAAAATTAAAAAACAACATAAACTAATTTGTCACGAATAATATATAAAATACGATTTGATGATGATGATCAAATTGAACATAAAAAACTTAAACTAGTGGGTAACTGGCTTGGGTGGCGACACCGCACAAATTGTCTTGATTTCTGGCAATTTTGATGTAGCCCTCTTCACCCCAACTTGGACCCCAGGAATTCTTCACTAGCCAATAGTCTTGACCGTTGTCATCGGTACCATAACCGACAGCTAGCACACCATGATCAAGTTCACTTGAACTGCATTGAGGATCAGCGTAAACACCTATAAAAAAGAGTGTTTTGAATACGTTTGTAAGACGTTAATTTTTGAGTGATTTTAACTATGAACAGTCACAAAACCTTGCTTGAGCAGCACCTGATCACTCTGTCTGTCTATCTAGTCGGAAATCGTAGTTTAACAGGGGCTATCACGCCTGATTTCACCGCCAGGTTTGCTAGTGTAGCGTAAGTAAGGTGTCATAATGTCATTGAACGTCAGGTTGCATGTACATCACAGTCATATAATGTAAGGTTTTGCACATGAACAAACATAGGGAGGACGAGTAACACGAGTAGTGGGAGTAGCACAAAAAACATTGGGTTATCGTATGTCATTTCGGTAGGTTGCGCAAAATCACGCTGCACATCCTTATGTAGTATAGGCGAAGGAAACTTAAATACAACAATAGACACTCAGTGAAATACTGCGCAACATACCAAATTGACAAATTATCACGGGTCGTTATTTCAGCCACTTCTGCTTATAGAACAGTATACAGAGTTAGTCATCCTCCCTTTATATATTCTTGGTTTTGCATTTCTAGTAGTAGATGTGTCAAACTTTTTGATCGCGATTTTTGTACTCCAGTATCTGATCGCACAGGGTGCGCTGTAGTCGAGTTTCGTTACCAATTGCCGGAATAATGATTCATGGCTTTACTTTATAGATAATAATAATATATAGAGTCACAACAGAAAACAAGATCATATTATTAGTAAAGAAGACTAATAAATACCCACCGCCACTTGAAACTAGCGCCACATATGAATATGACTATATTAAGAATTAAAAAGAACTTCAATCATGCTGGAAACTTTGACCTATCCCATAGCCGTGGTGCGTATTGTTGCAAGACCTTTTTAATACGACCGTGGCGTCATTGTGACAACGTTTCTGACAGGGAGGTATATATTATTCGTATATGGTGCTAGTGTCGATAGCTGTGAGAGAAAATATATAAGCAACGTCAGATTAAATAATAAGCCTACGGTTGGTGAGATGAATTTGCATTCAATTCAGTACAAATGAACTATTTATAAAGTGTCATTTTTTTTACCCGAGTTGCAAGACCTTATATTATTAGATCGTCTTGAGTAACCCATAAATATAACCAAACCAAACATAAAACTTTTGACAGCGACAGTGACAGCACCTCATTCGCCTGTTGCGCCATCTGGTGAGCATGAAAACGATGCTGAATAATGGATGTGAAGTTATGTACAAGGCATTTCTCCAAATTTTTATTTATTTCTTCAAATATGAAAAGTATAGCTACGGCTTTAATTCTTACCTCCACCATAAAGTTGGAATGTCTCATGGCTGGCATCGATAGCAATGGAAATGGGTCCAACCGTGGCGACGGCAGCTTTCAATTGGTCCTCATTGCCGGATTCAATATCAACGAAGCCTTTATCGTCGGCTCCTTTGTTTCTCGGAGTGTAATGACACTTTTCATCTTCAGCCCTATATATGACAAATATAATATAATCAATGTATTTTAGAAAAGTGTGCGTAAAGACAGACTTTACTACAAAACTATCTCAACTGCCTCCAATCGCGGTTGGTATTGAGCACCCATTGATAATAAGAAGTTTTTGGCCGCAGTAAGTTAACGTGAAGGTGAGTCGATTATGAATTTATCTCCTTCATACACCGGTAATGACATCTATTGTTAAATAGTATAACTACAAGCTTACAGAACCATAGAGCTATGTATGGATCGTATCACAGAGCCATGCAATTTTTAATGTTTAACGAATTGTAACAAAATACAAAAAAACTGGCGAGCTCATCTGTCCATCCATCTTTTAATATAAAATCACTCATGTACTTTCGCATATTTTTTTTAATACTTACTTATATGGGTATGCAGCTTCAGTATCGATGCCACCATTTTCTTTGACATATTCAAAAGCATTATCCATCAAGCCACCGTTGCAGCCATTGTTGCCGAATTTCGTCGAGCAATCGACAAGATTTTGTTCGGACAGTGATACAAGTTTACCAGTTTTACGGTAATGCTGACCCTCAAGTGATCCAGTCTGAAATACGAGTTTTACGAATTGTAATTATTAATGTTTTTGTATTTATTTTCGTTGAATTAACACTTAAGTCGCATTGGTGATTAAATTACAGAAACTTACAGCACTGAAGCTCCAACATGAACCGCAATGTCCTTGATCTTTGACAGGTGTAACGGCACCTTTCTCCCTCCAGTCAACCTCATCGGGCAACTTTACATTTGCTGGTGGTATAAAAGTGACGGAATTCTTCATTTGGGCACCACCGAGCATATTTTTCGTCTTGTTGAAGCCATTTACAAGGTGTACAAATTCATGGTGTAGCATATCCGCATATTTGTTGATACCTAATCATAGAAAAAAAAAAGATCTTAGTGCATACCAGACTTAGAATACAGTGTGGAGTCTTATGGAGCAAATGGTTGTTAGCGCGCGTTTTTTGCCAGGTTCGATCAACCATCATGTTCGGTCTCATTGGGCAATTTTTGTCGCTTAGGTTTAAATTTTATCTCAACATTTTTAATTTCTAATAATAACCAATGGATTACAGATCAAGTTGAAGACCTTATTTTCCCATTTAAAGTACATTGCCTATACCCAGCCATACTGTATTCTCAATGTGGAACGCGGCATAGTATAGATTGATTTGTAGCACTAGCTCTATGTAGAGGTAAGTGAATTTTGTTTAATTTGCTTAAATTTGAAAATGTTAATGAAAATGCTTACCTAATTTGTAGGAAACCAATCCCATTGCGTACATTTTGTTGTGTTTGGCAACTTTGTGAGCATTTTCCATGAATATTTTCATGCGAAATCTTTCTTCAGTTTCACTTTCATATTGCTTCCTATGCATCAACTAAAAATTCAAAATTCATAAAATGGATTGAGTTGATTGAATTTTATATTAGAAGTTTCAGATAATGAAATACTCTATTGAGAATTTCTGAAATACTAACCTTTTTCATTTCAGACCAAGATCAAGATTTTGATCTAAAAAATATTAAGAGGGAATATTTCAAGTGATTTGAAAATCCGAGACGGAAGAATTAACGATAGAACAATATCCGGAAACGTTTAAATTGATTTTTTTTCAAAAGCTACAGTTTTCGAGTTACAACAATGGTAAAATCTGAAATATGTGTATTTCCGATATGTGGAGGGGGCAATTTCTTTCGAAAATTGAAAATTATTATACAGGGTTATTCAGATTCTATGCTCATCATTAGGATCTCTTAAACCGTGAGAGCTACGAAGAAGGGACAAATTTGCGAAATGTAATAGGGATTAATATGCCACAAGAAAGTATCATTTCCCATTTTTGAGATTTTTTGAAAAAACCAAATTTTCAAATTTTCTTATTTCTTTAAGAACTTGATTGTTATGCAACGAATTGAAAAACCAAAAGCACTTCTCCATAGTAACTTTTCCTGCTGTATCCAGTTGTGTTCACCATTTTTTGGTACACCGTCAGGGTATTTCTTAATATTATCACTTATTTCCCATCAAAATCCATAATAAGTGAAAAAACGTTACGGGTCGGGGCATGTTTTGGACATGAGAACTGAAGAATTTATTTTTCGACATAAATTAAAACAATTAATAAGATAAACAACAAAAAACAACAATCACCACGAAATAATTCACAACAAATTTTCGAAAATACATCCTTGTTCAATACACAAGTTAATGCGTCGATCGATATTATTAATAGCACGACTGATGTCGCAAGTGCATTTAAAACTCTTGCACGTAATTCCTCTACGTTGTGTATGGGTTCAGCATAAATTTTATTTTCAAAGTTCCCCATAAGTAGAAATCGAGAGGCGATAGGTCAGGTGACATCGCAGGCCATTCAACTACTCCTCGGTTTCCAATCCACTCTCCATGAAATTCTCTGTACAGGAAGTCTCCCACTGCTCTTAGGTTATGGGGAGGTGCTCCATCTTGTTGGAACCAGAGAGTACGAATTTGTCCGATTGGCAAATTTTCTAAATAATTGGCTAAGTAATTTTCCAAAAAATTCAAATAAGCAGCCCCATTTAAATTATTCTCGTAAATAAACGGACCTATTACTTCACCGTTTAAGATCCTGGCTCAAACATTGAAACCAAAACTAACTTGGTTTCTAATTTGTCTTTTCTGGTGTGAGTTCTCTACAGCCCAGAAAAGTTCATTATTTTTGTTGAACATTCCACAGGGCTTGTAATTATTTTGATTTAATATTTTCCAAACCTTACTCTGGGGTAAATGCAATTCAAATGCTATTTCATTTGTCGATTTTCTCGGATGAGCAGTAACCTGTAATTTTTTTCAAATAGGTTTTGAACGCAGAAAAACATACTATTTTGAAAATGAACCTGTTGTAAAACTCGATCAGCATCCCCTCTTCGTTAATCCTGTTTCCGTATTTGCATCGTGGTTTTCAAAACAACCATATTCAATCAAATTTCGTTCCAATCTACAAAAACTGGAGAAATGCGGCTGCCGCCTTTCCGGGAATTCTTGAGATAAGCTTCATTGGCACGTACAGAATTTCTGTGGTTTATGAAATACAGTATCAACATGTCACAATTGTCTTCATTTGAGTAACTCATATTTCAATGCAAACTGACAGTTCAACAAACTCATATAACTGACAATATCTGGGCGAACGAGCTTTGCTCGGATAATACAGGATATAGAGTGAGACTATAAGGAAATTTAATTAAAAATGCAAGTAACTTCAATCAATTTCTCGGCTCTTAAAACCCCTTTTTGCACATTTTTATCAAAATCTGCGAATCATTCAAGAAAAAGAGTATGGGCCCCGAAGGTGACACCCTCGCTTTTTGTCAGGAAAGCCACTTCTACTTTTGATGTATCTATATACCAAATTTGATCAAAATCGTTGGAGCTGTTTCTGAGATTTTTTTATGTATATATTCAAGAATTACTCGTATTAATGTATTAAATTAGATATGTACAATTTTTTTTCACTGAAAATTTCCGATTAAATTATCAGAAACTCTTCTTAACACCTTTAATTTACAAAAAAAAAAAAGTTGATCAGGATACGAACCGAGGATCTCCAGATTACCAGGCGTGAGCTTAACCAATGAGCTACTCATGTTGCGTAAATTGGTGGGCTCATATCCACATATTATTTATAATCAAATGTTTGATCAGTAATTATTCTAAATTGTATGTTTCTTCGGTTTTCATTGTGAATGCTGTTTTTTTGTTTTTCTCAATAATTGTTTCAATTTATGTAGAAAAATAAATTCTTCAGTCTTCATGTCCAAACCATGTTCCGTCCCGTAACGTTTTTTACTTATTATCAATTTTGAAAGGAAATAAGTGATAATATCAAGAAATACCCTCACTCCAATGTTATAGAGATACGTAGCAATCATAAAAGCAATTTTAAAATCCAGGTCCGTATTCATTTTTTTTTAGTTGATGGTTGTAAATTGACGAAACGTTGTACCAAAAGATGATGAGCACAACTGGATGCAGCAGAAAAAGTTACTATGGAGAAGTGCTTTTGGTTTTTCAATTCGTTGCATAACAATCAAGTTATTAAAGAAATAAGAAAATGTGAAATTTGGTTTTTTCAAAAAATCTCAAAAAGGAAAAATGATACTTCAAATTGCTTTGTGGCATATTAACCCCTATAACATTTCGCAACTTTGCCCCAATATAACCTTCTTCGTAGCTCTTACGGTTTACGAGATCCCAATGGTGAGCATCGAATTCGAATAACCCAGTATGTAGCAACATTAAATCTGAATATTTTTTCCATAGTTACGGTTTTCGAGTTACAACAGTGTTAAACCTTAAATATGTGTATTTCCACAGCAATGTTTTGAGATATCTGAATAATAACAACTACAAGCAAAGAATAAACGTGGGTAATAGGATAAGTACTATCTTCTTTGGTATTAGTGAACGTTTAACGATTTTCATGACAAATGTTACAGTCAAAAGGGTGAATAAATATTTTTTATGAAAAATTGGACTTACTTTATTAGTTGGTGCACTTAAAAATACAAAATAATATCAATTCTAATGGTGCTGGGTATTTTGAACCAAAAGCACCAGCACCAATAGAATTAATATTATTTTGTATTTTTCAGTGCACCAACTAACAAAGTCGGCCAAATTGTATGTGAAAAATATTTCATTACTTTTTCAGTTATTTACCTAATCAATACTTTAGATAAGACGAAAAAACAATCTGAAATATGAATACTATTATAAACTAATTAATTCATAAATGTGTCCAGTTATTATTCAAGTAAAACAAATATATATATTAGCATTATTCATGATTCCAATAGCTTCCTTATCACGATATGATTCATAGGAAAAACAAAGAATAATGCCATGATATTATAATAGTATCTGAGACAATTTTGTTGTTCTTTCTTTTGGCTGATACAGCATACATTTGGATAAATAAAACCAAATTATGAGTAATATTTATGTGGTAGATACCATTCAAAAATGATATGGCACACGTATTTGCTTAAATAACAACAAAATCGTTGTTGGTTTACTAGGTATATTACTCCCAATGTAGAAAAAAAGATCGAGTCCATTAGTTATAGTAAGTTTCTACTGGGAATTTAATAAATTTTGACCAAAAAATAGGAGCTATTGCTTATGAAATAAACAAAATATTTTCAGAGATTACATTAAAGTGCTAATTGTCGCCATTTTAATTATTTTTAATTAATTCTAAAAATTTTCTAGTGCATATTTAGAATCCAACATGTCTTTCCCACATAAATAAAAAGGGATGGAGGAGACATTGTTTTTTTCTAAAATGCAAAATTAAAGAAGGATCTATATCCTGCAAAATTTAAATTGGACATTTTTATACAAAAAAAATAATAAAGGTTTCCCAGTTACAGCAATAGTATAAGTAAAGGAAAAAAGTTTCTGGAACGATTTTGACAACAATAATAAGCTGTAAATGATAAAATAATTGTTTTTTCACAAAAATTAGAACCGACTTTATTAGTTGATGCATAAAAATACAAAATAATATTAATTCTACTGAGGCTGGTACTTTTGAAGCTGGTGCCAAAAGTCTTTTATCTAACTAAAATTGCACAACTTCAAATACTTATACCAGCACCAATAGAATTAATATTATTTTATATTTTTCGGTGCAGCAACTACTTAATAAAGTCGGTCCAATTTTTCGTAAAAAATATTTATTTAACACTTTTAACCAAAGACATATATGTCTATGCTTTTAGCAGATTCATTATTCATCAAAATCTTTGAACATTTAGGTACTACCCAAAATTCTCCAGAATACACTACTTCTAGAATGATTTTTTCATTGTATTAAAATTGATAGCTAATAATATTTTTCAAACATAATATTGAAATACTAAATAAAAGAATTTATGTTACTGATGTTTTATTTTTGTTCTTATTATCTCTATAAAGATACAAGAAGAAAAAATGTGTCATGTTTATAAAGATTGGGACATATTTAATTCCCTTGTGTACGATTATAGAACAAAAAGAATAGATAAACAGGTCAAGAGTTATCAAAAGAAAACATTTCAACGGTCGCACGATTTACAATAATAATGCGTAAATTCGATTTAATTTTGACGAAATAATCATAATAGCATATAATTAAATAAAAGTTTTTTGCAATATTCCTCATGAACTAAAACGAAAAACTAACACAACTGAACTGTTATTTGATTGTTCGCAGTATCCACATACAAAAATCTGTGGATTCGACACCTGAAATCTATGAATAGAACATTTCCTGGAATTTACGAGTCATAACATTATTATGGAATTAAATAGAAGGTCAAAAGCAGGTAAATTTTGTTTGACCAGTAGGCAATACTTATGTCTCTGGTGCCTATATTATTATCTCTTTGCGCTATCATAACAAGAATCAGCTGTTCGACACGGTAATTTTATTACTTCTATTCTTTATTACTGACCTTGAAAGCGCCCCATTGTTCTTGTACTAGGTCGTACAGGGAGACTGCTTGACTACCGACTAAGATGGCAGCAAATAATAACAAACACTTCATTGTTCAATTCCTGGAAGCAGAGAGAAAAAATATGCTCTTAAATTATAATCAAGAGTTCACCTACACAATGAACGAAAAATAATTGTTGGTATCAAAAATATTTTATAGTTTTACATCATTTGAAATTCTTACCTCTTTTGGAGATGGATAGATACAATAGTTATTTCAACTGAGGAAATAGTCGACCAAGTACTGCAAACTACTGATTGATGAATTCTGAGAGTTGTCGGATTTATCCGTTATACAAAGAACCGAAGAATGAACAAACAGGCAACAGACAACGAATCACAGCATTCTTCGTCCCCACCATTAATCCCTTACCTCTTTTGTGTTTATCATTCAAGGAGCAGAGATTCTTAAAAAATTGAATATTTTGGGGTAGGTGAAATGAACAGATTTCTATAAAATTCTAAATGAAGTTTTCTGTTGACTTTACAAAAATATATCTTTAATTTATTGAATTAACATTATTGATTGAATTTCCAGTTCTCGTTTTGAATAGTTCGAGTGTGAATTTGTTATGTTGTCGTTCTGAACAACAGAGCCGGACTGGATAGATAATAACATGAATCGGTTCCACAACTTACTGAAATTAACAAAAATAACAGTCTCTGCTATCAGTATTATATACCTACACTCATACGAACACCTTATTGATTATTGAATAAGGTAGCTTATCAGTGACTTTTAAGTCAAATGCGGATCTGAAAAAGAGCTTTAAAATATATGCTTCTTCTATGTTAAACTACTATACAAAATGGTTTAGATTAGGTTTTCATTTTATTTTATTCTTTATTTATCAGTAATTTGTAGTTATGGTAAGAAACCCATTTGACTTTTGTACTGGTACTAAGCGTTAGCTTTCCGATTACATACCTATTGCAGTCATAGAATTAATACAGGAGAGTAGGAATACTATGAGTCTTCGTAAAGAAGCATAATTTTGAAGCTTCTGAATCACTGAATCACCCTACTTTCAAGACCAAGATCGAATAATTTTGCGGAATAGAATAATCTAGGCACCTTTTATAAAAGAGCTTCATACATAACAAATATCTCATAAAGTTCTATTGTTGAAATGAAAATGGTAGATTGTTGAGTTTACTGCTGAGCTACTTTTAAAGTTGAAATCAAGCCTAAGATAAGTGTTCATAATCAAATAAATGGTCAATTTCCTTTAAGTCAATATAATTATTTTATGTGAATCATATTTTGGTTTAGAAGACGTAATACATAATAAATAAGAGTCCTGATCTGTCCCTCTCATCAATCAAGTTAACCAACATTGAGAAACTGAAACAAAACAAGTTTGATTACTACTTTTGTCATCATGACAGAAAAATAACCATATTTTTGATGTAATTCATATCTAGGAAATATTGATATAAAGTAAAATTTGAGAGGTAATATTTTTGATCAAACGATAACACACTAGAATGAATTTGACGGGAAGGACTCGTCTCAGTATTCTGGACAAACCTCTAGGCAAAGGAAAAGGAGAAATATCACTTAGTTGTTATGCACTTCTGTTTTCCGAAGTTGTTCAGTATTGTCAGAATAAATCCCAAACAGTACCCGAACTACAGAATAGGTAGGAATTGATAATAATTACTTTAGCTTGAATTATTGATTTGCATGCTCATTTTAGATTACATGATCTTGGTAAGAGAGTTGGTGTAAAACTCATTGACTTATATTTCGTATGTGAACGAGGAGGAAAACGCGAAATAAAACTTTTGAACATTCTTTTATTTGTCAAATCGACTCTATGGAAGGTAAGTTCCTCGATTGAATAATTTCATTTACTCATATAGTAAGTTTGCAGGCACTGTTTGGACGAGAGGCAGATAAATTGGAACATTCTAATGATGATGAAAATACTTATTACTTGATGGAAAAAGATCCTCTGGTGAATCGTTTCATTTCAGTGCCTAGAGACAAAAGTAGTTTAAATTGTGCCGTTTTCATAGCAGGCATTGTAGAAGCTGTGCTCACTGGGACTGGTTTTGTAAGAATTTATTCTTTTTATATCTAAAATAAAGTGCTTTGGTTGTTTTTTTGTATCAATTGTTAGGTACCTCTTTTCAAGCGATTTTATTTTTCAGCCTGCTAAAGTAAGCGCCCACTGGCACAAAGGCACTACATATATGATCAAATTTGAGGATGCTGTAGTTGCCAGAGATAAGCAATTGGAAGAACGATAAATATGTATATTGAATGAAATATTGAAGGTGTCTGAATGTATTTTGTGTTACAATAATAAAATTTCATTATTTTTTGTTCACATAATTCCTTAAATAAAATGTATAATAGTAATAATACATTATTACCTATATATAAATTATGGAGAGCTTCTGCTTTCACAGTCCATAGGTACTAAAAATATAACTTTTTTTAAAAATTTGCACATAGCGACATCTATTGCTTACAAATCGAACATCCATTACATGTCCATATACAAGATCAAGAAGGCTGTAGTTTCATATATTTTTTAATAATCTAGTTCATTTTATTGTAAGTAGATAGCAATACTGAATCGTTTGTATTACAGTGACTAATGAGTTTGCATTAGAATTCACAGCCGCAGCTCCCGTTTTTTTATGGCAATCCTTTGTATGTGTTTGTGAAACTTCTCTTTTTGTTTGTGAGTCAATAGTTAATGAGTAATTTGTTAGAATTAGTTCAAAATCAATATTATAACTTATAGTGTAATTAGCGCCATCTGTCAACTTGATGCATAACAATTAACGCTGATGTCATATATGTCAAAAAGGACAAGATACATGTCAAGTGGATAATGGCCGTTACTCTCGTATTTTATTTGTCTCGTTAGTTTTCATTATTTTGTATTCAGTTAATATAGTTTTTGTGACATAATCTTCAGAACTTTTTATTACCCGAACCATGCCTGAGTTTCAATAGGTTATGGGCCCAGACAACGTAGTTTAAAGTAATTAAAAGGAAGATTACACAGGCGTGCAAGTATACAAAAATGGCGAATTACCAGATAGGTGTGCCTAAATTAAAAGGCCGGGACAATTATGATGAGTGGGCATTTGGAGCGCAGAATTTCTTAATCCTAGAAGGTTTGCAGCATTGCATTAAGGCGAGTACAAGCGCAGGGACAAGTGCTACATCGAGTACGACAACAGATCCAACCCAAGCTGAAGCTGCAGCGAAGCTTGAAGATGAGAAAGCTAAAGCCAAGTTAATCTTAATGATTGATCCTAGTTTATATGTCCATATTAAGTCTGCAGAGACAGCCAGAGATTTGTGGACTAGGCTGAAGGCTATGTTCGATGACAGTGGGTTTACAAGAAGAATAAGCTTGCTGAGAACGTTAATTTCTACAAGGTTAGAATCATGTGAGTCAATGGGTACTTATATTAACCAGATTGTAGAAACTAGCCAGCGATTACAAGGCACAGGTTTCAATATAGATGACGAATGGGTGGGTTCGTTGATGCTCGCAGGATTGCCTGAGCGATTTATGCCAATGATTATGGCAATCGAACACTCTGGCATAGCCATCACGACTGATTCCATCAAAACCAAACTTCTAGATATGGAAGGAAGTGACGTCAATAAGGCAAGCAGTGCATTTTATGCAAATAATAGTAAGCCATCTCACAAGAAGGGCAGGTTAACCAA
This sequence comes from Crioceris asparagi, assembly GCA_958507055.1. Classification (NCBI taxonomy): domain Eukaryota; kingdom Metazoa; phylum Arthropoda; class Insecta; order Coleoptera; family Chrysomelidae; genus Crioceris; species Crioceris asparagi. The sequence goes on from OY293826.1 coordinate 2,906,690, forward strand.
CAAGACGGGCAGTTCAACCAATGACAGTAAGGACAAGCTGAAAAACATACAATGTTTTAACTGTAAAGATTATGGGCATTATCAAACGCGATGTCCAAAACCAAGGATTAAGAAAGACAACAACAAAGAAACGAAAACTGGAAATGCTTTCAGTGTGGTGTTCTTAAGTGGGGCGTACAAGAAAACAGATTGGTATATTGACAGTGGTGCAACTATGCATATGGTGTCAGATACTCAGCTAGTAAGAGAAAAAGGTCCTTGTCAAACAAAAGAGATATTGGTGGCCAATAACACAGCAATTCCGGTAGTCTATTGTGGCGATGTCAAAATTACCACAGTTGTCAATAGTGAGACACATGACATAGTTGTCCAGAAAGCTCTCTGTGTGCCAGATCTTACGACCAACTTACTTTCGGTAAGTCAATTAATCAAAAATGGTAATAAGGTAGTTTTTGATTTACAGTGTTGCAAAATTTACAACAAGCACGCTGAGTTAGTAGCAGTAGCTGATTTAGTTAATGGTGTCTACAAGTTAAACATTTGGTCAGAAAAATGTTTTTTAACAAGCAGCAGAGAAGTGACAGCAGAAACGTGGCATAAGAGACTTGGTCATTTAAACAGTGCTGACCTAACGAAGATGAGAAATGGTGCTGTAAACGGGTTAGTATGCACTGAAAAAATAGACATTGGAAAGTATAACTGCACAACATGTTGCGAAGGAAAACAACATAGATTACCTTTTCCAAAAAAGGCTAAGCGAGCAAAAAATGTATTAGATTTGATACACTGTGATTTATGCGGCCCAATGGAAACTAAATCCATAGGAGGCTCACGATATTTTTTAAATTTAGAAGACGACTACTCTAAGTATGGGTTTATTTACTTTTTAGAGTCCAAAGATCAAGTAACAGAATGTTTTAAGGTATTCAAGAATCTTGTCGAAAATCAACAAGAAAGAAAGATAAAAATTTTGAGGTCCGATAACGGTGGTGAGTTTGTGAACAATGAAATGAATACTTACCTTAAAATGAATGGCATAATTCACCAACAGACAAACTCATATACCCCAGAACAAAATGGAGTTTCTGAAAGGCTCAATCGAACAATTGTAGAACGAGCAAAGTGTTTATTATTCGAGGCAGACTTAAAAAAAGAGTTGTGGGCAGAGGCTATTAATACTGCTATATATTTACGAAATAGATCGCCAGCAACTGGTTTACCAGACAATAAAACACCTTTTGAAATGTGGTTTAAGAGAAAACCAAACGTTAACCATTTTAGAATTTTTGGCAGTCCAGTGATGGTACATGTTCCTAAAGAGAAGCGTTTGAAATGGGACAGGAAGGCCGAGAAGAAAATTTTAGTAGGTTACAGTGAAACTGTAAAGGGATATAGGGTTTATGATCCAGTAAAGAGAAAAGTATCTACAAGCAGGGATGTGGTAGTCTTTGAAAATCATAAAGAAAAAGCCTCAGAACAACAGAAAGTTACAGAAGAAGATAAGGTACTAGTTTCAGTGGGGGATCAACAGCAAATTCAACCCGAGCCAATTCCTGTTACAGAACGTGAACAAAATGAAGGCTCAAGCAGCAATTCCTCAGCCGATTGTGACCGTTTACCTGATGGAGACATGCATGATAGTGACAGTGATTATGTGTTGGATGGAGAAGACAGTGAAGAAGAGTATTCAGTTAATGATCTTGAGTCAGAGATATCTCAACCAACTAGAAGATCACAACGTATGCCCAAACCAAAAAACTTTGACGATTTTGTGTCCTACATGTGTACTAGCAGTTTGGAAGATGACCCTCAAAGTGTATTAGAAGCAATGTCAAGAGCAGATTCGACTCAGTGGCGGCAGGCAATGGAGGAAGAGATCAGTTCATTCAATGAAAACAATGCGTGGGAAGTGGTAGACATTCCACAAGATCGTAAAGTGTCTCTAGTTCAGTGCAAATGGGTTTTTCGCAAGAAAATGGATGCGGAAAATAGTGTTAGGTTTAGAGCAAGATTGGTCGCTAAAGGTTTCACACAAAAATATGGGATAGACTATAATGAGACTTTCAGTCCAGTTGTAAGACATTCGACTTTGCGTATGATGATTGCATTAGCTGTAAAATTAAAATTGGATTTAACACATTTGGATGTAACCACAGCATTTTTGAATGGTGAGTTAAATGAAAACGTTTTTATGCGACAACCGGAAGGTTTTATTGCTCCTGGGCAAGAAAATAAAGTCTTAAAATTAAATAAGGCAATTTATGGGCTCAAACAAGCGTCTAGAATTTGGTATCAAAGGGTTGAAGTAGTTTTAACAGAAATGGACTATCAAAAATCGAAATATGAACCTTGCCTTTTTAAAAAATCACGTAAAAATGGTGTGTTAACTGTTATTGCTCTTTACGTGGATGATTTTTTTATTTTTTCTAATTGTATTGAAGAAACAGAAATTTTGAAAAATAAATTAGGTTCAGAATTTAGAATTAAAGATTTGGGTAGAGCCAGACAGTGCCTTGGAATAAGAATTTTAATAGACCAAGAGAAAAATGTCATTACTTTAGATCAGGAACAATATATTGATAACTTATTAAAGCGTTTTAAAATGAGTGAGTGTAATACTGTGAGTACCCCCATGGAAAATAGTTTAAGTCTTGAAAAAACGCAAGTTTGCAGTTTTTCGATGCCTTACCAGCAGTTGATTGGTAGTTTAATGTACCTTGCCGTCATGACCAGGCCAGATATTTCATATTCGGTAAGCTACCTCAGTCAATTTAATAACTGTTTTAATGAAGAGCACTGGAAGGCTGCAAAACGTATTTTAAGGTACTTGAAAGGCACTAGAAATTATTGTTTGTGTTTTAAAGAGGATGATTTAGAGCTAATTGGCTTTGTTGACGCCGATTGGGCGAGTAATTCTTTTGATAGGAGATCCTATACAGGATTTTGTTTTAAATTGTCAAATGCAATGATTTCTTGGGGCAGTTCAAAGCAAAAAACGGTTGCTTTGTCCAGCATGGAGGCAGAGTACATGGGACTCTCCGAGGCTGCCAAAGAAGCTATTTATTTGAGAAGTTTGTTGGGAGATATATTAGGCAGGAAGTTAAACTGTACCACTATATATAATGATAATCAGGGTGCACATAAACTTGCAGGAAACCCTCTTTTTCACAAAAGATCAAAGCATATAGATGTGCGACATCATTTTGTTAGAGATGTTATTTCTAGCAAGTTAATTGTGATTGAATATTTGGATACTGATAGCATGCCTGCAGATATATTTACTAAAAGTTTGGGTAGTATTAAACATTATAAGTTTGTTAAGTGTTTGGGTCTTATAGCAATGTAAATTAATGTTTTAAAGAAGGAAAAATATTGTTTTGATCTAGTGGGGGTGTTAGAATTAGTTCAAAATCAATATTATAACTTATAGTGTAATTAGCGCCATCTGTCAACTTGATGCATAACAATTAACGCTGATGTCATATATGTCAAAAAGGACAAGATACATGTCAAGTGGATAATGGCCGTTACTCTCGTATTTTATTTGTCTCGTTAGTTTTCATTATTTTGTATTCAGTTAATATAGTTTTTGTGACATAATCTTCAGAACTTTTTATTACCCGAACCATGCCTGAGTTTCAATATAATTAGATTGTTAATTATTTGATACCAGATAACACTTTTAAAAAATAGATTGTAACAAATATATTATACATATTTCCGCAGCGATGTTCAATATCTTAATAATAATAACTATTTTGATACAAGCAAATAATATAGGTACGTGAATAATAGGATACGTTAAGTATTATCTGCATTATTGGTATTAGTGGACGTTCAACGATTTTCGTGACTAATGTTACACTCAAAAGTGTGAAATAAATATTTTTTACAAAAAATGTCACCGACTTTATCAGTTGGTGCACTGAAAAATACAAAATAATATTAATTCTATTGGTGCTGGTTCATATATTAGATTATTAACTAGGTCAAAGACAATTGTGTTCCATTATCTTTGAATAGGTTCACACTTCACATTGAAGGTAGAATGATTGCTATATTAGATTGACAAATTAACTTTGTACACATTGGTACACATACGACAATCAATACAAACAGTATATGCGTGAACAAAGTCTCGGGCATCTTCAAGTGTGCAATAACGTCATTTATTATGATAGCCATTTTCAAGAACTTGGTCAGCTACTTGAAATGGGAATATGTCCAAATAAGATCTTAACCCTGCGTTTGTAAACTGGGGTATCGTATACCCCAGCAAGTTGTTTTTTTTACTGTAACATTTGCTTAAATAATTTGTTATTTCCCTCCCTCCTAGTACCTTCAAGTAAGATTCTGTACTTGCCTACACACTGCTTTCTCAGCGAGTAAGTAGCCTCTGAAACTTGAGCTAGGCCTGCAAATTGTGTTGGGGTATGTAATACCACAGTGTACTAAGTTTTCGATAAAAAATATGACACATAAACCATGCCGATCTGGAACTGACGAAAAACGCCAAAGATTATCGAGTAGATACCATATTTGCCAACGAAAAAAAGATTGTAAGACGCAATATGTTTGTACAAGATGTAAATGTTATATGTGCACGTTGTACAAATATGTGTACAATGTAAAGCTCTAGATAACCAAGAATCTGGCTGAATATTACATTATAAATATTTGTTTTATTTATTTTGAAGTTTATTTGATAAGTTACTAGATATCTGTATTGGTTAGGATACGTTTTTATTTTGTTTTTATTATAGGAAGGAAATATATTGTTTCTGCTTTGGAAAGAAACAGATGTTTACTGTTTTTCGTATTTTTTCTTATTACCTGGTATTTTTGATACTTGGTATAAGTTAAAACAATTAAAATAAATCAAAAAAAACTATATATTTTTTAAAATGGGGTCTGTCATACCCCAGTGTACTAGTTTTGTACTTTCTTGCTAGTGTACTAACACAAGATTAATATATTATGGTTATGATTAGATCTGTATAAAAAAACTAATATTGATTTACACAGTTCGGTAAGATAAATTCTGTTTTCTGGAATAGATAAGTTGTTATTTAATAAATGAAATGCGGCTAATCTGAAATACCTATATACAGATTTCTAGGAGATAATAAAAAATATTACCTACTATTATTCATATATAAATGTGAATTCTATTCCTGTTGACATTATTATAAAGATGTACAAGCTGATCTTAAGTCTTGGAATCACAGCCTTAGGTAAGATAACTTTGTAAATCAAATAATATTCTCAAAAATTTGTTTTCTACAAGTTTTACTACAATTGGGTACTTGACTAATTTTTTGAACAATTATTATTTTGTAGTTAGACATTCAATTAAGCCAAAAAAATACAAACAAAAATTCCTAGTCTATTTTGAAAATAAGAAAAAATATATTCAAAAATTGTTTTTAAATTTCCCGCTTGAGTTCTAAAAACGGTTGCAACGTCCCACGGCATTAAAGAAAGGAGGAATAGAGCAGAGAACACTATCTGACCAGAGAGAAGATACAATATTGTATGTTCTCTCTGAGGAGGAATTGTTCATCGACTTGACTACTACGTCACTATCTTGGTCGATTTTGATAGGCGTTCGCAGTCACGTGATAATTAGTTTGAAATTAAAACTATTTAAATTGATTACATTTTAAATTCTAAGAGAAATTTAACCTGCATAATGTGATTTTTGTTATGTTAGGACTACCTAATATCGTCCAAACATCACTTTATATTGAATTTTCATTAATGTCAAGTACCCAATTATACATTGCATTGACAATGCCACTTATTTTTTTTTACACAATTTGATATTTTTAAGTTGGCACCACTGCTACTGAGGCCAAGCGCAGGCCTATAGATGGCCGCATTGTTGGGGGTATGGATGCAAATATACAAGATTACCCCTATCAATTGGCATTTATGGACGAGGAGGACGAACAGAAATATCTAGCATGCGGGGCAGTTCTGATTCATCCCAGTTGGGCTCTGTCAACAGCATCTTGTGTCGATGGGTAAAATAATATATTATTCGTTTGTTGCGTTTATACTTAGACCACGCAGCTTACCTTTGTTATGGTAAGCTGAGCTTAGACTAGAACACCTAAATTAGGCTGGGTTGGACATTTAAACTTTTCTTTTTACTTTCCTACGCTACTATAGTATAGTATCGAGATTTTTACAAATGTTGACGTTTCAGAGTTTTCTAAGTCTAATAAACATATTTTCAGCCATTGGTCTGTCTGTCCGTCTGTCTGTGAAAGCATTACCTCGGGAACGGATCGGTGTATTTTGTTGCTTTCTTTTTTATTTTGTTTGGTACTAATATCACTCGCCGGTGGCACTGAATGAGAGTCCTGTATACACTGGTTGTTGAGCTATAGCCAATTAACGTGATTTGCTCAAGACTATAGCGCGAAAACGGCTCTAAGGATTTCGATGAAACTTGCCTAAGGTATTCTTCTGAGAGCTCTATTCCACCCACATATAGCGCCATCTCTGAGAAAAAGCACAAAAAAAGTTATGCTTGAATAAAAATCCGTATTTTCCACATGATCATTGTTGTTTGTCTTGACATGCTGAAAAAAATGAGTGGTAGGATTTGACCAGATGATTTTTACTTTCCTACATATATTATCGTCGCTATGTAAGGAAAGTATTGTAATAGTGTAAAATTTTTCATTCACTGGAATTTGCCTGCGAGCGGTAGGAAAGTCGTGTGAGAGGACACACCAGATTTTTTACATTTGGAATCTACGACGACGACTGTTATTGAAATTTATCTCTAAAAAAATTTAACGCCAAACTTTAATATGATTCGATGACCTTGGAAAGGGGCATGACGTCAGGATATCGTTGGACCTCTAGTGGGGCCCGCTTTGTTGTGGCCACTGTAGCTGTGAAAAGAGTTTATTGTTTGTTCGCTATTAAAAATTCAATTTAACAAATCCAGACTCCCAAAATGAGTTATCCATGGTGTTTTGTGCCTGGTTATGAAAATACAAAAACAAGTTTGGTTCAATTTTTGAAACCCACCCAGTACTACTACTAATTAAAGAAATAGTAAAAAATCCTATTAATTACCAAAAACTATGACGTAATTTTTATATTGACGAACCATGTAAAATTTGATGGTAAACAAATATTATTATTATTATTATTTTAATACGAAATTTTTCTTCCAGCTTTACCGAGATGAGCCTTATATCTAACAGTACAAACCTTAGTAGAGGTGAATTACATCCGGTATCCAGGATAATTCGGCATCCAAATTATCGCAAAGTTGGCGACAACAACATTGCCCTGCTGCATCTAGCAAAACCACTTACATGCAAAAACTGCAGGCCAATTCCAATCGCTAGAATAAATCCAAGAACAGGAGAAAATGTAGTCTTAACAGGCTGGGGAGATTCTGACCGATTGAAAGTTGTAACAGTACCTGTATATAATTTTTATGAATGTAGAGAATATTATAAAGAAAATTCTGTTATTGTTAGCGATAATGCATTTTGTATAGGATACACGAACGGTGGAAAAGGTTTTTGTTTTGGTGATTATGGTGGTCCAGCTGTGATAAATGGTCAACTGGCTGGATTAATGGCTTTCCAAGAGGAAGGATGTGCACTAGCTCGTGCACCTGCAGGTGTTACCAATGTGGTTAGGTTTTTACCTTGGATCAAACAGGTGACAGGCATCCGATTCGACTAGTTAGTTTCTCTTAAATGTTCGAAGGATACCTACTATTTGATATTCCATTCCATTTTACATAATGTTTTCTTCAGTGATTTGATAAGAATTTTGTCTGATTTGAATGTACAAGAATAAAATTGTGAATGAAATACATGCTATACATATAGTATTGCCAGCACTTCTTTTTCAAAAAAGAAAAATATATCATTAAAATCGGAGCACGAACATAAAAAAGTACCCATTTATTATCCTATAGGATACGATGTGCTAATTTATTGCTCTAATCGCTAATTTTGTGCTCCAAAACTTTCACGGGAAAACAATAATGAAGATGGGGGTTGAAGCGTAGCGTTACTCTTGACACCCCCAAATTTTGAAAATATTATTGAGCTAAAGACTTTGGGGGGATAGGGGTGCTCAGTACCTACTTCAATGCAATGATTTTTATGTTCAATATTGCACTTGACATGGTGAAGTATCGATTTGCCGTTTTACAGAACTTCTAAATTAAACAATGGGCGTAGCAGATCTTATTTTCATTTACAAGAGTTTAAATGAAAAATAATTGATTTTATAATATATTTATTCATAATTCAAACCAAACAGTGTATATAACTGATAGGAATGCTATCCGTAACAACAAAAACGATCTACACGAGAATACAACAATGATTTATTCGACCATAGAGAGTACAGTTTGTCTCACGAATCATGGCTATGGTGTGTAATCATTCGAGGTACGTACATATCGCTATACGTCTCATCGCATCTCATTATCATGAAATTCTCTACTACGTTTGTCGATCTAAGCTACGACCACTGAATGTCAAGTTTATGTCCTTTTATGCAATGATAGGGCGCTGCACGTATGTCCAAAGGCAACGCAAGCTGTATTTCATAGGCGTCACAAAGTCATTGTGACATTTCAGATAATTCAGGTGCATAAATTTATATTTCATAACTCAAGCAATAAATTTGTATTTTGTGTGTCTGCATTATTGTTGATAATAAATCTTTCATATTATGTTTGCTTTTTTAATCAATCGGTATTTTTTCTCTAATTATATAAACTTCCTTAAATGCCATATCTTAGCTCGAAATCGTTACGCCACTGATTTACTCCCGTCAGTTGGATTCATCCATTTTTCGTGTTTTCAAGGCAGACGCCAACATTCGTGAAACAAACTGGTCACATTCGACTGTCTTGACAGGTTTCACTCGTCATTTGCCAAAATAGTTTGGCTCAAGAAGCGGCTCTCGCTTAAAAAAGAAAGCAGATCATGATCACGAAGATAACAAATCATTTCGTCAATGTTCTTCGTCCATGAGGCCACGCCACAGATATGCAACTTCTGTGATCTCATATGGCTACGCAGAGAAGCATAGGAAGTTTACTCTCCTGTAATCCAACTTTCCTGTCCATGGTACAGGTCTATTGTACCATGCTCCTGTCAATGAAAGCTTGGAGGTAGTCTTGGAGAGAGAAAACGACTCTCACTACACGGAGGTAGTGTTCTCCAATGAAAGCTCAATATTCCATTTTATCTAAGGACAAATCATACTTCGTCTCGAGGTTTCGGAAGTGGTTTTTCAAAAGCTTCAGTGGAGTACATTCACTAGGGAAAAGGCCACCTACGTCAGGGTAATGCGCGAAGTGCTGACGTCTCGTCTGTGGCGTGCGGTATACATTACCAACAGGTAACCAAACATCTGGCGTGGGGGACGAAATGTCAGGGTAAGGTAAAAAAAAAACAAAATAAAGTGTTTATTTACATTAGTGCTCGTTACCAGTTTATTCCACCTATTCTGTTTCAGCGGTATCTGAAATCCCCGTTCAACTTCGTCTTGCATAAATGGGGCAACGTTACTTATGATTTCTCGGACTTGGCTCTGAATTACCACCAACCCTTTAAGACCAACGCCGAAGTGGAAACTCACCTTCCAGAAAGTATAAATTTTGACTACAGCATGAACAGCGTAAAACTAAACAGCAGAGACCATTGTAAGGATCTCGGAGTCACATTACAATCAAACTTTAGTTTTAATTTGCATTACAATCAAATTATGAAAAGAGCGTACAAAATGTTGGGCTTCTTAATCAGAAATAGTAAAGACTTTCAAAATGTTAATACCTTAATAAAACTATACAATGCTCTTGTTAGACCTCATTTGGAGTATGCTCAGTAATTTGGTCACCCACAGCAGATAGCAAGATTGACTTAATAGAAAGAGTCCAAAAGAAATTTGTAAGGTACCTATATTTTAAACAATCTTCAATTTATCTAGTCTTTCCTTTGTTGATACCATATAAAAGTATGCTGGAGACTTTTAATATGCAATATTTGTACACAAGAAGGGTAATGCAATCTGTAATGTTTACGTATTTTCTCCTGAATAACATTAAATTTCATGTTCCTAAGGTTAACTTGAGACTTAGAGAATACAATTTATTTAAAACGAGTCCTAGAACTTGCTCTCCTTTAAACTGGATGCTATCGGACTGCAATTGTATATTAGCTGGGAGAAAGATTGATATCTTCAACACATCTGTTAGCCAAATTAGAAAAATCTGTCTTGATGGGCCCTAAAATTTATTACAATGCAAGGTTATCTAGAATAAGTTCTTTGTATGTTAAACCTATAGTTTTCGCCTGGAAAATTGTTGTGATAATATGTGTGCAATGTATTGTGTTGGTAGTTAAGTTTTTGTTGTAGTTTTTAATTTTTGACCGACTTCCCAAAAGGAGGAGGTATACAATTCGATTGTGTGCTTTTTTTTTTTTTTTTTTTTTTTTTTTTTTTTTTTTTTTTTTTTTGGTTTGTGCGCGCCTTTCATATAGTAAACGCACTCCGATTTTGATGATTTTTGATTCATTTGAAAGAGGAGGATTGAGAAATGGTCCCATATTCATAAAAACGGGAATCCGACATCGCGTTCCCTCCGAAAACCGCCCCCGAAGGGGGTGGAGTGGGCAAATTTTGTCGAAAATTGAAAATCTGCGTTGATATAATTACAGATAGGACAATATCCGGAAACGTTTAAATGGAACATTTTTTCAAAAGAGTAACGGTTTTCGACATAGAGACATTTTAAATTCTCAAATATACCTATTTTCGCTATGTGGAGAGGGCGATTTCTGTCGAAAATTGAAAATCTGTTTGCAGTACATGAAAGACATAATTATTTGTAGCAACATTTATATTGAACATTTTTCCCTTAGAGTTACGGTTTTCGAGTAAAATCGGTGTTAAAATGGTAACAACTAAAATATTCAAGCGTATTTCCGCAGCGATGTTCTGAGATCTCAATAATAACAACTACAAGCAAGGAATATACGTGGGTAATAGAATAAGTACTATCTTCATTGGTATTAGTGAACGTTCAACGATTTTGGTGACTACTGTTACACTCAAAAGTGTGAAATAAATATTTTTTACAAAAAATTGGACCGACTTTATTAGTTGGTGCACTGAAAAGTATAAAATAATATTAATTCTATTGGGGCTGGTACTTGTGAAGTTGGTGCCAAAAGTTACCAATCTATCTGCAACTGCACAACTTCAAAAGTAACAGCACCAATAGAATTAATATTATTTTATACTTTTCAGTGCACCAACTAATAAAGTCGGTCCAATTTTTTGTAAAAAATATTTATTATTTTCTCTCTTGAAAACGGACAGATTACGTAAAGACTTTAGTTCTTTTCTTGATTCATGTACACCACTGAAATGTGTCAAAAACTGGTTCATGCCGATTCTTGCGCTGAGCGCTGATGACGTGGTGACCTTTTCTCTAAGTGAATGGACTCTACCCGTGTACCCGTTATTCAAAACAGTTTTGATCTCCATTTTGAATTTAATCAGAGGTGCTGAGCGAATGTAACTGTTATTTTTACCTATTTTTATTATTTAAGGTATGATTATCTCTAAATAATCAAAGATGTGTTAATACAGGGGCACAGTAATTCTTAATCCCTTACCCTGCTTTACCGGTTCTTGGTCTCCAAGATTCCTAGAATGCGGGAGAAACTCGTCATCTTCGCAAATTTTAATCTTCTCCGCTTTGTAGATGCGAAGAAAATAGAAAATAGACTGTAACAGACAGACATAGATGTAAGGAATCCTGAAACCATAGCAAGTGCTAGGGTGGCTCCAAGGGTTCCGTACGGTTGTACAGGTTATTCTGTAAACTAGATTCTGTAGTTTTTTAATTTTACCCCCAGTATTTGCGGAGATAAGGGAAACAAGATCAGTTTTTGTCTGTTTTTCTTAGTTTATTTTAAAATTTTGAAAGTCAATACATTTGTATTACTAATAACGAGCTCCTTCAGTTGAAAGTAATTTAGTACGTCTTTATGCCTGTTATTTGTTCAATCCAACTCACATATTTAACCAGATTAGTAAAACCTGATGGAGAATTAGGTTTTCCACATCCCTCTTGAAAAGACATTAGCCCACTCAATTGACCATTTATCACTGCCGGGCCACCAAAATCACCGAAACAAAAACCTTTACCACCCTTCTGGTATCCAGCACAAAATATGTTATCGTTTATAATGATAGAATGATTCTCATAATATTCCTTACATGTTTCAAAATTATATACAGGTATTGTGACAACCATTAAACGGTTGTTGGTGGCCGCAAGGCCTAACCCTCTACTTCCCCAGCCTGTTAAGACTACCTCATCTCCTGTACGTGGATCAGTTCTGGAGATTGGTATTGGATGGCAGTTTTGGCACGTGAGTGGTTCAACTAGTTCCAAAATTGAGATGTTGTTGTCTTCTTCTCTAGGATTAAATTTTGGGTGTCTAATAATCTTTGTAATATTTGTAGATTCGCTGTTTCTAAGGTATGTGCTATTATATTTAATGGTGATCATTGATAGAAGTGGAAAGCTAGAAAAAAAAATGTGTTGGTTTTCATTTATTATATTATGTAAGAGTTTTCTTACGATAAAGAATCTGAAACAGAATATATAAACAACCAGTTAGTTATTCTGTGGTTTAAGGCTAGCGTTTGATAATATAATAGATTTTACCCGTTGGAACAAGATGCTGACGTCAGAGCCCATTTTGGATGAATCAGAACTGCTCCGCAAGCTAAAAATGATGGCTTTTCATCGTTCTCATCAATAAACGCTAATTGGTAAGGGTAATCTTCTATATTTGCATTTTTACCCCCAAGAATCCGGCCATCTATGGGCTTAGGCTTGGCCTTGGCCTCAGTGGAGCCAACTTAAAAAAATAAAATTGTATAAAACATGAGGGCGCAAATGAGACAGAGTATCGATGCATTGAATTTTGTAAAACTTCAAGTGAAAAGGCTTTGGATAATTTTATATGTAGTTTGAGTTTGAAATTAGTCTTACCTGAGAAAATTATTACAAGACTGATGATCAATAATTTGAGCATCATGTTATGAATTTAAATAACAACATTGGAATGCATAGGTATTTATATTGGACTAGATGCAATAGTCTTTGTTATCTATCATCAGAAATAAGATTATTATTTAGATTATCATAGTTCGTGTCCTCAGCAGTGACTGATTAACAATCGCTTGGTATAATCAGTAATCACTAATGCATCGCTTAGGTCATTTGTTTACTGATAGCTGTCATATTAAAGACGTCAACTTTTCTGTTTACTATGGACACTGCTGTGGACACGACTGATATGCATCGCTAAGTTCACTAAGTGCATTTGTCAAAAGAATTGAAATCATTTAATTCGACATTTATAATTTGTTTCACGAATGATGGCGTCTGTCATTAAAACACGAGAAACGAATCAATTCAACTGACGGGATTAACGATAACGTAACGTAACGATTTCGAGATAAAATATAGTATTTCAAATTTTCTTATACTTTTCAAGGAAATTTATATAATTAGGGAGAAAATAATATCGATTGATTAATAAGCGATAATATGAAAGATTTAGGGCCGATTTCATAATCAAATTTAATCTCTTATTAATTTTAATCCTAGATTAAAAATTTCATACATTTTTTGGTTGGACATATAATTCAAACTAACTTTAGAAAAACGAAAGAGAAGGTAACTAACGTTGTAAAAGTTATTGAAAATGCACTATTTTTATTCCATCATCGAGATATGACTTAAACAAATTGGAGAATTAACTAATCTCCCATTAAGGATTCATTATGAAATCGGGAACGGATCGGTGTATTTTGTTGCTTTCTTTTTTATTTTGTTTGATACCAATATCACTCGCCGGTGGCACTGAATGAGAATCATATGTACAGTGCATCCCATTTTGGTTGAGACAGCCAGGTATCTCGGATGTTGTTGAAGATAGAACCTTGCGGTTTTCGCGTTCCTGTGCCACTTTTTGGTGAAACTCAAGATGGCCTGAAAAGATTTTGCCTAACTTCTTTTGTTCATGAGTTAGAGGGCGTTTTTGAAAATTCACATTTTTTGGATTCACCACATAATTCCATAATTCGTGAAACAAACTATTCGTATATAATGATGATTTCGAGATGGAAACATAACAAGCGTTGTGTTAAGCAAATGTCAAATTTCTGATATACGATTCTTGCGTTTGAAAGTTTGGCTGGTTTATGGTTTCGATTGGTATCGTTAAATAAAGCGCTTGTGTTTTGTATCTCGAAATAATCATTGGAGAATTTGAAAATGGAAGAAGAAACAGCATTATCTGTTCAATATATTTAAATATTTATAATGTGGAAAATGAAACGATAGATGTCCATAATAAAATTTTGAAATAACAGAAACAAAAGATAGGTTATGTTTACTGATAGCAGTCGTCAACTTTGTGATTATACTGATCACTACAACCGATTGGTGATCAGAACCTGTTTTAGACAGATACTGAAATACTGATGTTGATATGCATTAGGTTCCGATTCAAGTCAGGCTAGGTGTGAACGTTTTCCTATTAAAGAGCCTCTAAAATGGCGCGATTCTTAGATATACACGAGGCTGCCAACGCTCTTCTGAGAGTAGGGCACTTCAAGAAAAATAAAAATATTCATAAATCTATGAAACGAACAATGTCCTCCATTGTTGTTTCAGACATGAAAAGAGGCGGTAGAAAAAATATCAGTAGCCCAACCTTTTTAAATTGCCATCTACAGCAGGTTGTCTCTGTCTAAAGGAGTACTCAGAGCAAAAAGACTGGGTTCTTCCATGGTACAAATTGTACCATGGATTATTCTTTCTTCCTGACTCTTGACTTAGAGCATATAGCATAGTGTAAAGCTTACACTAGGAAAGAGAGGTGACTTGTAACATCCATTACCTGCGTGTGTTGGGTTTTGTGACCAAATTATGAAGAAGACGCCATGTTTTGGTGACAAACATTGGTGGTGACATCGTTCGAATTTTGTGATTTTGTGACTAAATTGGTGATAAAAACTTCAATATTTTCGTTGGATTATTATGGTAGGGTGCACCTACAAGAAGGAGTTTCTGGAGAGGGAAAAAACCGTAAAAGAAACACTCTTGCGGGATACCCCTGGATTGGATCATTCCAAAAAGTTTCTAAAAAACTTTGATACTGCAAGATCCAAAAGGTATTTGGAATACAAGGCAAACAGTGCCTTGGAATAGCAACCTGCAGTAGTGAGGAAGTATCCTCCCCAACCCCAACCAGATACTGGAGTTCATTAGAACTCTGGAACTGGAAGGCGAGTTGTAGACCGCGTATAGGCGAGTGCAACTCAGGTAGGGGGCACAATAGACCTTATGGTCGCAGTGCAATGTAACCCTCTCTTAAATCTAAATCTATGGTAGGGTGTTCTATTTATGGCTGCAAAAGACGCAGTGAGCAAAAGGAGCCAGATATTTTATTTAACAGGTAAAAAGCAATGTACAGTTGGTCTTTCTGGTTACAAAATTAAAATTTATTCTGTTATCAATATATTATTTGGTAAAATAATCATACTTCTAGTCAGGCCTTACCTAAAACCTCCTATTCCTATTCATTTCAAGTTGAATTTTTTGTTCATTATTCTGTAATATTAGTTAAAAATCAAAACTTGAACTAATCGTACATGGTTTTTCCAGTGGCGTTGCACTTACATAACAATTTTATTTTAATATATTGATATATCAACATAGTAGCTTTTCAGACACTTTTCAGGGTTTAAGGAAATGTATCTGTAATGTAAATATGTCAAATATTTATTTTTCAGATTTGCTATCAAAGATCCCAACAGAGTTGTACTTTGGACTCAAAAAATGGACAGGGCTGCTTGGATAATCACCTAAAATAACAAAATTGGCTCAAAGCACTTTATAATATTTGGGAAAAAAACTCGCCTGCGTGATGATGCAATTGCTAATTCGAAATTGTTGTGTAAGTATATTGCAGGCCTTGTGAAATGCCAGTTCTTGAAAAAAATGTGAAGAAAGTCAGTTAATTCTAAGTATATAAATGTAATATTACATTTTGTGATGAAGAGATAATGTGAAGTAATATATCCTGTAAGAAATCAGTTCACTAAACTTGTATTATTTAAGGGACAATAATGTAAATTATCAGTAAGTTTCACGAATTGGTAAATAATTGAACGTGTTGAATCTCTTTTCCTGTTGTTATTCAATATTTTATATAATTGTTATTGCTACTTTATAAGATTTGAACTCTATATTCTTTTTTTTATTTAAATAATTACAATAGCTACAATAACGTAATTGGAGACTTGGTCTATGTGAATTTGAATTAAATTGTAAAAGGTATTGAATTATTGTGTTATACCATGTATTCCAATTTCCAAGAATTAAAATGAAGGATAACATTCTTAGTTGTTTTATTTTGTAACATTCAACGCCAATCTATTTGGATAAATCTTGATGCATCTAACCGTTTTTATAAAATCTATATTTTAATTCAGTATGTTTAAAATTTCCACCTTGAGGTAAACTCAATGGAAATTCTGTCATTGATCATTTCAATAGATTCATAATAAATTCAGACGCTACGTGTGTTACGCCACTGGCGAACCCCTTTTTGGTGACAAATTGCCTCATTTTCGGCTGCATCGTTACGAGTGCCCTCTCTTTCCTAGTCTAAGGTGTAAAGTAAGTAAATAGATTAGGTTAGGTTGAGTATAGGCGCAGGCGCTGTCAAGTCACTTTAATCTCCTATATTTGTGGAACCTGAATACCAATAATATCGAAAAAAGATCTAAATGAATATAAGTAATGATAAGATATGTTTGTCTCTATTATTCAGATAAAGTTTGAAAACATTGTGATAACTGGATTAGATTAGGGTGCTTTTTCATAGTTGAAATGACAATTTGAATTTAAATTTTTATTATATATAATTTTATTTTAAGGATAGATAATCAAAAGAAATATTGTACCGCGTAGATAAAAATGTTCACTCTAATAGGTACTGTTCATCGCTAAATAATGTTCGAGCTGGTTATCTTTCTTGTGATCATTGTCTTAGGTAAGATGTAACAATTAAACGAAATAACGATTAATTCATCAAAATTATACATATTTATTGCATAGGTACTGCTGTCACATTTGCTCCCCAAACTAAGTATTAGTTACCTACCTTTTGTTAAACATTTAATGTAGCTAATGGTTAGAATCTTGATTAATCAGCTGAAACAGAGTCTTATCTGAATAGACCAAACTGCACTAATTTAATTTTTGGATAAAAATGGCAAATAAAGATAAGCTCTAAATATCTATTCGTAACTATGAATGTGAATTCTAGAATATTAACCGGCATTTTTTCCAGATTTTGGTGTGTTTTTAATCATACTTTTCATGAACTCTATTTTTTTCTGAGATAGCATCAGTTTGTTATCTTCTATATTAATAATTCTGTCAAGGGGTACAGCAGGCTCGATTGAAACCTTGTCTGAAAAATAAAATTAAAAATAGTTTTTTTTAGGGATTTAAGATTCGAACCGTAATGATGAGTACAACTGCTATCTCCCCTTTTCTTGATTTCAACTATACTTATGTATAGCTGTTTGCCAGCAACAGCAATTCCATAACAAATTACTGTTTATCTACCACAATACATAATTAATCGTGTAAATTTTAAACAAAGGTTGGGTGTTCCATGCCTGTGCGTAATTCCAGTGACGTCCGACATTGTCGTTCCATGTTGAAGAAATAATTTGATCTTGCTTGAATCAGATAATATAATTAATCATTATTGGATCACACTTGTATCAGTAGTATTAAGCTTAACAGGCAGCGAGATGCCTCCGATCTAAGTACGAATTCGAAATTTCAAGTCTCTAAACCGTATGGGGCCTGAGAAATCGTAGCTGATTCCATCTATAGAAAGAACCGAAAGTAATAAAAACTTTTTAAACATAAAAAATAATGATTTTGATATATATAAAATATATCCGCCAAATTCGAATTGTCGAGTATTTTCTTCAATTCTAATGGTTTCAAAAGCTCAATGTCAATAGAATTTGACGTAAATCGCACATGTACTGTCAATCCTCCAATACGAAGTGCTTAAAACAGAAATCTCTTTATTTTGTTAATTTATGCATTTATGTTAGTTTGTTTTGAAAGTTGATTTAAAATAAAAAATATTTATCTAAAAACGTTTGCAGTTTTAATGTATTATAATTATTAAACACAATGAACTATGCTATACGAATCTATGCCTTGCCTAATATTCCTTGAAAACCGATAACTAAAAAAAATATCTACCTACATGTTGTAAGAGATTGTGTATTATGAGTCACAATTCACCCGAGCGAAGCCGGGATTTTATCTAGTTCAAAATAATCGATCGATAAAGTTTGAACGCCATTGATCTTCTCTTCTATAATTATTGGATATGATTTATTGAACTTTGTCTATAAAAAAAATCCCGATGGCCTGTAGTCAGCGGAAAGGTAAATTTTTCAAAATTCATTGAATTGAAATTTTAACAACCTTTTCATTGGTATACCTACATGTTATTAAATAAAATTGTCATAGCCTTGCGGTTAGAGGTTTTTGTTTTGGCTGTTGAATATAAAGCAGACAGGGTTCGAGTCCACTTCAAGGCAGATTTTTTTTCGTCTATTTCTTTTCAATAAATATACTATATATTTTTTTAATCAGGGTCTATATTAAGATCTCCTGAAAATGTACAATTACATCAAATTTATATTGAGTGTTCATGTTTTATCAATATTTGTTATTTTTTTTATTAATTTTTATTTTTACCTGTGTATTTTATGAAAAATTACTTTGAACAAAAGTTGTAGGTACTGATTATATCTATAACCTAAAATTATTTTTAATAATATTTACACTACTGCTCTTTTTTGATAATTTTTTTAAATGTTTGAATGGTCGCCATTTTGAAACTACTTACCCGATATTGCCCAATAACGAACTCGACCGAGATATTTGAGAGATTGATTTTTGTAGCAAATTTGAACTTGATACCTTCAAAACTGCGACCTCTATAGTGTTAACAAATTTCGTAATATCCCATATATATATATAAACTTTTGAACCAAATGTTTTTTGGACTAACTTATAGACATATAACAACATGCCGTTGAAATTTTTTCGAAATTCAAAAGTGTGAACGATCGCAATAGGTATATTTCTATAAGAAATTTACCTAAAAGTAGTGGCCAAAAATGAAACCCGGCTCACCTGTACGAAAGGCAAGTACATTACCACTACACCAACTTAGAGTATTTATTTTCGTGATTCTATACATTGATAAATAGTGTAGAACATTCTCGATTAATGTCATGTCAAGATTCAGATATATAAAGCCGTGTCGATCACGGGTCACAGTCAGTTGATAACAGTCAGTCTGTGGAATAGATGTTAATAGTAATACAGTCGGTAAAGACAGTGACAGTTTAGATTGTCAAGGTGACAAGCGGTGACAGGTGTACTACAACAGAGGGTCGTGTACGGGGTGTTTGAAAATAAATTATTGGAAGCAATCTGCGAATTTTGAGTACTACGCAAGTGAACTCACCCCACAACGTTTAGCACAGGGTTAAACGTTACAATATACTTATCTGATGTTCTTCAATGACCACACTATTCATTAAATGTCCAAAGAAGTCTCTTCACTTATTAATATGTATATAGATATGTACGAATTGCTTGTCTTAATATAATAATGGTTGTCTCTGGCGATAAGTCGGTTCGAGGTTCTGCCACAGCTTTCCTAAGGTGACCTGTGGTTCTACAGTGTAATGTTTTTTTGTTTTTTTCAAGTTGGTATCACTGAGGCTAAGCCCAAGCCTATAGATGGCCGTGTTATTGGAGGTAGAGATGCAAATATAGAAGATTACCCTTACCAATTGGCATTTATGGACGTGGAGAACAATAAACAATTATTAGCTTGCGGGGCAGTTCTGATTCATCCAAAATGGGCTCTAACGACAGCATCTTGCTCCAAAGGGTAAAAAAAATATTTTTTCAACAATAACTGATATTGAATTAAAAGCCTGATGATACAAATGTCAGATGTTAGGCTAAATATATTTGAAAATAATATCAAAATCAGATTTCTCCGCCAAAGTTTGGAATACCCATGACTTCTGGCTAAATTATCTGTTTTATTGAAAATATTTATTACAAAAAATTGGACCGACGTTATTAGTTGGTGCACTGAAAAGTATAAAATAATATTAATTCTATTGAATAAATTGTTTTATGGGTTTTACAATAATAAATTTCAAATATATAAAAGTGCTCAATTTACTTTCGGGCACTTAATGTCGTATATTGTCTAAGTATACCACATTTCTTTGAAAAACAGATAGACATACAGATCAAGGGTTAAAAATTAGTTTCATTACGTAGCTACTTGGGATAGCGGTAGGAAAATAATAAATACCGACATGGTCATAACACAAAAATTGACGTAATTGTTGAAAACCAAATTATAGTTTCTTTAAAACGTTTGTGAGGGTGAATGTTGTGAAACAACTACTCGGTAAGCAAATACTCCATCCTGCATTGGATAATATCATCGCTGGTAGGTGCAACATGACTCAGAATTTATTCAATACAAATATTGAAACATCCACGATTCATATATGTGTATCTAATGGGTTCTAATAAGAGAAAAATTGTCGGTCATACAATTGATGCAACTGTAATGTCTTCCGAATGAAAATAAAGCATAAAGGTTTGAAGGTTTTGCAATTTGTATTGAATACTATATCAATCATATTGCAATTACCAGCGATGGTGTCGCCCAATGTAGGATGGA
Organism: Crioceris asparagi; assembly: GCA_958507055.1. NCBI lineage: Eukaryota > Metazoa > Arthropoda > Insecta > Coleoptera > Chrysomelidae > Crioceris > Crioceris asparagi. The sequence continues at coordinate 2,927,611 of OY293826.1, forward strand.
ATATTTTGGGTACTTTACTAATTAACTCAAAAAAAGATACAAAAAATATACGAGTCTATTTTGAAAATAAAAAAATATATTTTTTAAATTTCCCGCTTAAATTCTAAAAACGGTTCCAACGTCACAATCTTCCTTAGTTAGTGTCCCACGATATTAAAGAAAGGAGGAATAGAGCAGAAAACACTATCTGACCAGAGAGAAGATACAATATTGTATGTTCTCTCTGAGGAGGATTTGTTCATCGACTTGATTACTACGCCACTATCTTGGTCGATTTTGATAGGCGTTCGCAGTCACGTGATAATGGATTTGAAATTACAACTATTTAAATTGATTATATTTTAAATTCCAAGAGAAATTTAACCTTCATAATGTGATTTTTGGTAAGTTAGGACAACCTAATATCGTCTGAACATCACTTTATATTGAATTTCCATTAATGTCAAGTACCCAATTGTTGTTTTTATCGTTGTTAGGTAGAGTAATAGTAATTCAAATAAATTGGGAGGAGATTATTTTAATAAAGGTAAAATATAGTTTAGCAAGAAATGAGTAGTTTCGAAGCTTTTGCTCAACTATGTATAGGTATATTTAAGAGAACAACATTATTAATATCAAAATATTATGTATTTCTAGTTTTCCAAGACCATCCTTGATTACCATCAAATATAATAGTTCATACCTTAATACTAGCGAATCTACAACTCTGTCCAAGATTATCATTCACCCACACTATGAACCTTTTGGTAAAGTAGACAACAACATTGCTGTTTTGGAACTAGCCGAACCACTTACATGCAAAAACTGCAGGCCAATACCAATATCCAGAAATAATCCAAGAACTGGACAGAACGTCACCATAACTGGTTGGGGCAACTTGCAAGCTTTAGGGCCTTTCGAACGATTGAAAGTTGTTACAGTACCCGTATATAATTATACTGAATGTGTAGAATATTATCAACTTGGTGACCTGCCTGTTACCGAGAACATATTTTGTGCCGGATACCGTGAGGTTGGTGGTATAGGTTTTTGTTTTGGTGATTATGGTGGTCCAGCTGTGATAAATGGTCACCTGAGTGGTTTAATGTCTTTCCAATTAGGATGTGCTAAGCCTGATGCTCCTTCAGGTTTTGTCAATGTGCTTAAATATGTAAATTGGATCGAACAGGTAACAGGAATAAAAACCAACTAGCTTATTTCAACTGTGCTGGATGAAGATTTAAATTGTTTCATTTTCCATTATGTTATTTATAAATAATTACATATTTTTTGTTAGATAAGTATATATGAATAAAATTTGAATGATATTATTTAATATTGTAAGTTTGTGTAAAACTCATATCCTGAGGGCTAGGTTAATTTTTTAGTGCATACTAGAATTTAAAATTTTCACAAAAAATTAAATTCATGGGATCGAACCAAGAAACTAGATGGACGCAAATTTAACAATTTACAGAAACCTTTTTCGGAAGAGAAACAGCGTCTCTATAACGGCTGCTTTTGTCACTACCAATTCCACACCTCACTTGGATGATGGAGGCAACATGGAAAAACAATGAGACTGAAAATAGATAAATAATAGCCATACCTTACGATGTCTCAGCTCCATCCTGAAGAGCAGTGTTGCTAGAATGGCACAGTTAGAAATCATTACAATCTGGTATGAAAAATCGCAACTTTCTCTTAACTAAGAGAAAGCATGTAATAACAAGCCTATTTTTTTTAAATTGTGTCTAAAAGATGATGACCTTCTCTTCTTGAACATTCTTCTACTCTAGACATTATACTCGCATAACATTAATGGAGAAATATTCTGAATTTCGATTTCTGTTCGAATATTTTCTTTCAATTCGTCGATACTTTTAGGATTATTGATGTAAACTCTGGATTTTAAATAGCCCCATAAACGAAAAATCACAGAGTGTTAAGTCACATGATCTTGGGGGCCACTGGAGATCACGAAACCATGAAATTAGGCATCCTGGAAACATCTGCCGCAGGACATTCATGGATGCGCGGGCAGTATGACTTGTGGCGCCGTCCTGCTGAAACCACATGTTTTCAGGAGAACGCGTAAGAGAGTTTATTGATGAAAGGCTCATAAAAATAAAAAGTTGGTGCAAAAAGTCTTCTATTGCTGATACATCAATTAAAATTTTTTAATAATTCTGACATTATGTGTAGTTATGTCATGTTTTTTAGTGCAACATCCAATTAAGTTAATTAACTGTTAATCCTCTCAGTTCTATTTTTTTAACCATGAACTTTGTGAAGTAAAAACTCATCTATAAAATGATACCATTAAATTTATTCTAAACCTTTAGACTCATAATTTTAAGTGCGATAGTTCTTAAAATGACCGCATATATCGCATGCTAATTTAGTTGTGTCAATAAACTAGCACCTAGTAATGATTCTTGGAATATGCTTTTTTTTTAGCGGAAGCACCATTGATAAAATTATTTGGTTTAAATTTTTTCTCACCTAAGGCAATAATTATAATACTGATGATAAGCTTAAGCATCATGTTATGGATATAAATAATTGCAAAGAGCAAATTCCACATTTAAATCTCAATAGTAGTGATATTTTTTGTTATCTCTACTTGAGATGAGAATATAATTTATTTGGATTATCTGTTCAGTTCTAAAAAATAGCTTATCTATCAGAAAAATTGCTTTTTTTGTAAATATTCTCATCATCTTTTTTATTGGCCTACCAATGTTCTTGACAAATTTACCTTGTATAAACTATATAGATGAAAATCTGAGTTTATGAAATCACTTGCAATGATTGCTCGAAACTTTACGCAGCTCAAACTGGCAGACATTTTCAAACCCGTATGAATGAACACAACAGTTCAATCATATACTATAAAAACTAAATGAAACTATGCGCTACATCTCAATGAAAATAATCACATATTCATTAATAATAATTTCAAAATATTGCATACCTAAACAAAGGATTATTGATATTGCATTTACTTGAACCATTAGGAATTCTTTTTCTTGAAGTGCCCTACTCTCTAAAGACCGTTAGCGACCTCTTGCGTATATCTGTGAAACACGCCATTTTACAAATGAACAGGACCTAAAGTTTATCTTCGCATCCGAACGGCACTATTTGAAAGGCGTTGCTAGGCATTATTACTCATAGTAGTTTGCCAGGTTTTTCCTGGAGATGGCCACTGGAGAGCTAGTGAAAAATCTTCACGCCTGAGCTAGACTCAAACCGAGATCTTATGCATGGCAGTCGGAAGCCCACGGCGACCACTTATTAGACATTAATTAACTTAAATTTTCAGGTAATCTCCTCAGAGAACAGATCGATGGTTTGTCCAACCCCTGTTTATATAATTGTTACCTAAAATTAGTTTGTAATATTAGTCATTAAGATTCATGTTAACCATCCTTATTATTCAAGTGTGCACTTATCCTCTTAGAATAAGAGTTAATACGTACAATTGAGAAACAATTGTCATGTTTAAACAATATATAGGTAAGTGCAACTTTAGTATTGTGTTTTAATTTTAACTAGTGTTCTATTACGTCAGTTGCAAGCTTGTACAAAACGGCATTAGCGTGTGTCTACCTAATTCTTTAAAAAACAAATGAAATTTAAAATTTAATGTTAGTACCACTTGAATAAATGACAGCTATTTATTTTATAATACAATGCATTGTAACTTTCCGACTTAAAGAAGACAACATCTGTCAAAAACTTTTGACCATGTACCTACCGTTCATTTTTCACACTAAGGTTGATATATTTTTCATTAGAAACGGAATGTGGCAACGTAGAATTGTCAAGTTTCTAGCAAGATTATGATATGGTTATGATGTCTAGTCAATTGCTGCCAAAAGGTAGATTTATTAAAAAGGGAATGCTAGAGAAGCGACAGAATTTTAATATACCTAAGGCGAGAAAAGGAAATCCAAGCAGAAAATGATGATTTCATAAAAAATATTTGTTTCTTGCAAAAAATCGAAGTGTAATGTGTGTATTGCTGTACCTATATAATGTAATACTAGATAAAAGAGGAAATTTCCATAACGTAACATATGATGTGCAAATATTAGAAGAAATATCATCAAAATGTGTTCCGAAAGAAAGATTGCTTAACGAATGAAGTGACGAAAACAAAAACTTTATAACCAGATTTAATGGTTTTAAAAGAAGCTTATAAAAATGACAATGCTGGTAAATTATTATCGGGGCAAACGTCACCTAAAATACGGTAAATATTGATTTTATCGTTCACATAGCTCATAATTTACAGATTTCCAAATAAATATGAATGTGAAACATACCAGAACTCAGCTGCATCACCAATCGTCTGATCGATCCCCAAACCCCGTACTGAAATTTTTATAACAATTTGCGGAACCCTTCCCTAAATAGCTAGTGTGGACCTCGAGCGTCACATCCATTAAAAATGCAAGTAACGCCAATCGAATTATCGGCTCTTGAAACCCATTTTTGCAAATTTTTAATCAAATCTGCGAATCATTCAAGAAAAAGTTTATGGACCTCGAAGGTGATACCCTCTCGTTTTGTCAGGAAAGCCACTTATATAATGTTCAAAAGTAGAACCTTATCTATAAATCAAATTCGATCAAAATCGTTAGAGCCGTTTCCGAGAATCTTTTTACATACAAGAATTGCTCGTTAATATATTAGATTAGAAATTTAAATTTTTTTTCACTGAAAATTTCCGACTAAATTATAAGAAAAAAATGGGTTTTGTTAAAAAAAATATCTGAGTTGATCAGGATACGAACCGAGGATCTCCAGATTATCAGACGTGAGCTTTACCAGTGAGCTACTTCTGTCCTACGATATCAACGGGTTCATATCCACATATCACTTATAATCTGTATGGGTGGTAAATTAAGAATATTAATTGCTGAAAATGATTTTATGCAACACACAATACACTTCTACCACGTTAACCATTTTTTTTTAATTTAATTTAAAATATTAACGCATAACATATCAAAATTTCAACTGTGTGCACTTCTACACCATGTAAACTTTCACTATGCCAAATCTCATACTACTTAATTCGTGCACGTTTTATGCCTTAAAATCGTCTACAATCACGTATTAATATATAGATTTAGATTTCTTAAACATTATAAGTAGGCCAAATTTTATTTTTTTGCAGTTTCATCTTTTATTATTATACATTTATTTGTGACAAAAGTTATCTTATCATCTATCAATGAAAAAATTTAAAAAAAAACTAGTCAGTTCTTATGCCTGTTATCTGTTCGATCCAACTCACATATCGAACAACATTAGTAAAACCTGCAGGAGCACCAAGCTGAGCACATCCTTCTTCTTGGAAAGCCATTATCCCACTCAAGTGACCATTTATCACAGCTGGTCCACCATTATCACCAAAACAAAAACCTTTACCACCCTCTGGGTATCCGCCACAAAATATATTATCGGTAATAGGAATATAATTTTGTATTTCAAAATATTGCTTACAATCAGAAAAACTGTATACAGACAATGTAACAACATTTAACCGGTTGTTATCCGACAAAACACCTAATCCTTGTATTTGTCCCCAGCCAGTTAGGACTAGTTTATCTCCTGTTCTTGGATTAATTCTTGCTATTCGTATTGGCTTGCAGTTTTGGCATGTAAGTGGTTCAACTAGTTCCAAAATAGAAATATTGTTGTCTTCTGCAGTACAGTTTGGGTGCCTAATAATCCTGGCTATTTTTGTAGATGCGGCTCTATCAAGATTTGTACTATTATATTTAACTGTCAACATGGATAGTATAGGGAAGCTAAAAAAGAAGATGTCAGTCATGTGTGATATGAAGTAATAATTTCATATTAAAAAATATCTTGAAGATTGGAAAAAAACCAAATACATGAACTGCTTGCACTCTTTCTTGTGCTACCCAGTTCCCAGCAAATGAAAGCGGTCACACATAGATGGCTAGAGTGATGTTTCAGGTCAACAGTGTCCGTTACAACGACGGTATTGCAGACCAAGTATACAGTTGTATTGAATATGTATATAGACACATCGTTACTGCCCGTGAAACATCTGATTGACCTGATACATCACTCTAGCTATGGAGAATCCATAACTCTAGCCATCGTAAAGTGTATGACCAAAGAAGATAGATAACTACATAGAAGTGTACATCGTATAGTAAATTTGAGGCGAAAACCGAGTGAGCTTCGTTAACCAAATGACGAGGGCGCTACCGTCGAAAATGAGTATTTTGTAGAATAATTCTACATTCGGCTATCAGACGACCAGAAATGGTTGTAGGTACTTATGTGTTCCTAGCGTCTCTCAACAACAATCACCAGCCCGCTGCCTGCTAGAACACATGAGTACCTATTGGTACCTATAGCCGTTTCTGGTCGCCTGATAACCGAATTTTGAATTATTCTACAAAATACTCATTTTCGACGGTAACGCCCTCGTCACTTGGTTAACGAAGCTCACTCGGTTTTCGCCTCAAATTTACTATACGATGTACACTTCTATGTAGTATCTATCTTCTTTGGTATGACTAAATAAACACTGTTTACAAGTCGCTTTAGCTTAGCAGTTGAAATCTCTCACCCGTTGGTACAAGATGCTACCGTCAGAGCCCATTTTGGATGAATCAGAATCAGAACCCCGCAAGCTAGAAAAAGGTTCCTCGGCGTTCTCGTCAATAATTGCTAATTGATAAGGGTAATCCTCTATATTCGCCTCGGTGCCCCCAATAATTCTGCCATCTATGTCCTTAGGTTTGGCCTCAGTGATGACAACTAAGAATACGTTAATTAAAAAAAAAACTGAATCAAAATCGGTTCATCCGTTCAAGAGCTACGATGCCCCAGAAACAGGTAAACGATATGGGGGAGATTACAGGACACAATGAATTTGTAGAGAATAGGCTTGGAAGAATATTATTTGGTTCAAAAGTGATCTTACCTGAGGCAATGATTACAAGACTGGTGATTAGTTTTAGCATCATGCAATGGATGTGATTGACATGAGTGAAGATTTTAGTTCAAAATTATCTCTCCTTGAAAACTGGAAATGTCAGTATATTTTAGATACTTTTAATTATAAATATAAAAAACAACTTATCTATCTTAATCATATCCATGTCGTATACCTAATATATTCATACTCATTTTATTTATATACCTTTCGTCTCAGTTGATCAAGTTATATAACATAAAGATCCATCATGAAATGGGGCCTAATTCATAGTTGTTCCTTAGAAGTCAAGGTCGACCTTGAGATGTCGACTCATTAACATTACATTGTCATTTCTGTTTCATTGATGTTCCTTATTTATGTGAATTGAAAGCTAGCAAAGGGTTAAGTGAGGTACACCTTCGAGGGAAAACTGCCCCAGGATGAATTTCATTACCTGTATGGGCTGCTATCAAAGTATAACCTTGAACACAATGAAGATGGCTTTTATACATTAAAATTTAATTGAAATTTATTTTATGATTGGATTTATTTCACGCAGTCAGTAGAAAATGAGATATATATTCAGATTACATTGAAAAAGATAAAATTGATAAATATCAGCAAATAACTTATACACAAATGTGAATTCTAGTTCTGTTAATGAAAACCAATAAATGATGTTGAAGCTAATCATCGGTCTTATAATCATTGTCTCAGGTAACATATCTTTCAAACAAGATAATATTCTTCATAACCCTTGCAAATTCATTGTATTTCTTCACACATGCTTCAACAATCAATTTTGTATTTTGTAAGTTGGTACCATTGAGGCCAAGCCTAAGCCTAAACCCATCGATGGCCGTGTTACTGGTGGTAGAGATGCGAATATAGAAGATTACCCTTACCAATTGGCATTATTGGACGAAGAGGATACAGATTACCCGGATCTAAATTGCGGGGCAGTTCTGATCCATCCAAAATGGGCGCTGACAACAGCGTTTTGCACTATGGGGTAAGTAACATATATATATAATTGTTTGATATTGAAAATGCAACACACATTTCAAAATATTTTAATATTCTTAAATAATCTTATTATGTAGTACATGAAATGATAAAAACTTAAACAATGCCTTGATTCTTTGTCTGGGAATTTTAATAGTAGAGTAAAGTCGGTATATATGGAATAGTCGGGTAATATGGAATTTTCCATAATTTTGAAACAGGTGGCTCTATCTTTTAAAGAGGAGCGGAACTAGAAAGTTCGTTAGAAATGTAGGTTGTTGCAATAGAACAAAATGACCAGTATAAGCCACCAACGCCACGAAATTTGTGGTTATGATTTCGGTGCATTTAAAGATTGTGCACGGCATCAGTTAAAATCTTTTTGTGACTACATTTTGTGAAAATAAATTTGTTTAACCTCAAGGTAAGTTTGTTTAGGCATAGAATAGTCGACATAGTGACCATTTGGTTTCATATTTTTCATTATAAGCATTAGGGTACTAGTTTTGTTTACATTTCGTGGGGTGGCTAATATGAGATATTCCATATTTCCTGCCCAACTACTATCCCATATTACCCTTCAAGTATGTGATTATGGAAAATTTGTCTTTTCAGAAATTATGCATACTCCTTTGCCAAAAAAACGAAAGCAATGGAGTAGTGATAATATGGCAAACGCTATCGAATCAGTAAGGAATAGAAACATGGGATATTTGGCCGCAGCAAAAACATTTAATGTTCCACGTGCAACACTTTTTCGCCTCTGTAACACTGACGGGCCTCCAGCAATTGTCAGTAAGACGAAGTTGGGTAAAAAACCAGTTTTATCATCGGAGTTGGAAGAAGAACTAGTTCGGTATTTACTCATAATGGATCGGAAGTTTTTTGGACTTACACGAAGGGATGTCCGAACTATGGCATTCCAGCTTGCTAAACGTAATAATATAGCACATCCATTCTCACTTTTGCGCGAATCTGCAGGAAAAGATTGGTTTTCTTCCTTTATGAAAAGGCATAAGACTACATTAAGTTTACGAAAGCCCACTGGAACTTCTCTAGCAAGAGCTGTTGGTTTTAACAGAGAGAATGTTGCTGAATTTTTTGACCTACTAGAAAAGACCATGACTGCGCAAAACTATGACCCTCACCAAATATATAACGTTGATGAGTCGGGGTTGTCTATTGTGCAATCGAGATGTCCAGAAGTGATATCGCTAAGAGGCAAGCGACAAGTAGGAGCTATCACGTCAGCAGAAAGAGGCTCTCTTGTAACCATAGTTATGTGCATAAATGCAGGAGGTGATTTTGTACCGCCCATGATCATCTTTCCACGCAAAAAGGCAAGTGATCAGCTGAAAAAAGGGGCACCTGCAGGATCGTTGTTTGCTTTTCACCCATCTGGATGGATCCAAACAGATTTATTTACAAAGTGGTTTGATCACTTTCTAGAAAAAACCAAACCTTCAGCAACAAACCCAATATTGCTGGTGTTAGACGGTCATCACACTCACACTAGGAATCTAGATGTACTTATCAAGGCCAAAGAAAACTTCGTAACTATTTTATGCTTGCCACCACATACAACGCATAAATTACAGCCCCTTGATAAGACCGTTATGGGTGCGTTAAAGACCTTTTATAATGAAGAAGTAAGAATCTTTATGAGAACCGAAAAACGTGCAGTAACACATTTTGATATTTGCCAGTTATTAGGAAGCGCCTATCTCAAAGTGCAGTCCGGGGAAAGGGCTGTTAAGGGGTTCAGTGCCACTGGGATCTATCCTTTAAAAAGAAATATATTCGCTGAAGAAGAATTTGCAGTCGAAATGCAAAAATCCAATGAACATTTGTCAGATGATATTGCACTTACAGATAAGAAGCAAAATAACTCTCCTATTGTTTATCCTAGTGACATTATTCCAGTACCAGATTTAATAAAGAAGTCAGGAACTCGGGGAAGAAAATGTGGACGTTCTAAAATAATTACCTCCACACCGAACAAAGAAGAACTAGAGGAATCAATTAATCTTTCACGACAAAAAGTAACTCGAAAAATAGTTGATGAACCCGGATCGAGCCCTGGACCTAGTGGATTACAAACTAAAACACGTAAAGTCACGAAAAAATGTGTCTCCTCTAGTTCCTCTGAGTCAGAGTCTGAACCAGTAGTTGATGGTTCATCTGATGAAGATCTGCCATTAAGCTGCTACACTAAAAAGCCAACTAGTGATGACGTGCAATGCATTTTTTGCCAAGAAAACTTTTCCACGAGCCGAAGTAGAGAAATATGGGTGATGTGCGTAATCTGTAATGAATGGGCTCACGAAGCATGCACAAATGCAGAAAAAGATGTTTTTGTATGCGACTTCTGTAACTCTTAGATAGGTATGTTGTTTTAGCGAAACGTTTTGTGTGTATTAGCTCTATTCCATATTACCCTATATGACCATTCCATATTAACCTCCATTTTTATATTCGAGAAAAAATGCGTTTTTTTTAATATATATTTTTTTTAAATACTAAATGCAATTTTATTTCCAATTTAGTACTAGTCATTCTTTGGAGATACTTAGAACTATTTAATAATGTAACATTGCAGCTCTAAACCTTTAAGTTTCCACGTTATCACTATATTAACAATTGGTATTCCATATATGCCGACTTTACTCTAAGTCTCAAGTTACTGTTTACTTCTAATAGGGCAATCAGTTGATGCTGTTGCGTATGCGGGTTTGCAGATAAGTGAGACTAATTTATTTATACTCCAAATAATAAAAATTATAACTTATCTTTACTATATTCTCACTAGCTTACTCGGACTATTCTATTATTCACACTGTCTTTTACATTCTGTCTCTCATACCGACAATTCCCCCATATGTGTATATATATATATATATATATATATATATATATATATATATATATATATATATCCGACAAAGGATCCAGATCATTCGAGCGGCTTCTGGTCTTTGATTCGCAAGCCGCCACTGGACTTTTCTCGAGATCCCTTAGGAGTAGATGCCGACATGCTGCCGTCGTTCTCTTTTTCAACGCCGATCTCGATATTTCCAACCACAGTATATATCTCGCGCTTACATCAAAATGCTGCCGCGTTTTTGTGGCCGGCGGCTGTTCCCCTTGCACGTTACAATACATTGACTTTCAAACAAACTGGACCTTAATGTCTTAGGCGATGCAAATCCATTATAAAGCCAGAAAGTATTGACTCAATCCTATCGTGTCCCATACATGTTCAATGGGTGAAAGATCAGCAGAACTAGCTGGCAAGGGAAAAAGGGTAACTTGAGCTTCACGGAGGAACGTGGTAGTGACTACAGCTCTGTATGACATCTACCATTCTCCTGTTGGAAATCTAGGTGTTTTTAGTTGTTGAAGATATGGTGTAGCAACTGTTTTATAAGTGAATGTAAACCAATAAATATATGGAATGGAGCCGAGAGATATGAAAATTTGTGGAGCGAATCTCTATTGTTGCATTTTTAATATCATAGATTGTAGTGTAGAAATTATTATATTTATTGTATGATCCATTTTTTTAACTACCCATCTCTTTTTGTAGCCTGTATCCATCTATAATGTCCATTAAATATAATAACTCATACCTCAGTAAAGCTGATATCATCAAGGTATCCAAGGTTATTAGGCATCCGGCATTCAACAAGAACGATAACAATATTGCCATTTTGGAACTAGGAAGATCACTTAAATGCCAAAACTGTAGACCAATACCACTCTCGAGAACCACTCCAAAAGCAGGAGAAAACGTAACCTTAACTGGTTGGGGTAATGTCGAAAATTCACCGCATTTCGATCGGCTGAAAGTTGTTACAGTACCTGTATTTAATTTTAATGATTGTAAGAAATATTTTCAAGACCAATATTTCCCAGTTATTGATAATGATAGTAATTTTTGCATTGGATTTGAGAAAAGAGGTTTTTGTTTTTTTGATGCCGGTGGTCCGGCTGTGATAAATGGTCGTTTAAGTGGTCTAATGGCATTCCAATTATTAGGATGTTCAGATGGTGGTAATCCTTCAGGTCTTACAAATGTGTCCAAATATGTTGGTTGGATTGAAAAGGTAACAGGGATTACCTTCGACTAATTTATTTTAAATGCTTGATGAATATTGAATATCTCAACTCAAAATTGTGAGTAATTTTCGTATTCAAGGAGTTAATAATCATTTAACTTTTGTCATTTATTTTTCTTGTTATGTTATTCCTGTTTAGATAATCAAATAAAATTTATATCAAACAATAACACAAGTAGATTGTTTCTAATTGGATTCAAACAAAAATTATACTTATTGATTATATCTATAATAAAAAAATATTTTTGATAATGTATCATATTTTCTTTTTTTTAATTTATAGAAATACTGTGTTTTGACTATTTTAAGCGTAGATGGAAGCTGTCATCCCCAATCAATTTTTCATCAATATATTCGGGCAATCCAATTTATATGTAGGAAGGTATTTCTTCAATATCGGATGTAGCGTTTCTTCAATTCGACGAGCTACAACTAAGGAATAAATAGCATCTCTTTGAAATTTGTTCAAATAATTAAATAATCAATTATTAACAAATAAACCAAAAAGGGAGGACTATAAAGAAACGCTGTACATATGCCTTATGTTGAAATCTATGTTTTGTTGGTTGTCGGTCCAATTTTTTGTAAAAAAAATAATTCACATTTTTGAGAGTAACATTAATCATGAAAATTGTTGAACTTTCATTAATACCCAAAAAGATATATGCTTAGCTTGTACTTGTTATTTATTATTCAGAGATCTCAAAACATCGTGGCGCAAATATACATATTTCAGAGTAACTCGAAAACCGTAACTCAATTTAAATGTTGATACATATAAGCTTATCTTTAATTTGGCGTTCTCATATTTTCAATTTTCGAATGAAAAATATTGCTTTTCAACATAGCGGAAATACGCGTATTACATATTTCAGACGAAACACGAAACCGTAACTCTTCTGAAAAAATGTTCAATATAAACGTTTCCAGATATAGTCCCCTTTCAAATCTCGAATTTTCGATTTTCGGAAAAATTTGCTCCTTACACATATTTCAGACTGTAGCGTGGAAACTTATGATAATTTTTTAAAATCCAATTTAAACATTTACGGATATGGAATTTTCATTAATTCTGCCGTCTCGGATTTTCGAACGCGCGAACAGCCATAAAAAACATACAACCGAATTGTATACCTCGTCCTTTTTTTGAAATTGGTCAAAAACAATAAAGTGTCAGTCCTTAATCTTATTATGTAAGAAAAATGTTCTTTGGCTTCGAATTAATACACTGACATTCGAAAAACCCAGCCACCAAAAATATATTACATTGAAAATTGGCTACCACTCGAACTGTTACTTTTCAAAAGAATATAATGTAAGAATGTAACAAAACTGTGGTAGAAATTATGATTCAAAATGTAAATGCAATAATATCTGGATGGGTGTTGAACGAATGGTTTGGCCAGCTTTCAGCTCTGATTCCAGTTCCATTGAGCATCTCTGACAGACCAACTCCAGAGGCGCATTCGTCGCCGACCTGCTTTGCAGTATATTTTAGATAAGCTTAATTATAAATACAAAAAAAAACAACCTATCTATCACAAAAATCCGAATATTTTCTATCTATATCCCAATATTGCTTGTCAACTCAAACATATCTAATCATGTCCATGTCGTATAATAAATTCATACTCATCTTATTTTTATACCTTTCCCCAGTTGATCAAGTTCTACAACATAAAGATCGAGTTAGCATTGGTATACCTACTATAAAGTTGACAAATTGTCGCCTATTCCTGCCCCCATCCACCATGAAATGGGGCCTAATTCATAGTCGTTCCTTAAAGGTCATGGTCGACCTTGAATTGTCGACTCTTTAACATTACATTGTCATTTCTGTTTTATAGATGTTCCTTCTTTAGGTAAATTCAAAGCTAGCAGAGGGGTATACCTTCGAGAAAAAACTGCCCCAGGGTAAACTTCTTTAACTATATGGGCTGCTATCGAACAATAACATTGGACACAATTAGGATGGCTTACACAGTGAAGAACAAAACTTTATGCGATTATGGGAATAAAGACGTAACGATATCTACCTATGGCTGTATTAAAATAATTTTGTGATTAGATTTATTTCACTCATTCAGTAGAAAATAAGATATGTATTCAAATTACAGCAAAAAAGATAAAATTCATAGATAACAAGGAATAACTACAACTTATACCTACACAAATGTGAATTCTAGTCTTGTTAATGAAGTCCTTTAAATTATGTTTAAGCTAATCATCGGTCTTGTAATCATTGCCTCAGGTAAAATAATATTCTTTAAAACCCTTGCAAATTCATTGCATTTGTTCACACATGCTTCAACAAACAATTTCGTATTTTGTAAGTTGGTACCATTGAGGCCAAGCCAAAGCCTAAACCCATAGATGGCCGTACTATTGGTGGTAGCGATGCGAATATAGAAGATTACCCTTACCAGTTAGCATTAATGGACGAGGAGGACACAGATTACCCGGATCTAAATTGCGGGGCAGTTCTGATCCATCCAAAATGGGCGCTGACAACAGGGTTTTGCACTATGGGGTAAGTAACATATATATAATTGTTTGATATTGAAAATGCAACACACATTTCAAAATAGTTTAATATTCTTATAATGAATGAACAATCTTATTATGTAGTACATGAAATGATAAAAACTTCAACAATGCCTTGATTCTTTGTCTGGGAATTTTAATAGTAAGTCTCAAGTTACTGTTTACTTCTAATTGGGTAATCTGTTGATAAATTGAATTTCAAGCAAACTTGAACTTAATGTCCTAAGCTATGCAAATCCATTATAAAGCCAGAAAGTATTGACTCAATCCTATCGTGTCCCATACATGTTCAATAGGTGACAGATCAGCAGAACTAGCTGGCAAGAGAAGAACGGTAACTTGAGCGTCACGAAGGAACGTGGTAGTGACTACAGCTCTGTATGACGTCTCCTGTTGGAAATCTAGGTGAGTTGTTGAAGATATGGTATAGCAATTGTTTTGTAAGTGTATTTAAACCAATATAAATATATGGAATACTCAATGAGCGATGATACTCGAGACGAGAGAGAAATGAAGATTTCTGGAGCGAATCTCTGTGAAGCACGTATTGTCCATATAGTTCAGTGCCGAAATTTCGTTAAGATCACTTATCTATGTTCTCTACTGGATGTTGCATCTTTAATATCATAGATTGTAGTGTAGAAATTATTATATTTATTGTATGATTTATTTTTCTCTACTACCCATCTCTTTTTCTAGCCTGTTGCCATCTATAATGTCCATTAAATATAATAACTCATACATCAGTAAAGCTGATATCATCAAGGTATCCAAGGTTATTAGGCATCCGGCATTCAGCAACGACGATAACAATATTGCCATTTTGGAACTAGGAAGATCACTTAAATGCCAGAACTGTAGACCAATACCACTCTCGAGAACTACTCCAAAAGTAGGAGATAACGTAACCTTAACTGGTTGGGGTAATGTCGAAAATACAGCGCATTTCGATCGGCTGAAAGTTGTTACAGTACCTGTATATAGTTTTAATGATTGTAAGAAATATTTTAATGACAATGGTATGGCAGTTGATGATAATTATTTTTGCATTGGACTTAAGGGTAAAGGTTTTTGTTTTACTGATTTCGGTGGTCCGGCTGTGATAAATGGTCGTTTAAGTGGGCTAATGGCATTCCAGTTAGGATGTGCAGATGGTACACCTTCAGGTCTTACAAAGGTGTCTAAATATGTTGATTGGATTGAAAAGGAAACAGGGATTACCATCGACTAATTTATTTTGAATGCTCGATGGATATTGACTTAAGGTTTCATTCTTCATAATGTTGTGAGTAATTTTCGTATTCAAGGAGTTAATAATCATTTAACTTTTGTCATTTATTTTTCTTGTTATGTTATTCCTATTTAGATAATTAAATAAAATTGATATCAAAGAATAACACAAGTAGATTGTTTCTAATTGGATTCAAACAAAAATTGTACTTATTGATTATACCTATCTATAATAAAAAGACATTTTTGATAGTGCATCATATTTTCTTTTTTTTAATTTACAAAAATACTGTGTTTTGAATATTTTAAGCCTAGATAAAAGCTGTCATCCCCAATCAATTTTTCATCAATATTTTCGAGCAATCCAATATATATGTAGGTATTTCTTCAATATCGGATGTAGCGTTTCTTCAATTCGAGGAGCTACAACTAAGGAATAAATAGCATTTTTTTGAAATTTGAAATTAAATAATCAATTATTAACAAATACAAAAATTAGGGATGATTATATTTTCAAAAACTATTTCTGCATATGTTAATGCTAGTTCAATGTGAAAGTGGCATCAACAGCGATATTAGCAAAACGAGGAGAGCAATTCAATTGGTACAGCAATTAATAACAATAATTAATTGTAATGTTTGTATGAATCAAATTATTCTGCCAAGGAGTCGATGCTAGAATCAGTTCATGCTACTGATGCTAATAATTAGCATTATTAATCATTGAAGGTAGTTGGTAAAGAAACGCTGTAAGTATGCCTTAAGTTGAATGGATGTTTTGTTGGTTGTCTAAATGTATAAATGGCTACTAGTTTCTATTTCTATACAGGGTGAGGCAGCTGGCGGTAATTGGTGGATCGTGGCTGATCTATTAGAGATAGAGCAAAATTGTTTCGATAAAAATTGTTCACGATCAAGTCGACTACATTTTAAAATTATTTCCAAAGATTGCCGACTTCCGGTTATACCGGAAACTGGCCATCACATCGTTATTTAAAATGGAACACCCTGTATTTTTTTACATTTTTACATTCCCTTTTAAAAATAAAGGTCAGTTTGTTAAGCATTTGTTGGGCATAAGTCTGAAGGTTTCGAAGATGTTTTCAGTTTTCTGAAAAAAATGACAGTTGCATCATCCCAGAAAAATGGCAATAACATGAAAAGTATGAGAGATATTAAAGTGCAGTTTGTTTGCAATTAATTAAGTTGGAATCGTTCTCTTATTCAAGGTTGATTTGAAAGTTCTAGGACGTAGGGTTGCTCTGAAGTGAATTTTTGATTTCAGAAAACTCAAATAGTGGGACACAATTCGCGCCACCTAGGTATTGAGAGCAAAATTACGTTTAACGTAAGTATGTATAATAATTAAAGACATCTATTAGTTCATTAATGAATGAGATATAAAATATATAAACAGGATGAAGCTCTACACCTTTATGCTTTTATTTAGTCGGATACAACCACCCACTAGAAGCGGATCACGTGATTTCAAGCTTGTTAGCTTTCATCAGCGCCACATAAGTGGAAGCTGTATCCAACTATACAAAAGCAACTGGAAGTAGTCAAAAACTTTGAGACATTATCTACCAGTGGGACACAATTCGCGCTACCTAGGTAGATAATGTCTCAAAGTTTTTGACTACTTCCAGTTGCTTTTGTATAGTTGGATACAGCTTCCACTTATGTGGCGCTGATGAAAGCTAACAAGCTTGAAATCACGTGATCCGCTTCTAGTGGGTGGTTGTATCCGACTAAATAAAAGCATAAAGGTGTAGAGCTTCATCCTGTTTATATATTTTATATCTCATTCATTAATGAACTAATAGATGTCTTTAATTATTATACATACTTACGTTAAACGTAATTTTGCTCTCAATACCTAGGTGGCGCGAATTGTGTCCCACTATTCGAGTTTTCTGAAATCAAAAATTCACTTCAGAGCAACCCTACGTCCTAGAACTTTCAAATCAACCTTGAATAAGAGAACGATTCCAACTTAATTAATTGCAAACAAACTGCACTTTAATATCTCTCATACTTTTCATGTTATTGCCATTTTTCTGGGACGCTGCAACTGTCATTTTTTTCAGAAAACTGAACATATCTTCGAAACCTTCAGACTTATACCCGACAAATGCTTAACGAACTGACCTTTATTTTAAACAAGGAATTTAAAACTGTAAAAAATACAGGGTGTTCCATTTAAAATAACGAAGTGATGGCCAGTTTCCGGTATAATCGGAAATCGGTCATCTTTGAAAATAACTTTAAAATGTAGTCGACTTGATCGTGAACAATTTTGATCAAAACAATTTTGCTCTATCTCTAATAGATCAGAAACGATCCACCAATTATCACCAGCTGCCCCACCTTGTATATGAGGACTTTATTCAAGTTAAAATTGTGTTGATTTTAATACAAGACAGCTCTAGTTAGGTATCTACTAAACAAATTAAAATGATCGTCACTTTTCCAAATAAGAAACCTTACCATTTATAACTTTATCGAATTAAGCACAAAAATAATTTGAAAGGTTTTATATTCCTAAATTTTCTAGAGAATTGTGTAGGTATTTCTGTTGCTGCCACAACAAAAATTCCATCCGTCTGTTCGTCTGTCATCGGGCTGTATTTTTATTAACTGTTAACAGTTTTTAATCATGACATTTCCTAGAATAAATTAGTAATTCCATTTCGTTTTATGCGGGCAGATCAAGGTGACATGTCACAAATATTTGCTTAGATAATAAGATCAATACCGAGAATTATTAAGAACAATCCGGTTGATTGTCTTCTAGTTAAATGAAGGCGGGCCACAGTTTTAGTGAAAGTCAACCTTGAATGAGATATTTTGATATTCTTGTATTTTAATTACCTACCAGATAAATAAGTTAATTATTTATATTAAATAAATTATCAAGAAAGAAAGATAGAGTCATAAACCCAAAACTGATGGATAGGAATTGCCAGAGAATAGATTACAAGCTAAAAATGTCCAAATAACAAAACTGAACTAAAGAAGACTCGGAGAAGATTCACTGAGAAATTGGAGAAAGAGTTGGAGACGATTTTGGATTTATTTGAAAGAGGAGACTGGAGAAATGCTCCCATATTCATAAAAACGCAAATCCGAAATCTCCTTCCCTCCGGAAACCAACCCTGAATGGGGTGCAGGGGGCCAATTTTCACAAAAATTGAAAATCTGAGATGGCAGAATTAGAGATAAAAAAATACCCAGAAACGTTTAAATTGCACATTCTTTCAAAAGAGCTACGGTATTCGAGTTTGTGCGATGTTAAAATTTGAAATATTTGTATTTTCGCTATGTAGAAGAGGCGATTTCTTTCGAAAATGGAAAATCTGAGAATGGAAAATTATTGACCAGATTATTTGTAACAACATTTATATTGAACATTTTTTCCATAAAGTTACGGTTTTCGAGTTAAAGCAGTGGGAAAGTTTATAATATGTGTATTTCCGCGACGATGTTCCTAGATTTCTGAATAATAGCAAATACAAGCGAAGCACATACATGGATAATGGTGTACGTTCAACGATTTTCGTGACAAATATAACACACAAAAATGTGAAATAAATATAAAAAAAATTGGAGTTGGTGCACTGAAAACTACAAAATAATGTTAATTCTGTTGGTGCTGGTGCTGGTGAAGTTGGTGCCAAAAGTTTTTAATCTAACTGCAACAAGCAATAAAATATTTTAACTAATTTATCTACACTTAACGGTTTTACTGGCCATTCTCGATTATATAAATAAATTAATAAGTAATAAGATTACAGCAGAGAATTTGCATTTAAACGGATGGACAATGTTAGTTTGAGGATTAACATAAGGCCATCGAACTGAAACGAGCAAATCACATGAATAAGTTGGAAAAAACTTGAGTTGTTGATGATGATTTATAAGAATCTCTTCTTAAAAAATAGATCGTTTGGCTTTTGGAATTTGATGAATTTTTCATATCTTGATAACTTGAGTAGGGATGATATATTTAGCATCCAGCTAGTAATTTCAAAAGATTATATTGATAGTGACTAGAATTGTATAAGTTCTATGAATAATAAATCGGAGAATAAATATAAAACTTAAATTATTTTTTTTTATATATTTCAAATCTGGATATAAGTATTTATTGGTCCATAGCCTCCTGTTGAATTAGAATTATGGTTAATTTCTAGTGCACTTCCGGAAAGGCATTCTCAATGAACTAATTACGTCAACGACATTTTAAAAAGTACTCATTAGAGCTGTTTTCGAGCTCTTTAAAGTAACATTTTATATCAATGACCAAATCGCAATGGACGTAGTAACATGTTCTTGACCGAATTATTTCAAAATACCATTTAACTTATGAACTATCCCTTTCTTATAGAAATGAAGAATAACTTCACCCATACCATACCATAGTGTAAACTCCAAAGAATTTATAATGAAATAGCTCCTTCGCCATCGAATCATTCTTATTCTCATTTACTAAATACAGAGAATGTATAAAAGAGTTTTAACAATTAAATATTGTTAAAAATACATTAAGCTACTACCGTAAAAATACCAATACTAGATGCATAACATATGTTTCAATCATAAATTAAACTTTCTTTATAAATAATTTTATATTAATTATTTAAGGAACATACTGTCTTACACAAATCCGTGAATTCCTAAGTATTGTTAGGTAATTATTCAGACTATCACGCCTATTCAACTTATCTCACTATCGATGATTGGATATTTTAAGTATGTACCTAGCTACTTGAAGAACAATAATTTCAATACGGTGTGTAAATACTTATTTAATTGTTAATTAAATAGAAAGCGTTTAACAAATTACCTTCTCGAAAAAACAATCTCATTTATTATTATAGCATTGTAACATCGAAAGAAACCTTAATATTTTTAGGAAAATAATATAATTATTCTGTAAGAAAAAGGTTCTTTGGCTTTGAATTAATACACTGGCCCTCTAAAAAACCCAGCCACCAAAAATATATTATATTGAAAATTGGCTACCCCTCGAATTGTTACTTTTTAAAAGAATATAATGTAAGAATGTAAAAAAACTGTGGTATAAATTATTATTAAAATGTATGCAGGACCTCGACGTCGCCCGAATATCTGTATGAATGTTGAACAAATAGTTTGGCCAGCTTTCAGCCCTGATTCCAGTCCCATTGAGCATCTATGATAGACCAACTGCAGAGGCGCATTCGTCGCCGATCTGCTTTGCCTAGCAGAGCCTCCAGAAGCTCTGAATGGCAACAGAAACATAAGTTTGTTTAAATATTACTTGTCTTCCATTTTTATTTTCCCATTAAAAGAGTTTTTGAGATAATAACGTGAAAAAAACACCATAATGTTCATAAAACCTGGCGCTACATTTCGAGAACAGTTGACACATCCTATTATAGGTTCTGTATTGCACGGGGTACTGGAAATTGTCGGTAAGGAACATATTCCCATTTATGTAATTTCTCAAATCAAAATTTCAATCACAGTATGATTACAGGAGAATAATTGACCTACAGTTCACAATGGAATGGTGAGATCAGTACCTAACTAGTCTATTGGGCGATATGGATTTTCTAATTATCTTACATATGTGAATTTTAATTGAATTTAGATATACATGGATAAATTTCCAATAATTATTAAATTATCATACATAAATCCTATTGAACCCTAGAATCAGAAGCGTGAGGTCAATTACTGAGCTAAAATTTGTTATCCATTGAATAGGAGGAAATATACTACTTTCATCATAGGCGCCGGAACTTAAAAATTACCACGAGGGCTCGGCCTCCGAAAATAAACATAAGTATAGTAATTTTATATAAATTTTTCATAACAGACAAAGTAAAAATAAAGTTATTTAATTGGTACGTCATAATTAATTAACATTTAAATATTTCGGTACATCTGAGACTGACAAAAATGTTTTGTCTCTTTTACAGTCAAAAAAATATTTTAATGTAAAATTAACCTATCAAATCTGTATTATAGTGGTTTTTAATAACGTTATCCTGATCCTGTCTTAAAATAAAAGATTTTAATTTACACGTCAACAATTTCGTTATACAGCGGCTTATAGAAATCTTCACGTTTATCTGCAAAATACTGATTTTCAGAAACCCCCAGTTTTAAAGGAATTTTTCTTTTTCGTATCAAGACCGAGTAATGAATATTATATTTTTCTTTTCCCCATATTCACAGAATCCCATATTGTTTCAAAACAATTCCTCTGATTCTGAAGTAGGTACAATTATTAAAGTTTTTAATTTTTTTTTGCATCTGTTCCGCCCCCATGGAAAATTTACAATGAGGGGGGTGGCTCAAGCCCCCCATTGACTCCATGGTTTCGACGCCTATGACTTTTATCACATTATAGGAGATAGCTATCTAAAAATTCAAGGAGCAGTATCGCTTTCCTCATCAAGTAATGAATATGTCATTTAAATTATATTCAAGAAGGTGGGTAGGTAATTCTGAAAGTCTGAAACATGCGTCTGTATTTGCAAGTTTTTTTATTTATAAATCTATTTTACCATAGGTATGTCAACCAATTCAATTGACTGAATTCTTTGACTATTATAAGATGTATGTAGGTCTGCAGTATTAAAATATTTTACATTATTAATACGTATGAGTAACTATAATACATTCAGAGGGAAAAGGAGATCTATAATATATTTTTTATAATAACTAGAACCGACTTTCTTGGTGGACTGAATAATATCTACATATAATAACGTTAATTCTACTGGTGTTGGTATTTTGAAATGGCCCAGTTGCAGGTAGATAGAGAATCTTGGCACCAACTTCATATATTTAAAAAAGACGTGGCAATATTTAAGATTTTTTGTTACGAACATTTCCTTCTTTTACATTCATTTTTTTTTGCTCAGATACATATTATAGAAAGAATCACCAAACTATTTAGGGCTCTACATTTTTTTTACACATAAGCCGAACTTTAGATCTAGGTAATTGAATAAGCCAGAACAAAATCAAATTTTTCCCAATTGTCCAAAAGCCCTCCAGCTACCATCGAACAAATGATTGTTTTAAAATAGAATACTCGAGACCAAGGACGATTCATGTTTGAGAATGGCGACGCGACCTCATTATTTAGCGAAAAAGTCAACTGATTGTTCCCTTCAAAAAAGTCAGATTCTAACTCATAAGGATTACAATCTTCAACAAACATTCAATTGCAACTATCTCATTGATTAATTAAAAAAAAACACAGATAATTATCATAGATCAATACTTGTTCTGGCCATCGACAATATGATTTTTTTGGGGTCACGGTCCCTCAGTGGGAGGGCTTATCAAGTCCAGTGACAATGTAATTCTGTGTGTGACAGATTTAAATGAAGGTGAAGGTTATTTGATTTGGTTCTTCGAGTTGATATTTTTTACCCTCCTTAAAATTAGGTAAGGAATTTATTTATAACAGGATCTTTCAAACTATACGTAACGATTCCTTTTTTGTACATACTTTCCAAATTACTGGAATATTTAAAGCAGTAACGGCTTCAATCGTATCTGACGAAATATAACATAATATGTGCAGAACAGCATGATTTCAGGAAAGATCTTTATAAAATCGGTCTATGATAATATATTGAGTGAATTAGACAATACGAAAATCTGACTCGGTGTTTTTAGCAATTTAAATTCAGCTTTTGATTCATTTCAATCACCAGACCGTATTGCCTTAACAAATATATAAATGGGTGTGCCTCAAGGCGCTGTGCTAGGCCTATCTGTTTCACTTGAAAAACTATAAGCTGTTACTTTTGTATTTATTCTTTTGTTTTTCTTTTATTTTTGACAATCACAACATTTTAAGATTGTGCCAATTTCCGCAATCGGTTTTGTCCCTTTTTAGGGTTCTGTATATATCCGTATTGTTTCTTATTTTGGTGTCACTGGAGTATGTGGTAGGATTCCATATATAAGTTTTAGAGACACCTTGTTTTAAGAGAAGTGAGATAATTTCTATTAATAAGAAATATTTCCTCTAAAATCTTTCAAATTTGTAAAGAGCAGATAATATATCTACCAAGAACTTAGTTTCTTAGTGATATATGTGTATGTACACAAAGTTATCATGAGTTCAATCTTATGGTTATGAAGTGCTCTAGATTAATTGTATATTATATAAAAATTCTCGTCAAATCATCCTTATCTCAGAAATTTAAATATGTTTTACCTATATATATCTGGGCATGTTTTTAAGCTGGGCAAGTAGCTCTTCGTTAGTCAATCGGTAAGTCAACAGCAACTTCCTGCTAAATTATCACATTTTTTCATATTTATCATTTTTATTTATATAGAAAATGAGGATATTATTAACTCTGGTGGTTCTTGTTACCGCCTCATAAGCTTCTTCGATTGAAGAGCAATGGCACCAATTTAAGGTATGAATGACTTAAAAAAAACTACAACTGATATAATTATTAATATTAATACTGTACTTTGAAGCAAACTCATGGTAAAACCTACAAGAGTCTGTTGGAAGAGAAGAGGAGATTCACAATCTTCAAGGATAATCTTCGTGCAATAGATGAACACAATGTCAGATTCTCCAATGGGGAATTCTCCTACACCTTGGGTGTCAATCATTTCTCCGACATGACACAAGCCGAATTTGAAGCAACCCTTTTCCCAATGGAATCATTGCCTCGACCTGATGTTCCACATCTTTCGTTCAATGCATCTGGCATCGTCGGTGATGAGAATATCGATTGGAGAAGAAAAAACTCTGTCACTCCAGTAAGAGACCAAGGCAGCTGTCTATCTTGTTGGGCTTTCAGCGCTGTAAGTAAAGCGGAATATTTTTAAATAATTTGCATTTTATGTTGAACGGTACACAAATTTTTCTCTGTCATGCGACATATAGGCTGGTGCTCTAGAAGCTCTCTTTAAACAGTACACCGGTAATTTGAGAAGATTGAGTCCTCAAAATTTGGTAGATTGTTCCACAAATGGAGGCAATGAGGGATGTCGTGGTGGTTTTATGACTAGTGCCTTCGATTATGTTAAGCAATATGGCATTCTTCAAGAGCACCTCTATCGATATGAGGGTAAAGACAATACTTGCGGAAGAAGAGGAGGAGACAAAAACATAGATTATGTAGTACTCGATGACAAAGATGAGGATACTCTTTTGAAAGCATTGAGTGAGTTGGCAGTTTATTTATATTTGCTCCTAAATTAAATCCAGTGTAGTTACACTGGTCACTGTACAGAGGGACGTCATCACCCAACGCTACATTGTGCTGATTTACCATGGTAAAAGTAAATACGTCAGAAAATAAATGTCAGCGTTAGCTTAACATGATCCTTTCTGGTCTGGGATTAATTTTGGATCAGAAGTCTAGTTACTTGATGACTTTGACTGTACTGGATTGAATTTTGGAGCAGAGATCATATGAAGCTTTGCAATTGTCATGTGCACAGATTTAGGTTTAGGTTTCTATCATCATGTATGATCTTCTTCTTAACAAAGGATACAGCTTCTGGTTTCTGGGAATTATTATTTGTTGCAGCTAGCATAGGTCCAATCTCCGTAGCTGTCGATGCGAGGCGTCTCAAAAATTATAAAAGCGGCATTGTCGACACCAACAGTGGTTGCTCATCAAGAGTTGATCATGGTGTATTACTCGTCGGTTCAGGAAGTGAGAACGGCAAAAAGTACTGGGTGATCAAGAACTCCTGGGGTACCGATTGGGGAGAGAAAGGCTACCTGAGATTGGTTAGAGGCAAACGCGCTTGTGGTATTACAAGGATGAATTCTGTACCAACTGGAATGATACCTAAATGACTAGCTTAATAAATATTAAATATTGTGTTTACTTTTTTGAGAGCATTTGATAATTTATTCTTAAGCTGGTTGAAGCAAAAAAATCGATCTAGTAAGTGTACCGCAGTGGGTCAGTACCGGGTAGTTCAATAAGTCGATCCTCTGGTTGTGTTGTGAGGAATTCAAGAGAAATCGTTGTAAATAATTCACGCGTTTCTAGCTTTACCGCTAGAGGGCATAATCCAGAAGGAAAAATTGAAAATCCATTTTGCTTTAAAGTCTACCGAATTTAAGTAGGCATTAAATGAGTAAACTTGAATAAGGCCTAAATTCTGAACAAATTTTTTCAAGTACTTTTAGTCTATTTCCTTCAAATGAAGGCAGGGATTGAAAGGAAAGTATTTTATCATGGATGCTATAGGGCGTTTCAAACTGAGAATGCAGTGTGGTGTCTTATGGAGCATCCGTATATAAATATTTTATCTATGTATGGAGCCTATTGTTGCCAACACGTTGTTATGCCGGACACGACCAACCATCAGGTCCGGTCTTAGGTGAATTTCGCGGCTTAGGTTTAGATTTTATCTGTAGCACAATTATTAATTGTAAACAATGAACTATAAAATTACAGAAGAAAATATTACAGGTTAATTTAAAGAACAGTAATACTGTCTACCAGGAATAGATTACGTCTTTATTCTAGAAAATCATGAAGAATAATTCAAAAATTCAAGTGAACGTCAAGTTTCATTAAAAAATAATAAATGGACCTGCCCAGTTCCAATGATTTTTTTTTCTGGCAGGATATAAGATGAGCTCATTTCCAACAATTGCTATCTAAATTGGAAATTATTATTAAAAAATATTTTTTTACAAAAAATTAGACCGATGTTATTAGTTGGTGCACTGAAAAATACAAAATAAGTATTAATTCTATTGGTGCTGTTACTTTGGAAGTTGTGCAGTTGCAGTTAGATTGATAACTTTTGACACCAACCTCACAGGGGTGGAGTGTACAATTTTTCTCTAAAATTTGAGGTGCCAGAATTAAAGATAAGAACATATATGGAAACGTTTAAATTGAAAATTTTTTCAATAGAGTTACGGTTTTCGAGTTACAGCAATGGTAAAGACTGAAATATAATGTGTATTTCCGCTATGTGGAGGTGGCAACTTTTTTCGAAAGTTGAAAATATGAGACGGCCAAATTAAAGAAGGAATTACTTATGTATATGTAGCAAAATTTAATTTGGATATTTTTCAAAAGAAGTAACGGCTTTCGATTTACAGCAGTGGTAAAGTCTAAAATATGTGCATTTCCACCACGATGTTTTCATATCTCTAAATAATAAATATAAGCAAAGAATATACATGGGTAATAGGATAAGTAATGTCTTCTTTGGTATTAGTGAACGTTCAACGATTTTCATGAGTAATGTTACTCTCAATAGTGTGAAATAAATATTCTTTAACAAGAATTAAACCGACTTTATTAGTTGATGCACTGAAGAATACAAAATAATATAAATTCTATTGGTGCAGCACCAATATAATTTATTATATTTTGTTTTTCTTATTACACCAATTATTAATAATAAATTTTTGAATGTTCACTAATATAATAGAAGATAGTATTTATCCTATTACCACGTGTAAGACTTAGCTTGTACTTGTTACTATTCAGAGATCTCAAAACATATACATATTTTAGACTTTACTGCTGTAAATGAAAAACTGTAACTATTTTCAAAAAATTTCCAATTTGAATGTTGCTGCATATTATGTCTTCTTTAATTTGACTGTCTCATATTTTCAATTTTCGAAAAGAAATGTCCTTTCCACATGCGGAAATACACATATCACATATTTCAGACATTATCATTGCTGTAACAACTCGAAATCAGAAAAAATGTTAAATTTAAACTTTTACGTTCTCTTTAATGTCCAATTTAAATTTTTCCGGATATGGAATTTTGTGTAGTTCTGCCGTCTCGGATTTTCATTTTTTGGGAAAAATTGTTCCCACCACCCCCTTTAGGGGAATTTTTTGAGGTGAATGGCATGTCTAATATTGTTTTTTTCGACGGGACCAATTCTCAATACTCCTCTCTCAGGAAGAAAAAACAAATCATCAAAATCTAAGTTTACTATGCAAAAGGCGCGAACAAATATTTCTTTTTGTAGAACATTGACTGGCGGTATTACCCGGACCTGCTGAGGCGGATAATTCCGCCACGGTTGTAGTTTGTGACAATGTCAATAATTTTATTGGTCAGATGGAAGAACAACGCATTTATTATGGAAATAGAATAAACATAAACATTTTTATAAAACAAAGCCTTATATTAAATACACGTTTATAATCTTGATAAAAAAATCTTAGATAAATAAATTTAAAAATTCTACGGTCTACAAATGTCGCACACGTGATTCTCGGCACTATCCATGCCACTGCAGACTTTGTGGGCTCATTTGCTAGACACAACGCATCGGTACTGGGTACCATACTTCATGTTTCCCTTGTTCCTGACATATCATCCAAACTTCTTCGGTTTTTTTCTGCTGTTCAGGTTCAAAGTAGGAACCCACAGGATCCAAATCGCCAGTTCATCATGATCGACTAATGTTCTGTATTGTTCTTTTCTGAAAGTTCATAAGCCGCTCTTTGCCGTTCTGTTTGCGTCACACCATAAAACATGTTCGCTTGTAACATGATGTGATCAGCAAATAATTTCTACTGTTCCTTCGTAAAAACTGGTTTCCTTCTCATTATCCCTTCTTCTTTACTTCCAGATTTTATTCGATCTCTCAGTGTGCTTCTTCGAATGTTCAACTGTTTTGATACACTATTTACTGACTTTCCTTCAGCAACTGTCATCACAGCAACCTCCAAAGTTTCCGACATCCATGGTTCCTTTTCAGTGCGCTTGTGAGCAAGTTTGATGAAAAACGTATAGCACACCATCGCCCCGGAAGCCATTTGACAGAATGAGAGTCATAGTTCATGCAAAACTATTATTAAGATACTGTTAATTCACTGCACCAAACTTTTTAGGTTAAATTAAAATTTCGTATATTGGAGTAGACTTCTACAAGTTTGGAATATTATTTAGACTATTGTCCCCTAGAGGTCAACACCAAAATCCCACATTTGAATCTGTTGGTTATAGTCAGAGGGCCTTTGGCGGTGTTATACTGCATGGCGGCATTACCCCACTTTCCCCTATACGTCTTCCTTTTGTTTCGTCGTAAAAAATATCTCTTTATACAAAAATATAAAATATAAAATAAAATATAAAATATATATCCCATTATAACCAGAATATTTATCAATATATGAATGTACAAATGTTCCAAAAAAATAAATCTCTGTTAGCTAGGACAGAGAATTTGAAATATTTTGTTATATTCAAGTGATTCGTTCGTTCAATATAGATCTGACAAAATAAAGACAAGAGATGACCTGGAAAAATACCAGTTTGTATCTGTACTTAGAATAAACATAAGAGTGTTTTTTTGATCGTAGATGATATACAATATAGATTTGAAGATAATTCATAAAACGTACCCTTGATACCTAGTCAATAAACAAATTAGCTGTTTCACTTGACTGTAAAAGAAAACATACCATGACCGATCTGAATCCATTGGCTTAAGACATTAATATAAAATCACAGAGGATTTGTGATAATCTAAAGGGTCCTAAGTCCTCAGAAATTCATTTATTATAATGTGGTTTATATAGGATTATGTGTACTTACAATATTTGCGACTTCTGTGTTGACTACCATTAAAGATTAATTACTAATTAATGAATCGATATGGTGTCTTTCGGTATGTCTGTCTGTCATATTCTATTTTTTCCGAAACTATGTCGTCCGTCCCCTGGTGGTGACTTTGTATGGCTTTGTGAAAGATCTTTTTCAGAAGGTTAGCCAATTAAAATGTCAATTTACTTATTGGTAATATGTTTAGTTGTTTAATCGTGGTAGACAACTCAAGACGGTAGAGGGCCGCTGATTAAGATGATGCCAGAGTTCAACTCAAGCTGGTAGACTTATAAGTTGAATAGTATTTGATGTCAACTTTTAGATTTAGTTAATTATATTTTTTGCAAAAGTATAATTTATCAAACAGATAAACTGAATTAACTCGACGTATTTTAAATCACATTTATTACTATAAAATTAACATTTGTTCTCGTAAACCTTCCATACTAGGTATATCCCGCAAATATATCGGTGATAATAATGAATTTCAGTTGTGGCTTCTAAAACTAATAGCACATTCAAGCCGCTAGGGGCATTGTTGTTCATTCCTTACAATGACAAGTAAACCCAAGTTGACTGAAATTACCTTGCAATTGAAAGCATATGAAGGTGTTGAAAATAGGGTTTCTCATTTGTAATAATTGCAAGCCTTATTAGTTGATCTTTTATAAAACACTTACTATAGGTATAATAATAGGTTATGTTTTTGAACAACGAACCCAAACGGAAGAGGTGTATAATTCCACTTCCTGTTTTTTTTTGGTTTGTGCGTGCCCTGTATTTAGTAAACGTACATCGATTTTTTTGATTCATTAGAAAGACGGGACTTGAGAAACGGTCCCATATTCGTAAAAACTCAAATCTCACATCTCCTTCCCTCCAAAAAACGCCCCAATAGAAATAATATTGAATACTTTAAGACTATTCCAGCTTTGGTGTTTGTAATCTTTGCCTTAGATATATTATCTAATTTGATATTGTTTTGATGTTTCGCAACTGAAAATGCCCTTCAGAATATTTTAACGGCTCATCTTTTTTTTTATCTAATCGTATAGACAGATCTTATTTTAATTAATCCCAAAATATAACGTTTGTGGGCTCTTTACTTGCTCCAATTACGCTATCTTCTCAAGTTGTCATGGTTACATCATAATCTCATTAGACAATTATAGAAAACTTTTTCCAAAATTTCGAACCGACTTTACTTGATGCACTGAAAACTATGAAATAATATTAGTTCTGTTGGTACTGATAATTTTGAAGTTAAATTATTTGAAATTTAGCCGTATTTTGTTCGTTGAAAAGCTCGAAATTGCCTTTTTGATGGTAACCTCATATATACAGGGTAGCTCAAAAATAAGTTAACACCATAAACTTAATTTTTTGTTAACTATTGTTAATCTTATTTTGAAATCTTTCTTCTAATTCTAAGTATTTTGCATGTGGTATTTCCTATTTCTGTGCATTTATTTACAAACCGTGCAAAACCTTCCACTTTGTGTAGGTAGATGCTGGATTATTGAAATATAAATATAATATCACTTCAAACAAGGAAGCTGTAGAGTTTTTTTTACCGATTTCATGCTGAAAAGGGAGGCTTATAATTCACAAGGTTTCGTTTGGTGCCAAAATTCTTCTCTGTCTATAAATAACTGCAACACTTAAAAAGTAACAGCAGTATTTTGCATTGCACCAACTAATGAAGCAGGTCCTAGTTTTTGTAAAAAGCTGTTTATCTAACATTTTTGAGTGCAAACAGAAAATTAATCTGTAACTACAATGATTTACCATTTTCACATTTTCACACACTGAATCCGTCGAAGTTTTTGA
The DNA here is from genome assembly GCA_958507055.1 of Crioceris asparagi. Classification (NCBI taxonomy): domain Eukaryota; kingdom Metazoa; phylum Arthropoda; class Insecta; order Coleoptera; family Chrysomelidae; genus Crioceris; species Crioceris asparagi. Next base: position 2,958,889 of record OY293826.1, read on the forward strand.
GGAATGTTCCATTTAAACGTTACTGGAAATGGTCTTTTCTTTGATTTTTGACCGACGAACCCCGAACGGAGGAGGTATACAATTCGACTGTCTCCTTTTTTTTGGTTCGTTCGCGTGTTTTATATAGTAATCGTACTTTGATTTTGATTAATTTGAAAGAGGAAGCTTGAGAAATGGTCCCATATTCATAAAAACGCAAATCCGAAATCTCTTTCTCTTTGAAAACCGCCCCCGAAGGAGGTGTCGGTGGCATTTTTTTTTCAAAAATCGAAAATATAATTAAAGATAGGACAATATCCGAAAACATTTAAATTGAACATTTTCACAAAAGAGTTCTGGTTTTCGAGTAAGAGGCATGTTAAATTCTCAAATATTTATATTTTTGCAATGTGAAGAGAGCAATTTCTTTCAAAAATTGAAAATCTGGGGGCACTACATGAAAGACATTAATATTTGTAACAACATTTACACTGAACATTTTAAAAAAACAAATAACTTTTTTTTTTGGTATGACCTATTTGGAATAACATTACTGCATTTTAAAGCTCTCTTTTTGGCGCTCCTATAGAATAATAAAATTTTGAGTTAAATTATTTTCCGAGTCGTTAGATGTCGCTTTATGGAAAAGTCGCAGATTTTTATGATTTTTTCGAAAATTTCAAATTCAATGGTATTTTTATTTTTTATTAGGAAAGAGCCTCAAAAATTACAGTTACTGGTGAAAACGGGGCAACCCGATATGATTAATTTTTATAGACTTAATTTAAAGTATATTTAAACCTTCATTTTTACGTAATAAAATTATAGAACACTGAGTATCAGTAATCTATATTTTTTAACAATAACAAAAAAATATAGTAGCTAAAAAAATATCAAAAAGGGCTGTAGTGTAAATATAATCAAAAATAGTTTTAGGTTATAAATTAATCATTGCCCATCTACAATTTTTGTTCGAAACATTTTCATAAAATACACACAAAAGAGAAAATTAATAAAGAAAAAATCTATGGATGTTCAAAATTCAATTCAATGAATTCAATTTTGAGACATTAACTTTTCCGCTGGCTACAGGCCGTCGGGATTTTTTTATTTATATTTGAAAGAGGAGTGAGTGCTATTGAAAATTTGAGACGGCAAAATTAAAGAAAATACCTTATACAGAAGCATCTAAATTGATCATTTTTCAAGAAATTAACGGTTGAGGAGTCACTGCAATAATAAAGTCTGATATAGAGAATGAGTTTTTAGTATTTCCACGGTTGTTAACTCCCTTATTACAGGAGATATAATAAATATATATGCAGATTTGTGGGCGCTCTGTACCTTCGTGTATTATGAAATTAATTAGAAATAAAAATTTATCTCTTAAAGTTGATCATGAGTTTAAGTTTGTACAGAGCTTACAAGATTGAACCGATATTTTATAAGCAAAGCTATATTATTATCTGATTATAATTTTGATTACAAAATTATTCGGCTAAATTCTCGAATTTATTATTGAATTTTTCTTATCTTACAAATTTACATATTTTTTCACTATATATTTGAGTAATGTTTCCAAGCTCGACAAGTGTTTCTTCTCACTCAATCGGTAAGACAACAATTATTATTTCTATCTTTTCGTAGCCTATATTAATTAAACATTACTTATTATATTCTTAATAAATGTCACTATGTTCTTACGAATTTAATTATATTTTTTTAATTGCGTAGAAAATGAAGGTTCTCTTTGCTTTGACTGTTCTCATTGCTGTCGCCTATGCTTCATCAGTGGAGGAGCAATGGCAACAATTTAAGGTATTAATGACAAGAAATAAGTCTTACATTAAAATTTTTGATATTTTTATATTGTATTGTGTAGCAAACTCATAGTAAAACCTACAAGAGTCTGTTGGAAGAGAAGAGAAGATTCACAATCTTCAAGGACAATCTTCGTGAAATAGAGGAACACAATGTCAGATACTCCAAAGGCGAATTCACTTACACCTTGGGTGTCAATCAATTCTCCGATATGACACAAGCCGAATTCGAAGCAACTCTATCTCCCATGGAACCAAATGACGATGAAAATGTTTCATATCTTCAATTCAACGAAACTGGCCTTGTCGGTGATGAAAACATCAATTGGGTAACCAAAGGATACGTCACCCCAGTAAGAAACCAAGGAAGCTGCGGTTCTTGTTGGGCTTTCAGCGCTGTAAGTAATGATGAAAAAATCATTGTTGTTTTATTTGTTTTGAACAATGAATTTTATTTTCTACAACAGGCTGGTGCTATTGAAGCTCTCTTCAAAAAAAATGGCGATGACTTGGTAGTATTGAGTCCTCAGAATCTTTTGGATTGTGCTAGAAGTGGAGGCATTTTAGGATGTCGTGGTGGTTATATGACTAGTGCCTTCGACCATGTTAAATCACATGGTATCCTCGAAGATTCCAAATGCGCATATGTGGGTAAACAGCAAGCTTGCGAAAAAGAAGAAGGAAAGAAAATCAAAGGCTATGTTAAATTAGATGGCAAACCTGAAGATACTCTCTTGAAGGCACTTAGTAAGTTTTTAGTATAATTATTTTTCTGATCGAAACCTCAGATGAATTGTGCAGACAATTCCATTTTCTGTGATGTATTTTATTCTTGTTTGAATGCTAAAGTAGATAAAAAAGATTTAATACAGGTAAAGCTAGGGTTGACAGATTTAATGTAAGAGTCTTTTTTTTAAATCCAAAACAAAGATCATAAGCAAACTTGATCAATAATTCAGAGCATCATCTGTAGTGAATGTAGCTGAGTGAATGAATATCACTAACATTCCTCAGTCATCTTAGCCACAACATTTGATTTGTTCTGTGCACGTGGGATGTTAAACTGAGAATGTGGTAACATATATTTTATGTATTTTTTTACGATATATAGATGATCAATCCAATTTAGGATTATTTTCAATAGATTTTCGCTGTCAGAAAAATTGTGAAACTATTTTTCACATTTATTTAATATGGCATTTCTAGATTGAACTTTGCTTACAGCTCAATATGGTCCAATCTCCGTAGCCATCGACTCTAGGCGTATCAAAGGTTACTCAAGTGGTATCGTAGGCCCCAACAGTGGTTGTACAACGAGAGTCGACCATGCTGTATTACTTGTAGGAGCTGGTACTGAGAATGGCCAGAAGTACTGGTTGATTAAGAATTCTTGGGGCACCAAATGGGGAGTTGAAGGATACCTTAAACTTGCTCGAGGCAAAAACGCTTGTGGTATCACAAGGATGAACTCTGTACCTACTATGTAAATGAGAATGTGGGTTATGATAAATATTAAAAATTAAATTATATTTTTGTGTCTACTTTACTGAAATGGACATTGCCAAAAGAAAATTTGATAAAAAAAATATAACTATAAAGTTTTCTTATTGAGAAATAAAGCCAACGCAAGAAAATCAATTACATACATCATTATTTATTAGTGTGGCTTTTATGGAAATGTTAGTTTTGTTTAATTCATGTTTCGAGATTTAACGTTCAGATTCCAATTACAAAATAATTATTAGTTGAAAACTTTCTATAACCATACTTGAAGAAGTTATTTCGGCACTTTAAATCATTACTATCATGTTGATCATGATAGCTTGTCAAAAGGTCTCCACAAATCAAAACTACTTTTAAAACATCAGTTATTTCAAAAATACATTTAGTAAGTACATGTGACTCCTCTTACTTTTTGTATTTTTTTTTGTTAGGCATAGAAAATTGAATTCAGAGTTGAAACATTCACTATAATATTATGTTTCTTTTAAGACTTGTGTTGGATGGTTTTTGGAAGCATGGCCTTTTTATAGATTTAAGAAAATAGTTGAAATATCTATATTTCCTAGAAGAGGATGTTGATTAAGTAAGGCTAAGTAATTAGTAGTAGGTAATTGAAGATTTTGTATGAGATAATTCTGTCTTACGCCTCTTTCTATTTTAATCATTTTTTTCAAATGGACACTGACCCGTTCCTTATCACATTTGAGTATGGATAATCGATTCTGCATTTGTTAAATGCTTTCATGATGGTATTTAATTCGACCATAGAAAAAGAAAGTTTTTTATCCAACTACAATTGCACAACTTCAAAATTTTGAATGTGGATATTCTAGAAGTACCACCTAGTCGTGGACATTATGTACATAGAGTGGTAATTTTCATAGGGGACGAGGCTATTTTTATAATGAGCGACAAAGAAATTATCAAGACGAAGCAGTATGGAAATTGTTTTCATACAACGATCGTTAATAATACCACGACAAGTGCGGCAGAAAAGACAAAGAAAGGTCAAATAGAATGGGTACTTGCGAGCGGTTGCACAAACCATATCATCAATACTGATGGGTACTTTGAGACGTGTGTGACGTTAAAGGAAGCAGTTAAAGTTAAAATTGGTGATGGTAGAATTTTAGAAGCAACCAAAGTTTTTAACATTAAAATTTATTTTCCAGTGTATGGGGAACAATTAGAGATAAAATTGACAAAAAAGCATTGTAAAGGAAATGAGGGCAAATTTATTAAGTAACTCAAAAATCACTGAAAAAAACTCTGTTGAAGGAAGGAAGACTGTCGAAAATATATAACTTCTATGGAAAAATTGTAGCTGATGCAATTAAAGACGAAAGACATTATTAGATGAAAAGTTATGTCAATGAAGAAATGCTGCAAGTTAATATGACAAAAAAAGAGAAACTACACCGTACATTATGATATATTGATTTTACTAATTTGGAAATGATGTGCAAAAATGAATCATCTGATGGAATATCTAAAGAAATAGAATATTTAAATGTGTAACATGTATTGAGAATAAAATGCATAACTTACGGAAGAAGAGCAGAGGATACATTAGAGATTGATCATATAGATTTGAATGGCCCACATCAAAGTTTACAGTATTCGAACAAAGTTGAAGATGATAAAAGAATTACCCTGTGATAATATTAAGGAGTATATATATGCAAGAGTTTTCCAGTTTGCGAAAGAGAATGGAATAACAATCAAAACTTGTTCAGCATATATGAACATGAACTTAATGAAACTGCAGAACGGTATAATAGATCTTTAAACTAATGTAAAGGAAACGCCATATAAAATATTTTTCAAGTATAAGCCAACAATTGAGTCATTGAAAATGTATGGCCGTAGAGACTTTGTATGATTTCCAGAAGAGACGAGAACATTCAAATGGAACAAGAAAGTAGTAATGGGAATATATAAGAAAAGAATAAGTTGATCGAGAGAGTTCCTGAATTACTCATGACTGCTTTGTTATCTAACCAGAGAATTATTATTTTTATTAGTGCAGATCAAGACGACAATAAGGCAAACAATGGTGTAAAATAAAATTGTATTAAAAAATTGTTTCTCATAAATAAAGTTACAAGAGGCTGTAGCAAAAGGTGCATTCTTAATATTAATAGTGAATTTCAGATATGGCTTCTGAATTTAGCACATTCAAATCGATAATAAGAGGCATTGTTGTTCGTTCCTTTCAATGATATGCCAACCCAAGTTGAGTGAAATTACCTTTCAATTGGAACCATATGAAAGTGTTGAACATGTTTTTTTTTTCTACATTCGAAATTGCAAGCCTTATTAGTTGATCTTTTATCAAACGCTCTTACTAATAATTATTGGTTATGTTTTTGTTATTTTCAGAAAATCGATGTTATTTATAATATGTGCTTAAATACTTTAAGGCTATTCAAGCCTTAGGTATATTCTCCAATTTGATATTACTTTGATGTTTCGCGATTGAAAATGTCCTTCAGAATATTATGTTAACGGCTCATCTTTTTTTTATCTAACCGGATAGACAGTCTTATTTTAATTAATTCCAGAATATAACGTGTGTGGGCTCTTTACTTGCTCCAATTATGCTATCAAGTTGTCGTAAATCATTGTCACATTAGACAATTATTTAAAAAAAACTTTTTCCAAAATTTCCGACCGACTTTACTAATAATACGAAATAATATTACTTCTGTTGATATTGGTAATTTTGAAGTAAATTCATTTAAAATCCAGCGTATTTTTTTCGTTAAAACGCTCCGAATTGTCTTTTTTATGATAACCTTATATATTTTTTTTAAATATATTTCATTTTTGAATATTTCTTCTAATTCCAAGTATTTTCATGTAGTGTGTCCTTTTTCTGCGGAATTATTTGCAAATCGTGCAATGCATTCCACTTTATGTAGGTATATCTTGTATTAGGAAATTCTGGTATTTCTGAATGTTGATTTGTCACTATAGAAATGGAATGACAATATCACTTCAAACAAGGTAGCTGTAGAGTTTTTTTGACCGACTTCATGCAAATTCGGTTGTAAATTGCATGTATGGCAATTCGTGCATTTTGCATAGCAAACGTGATTCGATTTTGATGATTTTTGATTCAATTGAAAGAAAAGAGTTGAGAAATGGTCCCATATTTAAAAAAAAATCAAATTCGAAATCTCATTCCTTTCAAAAATAGCCGCGAAGGGGCTGGTTTGGGCAATTTTTCTTGAAAATCAAAAATCTGAGACGACAGAATTAAAGATGAAACCATATCCGGAAACGTTTATCTTGAACATTTTTTCAAAAGAGTTACGGTTTTTGAGTTACATCACTGGTAATCACTGAAATAAGTGTATTTTCGATATGAGAAGGGGGCAGTTGTTTTCAAACATTGAATATATGTGGCGGCCAAATTAAAGAAGAGATTATATGTAACAAAATTTAAATAGGACGTTTTTCAAAAGAAGTTACGGTTTTCGAGTTACAACAGTGGTAAGGTCTGAAATACCTATATGTATTTTCACCGCGATGTTTTCAGATCTCTTAGTAAGAAGAAGTGAAAGCAATGAATATACATGGGTAATAGGACGGTTTTCATGACTAATGTTATAAATATTTTTGACCAAAAATTGGAACGACCTTATTAGCTGGTGCACTGAAAAATTCAAAATAAGTAATATTAATTCTATTGGTGCTGGTACTTTTGAAGTTAGTGCCAACAGTCTTCTATCTAACTACAATTGCACAAAGATTAGTATAATTTTGTATTTTTCAGTGCACCAACTAATTAAGTCCGTCCAATTTTGGGCAAAAAGTATTTTAAGCTATCGGGAGGTAGAATGTGGCCTGGAATGGTTCGTGCAAAAAAGACTATAGTATGTTTCACGAGTGATGGCCATTGCCTGTAATCATTCACGAACTACGTACATCACCTTATACTTCTCATCGCATGTCATTATCATGAGATTTTCTACTACGTTTGTCGATCTAATCTACGACATCCGTTTTTCAAGCTTTATACCATAATCATTCGTGAAACAAACTGTATTGCTGGTATTTCACTCTGTTGCTATGCGGACATGGCGATACACTGTCTACCTAGATGCTTGAATTTGAATATCAGATTATTGAAGCCTTAAATTTCGATAATGTCGTGATCTCTTGCAATTGAAATTATTTTCTAAATATTTTTTTTATTATCTAATCGGATGGACAATCGTATTCTAATTTATATCGAAATATAACGTGTGTTGGTACTTACTTGCCCCATTTATACTATCGTCATATTATCTGAGTATATTATCACAAAAAATATCTAATTTTTTTGCCCCATGGATATATCTAAAACCTAATTACCTAATCTTTGCAATAAATAAATCGGTATTTAATACAGTAAGAAAAAATACTGATGTTGGTATATTGAAAAAAATACATTTTCTTCAAAAAAAAAGAGGACCAAGTTTATGGAACAATATTATAAATAATTAATTCTAAAGTTAGCACTACAGTCACAAAATGTAACTTTACATAAATATGTTTTCACAAAAGTAGAAGCGACTTTATCAGTTGGTGCACTGAATAATGTTAATTTTATTGATAGACAATTTTTTAACTATGTTTTGCACCAAAAAGTACTATTATAGTACGTTGATAACAGAAATCAATAGAGAACATTCACTAATATCAAATAAATCCATTTAAATATATATAAAACAAAGAAAACAAAAACATAGGTAAAAAATGATATGGGTAATAGAATTACCATAGACATCTGAACACCTAGACCACGCATAGCCTCTTTCAGAGCGATCCAACATCTCAAGACCATTATTCTTCTGGTCCATAATGGTTCGTGTCCGACTGATACGATTAACATATTTGCCAAACTTCTTATGTTTCATGGCAACTTCTGATTTATAAAGTAATAATCAAAGACATTCAGACGTAATTAAAAGATGGTCGTTGAAATAGTTATTACTGATTATTCAGAAACACCAGCGGATTAAATTATGTACCAAATTTATATTTTACAACACAAAACAAAATTTGTCATTTGTGAAATAAAGATCATCAATCGATATCGATCGATTGAGTTAAGTGCGGAAACACATGAAAACATCTAATTTAGTCATTTTTCAAAAAAATTAACGGTTTCCGAGTCACTGCAGTAGTAAAGTCTGAAATACAGGGTAAGTTTTTATCAGTGTGTCCACGGTTGTTGAGTCCGTTATTACAGGAGATATGAACAGAATTGTGGGCACTCTGAACCTTTGTGTATTTTGAAATTAACTAGAAATATAAATCTATCTGTTAAAGTTGATCATGAGTTTGTGTTTGTACAGAGCTGACAAGATTGAACCGATATTTTATTTTAATGCAATAATTAAATAGAAAAGTGATAAGCCAAGCCATATTATTATCTGATTATAATTTTGATTATAAAATTATTCGGCTAAATTCTCGAATTTATTATTGAATTTTTCTTATCTTACAAATTTACATATTTTTTCACTATATATTTGAGTAATGTTTCCAAGCTCGACAAGTGTTTCTTCTCACTCAATCGGTAAGACAACAATTATTTCTATCTTTTCGTAGCCTATATTAATTAAACATTACTTATTATATTCTTAATAAATGTCACTATGTTCTTACGAATTTAATTATATTTTTTTAATTGCGTAGAAAATGAAGGTTCTCTTTGCTTTGACTGTTCTCATTGCTGTCGCCTATGCTTCATCAGTGGAGGAGCAATGGCAACAATTTAAGGTAATAACGACAAGAAATAAGTCTTACATTAACATTTTTAATATTTTTATATTGTGTTGCGCAGCAAACTCATGGTAAAACCTACAAGAGTCTGTTGGAAGAGAAGAGAAGATTCACAATCTTCAAGGACAATCTTCGTGAAATAGAGGAACACAATGTCAGATACTCCAACGGCGAATTCACTTACACCTTGGGTGTCAATCAATTCTCCGATATGACACAAGCCGAATTCGAAGCAACTTTATCTCCCATAGAACCAAATGACGATGAAAATGTTTCATATCTTCAATTCAACGAAACTGGCCTTGTCGGTGATGAAAACATCAATTGGGTAACCAAAGGATACGTCACCCCAGTAAGAAACCAAGGAAGCTGCGGTTCTTGTTGGGCTTTCAGCGCTGTAAGTAATGATGAAGAAATCATTGTTGTTTTATTTGTTTTGAACAATGAATTTCATTTTCTACAACAGGCTGGTGCTATTGAAGCTCTCTTCAAAAAAAATGGCGATGACTTGGTAGTATTGAGTCCTCAGAATCTTTTGGATTGTGCTAGAAGTGGAGGCATTTTAGGATGTCGTGGTGGTTATATGACTAGTGCCTTCGACCATGTTAAATCACATGGTATCCTCGAAGATTCCAAATGCGCATATGTGGGTAAACAGCAAGCTTGCGAAAAAGAAGAAGGAAAGAAAATCAAAGGCTATGTTAAATTAGATGGCAAACCTGAAGATACTCTCTTGAAGGCACTTAGTAAGTTTTTAGTATAATTATTTTTCTGATCGAAACCTCAGATGAATTGTGCAGACAATTCGATTTTCTGTGTTGTATTTTATTCTTGTTTGAATGCTAAAGTAGATAAAAAAGATTTAATACAGGTAAAGCTAGGGTTGACAGATTTAATGTAAGAGTCTTTTTTTTTATTCAAAGCAAAGATCATAAACAAACAAAACTTTATCAATAATTCAGAGCATCATCTGTAGTGAATGTAGCTGAGTGAATGAATATCACTAACATTCCTCAGTCATCTTAGCCACATTTGATTTGTTCTGTGCACGAGGGATGTTAAACTAAGAATGTGGTAACATATATTTTATGTCTTTCTTTACGATATATAGATGATCAATCCAATTTAGGATTATTTTCAATAGATTTTCGCTGTCAGAAAAATTGTGAAACTATTTTTCACATTTATTTAATATGGCATTTCTAGATTGAACTTTGCTTACAGCTCAATATGGTCCAATCTCCGTAGCCATCGACTCTAGGCGTATCAAAGGTTACTCAAGTGGTATCGTAGGCCCCAACAGCGGCTGTACAACGAGAGTCGACCATGCTGTATTACTTGTAGGAGCTGGTACTGAGAATGGCCAGAAGTACTGGTTGATTAAGAATTCTTGGGGCACCAATTGGGGAGTTGAAGGATACCTTAAACTTGCTCGAGGCAAAAACGCTTGTGGTATCACAAGGATGAACTCTGTACCTACTATGTAAATGAGAATGTGGGTTATAATAAATATTAAAAATTAAATTATATTTTTGTCTCTATTTTACCGAGCCAAAATTGATCTGAAATCGACACGGTTAAAAGAAAATTTGATGAAAAAAATATAATTTTAAAGTTTTCTTATTGAGAAATGAAGCTAACGCAAGAAAATCAATTACATCGATATTCATTAATGTGGCTTTTATGAAAATGCTAGTTTTATTTAATTAATATTTCAAAAGTTATCATTCAGATTCCAAGTACAAGATAATTATTGGTTGAAAACTTTATACAAGGATACTTGAAGAGGTAATTAACTTTCGGCAATTAAAATTATTACTATCATGTTGATCATGATAACCTGTCAAAAGGTCTCAACGAATCAAAACTGCTTTTAAAACATCAGTTACCAACCTATTTAAATATAGATTTATGAAAGTACATGTGTGCTCTGTTCATTTTTGCATTTTTCGGGCATAGGACATTGAAATATTTCGTTTAATGAAGCATTATCTCTGAATAGATAAAATATATATTAAAATATCCCTTTTACCGTAGGTACTTAGGACTAGTTATTAATATTCTTCCCTAAGAATTGTTTGGACTCAACATTTGAAGGGCTGTAGTGCGTAGCTTTTAGGAATAACTTAAATTCAACGGGAATTCGGCAAAACTATGCATTGTCCCCTTTAATTTGACATATAAATCTTGAAGATCGATTCAGTACTCACTGAGAACTGTTTATTAAATATATAGATGTTGCTAAAGTAAGACTAAGCATTAGTAGTAGGTACCTAAAGATTTTGTTTTTTTCAAAATTTACCTTCAACCGGTGCATTGTCTGTCAGTACATGGATTTTAATGCCAGTCTCTCAGTTTTTGGAAATGAGTACAAATATCATACGCAAATCTGAGATGGTTGATTCTTTCTCCATCAATGTTGAAGCGTTCCATTCTATGTTATTGAAAGCATACTCTAAGACGATGGCGAATAGTTTAGGTGTTTAGTGTTACGCCTGTTGTTGTGGTGGCGTTTTTATTATATATTCTTTATCACATTTGAGTATGGATAATCGAATCGGCATTCGTTCAATGCTTTGATGGTAGTATTTAATTCGACCATACTTTATGGAAATCTACAAAGAGCAGAGCCGGTCGGTTGTATTCGACAGACTTTTCAATCAGTATGTTTATAGATTGTAAGTGGTCGTTAGTTTCGTAGCGAGTTCGGAATCCAGCCTGTTCTCTTTGTTGATTCAGCTCGAATATAGATTATAAGGTGCTTATTTTTTTATATGTAGGAGATATTCTCCTGCTGTTCTTTCTTCGTTCAAGTTTTTGGATGGATCTGGGTTGATGTTCAGAATGGTTCTATGTGCGAATATGACTATGAGGTAGAATGGTTTCAGACTCTAGACTTTTTATGACTTTATGTTTTCGTTTTGGTTTGTTGTTTTGCAAGCTTGTTTTCTATCTGTTTTTGAACGTCTTCCCAAATGCAGGAGGTATATAATTCTGCATGTTTTTATGGAGTAATATTCTTATTGGATAGGCATAAATTGAAAACATCTTAATCAAAACTGGTCCTTCAAGTTTTATTGCCTGCGTCGTCGTCCCTAAGCTATCCCTTTTCGTAAAAAATAGCATCGCCTATATAAATTTTGCACTGAAAAATATACGAGAGAATATTAATTCTAATGGTGCTGGTACTTTTGAAGTTACATTTTAAAGTTCCAAAAGTCTTCTATATATCTGTGACTGCACAACTTAATTTTTAAAGACTCGACTAGACAATCTAAAATTGGTGATGTTTTTGTTCCAATTCAAAAATTATAATAGATAATTGACGCTCTTGTGACAATAAAAGTTTCTAGTTCAATCTTGATTAAGAGGTCTTAGTTATCTTTACAAATTTAAATATTTTTTGGTGTATATAAATCTGGGCATGCTTCCACATTTGGCAAGTACTTGTTCTCACTCAGCCGGTAAGTAAACATCACAATATAATAATCTATATAATATGTTACTTCTTCATCTAATTGCTTAAGTTTCTTGAATATTTATTTACATATTTTATTCTATAGAAAATGAAGGTTCTATTTGCTTTGACTGTTCTCATTGCTGTCGCCTATGCTTCATCAGTGGAGAAGCAATGGCAACAATTTAAGGTAATAACGACGAGAAATAAGTCTTACAATAAAATTTTGATATTTTTATATTGTGTTGCGCAGCAAACTCATGGTAAAACCTACAAGAGTCTGTTAGAAGAGAAGAGAAGATTCACAATCTTCAAGGACAATCTTCGTGAAATAGAGGAACACAATGTCAAATACTCCAAAGGAGAATTCACCTACACCATGGGTGTCAATCAATTCTCCGATATGACACAAGCCGAATTCGAAGCAACCCTAACTCCCATGGAACCAATTGAAGATAAAGACGTTCCACATCTTCAATTCAATGCAAATGGCCTTATCGCTGATGAAGACATCAACTGGGTAACCAAAGGGTACGTCACCCCAGTTAGAAATCAAGGCACCTGTGGTTCTTGTTGGACCTTCAGCGCTGTAAGTATTAAGAAATCAAGTCTAATGTGAATGAAAAATTTGATAAAATTCTTGTTCTAATAGGCCGGTGCTATTGAGGCTCAATTAAAAAAGAATGGCAGTGACTTGGTCGTATTGAGTACTCAGAATCTTCTAGATTGTTCCAGAAATGGAAACAATCAGGGATGTAAAGGTGGCCTTATGACCAGTGCTTTTGATTACGTTGCTGAAAATGGCATCCTTCCAGAATCCGAATACAAATATACAGGTGTACAGGGCACTTGTCAGAAGAAGGGAGGACCCAAAATCAAATCCTATTTTAAATTGAATGGAGAACCCGAGCCTATTCTTTTGTCGGCATTGAGTGAGTAATTGGATTATTTATATCTTGGACCGAAATAATAGAATGCTCCAGGAGTCTTTAAACTTTCACTAAGCTCGATGAGTTTTTCTGTTATTTGAACGAAGACTTTCAAGATATAGTTTTGTTTCAATTTCTTCAAAACTGAATTGGTCTTTACCTCAAAAAGACTCTTAAAAGGGGAAGAGGCTGTTTTCCAAACCAAAATAATGCATTTATTTATAGATCTTTAAGTGAAATTCATTAGCATATTGAAATTAGTGCCAAGAACCTTAGAACTATCATCTCTAGCATTTCCTTCTAACATTTTTTTTGGGGAGTGAGCTTATTTCTTGAGATATCGTTGATCGAGGATTCTGGGATCCAATCTAAACTGTAGGCTTCTTTGAAAAGGTTACACTTTCATTTTCAACAACATTTTTTTGTTTGCCCTAACTATTGAATCTGTCGTCATAATCAAATGTAACTTTGCTTACAGCTAACGTGGGTCCAGTATCTGTGGCTCTTGACTCTAGGCGTCTCAAGAATTATGCAAGTGGTGTCTTCGATACCAACAGTGGTTGCACATCAAGAGTCGATCATGGTGTACTACTTGTCGGTGCTGGCACTGAGAATGGTAAGAAGTACTGGTTGATCAAGAATTCGTGGGGTACCAATTGGGGAGTAGAAGGATACTTGAAGTTGGCTAGAGGTAAAAGTGCTTGTGGTATCACAAGAATGAATTCCGTACCTACTTTGTAAATAATAATTTAGATGATACTGAATAAATATGTGATATGCATTTGAACAAGAAGTTTATTTTTCATGTCATTGAAGCAAGTGAACATATTATAGAGTATATTACTGAAATAAACTAATAATTAATTACTGGGACTGATTATTAACAGCCTCCTTCAAAGGTCCTACAGGGTGGGGGAGTCTATATTTTGACTTTCATCTGTTTTGCTTATATTACAATGGAGACTATTCGACAATTAATTTAAATCGTAAATAACCCTGTTGCATTTTATACTCGAGGGCTGAATCATTTCAGTCCTATGTCATGGCTGAAGTACCATCTGCATATAAGGTTCAGTTATTTTTGTCGTTAAAATGAAAAAAGAAATCATAATGGACCTAGAATGCATCCTTGTGGTACCCCTGACATAAAAGTTGCTTTCATCTTATGGATTGATAAGCTATTGTTTTTTTTGTACATTTTATAATGTCATGTTGCGTAGTTAATCAAATTTTAGAAACAAATTCCTTCAATTTGCCCTATTAATAGATAGATGTTCAGGTAAGTGAGGTCTGGTGAGCTAGTTTGCCGTGAAAATATAGGTACCTCCCTTCCAATCCATTTATTAATGATATATCGAAATCAAATGCTATCAACTTACAAAGGAAAAGTGCTCTGGACATCCATTAAGATGAAATATCAAATTTCTTTATGTTTAATTGATAATACAGACTGAGCAAATACTACTTAGGTAACGCGGCTGAAACAAAAATACTACAAACATTACATTTGTCACCGAATGTCAAATAAGTCAACGCGAAACTTGTCTTTTCTATGTCTACTATGATCTCAAACTCTTTGATTTACTCTTGAGACAAGTAGTAAGGCTTTTGATTCCTGTTACTAGGAAATGGTTCATCCTACTGAGGTTAGATGAGAGTAGTAGAAAATTCCAAATTCTTATAAGCTAACGACAAAATTAAGAAAGAGCCTTATACAAAAAAGTTAGGGTAGCTTTTGCCCCCAAGCAGCCTTGGTTGATGGATGCATCCCTAATTAAAATTTTGAAATTGCTATTAGCCTATCAGGTTGGGAGTCAAAACATTAGTAGATTCCTAAAATTACGATCCATTATCTTCATTAGTTTTGGAGATATTGAATAAAAAACATCTTCAGGCGCGTACGTTAAAATGGCTGCAACTTCCTTAACGAAAATTTTTCCACATATGTCAATTGGAAAATTTTGCATTATTAACACGCTTTTATTAGCTTGGTATGTATGTATGTATATATGTATGTATGTAAGGGAATCTTTGGACACGATGACAATACAATAATTTGATGTGCGAGTGGGACTCCTTGATGAGGGGTACCATACCTATATCTCTGAGCTCTATGGATGGATTCTCGTGGAATTTTCGATATGCATGTGAGTTGGTAGGATATGAGATGGTGTTTATGTGCGAGTGGGAGTCTTTGATGAAGGGTTCCATACGTATGAGTGTTTTTAATTTCTGGATTAATTTTCGTGGAACTTTCTATCTGTATGTGGGTTGGGAGGTTTTGTGATGTTGTATACGTGCTAGTCGGATTTTTCGATGAAACTTTTCCTACTTATAGTTGGGTAAGTGCGAGTAGGACTTTTTGGGTAAGGGTTTCATAGCTATACCTCTTGGAGCTTTATGGATGGATTTTCCATATGAATGTTTGTTGAAGGATTTGCGATGGATTTTAGAGTTGAACTATTTGGTGGAGGGTTCCATACCATTTTCGTATACCTATATGACTATGATTATTTATAACTCACTTCCTATATTTGTGCATCGCAAACCGTACTAAAAATTATAAAATAAATAACAGTTTAAAAAACTACGCTTTCTGATTTATTTTCTAATTTTTAGTTTGGTTTGCTATTAAAGCGTGTTTTTTTAGTTTCTTAAACTATTATATTTTTCAACTTAGACTACGCCGGTGAAGTTTGGCAGGCTAATTTTGGGACACCCTGTATAATCTGAATAGATAAATAGAATATTTAAAACTCTTCAAAATGAAGAAATGATGACATAAAAAATGAAATACTTTCACCTTATGAATGGATAATGATGATAATGATGGGAAGCTGTTAAAAAAAATCTGAAGGAAATGAAACTTGACCTTTAATGACTTGATCAATTTCAAGGACTTATTAAAATTTAATTTAGCTTTCTTTGTTATGCCTACGCTTCGTAATGATCGCCTTGATATGCTTTATAAAATTTTCAGGAAATTCTATATTGTTACAGTAAAATCATGAGTGAATTCAATTCAAGGTATAAAATAGAAATAAAAAATAAATTATAAATATTTTCTTTTTGGACAGTTTTTGCAACAGTATGTTAGTCGTTAATAAGAATATTTAATTTTAGGAAATTTTCCTGAAATAATTGGCAAATATTTTTTTTTTCTAAACATGCATGTATTTCAGTATTGACATATATAATATTATCTAATCCAGATAATCATATTTATTTTTTCAAGCTCTTGCCCCAATTACGCTATCGTCTAGGATCTTTGGATCTTTTATCATTATTATTTTCGCGAACATCTCTTCTAGATATTATCTTTATAGGTCACATAATTTATGATTCTGTGTTGCTATCGCGTCAAAAATGGCAACGAACATTTTAAGTACAAAAATCGGTGCACGCTTACCATAAATAAATATTTTTGTAACAAAAATTGGACCGATTTTATTAGTTAGATAGAAGACTTTTGGCACCAACTTCAAAAGTACCGGCACCACTAGAATTAATACTATTTTGTATCTTTCAGTGCATCAACTAATAAAGTCTGTCCAATTTTTGGTAAAAATATTTTTTATTTCACACTTTTGAGTGTAACATTAGTCATGAGAATCGTTGAACGTTCACTAATACCAACTAACTTATCCTATATCCATCTATATTCTTTGCTTGTCCTTGTTATTATTCAGAGGTTTCAAAATATCGCGGCGAAAATACATACATAGGTACTTATTTCAGATTTTACCACTGCCGGAACTCGAAAACGGTAACTTATTTTAAAAAATCTCCAATTTAAATGTTGTTACCTATAATCCTGTCTTTAATTAGGCCGGCTCATATTTTCAATTCAATCGAAAAAAATTGCCCCCTTCATATACTGGAAATACACATATTTCTGTCTTTACCGTTGCTTTAACTCGAAAACCGTAACTCTTTTAAAAAATGAACTACCTTCCTAAAATCCTAGATGGTAAGAGATATCCAGTGACAAATTATTTGAAAGATCCTTTCAATAATTATCTTTTGTTGTTAAGATTATTTTCACGCGTGTGCACCCATTACGAATTAGAAACTTCAGAGCTTGGAACGGTCTTGGAACCATTTCTATTAAAACGAATAGCCCAATTTCAAAAAAAATCAAGCACCAAAAGAAAACCATCACAAAGACCTTTAAAATAAGATAATAATCGATATTATACGTCTTACCATTTAAAATTCCTAAAAGGGTAGCTCCTGGGGGGCAGGAGAGGAGGGACTTGAAAAGGGCGATGCAAATTTTGATTACAAAATTATTTCGTACGTATTACATGGATTTCTTCTTTCTCGAGGCGGGAACTTTAAAATGAACACCATGTACGTGAATGGAAAGCGGACTAAAAAAACATACAAATACATCTGGGAATACTTGATGTATTTGTAGCAGATAGGTATACGTATTTTTTTGGGAATCAAATCTATAATTCAAATTACTCTCATAGCCGAAGTGCGTATTTCCACATCTTTTTTTTTTTGGTCCATGAACTTATTTTTACCACTTGATATAATGTTTAATGTGCGGTTTAACCTGCGTAATCTCTCATGATATTAACGTACCTACTAGAATTATTATAGCCGGCGGCTGTCGACGCTCGAAGAAGTGAAAGAAAGACCAACAAAATTTTTACTATAGGTGCACAACTTGTGATAGAATCACTTCAGTTTTGTGTCGGCACTCAAATTTAACTGTTATAATTATTTTTATATACAGGTGAGATTGTTAGTGGACGATTTTTTTTTATTTTAATTGAATTTTTCCATATCGTTCTGTTTATTTTATCTGTGATAAGCGTACACGTGAGTATTTTTTTCTATTTAAACGAATATTCGGAATTTATTTTTTATTATTATTTAATTTTATATTTATTTCAATTAGGAATAAAGGATATCGCTTATTGGTTCGCGATAAATTATGCTTTTTTTGATATACAAAAATAATTTGAATTCAATATTCCTCAAATATTATTAATCTTCCAATTTAAAATTGGAACTATGGATATATTGGATAATTGTGGATTCAGATATGTATATTGTGATTAATTAGTTTAATTAGTGTTTCGTACTCAAAACAAGATCCTATTACAATTTCTCCGCTATAACAAAAAATAATAAAAATATAATAGAATTAAAAATAAAGTGTGCCTCCATACATAAAACGTGTTTTTTCAGCGTTTTTTGCTCAACCTTAACAATCGCTTTATCTTTTGAGCCTTCATAGGTAGACAGTTTCTGTATGGAGCTCTTCGTGTGCGGGTCCGACTCCGAAATTTTGCCATTTTCTTAAATGTGATTTTCGTTAAGAAGATAAGCGGAAAAGAACTGCTCGATGTTCATACAGGGTGTACAAAAAGTAAAGTATATTGCATATATTTCGTTTCTTGTTAGGTTTACAAAAAAGTTCAATCTAACTGCGACTGCACAGTATTTTTCAGTGCACCAACTGATAACGTAGGTCCAATAAAAAAAAAATCCGATGGCCTGTAGTCAGCGGAAAGGTAAATTTTTCAAAATTCATTGAATTGAAATTTTAAGAACCTTTTCATTGGTATACCTACATGTTATTAAATAAAATTGTCATAGCCTTGCGGTTAGAGGTTTTTGTTTGGGCTGTTGAATATAAAGCAGAAAGGGTTCGAGTCCACTTCAAGGCAGATTTTTTTTTCGTCTATTTCTTTTCAATAAATATACTATATATTTTTTAAATCAGGGTCTATATAAAGATCTCCAGAAAATGTACAATTACATCAAATTTATATTGAGTGTTCATGTTTTATCAATATTTGTTATTTTTCTTTATTAATTTTTATTTTTTTACCTGTGTATTTTATGAAAAATTGCTTTGAACAAAAGTTGTAGGTACTGATTATATCTATAACCTTAAATTATTTTTAATAATATTTACTCTACTGCTCTTTTTTGATAATTTTTTTGAATGTTTGAATGGTCGCCATTTTGAAACTACTTACCCGATATTGCCCAATGACGAACTCGACCGAGATATTTGAGAGATTGATTTTTGTAGCAAATTTGAACTTGATACCTTCAAAACTGCGACCTCTATCGTGTTAACAAATTTCGTAATATCCCGTATATATATATATATATATATATATATATATATATATATATATATATATATATATATATATATATATATATATAAACTTTTGAACCAAATGTTTTTTGGACTAACTTATAGACATATAACAACATGCCGTTGAAATTTTTTCGAAATTCAAAAGTGTGAACGATCGCAATAGGTATATTTCTATAAGAAATTTACCTAAAAAATCATTAATTTAATAGATTACTTACGAAAACAAGAAAACATATATGGTTTGACATTAAAGAAATAATATTTCTATATATGTTTCCGCTTTATTGGTGCCCCTGGTATATGATTCATAATGAGTTCGATTCTTACACAAACCTTTTATTTTTAAACTTTTTTATTATATGCCGTAATCTAAGTATTTTTTTATTTCTCTTATTCTTTGAGATTCCCAGCATTCAGTTATATTATTGTGAAATGAAGAAAGCATGGAAAAATACATTTAACTTAATCGGAAATCCATTGACAACTGATTGATTTTCAATAACAATAATTGAAAAGAATCAGGCATCAGAACATTATTGCTAAATTTGTGTAATTCATCTTTGTAACTTCAACAATGCCTTCATTATTGTCACAATGACATATCCATACATATAATATTTAATCACTTGACACACTCATTATTAAATGTTAATTGACTTCGAGCATAAGAGACATATGGTATCCAACAATCATCTTACCTACCTATCTGTGAGTGAATTTAAATGTTATATAACTGAAAATATATTTCAGATTATTTCATCTTCATTAAAATGATTTGTGACATTAATTGAATTGCGTTTGTTTACAAAGCCAGCTCTTATGAATGAGAACGATTTCTTTCGTAAATAAATTCAGTAAAAGAATTTAATTATGGAAATGTTTAAATGACATAATCCTACAGAAAAGTTGGGAAACGAAGATGATTGGATATCAAAGCAAAAGCAAAATATCGGGTGTCGCCACTGTTAAGGCAACTTAGTTGTTACTTTGCTAAAGTAAGTTAAATTGGAGATACATGTAATTATTTTAGGCAGTGTAAGTTTCTGGATAGAAAAATATATAAAGATAATAAACATTTGAACTTGATTACAAGAATTAAAACGTACGTTTGTTATGGATATTATGGTACTAATAGAGTTAAATATATCATTGAGATATTTCCAAAATTTAGAAGATTTCTAATTATGGTTTAGCGATTAACTAACAAATTATTCTAATAAATATTTTTGATAGAAAATTGGTACCGGCTTTAGTTGCTGGTGCACTGAAAAATACAAATTAATATTAATTCTATTGGTAGTAGTTATTTTGAAGTTCTGCAATAATTGTAGTAAAATAGAATACTCTTAGCACTAACTCCCAAAAGAACCAGCACCAATAGAATTAATATTATTTTGTATTTTTCAGTGCACCAACCACTAAAGGCGGTCCAATTTTTTGTAAGAAATATTTATCTTCTAATATAGTTCGCTGTCAGTTAAAAAGATAAAGGTTTGTGTCAATTTGAGATATATACGTCATTTCTGTGGAATCTATATCAAAATTATAACATACCTCTCTAGGGAATTATATTCATCTATAAATCATTAATTCTTAGTTAATCACCTTTTTGTCTTTGAACTATTATATTATATGAGTATGTGATAATTAACGATCTTGTTATGCGTTAAATTTATTTTATTTATCTGATTGCTACAATTACTTTAAATGTGATGGGAATCAGAACAATTGTATTGAGAAATAATATGTTTGAAGAGATATAAATCGATTGAAAAATTTACTACAGTTATTTAAGAACAAAAAAATATTATCTTTCATTTATTTTATACCTGATAATGTCTCTAATTCGTAGGTATACCGTCAACTAACTAGAAAATATAAATAATATTAAAATTTAAAAATATTTTCAAATCATGATAATCTTTCGTATCCAACAATAATGTTTCTTGTTAACTGTTGTATTTATGAAGTGCGTTAAAAGAAAATCTTTCAGATGATGAACAAAAGTATCTGAGATCATCTGGCTCGAAGGACCTAATGTTATCTCCGGATGCAAATCTCATTCATTTCGTCACCAAGTATTGAAATATAATTTTTTTTCCAATTTGACATTTTGGTTTGAAGCCTCAAATTCTCTTCATATAACACCGAACCGATTGAAAGATAATCAAATATCAATGTTGGGATTGATAATGGCAAAACATTTTTCATGTTCAATAAACTTTAATGATCATCATTCACCAGCTACTAATATTAATGTTAATGTTTCAGCACTATGATGGTGTTACTGCTGTTTGTAGCATTCTGCTATGTTGCTGAAGGGCAAGTAAATTACCCGTTCCTTCCACATCAAGGACATCTTACATTAACACATCTGCCCGTCCAGCAAGTGCATTTGCAAATTCAAGCTCGTCGACCAGTTTACAATAGGGCGCCAAGTCCAAATATTGATGCCCTTTTGGAAAATGAATGGAACTCCTTCAAGGTAAATGTTTTTTCCCTCAAGTACATCTTTGTATTTAGGTATCAAGTGAGTAAATTCTTCGTTTCATGACATCTTCTGTTCTTAATAATGTCATCAATGATACTTAACGGTAAGTTTAAGCGTTTGTCTTACAAATTCAAAATTATCTGAACTAAATTATTGACTGTGTTTCCTCTGGTTATTACAAGATGTTTTTACTTCCAAACATCAAAATAATCTGAAGTATAAGTGTTGATTGAATAGCACTAATATTAGAGTTAACTACTGAGTCTCTGGAACTGAGCCTGTAATTCGAACGGTTTTGGGCTATACATCCTGATTTACTAGTCGCTTCCGAGCAGACCTCCCATTATTCTGACTTTCTACTAAGCTCCTTCGATCCCACCTTTTCATTGTTTTCTTTCACATAACTCGATCAAATCTGAAAACTAACAGCATATTTTTTAAAGATCACCTTCAACAAAGTCTACCCCACAGCCGAGGAGGAGAAATTCCGCCGTGAAGTCTTCATCGAAAATTTGGCCAAGATTGACCGACTGAACCAAGAATATGCTCAAGGTCTGAGAGGCTTCGTTCAACAAATCAATCCATATGCCGATATGTTGCATCATGAGTTCGATCAGGCTTTGAACGGTTTCAATAAAAGTGTCAATGCCAGAACGAGTACACCAGCAAGACCAACTGCCTTCATACCAAGTGCAAATGTGGAATTTCCTCAGAGTGTCGATTGGAGAGAAGTGGGTGCTGTGACTCCGGTCAAAAGTCAAGGAAAGTGTGCTGCATGTTGGGCCTTCGCAGCTGTGAGTACTTAATATTTTTAACGGTATACGATAATAATAAACATGACAATCTTTTAGTATCAAACTAAACTAGTAAGTACCTCTATAAAATCTCATTAATAAGATGTGTTTATAACAAATAAAACTAAACAAAACCATTTTCAGTTATATTTTAAACAAAAAATTATTGGAAAATCCCACAGGGTCAAGATCAGACGATCTTGGAGGCCAGTTGGATGAAATTCTTCTTACTGTTCCATTTTTTGTCTCTGGAAATTTCATTAGTTATATTTTTAGGCTGGGGCTTTGGAGGGTCACCACTTTCGTAAAACTGGCCAATTGGTGGACGTGAGCGAACAAAATCTCATCGACTGTACTGAATCGTATGGTAATAGTGGATGCAGTGGTGGTCTGATGAATCCTGCTTTCGAGTACATTCAGGAAAATGATGGTGTCGATGGTGAAGAAACGTATCCTTACGAAGAAAGGATGGCAGAGTGTCGTTTTAAAAGAGAAAATGTTGTGGCTACGTGCACAGGTAAATGTTACTTAGGGTATGGGTCAACAATTTATCAGACATTGGCCGGTTATTTAATGTGCAGTTGACCGAAGTTTGACAAATGACAGTGTGCTCTAAAAATTTCATCCGGTGTTAAATCTATTTTTTTTACATAGCTACATACTGACAGGAAAGTCAAATTCAGCGATGTAAAGAAAGCAAGATGAATTTATCTCAGCCCTTTCTGTAAGACAACATTTGATTTCGCGAAGAGTGATGGTCGCTGCTGAGAGGTTTTACTTATTCCATTTTACTTGCAGGTTTCGTAGACATTGCAGAAAATGATGAGCGGGGCATCGAAATTGCTCTGGCCACCATTGGACCAGTCGTGGCTGCCATTGATGCCAGCAAGGAAACCTTCCAGTTTTATTCCGAAGGTGTGTACGATGACCCCGAGTGTGGCAACAAGCCGGAAGAGATGAACCATGCCGTCTTGATTGTGGGCTATGGCCAGGACCCGGATGGCAAAAAGTATTGGTTGGTGAAGAACTCGTACGGACCAATGTGGGGCAATGGGGGATATTTCAAGCTTGCTCGATACAATAATAATCAGTGTGGTGTGGCGATACAGGCGAGCTATCCGCTAGTTTAGAGTGTAATAAATTATTATGAAGACATTTTGATAAATTTTTGTACGTTAATTTGTGAATTGTTTCCGCGAAACCATCGTCATTTTTGTACTTAGTGATTTTTCACAATAATAAAACGTTGTTCTTTTGCATACTACTTCAAAACGTCTAATCGCGTGATCTGCCCTTGACAGTCGTCAATAAAATAAACCGTCCAAGCAAAATGGCGGCAAATTCAAATTCAGCGCCTTTTGTCGAGATATCCTGTGAAGTTTTAAAGTGTTGATAATTGTTTGGAGCTTTATGTAGTAAATATAATTATTCTTTAGAATTTATCCACCTTAATAAAAATAAAATATGATTTGTTATTTTAAAGAAAACTCTCGAAATTGATGAAAAACGTGACACCTACATTGAGTTTTATTGTTATTATAGGATTTTTACAGGTTGTAATTTCTTTTTGTATCTATTTAATAATAATAATAATAATAATTTATTCATTCTATCATACAAATCTTAAATATAAAAATAGTATGCTAATAGATTGTCTGACTTATTATGAGCCCTACAAACCTTTACTGAGATGCGAATACAATAATAATAAAATGAAAATATAAAAGAACCACTACAAATTTACAGATCATGATATAAAAATATATGAATACAGAAATTTATATAACAATCTCGATAATAATATATTATAACTTTAAATTATTTCAAATACGCCCTTTAGTAAAGTTTATTTTTTTAAATTATTATCAGATTATTATCTAATCTATTTTAGATGAGCTTGGATCGATATAAACTTGTTTTTTGGTCAATATTTAATTTAGTTTTATTTACTGCAAGCGATCTATGTCAAGAACATACAGATGCTTCAGAAATAGTATACTTTTCCCGTAAAATATAATAATTATAAATTAGTGCTTCCAAAATATATTTTTGATTGATATTTAACCATCGTTTTCACCAAAACGGTGGTTTTGCTTATTAGATGTTAAAATTTTGATAGCACGCTTTAGAATTCTGGCATTTTTTTCATAAACACAAAGAAATATGACTTGAAATAAATTCAAAAGCTTTTATTTTCCATTGATATGGTTTAACCACATTTAATTTTTATTACTGTAAATCATTGCGATCTTATGTATAAAATGTTTAGCACATTTGTAAAAGAGCAATTTGTTGTATTCATACCACATACAACGAGTTCAAGCACATTTTCCTGGCGATTTTTCTCCACGTATTGCATTATGTCAATGGATTAGCCACAAAAAAATATGAAGATCGTCTTCAGCATCAGTTCTCGCTGAACGCTTAGGTTGAAATTGTTTGCCTAATTGGACCAGTATTTCTAACAGAAAGACTTACTCAATTAGAAACGGCCCTGGTGTTTTTGTAATTTATGATAATAAAATGGTTTTTTTTTTCTAAAAATCATTAAAGCACAAAA
Organism: Crioceris asparagi; assembly: GCA_958507055.1. Classification (NCBI taxonomy): domain Eukaryota; kingdom Metazoa; phylum Arthropoda; class Insecta; order Coleoptera; family Chrysomelidae; genus Crioceris; species Crioceris asparagi. The sequence goes on from OY293826.1 coordinate 2,984,333, forward strand.
TAGTATTTGGGAATGAGAGATTAAACCCTTGAATTTTTGGAAAATGGTACTTAAATGGACATGCAATAAAATCTATTTAAATTAAATTAAATTCAGTGGCGTACAATTTTTGTTCAATAATTTTGGAGAAGGTGTCCCCTTGATGTCACTGGATCTAATAATTTTTATCTACTTAGGTTTAAATCAGTCCTATTACTACTAACAAGGCTTTTGAATCTCAAAAACATAGGTCAAAAGATATTGGAATGATTAAAAAATCTGTATTTAAAATAAAATAACCGTAGGAATCACCCCATTTAGATATTGCCACGTCTTCTTTAAGCACCTTGTATATTGTTTCTAATAAATAGCCTACTTATAAACTGCAATGGATATTTGACATGGATTAGTGTTTTATATAAGCACTTAAAGGCTGGCAGAAAATTCATAAAAGAATAATGAACCATTGCAATTTTATTATCACATTAATCATATCAGGACTGTGCCATGATATTCATCAAAAACTAATAAGGTTTAATGCATAGCCTCCAGCTACATATTTAAAAAAATAATGAGCAATGAATCATAAATCCCTAGAATAAAGTTGTAAACATTAGTATTACTATTATTAGCTAAGCCAACGCAATCAGCAGCTAAATAACAGATAAATGTTTCTTTTCCCATTTCTGACTAATTTTGTTTCTAAGATCTGGTGAAAATGGTCATTGATTATATTTAACACATTCTAGGTTAATTTTTATCTCAGATAAGACAATATCTTCTACAAAAAGAATCCAAGACAATTTTCAAAATTAAATTGAAAGATTTTTTAAACGCAGTGACATCTGTTGTTGAGTAGTTAGACCACAATTCCACAACACAAAAGGGAACAAAAAAATGGCCTGTCATGTATTAGATAGTTGACATTTGGTCAACTAAACGCTTCTTGTGGTTCCATCTCGACATCATCAACAGTGCTGTTGTCAAATCAATTTATTATTGACCTCTACAAACACGTTAAGAGACATTCTCATGTTTGTAGGTTATAATTTGACTTTAATTAAGACGTTAGATGACAATTTCAAACCAATCACAAGTTCGTTTATATATTTGGAATATCATGACCGATAAAATAGGTAATCAACTGATTCCAATCGGTCTCACCTGGATCAATGAGAGTTTCCGAAGTTGATAGGATTTTTTTTATAGTTTTGTATGTGGAATTACCTTTAAGGGATTGTTCGTGGACATTTTGTATATTTTTCAGTATCTCACTGATATCTATGTTTAATGATATATTTATAGAAAATTAATAAATATTTCTTTGGACCAAAGTCATTAGTTGGCGCACAGAAAAAGACAAAATATTAGATATTATTGGTGCTGGTATTTTTGAAGTTGTGCAGTTGCAGTTAGATTAAGAACTTTTGCCACCAATTTCATAAGTAGCAGCACCAGTAGAATTAATATTATTTTGTATTTTTCAGTGCATCAACTAATAACGTCGGTCCAATTTTTTTTTAATATTAATTTCACAATTTTGAGTGTAACGTTAGTCACGAAAATCGTTGAAGGTTCACTAATACCAAAGAAAATAGTACTTATCCTATTATTAGAAATCTCAAAAAATCGCGGCGGAAATACACTTAAGTATTTTCGATTTTACGATTTTACCACCGCTCTAACTCGAAAACCTAAGGAAAAAAATCCCGATGGCCTGTAGTCAGCGGAAAGGTATATTTTTCAAAACTCATTGAATTGAAATTTGAACAACCTTTTCATTAGTATACCTACATGTTATTACATAAAATTGTCGTATGTGTCATAGCCTTGCGGTTAGACGTTTTTGTTTTGGCTGTTGAATATAAAGCAGACAGGGTTCGAGTTCCACTTCAAGGCAGAAATTTTTTTTTCGTCTATTTCTTTTCAATAAATATACTATATATTTTTTTAATCAGGGTCTATAGTAAGATCTCCAGAAAATGTACTATTACATCAAATTTATATTGAGTGTTCATGTTTTATCAATATTTGTTATTTTTCTATATTAATTTTTATTTTTTTACCTGTGTATTTTATGAAATATTGCTGTGAAAAAAAGTTGTACGTACTGATTATATCTATAACCTAAAATTATTTTTGATGATATTCACACTACGACACTTTTTTGATAATTTTTTTAACTGTTTGAATGGTCGCCATTTTGAAACTATTTACCCGATATTGCCCAATAACGAACTCGACCGTGATATTTGAGAGATTGATTTTTGTAGCAAATTTGAACTTGATACCTTCAAAACTGCGATTTCTATCGTGTTAACAAATTTCGTAATATCCCATATATATATAAATAGGATGAAGCTCTACACCTTTATGCTTTTATTTAGTCGGATACAACCACCCACTAGAAGCGGATCACGCGATTTCAAGCTTGTTAGCTTTCATTAATGAACTAATAAATTTCTTTAATTATATATATATATATATATATATATATATATATATATATATATATATATATATATATATATATATATATATATATATATATATATATATATATATAAACTTTTGAACCAAATGTTTTTTTGGACTAACTTATAGACATATAACAATACGCCGTTGAAATTTTTTCGAAATTCAAAAGTGTGAACGATCGCAATAGGTACATTTCTATAAGAAATTTACCTAAAAATGTTCATTATGAATATTACTACAAATAATCTGGTCTTTCATGTGGTTGCCACAGATTTTCAATTTTCGCAAGAAACTGCCCTCTGCACATAGCGAAAATACACATATTTAACATTTTAACATCGCTGTAACTCAAAAACCGTAGCTCTTTTGAAAATATGTTCAATTTAAAAGTTTTCCTGCCACCTCAGATTTTCAATTTTCTAGAAAAACTGCCAGCTCCATTCGAGGGTATTTTTTGAAGGGAAGAAAATTCGGATTAGAGTTTTTACGAATCATAAATCATCAAAATCGGTGAACGTTTATTATAATACAGCGCGCGCACAAGCCAAGAAAAAGCGTATAGTCGAATTGTAAACATCCTCCGTTTGGGTTCGTCGGTCAAAAATGATTTTACCTCGAATTTGATATTATCCGACAGTTTGTAAAAATGCTAATAAGCAATAATCTCCTCATATGCGGATACTAATTTTATTGTATGACCTACATGAAACCACAAAGTATGTCATCTAATATATTTGTATATATGCGGAAGAATTTGATAGTTATATTACATAACCCATCGAAATAATTAATTGGGACTCATCTTGTCTACACATCCTTAGATATATTTATTGTATATTTGGTATTTACAAACGAGTTAGAAATTACTTCATACCTAGCTCATGACATTGAAGTCATCTTTAGTTTTTTTTTCATCTCCAACGATTTCAATAATCTGCATAATTTCTTGTTTATATCATCAAATCACAAATCACCTTAAGGCTATAACGTTATAAAATCGTTAAAATGATCATCGAAAACAGGAGTTGTTTATGTGTTCTTCAAGCAGAAACACCTACCATATAAAAGTGGTGAGTCTATTATGTAAGAAAATGTTCTCATTGAACTAGTTTTGTGCATTATTGAAGTTATTTCAAATAAATTGTTGTGTCACAAAGAGTTTCAATTAGTTCCTTCTAGAATCTCAAGTTTTAATGTTGAAATATATACCAAAAGGGTTTTTTCCCTTAGTATTTCATGTAAATAGTTGGAATTATATGAAAAAAGTCGAAAATGTATCTTAATGTTTCTAATATGATAAATCTCCTGAAAAATTTACAGGGTGTTTGAAATTGGCCAAATAATTCTGATTGATTCAGAGCTCACAATAACTCGCTTGTTTTAAATAGAAGACGCTGTATTTTTTCATGGTAATTTATGCACTTTTCTCTTCCGTTTGGTGTTAAGCATTTCCTATAATTAAATTCTATCAATTTAATGATATTTGATATATAACTGCTTCGATGATACTAATTACTTCGCCAGCTAAGCGCTTGGCTATGACATTCAGTATTTGAATGTCACCTTATGTCATCATTTATTTTACAAAGTTGCCATTGCCATCTGGTGACATTTTCAGAAGAAATTTAATAATTGTTGGATGATTGCAAAGTTTCACAAACATTTCTGAAAGCAAGCTATTGTTGGATTATGAAGAAAATAAAATAGCTGCGTCATTTGGAGGGAGACTGCGCTAAGTATTTTTTTACTTGATTTATCATTCATAATATCTACCGATTCGATACTTGCTTAGAAAAATAACAAATACTGTTATGGGAATGAACTGTTATACCCGAAAATTATAAATAAAAATATCCTTATGATAGAAGTATGCTAGTTCGAAAGTTTCGTCACAATGCTTATATATTAAGGGAAATATAGAAAAGTTCTTAGTAATAAAAGATCTATTATCTTTTTATAATAAATATTCTAATTTAATTGCATTTCCAGTCCTATTCAAATTATTTATTCCCCTTGTTCTTCCTTGTATTGTTGCTCAATGAAATTTTGTTTTCGAGGGGGTGGTTTCAGGTTCCAGGTAAACTTTACTCTTAAAGTATCTCCACTTACTAGCACCCAGTGGCGTCAAGTCACATAAGCTGTATAATTATTATCATTTAATAAGAAATATCCGAATATTTTTCAATGGTAAGATGATAAATAAAAAGTACATCGATTAACAACAAAAAAATATAGGGAGTTCTATTTAAAATAAGCGAATTATTGGATCCTGAATTAGTCGAAATTGGTTGGACGGTTTGAAACACCCTGTACAATTTTCAGGAGGTTTCTTATATATTAAGATTGATCATGGATTTTCTCCTTTTAAGTTTCAACTATTTATATGGAAAACTAGAGGGAAATCGACCGGGGTAACTGAAAAAAATCAATATCTTCTTAACTAGGTATCAAAAATAACGATATCATATGTTTATGGAACTTACCTTTAATTTCATAGAAAAATAAAAAATGAAATATGTGAGTTTATGTCCAATTTTGGTAGAACCGGAAGTCCAGTCAAAAGACCAATATTTCTGATTGACTGGAAATTGTTTCTAAACAATATCTTGAATGGTATTCTAGAAACGGCTAAATGAAACTCTACGTGGTAGATACACCTTGTATTTCAACAACGTTTTTGTTATTTTTTAGCAAAATGAAGATAACAATTTTGCTCTTCATCTGCCTATCCTGCTATACTAATGCCCAGTTTGGATTCCCTGGTTCATCGAGTTTAAAATTTCCTGGTGGAAACCTTGCTTCAAAAGTTGTTGGTGATGCATCCTTGCCGAGCTTATCTTCATTACCAAAAATACCAATTATATCGGATCTATTGAAGAAGGAATTTGGATCGTTCAAAGTAAGACCTCATTCAACTCTTTCTAATCTCAAGTTAAAACAGATTCTCTGGAAAAAGCTTGAACTTGCATGTTCGTTGTCAATAATGATGGCATATTCAGTGTTGCAATGCTTTTAATTTTGATGCACACCAACAGTTTTGGATTAAAATTATTTGATTGAAATAACTGAATAATTTTCAGAACACTTTCAATAAAGTTTACAAAACCGCCGAAGAAGAGACCCTGCGCTTGAACGTTTTTGCCCTCAACAAAGAGAAAATCGGTGATTTCAACAAGCTGTTCCAACAAGGCGTGGTGGGATTCACACAAAAAGTGAACTCTTTCAGTGATCTTCTTCATGATGAATTCATGAAACAATTTAATGGTTATGGAAAAAATCTACACCCAGCTAGTAAACAAGTCCAGGCCAAGGAACACTTCAAAGCTAAAGGGTCGGCAAAGGCACCCGAACATGTGGACTGGAGAGAGAAAGGAGCAATTTCACCGGTGAAGAGTCAAGGAAAATGCGCAGGTTGCTGGGCATTTGCAGCTGTAAATATGTCTTACAATAATATTGTAAAGTTCACAAATTGATTCCAATGGCTTATTTTCAACACTCTTTACACGACATTCTGTATTAGTACAACTATCACCACTTCATCTTGACAAGCTAAACTGTCACTGTCTTTACCGACTGAACTACTATTAACATCTGATTCCACAGACTGACTATTATCAACTTACTTAATAAGACTGAAATGCCAAGAGGAAGACAGTTGCGCAAGTGAATTCATCCCACTTACGTTACAATTGGTGTCAGAAGTGGGATGAGTTCACTTGCGTAATACTCAAAAGTTCGCAGATTGCTTCCAATGGTTTATTTTCAAACACTCTGTACACGACCTTATGTTGTAGTACAACTGTCACCTTGACAATCTAAACTGTCACTGTCTTTACCGACTGAACTACTATTAACATCTGATTCCAGAAACTGACTCAACAAACTGATTTTATAAGACTGACTGTGACCCGTGATCGACACGGCTTTATATATCTGAATCTTGACATGACATTCATCGATAATGTTCTATGATTATCTAGACGCACATAATAATGTTCTAGAGGCTTGTCAAACTGACAATACTATGTCAAACTGTACCTCACATAAGTTTCTGGATGGCTCGAGAATAGGTCTACTAGTTCTAGAACAAATTAATGAATTATATATGAAGCAACTAAGTATAGTAAATAAGGAATTAGAACAAATATAAACTAAAAGAAATAATAACAGTAAGTACATGACTGACCTGTACACGTTACAATATCTTTAATGAGTTAGTAATGGCAGATTCGTTCGATATAGTCGTAGTGAAGGAAATAAGGCAATTTGAAATTGTGTCCATTTTTTCAATCACCCTATATAGGTATTTCACTGTTCGACCTTGTAGTACAGTTGGTACGTATAGTCTCGGAGAAATTATTCAAAGAAAACTACGTTTGGTTTGCTTTTCATATTCTTATTATATCTCGTAGGCGAGTGCTTTGGAGGCGCACAATTACAAAAAAACTGGCAAACTCAGTGAAGTCAGTGTTCAAAATCTCATCGATTGTGCCACACCGTATGGAAATTCTGGATGCGCCGGTGGCCTCATGAATCCCGCCTTCGAATACGTCAAGGACAACAAGGGTGTTGCAGCCTCGGCCTCATATCCATTTGAAGAGAAAAATGGACAGTGCAGATACAAGTCTGGCAATGCTGCTCTTTCATGTCAAGGTAGGTGACACCTTACAGATTGGGTTTTATGCATATCATGAAGTGCTATTCCTCCTGAGCTTCCAAACAAATGCAAGCGACAAGTGGGCAATGATAGAAGGCTAGAGCTACCTCTCGGGTTAATAATGGCCATGCCAACGACGGCAGGAGTAGATTTAGGCCGGTTCTAGACCAAAATGAGAAGGGAACACGACCGGCCAAAATCTACTACTGACGGTAGTGCTGCAAACTCCACAGTGTTGCCGTTAGTAGCGATAAATCCCAAAACGAGTGATTAGTTTTGTTTGTTGTTTTGTAGAAATGCTTTAATTTCATTATTTAATGATAAACCTATGTTTGACCAATTGGAGTCGTGAGTATAGACATTGCAACAATCGTTACTTAACCTGATACGACACTCTAGTCTTCTCTATGTCCCTCACCTAGCAGTCCATGTAATATAAGGTATTTGCGTCCACCTCAAGCCCTTCCGAAGCCTTGTCGGAGATTATAAAAGCATAAAAATGAACTTGGTGTTAACTCAATTTATCGCTTGTTATTCAATTTAGGTTTCGTGGACATTGCCGAAGGCGATGAGAAGAGCATTGAAATGGCCGTTGCCTCCGAAGGACCCGTTACAGTTGCCATCGATGCTGGCGTGGAAACCTTCCAATTCTACGATGATGGTATCTACGATGATCCAAAGTGTAGTGACAATGTGAATCATGCCGTTCTGATTGTTGGGTATGGGGAGGAGAATGGCAAAAAGTATTGGATAGTCAAGAATTCCTATGGTCCAGAATGGGGAAAAGATGGTTATGTGAAAATAGCAAGGGGAAAGAATCAGTGCGGTATTGCCATTCAAGCTAGCTACCCTTTGGTGTAAAGTATAAAGCAAAACCATGAATTATATAAATATTATGTTTTTATTTCCTCTGCAGTTACCATTCAATAATTAGAAAAAGTAGACCAGACATTCTACAATTCTACTCTCAGATGCTTTTTATCTCTTGATCCTTGGATCGCATTTACCTATTGTTGAAAAAGCACCTGAACAGACTAACATGCTTTATACCCATTCCATATTTTTGTTTTCTAGTGTCTGAATTTTTGCCCCATGTCAATGTTTACTCCCAGTTTTTAACTTTCTTGATTCAAATAGTTTAACAGAACTTAGTAATCATTGGAATTATCTGCTAATATCACATGCTGTCATCTGGATAATACTTCAAGCTAATTGTTGTATTATTTGAAATTAAATAAAAGACATTAATTGGAAAATATATTACAAAATATCAGGCTATCTTATACAGGTAAAATTATTTACCAACAACAACAATAATAATCATTAAATAATGATTATCTTATAAATAATTTCTTCATATAAAAAAAGTAAAAAGATATGAGTATATATATATATAAAAAAATCAAGACTATTTTTTTTCAACAAAGTATCTCTTATGGGAATTTCGAGTACAGCTAGCAGTAGTTATTACTTCCCAACGTTTTCCATTTTGGTCCACTGGAAAAATTCAAGTTTGATAGTACAAAAGTTAAGTAGAATGCAGCATGTACAGGGTGGTCCAAATTGATTGTCAATGTAAGGTATAAAATTAATTATAATAGATAGGCGAAAACGATGATCATTTTCTGGGTATCAATTCTTGAGATAAACTCAGCTCAACTTATTTCTTTCATTCATTCTGTTCATTGTCGTGGCAAATAGGATTTTTCTTTTCAACAAATTGTCGCAGATCGAGTCATTTGCTTCTCTTTCTAACTACTTTAAGTATAGCTATCCCATAAGACATTCAATTTGATCCAACCTATACATCACAGATCTCTTATGACCTCATGAAGTATTTCTCAATATCACTCTTTCCAATTCTTCTTTGTCTGCACACGCAGCATCCTTGAAGGCGTTCTGTCTGAGCTGTCTGTTGGGTACCATGAATGACGTCACAGTTCCAATCAACAACATTCCAATTCCAACTGATCCGGTACATTGAGGACCAAATTGAGTATTTATTTGTCCCAATGCTACTGTTAGAATAGTACTCATGATTTGCGCAGACGTTAAAAGTATGCAGGTCATAATACATTCTGGTGATGGATATGTGAGCTCAGCAGCCAACTCGTAGGTGATGGGAACGTAGGCGTTGAGGAATCCTCTGAAATGTCAGAGAAAATAGTGTTTTCTGCAAACTGTTTTGAAAACCAAGTTATTAAGAGATATCAGTAGTTTCAGCAAGGTTTTCACGAAAACATGCAAGTTTTTCGAGTTGTTGGTTGAAATAAATCAAGGTGATCTATTAAATGCAATTCTTACCCAAATAAAGCTGCTGTTAAATAGCACATCCACATTGCTTTTAATTCCAGAGCAAGCATGAAAAGTCCCATACTGATAACACTTCCTATGTAGACTACTATTGATGATTCTCTGGAATGTATGAACAGATAAATTAAGATAAAATAATAATAATGGCTTGATATTGTTTGGAACTGTTTTCAAGAGTAAAGTTTTTACTATGAGATTCGATTAATTCTTGAATGGGAAACTTACACAGTTTCGAAATACATTTTTCCGAAAATCGGTTTTGCAATGACTAAGAAAAACCTGTATACTAAACTCAAACATCACTTACTTATATCTATGTGTTTTATCCAACATGATACCAACTAATACTGTGAGCACCATTCCAGAAATGACCATTAAAAGACCCATACGACCAGCGTCTTCTTCAGCATCCTTGAACAGATAAAATAATATTCGATTAAATAATTTCATTAAATACATGATGCTGCTTGGTATGCTTCTAAGGAGTAAAAGTTCCAATCCATTTCCATCCTCCATGTAGAATATAGAAATTAGTTTCTGGTATACTTGGAATACCTAATTATTGTCAAAAGTCATACCTTAAAATAATGGAGAACGATCTGATTCAGTAGTGCTCCAATGGTACCATAGAGGCCATAATTGAATCCATTTGAAACCAGATGCCACAGAAAAGCTTTATTTTGCAAAAGATTCTTGAATGACTGTAGGTATAATTTAACGGTCAATTTTTCTACATGTTCTCTTTGATATTGTTGAGCTAGACTGGGAGCCAATGGTGGTTGATCGGTAAAAACTGGAACCATGAGTAAGTAAAACAGGATGTTATTCCCTGGATTATTCTGAGAATATTTTCGGTAGTCAATTAAGAGAAACTTTGATAATTGAACAGTTCTTGTAGATTAAGAAATATTACATGATTTTTTTGTAATAAAATGTTATAATTCTCTCGCTTTGAATCTTGGAAACAAAGTGGCATTTCAAAAATTATCAAAGAAAAAATATTCTTGGAACAGTCCAGGGAGCAGCCCCACGAATTTTTGCCGTATGTTGAGTAAATACTATAAAACATATTTACAAAATACCACATATAGTATAAAGATAAATGTCAAATATCAAAGGGCTTATGTATTCAATCAATTTCATATCCAGCTATAATATGAATTTCAAGGCAAGTACAGAGTACAGCAAGTGTAAAAATAAGTAGCAGATCAACTTTCCAATGAATATTTGTATCCAATTGTTCAATGTTTTTGGTTCCATGAAAAAATAAATGTTCGTTTTTTGAGCTGTACTCACAAAATATCACAAGCATCACAATTGGTACACAAAGAATGAACTGACTCCAGCATAGAATCTTCAAATCCATACCCACCTCATGTAGATCGTCATGATTGTGCACAACCATTGGTGGAATCAAAAATCCAGCGGCATTGCCCAAGAACATTCCAATAATTCCCAGAGAACATGCTGTCGATGACTGAGAAAGAAATATTAGTCATTTATTCTTCGATATCGTATTGGAACACGATATATACAAGTTCAATGGTAGATATAATATGTTCCCTTTTTCGACGCTATATAATATGCGTACGGAGGGCGATCAGCGACAGTTTCTAACTTTTGTCCATTAACTGAATTACAAAAATAGAAGAATCGGGCGCATAGCTGACGGAGCTGATCTGATAATTTGAAACAGTAATCGATGGTTGGAACAGAGAAGGTGTCGGAAGAATATCACACACATGATGCGCATATAGGGGAAGGCTCAGGAGATACGAAGACAGTGTTGCACCATTGATAACATGATTTACTTGTCTCTTGTTTTTTTTTTATAATTTTCAAGACGAAGGCTGGCAACCCGCCATACAGCTTCAATTTTATAAAGATGATAAAAACATGGACATTTCATAGAAGAATAAAATGAAATGCGCTAATATCAGGTGTGAACTATTCTTGCCAAAATGACTCTACTCAATTCAATGCCCTATTTGTATTTTATTGGAGACCATTTCGTGTAAATGAATAAAAAATGAAAGTATCTAATATACTACCGTCGTTGAATGAATAGTTGATTTATATCCCGAGAAAGTGAAACGAATGGTTTGACCAGCTTGCAGCCTTGATCTCAGTCCCATTGAGCATCTTTCGTAATTCAAAGGCGCATTCGTCACCGACCTGCTTTGCCTAACTGCCTTCAGGAGCTCCTTCATGAAGAAATCGTTGCGACATCTCAATCTTTATCTAATAATTTTGATAATTCGATAACAAGTCGATTTTGGCTTACTACTTATGGTTCTTTATTGAGTTTGTGGTGTTTCTTTCAAAGGGCTTTTCTATTAGTACAGATAAAAACGTGAACAAAACTCCCAAATGTTCATAAAATACGAGGTCATAGTCTTAGACCAGTCCTTCTTTGTGAACTTTGTCAATCATTTTAATGTAGTTGTATTAAATATATTCATACCTCTTTGGGACTGAACCAAGTCAGAGCAATCTTCTGTGGCAGACTTTGTATAAACATTTGTGATAATGCTGTGACACATTGCCCAACCATAACCACGTAGAATCTATCAGAAGAGATCGAGAACAATTTTATTGCACTACCAATGGCAGTTGATATTGCTCCGATCAAGGCTGACATCCTCAGTCCCTAAAAATAAGAAAAAAATATCTCGTATATTCATTAATACGATTATTTGGTATTTAATAGAGAACAATATAAACAGAAAACATCTATATGTAGATTTTATTGAAATTTTACAAATGTTCTAAAATATTGAGTTTAACATTCAATTGACACCACCTATGACCTATCCTTTGATGATACACTTAAACCACCGTCGTCTTGTTAGCTTTAAGCTATAACCTGTAATATAAACCAGAGCGTATCCTTTGGGACATTTTATATTTCTATAGTCGCTTGTGAAAACTTTTAAAGGAATAAATTTTGGAGAAGCAGACGGAGCAAAGACTTGATCCCGTCGTTCCCATCTTGCTAGAACAACCATCCACAGCCTGAACAATTCGTATCCATTTCACAATAGTAGTTATCGAAAGTTATTGAAACTAACAACGCATGAGGACAGATTATAATATGTTCAGGCATACTGAATATACGACTTATTTCTTGTGATGTGCATTTTGGGGAGAGTGACCCAGCTTATAGTATTCTGTAAACTTTGATATACCAGTTTATCGCTTCCAATAAAGTCAGCATTTGAATAAATAACACATAATTGATGAATCAATGTCAAGCGTGTCGTTACTTAAGTCGCCTGTATAGTCAAGCACGTGGATCACCTTTTATAATAATGTCATATTCACATGTAATATTTACAATAAAAATATATATATTTATTTATTACCAAGGGAGGTACCTAACCAGATATCTGGGTCTATTACAATCCTTAAAATATAATAACGATAAACAATTACGTTTATTGAAAATTCAAAAAATATATATATATATTTGGCACAAACAACGAATATTGTCAATGAGAATCTATACTCATGATTTTTTTTATATTATCAGAATAAATTTGATTGGATTTAAGATGAATGTTACGTACTCTGATTTTGATGATTTTGGATTCATTTGAAAGAGGAGACTTGAGAAATGATCCCATATTCACAAAAACGCAGATCTGAAATCTCCTTCCCTCCAAAAACCGAAGGGGGTGGAAGGGGCAAATTTTCTCAAAAATCGAAAGTCCGGGATGGCAGAATTAAAGATACCAAAATATCCGGTAACGTTTAAATTGAACATTTTTTCAAAAGAGCTACGGTTTTCAAGTTACAGGAGTGGTAAAGTTCATAATATGCGTACTTTCGCGACGATGTTCTTAGCTGTCTTCTGAATAATAGCAAATATAAGCATGCATGGATAATAGTGAACGTTCAACGATTTTCATGACAAATGTAACACTCAAACTCAAAAGTGTGAAATAAATATTTTTTAGAAACAATTGGACCGACGTTATCAGTTGGTGCACTGAAAAATACAAAGTAATATTAACTCTATTGGTGCTGGTACTTGTGAAGTAGGTGCCAAATTATTTCAATCTAACTGCAACTGCACAACTTCAAAAGTACAAGAAACAATAGAATTAATATTATTTTGTACTTTTCAGTGCACCAGCTGATAACGTCGTCCATATTTTTGTAAAAAATATTTATTGAAATAATCCCCCATCCTATTAAAACATAATCAAGATAGGACCTAAATAGACATGTATCTGAAAATATTTTTTACAAAAAAATAGGACCGACATTTATTACTAGGTACTGAAAACTACAAAATACTATTAATTCTATTGATGCTAATAATTTTTAATTTGATCCCAAAAGTTTTCTATCTACTTGTAAAACTGTACAGCTTCAAAATGACTATTTCTAATAGAATTTTTTTGTATTTATGTTCTGTTTCTTAAATTTTGCCTTCTCAAATTTTCAATTTTTGAAAAAAGTTTCCAGCTTTACCCAATTTGAGGGAATTTTTGGGGGAAAGGACTTGTTGGATTTAATTTTTTTTTCAATGGGACGAAGTTTTCTTTCAAACAAAAAAAAAGATTAACCAATTTGAAATAAAAATAGGATTTGTCTTACCTAATTTTGTGCTAAACTTTCAAATGTTTCCAACATTTATTCTCATAATAAATAACGTAATCGACAGAACAAAATATATCTTTCCTTTTTATTTAGATAAAGTTATAAATATTGTATAGGTACACCTATTACGGAATTGCAATGGACACAAAACAGTTTCTTGTCGTACTCCGCAAGATATAATTTGTTTTCAATTACCGACTCATTTATTTAAACTTGTTGATTCTGATGTGAGAAACAGATATAAATAAGATCGTTAGCTGATCTTGGTAGTTTATTTTGTTAAATTTTTCGAGTAATAATTAAAAATAAATGTGTTTTGGATGAAAATTGGATTTGGAAGAATAATATTTTCAGAATTGTTAAAAAAGTAAGATACCTTCTTTTTGTTTTTTATAAAATGAGATATATTCTTGACAAAAATAATTTCTTAAAATTATAGCATGCTTTGTTCTGTAGCGTCCTATTTTATGGGATTATTTGTTCGGGTTCAGCTTATTTAAATGCTCTAGGGCTGGAAGCCAGAATACAAAAGCGTGCTATACAAATTTTAACGTTTACTAAGCCAAACAACATATTTAGTGAGAAATGATTGAGAAATGAAAAATATATTTTGGAAGCACATAATTATTGTATTCTGCGGGAACCGTATACTATTCCTGAATCAAATATTGGCCAAAAAAAGTTTATATCGATCCAAAGTTATTAATTGATTAAATTTCATATTGAGAGTTTGATTTTAAATAATTTGAAGTTATAATATATTAGCATACTATTTTTTTAATCAAGATTTGTATGTCAGCCTAAATAAACTATTTTAGTATATTATATTTTTAAATAAACGAATGATTTATTGAGCAAATATTATTAATACACTCACCTTTCTTTGCATTATAAATGATACAGGAACAACAAATATCGGCCACACAAACATAAAAATAATCGATGTCCAGTACACATCCACATCGCTTACATTGTAATATCTCATCACAATATTTGTAATTATGGAATATTCAAATACTTGAAATGAACTTAGACCGTTGTAACATATAAATAAGCCCAGTATCAACCAACGCTTTTTGTACGTTTCAGTTTTGGTGATGATCGGTGGTGATGATTGTTGAGCCATTTCACTCGATTTGTTGTACATCTTGTCCATAATAATAATAATAGTTGCTAAGACGACAAGCACAGTTTTAATTTTACAAATGGGTATTAAATAAATCAATCATATATATATGACGTGTCATTATATTTGTAAATACTATTTTAAATATGGGAAAACTTCCCATATTTATATATGTATTTGAATCATAAGAAAAAAAAAAAAACAGAAGCAAAACAAGTTAGTCTATTTTATAATTAGTGGTGATTAAAAAGTGCGAGATTTATGGTCGAATTAAACTATCATTTTTAAAGTACATATATATAATGATGATTTTGGTACCAAATTTGATCATGGAACCCTTGTTGGACATCTCCCGTCTCTAGTGGTTTGGGCTGGGCTTTGTCTGTCAGTCACTCAGTCACGGTACAATTAATTTTATGAATATATACAGAGTGGTTCTGTAAAGTATGGAATAAAATTCATAAGATTTATATTTTGTTTCAAAAACTCTCAGACAGGTCGATTTTGATTTTTGAATGAGCATGTTTTGATATAAAAATAAATATTATACGGAGTGACTCATCAGAAAATTATGAAATCATCGACATTTTTGAATATTTTCACAATTTTGGATTCTGCTGAACATTCTACACATATTTTAATCAATGAACTTTTATTTATTTTTATCTGTGATTATTCAAAATAAGAGAATATAAGTAGAAAGATGAAGATTATTTTATTTAATTAGGTGCTGAAATTGAGTTACACCAACCTCTTGACTGTAAAATTAATTATAAGTATAATTGAGGTTAATCGTCAAAATATTGACAGAAAAATATACCAATAAAACATTCTTCACGTTTCTACTTATTCTTGTGATTAACAAATAAAAATAAATGTATTTAGCAAAATCCAAAATTGTAAAAATATATAGGGCATATTTCAAGTAATGTCGAAAATCTCATAACTTTAGAATGGTCACCCTGTGTAATATTTTTTTAAAATAAAAATGTGAGCATTCAAAAACCAAAATCGACCTATCCGAAGGTTTTGACAATTTGAGACGGACAACTTAAGGAATATGTGGCAATATATTTAGATTGGGCATTTTTCAAAATATTTAACGATTTCTGAGCTGCAGTACCAAATAGCATTGAAATCTCTGAATTCAGGTAGTTAAGTGATCGAAGTTGGTGCCAAAAGTCTTCTATTTACGTACAAGTGCACAATTTTGTAAAAAAATATTTTTACAAAAAATTGGAGCGACGTTATTTGTTGGCAAGTACACTGAAAAATACAAAAAAATATTGATTCTGTTGTTGCTGGTACTTTTGAAGTTGTGCAGTTGCAGTTATATTGAAAACTTTTGGCACCAACTCCACAAGTACCAGCACCAATAGAATTAATATTATTTTACTTTTTTCAGTGCACCAACTAATAACGTCGGTCCAATTTAAAAAAGAAATATTTATTCCACACTTTTGAGTGTACCATTAGTCGCAAACGTTCGCTTATACCATTACCCATATCTTTGCTTCTACTTGCTATTATTTGGATATCTAAGAACATCGACAAGGAAATACCCCCCCAAGTATTTTAGACTTTACCATCGATGTAACTCGAAAACCGTAACTCTATGGAAAAAGTGTTCACCATAAATGTTGCTACAAATAATGTAGTCTTTAATTTGGTTGCCTCAGATTTTCGAGATAAATTGCCCCTCCACCAGTTTTTGAAGGGAAGGAGATTTCGGATATGAGTTTTTACGAATATGGGACCATTTCTCAACTCTCCTCTTTCAAATGAATCAGAAATCATCACAAAATCGGAGTACGTTTACTATATTATAGAGCGTGCGCACAATCTATAAAAACACATAGTCGAATTGTATGCTTCCTCCGTTTCGGTTCGTCGGTCAAAAATTATAGGCAGTTAACAGTTTTCTACTTCTAAGATCATTCTTATTTTCGTTTTCCGAATGATTTTTTTGTGATATCTGAGTACAATATAATCCTTATTTTTTATAATAGTCAATAAAATAAAAACGACCCACTTGTTTTTGTTGGGTTAATAAAATATTGTTCAATTTTTGACCGACGAATCCAAACGAAGGAGGTATACAATTCGACTGTCTGCTTTTTTTTTTTGGTTCGTGTGCGCGTTTCATATAGTTCACGTACTTACTCCGATTTTGATGATCTTGATTCATTTGAGAGATAGTACAGTATCCGGAAACGTTTAAATTGAGAATTTCTTTACGGTTCTTGAGGGCGATGTTAAAATCTCAAACATGAGTATTTTCGCTATGTGGAGGGGGCAGTTTCTTTCCAAAATTGAAAATCTACGGACACTACATAGAACACCAGATTATTTGTAGCAACAGTTATA
This sequence comes from Crioceris asparagi, assembly GCA_958507055.1. NCBI lineage: Eukaryota > Metazoa > Arthropoda > Insecta > Coleoptera > Chrysomelidae > Crioceris > Crioceris asparagi. Next base: position 3,001,861 of record OY293826.1, read on the forward strand.
AAGAACATTTTTTTCCTTAGAATTCCGATTTTCGAGTTACAGCGGCCGTAAAATGGTAAAATCTAAAATACTTATGCGTTTTTCCACTGCAATGTTTTGAGATCTCAAAATAATAACAACTAGTAGTAAAGAATATACGTGGATAATAGGATGATTATCATCTTCTTTGGTATAGTGAACGTTCAACGATTTTCGTTACTAATGTTCTTCTCAAAATTGTGAAATAAATATTTTTTACATAAAAAGGGACAGACGTTGTTAGTTGGTGCACTGAAAAATATAAAATAATATTAATTCTATTGGTGTTGATACTCGTGAAGTTGGTGCCAAAAGTTATCAATCTAACTGCAACTGCACATATTCAAAAGTAACTGCACCACTAGAATTAATTTTGTTTTGTATTTTTCAGTGCACCAACTAATAACGCCGGTAATTTTTTTTGTAAAAAATATTTCTTGTATCTTTTCAATGGAGAATGTTAGCATTATATGATTTAAACAGTTATTTTTTTCATTACATAGAGAAAAAATACATATTCAGGTAATACTATTTAAAAAATATATTTTTTGAATTATTTGCTCTGATATCTTGATTGATTTCATAAAACTTTCATAAAACAGGAATTTTAATATATATATTAGCAATTTACGTTACTTATGTACACCTTGTATGTGATATCAATTAATTAAAGTTTTGACGTATTGAAAACATTTTTTTTTGATCAGGTTTATATCATCATGATTTCGTGATTGAGTAATAAACACTGATTTATTCAGCTGGAATATCAATATTGAACGGCTTTCCCATAGTGATTTTTATTTAAACTATAAGCTAATTACGATTTCTTCGAGTAGCGTTGATGTTGATTATTCACATTGACCGCTGATTCTGTAATTAAATGCAAATTTTAAAAGTATCCATAACTGTTTATTAGGAAAATAATATTGATTACATATTTCCACGTTACTCGTTTTTTAAATGCAGTGGGAATATACATTTTTTTTATTTACAAAATCTAAGATCGCCTTTATTGGTGGGTACACTGAAAAATACAAAATAATATTAATTCTATTGGTGTTGAGAATTTGGGAGTTGTGCAGTTAAATAATTAATATTATTTTGTATTTTTCAGTGCAACAACTAATAAGGTCGATCCAATTTTTTGTAAAAAATATTTATTTCACATTTTTAGTGTAACATTAGTCATGAAAATTGTTGAAAGTTCACTAATACCCAAGAAGTTATAGGTTTAACTTATACTTTTTATTTAGTATTAGGAGATCTCAAAACATCGCTTGCCAAATATACATAGTTTTCCTAAATATGGAACAATTTCTCAACTCTCTTCTTTCCAATGAAACAAAAATCGTCTAAATCGGAGTACGTTTACTATTCAAAACTCGCCAGCAGCCATAACAAAGCAAATATACAAGCCAATTTGATACTTTTTCCTTTTTTTGACGTCGGTCAAAAATAAAGATTTAAAGATTGAGCACTAGCAACTATCCTGAAGGATCTTACGACATTAGCCTTGACATTTCTTCAAGAAATAGAAGCATTTTATTGACCGACTTCAAAAAAAGGACAAGGTATACAATCGTTTGTATGTTTGCGATTTTTAAGTCTGTTCGCACATTTTGTATAGTAAACGTAGCTACTCCGATTTAGACAATTTTTGTTTCATTTGTAAGAGGAGAGTTGCAAAATGGTCTCATATTTAAAAAAACTCAAATCCGAAATCTCCTTTGGGGCAATTTTTCTCGAAAATTGAAAATCCAAGACGGCAGAATTCAAGAAAATTCCATATCCGGAAACGTTTAAGTTATTATTATATTTTTTTCAAAATAGTTACGGTTAAAAATAATAATAGGTTTCCGCGTTACTGTCTGAAATATGTGTTTCAGCTATGTGGAAGGGACAATTTTTTCCGAGAATCGAAAATTCGAGATTTGAAAATCAGAAAGGAACAATATCTGGAAACGTTTAAATTGAAATTTTTTTTCAAAATAGTTACGGTTTCCAAGTTTCGCAATGGTAAATTCTGAAATATGTGATATGTGTATTTCCGCTATGTGGAAGAGCAATTTTTTAACGAAAACTGAAAATATGAGACGACCAAATTAAAGGAAAGATTATATGTAGCAACATTTAAATTGAGTTAGGGTTTTCGAGTTACAGCAGTAAAGTCTGACATATGTATATTTGCGCCACGATGTTTTGAGATCTCTGAAAAATAAATAATAAGTACAAGCTTAGCCTATATCTTTTTGGGTATCAGTGAACGTTCAACAATTTTCATGACTAATATTACACACAAAAATTTGAAATAAATATTTTTTAATGACTTTATCAGTTCGCGCAAATACAATATAATATTAATTTTATTGATTCTGGTACTTTTGAATTAGTGCAATTGTAGGATGATGGAAGATTTTTCAGTGACTGATAAAGTCGGTTCTGTTTTTTGTAAGAAATATTTATATCGACACTGAAATTTCACCTTGGACAACAAAACAAAAAATTATTTTAATTTTAAGTTAAATAATAACAGAGTAAATTGCTTAGAATTATTTATGAGGGTTTTCTTAATCTATATGAACGGTTTTTTCCTTATAACAATTTTGTCACTGTCACAAGCTCTAAATATAAACTGCTGCTTTAGAAAATAGTAGGGTTCCAAAATCAAAATAGGTAAAGATATTTTTCACCTGTGCACTGTCACTCACATAACGTTCACAGCGGCAACCGAACAAAACCGCAAATAACATTATTTTAGTGGATGGTAGCCAGAGCTACCGCCATGTTAATCTAAAACAGGTTTCATCCTCACATTTTGAGAAAGTTCGGTGTTTTTCAGTAATCGTATCCTATGCCTACTGACCTTTGAAATAAAAACTTTTAATAGTTTTTTTATACAAATGCAATACAGATATGAAAATAACCTTGAATTGGAAATGGAATAATCATTTTGATTAGTCAACGGGCGCACAATTTTTAAAAGTAGTGAAAACAGAAGTTCTTTGTCTATTTGTTAGTTCATTGTCTCTATTTTTTTCAAATTTATTTTTGAACTTGACAAATGCCCGCTACTTCGTGCGCGTGGTAAACTGCATTCAATTCCATGCGGTAGTTTTTGCGTGTTCAAAAATACAGAGAGATAGTCAGACATGGTAAAATGGAACCTTTATTCTATGTTAGACCTCTATCAATACATCGGTGAAAAATGTATTCAAATCTATGTAGTAGTCTTTGCGTGATACGTGTACAAACATACAGAAAGACAGACAGAAGCGATATAGCGTATATAAGTTAAACTTCTAGTAATACATCGGTAAAAACTCCATTCAATTCCATGCAGTAGTTTTTGAGGGATGATCGTACATACAGACAGACAGACAAAAAAAATGTCTCTCGCTTCTGATGTTGTCTAATAAAGAACCCACATTTATTTTATTAAAAGATACAACCCAACACAACTGCTTATATTTTTTATGGTTCCTAGTTCCTAGTTTTAAAATATTTTTTTAATGACACAACAACCTGTTTTTGAAAAATGAAAAACTCCAAATCTATTGAATTTTCTTTTTAAATATTCGATCTTTGATATTTCAGGTAAATTGCAAGATATCGAGGCGCAATTTTTACTATGTTGTTTGAGCCTCATTTTTATATTTTTGACCGACGAACCTAACGGAGGAGATATACAATTCGATTGTTTGTCTGCTTTTTGAACGACTTCCATTAAAGGAGTAGGTATACAATTTGGTTAAGTATATGTTGCATATTTTTTGAATTTTTTTATGTATGGCTCTTTGCGCGTTCTGCATAGTTGTACCCTGATTTTGAAGATATTTGATTCATCTACAAGAACTGATTTGAGAAAAGGTCACTTTCTCCCAAAAACTAAAATCCCACATCTCCTTGCTACTTCATACTGCATCCGAAGGTGGTGGAGGGGGCAATTTTTCTCGAAAATAGAAAATATGAGATGGTAGAAGAAAAATAAAACCATATCGGAAAGCGTTTGAATTGAACATTTTTTCAAAAGAGTTACAGTTTCCGAGTTACAGCAATGATAAAGACTGAAATATGTGTATTTTGCGAAAATTGCATATATGAGACGGCCAAATTAATGAAGAGATTATATGTAGTAACATTTAAATTGAAAATTTTTCAAAAGAAGTTACGGTTTTCGGATTATAGCAGTGTTAAAGTCTGAAATATGTGTATTTCTACCATGATGTTTTGAGGTCTCTGATTAATGAGTACAAGCAGAGAGCAGGAGAGCTATGGACCTGTAGTAGTCTGCAAAATATTATTTTACTTTTCTTTTTTTGTGTTTTTAATAGCCTCAGAGATCCCGTGCCTGGCATTTTTTCTCAAATGTTTCTTTATTATTCAATGCAGTTCAGTTCTATTCTAATGCCTTGGGGTTTCTTTCTATCTATCTCTGAGTGCCATTTTTCTCGACGAGCTGAGAGTCCAGACATCACAAAAGCTCATCAGCGACATCAGCATTCAATATTCAAGAGGTTGGTGCATTTCTCGCTCCTTCCAAGAATGTATATCTTTCGGGGGGATCTCCAATGAATCTTAAGCGCGTCTAGGACACTTCGCCCAATGGACACATTGCTCAGTGGACACTTCGCCCTAAGTTCGTTGGTGGACATTTTGGGCAAAGTGTCCACCAACGAGTTTTGGGTGAATTGTCCATTTTGGGCTTTGAGGACTTTTAATTACATTGGGTGAAGTGACTCTGGAAACTGTTTTCAGTGTACCAAATTTATGAGCGAAGTGGTCGATATATCATTTTGGGCGAAGTGTCCAATGGGCGAAATGTCCAGGTCCCTATAAACGCTATAGTTTTGAAGTGTAGGTCTCCCAAATCAATCAGATTTTTCAAAGTTCCAGAGGGGCTTAGAAATCGATATGATGATGATATTGATTTATTATTTAAGTAGAAGAGGATGAAAAGTGAGCTTGAATGACTTTTCCGTAATTTATGATGCGTGGTGAACAAAATGAACCACATCAACTCCAACAGTTTGTCAATCCGAACGACAATTGTTTCGTCAACAAACTTGGACTTTTCCTTAGTTACAGGTTTACCCATAAAGTGTTTGTCGAATTGGAATAACCAAAAAAACTGATTTTATGCAACTTTTCTTTTAATTTAAATCACTGTACATACATCATCGAGTTAATTAGACACAGTAGATTGGTACATATAAAAATATGATAGGATAAAAAGGAAGTAATCAAAAAAAACAATATATAAATAAAAAAGGAAGACTTACAATTATACTTAACATTTGATGAGTTTCTTTTCTCCTCTTATATATATATATACAAGTTTTATACATTTTAATCAATGAATTATATAATATTAATTATTAATCTAGTCTGTGATTACTTCTTTTGACAATTTGTAATTACATTGCAAGAGAATACCTTCAAGTAGCTCTTTTGTAATTATCATTTATTAGGCCTCGCATCTTGCTTCAAATCAGTTTGAAAATATCCAAAATAATCATCATTTGTTTTCTTATCTCCAAATTCAACTCAAAAACTACAATTAGTACCTACATATATATATATTTATATACTTTTAAATTTTACAATCACAACTTCACCATAATAATAAATACCTACCTATATTATGATATGTAATTTTTACAAAATTATGCTGACTCTTTAGAAGTAAAAAATTGGCCACAAAAAAATAATATGACTTTCAAGAAATAATTTGTTGGAGATTTAAATTTTTTTAATTTTGAATCATTATAAAACGTGATTTGTGAGAATTATAGATTACTCTTTAAATCAATAATAAAAGCTCTTACTTCAAATGTAACTTTCTCATACAAATCTGGTATAATCTTTATTTAAATACATTTGCTTGATCCTACAATTGTTAGATATTTTTTCCAAGGTCAAGTGTGTTAATTTTCAGTGGCCATGCTTCTTTGAAAGTCAGTAATATGATTTTTTATGATACATTAGAGGAGATATATTGTTTTTAAGCCAACAAATAATATGATTGATATGATGACATATAATAATATTACGATTTAACGCAAATGGACGAGTTTTATTTTTTTATAAAAATCGGGTGATTGATAAATTCAAAATAATAATTTTATATCGACCTTGACTAGATAGTAGTATTAACAAGTGCTTGTCTATATTTAGTATGCTCCATCCAACAACAACTGCATTTATATCAATAATCAATCGAACTACCTATAATGTGAACGATTACAAATACCATTATTTGAGCAAATTCGTCAGAAGCAAAAATGGATTCAAATTTCAAAGGCACCCAGACACTTCGCCCAAAATGATATATCGACCACTTCGCCCAAAAATTTCGTACTGATGACATTTACCAGAGCCACTTCACTCAATGTGATTAAAAGTCCACAAAGCACAAAATGTCCACTTCGTCCAAAACTCGTTGGTGGACACTTCGCTCAAAATGTCCACTTCGCCCAAACTAACTGAAAGTCCACAAAGCCCATAATGGCCACTTCGCACAAATTATTCATTTATTTTGATCGAACTCTATGCGGTACCGTAAGTAATAACAGTTTAAATTTTATTAGAAAAGTAGACCAGCATAAAGTAGTATTGTAATTCAACTAATTAAGAAAAAGTCACCGAGAAATTAATATACAAGTTCATTCAATGAATATAAATGATAAATATATTATTATATAAAACTTTATATTAAAACAAAACTATATTATTTGATACTTAATACAGTTCCCGAACATGACTTAATTAAGATCAATAAATTTATATATTGATTATTTGCAGCCCATACATTACTGAAGATGTTATTAGAAAAAAAAGAGTTATATACTGAATTTCCACTACCTTGAATTTGAAAATTTAAACAGTTATAATATCAACTTATGGCTAAGGTCCCGAACCGAGTTCGATCAAAATTAAAAAAAATCCCGATGGCCTGTAGTCAGCGGAAAGGTAAATTTTTCAAAATTCATTGAATTGAAATTTTAACAACCTTTTCATTGGTATACCTACATGTTATTAAATAAAATTGTCATAGCCTTGCGGTTAGAGGTTTTTGTTATTGCTGTTGAATATAAAGCAGACAGGGTTCGAGTCCACTTCAAGGCAGATTTTTTTTTCGTCTATTTCTTTTCAATAAATATACTATATATTTTTTTAATCAGGGTCTATATTAAGATCTCCAGAAAATGTACAGTTACATCAAATTTATATTGAGTGTTCATGTTTTATCAATATTTGTTATTTTTCTTTATTAATTTTTATTTTTTTACCTGTGTATTTTATGAAAAATTGGTTTGAACAAAAGTTGTAGGTACTGATTATATCTATAACATAAAATTATTTTTAATAATATTTACACTACTGCTCTTTTTTGATAATTTTTTTAAATGTTTGAATGGTCGCCATTTTGAAACTACTTACCCGATATTGCCCAATAACGAACTCGACCGAGATATTTGAGAGATTGATTTTTGTAGCAAATTTGAACTTGATACCTTCAAAACTGCGACCTCTATCGTGTTAACAAATTTCGTAATATCCCATATATATATATATATATATATAAATTTTTGAACCAAATGTTTTTTTGGACTAACTTATAGAGATATAACAACATGCCGTTGAAATTTTTTCGAAATTCAAAAGTGTGAACGATCGCAATAGGTATATTTCTATAAGAAATTTACCTAAAATATTTGTGCGAAGTGACCATTTTGGGCTTTGAGGACTTTCAGCTAGTTTGGGCGAAGTGGACATTTTGGGCGAAATGTCCACCAACGAGTTTTGAGAGAAGTGGACATTTTTGGCGAAGTGTTCACCAACGAGTTTTGGGCGAAGTGTCCATTGGGCAAAGTGTCCTAGACCCATTTCAAATATCTCCTTAAGATATATAATATAATCAGTCATATTCGTAATCAAAACTTGGTATCATCTACTTAACATCATGTTGACGTTTTTCTTTGTTTTCGTTACTTTAGCAACTAACACGATGCTGTCTACACTTCTGCAAATTTAAATTGAGCTACGGTTTATCAGTGAGGGGGGAGCAACTTTATATTATACATAATATCAACCATAGGCGTGCAGCGTATTTTCCGCCACATTCCTTCGACGACTGACTTTGTAGGTTAAAAGTTTTGAATATGAATACGATTGAATGGATTTGAACAAAATTATTATAGACAGAGAACTGAAGGAAACGGGATTACATGGGATATCTCTAAATTTCTATTTAGACTAGCTAGTAACTAAATTGGGTAATGCTTTGTTTTCAGAAAAAAAAATTATGTAAAAGTACCTACATTTCTTTATAAGTCAGATAACATTTTATTATATTAGAGAAGATATATAGTAAGTATGTATTTTTGAATAATAAACATCACGATCAATAATTTTATTGTGATTGTTTCATTAATTTCGTAGGAATAATCTGGGTGGATTAATAAAACATTTAGTTCACTTGTAAATCCATATTTAAGAACTAGTATTTTTTTATTATACGGAATTATGAGGTGGATATTTTTTCATATCAATATTACTGACATAAAATAATGTTTTTGAGTAATTTTTGTTATTATACATCAGTCTTTGTTATAATAATAATTATTATTATTAATAGTGACACATGTAGAGGCTAAATTAGTCAAAATCCAGTCAGCATCAATAAATTTTTGTGTCATTCAACTTTTTCTCAAGTTTCAGATTTAATTTCATTCAGGAACCACCAAGTAGGAGGAAATACCGCCATTTTTGAGTTATGTAAAGCAATATATTCATACATTTGAAAACCAATATTTAAGGTGTATGGAAACAACATTACTTTGTAACTTTTAACAGAACCCTAATAAGAACTCCAAAGTGAATTTGGTAGATATTCAATTTCCGAAATTACTAAGCATACAATTTTGAAAAAAAAACCTTTGACATAGAGCTGCTCTCAAAATTTACTGGAAAAGCTATACCTACATAACCTTCCTCAAGCGGATTCGCCTCAACTTGACTGATTTTTTCATTGTTGTGATGAATTTAATGTTCAAAAAATGTGAAAAATATAATATTCTCTAAAATATCGGATATTTTTGCCAATATTCTATCCGATATTCAATTCAGATCATACTTGAGACTCAAAAATGGCCGACATTGAACAGTTTTGCAAAGACTACGAACACTAAATGACAATAGGAAGCAAACTGGTAACATGATAAGCATTATTTGGCCGATGATATTGCCTAAAATGTAAAGGTTCGTGGTCTGTGGCCACCTTTAGTTTTTGCGTTACCTCATTCAAAATAATCTAGACCTATTATAATGCATAGTCGTTAATAATCTTCAGATTTAGCTGTCATCTGGCGGCAATAGCAACTTTCTGTCACATGATGAAAGAAAAACACAATAACATTTTACCAAGTGCCATGCGAGTGACATTTGACATAACACACGTCAACAAGAAACACATTCCTCTACACGAACAACACGTCTTACAACATATTGCCCGGCTCTGATCTAGTTGAGCCGTGATACACTTGTTTGTGGGGCGTGAAACTGCTCATAGATGGCGCACCACCGCTGCGCCATGACAGACCGGGTGGACCGACGCGAGCGTAAACCGGCTGCCCGGACGGCGATACAAGATCAGGGGGCGCAGCCGCAGCATGGTGTTGGGCGTCTTGCAGGGAGGTTGGATTGTTGTTTGATGTGGTTGAGGAGTCTTTCTTGTTGCTTCTGCGCAGAGTGTGAACGGGCGAGAAGTAGGAGTCTGAGTAGACTTTGCGATTGTAGTAGCCACCATTGGCTGAGGGGTAGGGACTCTCGTCGTCCGAGGCCATGGTGAAGCTGTTCCACATCTGAAATAGAAATAAAAAAGAATGTAAAAATCAATCCCAGCAGAAAACATAAATGTGAAAGTGAGCCAACTAATAAAAGAAGTGAAAAAAATTGCAAAAGAAGAAAATTTGTCATATTATTTGCTATTGAATAGTGACACTTGAGAAAGTTTTGGATATAATTAATTCCATTAAGTCGTCAGCCATCGGAAGCGATGGGCTTACTTCAGCTATGATCCGCTTGTATTTGCCCGAAACTCATCATACCTCACCTTGTTAAGTTTTGCCTAGAAAAAAGCGTTTTTATAACCAGTTGGAAAGAAGCCATCGTATCTCCCGTAGCCACAGTGAATAATTCCATTGCTTGATCTCTCAAAAAAGTTTTACGCTTACACTCATAAAGTAATTTAAAATATTTTGGTTTAATTTCTTTCATGCAATTATGTATCTGGAAAAAAATCAAAACGTTAAAACCGTCACAGGAGTTTCGTACTCAGAAGACTTTCCATCTGGAGTACCCCAAGGCTCAAACTTGGGGCCACTTCTTTACCTAATCTATACGTTTGACTTTCATAACTGAGTTGAGTTTTGCGCGATTCAATCATATGCAGATGATATCTAACTGACATTGAATTTTGAATCGAACACATTTGATGATATTTCGTAGGTATAAAGTGAATACTGACTTACTCAAACATTGAAAATTTATGTGAAAAACATTACCTCAAGGCTAAACTTCACCTTATTGTAATTGAATTGAATAAAAACATTTTATGATTACTATTATTTGATACAAAATTAATTCATGTTCTTACCGTTCTCTTTCCGCCGGCTACTAGGGTCGTTGTAGCGTATGGAGCCGGCGATGTGGATCCGCCATCTTTGTTATTGCTACTGGCACATACAATGTTGGAATTGACTTCAGCATAGTCGGCTACCTGGCTGCCACCCATTTTGTTTGACTCTGGTCCCAAATTGGGACTAGCATAGTCTTGCACCACCTGCATATTCGGGTAGTCTTTGTAGGTGCTTCTGCTGCTGATGGGATAGTACTTTTCCGAGCTGTATTGCAAATTGTCGGGACGTGGAAATTCATTTTGGTGCAACGGATTGGTGCGCAAATTAACACTGCCACCATGATGGTAGATGAGGCCGTTGGTAAGGGCAGCGCAGCCGTTTGCAGTACTGGCAAAGAAAAAAGAATCATGTAATTTTCAAATTACTCATTTTGTATTTTTATTTCATCCTTTATATTTGATTAAATTCTATTTTTATAATCACAATAGCTGAAATACTTGTTTTGCTCAAAACGGCTGTAACGATTTTGATGGAACTTGCTAAAGGTGTTCTGCTAGAACTCTACTGGTCTATTGAATGGGGATATTCCTAGAACTGCAATGTTGTCACTCGTATTGAAAAGTATAGACAACATTGATTTTTCGATATATACTGGCCGATCAAAAAAACTGGCGCCTAATTTTTTTTAAAATTTCGATATGGCATAACTTCTTTATTTTTAACTTTAATGCAAAGATTTTTCCCTTTGTAATAGATCTATTCATTAAAATTACTCTGCACTTTGTTCTGCTATAATTTTGGTTGCTTAAATGTGTGTATATCGGGGTAAGTCAAAATGATGTTTTTAGTCGTAAGTTTGAAACATCCTGTGGAAAAAACACGACAGTGATCCTTGTTTAAACATAATTTACTATAAAGCTAAATGAATTCCAAGCATTTTGATTTTCGAATCATCTGGTTATGTTGTTTATTTTTCTGCATTTAAAGTATTTTTTTACTTCAAACTTGTGAAGTTGGTGCCAACTGCACAACTTCAAAAGTACCAGAACCAATATAATTAATATTATTTTGTACTTTTCAGTGGACCAACTGATAACGTCGGTCCAATTTTTTGTAAAAAATATTTATCATAACTTAGTTTCTAATCACTTGATCTTACGTTTCATAGAATTTTTAATTTTTAAACTTTTCCATATTTTATTGAGATAAAATGTAGCTTACCTAGAAACATTCAAAAAAAAAATCATTCATTCATTCAATATTTATTGAATTACGTATAAGATAGGCATAATTTAGTCAACAATAGGAACAAATACACTATATCTGGAAACACGTATTTTATTAAAAATATTATCTGAATTCGTACTTCACAAACAAGTGAGATAGCAGTCTTGATTCATGTAGTATTTGAACATTCAAAAAGTCTTCACAACCATCCGCGTTTCTCACACTCCATTGCCATATATTGGGCCCTCTCCCTTTTCTCCTGACTTATACCTTGATACACCTGCTCTTCATTCGGTGGTTTACCATCAAAGTCAGCTGTATCACGTTTTGCTGGCACAAGTATAGTTGAGAAAACAATTGCATGTGAAAACTCGTAACTTCCTTCAGTTGCCATTTCTTTGGAGAATTCAGCATAGTTAAATGGTTCCAGATCACATTGGAATTCTTGTAGAATTTGCGTAAAATGTTCATGATAGTACCGCAATAAAAAGTCCATGTTTTGCTTTAGAACTTCTAATTGCACGCTGGAGAATAGGAAAAAGAATACATCCGAAGCGGGGGAGCCATGGTATATGACTTGAAAATCCACAAATTTGTTGGATATCACTTTACCATTTACAAACTTTTGCATGGTATTGTTCACCCACAGATCATTGTGTACCAGTGTCGAGAATGGTTCACGAGGTTGCCTTTGCTTCTCCTTCTCACCCCATGGTCTTATTTTCGGTATTAATGCCCTACAATCTTTGTGTTCGTTTAGTATTCGCTTTACAATGTTGTCGTATAATTTGGTACGTTCCAGATCGGTTTCGAAGTGGGAACAGTATGGCAGAATCTTTTCTTGAAACACTTGTGGTCGCTTAAGTTTAAGTGCCAATGGTACAGCATGGAAGAAGGCCAAGTTTTTCAGTATCAATTTCGTTACATCAAAGTCCAAACCTAGGGTGCGGTCACCATTTATATAGCCTGCAAGTAGATTTTTGGCTCAAAATGTTTTCGACTTGGAAGTATGTACTGGGTGACCCATTAATAAAGGACGCCGGTTTTATCTCAGGATCCGTTAATCGGACGACCCTGAGAAAAAAAAATTGAGGTAAATCGGCCAAAAGAAAAAGCTGGAAAATATTTATAAGTTGCTATGTCTACCGCTAGAGTGCGAATTTCACATCGTGAAGTAGAAAACACTGTTTTGATCAAAATTTTCCCAACTTAACCTATATTGAAAATATTTTTTTGTAGCCTACTGAAAATAAGACAGCCTTTTTGTTCCTAATGAAAAATTTGCATTTGAAATTTTAGAGAATATCATAATTATCTGCGACTTTTCAGAAAGCGCTATCTACCAAATCGGAAAATAATTGAACTCAACATTTTATTATCCTAGAAGAAGCGCCCAAAAAAGAGTTTTGAAATGAAATAAAGTAATTCAAAATAGGTCGTACCAAAAAAAAGTTATTTAGTGTCTTCAAACCAACATTCCAACCGTTATTTGTCAGGATAGAGAAAAAACTTTCATACAAAAAAGTTGTCTTATTTTCATTAGGTTACAAAAATAATATTTTCAATACTGGTTAACTTGGGATATTTTTGATTAAAACACTGTTTTCCACTTCGCGGTGTGACTTACTCCCTCTAGCGGTAAAAAATATATAAATATTTTCAAGATTTTTCTTTTTGCCGATTTACCCCTGAAAAAAAATTCTCAGGGTCGTCCGATTAACGGGTCCAGAGATATAGCCTGCGTCCTTCATTAATGGGCCACCCAGTACAGGAATTAGGAAATGTTGTTCATTTTTTAACCTCTGACGCAAACGAGTGAACCGTTTTCAATCGTTATAGGTACATACACTGTACATCATAAGCAAGGTAAATATATCAACAAAATATAACATAATCTACCTGCAAGTTTCAAATTTTCCAACATGAGCACGGCATCCTCGTCCACAATATCGCTACCATTTAAATTTATTCTAGCGCCCAGAAACTTGCAGAAGCAAACATCCAGCAATGGCTGGGATAGTTTGTGCTCATTGCTGAATTGCTTCAATGTTGGCAGAATGATATCGTAGAAGGCCACTTCATTCTTGTAGGTGACTTGTGTGTTAAAGATGGCCTGCACTTCCTTGAACATTGGTATAATTTTGGCTACACCATGCACTGTATGTGATTTCCCATTTTCACGATTTTTTACATCAATGTCGACACGCAACATGATGCTGCCATAATTTTCAGCGATTGCTGACAGTCGGGTTATTCGAACATTTTCAATATCTTCCACTGGGCTGATTGTGTTTGACAGCAGTTTTCTCAACTCTTTTATTTCCATATTCGTGGATTCTATTGTCATCTTGTTGAATGACTGGTTGATTTGCTGTTTTTCGATTTCGTTTTTATAATGATGATAACCAGTTTAATAGAACCGGATAACACTACTGTAAGATTACATTTACAAAATTGAATGCTTGAATAAATTTGACAAACAGATAACAAACTATCTAAGCATTACCTACTTTTTATCTTAAAATAGAAATATAGTTATTTCTATATATTTCCAAGTAAATATTTATATGCTTTAATGATAAGATATACCGTCTTTTATTTTGTTTAATTATTATAGAAGAATATATCTCCTTTGAAGTCATAATAATCTGCAAATATAAATCAACATCTGCAAAGTTAATTGTAAATATCAAAATGATCTATCTGCATATTACATACATTATCTTCTATATTTGATTTTATATTAAAGACTTTTTTTTACAAAAAATTGGACTGGAATTTTTAGTTGGTGATTGGTAAAAAACAATATTGTATTTCATAGTGCACCAATTAAGAAAGTCGGTTAAATTAAAAAAAAAATCTATAGAATATTTACAATCTTTGATATAAACGAAAAAAAAAGTTGATAGAAAACTATAATCATGCCGCATTTTGATTAATTCTCATCTTTGTTACAAGCCTGTAGTAAAAACAGGTAAGTAAATTGCACATTTTGATTTTCTGATATATTATATTTGATTAAATAAATGTTATATATATATATATATAAAACGTTGAAGTGTTTAAATCTGTGATAGTGTAAAACAGCGCACCTGTTTTGATATATACATTGATATAAATCTTTTATATAGATAACTAGATAACTAAGATCCACAAACAAAAAAGTGAATAGAATACTTTATATATGATGGAATTTGTTTGATTGCCACCAAAAATCATTCAATTCAAGAATGGTTTTTAATTTTTGTTGATTTCACAATTTTTTTATTGCTTATAAACTGGAAGAAAGTGAAAATAATTGCCAAGTGCTAAATAAACATATAACCTAACCTAACCTAACATTCTAAAAGTATAGGGCACATCAAGAAGAAGATTTTGATTTTGAGACGACTACATGCAAGTTCCATTCAAAACATTTTAAAATCCAACACCACTCCTCTAGGAGGGATGGAAGATTTTCACTAAAATTCAATTTTTTAAATATATAGTTGAATTTAAAAAAATACTTTCAGAAGTTTTCTGAATGAAAATTAAAAAACTACTCAGGATCCTCAAATAGTGATATCAAATTTATGTTTATGTATCTTGTGACAAATGACAGACAGACTAGTACTGCTAGTAGTACAAATAGCATGCTGATTTTTACGAATCTGTATGTTTATCACAATTATTATTATATCTTAATGAATAGACTCACCCTCCTTTTTTCTTATAGTCTTGAACATTCAGCTTCGAATATTCTGGCAATGTGCTGGAATAGTCAGGCAAATTGTCCTTATCCAGCCACAGTGGAGCCTCATGTTTGTTATCCAATGGAGTAGTGAGAACGGCTCCGTTCGATCGACTCGGTGTCATGCTCTTCTTCGATAGCATCTGTCGTCTTCGCACAAAGAACATTGCTCCGAAGAGTAGCACCATAACAGACACCATGCTGATGAGTAGAGCCATGAACCAGGTCTCAGTGATAAAGTCACCGGATTGCATATCGGCTCCAATAGGCCTGTATTTGTTAAGAAAATCCAGATGAAACATACCTTTCAATCTGTAAAGTTATCACAGTTATTACCTTTGATAGCTGCTGTCAGGAGCTCTCGATGTAGGTTCCAGTCTCAATGTCGCTGCAGGATTGTATGGTCCAACTCCTGCTCTAGTCACTGCTGCCACTCTGACAAAATAAGATATTCCTGCCGAAAGATTACCTAATAGAAAACTAGGTGTTTTGCCTACGTTGATAATCTTATTGGTATTACTACCATTCGTTTTTATTTCTAGTTTGAATCCTTGCAATTCTCCATTTAAAGATCCACCAAGTGGTATTTTCCATTTGAGGAAAACAGCTGTGGAATTGAGCAAAAGTGCCTCCATATTTGAAGGTGGCTCTGTAGGCACTGAAAATACACAAACATGGCATATTTCAAGCTCAGTTACTTTTCAAAACAGACTAATCCTTACCATCTTCCAAAGTGCGTATTCTTTTGGAATTGGAAGGTTGCCCTTCGACAGTCTTGAAAAAAGGCACTAAGAAAAACTCATAATTCGACCATTTCTCCAAATTGTTGATGGTGAAACTCGATGAGCCACCAGTATGCAAAACTGTCAACATACTGTAAGTGTTTGGTGTTTCACGTGTGTCATCGAATAAGACATAGTAGATGTACAAGCCTTCAATGTACGTCGAGTCACTAATTACCCAAACTAGTTTGATTGAAGTGGATGTAAGAGGGATTCCCTCGGTTAATTGAACAATGTCATTACTGGCCACAAGACTGGCACGAGCTTCACTTAAAATTGTCACTTCTGGATTGCCCCAATTTTGTGTTGAGTCTGGACCAACCACTATAGGTTCTGATAGCTGTGAAGGAGGGCCAATCTAGAAGAGAATCGAAAATAGTACCTTCTGTGGATTAGAAGAGTTTCAATAAGACACGTACCCCATGAGCATTTTCTGCTCTAACTAGAAACGTATAAGGCACTCCAGCCGTGAGGAGATGTTGTGTAAAAGTAGGACCTGGAACTCGCCTTCCAACAACTGTCCATGTTGGGGTTATATTCTCTTCTCTTCCAAACAGCTCAATTTGATAACTGCAATAAAAGTCACTTATGTAGTATTAACCATTAAATTATATTTTTTTTTATAAATACCCTAAAAGGCTTGAGGATCCAATTTTATTGTTCTGTCCCCAAGTAATTGTAACGCTGCCCTCGGACTGATTTAAGGCGTGAGGTCTGCTCGGTGATCCTGGTAACATGACTGACTCGGGAGCTTTGAAGAAGTTGATGTTTGGATTTTTGGGATTCTCCACCAGCAAGTAACCCATCCATGTTGCTTTGCCACCACGAGAAGACGCTACACAGGTGTACGCACCAGAATCATCCTTTTGTAAGCTGGATATCTCCAGATGGTTTGCATTGGACATGTTGATGCGATGAGAGCTTGATACAGGGACTCCTGTAAGTGAAGATGTTAATTGATCTCGCATTGAATTGCAAACACGTTCAACCTTACCTTCCTTGTACCAAGATATGACGGGTTCTGGGTTTCCCCTGGCCTCACAAGTCAAATACGCCACCGAATTAATTGGTAATGTCTGGTTAACTGGACCTTGAATAATCACCGGTGGGGGCCTGTCCTCCTTCGATAGAACCGTTAACCTGGTTCTGGTTGAAGCTGAACCAGCCGCATTGATGGCAGAGCAAATGACTACAGTACCAGAATTCTGAATCTGGGAATCTTTTAGCACCAGACGTGATTGCCCATCGGAATTGGTGATGGCTTCAAAATTACCGACAGTGGCACCAGAGTACACTAGCGCCCTATCGCCTTCAAATGACCAAAAGATAAAAGGTTTTGGATTACCCTTGGCAGTGCAATGGAAGGTGACTTCCTGGCCACTTTCAATGGTTTGGGCTAGAGGACGGGTCAAGAAAGTGGGAGGAGCATGGACGGTCAGGACTGCTGATGCTGAAATGGCTCCTGAAAATGTAATTATTAGAAAAAAATTAAAGAGAAATTGATGTTTCAAAATTATTTACCTGCAAAATTGTCAGCGTCACAAGTGTAGCGACCTTGATCGAGCAAAGTGACATGTTCTAAGCGCAGGGTACGATCTTCCAGTACTCTTACCCTTCCTAGGGGCATAGTACCACCGGGGGCGGAACGCCTCCATAAGACATCAGGCACAGGATCACCCCCAACGGCGCAAGCCAGCTCCACTGTGGATCCTACGGTGGCTAGCACGTCTTCGGGAGGTCGGATCATGAAGGGTTTAACTAAAAGAGAAATAGAAATCACAATACATTTTTGGAAGACTCAAACTGTGGTGAAAGGTGAAAAAAAATTAGTAGAAGTTGGTCAATTCAGAGTGTTATACGATATTACTTTATAGAGATTCTTTCATGCGAAATCAGAAATAGAAGAAAAACCATAGATGGAAGATGAGCATAATGACAACTTATACCGTGAAGATTGGTTACTTTGTGCACAAGATCAATAAAAATGGTCTTTTCAATTTATATAGTGGCCGATAATTACAATTACTGATGACTTAATTATTTTTGAAAATATGTAGAATGAGCTAAGACGAAGAATTTGAAAGTGTATTAATTTTGCTATGCTAGCTTTAAGGACCTCAGTTTTCTCAATTCATGTAATGATGCTCTTACCATATACTTTGAGGGCTGCGACGGCTGATTCTCGCTCGCCAGCGGCATTTTTGGCTACACACTGATAGCGCCCTCCGTCGGCAGCTCGGGCATCCGTTACGGCCAAATTGTAGCCGTCCACCAGGCGGAGTCTACCTTCGATGGTTAAAGGGCGGCCGTCCTTGCGCCACTGGACGCTAGGTTCGGGAGAGCCGCGAGGTGGGGCGCATTCCAGGACAATGTCCTCCCCAGCTGCCACTCGGGCTCCTTGTGGCTCGGCACGAAATTCATCCCTCAGAACTGGAAGACAAAAAAAAAGTCCAATAAATATACTTATATATTGGGGTTCGATCGTGAAATTACACATACTTATTACGAAGCGGATGAGCATTTTTATTGGCATTGGTCAGATAAATGTATGAAAATTTGAGTTATTCCAGAATCATGCAAACGTTAAGATCTTTCAACCTCATAGGGGCTCCAACACAGAAACCATTCAACTTTTTTGATAAATGTTCTGCTTTTAAAGGTTAGCTGGAAACGAGTTTTAATACACCTATTATATTTCCAGAAAATTTTCTATGCCATTTTACAATGAATGTTTCTTCTGATTGAGCTGAAGGTCCGGCTTACTGGTCCACCAGGTATTTACATCAAAATTAAAATAAATACGTGAAGTCTTATGTTTTTTGGACTGAATAATATTTAGATTTCTTGAAAGGCAACAATGAATATTTCACCTGCCATTCACAAAAAATCTCAACAATCAAACAATCGATATCACTTTGATCATTTTGTTATCAGAAAAAACATCACATTTACAATCTAGGAGTTGACTTATTTGTCTTCGATATAAAAATTCTTGAGATTATAGTTTGATAATAGTATCAACAAGATGAAATGAACTTGCTTGAAATTCCTGATAATAAATGTGTCCTTAAAATTGAGAATAGGTATCTCTCATTCGAAACTTTCATTCATACGAAATTAAAAGGCACCTGTTCTGTTTCATCAAACATGAAAATGCCAAAGAGAATTTCAAGTAAGCACCCTAGGTACTCGAATTAAATGCAAACGCTCCAAATCGAAAATGTCTTCACAAAACTCCTCTCCCTAGCAAGCAGCGGCAATTACAAAACGCTGGATGATGCTCTTGCAATATTAACTAATTACATCAGGTACGCTGTTAATTGCGGCATAAAACAGAAACTTAACCGTTGAATTTGTCATTAATATGGACCCTCTTTGTGTTGCTCTGACATCTGCTAGCTGCTGATCGAAGATAACATTGTAGTTAGTTCAGTCTGTTGTTGTAGGTACCTACTTCACCATCGTTACTGAATTAAACAACGGCTCACAAAATTTCCCTGGGACCAGAAAATATAATACATATACCTACAAAGATGGCCCAGCATAGTTAAATTAAATGTTTCGAGAGTTATCTGGATGTGAAGTCAGTTTTGATGATAGCAGATCGGACGAGCTGGATAGCGATGCACAAAGCAGCTATATTATATATATATATATATATATATATATATATATATATATATATATAAAGGGGAAAACTGTATCCTTTATGGTCATTATTTGAATGGAAAGTTTGCAAATCCATCCACAGATCCATGATCAATAGTCAACAACAGTAGTTCTATTTAAATTACTCGGTGGTATTTTTGACCGACGAACTCCGAACGGAGGAGGTATAAATTCGAATGTCTGCTTTTTTTTTGGCTTGTTCGCGCGTTTTATACCGGGTGATCCGAATTATAATGGATAAACTTTAACAGCGTATTTAGTAGATAAAAATAATTAAAAAAATATAAACTTATCTCCAAAAACGCTTCGTTTTGTAGATATGGGATGTTGGAAAATTGCGAAAAAAATCGTTTTTTCTTATTTTTAAACAAACTCTTCTAGATTTTGCTGTCAAACTTAGCAGGTATTGTTGAAAATTAAAAAGAAATTTATGGCATGATAAACATAGGTTTTTGTTTTACCAGTGGAGTCTGTGAGACCGTTTTAATTATTTTAAATAAAAAATATTTTTTACAAAAAAAATTGACCGAAGTTATTAGTTGGTGCACTGAAAAATACAAAATAATATTAATTCTATTGGTGCTGTTACTTTTGAAGTTGTGCAGTTGCAGGTAGATTGATAACTTTTGGCACCAACTTCACAAGTACCAGCACCAATAGAATTAATTTTATTTCACACTTTTGAGTGTAACATTAGTCACGAAAATCGTTGAACGTTCACTAATACCAATGAAGATAGTACTTATCCTATTACCCACGTATATTCCTTGCTTGTAGTTGTTATTATTGAGATCTCAGAACATTGCTGCGGAAATACGCTTGAATATTTTAGTTGTTACCATTTTAACACCAATTTTATGCGAAAACCGTAACTCTAAGGGAAAAATGTTCATTATAAATGTTGCTACAAATAATTATGTCTTTCATGTACTGCAAACAATTTTTTAATTTTCGACAGAAATCGCCCTCTCCACATAGCGAAAATAGGTATATTTGAGAATTTAAAATGTCTCTATCTCGAAAACCGTTACACTTTTGAAAAAATTATCAATTTAAACGTTTCCGTATATTGTCCTATCTGTAATTATACCAAGGCAGATTTTCAATTTTCGAGAAAATCAAAAATCATCAAAATCGGAGTACGATTACTATATTAAAGGCGCGCACAAACCACAAAAAAAAGCACACAGTCGAATTGTATACCTCCTCCGTTTGGGGTTCGTCGGTTAAAAAAGTTGTACGCCAATGGTTTATCGCAATTTTGTTAACAAATTTAGATATTCTGATCAACGGACCGACGTTACTAGATGGTGCACTGAAAAATACAAGATAATATTAATTCTATTGGAGCTGGTACTTGTGAAGTTGGTGCCGAAAGTTTTCAATCTAACTGCAACTGCACAACTTCTAAAAGTAACAGCACCAATAGAATTAAAATTATTTTGTATTTTTCAGTGCACCAACTAATAACGTCGGTCCAATTTTTTGTAAAAAATATTTTTGTAATCTGTCTTCTGTTTAAAATCTGTCGGCTTGTTGTATTGGGTAAATAGTCGAACTTTAATGTGTGCTGTACCGGGTGATTCAATAAGGATGACGAGGTATTGTATCTCAGGAATTATTAGTAGTAGAAGTTTGGGAAAAGAATCCTTCTGAGGAAATCAACCAAGGAAAATAGCTGGAAATATTGTTTAAATGCGTACGTCCACCGCTAGGGGGCAAAATAGCTTCGATCGTATAAAAATGCATTTTTTTCGAAAACATAAGTTTATAAATGAATACCCTCACGTTAATGTCACCATATTGGTTTATCTTTTTGATGTATAACAGTCAGGAGAAAAGCCCCCTACCAGCTAAAAAAAATAAATAACACACATACAATTCTTAAATATCTTTCGGAAAATAAATTATGAAATGAATGATATATATTTTTTTATTGTATGACGTAAAATAAAGGCGGGACGGGATGCTAAACTTTTTGGACTATGTCTATAACTTAAGTTTGACCTAACAGAATTTTGATAACAAGGTCTAGTTCAAGTAAGGGGGTTTGGTGAATATATTATCTATATTATATTCATCCATGACTTTCTGGATCTTGGCCCCCTCGCTAGGGGGCGGGTTATATAAAGTTAACCGTTTTTTGAATTTTTCTATGAATATTTTATTAGATTCGGAAAGTAGATCAAATATGCAACAAAATCTGTCCACAGTGCATGTAGATATCTTCATTTGTTTAAAAGTTATTGTATAGAGAATATTTTATTAAATTGAAGTTGGTGTATTGTCCACAACTGAAAGACTTAATTTATGCGTGGCCAATAATGATGGACATTTTGAATATTTAAAACGTTAAACTTTTTAAATATTAAAGTTTGTTTAATAATGTTAATTTGTTAATATTGTTGAAGTTCACATTAATTAGATTCTACTTTTGTAAGGATGTTTTTTTTTGTATGGTAATTCTGCAACATGAGAGATTACGTATTAAGCAAATGTCTTACATTTAGATGTTGCCAAGATTTTTTTCATTTAATTCATCAATAACCTTGATATCAAAGCTGCTACACCATCATAATAATTAACTGTATACAATCCAGTTTAATATGTTCCCAGTCCAGTTGGTAGGTTGCTGTTGTCATTTAAGAGAAATAAAAAAAGGTGAGAGATGTCGTGGTACACCCGATAAGAGCAAAACTCTCAATTAATTCGGTACTAATTTCGTTACGATATTGGTTACGTATAATATCTAAATAAACGAACAAACTTTTATATGGATACGATATAGGCTAAGTATTTGTATACGCGTCTGATGATGATCAAGCGTCTTATCCTGTTGCACTTGTTCTCGGTTAACTCTTGTAAAGTAATTGATTGAAAATCATCTAGCAAATTAGCTAAGAACACTCTCAAAACCAAAAAAAAAAACTGAATCAAAATCCATTCATCCATCTAACTTATAACACCCCTCTGTTTCCATGGGTGTTGAAAATAGAGAAAATTCATGGTATGTATTCTTGAGAGAAAATATCAGTTGAAACCAGTCTTATAGCTGGTAAAAACACGACCAGATACGATAACAATTGCTACCAATAGGTAGGTATATAACGCACCTGTTCCCCAAATACCTATAGGAATTACGACTTTCCATGGGAACTTTTTTTTGCACAACAAGATTAACGAGCCACGTGATATCTTGCATGCACACATTTTCACACACAAAAAAAGTATATCAGCTCACGCTCTCTAAAAAGAACGTAGTATTGCACGCTCTCCTAATTAATTGCTTTTCTTTCGAAGTTTTCTTTTTTTTTCGCTCTGTATCTTACCTCCCATTGCCTTAGTTCAGTCATAATCTTTTTTTTCTTGCTGCTAATCTCGAAACGATTTTTCTTGTATTGAGAATGTCGTTGTTACATGTGTGTTTTCAGAGGGTGTGAGAATTGCAACACTTGTTCCTTTTGCTAGGGATTTCCCCAACAGGTGCGTTTGTTCCTGTAGATATTATGTTGCATCATCATCATACTACGCTTCTAGTGACGTTTGCATCTCACGAAACCATCAAACCCATCACGAACCTGATGATGATGATGATGTTGACGAAGGCGCAGTAACAGCAACGAGATGAAATGAGGAAGATGATGAAGAACAAGAATGAAAGAGACAGAACTGATCGGCAATCATCAATTAGTTTTTTGTCAGTATTTCCAGATATTTGGCTGGATATAATTTTCCAGTATGGTTTTGGTATAGGTTATAATTAATGACTTTTGCTTTTTTGGTTGGCATTTAATTGAGATTAAAGAATATTTCTTCCTGATGATTTGGCAAATACTTTTATTATATCAATTACGTTTGAAAAGTCACATCTTGAGTTCTGTTACGCTGGAATGCGACTTGAAACTAATTATAATTGAAAAATATTCTCGTAAACTGCAAACGACGAGGTGATTGTAGTGAAATTTAATTGTTTGCAGTTTAAAAAAAACCTTAAGATCACAGAAAAGTAATTACTCCTGCATTCTTTTGCATTTTTATTATATTTTACCGGGAATGTGTTAACAATCGCTTGTAGTTTTTTATTGTGAAAACAGTTTTTTTAAAAATTTTTTTTATTACCATGTCGTTCCAGAAACTACAAACGAGGTAGATGATTGTAGTGAATTTTTTTTGTAGTTTTTCAAAAAACCTAAAAATCAAAAATAGAATTACTCCCACATTTTTTGTTTTTATGACATTTTTGTAGCTTTTGTAGTGACAACAGTTTTTCTTAATTTCTTCACCATTACAAAAAACTACATAAGTAAATGCCATAAGAACATAAAAAAATGTAGGAGTAGGTAATTCATTTATATTGATTGGCAGAGATTTTTGAAAAACGAAAAACTATTAGATTTCACTACAATCATCTACGTCGTTTGTAATTTCTGGAACAACAAAAAAATGTATGAACTTTAATCAACGTAAATTAGTTTAATGGCTTGGTATAATTAAAAAAATAATAAAAGAAACTGTTCCCGGGCAAATACCATAAAAACATCAAAAAATGTAGGAGTAACTCATTTGATAATTTTTATGTTTTTTTTTTAACTACAAACAAACTAATTTCACTACAGTCATCTACCTCGCTTATAGTTTACGAGGTTATTTTTCAATTAATATTATTTTCTAGTCGGGTTCCAGCGTGACGGAGCTCAAGTCTTGTAGCCAAAAGGTTCACTGGTTTCTTATTAAGAGATTAAGATTTAATAGTTTTCACATTTTTCCAACTTGGAAATGAAAATTTGTTCACAAATCTTTTAAACAAGGTGTGTGAAAATGATTTATTTAAGATAAATTTTTCAATAAGCTTTTTATATTTGATAATGATCTGTATATATATACATATCTCAAAAACACATAAGATCATCGTTAAGTAGTTGAAATATTGTGAATTTTTGTTCTGATTTGTAGAAAGTATATTTATCAATATTTTTGGACTTTCGAGTACATGGCATGCGAATATATTTATAATTATATGAATTAGTAATTGAACCTGTAACACTAAACAAGTCTTTGGCGCTGATCTTTCACATTTTAGAAAGCCACAAAAATATTTTTGTGACGTTTGGCAAGAACTTTAAAAGTACTAGCATCAATAGAATTAATATTATTTTGTATTTTTTAGTACAGCACCTAATTAAGTCGGTCCGAGTTTTTGTAAAGAACATAGAAGCATTGTTTTGAGTAAGCTTCGAAAACTTTTTTCTTCCACTTTCATAATTTCTCTCCTGAGGTTCAAAACTTTTATATTCACAGAATTTTTAAATCTATCACTGAAGCTGAATGAAGAGATATTTAAGTAACAAGGAATGTAAAGACATTTAAGGTAAGTGAGTACGAGCCGAGGCTTGTCACTTGCCGAGGATGTTGATTGACAGTCGATACATTTCGTGTTACTTATTAAATTTTCTCCGCTGCCGGTAATGTAAATAATTCATACATGCTTAGATATAAAAAATTAAAATGTAAAATTACTCTTTTTATTTTTCTAGGAATGTAAATGACAGTATTTACATTCCGTCGTCTAAGAAAAATAATGATATTTGCCATTTTCATTTTTTGTGTCTAAGCATATATGAATTACTAGACAAGGAACCCCCTTGCAAAATTTTGAGACTTCTAGCACATGTAATTTCTGAGATTTCGGTGTGAGGAAGTGAGTGACCTTTCGCTTTCACTAAAATTGAAGAAGTTTCAAATAAACCTGCAGCCTATATTTTCCCACTTAATAAGTGTAGTTTCTAAATATGGAAAAATAATCCCTAATTAACTTTATTAAAGGGTATATTAGGTATGTGAGTTTGAAGACAATAGCTTCAAAAAGAAAGGATTTTTCATATAAATTTACACCCCTTATTTCACACTTTTGTAAGGGTTGTTCAGAAATATAATTGACTACATTTTAATTTCTTTAGATAAGAAGTATTTTTTAGTAATTTCAAAACCCTACTATTAAATCTATAGAAATTTCATACAAAAATTGACATATGTCACGCTTATATAATATGTACATAGATTTACATTACCGGCACTGGAGATAATATTTCAATCAAATCCTACATTGTTTTTGCTTATTTCTTAATATCTATAACCTATTTATAAATGTTGACATGCATTATAAAAACTCATCAGCTTATATGATCGCTTTTGTTTTCTGATATTTGGATATTGCCCTTCCACGAACACATCCATCACCCTGGTGGTGGTGGTGGTGGTATAGATATTTATTATATTAGCTATCTCTAGGCAAAAATCCATGCCGTGTACATTCGACATTTGTTTTATCCTTTCTGCTATAGTGGATTATATTATGGGGAAAAAGACAGATAGACAGACGTGTATAGACATCAGCAGCCATTATTGCGTGATAAATTTGATTTATGTTTGTCATTTTGTGAAACTAATTCAGGTTATGTAGAAGAGATTGGTGCCTTCAGTTCGCTAGATAATCGATTTTGTATATTTATTACATAACTGGAACAGTAACGTATACATTTTATATTATATCTATAGTTGATGATGATGGTTATCAATATTTTAGAAAGCGACAGCTAAAATGTAGTAGTTATAAGTTTTATGTTCAAAATTGTTTTTAAAATGTATTGCTATAAAAATTTGTTTGTGAGCATTTGAACAAACAAATGCCCAAAATGAAATCAAAGATCAAACAATGAATCATTGAAGCATTGCAGGGTGAGCATGTTGAGTGTATTTCTAATTTTTAATAAATGAAACAAAACAGTTCATAAACAATCAACAATGCTGCCATTATCATCTCCTTACACAAACACACATGAAATAAATTCGCTAAGCTATTATCATTAAAAAAGAACACACCTTTATTATGTAAATACCAAACTTTTCTCTCAAACAAATGATAAAAATTCACAAAACGTCCCATTCCCCGGAGTACACGAATATGTCGGCATAAACGTTAAGCGTTATGCTAATAATGGTTCTGTAAAATCCCAAAAGAATCAGAGTTCCGCCCAACTTATTTTTCGATAAAAGCTTTCAGACATTATTTTTAAGCCATACCAACCTACCTTCTGCGACTGTGACTGTGTTCAAATAGCGACGACAGATTATATCCAGAAAGCTGTGAAAATGCGAATATTCTCCATTATTTTAATCGGTTTAATATTCGAGAAAAGATTACCGACGACTCGACGGACTCATTTCTTTCTTTTTTTTTCTTTCTAAATATCCAACTAGGCAGCGTTATCCCTATAAGCTGTCGCTTAACTATTAAAAGTG
The DNA here is from genome assembly GCA_958507055.1 of Crioceris asparagi. Lineage (NCBI taxonomy): Eukaryota > Metazoa > Arthropoda > Insecta > Coleoptera > Chrysomelidae > Crioceris > Crioceris asparagi. Next base: position 3,029,226 of record OY293826.1, read on the forward strand.
TGTTTTTAATATTAATAAGCAGATTATAGCAATTAATATTCTGTGAACTCGATGGAGTCTTGGAGGCGAATTTATTATTTTGTTCATATTTTAACTTGACAGTGATTTATCCGATAAAAAAAACAGTTTATGATATAAGTTTGTAAAGATGCAAGAAATCTAACCGAACATAACCAAACCTGACCTAACCTTAATATAACCTAACATAATCTAACTTAACCTTACCTAACCTTACCTAACCTTACCTAACCTTACCTAACCTTACCTAACCTTACCTAACCTTACCTAACCTTACCTAACCTTACCTAACCTTACCTAACCTTACCTAACCTTACCTAACCTTACCTAACCTTACCTAACCTTACCTAACCTTACCTAACCTTACCTAACCTTACCTAACCTTACCTAACCTTACCTAACCTTACCTAACCTTACCTAACCTTACCTAACCTTACCTAACCTTACCTAACCTTACCTAACCTTACCTAACCTTACCTAACCTTACCTAACCTTACCTAACCTTACCTAACCTTACCTAACCTTACCCAACCTTACCTAACCTTACCTAACCTTACCTAACCTTACCTAACCTTACCTAACCTTACCTAACCTTACCTAACCTTACCTAACCTTACCTAACCTTACCTAACCTTACCTAACCTTACCTAACCTTATCTAACCTTACCTATCCTTACCTAACCCAACCTAATCTAACCTAACCTAAGCTAACCTAATCTAATCTAACCTAACTTAATCTACGCTAACCTAACCTATGATTTGAAGAAATAAACAGAATAGCCGTCCTATAATATGTCATAAAAATACTGATAAAGTGGATCTTTTTCTTCAAGAAAATCAAACCAAATTGAATATATTGAAGGTTCTTCATATGAATAATTGATGATAATTATGCTTTGGACTGCAGACTTAATTTCTGATATAAAATTTCAAATATATCAATAACGGTCAGACTTAAGCTTAGGACATTATGCATAAAATATTTTCAAAACTGTACAAGATATCTAAAAATGTGGTAATATTCCATAAGAAAAAAACAAACTTGGCATTTTCTTCCGTTATAATCTGAAAATATTTTAGACGTATAGGTATTCTCCAGTGATTTCAGTTTGTCACCAAAGTTTTAGTCTATTTGAGGTTCTCGATCGATGTCTTTCCTGGTGAAACACCCTGTATGGATCAACATAAACAAAAGATTATTCAGCACAAATGATTCCGATAATTACAAATAATTATTCAAGTACCTTCTCCATTTGAGTATTTAAACTGATCGATAGTTTTTTTTCTCAATTTCATGCCCCAATAAAATTCCATAGAATCGAAAGCAGCGTCAGCAGCAAATAATAGTCGAAAAGGCAAAAAATGCAGCAGCAACAGCAATTAATGTCACTTAAGTTTTTCCATAAATTCCAATTTGTGCGCGTGTTGAGCTGATCAGAATTTATTGGACCAATTTGCAAATCGAATTCTAATTTGGAATAACGTTTTTCCATTGTGGCAGCATTATCATTATCCAATAAAACGATTATGAAAATATTATAATAGGTCCTTCGAATTAGAAATAAATGTCTGAATGCAAATTATCATTTGTTGGTAGAAGTTGATGCCAATAGTTTTCTATCTACCTTTCAATGCACAATTTCAAAATACCATTAACTATTTATTAACTAATAAAGTCTACCCTAGTTCTTGTAAGAAATACTCATTAGGTCACTAGGTGATTGAACTCATCAGCACCATCCTCTTGTTGAGAATATCCTGTTCTGTCCCCATTTTACTTCAAGATAATACCCTCGAGAAACGTGCACGTCCCTTTCACCAAGATAAATATTTTCATTACCTCGAACTCGAAACAGACTAAGATAACTTACGCCTAATAAGTATTCTTAGCCTCTAGGCTTTCACTTTCATTACCAAATGTCTCACTCAAGAAGCGATCAGCTTGTAAATTAGCCAATAATAATATTATTATTGTTATCATTGGTTTTTCGAAGAGCTTTGGCTTCGATACACAATGTAAGAGAAACAGAGTATTGGTTTAGCAAGAAATTCCAAAACCGATCATGGAAGTGAAGGTGAACCTACGTATTTCTATTAAAATATGCCGAAAGTAGAGGCAATCGTATTATCATTGTTAGATTTTTGAATCCCTATCGATGTGTTAATTTCAAATATTCTATTCCATTTTGTAAAACTTGAAGTATTCTCCAATATTTCTGAGTTTTACATTTCATTGTATCAGATTATCTGTATATATTAATATGTACCAAAAATACTTTGAACCCATTTTGTGCGTAGAAAACCAGCAGAAAGGAAATGCGCATCCGCCAAATATTAAAAAACTATGATAGTAGTTGACATTATCAACGATAAAATGATATCGAGCGATCTAAAAGCAATTAATTTTCAATGTGCCATATAATTTGATATCATGTTTTTGCATGGACATCACTTGTCACTTTTAGAAGCAGAAATATTTCATTGAGCAGCATTGAAAGAAATCTAAAAACTTAAATATCAAAGTATGTATGTATTTATTTAAATATGATAGGGCTCCGTACTTAAGGGGTGCCAATGGAACCCTATTACTAAGCCTACTAAATCTGTCCGCCCATCTGTTAGCGGGCGGTACCTCACAAAAACGTGTTTCTTTGATCTTTTTAGGCACATTTTCAAAATGTAAGTAATAGGTATTATCGCTGCCATAAAAACCAATAATATAAATATTTTTTACCAAAAATTGCTCCGACATTATTAGTTGGTGCACTGAAAAATGCAAAATAATAAATAAATAAATTCTGTTGGTGCTCGTATTTTTGAAGTTGTGTTGTTGCAATTAGATTGATAACTTCTAGCACTAAATTCACAAGTACCAGCACCAATAGAATTAATATTATTTTGTATTTTTCAGGGCACCAACTAATAAAGTCCAATTTTTGGTAAATTATATTTATTTCACACTTTTGAGTGTAACATTAGTACTTGCTATTATTCACAGATCACATCACGGCGGAAATACACATATTTCACACTTTACCACTGCTGTAACTCGAAAATCGTAACTTCTTTAGAAATATGTCCGATTTAAATATTACTACACATAATCTCCTCTTTAATTTGACTGTCTCATATTTTCAATTTTCGAAAAAAAGCCACCTCCACATAGCAGAAGTACACAATTTTCAGTCTTTACCATTGCTGTAACTTGAAAACTGTAACTCTTTTGAGAAAATGTTTAAATAACTCTTTTCGGATATGGTCTCATCTTTAATTCTGCCATCTCAGATTTTCAATTTTTTTGCAAAATTGCCCCTACCACCTAATTTGAGGGCGGTTTTTAGAGGGAAGGAGATTCTAGAGTTAAGTTTCTCTAAATATTTCAAATAAATCATCTAAATTGGAGCACGTTATTCAAACAAAAGGCGCAAATTCGTAGGTACATACATAAAAAAGCAAACATACAACCGAATTGTATACCTCCTCCTGTTATGGAACTATCAATTTCAGTTCATTAGAGGCATTTTGATCTTTTATATATTTACAATATTTTCAGAAGAGTTCACCAATGCACTCAGAACATTTATTGTGTCATTTTTTTAAGTAAATTTGTTATTTCTTATACTTTTTATGTTGAATTTCTCATTTGTATTCATTTGTTAAAGAAGATAACCTTCATTGCCTAAACCAAGTCAAAACTGTTTTATTTTAATTTAAGCAAAAGTAGACAGACAAATGTTCCCTGGTTGACGTCATAGACGTCATTCTCTCCGAGAAATACTATTCTACTATGAAAAATCCATCACCTCATAAGGTGAAGCAAAGATAAAAGAAGAAATTTAAAATCTAGCAGAAATAGATTCTTTCTGAATCCATCGTTGAACTCTTCTTGAAGTTGTGACTCTTTAATTCGTAATTATGTATTTGAACTGCTGAAACAAGAAATAAATAAACGCGACATTCCACATTTTAATACTTTTATAAATGAAAACTGAGAGAAAATATTGGGTTTCCCTATGAATTCATTATAACATTAACCATTTGAGCTAATGTGTCGCTCAGATATTAATCAAGATATCAATATATTTATCTCTAATTTAAGAAATACTCTATAAAATATCTGACATTTTTGATGTACTGAAAGTTTCATGCAGATAAACTTCAGTTTGAATTGCGTTGAGATCCAAAATAGTGTGAGAAATTTCTGGATAATCGTTACGTTCTTCCAGCTGGTTTCCAAACAAGTAACAACTGTTCATGATAAGTTTTTCCATCAACATCCCAGAAATAATATTGATTAAAGTACCTAGATTACTTTCCAACTTCTTGCTGAAACCAAAACTATCACGAAATTGCGATAACCAGAGCAAAAACTACTGAATCCATCATCTATCTAAGTAAGATTTGACACTCCATAACCTAATAAAAACTAAAAACAGTTACAGTTGATTATACATAAACTCAACCAACCGCAACTTTTGGTGGTATATAAAATTATATAATTTTCTTCTTCTTTCAGCTCCAAGAAGATGCTTTAGAGTGAAGGATATTAGCAGAAAAAAAACTTGCTTATTTATCCGTCAACATTAAGCCACAGCTAAAAACATCGTGATCTATTTTTATATAAGACAAAAGCTGTGCTCGGATATTGCCAAGCTGAAGCTGCTGCTACTTGTGCTGCCCTCTAGGGGATGTTCGCGCTCCACGTTGTGCTCTGGTGGTCGCGTAATGATTAAGTTGGTGAAAATAAAAGAGAAAAAAAGAAAAAGTTGCTAGAGGAATCTCGTGTCAATATTATGAGAGACAATATTCATTAAATCTTTCTCTGAAATGGACAGCTTCTTGGAAAAAAATATACCTTACGGATAATAAATGACCGATATATTATCAAGTTGTTTATTCCGTAGAGTTTTTTTTGCCTTAATTATGAGTGAGGGAAGTGTGTCAGTTAGTCCGTAAGGAAAATGAGAGAATATCCATACCAATTTCGATAAATTATTATATATGGTCAGCGAGTAGGAACAAAATAAAAATTGGAAGTGTATGGGTATACTAATAGTAATTTAAATAACTGTTTACAAAACCTAGGACTGATATTATTAGATGAAGTGCTCAACTATGCAAAATAATCTGGATTCTATTGGTAATGGTAATTTTAAAGTTGTACAAGAAGTGAATAAATTAATAGTAGTAATTGGCATCTAATTCAAAATTAAGTACCATTTTTATTAGAAATATAATAATAATAAATAGAAGATAGACGAGCCACTCGATGGAGCTTGAAGTATTCACGATTGAATAATTATTTAAATTTGTATATTACCGCATTTTTAGATTTCTTGTGTTATTTTGAAAATATTTTATATTTAATGTCCTATACCTAAGTGTAAGCGTTTTTGACATATTTCAAATTTTATGTAAAAAATTAAGTTTGCAGTCCGAAACATACCCAATTATCAATGTTTCGTATGATTAAGCCTTTAATATTTAATTTCATTTAATTTTCTTGTAGAAGACGACTATTTTATCAGTATTTTTATGATATTTTGATAATAATTTATGCAGGGAGAACAAAAAATAAGCTTGAAATCCAGATGCAAAAAACGCCAGAAGTAATTTTTTTCAAATGGAAACCTCCGCTTTTTATAATTTTCTTGTATTAAGCAGCAAAAATAAGGGGAGCTTAATATGATGTTGTCTATGCCACAGATTAGAAGCTAGTTTTTAAAATAATTAGCAATTTCTATGTAAAAATGCTACATATCTTTAAAGTTGTGTTAGAAGTGAGCCATGATTGCATTAGAAAATAATAACAGATGTCAATAAAATTCCAAGAAGCGGCAAAAAAGTCAACATAGTACTTTTTATTTGCATTTTAAGTACTCATCATGCCGAGAAAAAGTCTATTTTTCGTGGGAAATCAGTCTCTTTACTCTTTCATTTGCTGAGCTACCGAAAATGAGTTTGGATGATATCGTGTTTTCATCTTTAGAACTAGATATTTCCAATTCGCATGCGAATTGCCTTGAAAAACCTGTTGGATATGCCGCAAAATATCCCAAAATTGCGATCTTAGTATTTTCATTGTTAACAATTGGCTTATTTTAACGTACTTTAGGCTTTACAGTTGCAAAGTTTTTGAAGTCTTCCATAATTTTCTTAACAGATATTGGTATTGGTTTTTGTTTCTGTTGATATAGCGTTGCGAATGTATTAAGTACATGTTCCTGAAATAACTGTATCACACTCTCCATAAATAATAAATAAATTCAAATAATCTCCATTTGTATAATTAAGTTTTCTCGGCATGAAAATTACAGAAAATTTGCAAATGAAAAGTATTATATTGTCTTTTTTGACTCATTTTTGACTTTTATTGACATTTGTTATTATTTTCTAATGCAATCGTGGCCCATTTCAAAAATAACTTTAAAGATGTGTTGCATTTTTACATAGAAAAATGCAGAATTGCCAATTGTTTAAAAAATTACTAAATTTTGGTATAGACAACCTTATACAAAGTTCTCCTTATTTTTGCTGCTTAATACAATAAAAACGGGGTTTTCCAATAAAAAAGACTTTTGATGTTTATTTGGATCTAGTTATTAAGCTTCTTTTTTGATCACACTGTATGAATTATTATCAAAATATCATAAGAACACTGATAAAGTAGATCTTCTTTTACAAGAAAATCAACCAAAATTAGATATTAAAGGCTTTCTCATAGGAAAGATTGATAATTATGTTTTGGACTGTAAACTTAATTGTTGACATAATATTTAAAATGTCAAAAACAGTTAGACTTAGGTACAGGACATTATACATAAAATGTTTTCAAAATTGAACAAAAAATCTAAAACTTTGATAATATACAGGGTATTCCATTAAAAATAACAAAGTTGGCATCTACTTCCAGTATAACGGAAATGCGACTAACATGAAAATATGTGACTTTTGCATGTCACCAAATTTTCATTATTCAAACTAATAGCCAATCCATCCTTTATTCTTCACTTTTCAATTTCAAACATGGATAAAGTAAATGTTGAGCGATCGATTGGGGATCGAAAAGAAAAAAAATGGCACACAGGCTATTGCATTTAGCAAAGCGGAAATTAAAACTGTTGATCGATTGATACCTGGTAGAGCGTCATAGTCAATCGTGAGCCCGGGCCCATTCGCCACTACATCTCAATTTCCGTCAAGTACACATACTAAATTGATGGCAAATTGACTCGTAAGTTGTTAAGGAAAATTTGGTGATTGACGTTTTTATTTAATTGTTGTTCCACTAGGTCTAAACGGAATGACGTAGAATTATCTGGTGATATACCTATGTTAATTGGATTTGCGATGGAAGAAGATAGTTGATAGTTTCCTAAGAAGCTTCCTAGCATCTGGAACAGATAAACTGGCTCTTCAGCCGGCGTTGCCATTTGACCAGTTATGCTTCTTCACAAGACCTCTTCTCTGATAATAAAGAAACAGCTTTTTATCCATGCTTCTTTTTAGATGGGATTCAATAAAAAAAATCTTCGCTCTCCATTTTATCGACTGATCGGTAATTTCCAATTTCCGGCACTAAATCAAATTCCCCCCATCCAGCTATGATTGAGGTGGTTAAATCTAGATCACCATGTCCGTTAAAGGCATTTTCCTGGAGTCTCTCTCTTATAAGCAGCAGCACTTTTAATTAAGCGCCTCGGCTTAATGACAGAGCGAGTGTAAGCTGGGTGAGATGCAAATTGAATTTCTATAAAACATGCTCTCCAATATTAAGGAAGCTGCTGTGTGAGTATGTGTGTGTGAGACAGAGAGAGACGTAGATTATCCAGAATGGAGGCGAACATAATATACACGGGCGCACCATGATTATCAATTAACTGGGCAAGAGAGGAATTTAATACAATTTTATTATCCATCATTATGGTGCAAATTTATTTCAGACAGCTAGCTATATGCACAGATATCTGTAATCTATATTATTAGATGGTGTAATATTGCCCCATTGGCACAGACAATCTTGCTTGCTGGAGGAGTAGGTACAGAATTTTCATCGCTGGATGTTGTAATTGATTTAGAAGAGAACGATTAGCTGCTAGAGGATGGTGGTGATAATGACATGGATAAGGATTGGTGGAGGTTGGAAGTGGCGACCTTCTACTCTACAGACGTGTGGTTGCATCGAAATTGTTGAGAAAGAAAGCTCCTGGATGAGGTTATCACCGTAATATCAGATTGATTCTGTAGGGTAGGCTAAGGTTCGGTAAAAAAAGAAAACAAAAATGACATCGTTAGTTTAGCCTCGAATTTCAATGCACGCCGTTATGCTATCTTATGATATAAAACAAATTAATAATCAAAAATATTTAGACAGGAATTTTATTCACAACGAAATTCATGACCATAGAAATGTATGATAATTATATCAGAGCTTAAATGCAATTGATTAATTCAAAATCCTCCATGAAATAATTGTAAATAAATGATTTGTTTCGCTTCGTAATAAAATTTGAATTCAGAAAATTATTCTTATATTTTCAAATCATATCATTTGAACCATCAGTTATTTCAAATTATAGCTACTTTTCATTCCATTCTGTTTATATGATGGTAAAGAATATTAGAAAATTATATAAGTACCTTATTTCTATTTTTGGATTAAAATTCAGTGGACAATATTAATTTCCGAGTTTTTATTCTTGAATTAAAATTAACTACATAATCTTAATTCTTAAATTTCTATTATTACCTCAGAATAACGTATATAAGTATTAGAATTATGTATATAAAAATAAATTGTGCAGTTCTGTTCTCGAATTAAAATTAAGTACATAATTTTAATTCAAGAATGGAAATTCTCAATTTAAACTTATGTACATAATGAAAATACGGCAACACTGCGAATAAGCACATGCACTAGATAGATGTGTTAGCTATTTTCTAACAGATTCCGCCATAATAGTAATCAAGAACTTCAAATCAAAATTTTGAGTTGAATAACGTACCTATCGTTGTTTGTGAATATTCCCGCAAGTTTTCAGCTTTATTAATTTCTTTATATTCAAGATTATAAATTGTTATAAGATTGAGTACAGACAGTGACATTGTAAATATAGCTAATTACCTAACCCTACATTTTGATTTTCCTCAAGAAATAGAGAGTATTAAACGAATCCATTACTTTATTTGCGTTTCACAAAAAAGATAGATTAAGTGAGAAAAATAATACTAATATGCGGTTTATTTGCCAAAAATTATGTCGATAATTTTAATTCAAGAGTTAAAATTCTGGAATTAGTATTACTTAGATAATTTCAATTCAAAAATGAATAGATTTGAATTAGAATTTGGGAATTAATATTATGTATATAATTTAAATTTGAGAATAATAAATAATACATACATTTTTTCAAATGTTAAACAGGCTTGAAATTGATTGGGCAATTTCAACAAATGTGTTTTATTCCATTGCAGCATAATTATAATCCTAAAATAATTTTTTGTAACTTATCAAAATATAAATCAATTGAATTAATAATTTCAGGTTTATGATAAAACATAACAATAGTTATTTTTCTTGTATTAACGCATAATAAAAATGTGAAGAGTCGTTTCTTTTTTGAATTTGAATTTTAAATAGCAAAACAGCATGCCATACAATTCACTAATGTCCATAGTTTTAGTACATTTATCTCTATTTATGAGCTTTTAGATCAAATGATTCAAATCGAAGAATAATAGATGAAATGTCGGGACATTATCCGTTCACTTCAGGTATATCCAAATGTTATTAAGGTACATTGAAAAAATTTTTATGTTCATTACATTATATTTCAGGTTTCAATGTTGATCAATAAAATATTTCTGCTCCAAAAGTGACAAGTGATGTTCCAATATTATGCAATCTTAGACGAATTAAGTGAAGACATGCGAACTTATATTCCCATATTCACACGGTACAGTTTTTTTGATCGCTTGATATTATTTACTATATATATATATATATATATATAGTATGTATATATATATATATATATAAATAAAAAGATGTTCTTGGGGATGCAGTCATATATTCAATAAAATTCTTTGACTGAAGCCGAGCTTTCGAGAATGTTTATTCTCTTCTTCAGGGCAAAAATCGTGAATTTAGAATAAATTAACCAAAAACAGGAAAGATTTCATATCCATCAATTACAAATGTCATTATTTATATTTATTATTTATTATAAATCCAGTCAAGAATACAAAATCAATATATATATATATATATATATATATATATATATATATATATATATATATATATATATATACTATAAACCAGCTATTATAATCATCTCATCAATATACATATAATCACATTTGTTTGGAAAGCCAAACTAACAGTCAATCATTTTCATGATGCCTCTAATATAATAGACAAATAGTATCGGCATTGTAGTTGCCTGTATTATACAATTTAGAAGCACAATGGTCCGTACGTATGTCTACTCTCCAACAACTAATATATGGTAATAAGTTTAACCTGATGACAATATCAATCAGGACATTAAAGCGAACGGAACGATAGGCCTCCATTTCACTGATTCCAGACATTTATGGAGTATTATTGTCTATTGCTCTATTACTATTTCAATAGAGTTATGAGAGATATAGTTGAGGCGACGAAAGTCTACTTCGACAAGATTAGAATTAAACCACATAAAAATACGAGAAAATATCAGCTCACTATAAAATTTTAAACATCTGGATAATATTGGTAGCCTAAACAAGTCTTTGCACATCAGGTTCAACTACTTACAAAAATACTATAAAATAAATAATATGTCTAAGACCCCGTTTTTTATTTGTGTTGGTGGTTTGTCGGAAAATGTAAGCTTTGCTCAAGAGTACGGTACCTTTATTAGGGTTCTTTGAAATATGACAAAAGTAGAAGATCTTCTTCTTCTTCAGTCCGAATATCATCAGCACAATTTTCAAACAAAACAGAATGACATAGCACAGAATACAATATCCTATTATCCAATATTATACATCTACCATGAAACTGATAATTTTCTACAGTCAATCTAGGATGCACTGACAAATAAGTTAAGTGCATCCTATATTAAATACAAACTTACAGACAAACGGATACTATAGAAAATTTGTCAGCACATCATCCTATATTAAATGTCGATTTATAGACATAAATTATCTATGCTGGCCAGTAAACTTTCGTTGCCTCAACTATAACACCGGTTTTGACGATGCTTTACTCGTATTATGCATACAGTAAGTGAGTTTTCGGAATGTCCACTATATGTACCTACCAACGGAGGGCTTGATTAAATTTTGATTAATGGAGATGTTGTTTTGTGGCTACTTTGGATAATCAGACAAGCCAAAAAGCCTTGCTAATGTTAGTGCACAATTAATAATTATGCATTAATTTGACATTGGTCTTGTATCGGCTGAGTAAAGCAGCCTGTCAAAATGATAATCTGAAACTAATGAATGTTCTTCGGCGATTTATATCCAACTTAGTTCAGAAATAAGAAAATAGTACATTAGTTTGAAGATAATTTTGGTTTATCAGAGAACACAAGTAATTGTACAAGTAAATGCCGAGAGACAATTGACAAAATATAAGTTTTGACGTCATGTTTAAGGAAGATTGAATACTGAGTGAGCTCTGAAGACGTGAAAAGGTTGAAGGTAAAGAAACAAGACAAAATTGATCAACTTTTTGCCCATGAAACCGAGTTTGTATCCGCTACCGTTTTCGAGATATCAATGCTATCCTATCTTTATTCCGGATAAACTGTATGTTTTAAGAGTATTGGTGACAACTGAGTAGGCATTTAAAAATTGCTCTCTTTGTGACTTCTCGACAAAACTGAGGGAACTTTAACCGCTAGCTATCATATTTTGTTTTCATTGCATACACCAATGATTAAAACTCGTACAGAACACAATCTTTCTGTCTTTGTTCAAATACTCTAAGCTCACACATAAGAACATAGACACACATAGGATGAAAATTTACAAACATTTACCCAATTTGGCCGCTTGCTGGTGTTTATAGAACGCTAACCAAGCACTCAATATTGAAGATTAAAGCTAAATAAAGTCAACATAAACCCGCACACACACAGACATAGAGAGAAAGTCCTGGAGCCCTGAAACAAAATACATTGGGGGAGAAGAAGAGAGGAAAGTGCCATAGAGAGAAGATGGAGCAGAATAGAGAGAGTTGTTGGCAATCCAAATAATCTTTGGTATACACATAACGACAATTAATTTGTGCCGAAAAGGTTACCTCGTGGATCAAAGGGCGAAAGGGAGATAGGTAAGGTAAGCGGAATACAGGGCACGATTAATTCCACCAGCCCTCCATACGCTTTCTCTTATGTCTAATGTTGATAATAATGATGGTAATAATCATAATCCAGCAGGTGGATATACGAGTGTACTTTACTTGAGTTCAAGTTGTGTGTTTTCGGTTGACTTTGCTAACAACTTTGTGATCTCGATGAGTTTTGTATCTTATTTACAAGATCAGCATGTCAAGAAATATTCAGTTCTACAAAAGAAATTACCTTAATAATTTTATGTTGATGTTTATGGAAAAATTAATTATATTGTAGGTTAGGATGATCCTTTGTCGTTTTTAAATAACGAATCATTTATTTGGTATTAACAGCCAAACTAAAGAGAGAGAGAGAGAGAGAAGAAATATCAGAAGTCAGAAGAAATATCTGCATTTTTATGAAGCTGTTATAATGGATCATTCATTGAGCATATCTCTATCTGGACTTATCGGTAAAATCTATGGAACTCGAAGCGCTAAATGGACGATGATGATGCTAGGTATTTTTAATATTTGTAAATTTATTAGTTTCTAGTTTAATACGCTTGATATGCTGTCAAATAGTGAAAGAAAGTGCCAAAAGAAAATTGAAACGTCACCATCGATTCACAGAATTTAGTGCCTACAATCTCCGAAGTCGACTATAGATATAATAAATATCTTTGACAAAAAATTGGATCGATGTTATTATAGTTGGTGCACTGAAAAACACAAAATAATATAAATTCTACTGGTGTTGGTACTTCTGAAGTTGTGCAGTTGCAGTTAGATTGAAAACTTTTGGCATCAACTACATAAGTACCAGCACTAATAGCATTAATATTATTTTGAATTTTTTTAACTAAAAACGTAGGACCATTTTTTACTTCCCTCAATAAGGGAAGTATGTATTGTATTCACGTAAAAAATTGACCTCGAGATTTTTGCAGATATTTACGTTTTAGGGTTCCTAGATCACGAAAATCATGGTATCTCAAGTCCGTCGGTCTGTCTGTCTGTCTGTAGTCTGTTGGCGTTGTAGCTCAATAACGGCTTGACCTAGGACAACGAATTTCGGTATGCATATTTAAGGACTACCGGCGACGCAATGTAAGGGTTTTTGTTAATCATATATACAGGGTGTCCAAAATATTAAGTGTCAATATAAGAACGGTAGAAGCTACGAGGTTGTTTCCATCTCGAAGCGGGGTGGTTTGTCGAGGGAAGTCATAGGTAAAGGCTTTTACCAATTTTTTTGTAAAAAATATTTATTGCACACTTTTGAGTGTAAGATTAAGAACGTTTTCTTATACCAAGCAACGAACGTATATTCTTTGAAATTTCAATATAAATGTTGCTACAAATAATCAGGTCTTTAATTTGGTTGCCTCAGACTTTCAATTTTCGAAATAAATTGCCCACTCCACATAGCGAAAACACATTGAGATTTTAACATGGCTGTAACTTTAAAACCTTAACGCTTTTTTGAAAAAATGTTCAATTCAAACGTTTCCGGATATTCTCTTATCTTTAATTCTGTCGTCTCAGATTTTCGATTTTCGAGAAAATTTGCTCCCTCCACCCTCCTCGGGGGGCGTGTTTTGGAGGAAAGGAGATTTCAAATTTGAGTTTCTACGAATATGGGACCATTTGTCTAGTCTCCTCTTTCAAATGAATCAAAAATCATCAAAATCGCGGTACGTTTACTATACAAAGCGCAAGCACAAGCCAAAAAAAAAAACAGACAGTCGAATTGTATACCTCCTCCGTTTGGGTTTGTCGGTCAAAAATGTAAACCAAAAAAAAATAGTAGAACAGACAATTTTTTGCATGAATGCATTTTCTCATTAATTTGTAGCGTTCCGTATACAGCCGATGAAGAAACGGAGCTGTTATAAGATTACTCTAGTGTATGTCTGTCTGCCCGTCTGTCAAATTCTATTTTTTTTCATATACAAACCGAAGAAATCTAACTTGTAATTTAAACAAAAGAGTTCTGTTAAAAGAGGTTAATTTTGTGGAGCATATCAGAAAATGAACAAAATGAAAAGGATCGGTATGATTAGATTTAGAAAATCTTTTTTTGCCATTATCCTAAGGTGAAACTTCTTAGAAAATATTAAGGAGAATATGCTAAAATTTCTAAACCTAAGACCTATGCACTTGTCCAATTTTTGCTCTATCAAATATAAAAAAAGTATTTTTAATGTTTTTGTTGCAAGAATGTAAGGTTTTCATTTGTTGTTGCTGCTGTAATTTTGTTGTAACTTTTGAAAATAAAGTGATAGATATTTGTTCGTATTTACAATTACAAATGAGCAACTAGTTATAACGGCTATTTTTGACAGACGAGCCCCGAACGGAGGAGGTACTTTTTTTTTGTCGGTTTGTGCGCCCCTTTTATATAGTAATCGTACTCCGATTTTGATGATTTTTGATTCATTTGAAAGAGGAGGCTTGAGAAATGGTCCCATATTCATAAAAACGGGAATCCGACATCTTGTTTCCTCCGAAAACCGCCCCCGAAGGGGGTGGAGTGTGCAAGTTCTCTCGAAAATTGAAAATCAGCGTTGGTATAATTAAAGATAGGACAATATCCGGAAACGTTTGAATTGAACATTTTTTCAAAAAGAGTTACGGCTTTCGAGATAGAGGCATGTTAAACTCTCAAATATACCTATTTTTGCTACGTGGAGAGGGCGATTTCTGTCGAAAATTGAAAATCAGTTTGCAGTACATGAAAGACTTAATTATTTGTAGCAACATTTATAATGAATATTTTATCCTTAGAGTTACGGTTTTCGAGTTAAATTTGTGTTAAAATGGTAACAACTAAAATGCTTAAGCGTATTTCCGCAGCGATGATTTGAGATCTCAATAGTAACAACTACAAGCAAAGAATATACGTGGGTAATAGTATACGTACTATCTTCTTTGGTATTAGTGAATGTTTAACGATTTTCGTGACTAATGTTACAATCAAAAGTGTGAAATAAATATTTTTTACAAAAAATTGTACCGACGTTATCAGTTAGTGCACTGAAAAGTATAAAATAATATTAATTCTAGTGGGGTTGGTACTTGTAAAGTTGGTGCCAAAAGTTATAAATCTACAACTACACAACTTCAAAAACGTCGGTCCATTTTTTTGTAATATATATATATATATATATATATATATATATATATATATATATATATATACAGGTTCAAAACTACAGTAGTGGTTTTATCCATATGACAAATGTAATGGATTTAACTTCAAATCAATAACGACCACTTCATATTTATATTTAATTTATCTTTCTTAGCTAGTGCATATCCCAATAGCAAAGATTTGCCAATAGAATCAATGTCTTTTTCCAGTTTCTTTATGCGAGAGATCTTTGATCCTGTCAGTGTTACATTAGTTAATACAATTATTATATTTTTCTTCACTTTATCTGACAGTACCTACACAAGATTTTCTTGTTCTATTCCCACAAATCATGCCTCAGCTCTCACAGTCACACTAGTGATTTATAAATTCATTATACACACATTTAAGTGATTAATACATTACACTTTTTTTTTAAAACAACATCTAAAGCTTGCCGACACTGAATAGCTTTATATGTATTCAAGAGTGAAATGACAAAACATCGTTACAGTGTAAAATTTATGGGCTCAATTCTGTTGTTGCGTCTCTTTGTATTTTTTTTGTTTCTACTTTACATACACTATATATATATACACACGACAATTTCTAAATCGCATGTTGCAGTACAGTATAATTTGTATTCGTTTCGGGTGGCTATTTTGGGTGTAAATTCTTGTCTTGTGTGTTGCAACGACGATATCTTCTTCTTCTTCTTCATGTACTTCTTCCTCTTCTTCATTGTTCTCAAAATGTTATTTATCGTTTTTACAATGTGGGTAGTGTGTGTACTAGACCCATTCATCTTAGTATATGGACATGTTTAGGTGATAATTGCTTTTTCTTTCTTATTGTAGTTCCACTTTAAGTATAGATTAAAGATAACGGTTTTCATTAAAAATGTTGTTATCTATTTGATTTTCTTCTTCAATCTAATCATTATGTAATTTGTAATATCCGTGTGCAGTAATTGTCAATCGTAGGGATATTTATTCATTTCAATTTGAATGTACCCCCGATTCCGGTGCCTTAATTTGAATCGAAATTTGATTACTTTGTGTAAGGGTTGACTACCATTACATTTAATAGAAATGATGGTACTTCCTATATTATGAATTAAAGATTCTGAATCATCACTTGGAAGTTATTTTGGTAAATCCGCTTTTCCATAATTGTAATTTTGACCCATTCTCAATTTTTTAGAATACACATGTCAGATAAAATAACTTGTACAATTACACTTTATTTTTATTTGTTAAAAAAATATATTCAGTTTATCTTTTATCGTTATATTATTAAAGTGAAAGCAAACTTTCTTTGGGACTACCTTTTTAAAAAAATAAAGCTTGCTTCAGGCAATATCCTAATGCATTTTTTGTTGTGCTGAAATGTGGTGAAACATAAAAATCATTGTTCAAGACAAAGCTCGAAGAAAAGATAAAAAGACCCAAAGACAACTGCATGGAAACGGTATCACAGAAAGGTAGATATTATATAAGGATATATCGTCGAATTTCTGAGAAAATACAAAAGAGCCGAGAAACGTCTTTAGGGAATACAATCGTGTTTTGATACCAAGAAAAGGTCACAAGTTCAGGCATTTTTTTTTCAAGACTCATAAAAACTGGAGCAATTAAGAGACGTTTTATTTGAACAAAGCTAATCTCAACTTTTGTATATTCTAACCTAGAAAGTCATTGAAGGTTATTAATTTAACAAAACTGAATTAATAAAGCTCATTTGAATGGGCAACGAGTTTAGAGACTTTTTTTATTGACCTTTCAAAAATATCAAAATAAATTGACTTTAACAACCTATAAACGATGTACTTGAATAATGTTTGGGAATTCATTAAACTCAATAATACAGTTTTAAGGAAAGCTTGATATTAGATATTTATGTCAATATTTTGACGGATGAATGTGACGGAGAAGAGAAGATATAATAACCAACCAAGACATGTCAATGGCTGATTCTAATGTATCGATATCAAATTGTAAACAATGATGCATTGGAATTTTTGAGATCATTCGATGCCGACTAAAGAACTAATATAGGAATTAATTGGCAATAATCATTTGAAAAGAAGGATTATGAATACGTAATAAAAATAATAAACCGAAAAGAAATAGAAAATCTATAAGATTTGATAGGCAAAAAGAACATTATGAATCGGTTTCACTAATTTGTAAAAAAATATTATTTAACCTGATTTCAAGTAGGTAATGATTATTCGTGGGGAAATAAAAATATTGTATCCTTTTGTAGATAATAATTTTAAATCAGTTTAATTGTGAATGCATCCAAAAAAATCAACTTCTAGGTAACTTAATAATGAATTTAACAACAATTTGAATTGCAAAATAAAATTATCACGAATAAAATCTTGGGTTAATTCGAACAACTAATTGAATAGCAGAGACAACAAAAAATTTGACTTTCTGCCAATTACAATGTTGCTTTCTTGACGCTTTACCATGGAACAATAAATCGTTCAGTTGTCACGTAGCAGCTTGGAATAGAACAGAACAGAAAAAACAAAATGAGAAGCGAATCAATAGTCAAATGGGAATGAGCAGCTCGAAGAGAAACGTCAACGGGGGATTATATATATATTTTTTTGATCTCGGATTTTTGGCTGTGCTCAAGTGGAATTTCTCCATCATCACCTTTTCGTGCCTCTGGTTTGTGCAATACTGCTTCAGATTATATATATATATATATATATATATATATATATATATATATATATATATATATATATATATATATATATATAGCTAGCTATACAATAGCGGATCAGAGACCATGAAATTGGGTACTTTATATTCAGGCAAGATGTCGCTCATAATAAATGTTGTTTATCTTAAGTTCAACTATTTCTCCGTGGTGCAGTTTTCTCTAAGGCATGTCTGGGGTAGGGTAAGGACTCGCATAAAAATTGAGCTTTTTTGTCAAAAAATAAATAAAAGCATGATAATAATGGTAATTGAGATGCTTGCGGGTTAAATGAAGCGGAAATATATTATTATATAAGCCTGGAAACACACACAAACAGAGAGTCATCAGGTTGGCTTTTTCAATTTCACAGTCCTAGTTGCTCTAAAGAGGTGAAACTTATAGTCTAGTTCATAAGGTCAAAATTGTGTTAATTCAGATAAAGAATTGTCAAATTGAGAAATTATCTCAAATCACTTTATTTTTAAATGAATAATTTTTTGAAAACTCTCTCAAACATTTCAAGTCAGATAACTGTTATAAAAAAAAATTACAATTATTACACTTAATGGAGAAGCTTTGACAACTATTTTTGATGAGATGATCAGATCATTAATTATTTTGAATCCGTTATTCCATCAATTAGGTATTATTTATTTTCAAAAGGAATCCAGAAGAGGAATCTAAATAATTTTAAAAGTAAGGCTAGAGGTAATATTGACAGTTAAATTGAATTTTGTATAAGTTGGTGTCAATTTCAATATCATTTGTGGAAGTTTGAAAATTTACCACATACTAAAGGTCTGGTTTTTTATTTCTCTTAACTCAATAGTTTTCGAGCTGGTGAAGACTAGACTATGGAGGCGGGTTGGCTTTTTCAATTTCACAGTTGCTATATAATGGCGCTTCTTGGAGCTTATCCGGAAAAGAAAGACAGTGAACTTATCTTTTCCCTAAGGACTGGTGTCGGGAGTGAGGTTATCAAGCAAGCATATTATAAAATGGGAGGATGATGTTATCTGGAATGTTTGCATATAAGAAAATGACACACTGACAAAGCGACAGTCATTTGGAGTAGGAGATTTAAGTTAGGTGATGAAGGTACATACAAGTTTGCTGCAAGCAGCGTGCGAATAAGTGAATTGCCAAAGAAGTGTAAAGAAATGAGGTTGCAAGGATACCAAATTAATATTAGCAATTTTTTTGTCAGAGTTAATAAATTCTTCTTATTTTTATACACCTGATTTATGGTTCAATTATATCTGGTAGGTACGAAAATTTTACTCGAATAAAAGTATTTGCATATTTTAAAAACTATTTAGTGGTGTTTGCATATTTTCCGTTCATGTCATATTATTACAAATATGAAGCCATTGCATAATATTTTGAATGGCTCACCCTGTATTTATTGTCGAGTTTTTTTCTGACTTTACTGATACCAGGTATAGAGGGTCTTATAGATTTATAAGAAAAAAATTAAATTTAGTAGTAAACATTCATTTTAATTTTTTAATACAAAATGAACGATAATTCAGAACTCCACATTTACCGCATTACAGTAGGTGTTCTAAGAGAAAGTTTTCGATTAATTGACAGTATCTTAATCTGTCAACAAATGACGTTAGCGAATTTTGAATAGTTTCAGGGGTTATATTTTGAACCGCCGCTCTAATCCGATCTTCTAGACCTTGGAGAGATTGAGGTAGAACCTTGGAAATTATAGACTTCAAATGACCCCAAAGAGGAAAGTCTAGTGGAGATAAATCTGGTGACCTTGCCGATCACTCAATATATCCCGTCCATTTCTGTGGAGGTACGGTGTTCAAGTATTCCCTAACCCTGGCAGCATAAAGAGGTGGAGCTCCATCTTGCTGGAACCAAATTTATTCTGATAGCTGTTTACTGATTAGCACGATCAAGAAACAATCGAATTAATTCTGGAGCTATCTGATCTCGTAAAAGTTAAAAATAACTATCATAATTTAACATTTCTCGCATAAAAAAGGTCCAATTATTCTTCCACTAACTATTCCACACCAAACATTTAGTTTTTTTTTATATTGTGTATGGCCTTCTTCCATCCAGTGTGGATTATGATCCGACCAATGTCGGTAATTATGATGATTTATAAAACCATTTAGGCAAAATGTTGCTTCATCAATAAACGCACTGTACAAACATCGGCCTGTTATAATTTGATGTACTTATACGCTATTCGAGTTCAGTAATTTTGAGATTCAGATCATCAATTTTGCAATTTGTAAGGTTAGAGTGACAGTGAAAATCAAGATGATGGTGGCATTGCCCAGGTACATCCACATATTTCCAAAACAACCGTCAGGGTTTGATAAACAAGCTTCTGAGCAGTTATCTGGTGCGTTTTATAGTGTCATTTAATGACGTCACATCATACTGACCAATACTTCAATAGAATTTGTTTGTGGGGCGTTTGGAAAGTCCTGTGAGTGGAAAAAACAGATTTTTCCATATATATGAGGCTTAGAAGCAAAACCAACGCTTTTTTATTTTAACAAATACTCTAACGGCAATTGAGTGGCTCGCAAGTTGCCATCATGTACATAATATATAAAGGTAAGCAGATGTATATGCCTCGAAGCGTTTGGAAAGTCGAAATGAAATGACAATATATATACCTATATATTATATATCCTCGGAATGCTATTTACATTTAATGTTTGTCAAGATGCTGGTTAAAGGCGAGCTGCTGTGGTAGCGGTAGGGCACAGTGAGACACAAACATGCTGTGTACATACAGAGCACCGAGTAAAATGAATGGGCAAGGACGAACGACACCACCAAAGGGCCCTGAGGTGTATGTATACCTACCAAGTCTCCTTATCTTTTGGTGGCTCATTTCGCATTCGGAACTCACCTCCTCCCCCCCATACGACTCCTCAATCGTAGGAAGACGCCGCGCGGCTTAATGCCCCAGGTGCACGATGATGTGATGGTCGTTATATACGGTTATATACCTAAATGAGTTATATACATTCGAGTCGGCAAATCTGTTTGTTCGAGTGTTTGTTTTACAGCGGCACAGCGACGAGATGGCGTCTTCTTCGTTTAACCCCTTTAATTAATTGTCATAGTGGGGAAAATATCTGGGTCAAAGAATGAAACATTGCTATCTAGATGTTTATCACAGTTCATCTGTTTCGGGGGTGATAATTGCACAGTATCGGATAACCTGGATTTATTGCTGAAATAGTTTGATTGATTGATTTGTTAGTTTGTTCGTTGAAATGTAGAAAACAACATTTATTATAAACGATTACAAAAATGGCCAAAGTAAGAGATGAAGTACCTATTAGTTTTAGATATAGAAATCTCATGACATCAACTTCAAAATCTCTACGATTTCCTTCACATTTTATATCTAGATCTATCGTTAGCCAAGTTTTTACTGTATCTCCAGGTATTTCCCTATGATCTTCTTATTGCTTTGTTTTTTCATCGGACATCCAGAACCCTAAAACTCATAGTTTTTCATGGATATGAAACTATATAATAATTAATAATATTTGCTGCAAATACATTTATTACTCACATTGGTGAAACTTTGAGAGAATTCATTTTATTACTGGATATTAAGAATTTGTTATACCATTACCATTATACCATTTAACCATCTAATGAGAATAACTATTTTTGACCCACTTCCAAAAAAGGAGGAGATGTACAATTCGGTTGTAGGTATATTTGCATTCTTTTATTTTTTTTTATATATGGCTGTTCGCGCGTTTTGCATAGTAAACATTCTCCGATTTTGATGATTTTTGATTCAACTGAAACAGAAGACTTGAGAAATGCTCCTATACTCAGAAAAAGTCAAAATCCAAAATCAAATTTACTCTAAAAACCGCCCCAGAAGGATTGGGCAATTTTTCTCGAAAATCAAAAATCTGAGACGGCAGTATTAAAGATGTGATTAAATCCGGAAACGTTTAAATAAAATATATTTTAAAAAGAGTGACGGTTTTCGAGTTACAGCATTGGTAAATAATGAAATTTGTGTATTTTTGCTACATGGAGGGAGCAATTTTGAATAATGAATAATGTTACACTCAAAAGTGCAAAATCAATATTTTTACCAAAAATTGGACCGATGGTGCACTGAAAAATACAAAATAATATAAATTCTGTGGGTGCTAATACTTTTGAAGTTGATGCTAACTACAATTGCACAACTTCAAAAGTACCAGCACCAACCAATAGAATTGATATTATTTTGTATTTTCCAGTGCACCAACTAATAAAGTCGGTACAATTTTTCTTGAAAAAAATTTATGATAATATAATAATAAAATAAAAATAATATTAAACCATAAACGAGACTCCGTTGTAAAATCCAGAGTTGTATCACGAAAAACATGTATACCTAAAGAAATATGTCATTATATAAAATATAATAAAAAAAAATTGTTTCCCTTCTTCTATGATAGGGTCCTTCTAATTCAGGTTTTTTCAGACTTTCTAGACATCCTGTATGTATAGATGTTCAATATCTCATTCTAATGATAAATTAATCATCACGTCCACAAAAAGAAATATAAAAAAGTTAATATAAAATTGAGCTACATACGCTTTTTTGATATGTAGTGATTCAATAATAGTAAGAATTCAATTTTAGAGATAATTCAGGGTAATATCTGAAATTATCGTTATTAATGAATTATGAATCTTCAATTAGAAGATTATTAATTTTCGTTTTTGATTGACTTTCAATTAACTCATTAACTCAAAAAAAAGAGAACAGAGGAAAAATGAGAAATAATTTACCGTTGGAATTCTGAAAAGTCCCAGCAACGAAAAATACACCTGCTGTTTATATTATATTCATGCTTCTGTGATTCTTTTTATTTATAAATTAAGGATCATTCATATCCTTTTTGATCAAAACAAAGCGCACCTTACACACTTTTTTGATATTATCGAAACTATTTCATTACCAGCAGAGATTTTTTTCTTGATTGCATGAGTCTAATTTATAATAATAATTCTTTTTGAAGATGGCTTTATGTGGCAACCTGAAACTCTCCATAACTCAGCTGAAATTTAACGAGAGGATTTACATGGATTAAGCCTTTTGCAGATAACCCAATTCATTAGACTGATTAGTGAGGAGGAGGGAGAAATTATTCAAAATTGAATCAACTATGAGATTCATGGTTCTGTGTACAAAGATATGCGGCCTATACAGATGCGTAGTAGGTACGAGCAAAGCTGTTTTCCCCCATGGGAATGCGTAGAAATACGAACAATTGAGAATAAGTTCATTAGTTGTTTCTCATTTGCATGAGAAACGCATGAAATACCAATTGAAAATTGACATTGATACAACTGGATTCAATTTGGACAATATTAAGTCAAATTTTTTACTGGTGACTCTAGAATAAAAGAAAATATTCGTTATTTTGTATTGAAAAGGTCTCTGTGAATCGGATTAAAGTAGAAAAAATCAGAATAGTAAAGAAACTGGAATAAGAAGATATAGAAGCGCATTTGAGACGAAATTGGCTTATAATAAAAACCAAAAGCAAATCAACAGGAATTCATGCATTAACTATACGAATAGTATAAGGGTAGGTAAACATCATGGAAGCTTGGAATTTGAATTGTTAATATATTCCTCGTTGCTAACGTGATTGTATGAATATCTTTTTGAAACAGAAGACAACACTAAATATAAAGGACAAAATCCAGGATATGCAGGTACACAAACAATTGATAAAGTAAAATAACAAAAAAGAAAGGATTTGCAAAGATTACAGCACAGAAAGGATATTTTATAAAAAAATGTATCAACAATGAGAAATGAAAATTCAAACCACAAGAGACAACAAACGTTTATGGTACACGTAGGAATTTTAACAGATAGCTCTGTTTTATTCAATATTATAATGGATGATGTCACAAATGAGGTGAAACAAGCTGGTGGAGGATAACGAACGGGAGACAAAGTAATGAAAATAATATAGGTATTCTGATGAAAATGCTGAGATATTTTAACAGAAGGGATATAACTTTCAAACAAATCAAATATCCACAACGAAACAAAATGCCTTGCATCTAGAGAATTGAGAAGAAGCAAACTCATGATCGGTAATAAGAGTATAGATCAAACAATGGTATTCAGATACATAGAGATACAGAAATCTGTGAGATTCAAGATGATCTAAAGTGAGGTTGACAAGAGTGAAGTATAAAAATAATGCGAATTAGCCCAAATGAAAATAATATCAGACCATCTGAACGACTACCTACTAAGATGGTATGGAAATGTGGTCTTCATCATTTTCATTCTTCACAGTGAACCATTGAAGGAAATACAAGACCCAGTCTCAACATAAGCAGAAGAGTAAATTTGCACTCATATATAAATACCTACAGTGTGAATATAAAAGCATTCACTTCTATAAAACACAGTATTGAACCCTCTTCTATATGTTGATGAGCTTGTATCCACTTCGGAAAAAAAAGGTCGTCTTCAGAAGGATGCGTATTTGCTTCAGAATACCTTAAATATAACATGAAGTTGAGAGTAAAACCTCGAACCTCAAAGATCGAAGATAGTAATTGATTAAAAATATTTCGCCTATTTTTCGATAAACCGTTTATATAATAGCTAAAAACTACATAGATTTTGGAAATAATTTCCGTTTAACCGCCTAGTGCGCAAGATTCTTCAAAATGGTACAGTTTCGATATTTGAATGAATTTTGATTTGTTGAGGAAACTAGGAGACCAGAAGAAAGTAGTAGAGACCTGTTCATGGAACGGAAGAAACCTGGAAAGATCAACGACGTCAACCGAATGCCACCAGGTAACCCAGATAGTGTCAGAAACTTGGGGCGAACCTGCACTAAGATGCTTTGCTTTCGTGGCAAAACGCTTCCAAAACTGATAATTTTAGTTTTCATCTCGAAACAAGACATAGCAAACTAGGAAAATGCCACATTCTAATGTTATATGAACAAGCTCTTTTAAAATTTACGCTTCTTTCATCGCCAAAAAGCTGTAAAAATGTTCCCTCTTCAATCATCCGCCAAACTTAATCGCCTTACAAACCAAATTGAAATCCCCATTATATTAACCACTCGAATCATTGGAGGGATGATGATGCATCAACTCAAACCAACAACAAGTAGATAGAAAAAAAAGAATCACCCCTTTATTTTGCTGCCTATCTATCCCTCACAATATGGGAAAACATTAGCAAATTGATAATGTAATTTCTATAAAATATAGAGAGGAGAGTCGCTATTGTAAAATTATTGTGCCTAATTGAGTCATAATCAGATTTGTGCACGCGTATATACAACAAAAAATGGCGTGGACAGTAGAAAAAAAAAGTAATGTTGTTGCCAATAAATTTCAATAATATTCAATTTAGTTGTATATGGAAGCGTATGTTGTTGCTAAATTGCTACGGCCAAACTATAAACAAATTTATAAAGTATAATCTGTGATGCGGCGTAAATTCCGATTGAAACTCAATAATATAAACTATTGCGTATGCGTGGCTAGAACTGTACTGGCTGGTACAGTATCTGTAAATTTACCTATAAAACATAAATCTATTTGTTGAATCACAAAGCCGTTATTATTTCAGTCATATATTTCTAGCGACTAAGGGAAAAAATGATCATTCTTAATGTGCTATGGAATTTGAAATCGTATCTTTCCTTCAGTCGGGTCACAGTTAGTTACTTTTCATAAGTGAATTTTGCATATTGGATGCGTTGAGATAACATTACGGATACGGTCAGCATTCTAAAGTGGTCTTTGATACTGACAAGACAGGTTAACTCATCTTTTATCATAGACATATGCATTTATCAGCATTCATTGTGCACTATTCCTTTGAGTTTCCTTTAAACGATTTTTTATGTTCAACGGATTTTGAGTTTCCTGAAAATAGCACATGGAAAAGATCACTAAATAAATGTATTTTCTTTCATTAATTTTAGTTTTTTGCTTTTAATTTTGTCAGACGCTGCTCTTCTTACTTGCAAGATTACCTAATCTTCTAACATTTTAGAACATTAGATTGAAAGGCCAAATGAAAGTTTACCAGTGCCATGCAACATAAGATTGAAATTTCCATTAAATCGGCTAATTTCAAGACTGCGCAGACAGCGCAAAGCCTCTTTTTTTCTTTGGAAGCTCTCACACATTTTTTCTGGACTTCTTCTGATGTGATATTAGCCCGGATAGTAGTTATCTTCAGTATTCACTCCAATATCTGGTTTTCTTCACACAGCTTGATCTCTTCTAATCCATATGTAATTCACAATTTTATTTACCCTGATGGAACATTGTCCTTTATACTTTGCTCAAATGAATATTGGTTCAATTATAAATACATGTGTATGGTGCTTATTCCACATAGTATCGAATGCCGCCATCCTGGCATACACAGCCGCCGCGCTTTGATTTGTACGTGAAATTAAAGCGATTCTATTTTGATGGTTTCCAATTCAACACAATACAACAACCCATCGATTCGATGATTGTATATACTGTTACGAGAGTGGTGAGGTGATATTTTTTCGTTCTCTGAAAACTCGTAGCATTCATTCCAATATGATGATGATGATGATATAGAGAAAGAGAAGCTGTGCGACTAATAGCATAAATCGGATGATGGTAAAGTGGTTTGTTTTTGGAGAGGCACATCCGATCAAAGCGGCGGTCTCCTCATTATTTCTCTGCCACAGAGTTTAATGGCGCCATTTGTTTTGCTTTCCGACTCGCCCCCCTCAGCGCCAATGGTGGAGTGGGGCATATTTGAATGTGGCGCTTCTCCTCAAACTCATCCCCTCCCCTTAATCCTTCATACCACATCGTAGGCTTTACCGCTTTTGTTCGGGAGGCTTTTAAATTTACTGTATGTTTGTTTAAGAGCTATACATAGAAAATGAAAGGGCAACCACTGCTGTTTTTTTTTTCGTCTTCCCAGAAATAAGGACGGAATACACGTACAAATATGTACGAGCTATCCCAATCCTCTGAGTTGGTAAGAAAGTTCTTTATAAGTTCTTCCTAAAGTTAGTGTATTTGGTCAGATTAGGTTTTTGGTGCGTAGAATATTATTTATTGATAACTTGACATCCATGAAACAGCTCGTGGTCATTATTTAAGTATACCACAGTATGAAAATCCAATAACGCAAGTTTACGTACGATACCAATTCATATCCAGTGTGCTGCTAGCCTAAGACTTGATATCCACACAGTATCTCCAAATCAGGAGTACCACAGGGATGGAAACTTGGACCTTTATTATCTGACATTTTTGCATAATGATCTTTGTACCTCGTTTGATTGCGTGGGGAGTTTTATGGAGATGATAGATTAATAGCAATTCCTGTTGACTACATTCTGAACTCTTAGACTAGAAAAAGATTCAAATAAATTGTAACCTACCTGCTACTGTTAGTGTAGCATTCCTGCTTTTTGTCTTGCCCAGGGCATTGCTGGCCTCACACCAGTACACGCCAGCATCGGACTCCTTCCGGCCATGGGCAACTCGCAGGAAAAACAGGCCCCCGGCTGGCAGGAGGACGCGATGTGATCGGGCGTCCTGAGGCGCCGTCCGCAGAGCCGTCCCATCCTTGAACCAGGTAATCGTCGGCTCTGGCTCACCAGTTGCCTGACAATTTAGGGTGGCTGGTTCATGGCGAGCCACCACCGTATCTACAGGATGTTCGGTGATTCGAGGTGGTTGATGACTTGTGTGATGGTAACCTAGAATGAAAAAAGAAGATGGAAAAAAATATTTTACATCGTCCACATAGCATGCAAGTTAGATTTATCCAAATATATTGCTTTTCAAATGGCTCATTTCACAGATAAATGTAAAGGGGTAGCCAATTCTCTTTAGAGAATAGGGTACTTCAGAAAGAATCCTAACTCTAATAACAATTAAATCCAGTTTCAGTGTTATTTTGACGCTGTCATTTTATCTTTCATCTGAACGCACCCTTAATTATGTGTCATACATGTCGCTAAATTTTAGAATCTTTTCCATTGTTTATGTTCTAATTTTATTATATTTCAAAGTTGAGGATAATCACTGTGTACTAGATGGAAACCGTCCTTATCCAGTTCTCCTACTTATTACTTCAAGATTTTCTTCACCATTTTCTACAACAAAAAAAAAGAGCTAAACAAGCCATCATGGCACGAATGAGCTAAATTTTCCCAAGATGCTACAAAAGCTTTGCTTCTTGCGTCTTGTCGAGTAAGATGAGAGAAGTGATTCCCCCAACATAACAACAACAACAATTGGCGTCAGATTCTTCGACGCCAACGACAGCGACGTCGTCTGAGTTTATAACGAACGGACTCGTTCATACGAAACGATGTAATAATAATAGTATGAAGTACGAAATGCAATCGCACCCGGAAAATGGGAACCAACCAGCATCGAATTGCTTGCTAGCTTGCTCCATCTCTCTCTCTCTCTCTCTCTCTCTCTGTGTGCACTTGTAATGGTCGGTATTATCCTCCCTCTACCTCCATTATCTAGCAGTTACTGCGACGACGGAAATGAACACCTCTTTTTTTTCGTTTTCCTACAACTCTTCCGCATCGTCCTCAATTTGATGGGAGACGGGAAAAGATTCCGAGATTATGTTCTGTTCTGTGATCAGTTTTCTGGTAAGGAAATTGGGTTAACAGCAATGACCTATTAACAGAGATAAACATAACACTTCATTGATAAAATGCATTTTGTTTGTTGACAACATCTTTATGGGCCAGGGGGGATGAGCTGTGGAAGCGGTCAGAAGGGGGGATAGAACGGTTTTATCTAAACCCCGCCTCACTGTACTCATCAGTTCGCATAGAAAATAAGACACCAGTGGCGTCTCGTTCTTTTAGGTTTCATGTGCTATGTGTCGAAATAATTAATACCACAAAATCAATCTGAAGCCTGGTAAAAAAAGTCAAGATCCGAAAAGTGTATGATGCAGCAAATAAACTTGCTAAATTTCTTGTGTTCATATAATAATCGCAAGGAAGATTTATATTCATGGTCCGCACGTGTTATACTTTTTGACATATATAACTATTATATACATACTGGCTTAAGTTTATCTTCTTATCAATGTCAGTTGACCCTTAAATGGACATTGATTTTTGTTCCTATCTCGTACTAATATTATTAAATAGGTGTGTAGGTATAATTCTTTTTTAAAGTCTAGGAATTGAAAAGCGCAAACAATATAAAATCTCTCAAATGCGATAACAATGATTTGGTAATAATTTCTTTACTACGCCCATGACCCACGTTTATATGTCAATAATTTTCTTTCAAAATTCAAATAGTTAAGTTACCAAATTTTAATTTAGACGGTCTACTTCGATAAAAAGTTACTTCTTGGTTCGTGGATTCTATTTTATTGCACAGTTTGCAACGTCTACTCATTTTTTCCAGTTTTGAAACCAAAGAATATAATAGAATATTCAAAAACAACCAAAACACCAAGTATTTAAATAATGGGAGGGGGGAAACTGATATGCGATGAGGCGTTGCCGAACAAGGGATGATGTCAACACAATTATATATTGTTTACAGTTCCGTCTATCTCTGTTAATAGGTCATTGGTTAACAGTCGTTACAAACACGATGATTCAATCTTTTAGTAAATATAAAATAGAAACTGTTTTCTTTCTCTGTTATACACACCGGCTATTTTGAAATCATAAAATATAACATTCCGATAATAAATACCAACAGACTTACTAGTAAACGACTTTGAGGTCGGCCAACTGACGTCTATGACAAACGTCAGGGACAACCATAGAACGCATGTTTCAAACGTTAATCCCATATTTTGTGCTCGTATGCAATTTTGGTTTTGGCAATTTGGGTTTTTCTTTACCTTATACATAATTATTTTATAATATTTGTGACTTCTTATATTATATGACGAAACCCGTTAACTCATGGGCTAATCGCCTGTTCCAACTGAACATATCAATCCAGTAGACTTTTTAACTCATCCTACCGCGCAGACGCTGCAAATAATCCACCTCCTGTTCGTTAAAAATGCACGACACTGTATAATCACTTAATAATTACGAAGTTTATTGCAATGTTGTGAAAGGAAAACATCCGAAAAACAAATCGAAATGGTGAGGTAATGTAGCAATCAGGAATACAATTGTATCATTTTTTTTATTATATTTTTTTCACATGTATGGTTTCTTCCAACATTTTATATGATAAACGTTAATATTATCGGTTCTTTTTGGCCCTCAAAATGCAATGAGCAAATAGCGCTAAGCATTTATTTTTGTCTTCTATGGACAGAAATGGAATTGTCTGAGCCATACTTGCAGCTTTTCGACACCGTGGTGGTCAAATAAGTACCTATCTGCATATCATCCAAGATAGAATGACATTTGATCAAAATAAACGCTCTTCCACATAATCCAAATTAAAATAAATTACTGGATCGATAGCGCTAAAGTTTAATAATATAAATCAAAAGCAATATCATTCTAAGTGTAGTGATTTCAACAGCTCCTGTGATTGATAGATATCCTTTCTCTACTGGTAATAAAACTTTCCCAGAATAAGCCTGCACAAACTTGCTATGATTGAAAATCACTAAAATGGAGCACAGCAACTCCAATAACAACAGCTACAAAGCCCATAAATCATCACTGATCCAGAAAATGTGTATCAATCATGTTTGAATTACCCCCCAAAAAGTGATAAATCTGGACACCTTTTCCAAAACACTATATCCGTATAATATACAAGGATTAAGGGTAGGTATATATAGGATCCTGGAGGAGAAATAAATGGAACATTGTTTATTTGTCTTTCTTCTTTGTTTTGTGTCTACTCGGAATGCTATACTGCTGCAAGGGTCAACGGGATGCGATAATAATGCTAATGTCTTTGGAATTAATCGCTTCTATATGTCTCTATCTCCTTCTAGCATGCAGCAATAAAGTGTTTTAACCTATATGGATTTAGTTCACGGTATTAGCGAGTCTCTGATTTATACAACTTACCTGGTGGCGGTTAACCGTACACTCTATGTGTGTATTGGTATGGAAAACCTGCTGTTCTATGATTATCTATCTTTTGCAAATTTGGAATCCATTCTCTCCAGAGGCCAGTCTGGATATCATAAATTACTTAGTAGCTATGGTCGGTGGTAGTATTGGAAAGTGGAGTTTGGATTAGTAGGGTTTCAATAACTATTTGCATTGTAATTAATAAATCATAGCTTTTGATTAAGAATTGATTTAGCATAGATTATTTACATTGGTGAAAAGTTTCACCCAACAAAACATACCATTAAATAATCCTGTGATAGCTTATTTGATTTATTGTTAATTTATCCCATATAGCGTATAAATTCTGTGGGTTTTAGAATTGTCAGGTTTCAGAAGAAACAGTTACGCTGAACTAAACTGAAGTCCAGATTTCTCCACAAATTTGGTATGCATGTACTATATTCGAACTTAAGGTAGTTATCGCGAGATAGTCAGTGACATAACTGTCAAAAACTTCTGACTATGTACAGTTCATTTTTCACACTAAGGTTGATATGTTTTTCATTAGAGATGGAATGTGGCAACGTAGAATTGACAAGTTTCTGATACAAGCAAGGTTAGTTACTGAGCTGTCATTAGAGCGTTTAAATTTTAAATTTGAATAATATGATGTCTAGTTAATCGCTGTCAAAAAATAGATTTATTAAAAAGGAAATGATAGAGAAGCTAAAAAAAATTAATATACCTAAGGCGAGAAAAGGAAATCCAAGCAGAAAATGATGATTTGATAAAAATATTATATATAATTGAAATATTAAATATAATTGAAGTTTAATGTGTGTAATACTGTATCTAATTATATTAAACGAGCAATGCTTGTATGTTGTATTCACACTCACAAGGAAAAGCGTTTTCAGCAATTAATATTCTCATTTTAGGAGTCTTACAGATTATATTTAGGATAGCAATATGAACCCAATAAAATCGCAGGAAAAATAGTCCTATGGTTAAGTTTCTGGGTGTCGATCTAGAGTTCCTCGGTTCGAATTCTTCACCTTAGAGTTTTTTTTTTAATAAAACCTATTTTTTTAGATAAAAGATGGTTAATATGAGTTTCTAATAATTTAATCGGAAATTTTCAATGAAAATTTGTACGTATCTGATAAATTGCGACCCTTAAGGTACACATTAGCTATTTCAAGGAAGGGTTAGCAGATTTTGGTAAAAATTATGAAAAAGGAGTTTTCGGAGTCGAGAAATCGATTGACGATACTTTCATATTTATTCGGTGTGACCCTCGAGGTCCACACTAGCTATTTCAAGAATGGCGCCGCAGATAAAAGTTTCAGTATGTATACTGCTTGGGGGTTGAGAAGTCGATAGGTGATACAGCTGAGTTCTGATTTGTTTCACATTCATATTTATTTTGAAATCCTTAAATTCTGAGCCATGTGAATGATAAAAGCAATATTTACCGATCGCAATATATTTTAACTATAAATATGCACATTTTCAAACTTTTAAAGTAACTCTTATAGACCCACTCTAAATTCTGTGTTACCCGAGCAATGCTCTGTCGCCCAGATATTATACTCTTATACTAGATAAAAGAGGAAATCTCCATAACGCCACATATTATGTGCAAATATTAGAAGAAATATCATCAAAATGTCTTCCGAAACAAAGATTGTTCAAGGAATGAAGTGACGAAAAAAAAAAACATTATTACCAGATATAATAATTTTTAAAGAAGCTTATAAAAATAATAATCCTGGCAAATTATTATCTGGGCAAATGTCACCTGACAATATTAAAATGACGTAGAACGGAAGATGTATAAGTAATATTCAGCGTTTCTTTGAAGAATACATTCCAGGAAAATCGTAAATATTCGCAATATTTAGTTTTTCAATAAATTTTATTCTGTTGTTATCTATCTATAAGACATTTATTTTCAAACCTTCCTAGATATACAATAAATATTAGTAAAATCGTTTGCGAAGTCACAGGTCTGTGCAACTATGAATAATTTTATTGCTTATGATTTTATATTGATAAATTGTTTGTTCTTGTAAATTTCGCATAATACAAAATTTACTTGAATCAATTGTGTTATTTTTTTCGGTTCATATTCACCCTGTGTTACTATCTAGTCATGATTAGCGCTGTTGCCAAATATCATATGTGTATAAAACGAAATTTTCGGAGATACTACACTTCAAAAACTCATATTAAAAAAACGGAACGATCAATCGCTTTGAATTTTTATACACATTTTTATCAAGGTTTATTTTATAATGTAATAGTTTTTCATTGACATCTTTCGGGAAGTTTAAGCGAAAAACAAATAAAATGTGGTGAAATAATACATTCGCTCTATCTCACCTATGTAAAAAATGGAAAATAAATATATATTTTTTTACGACGAAACGGTGAATCATTTTGAAACTTTGCTATAGGAAAGAAGGCATTCTAAACCGTATAAAACTGAAATTCAAAAGTAATCTGTTGAAAACGAAATTCCGCGATAACTACCTTAAGCTATGCTTATTAACCTTAAATTTCGTATCATTCTATCGATTTCCAACCAAATATAAATTACAAGTAATGCCTTTTTGAGCTTCACCACTTTAAATTATCCATTCTATTGAAACTGTCACCACAAAACAAAAAAACATCAACAAACCTCTTCCATCCAATGTCACAATCCTTTACTGTAAAAGTAACCAACGAGTTGTATAGGCATAATATGCAAAAGAGTGCCGCTTCCACCATAAGGCAGGCGTTATTATAAATATACTTCCACTTCTTTTGCATCACCGCAACTCCATCAACTAACTAACTAACTACACTGCTCTCCATCCTCTCTCCGGCTTCTGCTCGTTTGCCATGGAGAACAATTATTTCTCGAGATCGGTCTATCTAAATTAAACAAGGGCCGTGCCAGGCATAATTTAATCATTAGAGGTGCTTGCTTGGTTCTGGTGCTGCTGCGATTACTTTTTGTGCACAATTCCGGAGCATTGAATTAATTGCACTCGTTAGAGAGTCGATGGGATGGATGTGGATGGGAAAGAGTTCTTGGTAGTGGAATAATTTTGCAAAAATTATGCGTCACGTAACCATAAGGAGTTATTGGTAAATATTGCGAAATTTAGATGCTACGTTGATGTGGGAATGGAAAAAAAGTCAGGTGGTGAGGCGATGGCTAGTTTGAACTATTTATTGAGATAGCGTTCAAAATTGATGAAAAATTAATAGTTTGAGATGTGCTTCGCATGTTTAAGACCATTGGAAATTTAATGATGTCATGATATGATATTTGAGTAAAGAGGTTCTCATTATAAGTCGAAAGTTACAGAAGGTGCGACGTTGAGGAAAAAGAAGAAGTTGTGAATTAATTTGCCAACTTCTGAAATTGATTATTCTCTTGATGATTCTCCATAAATTAAAATTGAAATTTTCATTACAATTGTTTCCTATTGAATTCAATTATTATCGAAAGCCTTAGCAACAAGAGCCTTGGACTATGTAGAATAGTTACCTTTGTAAAGGGTTTGGAATGAAGGATGAAACATCAATCCAGGTGTTAGTAGTTATCATTCGACCCTGGGAAGGTCTTCTGCTCTGAGAAACCCATTTCCTGTGACTTTTCTTGAGGGCCTAGGACTTTTGGATGCCAAAGCACTGATAAATCAAAATAGGTCTGTCAGTGGCCTTGATACTAGATCTTTGTCTAGTATAGAATAGAAACGTGGCCTTATGAATTTGAATAAAGGTATATAAATAGTTTTGACAATAGTCTATAGTCTGCTATAGTTCCAAATCTTATTTCTTGTGGATTCTAATCAAGTTGAATTGATAACACTAAAAAAATCGGTTTTGATGATTTGAAGAACCAGTAGTGGGTTCCAAAATAAATTTTAATGCGGATGGCCTTTGATGCAAAGATATTACTGTACCAATTGCCAGAGTCGTAGCCCACAACGTAGAATAAATAAGATAAATCATACAGAAAAATTGTGCGCCATAGTTCGATGAATCATTTTCTCAATAAAGTATAACCTCTATAATCCGGAAAAATATTGGTAAGGTGGTTGTCCGGTTCAGTGATATAGCCGGATTAATGAATATTTACTTGTTACAAATAAAACTCGAAATCATTCATAAAACATTTATTATTTAACTACTATCTTTAAAACTTAGTAATACTTTTTGTTTTTTGACTTAAGATCTTTTTTTTACAGCAACATCTTTCAGTTCAAAATGTAACTCAATTTCATTGCCTGGTGTATTTCTGGTTTCTGATGCCCATTCGATGCCATTTACAGCAACTTCGTGTTTAACTTTTGCAACATTGAATCCTATCATGTTGAAGACCCATTTCTCTGATTTTTGAGTGTAGCTTTTCTTTAAATGGTTCTACTGCATAAAGATTACTTGAAAGAATTCCAATACTCAACTGCCTTATGTTATAGCTCTCCTTAAATTTTTGCAAACAACCGCTGCTTGCTTTATAATAAATATTATATCAATTTAACTGCTGACGAAACAAACTTGACCATCTCACATATAAGTTTACCAAATAACGGAGGCTCTGTAACAAAAAATAGAAAGCTCTTCCTTGTACAAACCAAAAGTATACCAGGCTTTTTCCATAGCGGGATATGCACTGAACTTTAGGGACATTCTTTTGCCTAAATCTTCATAATCCATTATGTTGGCTTTATTCTTAAATATACCAGAGACCGTAGATTTACCAACACTAAATTTACCAGCAACTGATCTGACAGGTTCTCCGGCATCCACCAATTTCAGTATTTCATTCTTTTGTTGTAAATTTAGCGTAATGTGTTTTCTTTTTGACATTTTCTTAACAATAAACACATACCACTGCAATTGACGCGAATGCAAATGATGTAAGACTGCGTAAAGTTCGACGGCCAAAGATGCTCTGGCCTGACAGGCTTAAACAAGTAGAAAATTTCACGAGCATGGCAAGCGTCCTGATTATAAAAATTAGTGCCCAGAATAGTGGATTTAAGTGTGTCCGGATTATAGAGGTTATTCTCAAGATCATCAATCATTCTTATGCGCGTACAGATTAAGTTACAGTATGCAATTAGAGGAGAGTGCCGCCCGCCATCACGATCACCATCTTAACAAGCAGGCGTCATCTCCCTCTTGCACAAAATTCATTCTCCAAATCGGCTTATTAGAATAGAAACAGAGCTGGGCGATTTATGTGCTCCCGTAAGGACCAATTTTTTTTTTCTTCATTTAATCCTAATCGATGGACGGTAATACGATATACCCAGATATGAGGAGAGAGATAAGCTTTTTTCTCCCGTATTGAAAAGTTGTTTATCGATATAATTTGGAAATTAATGAGGCGCAACTGGATGATGATACCTTATTAATGCTTGGTGACTCAATCAATAGTAAAGCTGACAAGACTAAGAAAATGTGTGACAATCATCGCACGATTCTGAGGTACATTTTAATAAGTTTGTTTCTGTTTTTCCTATTTAAATTCTCAAAAACCATTAAATTTTAATTGAGGACTTTCTCAAAGCTAGTGAAAACATAAAACGATTTTCAAATGCTACTGGTACTGCTCTTTGTTACTGGATTTTTTTTGTGATTGTTGAAATTTATATATCAGAATAAGAAATTTACAAATGAATCTATTTGCAGAGTGAACATTTACATTTGCTCTTCTATCCAAAAATGTAACGACTTCTGGGTAACAGTCCCAACAATAACCCGATCTAATTTAACTTTGTTTCGGAGATAATGAATTAATTTTGCCAGTTACCGTACTTTTTCTTGAAAATGTTTTTTGAAAATTACTACTACTACTCGTCCAAAAATATGAAAGAAAGTTTATATTAACTTACCCTCTAAAATGCACCATTTTTGAGATACAGGGTGTTGAAATTGAAAAAAAAAACAAATTCGTTTTTTGTGAATATCTCCGTAACCGTTTATCGTACCGACAACGGCTTTTGTAAGCATTTTCCACTCATAATAAAAAAATTTTGTTAAGTCATAATTGGTGAAGATTTTGAAGGAGTAGTGGTTGTTTTTCTCCACAATTTCTACGCCAATGGAGAAAGTACAGTTTTGAGGCGCCTCTTTCAACCGCCAATGTTTTCTACACAAAAAGATACTTTTGGTCGTGAGCTCTAAAGTCGAGCGTTTTCGAGAAACTTTTGTTACTTCTTCTAACGTTTGCATGAATTTTGTTGAATTAGTAATTCAAAAATTGTATTTCAAAAAATTTACCGTGTTTTTTCAACATAAAAGTAGATTTTTCTCGAAAACGGTCGACTTTAGAGCTCTCGACCAACAGTACCTTTTTGTGTGGAAAACATTGGCGGTTCAAATGGGTGCCTCAAAACCATACTTTTTCCATTGGCGTAGAAATTGGGGAGAAAAACTACCACTACTCCTTCAAAATCTTCACCAATTATGACTTAACAAAAAAAGTTTTCTGACTCTAAACTTAGCTTATTATGAGTGGAAAATGCTTACAAAAGCCGTTTTCTGTACCGTAAACGGTTCCGGCGATATTCACAAAAAACTAATATTTTTTTTCAATTTCAACACCCTGTATCTCGAAAATGGTGCATTTTATAGGGTAAGTTAATATAAACTATTTTTCATATTTTTGGATGAGCTATCTCATCCTCAAGTCTGCGCATATATTATGAAATACCCTGTATAATCAACTATGAAAATATTGTTTTTGACTATCCCGCTTAAATAACCTTAAATTAATGGCACATCCTTTCTCTCAACACCTCGCACATCAAGGAATTATTGCACATAATACCCATATTCGGCAGCTACAAGACACAACCAATATACCCGAAAAGTGGCGTAGATAAAAAAAGCGCAAGGGGGCTCGGAATCCGGTCCGGACGCTGTCTGAATGCGAAGGAGGCTTAACAGGAATCAGGAATACTAGTGGCAAGCAGGATGGAGGATGGCGACGACGAGAGGCAGCTCCTGCTGCAACACCCCAACAAAATCCCAACTCAGGGTAATGGGTTTAATATCATTGTAAGTTGATCCTGGACATTAGAACACAGCCATATCTCGTAGGAAGAATGCTGTTGAGAAGGAGCAACGGAATTACATATACAGTGTGTTTGATATAAGGAACTCGATAACGATAAAAGATACAGAGTCTATTAAAATATTGGGATACTTTTTGTGCTGTGTTCACTAGATTTTCGGTACTCGAGACTTCAAAAAGTTATCGATCTTAGGAAATTTTATGACGTCTTCTAGAACTTTGTTTTT
Organism: Crioceris asparagi; assembly: GCA_958507055.1. Taxonomy (NCBI): domain Eukaryota; kingdom Metazoa; phylum Arthropoda; class Insecta; order Coleoptera; family Chrysomelidae; genus Crioceris; species Crioceris asparagi. The sequence continues at coordinate 3,067,783 of OY293826.1, forward strand.
GACAGAAACAAAAGCACAACGTGTAACACTATTTATTACACTGAATCAAGAATGTATCACATGATATGGTTATTTAATGATATCATACCGAAAGTCATTTTCCGAGTTTCTTATTAAGTTAAAAACTAAATTCAAAAACTCTCGACTTTGTCATTATTTTAAGCAGCGGGGATTGTTGAATTTGTTTTTAATGACATTGATGGTCTTACAAATTATGCACAAAAGTTTGATATAAGTATGTTATGATGCATTTATTGAATTTGTCACTTAAGTAACTTTGGAATCCGGAAAATTCTTGAAATACCACCAAAACCTATTGCCGTTGACTTACTTTAGTTAGAGTTTGAAGGCTGTTGTAGATCTGGCTAAGAGAAATTCCACAAATCTGAAGAAATTACCGTTTAAAACACATTAATTTTTGACAAACCTTTTTATTTTTCATCAAGAATCTAGTAGATAGGTACCACAGATGCTTAGAGCAAAACGAAAAACACAAAAAGGGTGTTTTTAGTAAAAGCATTAAAAAAATCTGGGACATTTCTAGAGTGTTCAAACGAATTCCAGCGACCATAAAGATTGCCCGATCAGGTCGCGTGATCATTATTTTTTTTTGAGTCTGCCATTGGTCATTGTCATTTTTTAAAAAATGATAGTTCATATGAGCATATTTTAATATTCTCTTTTTTCTTCTCAGAAATACATTTTCTAGTAGACGAAAAAGGGCTTTGAGTAGAATGCTCTAGCCAAGTTTTCCCAGTGCCATAATCTTGAGCCATCGCCTAGCAAATAGAGAGAGCAAGATGCCCAATCTGTGTCACCAGCGAGCGGTATTGATATCCTACAAAACAAAAAAGAAAGCAACAAAATCTATCCATTCGTTCCCGAGATAATCTTGGCACAGACAGACAGACAGACCAAACGATGGCTGAAAATATGTTTCTGAGACTCAAAGACCTCTAAAGCGTTGACGACCGAACACAGAAAATTTGCTTACAATGCGCTTTCGTTACTTTTAGGAAGCTACATAGGCTAGCGGGTTGGATAAAAAGTTGCTTTCCGTAGTCTGCTAGCTTTTCAGTGAGCTTCAGAGAAAAATCGTGAAATTTGCAAAAATCAGCTCTTTGAAAACTTGAACACCTACCAAACATCAAATTCATCGTATCTGTAACCAAGATCTTAATGGTATTACATTCTTATCTTGGACACACTGTACACATATATTGAGCAGTGGATAGACCCTCTCCATTTCTATAGTGTCTGTTTCCGTGAGGTGAATACATTGTTGTGTGGGAGGAGAAGGGAGCCCCTCTAATGCCCCCAGTCGACGACTACGACGACAACATCAAACTATGATGATGAGGAAGGATGATATTGATCGCCCAGTATATAGTAACATCAGTGTGTGAGGTGGTAGGTACCTATGTGATGATATCCCGACTAATCTATGCATATTGCCTAAATTTTGAATTTATCACAGCGTCGACTATATAGTTTAAGACACACACGTATTTCCATTCAGCCATCATATTTTCTTCTTCTTCTTTGTTTCCACCCTATATCCAGCAGGACACATATATTGTGGTGGTGAATCCAGCGTAAAATGGCATGTCATAATATTTTAGAATAAGTAATCTTCCCACTTTTATGGGTGTGATCATCATCTACCGAAAAAGTAATCCATCGAAAGAGGATTTGGTGGAAAGTTTCAGGTGCCATCATAGATGTTGGAAGGTATGAATAATAAAATGTTGGTTGCAGTAATGTCACAGTATCGAAAATGCAAGTGTTTTTTGGTTCAACTAGAAGAGATGAACCTTTTTAGCAAACACATATCATCAGGTGCAGCTAGAATAAAGCTTCAGCCCTCTATGTATTCTGACAAAAAAATCAGCACAAATTAGCTCTGGTATATTCTAGAATTCAATAAACAGAACCAGTTTATCGCAAATATTGTTGTCTGAAGTGGGATTCTTTATTAATAATCAATTTCTTTTCTTGCGTCTTGCTTTTAACTAATTCAATGTATTCATTGAAATCCAGATAATTCAATATTTCTTGAATTTTACAAAGCAAAATCGGAGTTTAGAGTAGAATAATATGTTTTGCGTCCTGACTAAGCTTATAAATGTTCTGAACAAATCAATCCTCAAATAAAAGTGCCTGGTCTAAAAACGTATGTGAAGTTAGCATCTCAAACTCTGAGTGGAGTTCTTATAGCATCCGATATAGATCTATATATAGTTCCTGATACTTTTTAACAATTGTTCTGTGAGTTTTAGTACCGAAAATATTTTTTTAATGTAAAATTGGGTTGCTAACTTCCGTCCGTCGATAGCATCCCAATTTTTGTTTTTAGTGATTTAAAAAAAAAATAAGCTGGAAGTCGGTACCCCATGAGTAGTTCTAAAGTTCCTGCTAGTTCATATTGTCAAATTTTTTGTATCAAAGATTTCACCATCCCAACATGATTTTTGCAGATGAGAACACCACGATAATCGAGTTCTAGCACTATGACGAGTTCTCGTTGAGGTAGCGATTCTTATTGATGGAGAAAGTATATCATTCAAGTATTTGTGAAGAGTTCTAGTCTCTAACATTTTTAGACAAAAATTAAATCACTGTTATTCTCTCAATATTGTGCGCCCCAACTTACATATGCAGTTGAAATGTGCAGGAGAACATATTGTTCAATTCCAATGTTAAGTCCGATTAAATAGGTTTATAGATAAATATTTAACAAAAAATATGAGCTCACAATGGACATTTTCTATGCCCAATATTTTAGAAGATACTTTTTGTTAAGTTCTACCTATTCACTGAGATGTATCGTACTTGCCGATGTTTTTTATGTTGATAACTGATCCAATTAAAATAAATGCCAGTTGATAAACCTTGTTAAATACTAAGATTTTTCCAAAAAACTACTTATTGTATGTTTCTGTCTGGGGATGAGAATTATAAAAATACTTTTTACAAAAAATTGGACCGACGTTATAAGTTGGTGCACTGAAAAGTATAAAATAATGTTAATTCTATTGATGCTGTTACTTTTAAAAATATTTTCGGTACTAAAACGGACAAAACTATTGTTAAAAAGTATCAGGAAATGTAGAACTATATCGGATGCTGTAAGAACTCAGAGTTTGAGATGCTGAGACTTGAGATGCTAACTTCACATACCTACGTGGTCTCAAATTGGTCCATGAGTTTAAGAGGTAAGATATTATTGATGTTGAAGTACCTCAAATGTAACCTAACCTAACCTTATTTAACATTAATAGTTTCTACAAAAATATTTTCTTAAAAAAATTGGACCGACTTTATCAGTTGTTGCACTGAAAAATACAAAATAATATTAATTCTATTGGTGCTGGTAATTTTGAAGTTGTGCCGTTGTAGTTTGTTGTTGTAGGCACCCACCCACCCAAAAATTTGCCCCCTCCACCCCTTTTGAGGGCGGTTTTTGGAGGGAAGGAGATTTTGGATTTGATTTTCCTCAATATGGGACCATTTCTCAACTCTCCTCTTCCAAATGAAATAAAAATCGTCTAAATCGGAGTACGTTTACTATGCGAAACGCGAAAAAAAATATAAAAAAGCAATCATACAACAGAATTGTATACCTTCTCCTTTTTTTTGGAATCGGTCAAAAAGAAAATATGAGTAGTATAAAAAACAACCTAAAATCTCCAAACATTAATTCCGACTTTATTAATTATAAATATAGTTCATTAGATGTTTTTGAAAATGCAAAATAACTCCTATTATTAATGAAGAGCTTTTCAATATCTCTGCTAATGGTCACAGAAAACTTATTACACAGCTGCATTGCCATTTAATGTCCTGAGTTTATTATATATACATAGAGCCAGCAGCAAATAAATCATTTGCCATTAAAAGAGACAGACATGAAAGTTTGTAATTTGCTCAGTGATAAAGTGAAGATATTTCATAATATTATATAAATTAGGTAGGAAAGAGAGCCAGAAGACGGACAGACAGACAGCTCCGCCGCCTGGCAAAAGTTTATTCAGTTTGTGAGCGACGAGCGTTGTAACATCAAAAACTTCGTAATTCACGAAGTACCTACCTACTGGGCTCGACTTGCTTTTGGCCTAATCAGATACTTCAATCAATTTATTATGGAGCCATGATGCTCTTCAAAAATTATCCAGTACAATTTAATGAGCGACTTTTTATTATTATTATATTTTCTTATCTTACCGAGTAAAAGTGGCTTTCAAGATATTATAAGATGATTAAATAATATTGGAACTGGAAGTAATCAAAAAAAAAAGAAAACACAACTTGAGGACGATGATGAGACAAGAAAAGTTAAAAAAACTTTTGTTGGCCTCATTTTGATGACTTTAATTGAAGATAAAAAGTCTAAGGATGCTTAGAAAGCCACCTTCACTGACAGAAATCAATTTATAAATAATGCGTAATTTTGCAAAAGACCGAGACACATTTAAGTCAGTCGATTTTGAAATATTTAAAGTTACTCTGTGATAACTAAACCATTTTCTTATATTCTTTTAAGGAATGTTGAAATTTCATCCCTGTAGTTTTTATTTTTGAGAGTATTAAAATATGTTCGATCATGACTATAAATATCCAGTCGCATTAATAAAGAGCAGGAACAACTTTTTTTAATAAAGGAACTTCTTTCATTATAAACACAAAAATTCCATTAAACTCTCGTATCTTGCAACGTATGACAGTTTAGTTCTATTTAATGTTTTGTCTATTCTTGTTCTGCAAATATAATAAAAGTGCTGGTTCTATAAAATAATCAACGGGTATCATGGAAACCAAAATAAAATTTTCCGCAGTAATCAAATATATTAAAGAGCCAAAAGCGGGGTAGTTACACCGTATTCTATATTATATGAAACACATTTTCTCAAATTAGTTTTCTTGCAAACGAGTCTTCTATTCAAATAAACTTCTCAGTTCAGCAGCAAAAATACTGTGATTCTCTCTTATTTTTCTCTATATATTATATTTTTCTTATATTGCCCGAGTGATTTATGAATGTTATCTCGTCTTTCGTCTACGATATTCAAGCGAATATATGTCTATATATGAATGTTTGTTTGTCTGTATGTATGTATGTATGTATGTATACTTTTTACATAGATAATATATCGCTGAAGTCATCACTGGCGTCTCTTGAATCCAAAACACGTTGTCTATATTTTGCTTAAATATTCTGGCACCACTAGATTTAGTAATAGTCCAGCTTAGCGGTTTTTGCTGTGAGAGCCTTTAAAAATCACATGTTTGCAAAAATAAATATATGTTAGCGCACCTTTTAATAAAATTGAGGTATTAGACACTATTTTTAATGATTTGTTAATAAAAAGGGAAAAATGTATCATTTCAATCCCAAATAGTATATACTCATCCTTGCTTTCTATTAAAAACTAACATCCTTTAAAATTAGCAAAAATATGCGTAGAAATAGTATATCTAAGTTCGCGAAAAATATCAAAAGCCGGTCCTGAAGTACTTGTATTGCTTGCTGCACCTGTGACATTTCAATAAACACTACCCCAATATCAAAGAGTGCGGCGCTACGCTGATAACTTTGCAATAAATACCGTGATATACGTGATTCTTCTTCTTCTTGGGTCTAGTCCATTCGTTAATTTTGAGGGGTGCAGAGTTTTTTACCAATTCCAGCGCACTCTCTATTTAAATATTAACTAAATCATTTCCTTTGTCTTGGCTCGCGTCTCGCGTCTGTAACAATTTAATTGTCGCGAATATGAAGTGAAAATGTGGAAATTGAATTTGTGTGGTTATTTGAAATCGGAGCGTGTTGTTTTTACGATTTAATATACTGAACAATAATTAATATATTATGGAATCGATTGAACATTAATATTTAGTGAGCCACAAGTGTCTTTGGAAGAAGCTGAGAATCAGATCCGAACAAACGACTAAAGACTAAAGCAAGTCGCAACTTGTATAAGGTAGGAATCTTTTTAAATTCAAAGATAGAAAAATGATTTATACTATAGATGTTTGATATAAATTTTTGACTGAATTGAAAAAATAATCATTATGTATGTTTTATTGACTTACAAATAACTATATAAACTCAACAAAAGAAAACCTGTTCCAGAATTACAAGCTGACACTTTTTATTTAGTGAAAAATATACAAATTACAAAAGAATCCAAAGTACATTTGAAAGTTTGAACTATTTCCACTTTTTCGACTACGAACATTTTTTGTAATAATCAATCAGAGCAAATTTGTAAAGAATTATGTTTTTAACAGTTAATTTCAATCCAAAATAAAACTGTTCGTCTCGATGTAGATTACCTGCTAGATGATTGGTTTGTCATTATAATTTTTACAATGATATGAAATGCCTAATCTACTTATATTCCTATGATTATGAGGGTTTAATTAAGGATGATTATTAATTGGTGTTCCCAACTGGGAAAGATCCGTTGCCAACCTGTGCGTAAAGTTCCGAGATGGCACAAAACCACATAAATTTGGTAAAGTTCCGAAATTGGAAGACACCTTAGTTACACTGCTTGCTGAATTAATTATTCTAATTTATCGCAAATTTTTATCTATGCAATGTTTTTTTAGTATGTTTTATCATTTTGTTTTGGTTTCTTATGGACAATATATCTATAATAAAACAGTGAAAGCCTAGTTTATAGGCTTTTGCTATAAAAGCCCTAAAAATCAAACGTTTTCAAAATTAAAATAGATGTACCTATATTAGCATAACTTTTAATAAAATTGAGGCGGAAGACGCTACTTTTAATGATTTGATAATACAAAATGGGAAAAGTGGAGTTCTTACGAATTGCGACTTTTAGCTGGAATCCTTGCATTCTATTAAACACTAAAATCCTTCAAAATTAGCAAAAATATGCGTAAAATAATAAGTTCGCAAAAAAGTTAGGTTAAACGAATTGATGATTTACTTGTACATATAATCAACGTATTGTTAGTATCAATAATGTTGCCAACGCTGCCAGTATAAATTTCACAGCATTAGATTATTTTATGAATTCCATATCCAGGAATATCTGCTTTAGAAAAAAAAACGACAATATCTTCTATTAAATTAATCACTGAATTCCTGTTTTCGAAAGACTGAAGACAAAGCTCAAAACCTTCGTCTTTGTTGTCAAAAGTTGCCATAATACGGTATTTTTTAAAGTAAATTTTAAACATGAAACTATACCTTTATACAATAAAATCATGGTTTCGTTCTCGAATATAAAAAAATCAATATCGCAAACGTTGTATTGACAGTTTTGGCAACATTGTAAATGACACTTTTTAAATGTCAAACACACTGCACAAGTCAATCATCAATTCGTTTAACCTCACGAAGTTATATTTACTATTATTACAAATACTTTTGCAAATTTTGAAAGATGTTTATCTCGCTAAGAACAGCATTTCTCCCTTATTTTACTAACAAATCATCAAAAAATAGCGTCTTCCGCCTCAGTTTTACTAAAAGTTATGCTAACATATACCTATATATTTTTGAAAATATTTGATTTTCTAGGGCTTTTGCAGCAAAAGCTGCTAAACTTGACTGTTACCAATAAAACTTTCAGGTTCATCTAGAAAATTCATTTAACTAGCTCAGTTGCTTCTTTATATATCAAACATTATTCACTAGGTTGCAGTATGTATTAGAAATCTGTATATTAGTATCTAGAATTTAAATTTGCAAGTATGAAAATATTTCATCTTTAAAACCTTATTTATAATCTATCAGTTTTGAAATATTTTGGTTATTTCATCTACAAGCATAAAACATTCAATATTTTCTTATGAAATAATATACTCGTATCATATCAGATTATAATAAAACTAATGCAAGCTTCCTTTATTATTATTCCTTATAAAAATATCAGAAGACGGTCCTGAAGTATCTACTTGTATTTGCTAAATGCACTTCTGACATATTATCATACAACCCTATCGAAGTGTGTGCGCTATGCTGATAACTTTTTGTGTTATAATACATTGATGACCTTGATTCTTCTTCTTGGGACTGGTCCATTCGCTCATTTTCGAGGGGTGGATAGCCTATTTTACCAATTCCAATGCACTCTTTATTTAAATATTAAACAAATTATTTCCTTTGTCTTGGGTGTTGGCTCGCGTTTGCAACAATTTAAGTGTAACGAATATGTAGCTCATATTGGTAATTGAATTTGAATTATTATTTGAAATCGGAGCGTGTTGTTTTTCAATATAGAACAATTATTATTTAATTGGAATGGATTGAACATTAATACTGAGTGAGTTAAGTGTCTTTTTGGAGGAAGCTTGGAGTCCTGATACGAACAAATGGCTGAGACAAGTCGCAACATTTTTAAGGTAGGATTTTTTATTTCAAATTCAAATATTAAACAATGATAATAACATTTATATGAATACCTATGACGTTATAGAAACAAAATTAAGGATATCTTACAACATACCTAGGTATTATATAATTTACAACTAAAGAATAATACCTATATACAGAGGAAAGCGAAGTCTCTGGTTTTTGAATTATATAAAATATTGTTTTGTTATCGTCATTTTTATCTTTGAGAAGTTATATGAATATACTTTCTCGTCTTGAAATTTTGTGTGAATCAGTATACAGTATTATTTCAATGAATTCATCCACTCAAGGATGACTGAGTTAGAAAAATATAATTTGATCTTGAAAATTTGTTTATAAAACTTAACATTTTCTAGTACTTGAAATCTTGAATTCTAATTTTAGATTTACACTTAAATCTATTATCTTATGAAGGTATACAGTTTGTGGATAAATGTACGGGGGATCCTACAAACTATAAAATATATAGAAGAACGGTTTGATACGGAAACATTTTAGATACCTACTGGGAACTCAGTTGTTATTATATCTATATAATTATTTTAAATATTTTTGTTAAAACATTGTCGGGATCTAAAAATTATATATTTCAGTTTTGAATAGGTACATAGTTTTTTATATAAATCTATTGATTTTATGGAATCATCTTCGACTTTCGATTTTTCCATATATATTACTGGAAAATAAGTTTGTCTTGCCTTCTGAATATTGCGAAGGATTGGATGGAAATCTAGTACCTAAGGGATAGAATAAATTACAAAATTGATGATGGTATAAATCTTGCAAAGTGGGTTCATTAAATAATAGAAAACGTTAGGTTGATACTCGATGAGGAATTCTCCTTTAAAAATTCTTGATTATTCCTCTATTAATTAACATTCTGCTAATATTTACTTAAATAGTTTGTTATGTGGAAGCTTCGTATTCGTACTTAGACCGGAGGCATTTCGCTGCCTTTCAGGTCCAATAAAGGCTTATCAATATATTTTTTTTGTAAAAACCCTCTGCCCGGTCGACTAAAAGTTATAATCCGTTTTTTATGTTTCTTTCATGTATACAGGGTGGCCCAAAAATAACTTAATCTTTTCAAATGAAAATACCAAATTTTTATTTCATTTTTGAATCCTGTTTCGAGTTCCAAGAATTTTTCTTGTCGTCGATATCAATAGGTAAAAAATCTGTACAACTGGTTTATTTGACGTGATATTGTCATACCATCTCTATTTCAACATTCCAAAATACCAGAATTACAAAAAAAGAAAAGACACACAATCGTATGTTTTGTTGGATTTATAAATAAATCCGTAGAAATCAACCGAGCATAATCTCTTTTTTGTCCCAGTATCATGCTAAATCTCTAGCTCTACCTAAACCATAAAGAAGAGTTTTGTTAATTCGTTATTTCAAGTTATTTATTACGTCAAACGACAGTAATTTTCTTTCATTATGTACTTGTGCGTAAAATTGATAAATCTGTAGTTTTCTTTCTAACGTATGGAAGAAGTTGTCCTTTGGCAGGTTTATTTTTAAAACATTGATGACGAATAAAAAAATTCATTTAATTTTAAAAATAATCCTCTTATTTGTAATTAATCAAAAAAAAACAACGATTTGGCCTGTTGAACTCATCCCAAATAAAGATATGCAGACACGTAGGCATAGAGATATACAAACATACAGACTGACAGGCGGAAAAGCATATAGTCTTCTAAAAATATATAATTCTGCAATAACTGCCTTTCCTGCCATCTACCTATCGGTAATTGAGGAAATCACGAACTCCGATCGACTTACTGTGGATTACTTACATATTATAATCTTTATCAAGTCTCTCCAGCATTTATCTTCATAACTATACACAAGGATTTCCTGTTATCTTAAAATGCGAATCAAAACCCATACGAATGATGCAATCGTTATCATATACCACACTTGGATTTCAAGCATGTCTCCAAGAAAGAGAAAACGAAGCAGATTTGCAGAAAAACATCCACAATCGTAATATAAAATCTCCAAACACGACTGCTTCTACTGCTGCTGCTGCGACTACGAACGCTCACCAGAAGCATTTTTTCCTTGAAAAAAAAAACTCGGAATACCTTCGAGCATATATATAGCGTCATCGCCGTAAGGGATATCCCCTTCCTTTTGCAGCCAGCGAAAGTGGCCATAAGTTCAGCCACCTCGTTGGAAGGGAATAAAAACGGAAAAGCGCAGCCATATGCCTAGAGAAAACGCGGAGCTGGAAAGAGAGAAATATGACATATATTAAGATGATATCCGAGGAAACCAATACACAGATAAAATGAGCGCGGAGGAAAATCCGTGAGAGCAACGAGGACGCGTTAGTGCCCCCCTGTGGTGGCTTGAATGCAAAACAGAGGAATGAACGTCGTCTGAAATGTCGCTCTGAAACTCTGAAAACTATAATATAGGTACCCGCATATGTTGCAGCAGCTCTAGACCGTGTGTGTTGTTCGCTGACTGAGGAAATTACAGAACCCACCGACACCGACCAACCCACCGAGGAAATAACGGGCTTCATTGTCTTCAGTTTGCCATTATATGATGGTGATATGGAGGAAAGTTTAGTGGTGGGTATCTTTCTTGTATGCAGATAGACGCGATCCACCTCGAGTTCCGTAAAATGGAAAGATATCGAAAGACGATTAGTGTGGATGGTGATAACCCACAATTATTTGCATGGAAAAGCAAATAGACGGGGAAAGGAATTAAGATTTACGTAATGGGATATTTTTGAACAAAGGGAAAACATTTCTGTAAGTAAAACAGTTGGTATAGCAAAATATATTATTACCCATTCTGTAGTCTTAGAAAGGTGTTTCCATGTGTATACTATAAAAATTATTATCTAATTTAACATCTACATTTAAGTGCGTCGATTTAAATGGTATAATGTTAAATTTGTATGATAGAGGGGTGCCGCAGGGCTCAGTCTTGGGACCCCTACTCGATCTAATCTATATTAATTACTATTTACCTACTTGTTGCCTTATGGAAGAGTTGATTTTGCTGAAAATAATTTGCAGAGCCAAGTCACGAGCGGTAGTAAAGAATTGAAGGTTTTTTAATAAGAATAAGTAGAATACGGAAAAATATATGCATCATTTTTATAGAGTAGATTCTCATTCGCATTAATTTTTACTAGAAAATTTCAAGTCTTTTTATTTTTAAACTAGCTGACCCGACAGAAGTTGTCATGGCTTAACAAAAGCAAAAACAATATCTTGGTTTTCTAAATTTTCACCCATGACAACAATAGCAACTTCATCAATTGTTGCTGTATTATAATGTGTTGCGTGTTGTCCTGCAGGCGTCTTATAGGCTTTGCTGACAATTTTGTGGTAATCAGATGGCATGCGGTTTTATGTAGTGTTGAATAATACAACCAATTCGTTGTCTGATGGAAACACATTTGAAGTTGCTCCAAACTTTTTCTGTTTACCGATTTATTGTGTGCATAACGCTGATCGACTTGTTTTGCTGAATCACCCTTGAAATAAATTTGCAAAAATTGTACCACCATGTGACTTTCAAGATACTTTGTAAGCACTGCCATTCCCTCATCAACTTTTGACTGGCTATTTTTGGTTATTCACCTAGCTACAAACCTACTGTACGCTATTCTTATTGATATATGATTTCAATTGAAAATTACCAACGTATTCAGGCACATGGTAGTAAAAGTTTATTTTTTTCCAATGTAGTTACCATGAAAGTTAGCATAAAATGTTCTTGAATAACTTTTGTTGCGCCAAAGACTTAATTTGAAAACATTTATTGTATTCCTGTATATGAGCTAAAAATGTATTGAATCTGTCCCATTTCCATAAACCAATGAATGCAGAGGCTCTGGTGGCAGTACCAATGGCGTCAATTTGACTTTACCGCTCCCGCAACACAATCCCCAGGGGCTTCATTCTTTCAATATTAGGTGTGATTGATTTTAACTTACGGAGATGAATAAACACTTCTCAAAAACTAACTGTATACTAAATTGAAATGAAACTATTATTTATCAACCGATCCATCTATTTGTTAAACGATATTTGCAGCGCACGTTCTGTCAATTGCTGACAGTTATTTCAAACAACTGACAGTTGTCAAACAACTGTATGTACTGTATGTAAAATTAATATTCTCTTTAAGTTTTCATAAATGTTCTTAAATTTTCTAATGTTCCTTCTTCTGATAATAATGAACACAACAAAAAAAGAAATAGCGAAATCGGTTCAGCTGCTCTCGAGATTTGCGCTTAGCAACACATTCAGCAACTCATTTTTATATTATAGATATCCTATGTTGTTATATTGTGTTCGGATATTGTTTTGTCCTCCAATTGTTACCAAGTACCAGGTAATAATTTTGATGAATAAACAGTTCCGTGTAAAATAATATATCCATCAAGTTTCCCACCCCACGAACTCATCTTAAAGTTGCAAACGAATATCCATGTCACAATGATACAAATAAAACTTCGATCCGACAGACAGATAGAGGGGAAATAAATGTTGGGTACGTAATCCCTGTTATAGACCCTTGTGCAGTATACCACCTACACATTTATCTCGGGGTTGTCCTTGTAAGGTCGCCGGTCCACTATGATGATGCTCTATTAGTCAGCTGATCTTGGAAGGCTTTACGTCATTATCACCGGCTCAACGTTTAATCTGGACTAACTAGGTGGAGTGAAGTAATCACATTTATATCCCCTTTCACCTGCCCCCCAACCTCCACTTTCTCCGTGCTTCAAATACATGAGACTCGGCTAATTGCAAAAACATCTCCCGGCTTAGAAATTACGTTATTTTTTTTCCGAATTGTATTTTGTGACAGTCCTGTAGATATTCCAGGTAAATGGTCACAGAGATCATGAAGACATAAATGGGATTTATATTTACTCTTATAAATTAAAAGTGTATCATTGCAAAATTATAAGGATTCTGTGGAAAAGCAAGTTTCTAAAATTTTCAAAATCTGTTAAAATATCACGTAAATTGTGAGTTAGTTCCGAAATTTACATTTGGACGCTTCCTGACCTTTAACTTACAAAAAAAAAATCTGATACTGTCTTAAAACATCTTAAATTGATCTTCATTAATTCCAAATGTTTTGTTATTACTGAAATTTCAGAGAATATGATTGATTTTCGCTCAGACTCTCATTTCGAGTCCACATCCTTTTTTAACCGACATCGAAAAACGGAGGAGGTACACAATTTAATTTGTATTTTGGTTCTTTTTGTGATTTCGAAAATAATCGTATTTGCTACTGCAGCCATTTCCATATCCAGAATTTAGCTGACCGTCGATAGGTTATTTGTCAGACATAAAATTGTCACTTAATAAATGAAACATTCAGTGTCAAACATTTTTCATGTCAGAAAAGGAGACACAGTGCGATGTTTTTGGATGTGGTCATAAATTCTAATTTTTTCTCCATTGATACAGAATTTCTGAGAGATGGTCCTATATTGACCTTTTCAAAATCCAATGAGTTTCTACCTTTAAAACTAAACTTAAAACTTTCTTCTAGAGGAATAGAGGAAGCCACTTTTATTTTTTATTGGCAAGATTAAAGAAAACATCACTTCTGGTAATCTGAAATTAGCATATATTTTTCAAAAATGTGTGTAAAGTGGTGTAGTCGGTTTAATTTTTGTTAAAAAAAATATTTCACTCTTTTCAGTGTAACATTAGTCACGAAAATCGTTGAACGTTCACTTATATCATTATCCATATATATTATTTGCTTATGCTTGTTATTATTCTGAAATCTAAAAACCGTCGCGAAAATACGCATATTATAGACTTTACCACCACTGTAACTCGAAAACGGTAACTCTATGGAAAAAATGTTCAATATGAATGTTGCTACAAATAATCTGGTCTTTTATTTGGTTGACTCAGATTGTCAATATTTGAAAGAAATTGTACCCTCCACTTAGCGAACATACACAAATATGTGATTTTAACATCGCTGTAACTCGAAGATTTTAAATTTTCAAGAAAAATTGCTCCCTTCACCCCCTCGCGGGCGTTTTTTGGAGGGTATATGGGACCATTTCTCAGGTCTCCTTTTTCAAATGAATCAATCTATCAACGTGTTCCTAATTACAAACCATTAACCTGAGTAGGGTTAAAATGGTCGTGAAAAATTGTCAGATACACGGACTCAGTATAGGAATTTGACATTGACTGATGCCATAATTATAGCCTGGCCAGGCTAATGGGACAAGCTGTATATACAGCACGCGCACAAACCAAAAAAAACAGACAGCTGAATTGTATGCCTCCTCCGTTTGGGTTCGTCGGTCAAAAATGTGCAACAATTTTGATGAATGATAAAGAACTGAAATGGTGAAAGAATCTGTTTTCTGTAGAACTAGGAATGTTTTTCTATATAGCGGACTCAAAAATGTATTAATTTTTGGTATTATTATGTTTGAAGTTACTAGTAAAATAAATTTTTTTTGTGCAAGGTCTAACAAAATCCGTCCTAGCATTTGTAAAAATATATTTATTGATCTAAACATTCGGTTAATGCTAGGACTGTAATATTTTCCGAGCTTTCATCTAACGCAATTTTTATATTTTATATCCAACAAAATAATATTAACCAAGGCACATATTAATATTGAAACACTTTATGGATATTTTAATATTTTATTATCTAGTTACATATGAGTTGTTGACATATATAAATAAGCTTTCATGATGTCATAAAAGCTATATAGAGTGCCCTTTTAATATTTAATTTCCTGAACCTAAATCAGATTATACATTTATTTATTATGTATTGATCCATATAGGCAGTCATTGGTTAGTCCTCGTAATCGGTGAACAACAGAATACAGGAAAAAAAAAAGTTTATTGACAACTCAGCTGGCAAGCAGCGCGTAATATGTAGCCTGTTCTAAGACATGTGACAAGTGACAAGACACAGTTGATATTATTGGAAACTGCATTATCGAAAATATTAGTAATTGTCAGAATAATAAATAAAATAAATAAAATAATGACGATATTATCTTCAAATATTTCTACCACTTTAATAAATAATAGATTTTAGAAGTATTATTATTATTAATTTAAAGCGACCTCTCGAAGGACAAAACGAAAACTACTTTTAGGCCCTCTAAACTATGTCGAAAATCGTTTTTTTCTAGTAGCGAAGTATAAAAATATCTTTTTCGGACCTGGATGACTTTAAAACGTAAACATGTGTTGATACGTCTGTATCAATTTTAAACTATTACAATAATTTCCTAACATCTCTATTGGGGTAGCGTTAGAAAAATAATTCGACAAATCTATAAATATTAACAATTCATAAAATTAAAGTATGAATGGTTATAGTTGTGACAAGTGTGCGAGTTTCAGTGAATAATATGATAATTAAGATACAGAGTCTGTTGGCCTCTGTATGTGTATTTTAGCCAGCGCTGTGAAAACGATCCCGGAATAATATATTCTAATATATACTAACTACTATTATACAACATGAGGTGGAAGCTGCAATTTTCTCACGGTGGAAAATTCATTCAGCCCCCTCATATCGTCAGACCGTATAAGAAAGTAGTTGAAGAAGAAGAAGTGTATTTTTCTTACCGGTAGCTCCATTTGCATAGTCATTATTTCCATGTTATATATATAGAGGTGTACCTAGGGCGATTCATTGCTTCTTCCTCGAATTTGGTAATAAATTAAGATCAGGTTGTTGTTACACCTGCCTGAGAATCTGCCGCTTTAGGGTAGCAAACTCAACAATCTACAATTTTAATAATTTAACTTTAACAGGTTGATCTTGAAAGTTTATACAATGTGTTTGGGAAATTTGAAATCATCTTATCGACCTAGAGTTTTCAACCATGACATCTGAAAATTATCTCTCTAGTTGAAAAGTGCAGCCTCTTTTATGAAAATATAGCCGGAAGTATAAACATAAACTTTTATGTATTTTCATGAAAAGATTTATTCTATTAGTAATTAGTTGGAAGTGTGAGTTAGTTAAGGAGTTATCCAGAAATGGATTGGTTTGTGGAGTTGAGTGTCATTTAAGTAATATTTCAGCCGAAGAAATTGATGTGCTGGCGTATTCAAGGACTTACAGAATTTCTCGCAGAATGTTAATGATTATCGCATTAAGGGGGATCGCTACCCAGTGATATCGTAGTTCCATTATTGAAGTTATACTTCTTTGGGCTCGTTGGGATGGTGTGTTGGTCGAGAAACCGCGTCACGCTAAAAGTGAAAAAAATCGTCGATTATCCGTTTTTGTATACTTTTTTGTACGTTCTGAGACTTAGAGATTTTTTTAACATTAAATTATATATTAAATTTCTTTATTAACTACCGATTTTTTTTTGAGGTAGTTATTGTTTTGATCATCCTGTCTGTCTGTCTGTCAACACTATAATTCGAAAAATACTTAACCGATTAACACCAAACTTGGTACACAAATAGCAAAAGTTTATTTTAACATGGACAGAACTAGCTTATGAACGCAAAGTTTTTTACCAAAATAAAATTAGAAATGTATGTTTTTGATCATAAAATAACCTTTTTCTCGAAAACGAATCACTTTAGAGCAAAACAGCAAGAGTATCTACCTTTTTTGCTTATAAAACATTGACGTTTCTAAAAAATTGAAAAAAACCTTATCTTGACCAGTGGCGTAGAAATTAGAGGGGCTTAGATACAAAATATACCCTACATCTACGCCCCTGACTTTTTCAAAAAATATCTGCAACTTAAAATAAGGATATTTATGAGGCAAGAGATGAGTGCTGTACCTCTAACATTCGCAATATTTGGTTTTCCAATTTTATTCTGTTATTATCTATATAAGGTTTTTATTTTCAAACCTTCGTAGATGTACAATAAAAAATTTGAAAAAAAGTCGCTTGCAAAGTCATAGGTCTGTGCTACTAATGAATTTCTTATGAGATTATATTGATAAATTGTTTGATCTTGTAAATTTTACATAATACAAAATTTACTTGAATCAAAGTGTTATTTCTCCGGTTCATATTCACCCTGTGTAACTATCCAGTCAGGATTAGCGCTGTTGCCAAATATCACCAAAATCATAAGTGTATAATACGAAATTCAAAAACTTTTGTTAAAAAAACGGAAAGATGGATCGCTTTGAATTTTTATACACATTTTTGTTAAGGTTCATTTTGTAATAGGTATAATAGTTTTCTAACAGTCAAGTAAAAAAATACATTTCACTACAATGAACTTCATATCATTACAACCAGTAGGTATTTACTCAAGTCCAGAGACAACTTTACCGACTTTCTGGCTCCATAACTGAAATGCGTCATAAACTAGACTCGCTGTTATTTATTATTGCCATCGATATAATTCTAATAACTTTTGTTGGATGTGCTAATACATTTCCGGTATATTACTCTGCACAAATACATATAGCAGCGCTACTACAATACATTTATACTACCTTACCACGACATGGTCAATGATAAAATGCAATGCTAGCCCATAAAAACGGGGATTTACTCCATATAAATACTAACACCAGGAGGATACGTTAGGTACATAGAAAACTTCACTAGTGGTGGTTGTCACTTGTTATCGTTTCATCAGCTTCATAATAGTAGCTTATATTATGTCTGGCCATTTAATTTAACGATATCCAGATCCAGTTGGGTGTATCTTGGATCTTGGCATGTTTCCCGAATTATTCCGTGGACAGCGCAGTGATAGAGGAATAAGGAATATGGCTTATGTCTTTTGTCTATCCGATTTTGCATACATATTTTCTTGTGAAAGGTCAAGATACGCTACAATATTAACATACAATATGGATGTGGTGGAAGCATTACATAGCTGGGAAGTACATGATACTTATACTAAAGCACAGAACATATCTTGGTTTACGTTTTGGAGTTGATACCACTACTATTCAATGTTTTTGGGTTTTTTGTCTTCAAGATAAGGACGTCCAACTTTTATAGACATGTGAAAAAGTCTCACTATATGCAAGAACTCTCGTCTAAATTGCACATTTTTCACGATATTTTAAAATCCTTTGAATTATAAATGATACCTTTATTTTTTTCGAAATAATAATACGCCTTCGTTGAGCAGACCACCAGCTCATAGCGAGCAATGAAACGGAATAAATTGAGTTATTTTCCTCATTGTAACGAAGCTATTCTATTCATGTTGGATTTCAACATTGGAAAAACCTTCCACGTTCTTAATTAAAACCAACCCAAATCGATACCGGCCGTCCAATTAATCCATCTATCTCTACATCACTTCATATCTTTCTCTCTCTCTCAGTCTTCTGATCCTTTGATTTTTACCATCCCAATTCACACAACACATACAGTTTGTTTCACGAATGTTGGCGTCTGCCTTGAAAACACGAGAAATGGATCAATCCAACTGACGGGAGTAAATCAGTGGCGTAACGATTTCGGGCTAAGATATGGCATTTAAGGAAGTTCATATAATTAGACGAAAAAATATCGATTGATTAAATAAGCAAACATAATATCAAAGATTTATTATCAACAATAATGCAGACACACAAAATACAAATTTATTGCTTGAGTTATGAAATATAAAGTTATGCACCTGAATTATCTGAAATGTCACAATGACTTTGTGACGCCTATGAAATAAAGATTGCATTGCCTTCGGACATACGTGCAGCGCCCTATCATTGTATAAAAGGACATAAGCTTGACATACTGATGTCGTAGCTTAGATCGACCAACGTAGTAGAGAATTTCATGATAATGAGATGCGATGAGACGTATAGCGATATGTACGTAGCTCGTGAATCATTACACACAACAGCCATGATTCGTGAGACAAACTGTAGATAGATGCACTATATATATATACAGAGTGTTTCTATATGGCCTTCTACAAAATACTTTCTCATAGTCATGATAATTACAATCATTTGATTTATGCTATCTTACGTTAAGGCTCTAATAAATTGAACGTGTCTACCAGCCACGAGTTGACTATTTCAAAAACTGCTAGTAAATTTCACAAGAGAACTAGCAGATTGTAAACTATCTAGAAGAATATTTTAAACTCTGGCTACATTACTCTTTAGTAGTCCAACATTTTTTCATCATAGTTGCTAATAAACTAAACATTTCTATAAATGACTGACGTGAAATAATAAAAGTCTTATCTAACACATACAAAATTTCCTTTTTAAAAATAGAACCTTCTAACAAATAAAAACCTTTTCTTAAATAATAGCTTCAGGACCATATAGTGCCCAAAATAACCAAGTTTGGATCAACTTTTATTAATTCCAGGAATGTGCGTGTAGTATTTTATAGATAAAGCCCTTTTAGAAATACCCTGTACACATCTATCTATTGTGCTTTCAGAAAGGAATGCCAGAAATGATGATGTACTTGGGATAGCTCCCGCGTATGTGAGCGCGTGTCAGATATACACAAACAAACAAACATACATACATACATACATACATACATACAACTCTCACCACATGGAAAGGATGCCTAATTCATGTGGAATCGGTATATGTACAGTCCCAGAGTAACCCCACTTCCCCATACCCGATCCAACAGTCTCCACCGGTAAGGAGTAGATATTTGATTAAACATTCCACAAATTTTCCCAGTGCGTGTCTGTGTTCGATTAGTTCGACTCATTGTCGAATAATACTTGCAATAGAAGGAGTAGTAGGTACCTACATAGTTGGTGTAGTCGGTAGAGAGATGTATTGATGTCGAATAGTTTCGATGGCAACTTTTGTGCGGTGGGCATCATCGTCGAATTGCCTGATTCAAGAGTTTGAAGGATTTGATTGGGGTTCGTCGTCAGATGATATGTGGTAGATGGGGGGGGGTGGGGGGTTTTGAGCCAAGGTAGCTGAAATTGCAGTGAATACTCATTTATCAATAGTGTGCCTTGAAATAATTGGGCTATAGCCTATTTTCTGTAGCGTTTATTCCTCATTTCAATCCAGTGGTAAATCAAAATGCTACAGAATTAACAACATGCTAGTAAAGTGTACTGGTTTCATTTTGAAACGGATGACATAACAACAACAAAGTGAATAAGATTATAACACTTGAGCAGATGAGCAACAGGGATTCAGGTCCAGAAGGTCCTGTACACAGCATTCTGGAAACAACAGAGATGAAAATATTGCGCAGAATTACAGGAAGAATATTGTTGGACATAGAGAAAGACGAGAATATTAAAGAAAGATGAACAATAGTGATATAGAGTTTGGATGAATGGATGACCAACAAAAAAATGGAATGGTATAAACACATCACCAGAATAAAGGTGGCTAGAGACAGGTCACCATTGGGTCACAGAAAACAGGCATATTGTCTCTATGGAAGATGGAACTGAACATGTCTATCTGTTGTGGGGCAAAAATGTAATACATAAGCTGAAAACAATTAATGATTGTACAGCCTGATAAGACGATTTTTACCACTACCAGATTTTTTTTGACAGTATGGTTTGACAAATGGGTTTCACTGTTTTAAGCGAAACGTTTCAATATTCATAATGGATCTACTTTTCCACTGTCTACTAAAGTTATACAATCAGTTTGTCGTTACTTGCCTCTGTAACGGTTGAAGCTGGCCACATCCGAAAGAAATTAAAAACAATAAACCTCCAGTCACCAGCAATCAATACATTTATTAGGATCGTTCAGCTACTGCGGAGTACTTTGGCTGGAAAAATATCAACTCGTACACAGTCTTTGTACATTTCCGTGTTTTTGTATCTAAAAATAAATCGTACGTGTCGTTGGTGTTGGTACTTGTTGTTGTTATTGTATATAGCAGCAGAAAGATTTATCCGCTCATTTTTCCAGCAATACAACGCTCTTGTGCCGGAACACATATCATTTCGGACATGGTACTCGAAAGGCTGGGGCGAAGGAACGCACATTTTCCTGGAAAGCTCAACACACGCGAGACGATTTCAAGCTTTCTCCTCACTCTATCTCTCTATCTATATATATATTGTGTGTTGTCCATGCGAAAAAAGAGAGAGTTTTATTATTATGGCTCGCCATTCGTTATCGACCATTTAAAGAGGGAACATCCATCATACAGCCGCTTTGAAAGGGTACTTCGAAATAAAATCGTGCATGTACACTGGGAATGATTTAAGGATGCTTTGTATATAGAAAAAAAAAACGTTTCTTTTGCATGAATGAGATGATACCTTGTATGCAGATATATGTAGAGGTGGGTATCTTTTGTGTCGTGTTTTCGGGAGATCTTGACGAGGCGAATTGCACAATAAATTTTGTTTCGGGTCGAAAAGGTTTCTTCAATGAAATTCAATACAATGGCTGGTATTTTTAAGTAGCATGAAATCTATTATGGATAGAAGGATATCGTGTCTATCGTCTAACTTTGTAGAGCAAACAGTGGTTATGTGAGGTTCCATGATGAAGATAACACTCATTCCATTTTTTATTCCGAACTTTTGTTGATATTTTAATGATAGTATAAACGATTTTTATCCTCCAATTTCTTAAATCTCTTCATATAGATTCCTGTAGGTTACTAGTCTAAATTTGATTGTGTATTCCTCCCCTAAAATTTCCTTATTCCACTTCATATAAACCTTGTGATGTCAAAAAATATATTTGTTATCCTAGAATAGCCTTTATTGAGAAGTATGTGTAGATCAACAGGAAATATGCTGAAATTTTGGCAACTATATGCAACCTAATTCAAAAGCATTCATGAGGCTACTAACAACCCTTAACGGAATCAATAGCCCTTGGTCCTTTGCTCCAATTTGTTGACCTATTTCGCATGGACCGGTGATTTTGTTTTACTAGGACATCATATCATCATTGGAAAGTGTAAACTTATTTCTATTTCTAGCAATAACATTAAGAAAAACATATAATTTTCGAAGTCTGAAGCGAAATGTGTTCGCAAACCCTTCAAAGAACATTTTACTGCTATAAAATCATAAGGGCCTACAAAATGACGCCATTTTTCACACCGTACTTTGTTTTATTTATCTGAAACGTTGCCATAACCATTTTGTATGAAACATATTATATACCTAACAAATACCTACTCACGGAACACAAACTTGAGAATTTTCTTTGCTCGGTAACTCAACAAGACGATAAACGGCGTTATGGGGTAGACGTTTTTTCTTATCTCACATAAAGATAACCTTCTTTACGTATAACGGTGAGAAAATGCGTAGATATTCCTTCATTGGAGGGGGCGATGGGAAATTTAATAAAATAACAACGTCATAGAATAGCGCCGGGAAAGTTGTGACGTAGAAGGCGCTGCTGTGGTCAGTCGAGCGTGAGAGCAAGTGTCCAGCAGCATTTTTGGTGATAAAGGACCCCACAGCAGTTTTGTATTTGTGGGGGGAGGTGTGATGGGAGGCCCATATCCAGAGCTATATCGGACGCTCTGCTCACCAAGCATTTATCATTGCATTTTGTATGTGAATACATTGCCCCGAAATGATTTAGGGGCGCCATTCGGACAGGCGCCATTGTCCAATGGTAGGAAGAAGGACGACTCTATTAACCTATTGCGTGTGTGGATGTGTAATTGGATCTGTCAGATTAAGTGTGGATGAGGGTGTCACGTCTTTTTTTTTTGCCAGATTTTTTTTAATTGGATATCGAGGTATGTTTTTGAGAACTGAGTTCAATGTAAAGTATCTGTTAGATGATGATCAGGAGTCAAAATATCTCTAAGAACATAGAGCCATTGATATTTCAAGGAAACATGAATGAAATAGATTTGGAGGCCATGTTGGTGATATTTAAATATTTATTTAGTGAAATACTATTCCAAATGTGTCTTAATATAGTATACAGGCTGTTTCAAATTCGACTCTCACCACTAGGATCTCGAAAAGTATAGGAAATACGAAGATGGTTAAATTGGGGCAAAGTTGCGCATTTGTGAGCTCAATAATACGCCGTTCAAAAAATTTGAAAATTTCGAGTAGTTGCGGAGATATCCTGAAAAAAACAAATTTTCGGAAAATCATTTTCCTGGCTTTATTTCTTGATGAATTTCAAAATAAATACCAAATTTACATTGCCAATTTTTTCACTATTTCCAATGGTGTTAATAGTTTTATAACATGACGTTTCGTCTATTTGAAACTTTCATGAACTTGTTTTCCTTATGGGAGCCATGTTGGCATTCTACAAATTTGAATAGCCCTTTTTATTACCTTTTTGACGATGTATCTATGTACATAAGTTGGCCTTGTTGTCCTAAAAATTTGAGAAATTAAATAAATTACTTTTAAAAAGTAGTTAGCTTTGATTTCTCCAATCGGTGAGAAGTAAATGACAGTCTGTATTGTTGTCAATTGCTGAGTCGTTGAAAATAGAGTTCTCCAATGTTGAAAAACGAGATATGATAAAACGTTATTACAAGAATGATAGGAACAGTGTGAATAAATACATTGGAAGTGTATCTTAAAATGTATCTTGAGAGACGACAACCACAACCAAATTTGTCCAAATTAATGGACAGAATTCGCGATGGGTTTGGCTCGTTTGAAAAACTTAAGATTAATTCTATCCCATTAATAATGATTTCTTTAGTTTTTTTATCAATCCTGTTTCGAGTTTTTGCCTGAGTTTTTCAAAGGAACCATACTACTAAATTTGTATCCTATAAGTTGCATTAAGATCGGTGGTGTTGTCGTCTGTCGGGATACCTACATGATAAGATGATACACTTCCAATGTATTCATATTGTTTCTATCATTCTTGTAATAAAGTTTTATCATGTCACGTTTTTCTTCATTGGAGAACTCAATTTTTAACGACTCAGCAATATACAATAATACAGATTGTCATTTACGTGTCACGGATTGGAAAAATCAAAGCCAACTATTTTATAAAAGTAATTTATTTAATTTCTCGAATTTTTAGGACAACAACGCCAACTTATACATCGTCAAAAAGGTAATAAAAAGGGCTATTCAAATTTATAGAATGCCAATATGGCTCCCATAAGAAAAAAAGTACATGATAGTTACACATAAACGAAATGTCAGGTTACAAAACTATTAATACTATTGGAAAGAGTGAAAAAAGTAGCAATGTAAATGTGCTATTTATTTAGAAATTCACTAAGAAATAAAGCCGGTTTTTTTCGGATATCTCCGGAACTACTCGAAATTTTGAAACTTTCTAAACGGCGTATTGTTGAGCACATAAATGCCCAACTTTGCCCTAATTTAACCATCTACGTATTCCCTATAATTTCCGAGATCCCAATGGTGAGAGTCGAATTTGAAACAGCCTGTATATACTAAAGTATGGTCTTCATAAATAGTTGGGTTTTTGAGTTATTTTCATCTGATAGCCATTTTTTTCGTCGTCGTTTTCTTTGATTCTATTATATTATAAAGAATCAGTTCTACTATCTTCAAATGCATTTCAGTAAGAATTTATCTCGAAGTAAAGTCGTAATAAATGCTACAGCATAGATATGGAAATATATATGAAGAGAATAATACTCAGAATTGTGAACTCTGACCAACTTGCAGATGTTTCTTGATGTCGTTTTCTACTAAAATCAACCGCACCACAAGATGCAATTACCGTGTCAAAGAAAACAAACAAATCTGGGTCCATTGAAATTAATTTACACACATTATGGAAGCATTCTAATTGCGGCAGCAGAAATCCTGAGAACATTCCACCCACCCGAATTGACTAAATGCAAGAAAAGGGTTGAACCGTCCTATGGCCTGAATTAATCCCTTGGCGGGTGGCGTCCGCAATCGTTGCCCTTTGGGCTACAGAGGTTATATATATATCTGGATAATTGAAGACTTCAGCGTTCAAGCTATATTGCTTCACCGTCTTTGTATGCGCCAAGTGCTGTAATAGGTTAGTTGGTGCTTTATGAGCTTCCTGATTACAGGTACCTAGTAGCATTGTGTGTGATGTATGGAAATTAGCCAGCTTCCCTTTAGTAGATTTTAGAGATACATAGATTTGGATAGAGAGAGAGAAGACATCAATGAATAGAGGATACAATAAATCATCCCTAAATTAATCCCATGGAATAAAATATATATTCAATGTACTTATGTAGGAGCAAACAAGAGCGCATCTCTATAATATAAGCTTCGATATAATGGATGTAATGAGATTATGCACGGATGATGTATTTGCAATGTGCATTTATCTGGCATCTATCGATGAACAAGGAGATTCATTATCTCTTCTAATACAACTGGGGAACTAGATACAATTAACAAAAATGCGAATAAAGCCGCATATTTGATGATACAAATTTTTAAATATAGTATTTTTAATACTTATTTGCTTGGTAAGGGGGAAGTGATGTCGACCACTAGTTTTTGCCATTTTATAGCGATCCTTCTACCCCCGGAATTTTTTAGGAAATTTTCATTAATGGAAAAAGTCCTTGACCTAGATGGGCTCGAACCTGCAACCTCTCGGTTAGAAGTCCAACGTCTTACCAACTAGACCACCGGGGATTAAGAAGATAGTAGTTATCCTATTATCCTCGTATATTATTTGCCTGTACCCTGTTCTTGTTAATATGTAGAGATCTCAAAATATCGCGGCAAATACGCATAAGTATTTCACATATTACCATTTTACCACCGTTCTAACTCGAAAATCGTAAATCTAAGGAAAAAATCATTATAAATGTTGCTACAACTAATCTGTTTTTTCATATGGTTGCCTCAGATTTTCAATTTTCGAGAGAAATTGTCCCCTTCACATAGCGAAAATACACATAATTGACATTTTAACTTAGTAGTAACTCGAAAGCCGTAACTTTTTTGAAAAAATGTTCAATGTAAACGTTTCCGGACATTGTCCTGCCTTTAATTCTTTGCGATTTTGGAGAAAAATTTACCCCCCCGGACGTGTTTTTTGAAGGGAAGGAGATTTCGGATTGGAATTTTAACGAATATGGGACCATTTTTCAAGCCTCCTATTTCAAATGAATCCAGGCGGGTACCCATAAAATTTTTTCGGGGTGTAAAACACACAGGATTCATTTTAGGGTTTGTGGCACAGTACCATTCTGGAGAAAATGAGATTCACCCAGTGGCCTATTTAGTTTAATCGTTGATGCTAGTGCATACAGTGTTTATTTTATGGTTCATGGTCTTTAAGATTTTCTCAGAAAAGGCCCTGTTATAAATACAAAGTAACCTAACTGTAACAAGCAGTGATAATAATATTTTATAACGGTTCTATTGAGTTAAATAAATGAAAAATAGATTTTAAAAATTTTAAGTCTAATATCGTCTTGATGAATACTTTTGCATTTTAAAAAGATACTTTGCTGTCGGATTCATTCAATTATGAGATTGCTGTGATATTTAACAAGTCAAATTCAATTTCTGTCTTGCCTTAAAAAATATTTTCTTTGTATTAATGAACTTTTTCAAACCTGGTCATTCTTCCATAAATTGCCGGTAAATTAAATTAATATGTTCTTTTCGTGCATATATTTCTACTTCCCTTAAACAATGCAGATTATTCTACATAATTCGATTTTTGCGCCCGGAAACGTTTACAGACATATTTCTTCAAAATTCGAAATCTGTTGCTGTGTTTGGATCTTCTAGGTTGTAAAATGTCCTTTGCGGAATTATAAAAACGCTTTTTCAATTGCTCCTAAATCGAAATCCTAGACCATTTTGAAAATAACATTAACTTCTACAATTTACAAAAATCTAAAGCTTTTTCAAAACAAAACCGTTTCTGAAATCAGATAAGATTCAGCTCTTGTCATTTGCAAAATTCATTTATAAGTGTCGGTAAGGCAAATATGCCAAATTATAAGTTCGATTCCAAAAGAGAGAACCAAACACATACATACGGATTTCAATTAATTTTCATCACATTAATAATAATACGCACGACTTCACAAATTACTGAATAAGACCAATTTAATAATAAATGATATGAACAATCTGCAATCACGGTACACAGCAGCAGCAATAAGACAAACTCAACATCCTATTATATTCCATTTGTATGTAATATGTGTAAGATGATTCAGACAAATAGTCGAAATGATGAACAAACATGCATCGCCTCCTTATATCAATCCACAGCCACCTACAAAGTCTAGACAACTTATTATTAAATCTGGTTTGTTACCCACCCACACAAACAAACATAGAGGTGCTTTATTTACTCCATTACAGGATTTTGCCATCGTATTATTATTATTATATTGAATAGAAGGATCAATGAACGATGAATGTTAAAGAGACGACAAGGTTTACCTGTTTACTATACATACCTGTGATATGGGTTGAGTATTTTAATTAATATCTAACAACACCGGTGTGTTTCTGGAAAGGACCTCGCTGCGTGATGTTTTTAATTAAAACGTGCTCTATTAGGCTCCCACCTTGTGTACTATATAAATACGTACATGAAGATTTATTAAGAGCTTTTTGAGCTTTGACGAATGACGCGCCAATTTAATCTTTTCAGATTGTGCACTCGAAGTTTATTGACGCTTTCACAGATTTTTTTCAAAGAAATGAGGTACTCTAAAGTAGATACCTTAGCACTAAGAGCGTGAGAAACTGTTTAAAATGTAATGTTTAAATAACAGCGTAAAATTGTTGAAAACATTTTATATATTTCTCTTTGAAAAACAAATGTGGGCACCTAGAAGCTTCATGTTTTGTTGGAGAAATAAAACATATGTGTGAGTTTAACAAATGCCAATGTTATATATTTGCGTCAGCAAAGTCTTCTGTCAACAAGATGGTGCTACATATCAATCAGTGAGCTCACAAGTCCATTGAACATTCGTATCTGAAGTTGCTCTTTGTTTATAAGCGAATATTTATCTTATGAATTATACTTTAGAGGGAAATAAAAGTCCAGCTTATACGTAAGAAACTGTTTAAAATGTAATGTTTAAATAAAACCGTTAAATTGTTGAAAACATTTTATGTATTTCTCTTTGAACAACAAATCTGGGCACGAGAAGCTTCAGTTTTGTTGGAGGAATAAAACCTATCTGTAAGTTAAACCGATGCCAATGTTATATATTTGCGTTAGCAAAGTTTTCTGTCAACAAGATGGTGCTACATATCAATCAGAGAGCTCACAAGTCCATTGAACATTCGTATCTGAAGTTGCTCTTTATTCATAAACGAATATTTATCTTGAATGAATTATACTTTCGAGTGAAATAAAAGTCCAGCTCAAACATGACATATCTTTTTCTGAAACAAATGATGAACGATTGCTTAACAGCAAAACAATTTCTACTAATAACCGGTATAATATATTATTGTGTTTCATCATAAAACTCTGATGTTCCTAATCAAATCAATCCATGCAAGAGCATCCTTTCCTAATTGCATTGTCAAAACTTTTCCATAGCAAAATCTAAAATGGGGATTATTATTGCGAACTGGCGAAGAAATGATTTGCCCATATTGATGATTAAATTCTTTCTCAATTTTCGCTAATCTTGAAGAAGGGTTGAAAGATGCAGGAAGAAAGGGTGAACGCTCTATAAATTCAAAACGTAATCCTATTAGTGGATCATGTTGAAAGTTGTGCAAATTTGAGGGGGACATTAAATTTATTACAATATGGATGTTCCCTGATTTGGAGATTTCTTCAAAGAAGAAAACAATATGAAATATTGTAAGAAACTATTGGAATTATAAGCGAATTGATATCAATGGAGGTTCTTAGTAATTCAAAAACTTGTTTATAAAAGTCAGATAGAATTCTGCTGAACTACCTGATTAAAATTTATTACTTTGATTATCGAGAAACCAGACGTAGGAAAAAGCTTCTAGCCAGAATATAAATAAACAATAAAATATTTAACTGAATAATTTGAGCTAAATTTGTTTTTCTGGATTTTCTTAGAGATATGTCTTGAGATTGTGGTAGAGGACTTTAGGTAGAATGGTTTAGACAAAAACAATAAAATCGGTCTAACTCTTTCCCAAGTAATCTTGGAACAGAATGACGGAAAGGCAGACCAGTGGCCGAATAGGTATTTTAGACTCAAGAAACACTTAAGCGTGAACGTCTGTTCAAAACTGGGCATCGAATATTGCAGGATTACAATACCTGCTCTCCTTAACATAGCTACATACAAATAAAAATCATGAGAACAAAACTCTCCCTATTATAGACCGACTTCCAAATGGAGGAGGTATTTCTTACAGCTCTTGAATATGAATTGAATAACGAAATAAATTACAGAAGGATGATAAGTTGACTTCTTCTAAATCTATGCCTTCAGACATCATTTGAATAAATTATCCAAACACTACCTCAAGGTATTTTGAGGATTTTCTTCATCACAAGTTGTCTGCTAACTTTTGTAACAAATCCTCCCAAAACTGCAACTTAACTTTTACAACATGGAACTGTTCATCTATAATATAAATAAGTTTCGCCGTATTATCTTTCTGCTCAGGCACTTCAACTAATAAGTTTCCCAACCACAGTTTATCCTTATACCGAGACAGAATACCGTTCTTGGAAAAGTACCTTGCCTACTTTCATGATGTTTTAATGGCTCGCGTACAAATAAAGCAATAAGAATTTTGTGTACAGATGTAAACAGGTGCTGCCGGAGCTTAGTCTTGCATTAAAGTTTCGTCTTCTCTCAACGCTATATAGGTATACATACATATATATAGATATATATAGATCTTCGCGCGTGTAAAACTTGAGCTTAAAACATACAACAAATATATATATATACTAACTACATTTATCTAAGAGCGAAGAAAATCTTCTCACAAGATTTATCCATCGAGCGTGCACTGAAAAGCTACATGTGTGAAATAACAACGTTGAAAAACCAAGTTTAAAAGAACAATAATGCCTTGGATATGGCTGTTGCTAGTTGCTGCTCCAGCTTCTTGAGCTAATCCCCGTCGCGTGATCAAGGATTCTAATCTGGCAAGTTTCAGAGGATGGTGGTGTAGCTCACCTAGCTGATTCCTTGCCTTCTTCTCCACGTCCCTCCTTCCCGGCTCAAGATGGCAGCAAACTGGAAGTTTTGGTGGGCGGCTTGTAAATTGTCGCAAGCGACACAGGGTCTGTGCACGTGTTTTCTTTTAATAAAAGGCCACCACGCAACTAATTGGAGTTGACAACACCAGAGGAGCACAAACCCAACCCACACCAAGCCATCTTTGCAATGTGATTATATCGTCGCCGAAATTTACGATCTACATAATATCGGGACGGTGAAAGTGAAAAAGTGGAAGTGGCGTTTATGTTACACCAAAAGTTTTTCGTGTGGAGGGGGAATTGGAAAGTGTTTTTTTTTGCAACCGCTAACGACTTATTATCGAAAATCGATGGTAATTGGGTAATAAAGTGGAACTGGATACCTTGGAACTTGGATGGTGTTTTGTTTCAAGCAAAGATAGGTTGCTTCACTGCTTTCATATACTCAAAAAATTTAAACTGCAGGTTTTGTATGCATTATAGAAACGAATGCGGCTACGTGCGAATCAAACTGGCACACGAATGGTTCCGTACCACAGCTTGTCTTAATATTCTGCTACTTATATTAATTTCAAATGAACTGGTGTATGTATTTGAATCCTTTTCAGTTGATTGTCTAACAGTTTTATTTAAAGTAATCTATTGTTTGGCTGTTAAGTCAAATATTACCTATATACAGGGTGTTTCATGATATATGCGCAGGACTTGAGAATGTGATAGCTCGTCCAAAAATATGAAGTTTATACAAAGGGTTGAAATTGAAAAAAAAAACCGGTTTTTGTGAATATCTCCGGAACCGTTTATTTTACAGAAAACAGCTTTGTAAGCATTTTCTACTCATAATAAGCAAAGTTTTGAGTCTGAAAAAAAATGTGTTAAGTCATAATTGGTGAAAATTTTGAAGGAGTAGTGGGTGTTTTTCTCCCCAATTTCTACGCCAATGGAAAAAGTATGGTTTTGAGATGTCCATTTGAACTGCCAGAGTTTTTCGAGAAGAATCAACTCTTATGTTGAAAAAAGCACGGTCAATTCTTTTAAATAAATTTTCTCATTTACTAATTAAACAAAATTTATGTCAACGTTAGAACAAGTAACAAAAGCAAACGTTAACTTCAAAATTACATAATTAAAAAAACAATAACAACCAAAGATCGGTAAACAGCATCGGCTCCAAACTGAGGATTCTGAGCTATTTTGTCTTGCTACAATCTACAAAAAGCTAATCTTGGCGCGGAAAATTTCTTGGCAATAAGGCTTGTACTCTTTGGAAATGATATGGATACAAAAGTTGTCTTTTCAAATTCGAGTGAGATAGTTTTAAGTTGTGGACAATTTCTCTGGTACTAGTACTGGTACCGATTTTCTTGAGGATAGCCTCTTTTACTTGGGGATTTGCAACTCCCATAAGCCGCCCATTATCAACAGTGTTCTTTTTAAAACTTCCATCTTCCCACCACAGTCGTTGGTAAATGCGTTGAAACGAGTTATGTGATGTGGGACTGGGCGATCTGGATGTCAATTCAGTTTTAATTTTGTAATTTACTTGTTTAATTGTTATTTTGATAGGAGGTAGCTTTCCTTTCAAATATTAATGACTAATTAAAAAATGTGCGAAATGGGTTACCTTTACGGTTTGAAGAATTTTGAAAAGACAACTTTTGTATCAACCTTTATTTTTTTACATAAATTTTGTTTAATTAGTAAATGCAAAAAATATTTCAAAAAATTTACTGTGTTTTTTTTAACATTCCATTGGCGTAGAGATTGGGGAGAAAAACACCTACCCAATACACCATCAAAATCTTACGATTACGACTTAACAAAATTTTTTCTGACTCAAAACTTAGATTATTATGTGTGAAAAATGCTTACAAAAGCTGTTTTATGTACGATAAACGGTTCCGGAGATATTCACAAAACACGTTTTTTTTTTTAATTTCAACACCCTGTATCTCTAAAATCGTGCATTTTAGAGTTAATATAAGTTTATATTAAGTTAATATAAACGTTTTTGTATCTCATCTCATCCTCAAGTCCTGCGCATATATTATGAAACACCCTGTTTATAATAATACCTGAATTGAATCGAAAACCTCTTTACTACAGAGAACAGCAATTTGCAATTACAATGAGATGATATATTCATATAGTGCCTTTATTGTTTGAGATTTAATAGTTATTTGTGATTATTATTGCTGTCGTTGACGGTTCGCTCATTTAATTGATCCTCTCAACACACCCTTTGTTTATGAAAACTAATTCCTATTTGATTCTAGCAAAGACTTGCATAGAGCTGGTTATCTATCATTATTTGTAATAACAATAATCTTCATCGAATGAATTGGATAGATCGATATAAGTTATAATTTTTCTCAAACATTAAAATATATACAATATCCGCACCGAAAACATTGTAAATATAGCTCAACCATTCGAAAATCCATTTCTATGATATGTCGACACACCTGTTCCGAAATCGAAATCCATCCAAATCCCGGGTCGGCGTATAGAAGAAGACGAAGAAGAAAAAACTCCCCGGACTGAAACGAGAGCGGAAAGTAATAATTCCAGGGGATAATCGGAATGTCCGACCCGACCGATGGTGGGAAGGGTCGGAGTTATGACAAATGTCTTCTCGATATTGGAGTGCACGTGATTGAGAAATAAACACCGCTTGCAGCAGCTACAACACAACATCTGAGGAGGAAAAAAAGAAAAAGACGAGATAGAGAGAGAACGATAATATCGTTCAAGAAAACGGTAAGGAAACTTTGAAGAAAAATTGAAGTAAACAGTTGTGGTAATTCGCGTCTGACTCTCATTCGTTCACGTTTGTGCTACAACAATGATATAGATATACAGTGTGTCCCAACTGTAAGAATATGTGATCTATTGAGTGTTTAAATCTATAGATAGTTTTGAGAATTTAAGCTCCAAGTGTGATCCAATATTGATAATTATAATTATCTCATTCAACCAAGATCATTATTTTTTCGACATGGAACGACAATGTCGGACAATGGGATCCGTCACTGGAATTACGCACGAGCATGGAGCGTATATATACGTCTCGTTCTCTGGTATATAGGTACTTTTTGGAAGATCGTCTATGGTTATGTCGCAATTGTCAGACGTCAGACGTTGTTAATTTAAAGTTTAATTTTGTGTTGTGGTAGACAAACAGTAATTTGTTATGGAATTGCTGTTGCTGGCAAACACATATACATAAGTATAGTTAAAATCGAGAAAAGGATAGCAATAGTAGGTACTCATCGGTACGGTTTAAATCTTAAATGCCTAATAAAAACTATTTTTCATTTTTTTTCCAAAAATTTCACTTGTTACCTTTCCTAGCTAGTAATGAAAGTATGGCAATAGTGCAAAAATTGTCATTGTCCGGTTTGCAACAGATGTTTCCGTTCTAGAGGTCCCTGACCCAATCACTGGTTTGTCTATCTGTCTTTCTGTCTGTGTCAAGATTATCTCAGGAATGGATGGACCAATTTTGTTGCTTTATTTTTTGTTCTGTAGGGTATCGATAAAGATCACAGATGACACAAATTGGGTATCCATTTCGCACTGGTTGTTAGGCAATAGCTGGAAAACGTGTTTCGCTCAAGATTATAGAGCGAGAACAGTTCGAACGATGTTGATGAAACTTCTGCTCAAAGTTTTCAACCAAAAAGTGACGCTCAAATGAAATGTCAAATTTTCTTACTGTCTATTCATATTCTGGCTGTATGTCTTGGATAGCTGAAAAACATAAATGGTCACATGACCCGATCAGACAATTTTCATATTTGATGGAATTCGTTTGAGTCGACACACCAGATTTTCTAGAAGTAATTAGGAATGTGGTATTTTCAAATTCATGAAAGTCTTAGCAAGAGCTCAAATACTGTCCAAGGTATCAAAATGCATCGACCTCATATTTGGGACATTCAATACCTATCTGATACAAAATATAACGTCATATTTGAGGTTAGAATTATTATTATATTGGTAGCTGGTACTTGCATTCCTTTTTTTTTCTGTTCGAGTAAGTACCCACCACACATATCTCTCAGAAACTTTCGATGTTGTATTGAATTTAGCTCTGGTTGGAGTTGGCTGAAGAGTGTTTTCTATCAATTTGGTGAGATGATATAGAGAGAAAACGAGCACGACGACAGCCAGCGAGAGTTTTTAAAGTTTGCCAATATTGGAGGGGGCTTAACAAAGATTTACAACACTTTGTAAGTGTAGCTACAAGGAAAGTACCAAGTAGATGAGGGGACAGGATGCTTGGTATAGGTATATAAGTGGATAACATTTATATTAAGTTTTCAAACTCGTTCAATATATCCGAAGCTTTGTTTCAATAAAGCTTGCTCCCGCCATCACTACTACTACGACATGTCGTGCTGTTGTCGATACGACAAGTTGAACTTGATTTTTTTAGGGCAGGCGCAGGGATTATTGAATCTGGTATGATTTGTTGCTGCTACAAAAACTTTAGTTTCAATTATTAATCTCAGTATGCCTTGAATTAATTATGTGAGGAAAGTCAACCATATGGCATTGACGGTCTTTGAAGTTTATTATAAAATTTTGAATTAAACTTCACTCAGTGATTCGCGAGATAGATATTTTTTTTGTTATTCAGCATTATTAGTAACTATATGTACTCAGTTATTTTTTAGAATTATATCTACATATTACTACACCTTTTTCAATTGTATTTCAGAAGTCGTCAACTGTAATTCAGAATAGGTCATTGTATTTTAGAAAGCATCACATTTATTTCGGATTAGTCAATTGAAATCCAGAACTATACAGATGAATTTCAGATGGGTCAGTTGAAATTCAGAATTCGTCAAATGTATTTCATATTGGTGATTTGTAATTCTGAACTCATCAAATTTACTTCAGAACATATCAAATGTAAAACAGAAAGCATCAGATGTATTTCTTATCATTGTAGGTCTGCAAACTCCACAATTGTCTTTGAAGTTCATTTTAGCAAATTGGTAAGTGTATAGCTGCTTTTTACAATCAAAAACAATGCACGAATATAATTTCCAAAAATACTTACCACGGTTACCTGTGATGTGAAACATATGTTCCAAATTACCTATCTGATGCTTTCTGATTTATATTTTATACCCTTATGTTCTGAAATACATTTGATACGTTCTAATTTACATTTGACAAGGTCTGAATTAACATTGATGGGTTCTGAAATTACAATGCACTAATATGAAAAACATTTAACGAATTCTGAATTACAACTGACTAATATGAAATGTATTTGACGCTTTCTAAAATTTAGTTAGTTAGAGTTAAAGTTAAATTGATGCTTTCTGAATTACAGTTGGAAAATGTGTTGTTATAAAAGTAATTACATATTGACAGAGGATTCAAATATTGGCTTACTGACGATTATTCAAACTCATGTGAATGCCAAATTCAATTTTAGGGTTTCCTACTCAATGGGTGCCAAGGGAACCTCCATTGTCTGTCCGTCTGTTAGCGGGCCGTATCTTGTCTATAAATTTTAAAATTCCCTATACAATAAACTTTTGTTTTTGCGCTATTTAAATAATGGCTGTAACTTTCACGAAACCTTTTGTATAGGAAAATATTAGATTTGCGATATAATTGAAAATAGAATAAAAAGAATTGGACAGGTAGAGCTGATAGCTAATTAATTTTTTATAAATAAAACTATTTAGTGAATATATGCCAGTGTAGTTTATTTTTACTCTTTTATTATTTTGATGATGAAAATATGGAGTCGTATATTGAAAAATTCAAGAGTTAAAGTTTATTTATCGATTTAACGTCCTTGAGCAAGTCAGAATGTGACTGAAACTTTCAGGCTATGAATCAACTATCAGTCAAAGTTTACTGCTTCTGTTTCTTAACTCAATCTATTTCTCTCAATCTGTATCGTCCCAACAATTTTGTGTATTTTATACGATAGCATCTTCGCTTTTTTATATCTGTTAAAATACGCACAAAGATGAATATTCTTATTTTTAATTGAAAGGGGAGCTCTGAAAGAGAAAGTTTTCAAAGATAACATATTCCTATTCCAAAAATTTAATGTCCCATGTCAATTTACTTCAAAGATATTAGCGGTCGTGTTCTCGACACTATTTTTCAATAACTTCAACCATAAATCAACTGGATTAAGCTCTGGCTATATTGATGGCCATGTAGCAGATATTAAGAATTCGTAACTAGTCGATAAAATTTCAGGGGTATTCCATCATTTATAAGAATCATGTTTTCAATCCCTTCGTGGCCATTTTGTATCCATGGAATAAACTCGTACGATTTGCAGGTATACCTAGCATTAATTAGTTGCAGCTAGATATATGTAAGGCCTTTTTATTCTGTATCTCATCAGAAAAGTTTGGTTAAATTAAATAATTGGTTTATGAAACTGCACCAAACTGTTACCTTCTTGTTACGAAGACTTTCTTGAACCATTTCAAATGAATTGACTCTTTGTAGACCATATTCGACAGTTGTGGCTATTGATTCTACTTATTTTCCTAAAAGTCAATCAGCTAGATTGTTTGAATGTTCATTTCATAAAATTGATGAGTCAGTTTCCTTTATCGCTATTCCAAAATTACTTTACAATTCTAGACCTCTCTGGAAAAATATGATGCATTTTTTAATAGTAATCCTTGACGGTTTATTAGAGTGTCCATTTTCCAAACAGTGAAAGCCTTTCCATTTCCATCATCCTTTAATGGATAGAGAAGAGGCATAAAGAGAAGGAAATACAGGTGTGGGTACGATGGATGTTGGCAGCACTACAAAATCAATCTGATGAGCCGTGAATTAATGGAACCGAAGCTACACAATATGGCCACCAGTTTGTGTATACAGTATGTCCATTTTTTTTGTGAAATAGCGGGTTCATGTCAAAGGCTAGAGGAAGTCTACGACTTTATATGTGACAAAATTCTCAAAACCCTGTATAAGATTCAGTATAAGAACAAGTGAAATTAAAAAAAAATGTATTTTTTATTAAGCATTTAATATTTGAACCGTACCGATGCGTACTATTGCTATCTCTCCTTTTCTTAATTTTTAACTATACTTATGTATATCTGTTTGCCAGCAACAGCAATTCCATAACAAATTACAGTTTGTATACCATAACACATAATTAAATTTTAAATTAGTATTATCTACGTCTGACAATTGCGACAGCTGACAGTAAACAGCGTGACATAACCATAGAGTAATATATACTACGATCTGCCAGAGAGTACCTATATACCAGAGAACAGAGACGTATATATATATGCTCCATGCTCGTGCGTAATTCCATTGTCGGATCCCATTGTCCGACATTGTCGTTCCATGTCGAAGATATAGTTTTGATCTTGCTTGAATACTTGAATGAGATAATTAATTAATATTGGATCACACTTGGAGCTTAACAGGTGGCGAGATGTCTGCGTTCCAGGTACGAATTCGAAATTTCAAGTCCCTAGACCGTATGGGGCCTGAGAAATCGCTGCGGAGTCAATCTATAGAAGAACCGAAAGTAATAAGAACTATTTAAAAATCCAAAATTATGGCACCACCACTTGTCAACTGGAAATTTACAAACTAACCCTTGAAGGTACCATGTATATCTTTAGCGTGTCCTTATTCATAGAATTCAAAACATCGCCAAAGTAAATATATTTCTTCAGACATTACCACTGTTGTAATTCGGAAATCTCAATGAAAAAATGTCCAATTTAAATATATAATAAATTAAATTAATATTTGTATAATATACCTATGTATGCGTAAAAAATAACAAAATATTTGAAATAGTTTCAGTGCAAACGGCATTGGTACTTTTATGTTTAAAAACCATTAAGATACCCTTTAAACTGCATCGAAATTGGAACGCACTGTAGATGGCTGAGGAGATTTATGTATATATTTATGTTCACCTGCCATAATTAATAACGGAATAATATTCGAAAACAAAGCTGGCACCCCACCAGCATCAATGGTCCAGGCGGCGGCCATATTCAAAATACCACTTGCTTTCCTTATTGCAAGCCCTCAACCCCCCCGCAGTGCTCAACAAGCGTGACGTAGTTAATTAATAGGAACAATGGAGCAAACAATGCATTCATTCATATATATATCTATATGCTCGTCCTGTGTTGTTACCTGCATGTAATCTCCTGTTTTATACCTGGTGATTCATTAATAATAGGAAATATTTCAAATGGCAAATCTTCAATGCGAAATATTAGGATGGGATTCAACCCATAACACATAGAAATAAAATATACGAATAACTTTTGCCCAGTAATTCAAAGCATCCTAAGTCTATTATTAGAATTAATAAATTTACTGATGGGAGATCAATATTTTTTTCAATAGAACACACAGTAACATGAACCATAGTTTCCGTATACAGTTTTGGGATTAAATTTCCATATTTTGAGCCCAGGATTTTCCATTTGTTCCCAACACCCTGTATATGTATATGCCGTATCCTACAGGTTCTGGATCTATTTCCTTGATTGCAGCTTAATAATATACACATGGCATGCACAGATCCATTTCTGGATGTGGAAGTGACCCACAAAGATTTTACATGTTAATAAAATCTGGATTTATGGTAGATAGCCGAGCGCATTTTTGCATGAGCAATATGTGGGTGGCCGGATATCCTTTTTGGCTTGGGAAATTGTCTATGCAGCTTGCTTGGGTTAGGTATATGTTAGAGTCAGTCAGTATATAAAATTGTACATTGGCAATATAAATAAAAATATATCCAGAAGTGAAATACACCGGTTGCATATTTTAGAGAGAAATTTTTACCTATGTGAAGGAAATGGTTCAACCGGTAGGGCATATGATCCAAACTGGGGCAGTTAAATCAGATTAGTTTTTAAGATATGTCACAAAAGATTGTCATTTACTTAATTAGAAATAGTATTAGGAACAGTATGGGATCCAAAATTAGTATTGCTCCGAAAATATCTCGAGAAAAATTCAGATAGTTTATAAGACTCAGAGATCTGAACATTTTGTATAATTAATTTAAGACTTTCAAATGTTACTAGAATCCAAAGTTCGCGAAGTGCGAGTTGGATTCGAACCCAAATTGTTCCGCACCATCGTACAAGAATTGTGCACCTACTACAGTTAAAAAGAACGATATTTACAGCCATTTCTTATGATTGACCAAGCTAAGCTAACGTAAAGCCATTTATTAGAAGGAATTTTAGATAATGTTGATTTTGAGATAGTCGCTTTAATTGTTGCCTTTCACAAACAGTATGGCCGAAATCCTGCAGCAAAGGGTATTCTAATTTTTCCATACATATTTCACAAGCGGCACGCATTTCAGCAAGCTGGAATTTATATCGATTCCGTTGCCCTCCTCCCTCACGCCCCAGAATAAGGAGAAGCAGGCTGTTATGGGAGAAAACGGTTGAAGAAAAAGGAATGGAAGACAGCCATGCCTAATCTTGGTAGAGCCTTCTGGTGCTCGACATTTTGCAGCTCGTGACAGCAAATGACGACACACAGACGTAAAGAATAGAGAAAGGGACTGAGGTGAGCAGGGGGCTCGAGTTAGGCCCACACAAAACTGTCCCAGCAGGAAATGAACAATGGAATGCGGCAACGCAAAAAATATTATATACGAAGACACAAACTCGGGATTGAGAGACAGCTGGGTGAGGTATAGATTCTTCCTTTTATTATTCAAATATTTTTTTTTTTTGGAAATGAGAATTTTAATCAATCACGAAGAGAATTCCTCGGAGGTTTGTGTTTTATATTTATATGGAATGTGAATTCCCCCCGGTGAAACATTGAAGCGAAGGAAGGTAGAATATTCGGCTGGAACTGGTTAATAAAGTGCTTGAAGTATTTTCAAATATGGTCTGAGCTGAGATTATCTTGTGGCTCGAGAGCTGTTTAATTAGTTGAATTTGCCAACAGAAAGCTGCTTGATTTCATGAACAGAATAAAAATCTTATTACGCTGAAAATACATCGTGAGAGCTTAGAAAGGCTCGTAAATTATTCTAACTCTGATAAGATGTCATATAAATAATTAATTAAAACGACTGGTGTTTTTACTCACACGACGATAAGCGTTATAGCAGATGGTAAATAGCTGTGAGCAGAATCTTTGAGTAAAGTCTGATAACATTTTTTTTTAGCCGTTTTCGCACCACAGTCTTGAGCTCTAAACTTTTTTTCACTATTGCATAATAACTTGTGCAAGCGGAATGCCCAGTTTGTGTCACCGGCTAGTGACATCGATACACTACAATACAAAGCAAAATAATCGGTCTATCCTTTTTTCGAGATAATCTTGGCACAGAAAGACCGACAGACAGACAGATCATTGATTGAAAATATGTTTTTTTGAACATTACAAGGTAAACATCTTAAAAAATTGTTACAT
This sequence comes from Crioceris asparagi, assembly GCA_958507055.1. Classification (NCBI taxonomy): domain Eukaryota; kingdom Metazoa; phylum Arthropoda; class Insecta; order Coleoptera; family Chrysomelidae; genus Crioceris; species Crioceris asparagi. The sequence goes on from OY293826.1 coordinate 3,108,662, forward strand.
AACTACTTACAGTAGCGGTAGAAAAGTAAAACCAGATTTCAGATTAGATAATAATTCAATGGTAGAGTTTTTTTATATAAATCCACTGAAATCGAACGGGAGTTAATGACTTGAGATTATCCATTCTATCCCATATCCTGCAAAGTTCATCAAACCTCAAACAAATTAATTTCTATGCCATGTAATTTATTGAAGAGTTCTGAGAATGCGACCCTCATATCACGAACAAATCCAGACATAAGTAAGGTAACAGTAATACCGACTGAAATTGAATGTTTCTGTTATTTATTCCATCAGATGGATATAGATCATTGCAATCTTGAAATATTTTGAAGCACAAATTGTTCCTTCGTTTCATTTTGAAATTCCTTTAAATTCACTGTTTTTAATAAAGCATAAATATGTGCATTATGTATTCGATGATAGAACGAACAAACAAGGAAGAAATGGGAAAACCCAAGAGGTATGATAAATAAACTCAATATATTCAATTATTCTTTTATGGAGAAAGCGAAAGGCGAAGTTGAGTTTAATAAGAAATGTTGGGAAGGTATTTACTTTTTAAATATGATTTTATTCCCTACTCCATTAGATTTCTGGTTTGAGAAAACAATACAGTAATAAAATTATGGTGTTTTAAAATATGGTGTATTATAAAGGGACAGTTAAAAGGTCCAGCAGTTTTAAGAACGATTAGATTTAGTTTTCCAGACTCATACAAGATTGCACATGCAAGCTCAGAGATTTAAGTTTAATTTCCAGAACAAGATGTACTTGATGCACAAACGAGTTTATCTAGTAATATTTTCAACTGGCTAGTGGGATATGTATTTTGGGATCTAGAACCGATTTACTAGTGTAAAATTTGTGTCATATAAAATTTACTAGTGGTTAGGTGAATGCTGTATGTATTGAAGCAAACCATGGACCGAAACTGAAAAACCGAATAGATCAGCGATAAAATTTTTTGAAGGTCAACTATATTTTCTTACCATAGAACCTTCAAGGTAAAAAAATCTACTTAAACTCAAACTCAGGCGTATTCATAATCCAATTTTAGTTCAGTACTAGCTAGTATCGTATTAAAATAAAAACAAAACACTATCCTAACATAACACTGACATAAGAGTCATAAACCTAATTTAAGGTTAGGTTGGTTAGATTGCAGCACACAGTCTTATTTACGACCGTGGAATGAAGTTCTGTCGGTTGTGTGTTCTAGTTCTAAGACTCCGCACTTAATTTAGTAGCGTACTAAGTCGATTATGAATAGTATTTTTCTATTGATTTAATCTAATTTATTTACTCAAACATGACACCCATCCAGCGGGTTATTCTTAAAAGCCATAACAGCACAAAGCAATCATTTATTGGCCTGTGTCGTCTAAGTGGGGTCTAAACTCCCATATTTCCAATCACAGCTTAACGCATTCTCATTTCATAAATGCATTCTGCCGACATCTCTCTAAATAATAGAATTCATATTTATATACTCAGAGTAATATACAAACTCCACCCCATTATATCTATCAAATACAAATTCAATTACAATTAATATTTATTGATTTAGTCATGCATACATTTAATAATCCTGAGCTCAATATCGAAATGGATTTTCATTTTGGATTTTCTCATTATTGTAATGTACCCAAATACTAATACTAATATCTACTAGATACTCAGTCAAAGTAGCTCTAGCTTTTGTTTTATCATAATACACATATTTGTTTTGTAAATGAATATGCTTTCGAATTTGAAATTGTATAAGTGAACAAGTTGTGAGTGTGGGTTACAAAAATATGCCTAGGTACATTATTTTGCATCAATTATTTTGATTAAAGATAGCAGTTAAGTGTATATCTCGATAAAAGTATTCCGATTTGAAAGCTGGGGTTAGAACTTGTCTAAAATTATTTTCACTTTTGTCTCTAAGAAATATCTTAATCGTCCTACAAAATCACTATTGAGAAGAAAAACCTGTTGACTTGCCGAAAAATAGATAAAGTCAAAAATCCTCTTATGAACTAGATTAATCACACTAGGGACCTTGAAACGAAGATACATTATTAATTTAAGATTTAAAACAGAAGAAATACACAAATTACTTCCTAATGCGAAATTATTAGAAACGGGCTCAGAAATGTTCCTTGCCTGATCCCTTTACTTATTACCATTGAATTAAAAATCATGATATAAAATACTGTAATGAGTTCAATTCCCAAAACAAAATCTTTAACTGACTTCAACTATCCTGCTATGTAATTTTTGAGCATTATTCATAAACGGGAATACAATGTTCATTCATCATAAAGCGACTTTCAACGTACCTATACAATAATGTTGCTGTAACTTATTTCAAAATTCATCGCAACGCAAAGTTCAAAATTCACAGTGAGTGTGTTCTCTGCGCTAGCCGGCCGTAAAATTTCAACAATAACTTCAGAAATTATTACTCAATGCTCTCGTTATTGTTCATTTGTGTGGGGGTAGTTGACGGGTTGCATTTAAATTATATACCTACAGGAAATGAAAATGCTGACGACGGCTAAATGAACAAACGAGCGATTTCTTCCCTTGTATTACGTAACAACAAGTAATAATATTTCTGTAATACCAGAGTAAATTTTATTGTCGCTATTGTCGGCAAGACGATTTTGGTTTTAGTGACCTACAATTGGAGCCAGGTTGGATGGAATGATTTGAGGTTTTGAGATATTTCGAGGAAATAAAATACTGCAGCAATCAGCGGGCGTTAACCTCATAAAATGAATGATAAAAAGTAAGGTATCTTACGATTCAAAGAAGTTACTTTATATATTTTCAGAGCAGATGAAAAAAAACAAAAGTTTTTTTCTGAAAACGTTTCCAAGAATATAACGAAGAAAGTTACGCTTATCCATTGTTTGAATCATAAGTTCTGGTTTTGAAGAAGGCAAGCACTTACAGTTTTTTTCTTAAATTAAAAATGTTTGCGCAACTGTTGTATCTTATGAAGTTTTTCTTTAAAGCTCTAGTTCCATATAGGACAATATCATCGAAATTTTGTCTATTTTCTGGACTATATTTTGCTTCACACGTGCAGTAAAAATGATGGAGGTCATTTCATCATATACAAAAACGAAAATACATCTTGAATGGAGATACTAATTGAATACCAAATGTCACCATGATTAACAACCCTACTTACAGTATTACTACATAAATATATCTCCCGCTGGTTCCGGTATGATGAATCTTCATTGAATTTGCCAATAAATATGGCAATAAAAGCAACAAACACCATTGTCAATTTATTTGGGACACAGTATGTTATGTTTTGCTGCTGCTGCTGAATATTGCTTTCATCTAATGAATTACCATGTTTATTATCGTCCCTGCGCCACTTGCGTCCCAAAATTTGTAAATACAGGGTGTACAAAGTAGAGTTTGGATTAGCTATTTCTCAAGTTACTATTTTGAAAATAAACTTTTGGGATTTTCTCGTATAGATAAAAAAAATTGAGGTTGCGACTGGACTTTCGGTTCTACTCCTACCGACTCGCTTGTTTTGTTTGTTTGTTTGGTGTTTCATTCTTGAAGATTCGTTAACATACTGCTGAATTATTAATAATAACAGTTTTCGAGATATTGAAGTTTGAACAAATCTCAAAACACATAAATTTATTCCCTTAGTTCTTTAAAAATGTTGAATGATACCTTTTGAAAATATCTAAGACTATCAAAAATAATGATGAAATATGCTTATGAAACTCAATTTAATTTCATAGTAACGTTCAAAAATTAAAAACGGTGTATTTTCCGTATGTATATGTTCAAAATAATAACTTGAGTGGTATTCTAGAAACGGTTAATTCATGCTCTACGTAGTTCACCTTGTATATTATTTATGATAAAATTATCCGATATTTCAATTAATTTTCCTCGAACCGAATCAGCATATAGCCAGCCCTTCTCCCGCAGCCCTTCAATATTAGCAACAACAAGTTGAATGTGATCTATTATTCGTATTTAACGTAGTGTAAATCCCTCCCTTGAGCCGGTCAAATCCATTTATAATTTAAAATAAAAGGAAATATAGAAGATTTGCGCTCGAAGGCAATGATTTCACAAAATGACATTAATAATGCAATTGGTCCTATTCGGGTTGAAATAAGGGTGGTTAGAAAGCAGGAGGCATAACATGTTTTCGTGTGACGATGCTGCTCTGTTCACAGATGTTATGTTTTTGGAGTATTAATGTACTGGATGGACATACCCTACCCCGTATTTTGCAGTAAGCTTTAAGGGAAAGTGAATAATTTTCATTATTTTTTTCAGCATTTTAGTCAAGTTGAGTGGAGTGGAGATAGTTGCCCCCATGCTGTTATCAAATGCAGTTCTTCTCAAAAAACCAAAATTGACTATTTCCTACCCGAAATTTTTTGAATATTTTGCATAAAAATCCCAGGTCTGCCGTGGTTGTTGTTTTTAGAAGATTTTTTTGAGATATTGTGTTTGAGAAATTATTTTGTTTTTTATCACAAATTGTGGTTGATTTTTATTTTTATCGTTTTCTCTGAACGTCTGTCTGTCCGTACGTCGCACCATATTTCTCCCAATATACCTACTGAATGAAAAAGAATCAATTTTATATTTTGATTAGATTACGCGACTAGATCTTGGATTTATATATATAATACCTATATGTATTTACAATCTCGATTTTGGGAAATCATTTCGTGGTCAAATTATTGAATAAGTAGAATATTTTTTTCCGAGTGCATAATGTTATGTTTTATATGAACAATTCGTTATGAGAAATATATTTTTTAGTATTAAACATATATTTTAGACGATATTAAAGGAAATAATATACCAAAATCGACCATCCGCCTTTGTTCCAAAACTGCAGAGAGAATTAAAACTGAAGAACCTTCTCCACGTGAGCCCCACCAGCACTTGACCACCGTTTTGTTACTAGCACATGATTCGTAAAGCTTTTTATAAAAAAAATATTATTTTTTGATAAATAACTAAAAATAAGACATTTCGACACCTTTCCCGGCAAATTTATATAATTTAAAATTTTTGGTATAAACCCTTATCAATTACTTATGTAAAGTTGTTTAGTCTTATAGGATGGAATGTTTTTTATTTCAATTTGAAAGATGCCCTTATTTAAAATTTTGTTGAGAAACATTTATGTTTCCTAATTCTATTTCCTAAAATTTAGATATACTTAACTCACTTCTCGTGACTTGTCTACGGATAAACATGTTTTTGAAGAAATAAAAAAGACTCTTTTATACCATTAAAATATTAAAATGAATCATACAGAAGCCCATACAATTTTTACTTTCCTACGCTACTATAGGAGCTGTATAAGGAAAGTATTGTAATCGTGTGATAATTTCGGTATGGAGATTTTAACAAATGTTATCGTTTCAGAGTTTTCTAAGTCTAAAAAATATATTTTCAGCCATAGGTCCGTCTGTCTGTGACAGCATTATCTCGGGAACGGATCGGTGTATTTTGTTGCTTTCTTTTTTAATTTGTTTGGTACCAATATCACTCGCCGGTGGCACTGAATGAGAATCCTGAAGAAATTTTACATGTCCATTGTTTTTTGTCTTGATATGCTGAAAAAAATGAATGGTAGCACGATTTGACTCGAGGATTTCTATTCTACTACCGCTATTATCGTGGCTATGTAAGGAGAGTATTGTAATAGTGTAAAATTTTTCATTCACTGAAATTTGCCTGCGAGCGGTAGGAAAGTCGTGTGAGTGAACACACCAGATCTTTTTCAAGTAGAGTTACTCCAATTCTGTATTTTTGGCATTTTTCACGTTCGTGGATGTTCAAGAGCAATAATAAAATATAGGTTATCTGTTTCAATCTCAAACGTTGCCCAATCATAGAGTAAGAATTGATTGTAATCACCTGATTATCTGTCTCAATTGATTATAATATATTCATCACATACACTCTTCAGAATATTTGACATAAATAAACATAATATTGATAAATTCTATGGAGATTGTTTTTGTAATATAAGCGCTAACATCAAAATAACCTAGGACCATGTCATTTAAATAAATCAATGAAGCCATTCTATAATTAGTGACAATTCTTCCATCTAAATAACTTAATCCTGTTTGATACAACCCAATAGTAGATTTCGACATTCGAATTAGAAAGTGCTTTTGATTTTATGTTAAATTAAATCGGTGTATTGGATAACATTTAAAACGTTAAACGTTAGAACTTTTAGTTGCCAATCTTTTTTTGATCTTTTCCACCTTCCATATCGTATAAATACAATTTCCATTGCCTATGATTTACATCTATTCGAAAATGAATCAATTCCTTCGTATGCACTGTCCCCAAGGACTGGTCGAATCGAGATCCAATCTCCAATCTACCAGGCAGACTATACACATCCACACGTACCGGTGGCACATTTTGGAAAATTGCTTCCAAAACTCTTCTTGCGCTCTATCTCTCTCTCTCTCTCTCTTGACTCGAGACCAAAACTTTTTGCTCTTTTGCTCAATCATTTTTAGATCACGCCAAGCAGTTGCGTTGGAGAGCGTCAGTTGGCGAATAATATTTTTTTTATCTGTGCAGTTCTGTATTAGAACGTGCCAAAAGGGCATGAGTCAAGTAGTAGTGGAACACTAGCAAATTTCCTAGGCGTAAATCTCGTAGCCATCATCAGGGATTCGACGTGCTGGTGGCGGGAAGGGAGGGAGGAAAAGTTTAAGATGTACGACTTCGCTTGCTGCTATATGGAAGGACGAGAGGAGGAAGAAACTCCACAGCTGTGGCCAAAGTATCGACGAGGCAGAGCAGAGACTTTTTATTAGTTTCAAAATAATGGCCCTAATGCGCCCGGAATTCGATATAGGAAAATTGAAATATATATTATATAATATATCGTGTTATCGATGTCGGTATTGTTTTCGTTTTTGTTTTCGAGAATGGAAGAGTGCGTGAACAGCAATTCTGTAATAAATCAAGCACGACTGTAGTCAGTTGTTTGTAACAATAGAGCATGATGTGATTCGCGAAAAACCTGACAAAAAAGCCTCTGAAATTTTAGTTTTTACAACGATCATAAAGAAAATCATGCGCAGATTTTTTTCACATTTTTAATGACTTCTCTACCAAAGTAACAACCTAAAATTAGTCATAGAACTTAGTATTTACAGAGTAGAATAGATAAGATTTGGGTACTTCGTTAAATTTTGTGCCAGTACCTTTTTATTAAGGTTTTCTGATCCACTACAGTATCAATCGAGTGTCACTATTAAACTATGACTAAAATATAATTTAAACATTTTTTTATATTATAAAAAACACGGGCGCCACTTATCTGCCCGGCACAAAACTTTTTATCTCTCTCAAATTATCTCAATCAGTGTTCCACAAGGGTATATTTGGGACCCAGATTTGATTATTATTCTATTAAAAATAAGGAAGCTAGGTTAATAGAAACAAAAATTAATGAAAAACAATGCCATAAACATATTTACTGACTTCCATAATATCAATTTATGATGAAATAGAGTTTTTTGGCAACTATGTTAAGTGTATCTACCGATTTGGAAAAAATCCTGTAGATTCGATCTTACCTTTTTTTTTTTCTCAAATTATCTCAATCGGTGTTCCACAAGGGTATATTTGACATCCAGATTTTATAATTATATTATTAAAAATAAGGAAGCTAAGTTAATAGGCCAATTAAAAGCTCAAAACTCTATCATTTTTATATAATTTCTTTCTGTTTGCTTACCTTAAACAGTTAATAAAACTCGCGATGATCTTTTGCTTTATACTATTATCTTGTAACATCATTTATTTCGATTTGCAGATGTTCTCTGCTTGTTGATGATAGCTCTTTTTTTCCTTAATTTTTGCATAAAAATTTGTTAACGTTTTTGCTTTATTTGAGCTCCAAAATTTTTAGAATAAGGTCAATCATTTATGATGAAATCGAGTTTTTCGACAACGATGTCAAGTGTATCTACCGATTTGGAGAAAATCCTGTAGATCCGATCCGACCAAAATATGTTTGACTTCGTGGCAATCGTGATCATATATCATCTTATAAGCCCTACAAAAATGAATTACTTAGTGAAAGAAGAAAAAAGTTTACAAAATCTAATGAATTTTACGAAAATACACAGAACGAGAAATTTGGAAAATCATGGTTTCGCATTTCTTATAATCAAAAAGAATATATAAAAAGATATATAATAATTGAAAATCCGCCAAGTGCGAGTTGTGCTCGCACACGAGTGGTTCCGTACTATTGTAACGGATGGATGAATGGATGGACATGGTATTTGTTATTGCGGTAAAAGAAATACAAGGTCAAGTCTCTATCTTTAACGGTTTATGAGATATAGCCTGCTCACAGATGTACCGACGGACGGATTTAGTATTGGATTTTATAGCAAAAACAGTCATAACGGCTCTCTACCTCTTAAAGTTCATGAGATAGAGCCCGCTGACAGACGGACGGTACCTAATAAGCTGTCGTTTTCACACTTTTGTGTACTGAACCCAAAAAACAAATAGTTTCTTTACAAAATTAAACATTTTGTGTTTTGCATTGTAAAAATATTTTCTGTTCGTGAGTCGTTTCCAATTATTATTTGAATGTTTGCGCTCATTTTCGGCCTGACAACATAAACTTGAACTTGAAAAACCTGAATATTCATATTCATTTTCCGATTGACAAAACACAAAAACTTTTCATATTTATTTTGGCAGCATAATCCATATATAACCGCCAGCAATCAAATTTAATTTATATCATCCCCATAAAACGACGGATGGCATCACACAATCACATATTCACAGCGAGATTGATATCGAAAATTCGGGATGAAACTTTGGCGCAAACTGATTAAAAATTCATTGGAAAAGTTTTAGGGCATATAATATCTCGCTCACTTTCTGCCCAATATCTTTCTATTTTTTTTATTTTTTTTGTGGATAGATTTGAATATGTATAATGTTGTACCTAACTTTTTTTTTATATAATATGTTTTGGTTTAAATGTTAGGGCAATAATAAATCAGGATCTGAAAACTGCCAAAGGCGGTTGAGAATTTAAAGATAAGCAATAGAGCAGGAGAGAGTTTGGGGAATTATCTCGAGTTAAGAGTTGAACACGATATGAGAGTATGTCTGATGTAAGTTTGCAAGTTTAGCTTGTTTTAGATTTGCCTGTTCTCATCTATCCACACTGGTAATAGGATGGAAGAAACACTTGCTATGTAATACAAGGAATACACGATACTTACCGACCTCTTAAATGTTCGGCATGAGTCTTACCTGAAACAAAAACATTCAGTTAATTTAAATGCAATCATTGAACATTTAAAATAAACAAACTATTATGAATATTGGAATTATCAGATTCACATTCAAAATTCTTTATTAGAAATCAGTGCTGAAGAACCGAAAAACTGGCTAAATTAATATTGAAATTGAATTGCGGTTTGAATCACAAACATTTCAAAATAAAAACGTTGGTCTAATTTTATTGATGTAGGTATTATTTCAATTTAAATACCTTGAATGATCCTTATTGAAATGGTCTAGCAGGACATGTGTCTTGTCAAGAGTTAAGAAAACGTGTTGAATCAGTTGAAGCCTCTACGACGCCATCTGTGATAGAGCCAATTTGTCATTGACTCTATCGTGACTGTTCCCATAGAGATCAAACACAACAACTACAAAAGTAGGTAGTAATAAACAATAAGCGGCTAGATAATATTAAAGAATTCAAATATCTCTTGCAAGTTAAATAATCCGCGCACAATATTAACTATTATAATCATCGTAGCATCATCATATTAGTGGAAAACACGCAAAGATGCAATTAAAAATAATTGTGTACACTTGAGAAACTTAACAGCTTGAAAGTAAATTTATAAATAAAGGCCCATTTGAGATGCGACATAGATATAGCAAGAAGAAGAAGCACCGTCGCATGCTTATATACAGGGTGTTAGGGAATGGTATGAGGAAAATTTTATGTCATATTCTACATCTAAAAATATGAAAAAAGTTCTTATAAATATGAAATCAGAAATGCTCCGTTTTTATGATATGGTTCAAACTTCTCCGTCTTTGAATGTACAGCATTTATCAATAACGCGTTGAGTTATTGAAGTAAGTTTTGGTTCACATAAAGGTATAAATGAAAGTCACATTTACATGTACAAAATTATTTTCTAAAGCACTTGCGTCAGAGGTGTTCGGGCCGAAGAGTCTTTGTGTTTAACAAAAAGATATTTACGACTCTGGTTTTGGCAAAAACTACTGTCATTTTCTTAAACTGACATTAATTCTGCTTATGAAGTATTTTTTGTACTTTCTCGTTCTCACGTATCGTTTTCTAAATAATAAATATTTTATTATTCAGTGCAATACTAACATTGGAATGCTTTATTTAAATTTTATTATTATATTTGTACCTACTAGTTTTTTAAGAAATTAAATATTAAATAATTTCCCAAAGCTTCCATTAAATTGCTAGGATCTAAAGTAAACTTAAAAAAACGGAAAGGCTTGAACGAAAACGGAGCATTTCCGGACCAATGTTTGCATGAACTTTTTTTTATATTTTTAGATGTAGAATCTGGCATTATATTTTCCTTACACAATTCTATAACACCCTGTAGATAGGTTTGTTGATATATTGTGTGTCCAATTCAGTCGGCACCATATGATTTTTTTTTCATAATTCGTTTTATCAAAATAAAAGTTATTTTTGGTAAAAAACTCTGCGTGGCCTAAAACGCAAAATAAATAAAATCGATTTTTTTCAAATCGTATATCAGGTTTGTAACTTTATTTTTCACAATATTGATAACCTTTATTGAGAAATACTGATCATAATTTAAAATTGATTTCTTACTTAGGTATTATCAAGAAAAAATTTCTTCATAAAATGTATTATAAAAAATGCACTTGGTACTGCCTTAATTGGGCACTCTGTATATGGGACTAGCCGACAATTTTATTTCAAGTTCATCTGGCAATTACCAAGAAAATTAATTAATCTCAACTGATTACGTGAAATCACCTTATGAATATCATAATTTTCATATCTATGCTACCTTGAAATTAGTTTAATCTTTTCTATTTTCTTGATATCACAATCCCAAAATCACATTGTCTGTAAATGTGTTCAGAAAAAAAACTCATTTATGTGAGATCGAGTGTAGTAAAAAATTTAAGGGAATCAACTACAAATCAATCTAATATTGATAAATTTGACAGTTTATTCATAATAAACTCACAGAACTAACAGGCTTGCTTCGATCAAATTTATATTTCCCAGTATGTTATAATTTATAACTTATAACAATAATAACATTTTATTTGGGTGCAAATTTTCCCAAGAACTGGATTATTTTGGAGGGAAAATTCAAAGATAACTTCAAACAACAAATGATGGTGATGTTGAATACGGCTTTAAGAGTGTTAGCGACCTCTGACGTATACATGTTTGAAACAAATATACCAACGGAGTACTCTTTCGTACTGTGCAGAATGTGATTATTTGTCACTGCTTTCCTCGAGGCGGCCACTGCATAGCTCCGTCAAATTTTATAACTACTTAGCACTAACCACTACGCCAGTGTGATCACATAGCTACTTAACTTTTGAAAATATTTGACACATACATCAACGACCCTGTATTTAAGCTATAATGTGGTATTATGGCATGGCGACTCCTCTCCAAAGCTCACTTCGTTCGCTCTTTGTATAATAACAACAACCCACCACCACCGCGACTGCGACGATCGTTTTGTAACAGCAATTTAGCGGCATCTCACAAAGAGTTTATATTGCCAACATAGGCGTGAAATCCAATTACACACAAATTAGCATCCACCATCCAGGCTCTTCCGTCTTTAATGGATACATATATACATGTACAGGGAGATTCACGGCCCACGGTACATCGAACGTTTAAATATCGGCGTATCAACTCACCTGTGATGTGATACGATCGATTACTTAAATGGACTGTATCATTATTTCTTAAGTGTGGTTATTTTTTTAGAGTTAGGGGTTTCGAGAAATTAGTTTTGTCGAAAACATTGCTTCATGTTTTCTTCACCCTTCAATTTATATTCTCTTGGCACTTATAAATTCATTTACATCTGACGTCCAAGTGAGTTGGGGAGTCTTCAGTAGCGTCCTGATCCGGCTTCTGTGTCAGATAATTGGTCCTTCAATGATCTCATTAACAATCGAATCCGTACCACCAATTGTTTTTTGAATAGGTTCAAACTTATAAGCTATCTTCCACATAGATGTTTTGCATTTATTAGAAGTTGTAAAATGATTTTAAAGTCGCAAAAACTTGTGCCCATACATTTTTTCTAAATCGAGTTTTAATTTCATCTTTCATATTTTTTTGCAATAATTTGATCCCAGTGACCAGATATACAATTCAATACAAAGAAATATCTGGAGTAGGTACTGATTTCTAACGAGTAAATAAAGTCATTTTATGAGAAGAAACCCTTAAATAACTACTTACTTTCTCTATGTCATTAATATTTGAGAATTAAAATAGTACTCAATTACATTAAAAGATAGATGAATCACCCTGTAGATATCTGCCAGCAATTCTGCTGGCTCGTTTGCGGCATAAGGCACTATCTAACTACTGGCTATATTATGATGATAATTATCAGATGCTCAGAAGCTTTATATAATTTGATTTTTCATCGGTGCCAATTTAGGAAGCGATTTTCCAGCCCGCGGCGCAAAAGCCTTGTGAAATTATATTATTATTTTATCAAAAAGGTGCTATAAGCTGCAAGAGAGTAGGAGAGAGAGAGAGACGATTGATTGGGTAATTTGATGGCTGATCCATTGGAAACTGGTTTGAAAAGTCGTCGGTTTGATTGGTAGGGATGAAATATGTATATATCGTTTTGAGATAGAAAAGCGGGATTTTGAAGCTGAATACGTAAAAATGATATAGGATGTTAAAAAGAGAGTGGTTTAGAATATAACAGGACCTGCTCTAATGAAAACTCTTTAATCGATAGCTCTGTTGTATTACGATAAAGTTGTTTTTAGTAGCTAAATTAGGCCACGTTGAAAGAAATGGGTGATGATGATGAAGAAAAGGAAATGATGGGAAAATTCATTTATGCAAACTAATTCAGTTATAACAAACCTAGACACAAACTTTTAACAACTTCATTTCAATATTTTATATAATAATTCTGGCTCTGGCTTACGACGATTCATACTATCAGTAAGGTTATGGACAGCAATTTGAATATTTTGCCATTACTCCTGAAGGGCTTTAGATACGTCACTCTTTTACAGTGGCAGGAGCTAGTTCGCCATCTGAAATTCGTTTAGGAAGCATGCCAAACACATGCTCTATGTGGCTGAGATCAGGTGAACCCGCTGGCCACTTCATTCTGTTGTTGCCGAACTTTCGGGAGAATAACAACGCGGGAAGCGATCTTGCCAAAACTTAATATTACTCAATTAGTCTCTAAGTGACAAGTTCATTTGGCTATAGAAAAATTGGGGTAACAGTAAAAAAATAATATGAGAATTCAAATCTTATCAATTATTAGCTTGTTATATTTTTTTTTGTCTCCTGAGTGTAGAAGGTGAAACTTCAATTATTAATCATTTTATCCGCATAAGTTATTAAAATTGAAAAGTGTTAGTTGTGTCGGTTTTAACCTGATAAACAGAACACCACAAATTGATAAACTTGATCAGATATTTGACATTAATTAAACAATATGTATATTCGAAATTAGAATGATGTCAAATAATTGGATACCTTTTATAAAATAATTGTTACGAGCAAAAAGCACTAATTGATATATGAATTATTATAGAAAATAGGTGCCATAATTAATATTCAATTCAGTTGAGCTTATAATTACAAAAAAATTAATAATTTAGGAATATAACCGTATGCTGTGTGATTATATTCAAAATATAATAATCCAGCTGTGACTAGTAATCCTGTAAGGATTTCAGAATTGAAATTACAATGGTCTAATTATAGAAGATATAGAAAATGTTTATTTTGGCCCACGAACCAAACGGAGGAGATATATAATTCGAGTGTTTGTTTGCATGTACTTTTATCATGTATGTTCGCGCCTTATAAACAGTAAACATGCTATCTCATGTTTTTTTTTTCATTTGATAGAGGACTATTGAGAATTGGTCACATAGAAACAAAATCTACATTCAACAATTCTTGAAGGGGGCAAATTTTCTCGAAGATCGAAAATCTGAGACGGCAGAATCAAAGATGATGATCATATCCGGAAACGTTTAAATTTTATCAAAAGCGTTACGGTTTTATATGGAACGCCTTTTTACTCTTTAATGTAAATATTTATTTGTAACATCCGAATTAACAAACCGCAAAATGAAGATAAAATTTTAAATCAAACATTAAGTGCGACTGAATATCTAAGTTTATTTTAAAATATTTATTTGAATTCTTCGTTTGTTTAATTTTCGTGTGCACGGTTAGAACTTTATATTTCTACAAATTTGATCAATTTGTTTTATTATGATTATTATGAAATATAAGTTATGAATTTCAAAGTTTGTTTGTGTTGATGAATTTCGAAGATTGTTTCAAAATGTTACTTTAATTAAACAGTTTCAATACTATTGGTTTGCACATTTGTAAGTTTAAATTAAATCTTTATCGATTTATAGATTCTGTTTCATTAAAATGTTTCCGATTATTTTTATTGGATTTTAAAGTTTGTCTGAAAAACAAAACAAACGTTTTGATTTGGTGCGGTAAACTACGGAACTAGCCACTATACCCAGCACAATCGGACAGAAACCAATCGCAGCGCCCAACTAAAATGTATGTTTCGTTATTCAAACAAATTTTAAAATTCAACAGAAACAAAATAATCTATATGCAGAAAGGTATGTTAATGAAACTAACAAAATATATCTGCAAACATTTAAACTTACTAAATGTGCAAACGAAATTTGGTCAAACTAAAAATTAGGAGTAACATTTTGAAACTATCTTTAGAATTCAACACCACAAACAAACTTGGAAATTCATAAGTTATATTTTATAAAAATCGTATTCACAAAATGAACTGAATAAATCCGTAGAGATTTCGACTTTTGAAAATGGATTATTCTATTTTCGGTGAATTTCAAAGTTTGTTTGAAAAACGAAACATTTTAATTGGGCGTTGCAATCTGTCCGATTGTGCTGGGTTGCTAGTTCCGTAGTTCACCGCACCAAATTAAAACGTTTGTTTCTTTTTTCAGACAAACTTTAAAATTCAATAAAGATAATCAGAAACATTTTAATGAAACAAAGTCAATAAACTGACACAGATTTAATTTAAAGTTGAAAATGTGCAAACCAATATGATTGAAACTTTTTAATAGAATTAATATTTCGAAACAAACTTCGAAATTCATCAACACAAACAAACTTTTAAATTTATGACTTATATTTTATAATAAACATAATAATAGAACAAACTGATTAAATTCGTAGAAATATAAAGTTCTAACCGTGCACACGAGAATTAAACAAACGAAGAATTCAAATAAATATTTTAAAACAAACTTAAAAATTCAGCCGCAGCTTATATTTGATTTAAAATTTTATCTTCATTATGCGGTTTGTTAATTTGGATATTACAAATAAATATTTACATTAAAGAATAAAAAGGCGTTCCATAGTTTTCGCGTTACAGCAATGGTATATGTGTATTTCCGCTACTTGGAGAAGCCACTTTTTTCAAAAACGGAACATATCGGACGGCCAAATTAAGAAAGAGATTATATGTAGCAATATTTCAATTTTCCAAAAAAAAAGTTACGGTTTTCGAGTTACAGCAGTGGTAAAGTCTGAAATATGTGTATTTCCGCCGCGGTGTTTTGAGATCTCCAAATAATAACAAGTACACGCAAATAATATACATGGGTACTAGGATAAGTACTATATTCTTTGGTGAACGTTCTACGATTTTTATGACTAATGTTACACTCAAAAGTATAATCTATATATATATATATATATATATATATATATATATATATATATATATATATATATATATAAAAATGAATCGCCAAATGCGTTGCTAAGCGCAAAATTCGTGGACGCCTCAACCAATTCGGATAATTTTTGTTTTAGTATTTTAGTTAAGGCATAAGTAAGGTTCTTATGAAGAGAAAAATCCCAAAAATTGCAAGGGAAATAGGGAAAACACCACTTTTCCCATACGCTTTCTTAGTGTGGTGTCAGATGTGTAATACACGTCAAGAACCATTATCCAAAGAATACGTATATTATCTGGAACAATGAGCCTTTTTCCTGAGAAGAGTGTGGCCTTTAGGTACGAGAGGGCAGCACTTCTGGTAGGGACAGAGACAAATATAAAACTTACTCCATCTAACACTGTGGAAATATAGGTGATAAAAGTAAATTATTTAAAATAATCAAGCAAGTGGAAAAATATCGTGTACCATAAAGCATACATGTACAAAAGCAGGAAGTTATTTTTGTAAGTAATCGTCATTTAAAATTGAGATAATAAATTAATAATTAAAGTGGTTACTCTGAAATTCGTTTTATTTATTCATATTTTCTATTGGACTTGCACATGGCCAATAACCAACATAACTATTTATTTCAAATCTCATATATCTCTACAATTATTACTGCTACGATAGCAACGCGCCGGGTACTGCTAGTATAATATATAAATGAATATTTTTTACTAAAAATTGGACAGACTTTATCAGTTGATTGATGGAAAATACGAAATAATATCAATTCCATTGGTGCTGGTACTTTAGAAGTTTGTGCCAAAAGTCTTCTATCTAACTACAATTGCACAACTTCTAAAGTACCAGCACCAACAGAATTGATATTATTTTGTATCTTTCAGTGCACCAATTAATAGAGTTGGACTTTGGAGTTTTGGTAAAATATATTTATTAACGGAAATATACTACAAATTGTAAAAGAAGCATAGGTACTTGAATTAAATTTTATATTATGTACATGCAAACTTAATCTTGAACCATTTAACACTACCATAATATCATTGTTGTACCAGTAGTCCTCAAGCATCTCATCATAGTCATCAATTAACAGCTCACAAACGACCGCCAACTATACCTAATACCTATGTATACTTACGCTTATCTTCGTATCACTTTTGCCTCAACGTAAATTCGTTACAAGCCCGTCATCATGTGCATACATATATAAATATGTCTGCTTCTTTTCTTGGAAGACACACTCGAATTTGTCAGCGACCCATTTACTACGTACGACCCGAAGGGTGGCATTAGTACGTCGAGAAAAAGTGACAGTGTGTGTTGTGTTGTTTATGTATTATAATAATGTAGTATACAAAGATACAACAAACACGTCAACAAGTCCAAAAGAAGAAGAAGAAGAAGAAAAAAAACACTCTGAAAAATTTGTAACCACATCCATCAAACTCTTGCTCCTTCCTTCTCTCACTTGCCTCTCGTTGTTATCTTGCAGCCGATTTATGACGATGATGTGTTTTCACGAAATGTTCTAGCTGTCATTCAAGTCTATCTGTTCTTGTTGCTAGCAGCTATGACACCACCCTCTCTACGGTCTGGTCTGGTGTACCTATCCCTTTCGGTTTTTTTTTTCGCTTCTCTTGGAGGTAGTTATATGAAGTGTTTAGATTAGAGGTTATGATGTATATTGTGTATATGTGTGTGGTGTTTTTTTCAAAGAGGCATATCTTCACAGTCATCAAGAGTGCGCATATGTTTGGAAGTGTTGAGGAGCGCCATTTGTTACAGTTGAAGTAGCTCTTTCAGAATATTTAGCTATTATGTTAATTGCAAGGAAATTTTACTGTCACTCAGGTTGATTTACATATGATACGTACCTAATGAAAATGGATTTCTTTTATCTGAATCTTGTTTACCACTGATTGATTATTTTCATAATTTTGTATTTTTGATCTTTCCTGCATTTATATGCAATTTTTTGTTTGAGAGAAATAATCTTCAATAATAGCCAAAACAGCTGTCAAGCGTTAGCTTACTTTATAGAACTCGCAAACTCAATAACTATTTTTGACCGACGAATTCCGAACGGAGGAGGTATACAATTCGACTGTGTGATTTTTTTTATATAGTAATCATACATTGATTTTGATGATTTTTGATTCATTTGAAAGAGGAGAAATTGTCCCATATTCGTAAAAACGCAAATCCGAAATCCTCTTCCTTCCGAAAACCACCCCCGAGGTGGTTGGAGGGTGCAAATTTTCTCAAAAATCGCAAATCTGAGGTGGTATGATTAAAGATAGGACAATATCCGGAAACGTTTAAATTAATTAAATTAAATTTTTCGAAAGAGTTACGGTTTTCGAGTAAGAGGCTTGTTAAATTCTCAAATATGTGTATTTTTGCTATGTGGAGAGGGCGATTTCTTTCGAAAATTTAAACTCTGTGGATCCTTAATTTTCCTAATCCTAAACTTAATTATTTGTAGCAACATTTATAATGATTTTTTTCCCTTAGAGTTACGGTTTTCGAGTAAAATACTTATACGTATTTCCGCAGCGATGCTTTGAGATCTCAATAACAAAAACTACAAGTAAAAAATATACGTGGATAATAGGATGAGTACTATCTTCATTAGTATTAGTGAACGTTCAACGATTTTCGTGACTAACGTTACATTCAAAAGGGTGAAATAAATATTTTTTACAAAAAATTAGACCTACGTTATCAGTTGGTCCACTGAAAAGTAAAAAATAATAATAATTCTATTGGTGCTGGTACTTTTGAAGTTGTGCAGTTGCAGTTAGATTGAAAACTTTTGGCTCCAACTTCACAAGTACCTACCAGCACCAATAGAATTAATATTATTTTGTACTTTTCAGTGCACCAACTGATAACGTCGGTCCAATTTTTTGTAAATAATATTTATTTCACGTTTTTGAGTGTTTCATTTGCACGAAAATCGTTGAACGTTCACCATTATCCACGTATGTTTTGTTTGTTTCGAAAGAAATTACCTCTTCCACATAATGAAAATGCACATATTTCATATTTTAAGATCGCAAAAACTTGAAAACCGTAGCTTTTTGAAAAAATGTTATTTAAACGTTTCCGGATATTTTGGTATATTTAACTCTGCCATCTCAGATTTTTGATTTTCGAGAAAATTTGCCCCTCCACCCCCTTTTGGCGAGTTTTTCGGAGGGAAGGATACTTCGGATTTGTGATTTTATGAATATGTGACCATTTCTTAAGACTCCTCTTTCAAATGAATCAAAAATCATCAAAAACAGAGCCAAAAAAAGCAGACAGTCGAAATGTAATCTCCTCCTTTCGGGTTTCTTCGGCCAAAAAAGTAACCTTAGAATCAAATTATATATTTACCTCCTTCTTCGAATAAAGTCACTCAAAAATGAGTTGATGCATTTACTAAAAAGAGCGCGAAAAACAGATTTCTGACCTTTGTAGAGATCGTACCGTGCTTTGAAAATAATATATAAACTTTTTGACGTTGTATCCTTTGAATCAAGTAAATTAAATGCGTAAAAACATCTCAATTTCATAATTTATACAAAAATAATGTCAAATCATCCTCTAATCTTCCTTGGTGGGAAGAATGGTCTCCTAATGTGAGAAGTATTTCTTGTTATCGGCCGCCTCCAACCAACTAACTGATGATTGACTGACTTACAATGGCCGCCTAATTAATGCTATATATGTAGTAGTTATCTCCCCCCAAATATCCTGTGGTTGCAACGATAAGGTTCTCTCTAGACTTTGTGTGTGTAACCCTGAAATCACTTTGGATGTGACCCCAGAATCGATTGATTCACAGAGATTGGATGGATGAACATTCCCAGGACAGTTTGACGAAATTTGACGTAGTAGCTTAAAAGGATCTAATTTGATTCAATGGACAAATCGTCAAACAACACAAAAGTAAAAAAACCGTCACTGTATAATTATTTATGCTGGAATACATAATAAAGAAAACAAACCAAAATCAACAAAATGATTTTTGAAGTTTGGATATAAATTTTTTGACTGAACCTAACTGTCCCCATCTTTTTTAGAAACTATTCTTGCCATATAACAAACATTTAAAGAAACATAGCAGATACTTATCGTTGGAATCGTGAGTTATGGGATTGAGTTTAAAAAAATAATAGTCAAACTGGTCTAGCTTCATTGAGTCTACCAGCAGAACTAATTTAATTTTTATTAATACCTATAGATTTATCATTTCATTACCTGTTAAATGTGCCATTAAAATCCTTAATCACTGATGACGTATCTTCATCTTTCATCGCCTTTCATTCAAGTAAAAGAACATTGTAATTACAATTATTGAGCAGTGCTCAAAAATGCTATAATCATAAATTCCATTGTGCTCCAACTAGCACTTCTTTACGACAATCGCAAGATTAAGGTTTCTCGATAATAATATATCATAGTATAAAACAGCTTCTGTACAACGATATACATCGTAAGTATGGCGTCGTGTAGTCATCGTAGTATGCGTTTGATGTATAAAATTTACAACCGGCGTCTCCCCTAATTCCAATAAACAATATGTCGTGGTGTTATGGTGGTGGTTGGTACATATAAATCTACCCATAACTTAAGGGAAGCCATTAAGTCATCCATATTTTATGCGATGTGTAAATGAGGTGGCGCTTCAAGGTACAGCTGAATTGCCTCTGCCAAAAATTATCACCACGACTAAAGTTTCATAAACAATATTTTATAGTCGGAGTTGAGAAAAGATTATCGATTTTGATCACTTAATAATTTTGGAGGTATTGATCTGTACAAATCATAAAACACTCTTAAGGAAAATTTATGGAATCTAGTCAATTAAAAATCAAAAATTTGCTTTCTAAGAACGAAGTAATTGTAAGGCATTCAATATTTTTATATAACACCAAATTTTAAGGCCTGTAGAGTCGAATAAAACGATTTGTGGCCTGTCTGGTTGTATAAACAAATACGGAAGAATAAATTAAAAACTGATCATTCATTTATTTTAAACGATCTTCTCACTGCGCAGACGCAGCCTCCTATAAGAAGAATAGAACCATGTTAAGTTAAACTTACATAAAGGCGACTTTATACAGCAAATAAAATAAAATAAGAAACAAACTAAGATAAAATTAGAAATTTGAATAGGCTCATTTTTATGAGAGAGTTTATAAATGAAATAAACTAAATCAAGAAATAAAAATAAGAACTAGAGATGGTCAACTTTCATCTTTATCTCTTATTTCATTTTATTTTGATGGGAAATTGATAATACGCATGACCGAGCACCAGAGAGCACTTAAATTTCACACAACATAAAAGTTTTTGTCAAAAAGCTGTAATTTGATTGGTTCATTCTTATTTTATTTTAGTCATTTGTATAAACCAATCTTTTTTGCCCTTATTCTTATTTAATTTGTCTCTTATTTTATTTTGTTTAATGTAAAATCACCTTTAGTCATGAGGGCAAAACATTCGAAACTTAAATCGAGATGTTTCAAAGGTGGGGTTAATTTATTCAATCATGAATAAAATGTAATTATTATTTATAAACAATTTATAATAATAGCACTAGAAAAATCAAACCACATAGGTCTTCATATTCGTAAAGTTTGTATGTATATCCACTGGAATATTCTGCAAAGTATAATTTTCAAGGATAAAATTTCGATCTTTTTGACATTAGTTTCTTCTGTGATCTCTTCTATGAAACTGCTCTGTTGTTGGGTTTTGGCTGGAGAAAAACTTTGTGTTTGAAGCTAGTTTTCTTTTGATTAAAATTTAAAGTCGTCGTCTATTTGAGGCAATCAGGCAATTTTTAAAAAATGTTGCTCGTTTTTTCTTTGATCAAGTTTAACATTTATATCTGTCTGTCTGTTTGAGCAATCAAGCGCTCAAACGGAAGATCCAAGTTCTAGATTTAACTCTTTAGAGGTTTCTTCTTTTCTTGGGGGTTTCTATTTTCTCAATTTAATCAAATGGCGATGAAGAATGTCATTTGTTAAAGTAATCATCTGTGGTCATACGAACATCTCTGTCCCCCATTATACAGAATTTGTACAATTTATTCAAGCTGATATATTCGATATCTAATAATAATATTAAATATATGCATATGAATGTATTCTGCATAGCGAAAAGTTAATTTATTGATTACATTATGGCTTTCGTTATTGTCAATATTATCAATGCGATCATTAAAACAGATAATAATTCAATTAAAAGGAATTAGTTAAATATAATTGCTTTCCAGAAATTATCAATTATGAATATAATATATAATATGATGATGATGTATTGTTTGTACGAGAAAATTTAATTGGTTAAATGGATTAATAGCTATATTTATTCATAGAGGGTTTCGATATTTTCATTTGATATGTAGAAGAATATATTTTATGGAAATGGAACAACTACAATAATTCTATTCAAATTTGTAGATTATGGTATCATTATAAATACACAATATCAATTTCACAATAGAACAAACAGTACATGACCTTTTTATAGATTCCCGATAGGCATATGTAGACGTCTGGTCTGGAACGCGATGGCGAGGCTGTCCCAAAATAATCCAGATAACTAAAGTCATGCATCAAACGTATGAGTAAATAATGACGTATCCAGCAGTTTACGACTAAAAGTTAATGAAGACGAAATACATGGGCATATATAGGACATCGAAAATCCAAATATCTAAAACCATTATCAGACCAGACATATGGATGCAAAACGTGGAAAATGACCAGAGCCAATGAGTCGATAACTGACCAATATCGTACAAGAACAGTTGCCAAAATACAAAAGCTCAACAATGATTGTTCAAGAGATCAAATCTCAAGGACTAAGATGGGCTGGTTACGTACAAAGTTTTCATGATAAAAGATTTGTTAGACTGGCGTGGGGATGTCCCGATAGGTGGAAGACCACTTGGGCGTGCCAGAATGCATTGGAGCTTCAAAATGCTGGAGGAAATTTGTGCAGTAAGCCAAGATCCCAGTCAGGGCTGTAGTGCTACATGGAAAATAATAATTTATTTTTCAATTTCCATTAAAACCAGACTTGGAAAGAAAACATTCGAGACGAAAATCCATACAAAGACATATTCCTCAAAACCGTGATTCGTATTCGTAATAAAACTAGATCAGCCTAGTTTAGTATGATACTAAAACTATCACGTATGATATTAACGTTAACATAATAATTAAAAAACTAAAATGGTATCGAACTTAGAGTCTCTTATGAATTCGTTTAAATATTTTGGAAATTCGGACCCATTAAAATTACTTTCTACTGAGAAGAAGTGTAAAAATGTCCGTATCCCACAGACCTCTATCAAATTATGATTATCAGTTCTATTGATAGAGCGGGCTAATGAAATCAGTAATAGTAATCATCGACAACAATTACAGTGGGATACGGACATAAAGGGCGTATATCTGACAATCGTGACTTCCCAACCAGAGCATAGACCTCAAGAGTCTAAACCCTACCTACCAGGATTTTTACCTTTTTGCTGTAGGTTATGTAGGATATAGGATTATTTTTTGCATCTTATGTTTAATTTAAGAAAATATTTAGACGTTGAGCCAACCGTTAACTTCGTAGTTATCAAAATAGTAAAGTACTGTTTGTTTATACTTGATTCTTATAATCATATAAAGTTTCAACACCTGTTTGGACGAAGATGCCCCGTTGCCTGTGAAAATTGCTACAAATGCAGGGCAGTTAACATATTCGATTTTGCGTCAATACGTTTAATTATTCTCATCAGATATTTATTTCAACAAATTATCACACAAGGCTGTTAACAGGCTCATAAAGAAAAAAATTATAACTTTCAGCTGTCGCATAAAAATAAAATATAAAGCTTTCCAACGCCCGGCTTGGGTTTTTATAGTTCACAACTTTATTTTCGTTTATTTTTTTTTCTAATTTATTTTGTCTTTTCCATTTTATTCATTCCAACGAAATAAAAGCGGGGAATTCCCCGAGAAATTTCACACACCTAACAGACTATTAAGAGATTCATGTTTTAGCGTGTGTAAAGCAGATTGGTAGGTACAGTGGCACACAATTATTACAATCTGGGGACCAATTCCATTTACAGCTGCACATGCGGACCTAGCCGCGTAGAAACAGAGGTATTATATACCCACCTACCTATAGTGGCAACTCGGGTTGTAAAACAGCGGCGTAGATATGAAATTCAAGGACAGAAATGTATTATTATACATTATTTTTGTTTATTCACGAATTCGAGGCAAATCTCTTACATTGTAATGAAAAACGTTTAAACTTGCAGAACCTTGTCACCACAGCAAATGTTTGTTTGCTTTGGCCTAACCCTTTCAAGTGTTATTGAATGAATAAACAAGATTTATTGATTTGAGTTACGATACGAAAATATTTGAGATGAGGATCATTTATTTACGGTCCAAAAGTGCTGTTTTTTATTTCTTCATCGCAGTTTTTCAAGGTATTATTACAGATGGAACAGTTTAAAAATGCATGAAAAGTTGGAGAAAATAGATTAACTATCTATATAAAATTCGAAGTTAGTTTGAGAAGTAACCCCTAAACAATATACATCTGAAACTTTTATCTGCGCAGCCATTCTTGAAATAACTAGTGTGGACCTCGAGGGTCACACCGATTAAATATGAAAGTATCGTCAATCGATTTCTTGCCTCCGAAAACCCCTTTTGCTCATTTTTACCAAAATCTGCTAACCCTTCCTTGAAATAGCTAATGTGTACCTTAAGGGTCGCAATATATTAGATATGTTCAAATTTTCATAGAAAATTTCCGATTGAACTATTAGAAACTCGTATTAATATCTTTTATTAAAAAAAACTCAAAGGTGATCAGAATTCGAACCGAGGAACTCTAGATTAATAACCGGAAGCTTAACTATTGGACTATTTTTCCCTATGATGATTTTAAGTTCCTATTGCTATCTCATATATAATCTGCAGAGCTCGAAAAATAAGAATATTAATTGCTGAAAACAATTTTTCTTGTGAATGTGAATACAACCAATCGATTCAATACACTCTAGAACCCAAACATATGAATTTTCATCGAAATCGGTAGACCAGATTCCGAGATAAAATTTGCATAAATATACAAGCATTACTTGTTTAATACAATTAGATTAGATAAGTAATTTCTTATTATAAATGTATTTTGAGAAAATTCATAAAAAAGATAAATGAATAAAGACTGTCCCCAAAGAAAGGTAGTTATGCATCAGAGTAGCGATTCTTTTTGGGAGAGTTTATAGTGTAATAATTAAAAAAAATTCCTAAAAACAAAGATTGTCTGGTGTGTAGTTCCACAACTTTCATTTGAATATTTTAATTATTCAATTAAATTATTAAACCCTTTTGTTATGCCTATTAAATGTTCATGAAAAATAGTTCGACCGTAAACCTTGTCCGCAAAATACTTTAGGCATAGTAGAATTGGTTCCATAAGACATTAGGGGTATCACCACACATCGACTCTGGAGCTTTGCAACCTAACACCTGTTTCACCAATAAAGATGATGAAAGCTTACCTTTTCATATAGAGTGTGTACAAGATAAGAAAGGAATTAAGCATTAAGATATAGAATTTTAGAAGGAACGTTTGGGGAAGTTACGTTTTTGAATTAAAAATGGGCTAAAGGGGTGTGGGATGGCGTAGGTACTAATACCCGGCCGCGGGTAGCAGTATGCCACTAGCAAAAGCTACTGATTCATTAAAAAAAATATAGAATTACTTGGTTCTTTTCTCATTTAATCGTCTCTGAAACTGTAACCGTTATCTTAATCGTAATACCTTTGACACACTGTATATAATTCTCCAATATATATATATATATATATATATATATATAAAATTATTCTACATCTTTCGCTTTTTGCGTATCATATTCTTTGTACATTCAAGTCGTTGTCTTCGTTTCCCATGCCACTTGGCTATACAACAACAATGCTCCAAAGCACTTTGAAGACAACAACTTCATATAATTAAGTTACTACATGGCCTTGTTGGTATAACTGTCTTAGGTTGGCAGTTTTAGGAGACAACTTACCATAAAATATGGCAGCACCTCGTTTTGCATCTTCTGTGTTGTAATTCAGGAGGGGCGCATGTGGTGGGAGGGAAATGGAATATAATTCGTAATGGTGCTACTATTGTTAACTTAAACGTCGCCCTCCTTAAGCTTGACTTTATGTTAATGTTAATGGTCGAGACGCAGAACGATATTATCCATATTGCTTGGTTGTCCAGTAAATTGTTATGTCTCTTATGTCGTTTACATGTTAATTTGGAAGGAGATGTTGGAGTTGTGCTCGAGAAAACAACATCTGGATCCAGTTTAGGAAGGAAAAGAGAAACTCCTCAAGTGTCTACTACTGGTGCATATATCCTCGAAATCTATAGTGTATTTTCAGTTGAGCTGTAGAGGAGTTTCACGGGTTTTTAAAATTGATCAAACATTCATATCGTAGGTTTCCTGTTCTTACATAATTTCTATTTGATTCTATTTGAAAAATCTATGACTAAAACATCGTTGACAGGTTTCAATATCCTTTCCAATGGGATCTAAAGTTGGTATTATCTTCTACATTTTTTTTTCAATCCAGTTTCATCATGGAAATATAGCCTGAATCAAACTGCCGTTCATTGAATGAAATTAAATAATAAATGAGAGATTTTCAGCTAACCCAACCACCTCGTTCATCTTAGAGCTTCTATGGTCGCTCAAATCTCCAGATGTCATCAGTCATCTTTGTCTGTATTTCTCTTGTGCATTTGTGGCGCAAGCAAATGACATTTGAAAAGCCCACGCAGCAGCGCTCAGTCTATCTCTATCTCTCTCTCTCTCTCTCTCTCTGTGATTTTCTCTATCTAGCTTTTGCTCTACACTGTAATACACTCTTGAAAAATGGCACTATTATTTCTAGCTTCCCAGCTAGCGCGGCATTACAGATAATTAAGACGCAGTGTGTCGCTGATGGCTTTCGAAGTGATATATTAGGTAACCATTTTCTACTACTACTAGCAGATGATAGCAGGTGGTGTATGGAAGAGTGAGGCAAAAGCAATGGATTAGTTTCTAGAATGACTTGACTTGATATAATAGTAGTTATAATCTGTTCAAAATATGAAAACTACTTTGCTATTCTAAACTGACTGTTCGTTCGTAAAGTAATGCATAAATTCAATATTGATGACGTAGTCAATAGTTTTTCTCAATGAAATAACTACACTTTTTCAATTATCAAATAGTTACGACATAAATCACATCACATACATACATCACATACAATCACATAAAGTCACTAGGTACCCACAGGCTACACTCAGATATTTTAATCTTGTAGTGACAATGTTGAAAAGAACATTGGAGATGCTTAAAAGTCGTTTATGGTGGAATGACTTATATCAGTGATGAAATAATAGAGAAATTAAAATATGAATGACTCTAAGGAAGCAGTATACAATGGGTAATACAATTACCGTGCCTACCAACGATGACAACAACTACTCAGTGAGCTAATACTCCATCCCGCATTGCATTACGTCATCGTTGATAGGTGCAATATAATTGTTTACAATTCAATACATGTATTTCAAATTTCTAACCCTTTTGTTTTTATTTCATTCGGAACACATCACAGTTGAGTCAAGTGTATGATCACTGATTTCGTTCTCATTAGAAGTCATCAGATACACAAAATATGAAGAGTAAGAGTAAGAAATTGAAACGTGATACAAGTTAGATTTCAGAATGAAAGATGTGAAGATTTCTTTCATTTTGTGTAATAACCGAGAATTTTCTTATAAAACTACATAAAAACTGGGAGTACATACTCCTCATATTCTTGTAACCTAACCTAACTTAACCTCATCTAACCTAACCTAACCTAACTTAGCTTGAATAGATAAAATTTCTTACCTATTTTGTTTTTTAATAAGTTCGTTAATAAAATATTCTTTAAGCTATAACTTTTAAATGAACAAAGATATGGTCATGCAGTTTGAATATATTGTGTTGCAAATTTGATCTACTTTCCAAATCTAATAAATTGTGCATACGGTTCTGTTTTCAATTTCGTAACAATATTAAAAAAAACAGTTACCTTTATAAAACCCTCCCTCTAGCGAGGGCGGCCAGAACCAAAATGTCATAGATGATCTTATATTGAATTCACCAAACCTTTCTTTCTTCAACCAGACCTAGTTAACAAAATTCCCTTAAGTCCAACTGAAGTTATAGACACTTATAGTCCAAAAAGTTTAGTATCCCCTTCCGCCTTTATTTTACGTTCTACAGTAAGAAATCATATATCGAAAAGATGAACCATTGTGGTGGCATTCGGAAAAATCACATTTTTTATAGGATCGAAGCTATTATGCCTCCTAGCGGTGGTAGTATGAACTCCAGGAATTTCCTTTGAAGGATTTTTTCCGAAACTTCTACGACTATTAGTTCTTGAGATACAGTACCTCGTCAACCTTATTGAATCACCCAGTACAATCACTGAAGGTTCTTTCCGAAAAAATAGCTGCACGCTTAGGTATCATGTAACCTACAATCGTGCAATCGTTGCTGTCAGATGTCAATTTTGCTATTACGTAACTGCAACGAGATCGCAACTAGAAACAGTGCTGTCTCTACCGAATAACCGAATAACTGCAATAAAATAAATTAATGAGTTTCTCATTTAAAAATGAATATATTACAGGTGAAATTAAAAAGAATGGCAACACTATGTGCCGTTTTCCCATTTAATAAAATACATTGCCTATATCCGGTCACACTGCATTCTTATTGTGAAACACATTATACCAATTTGATTATTTTAGATTATATAAGAGCTGAAAGTATATTCTTTTTAAATGATGATGAACTCGTACAAAAAACAAGGTAATGCAACAAATTTCGTTGATTTTTTTTCCTTAAAAATTTATCTTTATACGTTCAACTGAGTTGGCAAAAAAAACAAAAACAATGAACCAGTCAACTTTCATTATACCCTCACGTTTTCTCATTGTTTTATCTCGCTTAAAAAGAGAGAATAAACATCGGCTGCAAAAAACTTATTTTATTAATTACACAACGTTTATTAAAGGCATTATCAGCATATTCTGAGCCAACCATCAAGTCAACATCATGCCATATTATATATAATATAGGAAGGATTTGATGAGGCGTGTGTATTTGTAGAGGATTTTCCATGGAAAACCCAAGCGCAACATAATATATATATATATATATATATATATATATATATACAATATTTGCTATCGCCGGATTGCATTACCGTCCAATTATTAATTTGCAGATTAAATACAACAGAACGCTGAAGGGAAAGGGACACATACACGTTGTGTTGTAGGTACCTATATTTCATCATCAAATACATAACATAAAAGCCTCTTGTTCAATCGATAACTACTGTTCAACGTTATCAGGGATTATTAGGCAGGTCCTAATTAGTACAATATGCTGTTTAGTTATATATCGAATATAGTTAATGGAGACAATGGTCTTTTGTTATTATATGTATTCCATTATGGGTCTTTGTTCAAGGATAGAAGTGATTATTAATTTAGGATATTGAGTATTATCTTCATGTGAAATTGGGTCAGCTATAGAAGAAGAATTTTTGGTTATAGATTTCTAAAATATACCTTAATCATATACAATATACAAAATATACAAATATTACAGTTATTAGTGAAACAGGCTGGTGTACCACAAGACACTGTTCTAGGGCCATTGCTGTATCACTTATATGTACATTTTGAGATAACAGTAACAGAACCACATTTGCAGATGTCAAATGAAATTGCTTTTTGGAGCCACAAAAAACCCTTTAAGTTTTTTATCAAGTTAATACATGGATATAACGCTGGCAAATGAAATTAAGGAACATTTCGTGAGTAACTATTAATAATCTAGATATATATAAGCACACCACTGATGAATTTGGATACAAAGCTAAAATGAATGGGCATTGTCTGCGCTCAAATTCAATCAATTCAGGATATTGTTATTTGAAAAGAAATATAAGAATTGTACATCTACCGAGCTTACTAAGAATGTTTCTCTTCTATTCAAATCTAAGTTCAAGTAATTTTTTCCATAATTCACTAAATTTACCCTTTCCATAATTGACTAGCGTGTCGTCGGGAATTCCCGGTTCAATTTTTTTTTCGGCCGTATTCCATCCTTCTGGAATAATGACTCCCATTATTATATATTCTCCTTCACTCCTTGTAATGGCTGTCATTTCTCTCCTTTCTCTTCTCCCGTCAGGAATACAGGAGGGCCGTAACAACAACAACAACACGGTGGTTATATATATTTATTTTACGCAAGGTCAACCAAGTGCGGTTAAAGAGAACAAGACCACAAGGCAGTAAATTTATACAGGGTGAAGGAGATTCAAGGGGGTGAAAATACTCTCTCATAAATAAATCAATCGAATCGAAAAACAATTCTTGCAAGAGGTGCGCTGTTGCAGCAGCATCGATGGGCAAAATAAACGAGATGCCGGAGGGCGTACATATGTTTTGTGAAACGGTTCCTTAACCAATTCAATTATCTGTGTTTAAATTAGAGTGGCCATTAGAGAGGATCGACGGTCGGATAAGAAAAGAGATGATGGTGAATGTTGTTTGGGTCTTGTGTTGTACGTGACGTTTTCACTTTTTGGCGGCAGCGCCAACGTAAATTGAAAAAATGACGTACCTACTTGACTATACTATGACAAAGATGTTCCTGTGATGATGTATGTGAAGAGAAATGATTTGTATGGAGGAAAAATGTTAGGAATAAAATATAGAGATATCTTCTCCGATCGTGAAGAATGTATGGTTGAAGGGCAGATTTATCAAATCAGAATGGTTCACGTTTGATTAAAGATTTCTGAGATTTTGAGACGCTACCAAATGATAAAACGATACTAGTTATCTATTATATAATCATTATAAGTGCGCGTGTTGGACTCGCAAGAAACGGGTTCCACAATTACAATTTTTGATTGGATTTTTAGGTTCTAAAAACATTACGTATTATACTGGAAACGGTATCTAGACTGAATAGTTCGGGAGAGATGATGAGGGAAATTACTGATTTTCATAAATTTCTCAAGTTCAGGTTTCATCTTTTATAGATTCGGAGGAAATAGACTAAGACTTATGCACACTAGATTTAGTTGCAGCTAATACAAGGTTTTTGGTGTCTTGGCATCCTAAGTAAACTGAAAAAGAATCGTTGTATATTCTTCTTTGTTGGGTCTACAATAGAACTTGATTAGGCTATGGATGTTCCATTAGCTAGATAAACATAATATAATATTGTTTTATGCTTTTTGTTCCTTATTTAAGTCGGATGGGCACTTTAAAATGAAAGTTTAAGTGTTGCTGTACGTACATTAGGTATGCAAAGTTCCTAAACAAGACCAAAAATATGTTTCATCTTCCATCGCTTCCATCATTTCGCTAGTTTGTCTTCGACCCAAAAATGTCATTTCAAATAAAACTTAAACTTTTCAAAAGAAAAAGAGAAATCCCCAACACAAACCCGATTACCTGGATCCATAATCCGGCATCTTGAATTTTTTGACAACCGATTTTACAGCTGATCGCTTTTCTCCATATGGCAGCGACGAATAATTCAACCCGACGTCGGTTTTAATATATTTCGCATTCGGTTACGCTTCGATACAAACAAGGATAACAGCCGAAAAAACAGAAGGATCGAATCGACCTACTTGTGTGTATTTCTGTATTATTTTTTATTGCGAGTTCATCTGGTTTGTTTCCTTCCCTCTTGTGTAGTCTCTCCCACTCAAAATCTGACGGGAAGCTGCAATCATGTCTTATGGACCATTAAATTTATTGGTCCTCTTCCGATAACTTTCGACATAAATAGTGGGAGTACTATAAGTCGTCTTCTACTTCTGGGAATGTCGGATAAAGTTTCATTTGTACAAGGATTACTTCTGCGAAGAGACATCTCGCTTCTCTTTCTTGCTAAATGTTTAGTGTCCTGTGGCAGTCACTTTATCTTTGATAAATTGTTATGATGATACTTTTTATAGTTGTTGTTCCATGTTGCATTCAACTGTTTGGCTATAATTATAGAGGTATCGTGATCGAGGGTTTTGGGATAAGATTGTTTTGTCATTTATTGGAAACTTCTCTATATATATATATAGAATGAAAAACACCCAAAGATTAGCCCAGGACACATTAACGATATTATTTTGTTTATTTGTTTTTATAGAATTCAGATACCTAATATAACAATGTTTTGTTAATAGAAGGTTATTTGGTTTGCAAGGAAAAAGGAAAATATTTTAAAATATTCTAAAATTCTTATTTTCAAATAGTTAGTACCTAATCTATTTTAATCCACCTTATCTACTTAACGAAACTAATAAATACAATTTAAAATATCCGAAATACAGACTAAAATTCTCTAAATAACTACGTAGGTTAGAAAATAAGGTAACTATGTAAAATGGATAGAGATAAATTTTAGATAGTTCATCATCATTCAAATACTCAAGTTTTAAAGCAGTTTTCTCCACTATGCAAACGCTTAGTAGCTTTTCAATGAAGTTACACTACAATGTAAAAATATTGAGGGAAAGACGCTTTTGATAATTATTCATTTTTTCTGTATAAATCAGGATGCGGATAAATATTTTTGCTTTCTTTGCTTTTGAGGGGAGCATAAATTCAAGCAGAATAATATTTTCATTATAAACAAGTAGAGAAAATCTGGAATTATTTTTATCTTGTTGAAAGAGTTTCAAGTCAGTTAAGGAATATTATTTAATGTATGTTTATTTTTTTAGGTAAATTTCTTATAGAAATGTACCTATTGCGATCGTTCACACTTTTGAATTTCGAAAAAATTCCAACGGCATGTTGTTATATGTCTATATTGTTAACACGATAGAGGTCGCAGTTTTGAAGGTATCAAGTTCAAATTTGCTACAAAAATCAATCTCTTAAATATCTCGGTCGAGTTCGTTATTGGGCAATATCGGGTAAGTAGTGTCAAAATGGCGACCGTTCAAACATTTAAAAAATTTATCAAAAAAGAGCCGTTGTGTAAATATCATCAAAAATAATTTTAGGTTATAGATATAATCAGTACCTACAACTTTTGTTTAAAGCAATTTTTCATAAAATACACAGGTAAAAAAATAAAAATTAATAAAGAAAAATAACAAATATTGATAAAACATGAACACTCAATATAAATTTGATATAATTGTACATTTTCTGGAGATCTTAATATAGACCCTGATTAAAAAAATATATAGTATATTTATTGAAAAGAAATAGGCGAAAAAAAAAATTCTGCCTTGAAGTGGAACTCGAACCCTGTCTGCTTTATATTCAACAGCCAAAACAAAAACCTCTAACCGCAAGGCTATGACACATGCGACAATTTTATGTAATTACATGTATGTATACCAACGAAAAGGTTGTTCAAATTTCACTTCAATGAATTTTGAAAAATTTACCTTTCCGCTGACTACAGGCCATCGGGATTTTTTATCTTAGAGCTTTGTTATCAGCTTTTGCATTACGCGATTGAAGACTCCTATTCTGTTAAAATTTTAGCCAAGTTTTACACGAACGCTCTTCAGACCCTTCACTACTCTTAGGGGGAAGAAACCTGCTCACGTACTTGAGGAATTTACACAAGACCAAAATGTATGAAAGGGTGGCATCCAAATCTGCTAGATTCTCCACATTTTCCCCAAACTGCCTAAAAGGTGAATGCAGAGGAATTAAAATGCCAAATATTCTATAAATTCAGATTTTCTTTAGAGATGCGCACGTCAATATTTGAACAGCTGTCACATCAGCACACCCCTCCCTTGTGGCGTATTTAAGTATTTTGTGCATTCTAATTTTATATAAGCACATTTGCGGGGAAGAAGACATTCGCTGTATCCCTTGCTCCCCCCATTATTTGGTAAATGTGAAAAGTGCTCGGCTATTTTCACCCGCATATAGAGGCTAGAAGCACCACTTTCACTTGTCAAAATCTATGGAAGAGTGCAGATTTTTGCTGACTGATGCAGATGAAGCATCATCCCTGAGTACTTTTGAACAGGGTCGTATCGGGAAATTTCACGGAACGAA
The DNA here is from genome assembly GCA_958507055.1 of Crioceris asparagi. NCBI lineage: Eukaryota > Metazoa > Arthropoda > Insecta > Coleoptera > Chrysomelidae > Crioceris > Crioceris asparagi. The sequence continues at coordinate 3,142,928 of OY293826.1, forward strand.
GAATGCCATTTGCTCCATCTGACCTTTTCATATTAATTTTTATGTTATATACTACACTTTTTGGATATGCTTTGAACTTCATAAGACAGGTACACGACCGTTCAAGCTCAATAAGCTTTTCATGTTGTTAAATGCTATTTTTATATATTTTCCAACATAATTTCAGTAATTCTTCCAAAACCAAGAATTTTCTCGAGCAAGAACTTATTCCATTCTATTCCACTCTGATCCTAAAGTAACTGTTTTTGGTTAAGATATTAATTCAAAGCTCATGTGAATTTTGACTTAATTATTTCATGCAGGACGTCAATAAAATCTTAGTTTTTTTGATCTTAAATGATTTATCTTGTTAAACCAAAAATCATAATTACCAGTAATATCGGTAGAACAATAAAACGGCAACGTCGTTTTCCCATTTAAAATTCGTTGACCATATCCGGCCACACTGCATTCTCATTGTGAAACGGTGCTGTATAGTTGTCAACAATTTTGAAACAAAAATAATTGACGATGAATGTGTGAACAAGTTGAATTTATTAAGCATCTAGGTGCATAATTCCATAGATCAGGACAGTATGATCAATAAATAAATATAACCGTGTGCAAAACAAAACATATGATCAACTCACATGCTGGTGAGACACCTGTCAAACAGAATCAAGAGAAACTTGCTCAATCACGGATAGAGTTTGTTTTGTGGAAGTTTGGATAAAACAGCAGAAATAATTGTGGCATTTAAAATGGATTATGTAAGAAGTAAAAGGTTTTAAAAAGTGCAGATAATGGGAAACGAGAATTATAATGGCTACCCAGTATCCGGTACTGGACCGTACAGTAAGAAAATGTCTTGATTGGTTTGGTGAGTTAATCGCGGTGGTGGAGAACTATGCCGTATGTTCTGTTACATCGGATACAATTGCCAATCCCTTACAACTCCTATCTTTTCATAAGGAAGCTCAACATTATTTTGAAAATATTCATATTCATTCTAATATTTAAGAAACACAATACAATCAGTTGCTGATAGGATAACATTATTTTCTCCTTACGTTCTAGTTGTGTGGACATATTTTCCTTTAAACTCTAAAAACTCCACCAGCTCGAGGCAACAAACTTCTTTGTTGCGACGAATATCTTGGCAATATCCAAGGATTATTTGTTTCTGCTTTGTCAGAAAGATATGTAGGTAGTCCACTTTCTGCACACATGTATTAGGAATCCTCACATAGAAGTTATCTATCTTTGGAGTTCTCTCTTAAGGCTAAGCATTGCTCTTTGGGGTGGAAAATTCTTTTGAGATAACGTTTGAGATTCAAGCCGCATTAATGTCATAGCTAAGTTTTCCTATTGGTATTTTTGTTGGAGAAGATAATATCTGGAAAAGTGTAGGTATAGAAAAATGATTTCAATGCCAGAGGAAATAAATGGTGAATTTCATAGAATACAATGGAAATAAAAGTAGAAAGCATGGCATCCGAACTAGTTACCTAAAAGTCTTTTAGTGTGTTTTCGAATGTCATATTTCCTCATGAGAACATCAATAAATCCTTATATTTACGAAAAACTATAATACACAATGTATATATTTTGTATTGGTTCATGTCAATAAAAGATTTATTCAATTGTAAGTTTTGATAACAAACAGAAAATTATTTTGAGTTGCCATAGAGATATGAAACATAGATATGTTTAATACATAATTAATCAAGTGGGATATATTAAAATGTACACCTAGAAAGCATTATCATGTACCATTTATAATATATATCCTGAAATTGAATCAAGCCAAATACATAATAATATATTATACATGAGTTTATCGATATTTTCCAACAACAAAGTTACAACACCAACATGTTACTCATCACTATACCAACAAATCCTTCAACGTCTGCATCAACTTTTACATAGTATGTTTGTTTGTATATTTTGTAGCCAGCTTGCATGTTGTGTTATCCTCTATAAATTCACCCCATCACCGATAATCTAAAGTTTCCTAGTATAAATGTTTGTGAGATATCTAGGTATATTGTATCTGCAAAAAAGTACTGCTTGCTAAATGTTGGTTCGTTAACCAAGGTGAACGGACAATGATTTTCGTGTACAGAATATAGTTTGAAGGAAGTTTTCAGATGGGTACATATATGCTTAAAGCTACATTTCGAAACAATATATAATTTCCAGAGTTTCCAGATAACCAACTCCAGATAACGTACCTAGTATATGTATAATACATAGATAGATTGTATCAACTTAGGTATATAGGTACTACGTGAGAGCTGCTGAGAGCGCTCAACTTGGTGTGCTTAGCATGGATCTATATATACAGGGTGATTTACTTTGAGTGGCCTATCAGACATTTTGAGGAAAGCGTCTATATTTTAATATTTAGAAATGCTTTACCAAACCAATCTAATATTTTTCGTAATTTTTAGATGAAATTGGGTTGCAACTTCTTTTTTTTTAGAACAACTTTCAAAAGAATTCACTATTTCTTTTTATTAAAAATTGCGGCAACACAAATGGCGAATAAACCCGAACGCCAATATTCTACTAATTTAGAAAGAAATAACAATATAATCTAGTGTATTCTGTTAGAAATAACAAATAAAGTGCTTATTTCCAGTACAATTGGACGAGGCTTGGAGTTTCTATGATTTTATTTCGAAAAAAGTCATCCTAATTCTTCCATTGATGGTTACATAGTTGCTAAGTAGTATTTATTTACGTTCTTCATTTAGCTCAAACTAAGAACACTGAGACTGGTTGACCATTGACTTAAACTAATAATCACATATCTGACTGATCGTATTTAATTTCAATGGTCATCAATCATATCATTATATACCTACACTAGGTGTACCACAGGGAGCGAAACTTGGACCCCTATTTTGTGAATGACTCATATATCACCGTTTATCATTTTGTCTACTAGCAGAATTATTTTAGTTAGGTAGCTTCCAGTATTTCACAATTATATTTGTTGTAGTAAAAATAAGGGTTTATACATAATTCCAAGAAATGGTTCCAAATTGAAAATAATAAGAAAAAATCAACGCTGTATTCTCTTTAAGGTTAAATCAAAGTTTATAGATTGTTGTTTTAAAAACTGAGTAGCTGAACATGAAAAGAAACGTGAGTGATTTTTTTGAATAAGCCAATCGCGGTGAATCGCCCTGTATATATATATATATATACAATATGAAATGTAACATGTTTCTATTGCCAGTCGGATCCCCCATGGGGGTGGAAGAACGGAATTGGAAAAGTGGTCGTCGTCGATGTGATTTATGGAAAGTGAAAGGGAGCAATTAGGCGAAAAAACAGAAACGGAAAAATCCAATGACGTCCGTTGTTGTAAAAGTAGTAGTAAGCTAAGCGATAGAAAGTGTTGAAATACCTACTCAACAGCAGAAGGGTGTGGAGGAAAAGTTGAATTTTGCGGGTGTGTCTACTTTTCAACACTTTATCGATAATGTAGACAGGCCAGGCTCCAGAGATAATCAATAATTTGAAAATAAAAACAGTACAGTTCTAATGCAGTCGGATAACAAGCATGTATTTGAGATAAACGAGATTGCGGAACAGCTTGTTAGGATAGAATAACCAAGAAGAAGAAAAAATTGGTCCATACTTTATATGTAGAGACATCAAAATAAAGAGCCTTGATAATGAGGGAATCTTCACAAAATGAGAGCAAATGAAGTGCTAATTATATTTAGAACTCATCCCACTAAATTTTGTAATGTATAAGATCATAACTAAATTACAAAGATTTAATTCAAATTTGACCTTCTTTCCATTTGGTAGATTTGGACAAAATAAGCTGTAGCACACGCAAAGACATATCGATAGACAGGCATAACATACCGACAGACACAAAGTGTGGAACCCTAAATATGAATATAAATGAATGGGAAAGAAGACGGAAAATATGAAACGGGACCAAATAGATATAACAATCTATAGAGAAAACACTGATAAAGGAAAAAGCAGAAGTGAGTCAACAATGGAAAAAATGATTTAGAAAAGCGCAATAGAGCGGCTTTAATACCGATTTTCCGATAGCAATAATAAGCCTGCATATGCAACAAGTGAAATTTTTGAAAAAAAATTAAAAATAGTTTTTATTGGGGATTTAACATTTAAACCGTACCGATAAGTAACTACTATTGCTATCCTTTTCTCGATTTTAACTATACTTATGTATATGCGTTTGCCAGCAACAGCAATTCCATAACAAATTACTGTTTGTCTACCACAACACAAAATTAAACTTTAAATTAACAATATTGTCTGACGTCTGACAATTGCGACATAACCATAGACGATCTTCCAGAAAGTACCTATATACCAGAGAACGAGACGTATATATACGCTCCATGCTCGTGCGTAATTCCAGTGACGGATCCCATTGTCGTTCCATGTCCACAAAATAATGATCTTGGTTGAATGAGATTGAATGAGATAATTATAATTACCAATATTGGATCACACTTGGAGCTTAACAGGCGGCGAGATGTCTGCGATCTAAGTACGAATTCGAAATTTCAAGTCTATAGACCGTATGGGGCCTGAGAAATCCCTGCGGAGTCCATTGATACAAGAACCGAAAGTAATAAAAACTATTTAAAAACATTAAGACACATGAACAATATAACACAATTGACAGCACTGTTCTTCCAAAGTTTGCAAAATAGTGTAATATTTGCCTTCCAACAACCTTTTCATATCTGTCTATACCTATTTATGTCGAAAATACTGCTACATGTGATATTGCATATTTAAATTGCCTTCTTTGTTTTCCCCTAATTCTGAAAACACCCCCAGGCACTGATCGTGTACTACCTACCCTTTTACACTAACCTAACCAACATTGACCACACAAAATTATTAGCCCATATCCTCATCTGAGCAAACACCAATCTTATTTCCTAGCGCATCAGACAACAATCGCCGAGCATTATATCTAACACAATAAACAATTTAGAAGTGACACCGCCGCCTCCGCCACCGCCGACATATAGCATCGGTGCGATCGTGAAAAATGTTCTTCACATCCCCTTCAAAGGTTCTTCCCTGGCTGTAGGTATCTGGAGGGAGGTAAATAATAAATGAAAGGGATGCAACGCATCGACGACGTCGAAGGAAACTTTCGCTCCTTGGAGGCTGGGTAAAGGAAAGGGAAATGCCGATACATTGCACCAGGGGCTCCTAATAAGATGAAAATCTTCTTGTGAGAAGGCGATCGATGCGCCTTTTCTTTGATTCTTCCACCACCCGCCCTGAGGCAAGGGTCATTTAGCCAGCCAGCCAGCGAGCAGAGGAGAGAAGCCTCTGCTATAATTTCGGGAACTCGTCTCGTTGTGTCTCGGTGCCTGTCGCGTCTCGGATTTGGAAGAAGGAAGGGTGAGAGCCAGATTAAATTCGATTTCCATCTCGTTGGTTGATAAACGCGAAGAGTTTTGCAGACGATCTTTTAAGACGCTGAGCAGTTTTCTGTATGTACAGGCTGGCAGTATCATTTTCACATCGTCCAGTACAATTTATGTGTAATTGGAAATGATACTAAACAATAACTCTTAGAAATATGGAGATAATACAATAGAGTAAGAATGTTATGGGCGTACAGCGTAATGGGAAATGTAGCTGCCATGATGATAGATGAGTGATGAAGTTGTAACTTCATTGTTCAACAACAACTGCATAATCTCTAATGAAAAAGGACAGTGCGTTTCCTTTCAAGGATTCTTCAGTTTTTAACTTTTTGGCTAGAAAGGGTCCCTTATCGAAAACCAAGATGTCTTGTTTATTTGGAAATGAGTGCAGAAAACTTAAAATTAAGTTAATTAGCTCACAAATAGTTTAAATTGATTAAACTAAGTCTACATCGACCAGCATTTTGTAATTATCGATAAATCAATGAATCAAGTCAAATGCTCTCAGTGGTTAGCCTAGATGGCGGCTTTTTTTGAGAAAACTTACAGCTGACCCGGTTTAGAGTCTTAGTCATCACATTTTTTTCTATTCATAATTCTTATTTGAAATTGACAAATATAATAAAAAACATATTTATATATAATAATGTTCAAACTTCAATTTTACGAATTACGGTCTAATTTAGACCACAAGTCTATCACTAGTATCTATTATTTACAATTATTACAATGTTAAATTCAACAACTACTTTAACATCTTGGCGTACTGAATACCAATTAATATTATAAATTTTGATCAAGTCTTTACATTAACTTATTATGCAGGTTATAGAATAGCTTTTTAGATTTAAGTCACGTTATTTTCGTAACGTGCTTTGAAATTTAATGTTTAGCTTTTCAGAAAAGATCCTATTATTCAATTGAATGACTACGTTATTCTAGAATAAATAGGTAATAAAGACTATTGGAATGGATGTAATTGGAGTAAATGAATAAAGAATATTGGTAAATATGGGTCGTATGTAGATTATTTATTGATTGTTTTATATTTCTTCAACAAAATGAAACTTTCGTTGTAGTTGAAAGAAGCTTTTGTAAATTCTGCGTCAGTTATTCTGGTTTATTTGTTTACTGTGCGCAGATGTACTTGAAAGGAAGGAAAATAATCTGTTGTGTCCACTCCCACGACTTTCCAGTGAATAAAAAAGTTTACACTATTACAATACTTTCCTTACATAGCGACGATAATAGTGGTAGTAAAGTAAAAATTCTCTGGTCAAATCGTGCTACCACTCATTTTTTTCAGCCTGTCAAGACAAACATTAATGGTCATGTAACATTTTTTCGCAAGATGAAACGTTCAGCCAGAATCTGAAGAAACATGTGGAAAATATGGAATTTTATTCAAGCATAACTTTTTTTGTGCTTTTTCTCAGAGATGGTGCTATATGTGCGAGGTAAAGGGCTCTTAGAAGAATACTTTAGGCAAGTTTAATCAAAATCCTTAGAGCCGTTTTCGCGCTATAGTCTTGAGCAAAACGTTTTTTGGCTATAGCTAAACACCCACTGTATTCAGGATTCAGTACCACCTGCGAGTGATATTGGTACCAAACAAAATAAAAAAGAGAGCAACAAAATACACCGATCCGTTCCCGAGATAATGCTGTCACAGACAGACAGACGGACGGACAGACAGACAGACCAATGGCTGAAAATATGTTTATTAGACATAGAAAACTCTGAAACGTCAACATTTGTAAAAATCTACAGCTACTATTGTAGCGTAGGAAAGTAAAAAAATCTAAATCACTTCCATCGATTATTTCATATCCCAATAGCTCGAAAGCAGTTGCTCGCAGAGACCTATACCAAATATCTTTTTTAATCAAAAATGTTAGAAATATCGATTTTTTCCACTAGAAAATGTAATTACAACCAGACAATTGATTTTCTCAACGAATAACTTGCGGACATAATATGTTTATGCGAACTTTTCTTTTTATTTTGACGTCAGCAACATGCTCCTGAGAATTTTCTACACGTACTTAGGAAACACCCTGTATAGGATATTTAATTTGAAAAAAATGATGAAAGTTCGTATGGAGGTTAAGTGCTTTAGTTTTTTCCAAAATTTTTCACTTCAATCAGGCTGTCTCAAGCGCACACGCGTTTTTTTCAATATCAACAACAATTCTCAAGTACGTCATTCAGTTCACTGTCCAGGATAGTGAAAGTTGAATCACTTCCAATGATCCAATACCGTTAAACTAATAATTACCTTTGCAATTACTCTCGAACAAAAATAACACAGTAATTATTGTCATTTCTAGTGTGTTTACTATAGAAGTTTGAAAAGTTCCTTAGCAATTACCAGTTAATTGAAAAGGTCACAATGTATCTTTATGTGTTTTACACGAGGCGAGAATTTTTTCTTTCTATTTAGTGCGGTCGAAAGTTGGAGGCAATTCTGAACACGTTGTTTGATATTTGTTTTGGAGAGACTCTCTAGACATTTGGTTTTCTTTTAAATTTCAGGAGGTCTGGAAAGTTCTCTATAAAAAAAAACCGTTTGGATACTATTTCCTATGAAGTTGGTGCTATATTTTATTTTATCGAAAATACTCAGACCTAAATTCAAATTCCGATTTTTCTTGGACTTTGTAATGTTCATTTTAAATTTCCATATTTTCTGGGACAATAATTTTCGAAATTACTTAAAAATATAAGCTCTCATAATATCATCTTTTATAGATAGATATAAAGATAACCAATGAGATCCGGAATTTTTAAGTTAAGGAACGAATTCGTAGTCCTTAACTTTATATTTAAATTTTCTTAACTTAATTTCAAAGACAAATAATTAAAGAAGACAACAACATTAAATACATTTCCTTATACTTATATTATTTAGTTACTTGGTACTAGTTTTTTATGAAATCTTATGAAAGGTTTTGGGTAGGAGAAAATAAATATGGAGAGAAATAAACTCGAATTATACTGCAGAATAATAATTAAATATATTATTTTTCGATTCGACTCAATAACTGCTACCTGTCTTACAACAAAACGTGCATCTTTTTTGTTCAAAGAAAACGAATATTATAAGAGAGATACGGAAGGTTTGTTTATTCTATAAATAAATTCTCGAAAGCTGGCAAGATGAAAAAATATTTTCGCTGTCTCACTAATAATAATTGTCTCCAATTTTTCTTATTTGGTGAATTTCCTAGATTTCTATTTCCTTTCTCCAGCTGAGTTTTGGATCGTCTTATTCCGTCCGAAAATCCTTTTACCAACAACCTAGGGCTACTTGATTGAGATCGTAACGTGGTTAGTGACGAAATTGGGGTGACAGATTGTCACATAGCACACACACATACAGACACAGCCTTCCTTCTGGAACGTCTTCGATTTATTCAATTTGTCCTTCTTCCCGGGTCAGCACCTCCATCTTTGTCGCCAATCATGTTTGTTCCAGGACACGAAAAAAATATATCTACCATCAATTCAACGCTGATAACAACGACAGATCTTCAGAATATACACGATGATCAACGGAATTCGATATTGATGTTTTCCTGAGAGATACGAACGAAATTTTGAATTTAAGAATTAATTCCTAATGTCTATGGTGTTTCATGAGGTTTCTTTCTAATGAAATAGCCGATATATTAAGTTGAATTTCAATTACGCTCATTTTTTCTATTCCTAGATTCTACTGCGAACTTATCAAGATGTGGCCACTTTTATAGGAAATCTGAAAGAAATTATATCTTAATATTCGAAATTAACAACTTATTCCCTCAAGGTCAAAAGAAGTTTCGTAATACTCCAATATCCTACTGTCATAGTTTTTGAAATCATTCAGCAATTTCCACACATCTCCATCAAGTTCATACAAAAAGCTTGAATTTAAATTGAATGTCACATATCAAAGTTGTTCATACAATGTGGGTGAAAAAAGTTGGTGCCTGCTTATCAACTTCAAGCAAAAAGTCGATCAGGAAGTCAATCTCTCTCTTCAGGAAAAGTTTTACTATAAGCCAGTACTGGTTACCCTTATCCTTAGCATCATATCGCAAAGGTTTTGATGGATTCCGGAAATCTCATTGAAACTTTGTAAATTGATAAAATCAGTCATTCTTACCCTTTTTTTTTGCCTTCAAGTACATCTGCGCACAGCATACAAATAAACCGGAATGACTGACGCACTAGGTGGGTAACAAAAGCTAAATTCAAACCGGCACTATTGAAAACCGATCGCGGCATGAAGTGGAAAAAAAAAATCTAAACTGTAAACACCACCCGGAAAACGGAACGGAGATTGCAATCGTGTGATAAATGGCGTGAGGCAGAAGTTTGGGGGTTGGGGGGGAGGAAACGGGGTCAAAGTACGCGCGAGGAAAATACATAGGTACCGGTGCTGGGCCATCAAGATAAAAATGATTAGCTTAGAGTAGAGCGAATGCATCCAGGAGCGTATTCAAATGGAAAATGAATTGTACACAATGGGAAATTGGTATTCTTCTTCTTCTACTTCGGGCATTTCAGAAAGTGAGGTAGCATTAGATTTAATGTATCTGATGTAGATATGTTGAAGGTGAGTTACGCGGTAGTATAAGTAGAAAGGATTCTCAACTCGGGAAATTTCTCTAGCAAGTAACGTTTGAAGCTATCTTTGAATGAGAAAGTTTCATTTTTCAAGATCTATCGATAAACTAGAACGTGAACGGAATGGTGAACGCTATATGTGCTGAGCTCGCTTCTTTGATGTGGTGTAAACATTCCTTTTCTGGAAAGAGAATCAGTCGAAAGTAGCAGTAGTTAACTTTAATAATCGGTTACCATAGAATTTTTTTAAACGTTTATTCGAACTGTCTACAAATTACTGAATCGAACAAGTAGTAAAATGGCGGGAATAAACCGACAGAAGATCATTTTTCGCCTGTATCTACTCTGAATGTTACAATGGCGGATAAAAGTTGTCCGTTTGTTAGGTTTTCACGAAAGATGGCAAAAGGAACCCTTTCAGACTCGCTTATATACTACATGTATTTAGGAAGTGTTCGTTCTACCGGGTGTTTGCCTATGTATTAAATATCTTGAGTGTTTGATACTTTAAGCATTTCCGCTGATGGTAAGATCTCTTTAATTTCATCAATGAAATTCGATTGAGAGAAATGCCTGGGAATTAGTAGAACTGTATGCAAGCTTCTAGATTGAGATAGCTTGCCTATATTTTTGAGACGGTTTTCAATGGAGTTGTCTGGTCCCAAGTGAGGAGCTAGCAATAACGGAATGGAATATCGTTAATAGTAAATATGAACTGTTCATAAATCCTAGTCATTTCTTATAACCGTCACAGTAGGTATATTTCTTAGGGCTAAAACAGAGGGGCGACTGTTGAAGGATGACAATTTTTTAGTGAAAAAAATAAATAAATAGGAAGACAACACGATGTAGGTGTGTCATTATTGCTGGAAATCTCATCCAGTTTCATAACCAATCAACAACTCAGAATTAACACTTATAGGATAAAAAAAATCTGGATCTTTCCATTAGTAAAATATATAGGAAAACCTTTCCACAGAATATTCTCATTCAAATAATTATTTATTATTTACTTACGCTGAATGAATTTTCACTTTTCAAATCACCGATCCCAATGCCTCATGACAGTTCTTACCTGTAAGAAGAAACAAAAATTGATATTTAAATCAGAAAAAGTCATAAAAATGCAAAGTTGTATATTCAGATGGTTATTAGCGATAGATTTTTACTTCTGTAGTAAGAAGGAAGTCGAGATCAAGAGTATGAATAAATATTTATCAAAAATTATCCGACTAGTTATAGGAAACAAGATTTACACTAATTGGTCACTAATTCTATAAAGCCCTTAAGGTGGGTACAGATATATAACAAAACTTCGTATCGTAAGTCTGGACGGCACTGGGCACTGCGTAACAGAGCAACATCGAGGCGTCAGATCGGTTGTCGGTTTTTTGACTACGCATCAAAGAAATGAGACGCACTGATGTTGCACCACTCATAATAAGCATGTTTGGACATCGCTATTATGGAGTGGAGGACTGAATTTACCAGTGATGTTATAAACAGTTACTGTAATAAAGAAATGTTATGGGATACAGAACATCCCAAATATTACAATAAAATAAAGTATCATGATGCTTGGGAAGAATTTGCTGTAGAGTTTTGGACAACAGTAAATGAATGCAAAAAAATAAATGTTCTTCTGTCGGGAGAGAAATCCAAAATTAAAAAGAGCCATGGTCCGGGCTGTTTTAGTAATGACGGAACAGCAGCATGTTCCATTTATAAGATACGCGACGATGTATTGATACACAATACTTGTTGACACGCTGTATTTTCGATGCGTAACAAACAATTGCTACGCTAACGCGTTGTGAAACGAAGTTTTGCCAAACATCTGTACGCACCTTTATATTTTCATTATTTATAAGAGCAAATGAGAATAGAAACCAAAACCAGCACATGTTCTTAAAATCATTACTTAATGCAAAATTATCTGTTGTATACAGCAATTTAGACTGTACACTTCCTGTTCCTGTCATTTCACAAAAATGCTAAATTAGCGTTTAATAATACTAGATTATTCTTCTATTTTTCAAAGCAGTTTTCCCAGTACTTTTTTACCTTTGAGGTGACAAAAGTATAAATACGTCGAAAATCCTCATTGTTAGCCAGATTTGCAATCCAAACTTTATGTTTTACTATCATTAGCAATAATTTATACTGAAATTTATTATTCTTGAATATTTTTATTATAATTTTCCAAGAAAATATTGCAAGATTCTGAGATTTTCAATGAAAAACCTGTTTTCTATTCAAAAATACAAGAAACATAGAAGAATTATATTTTAACTGCAACAATCTTCACAACAGTGGACTCTTGAGAGCAATGAGGACGATTACCTTATTTAAAATATCATAAATCCAATTCTTAGACTATAATATAATAAAATATGCAACGTATATGATAGAATAATACCAAAGAATATGGATTCCAATCTCTTATACGATATGCAAATATGTTAGACTCGTTTCGTGGTTATGTTATATATTTATTAGGTAGGTATATGCTCTACCAAATTTACATTTTAAACTTTAAGTGTAGCTACAGCATAGCCCCATTTGCTTGGCAAAAGACAGCAGTCCCGAAGCGTAATCAACCGTGTGTAAAAATGCTGCTGTCGACAAGACTGTGTCGAAATGGTAAAGAACACACACATTATGTATATATGTATATAATACGAAGGGTTGCCGCCCTGGCAGTTTGGACCAATGGGAAATGGCACGTTTTAAAGTTTTCCTGGCATAACTACTATACTCGCTCTTTTCCAACATTATGTTGCTTCTGTGTAAGCCGTGATGGTTTTTGCCAGCCTCAGCTGTATTTCTCTGGATATGTGTAGGGGCTGCACACAATGAAATAAAGCTGCACGACTGTTATTCTTATCGAGCAACGACTGGTTGTAGGATAGACGATAGAGGTTAGGTTAGTTTTAGTAGAACCGGCACGTAGCATCTTAATGGTTTTAAAATTTGAATTAATTATATGCAAAATTACAGCAGTATATACTTCTGGAACCAGGAAATAGCAGATGTTGCATAAATAGATTTTATCGAAGCATTTTAAAACTATGATCATGAAGTGCTGATGAGTAAATTATGAATCGTGAGACTGAAAGAACCATGTGTTTATATTCATAATCTCATATAAGTTAGGTTATATTCAATTTGGCAAAGGTCACCAATCTAATGAATGTATATCTACATCAGGTGTACCGCAGGGATCGAACGTTGGACCCTTCTTATTTATGCTTTTATTAGATAATGATTTTGTTGACTTTCTTGATTGTGGGAAGCCGCTTCTATCAGATAAATTTCCTTAATTTTCATGTTATTTTGATTTCGTTGACTCGTTGAACTCAAACTAACCAAAACTTGGCATTCTAAAATTTATTCCATCTATGTATTTCATTTCCCAATTCCAATACGGTTTAAAAACTTCTATTTCTAATTCACTTTCGCTCTCATTTTATAATACGGATGTTGGTACTTTTGATGAATACAAACTTCTCTTTTAACTTATGCAAAAGTTCCCCTGAATCTAGTTACCTTGAAACTCCCCTTTCTAAAAAGGACACAAATATGCTTTTTGTTTCCACTTAAGTATTCATTTAAAATGTACCCACTAATTAGGTATTCTGTCATCTGGTTAAATTGTTAAAAGTAGGGAATAAGATTCGACACTGTTAAATTGAGAAGACCAAAATAAAGACAAACCGTAATACATCTTTCATTATTAATAACTTTTTTTCCAGAATACGAAGCAAATTAAGGGTATAAATTTTTAATTAAAATGTTTATACGTTCCTATGCGCTTTTAAAGAAGAACAGGTTGAACAAGAAAGTATAATTGATGTCAGTTGTTTGTTTTTTAAGGCCATTTTTGTTTTCATTTTTCTGCACCAAATTAGAAAATAGAATATTTTCACAAGAAAATGGCAAAAACCCTAACAAATAGTTATACAAATCTTCACTGTTAGCAAGAGCTAGAAACCAGATCAACAGAAAAAAAAAATAATCCGAACATAACAACTCTGAGCTTTTTGACCGCCTTCAGAAAAAGGAGAAGGTATAAAATTCGGTTGTATGTTTTGAAAAATACGAAATAATTTTGATTCTATTGGTGCTGGTAATTTTGAAGTTGTGCCGTTGTAGTTTGTTGTTGTAGGCAACAACTCCATAAGAACCAGCACCAATAGAATTGATATTATTTTGTATTTTTAGTGAAAAAAGAACTAATAAAGTCGGTGCAATTTTTTGTATAAAAAAAATTATTGGTTATATAGATAACTGAACAAAAATGTAAAATTGCTCCTATAGGAAAATCCACATTCGGATATAGGAGAATTACATTCCCGATATCTATAATTTCTTTATATGATCTCAAGTCTTTACAGAGATTTTTAATGTTTTGAATAATTTCAAGTCTAAGGTGAGGAAACTGATTTACCTTGCCCTGTATCAATAAAAATCTATTTCCAAAAAAGTATTTATCGAAAGGAAGATCTAGCATAAAAGGAATAGGGTTGGAGTCGAGGACGTAGGTTTAAAGAAAAGACAATAGAGTGTTTTCGAATCCACGTTCGTATTTTGCTTAAAAGAATATCCTAAGATCTATTGGAGGTATTGTAGTCGTGATATATTTTCAGTGTGTAATTCCCCAATGAATGTCCCCACTATCATCATACTTATACGAGCAGAGCATATTTGAAGACTTAAAAAGTTACTAGATACTACGATCTGTCTATAAAAATAAATCATATTTTATAAAAGACGGCAGAGCCAAAAGAAGGACCAGAACGAAACGATAATCGCAACTCCCTTTCCAGTGCCAAATTGCGAAAATGTTAGATATATATGGACAAACGCCTGCATTGCAGCAGCCATCATCGAATCTACTTTGTAATTTTTCTATGATGGCTCTTTTTTATAGTGTCTAGCGCAGAATGTGCGGATCACAGAAATAGACATTGCTTTTGGAGGAAAAAAGAGCTGGAAAAAGATTCCGTATTCAAGTGAAAAGTTAATTTTATCATTTAGATCTTCAAATTTCTGCGTATACGATTACAAATGACGGTGTTAGATGACTGCATTTACTTCCAGTCTTTTCTATAATCACTTTTGTTTATTTATTGAATCAACCAGCAGCGACCAAATCTCAAAAGAAACTAGTTTACATTTCTGAAATTCTACATTCAAGTCTTAGCACAATTCTTAGACTCAGTTCAATCTCCAAAATATACTTCTTACTTTTTGACATCACCTCACATTATTCAGACAGAACTGAAGGGCGACTCTATATTTATGGTCTTCTGTGATCTCTCGAAGCCGTTCGATTGTGTGTGTGTCACATCAGACTCTGCTTAAAAAACTTGTATACTATGGTATCACAGGCAACTCATTATACCTGATGCAATCATGCCTATCTGGCCGTCCTCAAAGTGTTTGTTGTGGAGGTACCACTTCATCAGCCTCTCCTATCAAAACAGGAGTACCGCAGGGTTCCATCTTTGGTCCCTTTTTGTCCATCCTGTACGTCAATGACCTTTCGATTAACTTCTCTGTTGTAAAAACTATCCAAAATACTGATGATTCAACTCTACTTGGTAATAATACAGAAACTATTCTTCTTGACAAAATAACATTTTTTCTCGAAAAACGAGATGAAAACAGTGTCAAGTTTCTTGTCATTCATTTGTACATTAGGCTGACGACTTTCCGTACACAACAGGTGCTCCCTGGCACCTAGGAGAAGATGCTCCTTAAAATATTAAATTTTATCGCATGCGTTAAAGCCTATATAAAATATTAACGTTCGATCATTTTTAACAGTTGTGCCACATCTTTTTTTTTAATATGCCAACCTTAGAGTAGTATGTTCGCACGTAATAAAATAGCATTTACAGAACGAAGAGCTTCCCATTTCCGCTAACCTTTCCAACTTGCTATTCCATCGAAAGCACCAAAATACAAACAGAATGTAAAACGTTCTGCATGTATAAATTCCTCGAAAATGTATCATGTAACATGTTATTGAATTGTTAGAATACCTAAATTCGACGCGTACCTAGTGTAACTACGGGAGCGGAGTTGACATTTCACTATGATTTATCTATGATAGTTATCAACAAATTGGTATATATGTTTAGGTGTAGACCGGGTTAACCAGCAAACAATACAAACACGTATAAATTGAAAGTTTATAATTTGATTTATGTTCAACTTATTACGGTAATCTGCAACTCCGCTATTGTGTAAATATGCAAAAAAATAACTGCAACAGCAATGGACCATTTAAGTTAATTATTAGAAAAAAAAAAGCCAAATTAATGATATATATAGGTATATTTTTTTATTTTATAACTTGTATCTGAGAAACAAAAAGAGCTGGGTATATGTTTTTCTTGTATATATTCACATAAATATATGTTAAAGGCACATGTGAATCTTGTTGGGCTTTTACTTTACAATCCAGAATAATTTTGAAAAAATTAATGCCGATGTGGCCTTCATTCAAAATTTATAGGAAAACCTATGCGAAAAACTTAAGTGTCTAACCCTCTACCCACGAGCCCTCTTAACCTTTTTTATTTTCTCTGAATCCAGTCATGCGCATTTCATTATATCGTTTTTTGACCGACGAACCCCAAACGGAGGAGGTATACAATTCGACTGTGCTTTTTTTTGGTTTGTGCGCGCCTTTCATATAGTTATCGTGGTCCGATTTTGATCATTTTTGATTTATTTGAAAGAGGAGCCTTGAGAAATGGTCCCATATTCATAAAAACGGGAATCCGAAATAACAACTACAAGCAAGGAATATACGTGGGTAATAGGATAAGTACTATCTTCATTGGTATTAGTGAACGTTCCACGATTTTCGTGACTAATGTTACACTCAAAAGTGTGAAATAAATATTTTTTACAAAAAATTGGACCGATGTTATTAGTTGGTGCACTGAAAAGTATAAAATAATATTAATTCTATTGGTGCTGGTACTTGTGAAGTTGGTGCCAAAAGTTTTCAATCTACCTGTAACTGCACAACTTCAAAAGTAACAGCACCAATAGAATTAATATTATTTTATACTTTTCAGTGCACCAACTAATAACTTCGGTCCAATTTTTTGTAAAAAATATTTTCACTTTGCATAATCCGATTGCTGCCGTTATTATTTTTCTATTCAAAACTCAGTGAAGATGTTTTATATGCAAAGGATAATCCATTTATTTTGAGAATGATTGTGATCATTTCACTGGTCATTTACCTGACCTGACCGAATAACTGAAAGATCACCTGCTTTAACATCAATCCGAACTGAGTTTTTGGATTTTATTCATTGTTGTTCAGCAAAATATGATTAAGAAATGATGTTTACTCATTAATAATTTTAATTTCAGATGATCCAAGTAAAGACGGACCTTCCATGACCTACTGGATATGGGTGAGAATTCAAAAGTATTTTCAGTAATCTTTTCTTGCTCAAAGGGTTGATGTATTTTAAGTTTGTGAAACAGTTGCCTGTCTTCATAGTTTTCACCGATGATATTCTCAAAGAAAAAAAAATAGCTTCTAAAATTTCTGTCGGTGAATTAAACTGGAGACTGAATGACTACTATTTACATATCTAATTATATTATACGAGCAATACTTATATGTTTATATACATATATATATATATATATATATATATATATATATATATATATATATATATATAAAGATGTTCTTGGGGATGCAGTCATATATTCAATAAAATTCTTTGATTGAAGCCGAGCTTTCGGTGTTTGTGTTTGGGGGAGCTGAGTTTTGGTATATTTATCATTCATATTACACATTCATATTTATTTGTAAATCTGCAACTTATGAATATGTGAACAATAAAAGTAGTATTTACCGATCGCAATACATTTTAACCAGAAATATACACATTATTTAATAAGTTTAAATATCCTTAGTAACACTTACATCCTGTTTTACCCGAGCAAAGCTCGGTCTCCAGATATTTATTTCATAATTAGTGAAATAGAGAGTTCGTTTTACATAAAGTTGAGAGCACCTACTAGTTACAAATAATAAAACTATGGTAAATAAATTCAATAAAATGACTATTGGTAAATATTTGCGTATCAAAAAGCATTTTTAAAAAATAAAAATTTCCCCGCTCGACTGCCCATTGTTTGATTTATTTGCAGTTCAAATCACTTATCCAATATCATATTAACTTCTGCGTATATGACAAAGTGAAATGGACTCCCCCCCTCTCTCTCTTTCTCTATTTAGAGACGAGTTGCATTTTTATTATGCTCATGAAATTGAATCTGGAATGGGAATTTGATTATTTTTGTTTGTAGGGTATATCGTATGGAAAATCGAAAATGCTTGTATGTTTTTGTATATTATGTGCTTGTTATCTATAGAGTAGGCATATGGGTACTATTATTTAATTTTAACATATTGAGAGTAAATAGAATGATGTGAGTTGCTCTCTCAACTATTTTGATTTGCTTCTAAAAAAAGGTTTGTTAAAATATTTTCATTACCTACAATTACAGTCGAAACAATATACTGACAAAAAATAAATAAAAGCCAGAATAATAATAATTGAGCTTTGTTTATTTTTTACCTGTGAATAAATGTTGTAATGTTTATTACTTTTCAGCATACAGTAGCTAAAATAATACTGGCCATGTGCTCAGTTAGATATAAAATGGCTTCGATATCTTTGTAGCATTTAGGTCATAAATATTCAGAGAACATCAAAACGGAACGAAATTCAATAGGAAATATCCTGGTTAAGTTAGCACACGAGCTTCACTCACTCAGCTGTTTCAATATGGCGGCAGACGAAGTGAAGAAAGATAAAACAAAAATAAGTGTTTATTACGCTATAAATTTGTTTTTAAGTGGAAATAATACTTACTATGTTTGAAAGCAAAATCTAGAAGAGTTTCTTTAAAAATAAGAAAAAACGATTTTTTTCGCAATATTTCAACACCCCGTGTCTCCAAAACGAAACGTTTTTGGAGATAAGTTAATATGAACTTTTTTAATTATTTTTATCTGCTGAATATTCTGTTAAAGTTTCTTCATTATTATTCGGACCACCCTGTATGTGTACATTCCAACAAAAATACATTTTGCCAACGTTCGTAATACGTACATTTCTATAGGAAATATACCCAAAAACATATATCATATATGAGTCCTAGTCGAATTAACAACAGGCTTTGAATTTCTCTAGTGATTCTAAATTGAATACTTTCCACATATGTTTTGAAAGATTTTGTTCGACACTTAATGGATTCATTAATTTGCTATTGCTGGATATTGTTTAGTAGTCCATCAAAATTTATCACTACATCTACTAAAATGGAAATCGAGACATCATAATGTCATCAGGCAGATAAACATCATTGAGTTCGCGATCCAGTTCCTTAATATAGAAACAAGGAAGGCCACTTCATTTGCTTATCAGCTGACGAGGGCGCCAACGTCATTTATTTCCAGTCCTTGAGCTCTCACAACATAGGAACACAATTTAATGGTGTTGACAAATGGTAAGCTATTATTCAAAAGCAAGAGTGTATTTGATGGGAAATAGTGGTTG
This sequence comes from Crioceris asparagi, assembly GCA_958507055.1. Classification (NCBI taxonomy): domain Eukaryota; kingdom Metazoa; phylum Arthropoda; class Insecta; order Coleoptera; family Chrysomelidae; genus Crioceris; species Crioceris asparagi. The sequence continues at coordinate 3,162,588 of OY293826.1, forward strand.
TTGCAGCAGAAATGGAGGAGGCCAGCCGTTCATGGATAAGGGTCCGACATGTTATTTTTGAAAACATTTTCAATGTAGTCGAGATTTTGGAGCTGCCCTGCTTACACCATGTACAAGACACATTCACACGATGTGAGCATTGTTTGGGCTTGATTAGTTATGGGTTTTGGGAGCTGTATAATATGGAGATGAGCAAAAACTGCTGAGTCGACTCTGGGTAGCGCGTTGAGGGCAAGGGTGAGATTGTTTGTGAATGAAAGTTGCTTATGTTTTTTGTGGGAAATATTTGGAAAGTTTTCGGTAGCTTTTGACAATGAATATAATGGAATTTGGTAATCCGTATGCATTATTTTATCAAGCAAGAAGTTGAGAGTGAAAATGATTATCAGAGAATCACAGTACGGGAATCTGTGGCTAAAAATCCAGAAACTTCCATTTCTAAAAGCACTATGAAACGAATTCTGGTAAAAAGATTTTTCGAAGCAAATAATTTTTTCAGGTGAGGCAAATTTTTAACTTGACGGACATGTAAATAAGGAAAGCTGCCGGATTTGAGGTGCTGAAAATCCTCGTGGGATGCTCAAACAACTAATGCATTGGGTAGTATTTCTTGGAAAATGCGGCTGGAAATGCACTAACTGTTAATGGAGAGCGGTATCGCCAAATGTTAACAGAGTTTTTGTGGCCCATATTTGATGAAAATGATGTGCTGGATATATTTTTCCAACAAGACGGTGCGACCTGCCACACAGCATGTGAAACAATGATTCTATTGCGGACCAAGTTTACAGGCCGTATCTTTTCTCGATTTGGCGATCAACATTGGCCACGAAGATAGTGCGATCTAACACCGTTGGACTTTTTTCTTTGGGGCTACGATGTATACGTAAGTCTGAAATAGTTGAACAGCTTAAAGAGGAAATATGGCGCGTTACTAGTGAAATACAGCCACATTTATGCGAGAATGTTATTCAGAATTTCAACAAAAGAATAACCCTATGCTAAATGTTTAGTAGTGGCCATTTCCCTGATGTTGTATTTCACGTATTTTTCTTTATATTGAAATAAAAATGTTTGCTTAATTCAAAAAATTAAGGTGTTTTTCTTTAAAATTAAATCCGACGCTCTTGTTGGAAGATTCTTTATTTACAACTCATAGACTTATTATACCCATTACAACTGGGTTGAAAGTTTAGCTCTCTTTTTTGAACGAAGTTCCTAAGCGCGGATTGTAGTAGGAACTAACTACCAGAAATCGTCACGTAAGGTAAATGCGTTGCTCTACCTCCATGCGGCTCTTTCTCTCTCTTGTTTTTTATATCTATTATATTAAAACAATATAGTAAATTTCCACTAATATGGCTTTCTCAAATTTGAGTATTTACTAAATTTAAATAATTATAAGCTGATTAGATAATTATAAATATTATAAGCTATTTAGTTAAAATTTATATAGGTATCCAGTAAGACGTTGAACATACCATCGATCTGGTCTTAGAAGAAATTACTGGAATGTTTACGTTTATTAGTTTCTAATGATTCAAGTTCATTCAATTCTGATTCTTTTCGCATACAAGATTTTGAACATTATCATTAAATGTGTGATTATTATCATTCAATTGTAGCGCATAGTTGGAATTAGTTTTATAGTATATGAATAAGCTCTTGTGTTTATTAACACCGGTTTGAAAATTTCTGTCAGTTTGACTCACGAACAATCACCACAACTGAGTTCATAAATACCTGATTTGAAATTATTAGCGGGAGTTTTTGATTTATTTTTCTTGATAAATTTACCCAATTGCTATTTAAATACCGAAAAACTGTTGATATTTTCCATTACAAAATCGTTGAAACACCATTAAACACATTATAAATTACCATGTTAGCAGAACTTATCGAATTTCACACCAAATATAATAAGAGAAAACCTATCATCCTGTTCTACCATATTATGTTATATTTCATTCATTTCCCCAAACAGTGCCAATTGAACTTATTTCGGGGAGTGACACTCTTGAATTTCACGCGTCATAAAACTCGCTGAATAAATCAAACGGAATAGAGACAAAAAAAGCTAATGCATTCTCGGCGGCGGCACTACTATTCTGTGAATAATAATGATTTCCAAAAAAACATTCCTTTGACATTAATTTAATGGCCTATTTGTTATAACATATTATGTATATAAGTATATTTAAAGTCATGTGGTGTATTCCATACTAAAAACATATGCGCCTTTCACACTTTATAAATGTGTGAGCGCGTGAAAATCATGCTTTTAAATTGATATTGTATACAGTCAGCCCCAGAAATAATGTTTAAATTTATGTATACAGGTTGGCCCAAAAATTAGTTACTACCATCTAAATTTACAGCTGGGATTCTGTAAACTTTGCTACCATCAACTGTATTCCTTCAAATGAATACACCTATTAATTATTTCATTTTTGAATCTTGCATCAAATTCTGAATATGTTTGTACAAAGTTAAATTCTAAAGACAACATTCAAGAGAATTCAATAGTAAACAAACAAAATTTAAATTAATAAAAAAGTTGAATGGACAATAAACATTTTTATCTCTGCTTCTATAAGCATTTTATTATTATTTCTAACAAAAACTAACCAGTTATTAGTTACATTTAAATGTCTAATTATTTCTTTGCATGAAAATCTTTTGTACAGTGACAGATTAATAATTAGTTAGGTATGGTTGGCTTTGCCAAAAGATACTCTTTATAAATCTAAAATCGACAATATTTCACTCCGAAAATTTTTAACACGTTTTTTAAATCGTGAGATCTCGCATTCCAGCGACAAAATTGGATTTTAGCATAATTTTCCATTTATTAAACTAATATAATATCAATTTACTTTTGGGACTCACTGTATAAGTTGAATAGAGCGGCAAATAATGTCATTTATAATGTAGAATAATAAAGTCAACCAACACGCCATTTGCTTGTTTTTATCATGAAATTTGAGCACCTAATAATTGAGTAAGTAATAGGCACTTGAAAGGGTATGTAGTGTTTATGACTTTACTAAACACCAAAAAAAAAACGTTTAATGTATAATTTTATTACTCTATTAACAAAGAGATTGATGTCGTATTTATAGTTGATAGAAATTTATTAATGTTTTGTATAGAGGTTCGTCCACATGCTGAAAAATTATTATTATTAGAGTGACAATGGCTTCAAACAAAGGGGAAATGTCTCGGGAAATATCTTCTACAAATAGATTTATATTCTTAATCTAGTCAGAAATGGGAGATGGGGTAATAATTATTTTATTGACCATGCTTTAAATTTATTCAGAGAAATAGCAGATATGCTAGGAACTTCAAAATTGAAAGTGCCAACTTTGGTTACGAAACACGTGTCGGTTTTTTGTGGTAGGATAGTGTTATTAAGGAGATGCATAGTTTTAACTTTTCACAATATAGTAGTACAAAAATTCTGTTCATAATTTGCTATATTGTGATTATTGAATCCAAAGTTATATTATACTAAGTACAATTATTTAAAAGCTATTTATTATATATTTAGTTATTAATTCAGAAAAACATTCAGTTATTGAACTGTGCTTTGAACGATAATAAAGGCAATTTGACAATTATTATTTACTTACTGTTCTAAATCACATCGCTTTAATTTGAGAAAAGCTATAAGTTATATATATTTTAGGTAATGATGATTTCAATACAGCTCTGGAAATGTTTACAGAAGTACAATTTGGTATTATATAAATTACTTCTTAATTTGTTTCAATCATCACAAGCCGAACCAATCACATTTTTGACCGACTTTTCCCAAAAGAAGAATATCTACGATTCGACTGTATGTTCGTTTTTCGATTGCTGTGGCGACAGATTTGTAGATTGGGCTATAAAATTTTCAAAACCATCTGAGATAGGAGTAGACTTCTACACAACTGCTATATCCTTATATTTAACCTTCTTGGTGGAGTGGTAAAGAGTTTCATTCGCATATAGAGGGACGTAGGTGCGATTCCCATTGCCATGCTTTAGTATTTTTCTTGTTGACGGACTACATGAGAAGATTCACTAAAAATAATAATAGATAATGTGAGAATCACAAAGTATTGAACTTGGTCGAGTATTTTATTGCTGAAATCATCTTTTTATACCAGCTTCAAAATCATCATCTATTGTTATTTTATTATTTTTAGAGGTTTATCTCATAAAATCTGTAATAGTTATTTTAAATTTATTTTTCGACATAACAACAAGAATGACCCAATTTATAAAAAGGAATTAAGTTACATGTGATTCCTACAAAACTGTTTCATTCTGCTTTGTGCTGGAAAATGATGAAAAAATAAAATGCTACCTTTTAATATGGGAATATTAAAAAACGCCAACACTAGCAGCAGTCAAACTACTGGTCTCTGTCGGTAGGAGAAAAACGATGATGATGTTGCTGAATCATAACTCCTGAGGGAAATATCTTTTCCTATCTCTATTTCTAGAAGCAAAACAAAAATAAAATGCCAAATTTCAAATACACTACTAACTAGTAAAGGCACTCTTTGTTTATACTAAGCACGCGAAAATATCTTGACATTCAAATCAAACGCTGCTCGTGCTCGGTGTTTTTTTTTTTTCCTTCTATGTACTGCAATTGTTCACTGATGTGAACTGCCATTTTGCTGTGATTTTTTTTTTTTTCATTTCTCATCTTTTTTTCACTTATTTAGTTAATTATCTCTGCATAGCAGCAGTCACTCGAACAGGAAGTACGATAAAATGTTCTTTTTATTTTATTTCTTTTCATTTTTTTATCTTTTTGGTCTCCATCGACTATTCGCTCAGCTATGCTGCCGCTAGCTTTCTATTTTTATACAGTGGATAGAATTAATTCTAGCATATATATATATGCCTATATATATATTTGTACAATGGAGCAAGCTTTTCTTGCTGGAGAAGCGTTTTTTCCTCACAAAGAGAGTGAATTGTATGGATTAAATGGTGGTGGGTCTTTGGATATAGGAAAGCGTTTTTTTAATGCTACAAGAATTACGTTATAGAGGAATTATGGATACATTTATTCTTTGAGTTTTTTTATGGAAAGTTTATCAAACTAGCTGTCTAGCTATGATGTCTTTGATTTGATTGAATTAAGTGTTTGATTAGTCTTCGAGCAGAAAGTATTTTTGCCGCTCTCGCATGATTTTTCAACACGAGCATCAAAATTGTATTCTCTGCCGTTAATAAGTATATTATTTTGCGATAATTTTATGTTTTTGTCTTACGTTATTGTAGAAAATATCCGCTTTGGAGAAAGGAAGCAAAGTATAAATAAAACCGTCATGAATTTGTGTGAAAATCTATTCAAATCATTCTGAATAGGGTTGGCTCTAAATAAATGCTCAACAAGGAAGATGAAGAAGATCCGATTGTATGAATAATTGTTTAGCATCTAGAGACAAAGCAATTCTTAAATTAGAGACACTGGAATCAGAGAGACTGGCTCAGATTGAAATTGTCATAAACAAACGCCCCTATGATCTAATAGATGATTAAAAAGGATACATTTTACAATAATTGTATAAAGGCTGACAAACAATATTACTCTAAACGTTTCCATAGGCCACGAAGATTTTTCACACGCTTTTATTAGCTTCACTTGTATGTTTGTTTGCATGTAGGTAATCAAAGTCTTTGAGCTTGATTTTGCACTACTTTGAGCAATCCGATTTTCTTTAAACTTTGCACACCTATCAATGACTGGTGACAATGCAATAATTTCATGTGTTGTGCGAGTGGGGGGGGTTGCATACCCATATATATCTGAGCTCTATAGATGGAATCTCGTGGAATTTTCGATATGCATGTGTGTTGGTAGGATATGTGATGGTGTTTGAGTGCGAGAGGGACTCTTTGGTGGAGGGTTCCACACCTATGGGTGTTTTTGATTTCAGGATGAATTTTCGTGTAACTTTCTATCTGTATATGGGTTACATCAATGGACATCAAGCACCCCACGCTTTTTACATTAAAATGATATCTTATTTATTTTCTAATTTTAGTTTGATTTGCTATTAAAGCGTGTTTTTTAGTATTTTATTATTTTTTATTATTTTACTATAATATCAACACTAAAACCTTTCACGTAAATTCAAAACGTAATATTTGGCCGAGATGCAGATAATAAAGTCTATTGAGTTTTAAAAGTGATAAACGAGTCAGATTCTTTCATTTGACAATTAAAAGTAAGAAAAAATGTACTTCGTCAAGAGTTTTTTTGATGTCGGCCATTTTGAGTCCACTCCCTGTCCTTCTGGTGCCTCTAGTCCATATTCCTATAATATCCTGTAGCTATCCTCCTGTTTTATCAACCGTCACAGGTCGGGCTGATCAAGCCCAAACGCCTAAATAAATGATGATGAAAGTCCTTGTCGGATGGATACGTCCTCCCCCTGCCCCCAAAAAGGGGGATAGCAGCAGCAGTAGCAAGCAAAACGTGTAAATATTTGAACGTAATAAAATATACAGGAGCAAATCTCTAACTTGCTTCTTTAACTGTCATTGGATCTGTACGGTGAATGAAGTGTTGTGACACAATCCCCAAAATGGAGAGACATATTTTCACACAGATATACAGGGAAAAACCAATGCCCCCGCCGGAGGGGGTAAAGTAACTCAATAATTTAGGGTTTTAGCTGCTGGAGGTTGACATGAAAGTTGTACGGTTGTATCGTTAGTGAGAAAGGGATGGTGCGGTTTTGGTTTTAGTTGAATTAATAAATTGGACATTCATTGATTTTTCGTTTCTAGCAAATGATAGATCTTTACTTATAGAAACTTGGACCAACTGGTACACTGCTGGTATACAGTCCGCTGACTGACAGACTGACATTTGGGTAAGGAACCCTAAGGAGTGGAAAAACAATCGGGTTTTGTACGTACCTCATTTATTTGGGAGGTCGAACAAAAAGAGTCACTTTCTGATATTTATTTCTAGCAGATTTACCCAGACTTGTATTATGAAGCTGAATATTATCCTTCAACGTTTTTTTTTTAATAGACCAATCCATGCAATATGTAAAGCAGCGAATTGTTTCTTGAATCCAGAGCTTTGAATTTTACGAACCAACTTATTTATTACATACTCATTCAAGTGGTGTAATTATGTCATTTATTTTCTTCTTGATTTGTTGCTTTGCTGGAAATCTAGTACAAATACGCTAAGTTTCGTCAATATTATTTTTGATTTAACAAAATCCCTATCTTCTACCTCTGATTATTTAGGATGTAGAATCATTATTAGACCGTTAAATTCTGACTAATAAGCTGTTCTCTGTTTTGAAAGCCGTGAATAAATCATGTAATCCTTTAATCAATATCCCCTTAGGGGGAAGTTCTCTGGCCAAATAACAGGAAGGGAGAATCCTGAAATTATTTTACCTTGATACCATTAAAATTTTTAAAGTATCATGATGTATTATTTAACTGATATTTAAATTCTGGAGTATTTTTTTAATTTTTTTGAAAGTAAAACTGAATTCAGTTTTGTAGAATTTAATTAAATTAATTTATTAAAATATCTTTTTCTTCTTTGTTTGAACAGCCAATATTTTTAAAAATAAGCAAATTTCTAGCTTCAACGTTTTCATTTTTATGTCAGTTCTGCTTCGGGTTAGAGCCACATTCAACGTTTTGTAATGAAATTGTAGTGTACTCTATAATATTATAGCCTTTACCAATTTAGAATGTGAATCGGAACAAAAGGCGAATTGAAGTGGCTTTATAGAATACGAGTGGGTAACTGTAGAACTATAATGGCACACGGAAATGTGCCTGGAACATAATTCCAGAGATTTAACGGAAAATGGAATAGAGGAGTATTTACCAAAGCACTATTATTGTTTTTCAAGTGTTATATGTGTAACGGTGATATCTGTTATTTTAGCTAAAATAGAAATGTGGGAGATTACATTTGAGAGTGATTTTTTCAAGTATAAGCTTTCTCGGAAACTATGAAACTTCAATTCGTATTTTAGTTATATAGAGAAAAGTTATTTCAACTCGAATGAGTTTTATTATTTCAAACAGCTTTTTATATTTGGCTTTTTGTTAGAACTTGCTACTTTCTTTTACAAAGTCTCATATTTGTTTTATTTTTACTGTAATTTTCATATTCTTTGCAATTTGTATATAAAATGAGTAATGTCATCATAAAATATAATAGTCTTTGGTTAAAGGCTATTGTTTTAGGTGATATACAGGGGGAACTAAAAGGTTGTTATATAATCCTTTGAGTAATTTCTTGAGAGAATCCTTTCAAAACACTAATTTTCTTCAGATGCTAGCATTGGTTAATTTTTTTTAGAACGAAATAAAATTGACACCAAATAATTTACATTTTTCGACCTGGTGGCTTTCCTCAAGTGTTATTCGTAACCTTATTGTCAGTATGAATTGACGTTGACTGTTAGTTGTAAGAGCCAGTGGTGCTAATACATAATATTAAACTAAATTCGTGAAAAGTACGTTACTTTAGATTAGTAAAGTTAGAGTTCATTCGGTTTACAGAAATCAAGTTTCTTATTCATCTCATTTTTATATATGTTGCAAGATTACTCACAAGCAACGCTCAGAAAATAGTCATACCAACCTATAAACATAGACCAAGAAACAAAATATAGGAAAACAATGCTTCTTAACCAAAATTGGTATTTAAAAAGTATTTTATTACGAAATTACTAGACGGCTTTCAAAAATAGTGTTATATAAGAAACTTTTCTGCTACCCCCCCTACTACCTACCCCCTACTAAGAAAAAGCATTTAATCATTACTGTATATGCGAGATAAAATTAGATATTTTATTCAGCATTTAAAAAAAAATATACTGGAATAATATTCTAATAACAAACTCCGCTGAATCATAGGTAATATTTGACTTACGCGGTAAATAACCTCATAGAATGTATACTTGATTATGAAGCTTAAAATATGTATTTACATTATATCCTTATAGAAGTACCTGTGTAAATAAATGAGTCCCAAACGGACTTGTTTACAATCCAGAACGATTTAATATACACACAAACATTCCAATGATTTTGATATCAGTTAAATAAACACCCACTTTCCACACATACACACGTATTCGAATTAAATAGCTCAATCAAAAGCAACAAACATTCCATCCACACACAAAAACATGATACCTACAAAAAGGGTAAATATTTAATGCGAGCAGCATAGGATAAGAACAACGTCATCAACACAACTACTACAGGTATATACATTGAAATAAATATTTTGTAAATGACCGAGCACCGATTTACATGGACATTAACTTGTTAAGAGGCACAATTTATGGGCTTAATGTATGTATGAAAATGGGAGCAAGTTTACAATCAGTGGCCCATTGTGCGGCAGTATCATCCATGTCTATGCGTGCGCGCGGATACGACGTAGGGAATTCCAGGAAAATTATAATACATACACAATGCAATCGTTGCGGCAATAACAACGTCTCTAATTAAATTCGAGATTGAATGTTTTGGGTTTATGAGGAGTGTTTTGGTGTTGGATGTTGTTGTGAAGGTTTTCTGTTCTTTTGAACACATCTGTTGAACAGAAGCAGGATTTCATGAAAAAGAGTTCTAGATCTAGATGATTTTGTTGACCGACTTCCAAATGCAGGAGGTAGATACTGTTTGAATATGGATTCTTGAGTCATCTGCAGTCCAGAGAAAAATAACATATTATCACCATATCAACATGGATTTCGTAAAGGCCAGTCTACATTGACATAAGGAGTAGGATGAGTGTCCTGTTTGGAATATTCTGTAACCTCAGCAGGGCATTTGACTGTGTGAATCATGACTTGCTTTTGAGCAAGTTAGAATTATATATGGAACTAGTAGAACGCGGCGCGTTGCTGCCGTAGCAGTAATAATTGTAGAGATGTATGAAATTTGAAATAAATAGTTATGTTGGTTATTGGCCAAGTGCAATTAGAAAAAATTAATAAATAAAATGTATCTGAGAGTAATCATTTTAATTATTAATTTATTATCTCAATTTTAAATGACGATTACTTACAAAAATAACTTCCTGCTTTTGTACACTTCACTAATAATATAATATTTTTATTGTAATGCTTTATGGTACACGATAATTTTTAGTTGCTTGATTATTTTAAATAGTTTACTTTTATCACCTATATTTCCACAGTGTTAGATGGAGTAGGTTGATTATTTGTCTCTTTCCCTACCAGAAGTGCTGCCCTCTCGTAGCGAAAGGCCACAATCTTCTCAGGAAAAAGGCTTATTGTTTCAGATAATATCGGTTTTCTTTGGATAATGGTTCTTGACGTCTATGACATATATGACACCACACTAAGAAAGCGTATAGGAAAAGTGGTGTTCTCACTATTTTCTTCGCAATTTTTACGATTTTTCTCTTCATAAGAACTTTCCTTATGCCTTACCGAAAATATTAAAATAAAAATTATCCGAATTGGTCGAGTCGTTCTCGAGTTTTGCGCTTAGCAACGCATTTGGCGATTCATTTTTATTTATATAGATAGATAAGAGGCCCAGCTCTCGAAAAGAAAGCATTTCGTGACTGTTACCCATAGTGCGCTGGGGGATACAGCTCTAGGTTCACGTGCGTATGTTTCTGATACTGTTAAAACTGACATGGGTGTGCCTCAGGGTTCCGTTCTGGGTCCAGTATTATGTTTATGTTACATCAATGATATTACATTGGCCATCGGTCTTGAATGGTTTCTTTTTTTTACGCTGATGATTTGTCCTTATACATTCCGCGCCAATGAATCAGAATATGAACAAATTCTTCCTTCCAGGTATCTCAAGATTTTCATAGTCATTGTGGAATTTAAGCTTTTTATAGTCTGGTGTTTTGACGTCAGCTCTTGCCCTATAGGTACACTCAATAATTCATTAATAATTATTGAGTTAAATTTAACTTATTACGGCGCAAAATACCTTCACCCCATTTCTCTGAAACAATTTCTTACACAAACATCCTTCCATCCTCGTGTTAATAACAAAAAAATACCGACGAATGTGTAAATCTTTCAAGCAAACCCGTCCAAACTAATTATCAAATAATGTAATCAAGCATCAAGCAATCCATCCGTATATACATAGACGTTCAACATCACGCATATGTGAACAATTGTTTATTAAACTCTTTGATGAAAAAAAGAAAAAACGAACATTTTTACGTCGGCGGATATTTTGATCTGTCTGCCATATTGGATGATGGATGGATTGTGTTTTCGGAGTAAATGAACACATATGAATTATTTCTCACATTATTTTAACGAATTATTTGTTATTATTAGAGTTTCAAACGATAACAATGATATCGTCGTTCATTGTTATTGTGTTATGTACGTTAATAATCTTGATTATATTATTTTAAACACAACGAAAACGGATTTATCCCCTTTTTTAGATCTCCTTGGTCTGTGTCTGAGCGGTTATCCATTTTATTTTCACAGCACAGTGAATGATCTTTCATTAGGTATACAGACATTTTTTTATTCGATTTAAGTTTTAGTAAGTTATGATATTTATATTGTCTCATAGTTCGAACTCGGTAGAAAAGATCTAATAGTGATTTTCAAGGCTCAAACAGTTTTATAAACATTCGATATTGCTCATTACCATAAATTCATTATACTCGAACTATAAATAATACCCATTTAAATTATCGATTCAAATTCTGTGCGAATCTAATCTAATTTCTCTATACGAGTTTTATCTATATCTTCCCATTATAATAACGGCAAAATATCTAGGACAAAACAAGACGAGGGGTGGTTGAGGATGAGGCGAGGTGGAGGGACCCTGCTGTGTTCGGAGCTTCCTTCTCTTGACACGCAAACATTTACAAATCTCCATGTTCATTTATAACCTTAATTATGTGGCATTAATCGTCGCCAACACAGTCACACAGCTCTATAAGCTGTAAATAACGCAACGTTCCTTTTAAATGTCAAATGACACCACCACCTCGCCGCGTTTAGCGATGGCATTCGTTTTGCATGATGTGTTTTATTTTATAAATATTTCTTACAAAAATTGGACAGATGTTATCAGTTGGTGCAATGAAAACTACAAAATAATATTAATTCTATTAGTGCTCATACTTTTGAAGTTTTGCAGTTGGTGCCAAAAGATTTAAATCTAACTGGAACTGCACAAAAGTACGACCTCCACTAGAATTAATATTATTTTGTATTTTTCAGTGCACCAGCTAACAACGTCGGTCCTATTTTTTGTAAGAAATATCGGACCGACATTATTAGTTGGTGCACTGAAAAGTACTAGATAATATTAATTCTATTAGTGCTGTTACTTTTGAAGTTGTGCAGTTGCAGTTAGATTGATAAATTTTAGCACCAATTTCACATGTACTAGCACCACTAGAGTTAATATTATTTTGTAATATTCAGTGCACCAACTAATAACGTCGGTACAGTTTTTTGTAAAAAATATTTATTGTACACTTTTGAGTGTAACATATTAGTCACGAAAATCGTTGAACGTTCACTAATACAAATGAAGGTAGTAAATGCTTATCCTATTATCCACATATATTCTTTGCTTGTAGTTGTTATTATTGAGATAGTTAGGTCCTTCATTTAATACCCACAGATTTTCAATTTTCGAAAGAAATCACCCTCTCCACGTAGCAAAAATACACATATTTAAGAATTTAACATGCCTCTTACTCGAAAACCGTAGCTCTTTTGAAAAAATATTCAATTTAAACGTTTCCGGATATTTTCTTATCTTTCGTCTCAGATTTTCGATTTTCGCGAAACTTTGCACCCTCCACCCCCTTCCACGGGCGGTTTTCGGTGGAAAGGAGATTTGGGATTTTGTGTTTTATGAATATGGGACCATTGCTCAAACCTCCTCTTTCAAATTAATCAAAAATCATCAAAATCAGAGTACGATTACTATATAAAAGGCGCGAACGAACCCAAAAAAAATAAAAGCAGGCAGTCGAATTGTATACCTTCTTCGTTCGGGTTTCGTCGGTCAAAAAGAAATTCAATGTACCCGTTATAGTCTCCAAGAAAAAGGTGATAAAACAGATAATTTTTAGCTTGAGTTTTTGAACATGACTTCGTTAAAATTGAGAAAGTTAGTAGAAATTATGAAATCTTCTGGAATGAGAACTCGTAAACGTTGTTTCCTCAGGTTCATCTTTATAGTGTACAAAATAATATTAAATCTTTTCGTATTTCTAATTTTAAAGTTAAGCAAGAGTTGAAATGGATTCCAGACATGGTCTCTTCTTTATTAATGTTACAATCGAGAATTTTCGATTTTCCTGAAGAATATGTCTGCATGTTAGATCGTTGATTTCTTTGAACTTATTCTCAGAATCAGAGAACCTCCCTCTTTCTTTGAAGTCGGTCAAAAACTCCTTAGAAATGTATTAGAAATATCAACCATTGGAAAACATTTATCTATTCTTAGAAAAGTGTAAAAGGTCCATTTCTTGTATGTATATGTATGAACATATAAGAAATTCAATTTTTTTTCTATTGTCTCTTAACTGTTACAATACCACAACTTATTTAAATTCTGTCATCAAACCTACGAACTACTAGTTTCTTTGATTCAAATTTATAAATATACTTGACCATTGCGAAATACGTCCAAGTGTGCGTTAGGCTTGCTTGGAGAAAGTTCCGAATATTCGCATAAATTTAGCTATCTAATTAGTTTGGGTAAAGTCCTATTTCATGTTTTTCTATTAAAAATGTAATGCTCAGCTGACAATTAACGAAATAAATGTGAGTTTCAGAGTTTCAGATTTTCAGAACTGTATTATTCAGTAAAATCGGTTATGAATTTATCCTAGGCCTACCATGATAATGTGAAGCTGTTCTGTATTTCTTCAAGGGCCTCACGAAATCTAGGAGAGAGTTGCTTTGATGTTAAGATGATTTCTTTATAAACCTTGATCCATAAAAACTTTAACATTTTCATGATTACATGGAATTGATTTTGTTTCATAGAATTGTTAAAAGTGGATAATTTTTGAAAATTGCCTACAGAGACATCCAATAAAAACTTAATTAATTAAAATATTGTGCTGTAACCTATAAAATTTCTCATATCATTATTTCGGACGTACCAAAACTCGTCCTCAGTAATAAAATGAAGTGATTAGTTAATCTCTTACCTGAAAAAGTATCCCTAAACTTTTCCCAAGAAGACTAGGTCCTCAAAAATTGATCCTTGAATTTGTCCCCGACGTTATCGCATTATGAATCACCAATATAGCTACTTATTCAAATCTATAGATTAACTCTTTTCATAAAATATTTTTTCATATATTTATAACAAATGAAAAACTCAGTAAGTATCACAAAACATATTTTATTTAAGAATCGGCATACATTTATCTATTTAAGAATCTGTAAAGTAACAGAAATTTCTGCTTGTGTTTTATACAAGTACATTCAACTTTTACAAAATCGAATCTTGGAACAGATCCATTTTTATACACATCGATTTTCCTAGCAACTCACTGCTTAAGTCTACTGGATCGCGTATTTTTGCAAAATCACCACATTTTAAGAATTTGATAAATTTTACAGAGACTACAATTAGCATATAACTTCCACGTTCACTCAAACTGGCAAAGCTTTCCATATTTTCGAACACCTAAATAAAATGCAACTCTTAGCCAGTAATATATTCATTATTCAGAATGAAATAACAATCTAATGTGTATGAAAATAATTTACACTTTTTGTAGAATTTGTATTTAATAGGCAACTATCTATTTATATTTCCAAGAAAGTATAAATCTCTTAATCTCTTGTCCGGGGACAAATTCTGTTAGGAGATTAAAGGATCATAATTAGTATGGGGATAAATTATGTTTGTAGAAATTTGGTACTACCTGCTCGGGGACGAATTCAGGGCCGCCCATTATTTCAATGTCTCAACAAACTATATAACTATTTATTTCATATTATCTGAAAATCATGCCCACATGGTGTTTGCCCGTATATTTTTGAAAAATCCCAAAGAATGTTCAACAAACAAAACTGTTAACTCAATTATTATAGCTCACACTCATTCTGACATATTCAGTAAGCATTTTACATATATTAGGCAGTAAAACGTTGTTACTTGATCAATGAGAAAAAAAGTACCTTGTCACCATGTTATTGCCGTTATTGTATACAAATCCAACATGATGTTGCACAAAACTTGAAAAGCGGGCGAAAAATGCTGATGCAGCCAAACTCACGGCCCAAAGCAGCGGGCCTAATTTATAGATTCCCCCCTTCATATAATTGGTAAAGAGACTAGCAGAAGCAGAGCCTCTGTCTGACAGTGTGTGTGTGCGGGAGTTTTAGTTAATTGGAGGCTGATGAGCGAGCAATTTGGCCCTTCATTGGCAATTAGCATCGATCACTCTCTGTCGGTGCTGCGCCATCGTTTGTCGTTGCCTCTTTCTTGCTATATTCTTTGCCGACATTGCTTTTCTGCGATCATAAAAATAAATAATAATATAGAATCGGGTGGAGTGAAGAGATATAACTGCAATATCAGCATTGTATAAGTTTTTGCGATTAGATAAATAAATATTTTTTTACAAAAAAATGTACCGACGTTATTAGTTGGTGCACTGAAAAGAACAAAATAATATTAATTCTATTGGTGCTGTTACTTTTGAAGTTGTGTAGTTGCACTTAGATTGATAACTTTTGGCACCAACTTCACAACTTCAATTTCGAGAAAAACTGCTCCTTCATCCCCTTGGTGATTGTTTTTTGAAGGGAATAAGATTTTGGATTTGAGTTTGTCGAATATGGGACCATTTCTCAAGTTTCTTCTTTCAAATGAATCAGAATCGGAGTAGGTTTACTTTATAAAACGCGCGCTTTTCCTATTATTACCAAAAAGTAAATATTCCAGTAATTGGATATTACTATGTTTTATTTAGGAAAACAGCTGCTCTACTTCGCATATTAGGTTTTGGTACCGATAAGTTAAAGTATATTTAAAATCGATTTTCGATTTATAAGCAGATATTTTTCAAATTCATCATCTCGCCTGAACTTAACTCAGTCGATTATAGACTATGGTGTTATTTAAACCATTACTTGGTGTTTTGAATTCGACCAACAACTCCAACCTTAAGAAATCCCAAAGTTAGTCAATTTCATATATTATTGTAGACAGTTTTTTTTTAAATAAGCTGAACTATATTCCTTACATTACGATCACCTTTATTATGCATGGATATATTTTTTGGAAAAAAATTTAAATACAACTGAATATTTTTTTAAATAGTTTTTCGGTTCTTGTATCGATGGACTCCGCAGCGATTTTTCAGGCCTCATACGGTCTTGAAACTTGAAATTTCGAATTCGTACTTAGATCGCAGACATCTCGCAGCTTGTTAAGCTCCAAATGTGATCCAATATTGGTAATTATAATTATCTCATTCAATCTCATTCAACCAAAATCGTTATTTTGTCGACATGGAACGACAATGGGATCCGTCACTATGGAATTACGCACGAGCATGGAGCGTATATGCACGTCTCTGTTCTCTGGTATATAGGTACTCTCTGGCAGATCGTCGTATATATTACTTTATGGTTATGTCGCGTTGTTCTCTGTCTGCTGTCGTAATTGTCAGATGTCAGACTTTGACGTTGATAACACAAGTGTAAAATTTAGTTTTGTTTTGTGGTAGACAAACAGTAATTTGTTATGGAATTGCTGTTGCTGGCAAACATATATACGCAAGTATAGTTCAAATCAAGAAAATGAGAGATAGCAATATCATCGATACGGTTCAAATTTTAAATGCCTAATAAAAACTATTTTTATTTTTTTTATTTAGACTTGTGCATATTTAAGCGATGGGCCATATCATTCATTCTTTTTTCTCATACGCTGTGGAAACTTGAAATTTCGTATTAATATCTAGATCGGAGGCATCTTGTTGACTGTCCAGTTTAATACTGTTCTAATAAATATTAGTTAATATCCATCTAACCATCCAAATTCATAGAATAATATAATAAATCTTTATCGGGGCATGGAATCATAGAGATTCGTATACAGTTATGCAAAGAACACTTACGGGTTTGGTCACTGGAACGACGCGTTGAAGTTACCCCTCTCCCTAAACCTATAAGCTCCATCTACACGATAAAAATGGATCTTCTGATCCATTATGTAAAGCCAACTAATATGTCAAAAGTCAGTGATATTCTTTGAGTATATCCATGTGCTTATTTTTTTAAAATAACTCTAATGCCCATTAAAAACTATTTTAATTTTTTTCATAAAAATAACACTTGTTTTGAAACCTCCTATTGGAAGTTATATACCTACTTATTGACAGTTATACTATAAAATGCATTTCTAGAAAAAAAATTCTTTTAACTCATAACTGAACTATGGAAGTTATTTCCTATTCATTCCTCTTTGAACTATGATTTGTTTGCTAGAAGATTCAACAAAAAAATCGTTTTAATTCAAATAAAGCTCCATAATCTGTTGAAACTGTTGATATTTTCCTACTTCCTAAATTATATTTCAGATAATCTCTTTCCACATCAGGAAGAATAAGTTATTTATAACTTATATTGCGCATAATTCAAAGAATCGATAAATCTCTATTAGTTTATGTACCTTTCTAAGCGTTTCACAAACCATAAACATACTTGTATGAGCTTTCTCTCAGGCCATCACACTATAATATCTGTCATTACCAGGAGTGAATCTTGTGAATCGTGAAATTTTCCGAGAAAAGTAATTATTGCTGCAAAACGGTATACTCGACTAAGAGAGGTAGCAGCAAGATGTTCTTCTTAGTAATATTTCTCAGCACCCACAAATACCACACGTAACGACACCACAATTTCGATCACATTTCAGGTTCGAAACATCTGTCTGTCTCTCCGTTTCCCATAACCTATTTACAACCGACTTAAAAAAAGACGAGGTTGACGTTTAAATTTTATATTTGTATGTTTAGTTACTATTTTTGAATAGTAAAACTTGCTCCGATTTTGATGGTCTCTTTTATTCATTGCACAAATCGAACATATTTTATGAAAAAATACAATTTCACTGATTAAATTTACTTATCTTGAGATCCCTTGTTTTAATCAACTAAATATCTTCCGCTATAAATATAATCCAATATTATCAAAATATTTCATCAAGCTTCAGCTTACAAAGTTAAATTTCATCGAAGTTGAGGTATGCTCCACAACAAGCCTTTGATTAAATGATATTAAAAACTTTCTTGTGATCATAACAACTGGCGTACTTTCGCCAACCTACATCAGGATAATTTTCCAACAATTCCTCAACTCAGAAGTTTTGATTTGTTCATTTATTTTAAACAAGCACCTACTAATTTTCTTTTTCAAAGCCTAAGGCGCTATGAAACCAATCTCAGTTATATCTACAGGTATACTAAACTTTTCTCCGTTTTGATACAATTATTGTTCTGGAAATTTAACATTTTTTTCGCTCTTTTCCCGTTCTCAACAGAATATTTTTCTCGAAGTTATTTATTTTCCAGTATCCTTTTTTTCCAGCTCATTCTTTTGTAATGTAATGCCGAGAATACTTTTCAGGTACATAGTGAACATATTTAGTTTAGGAAAATGGTTTGTGATATTAACAGTTCAAGGTATTTTTTTTCTGTAATTGTTCAAGTTAGGTATGTGGAAAATACATAGAACACAAAGAAATATTCAAAAATTTAAAAAATTGTGTTTTGACAGTCCTAACCAATTATATGTAGAAATATGATCTATTTACATTCTCATAAAACTAAAGTTTGGAAAATTATTAAAATATGATCTAGTCTTTATTCGCATTAAAAAAAATATTACATGCTAAATTCATTCAAACGCATTCAATCATCTCTACGATGAAATAAAAAAAGATCAATAACTGTGACATTTTTTTATAGCGAATGCATTACAACTTAAATGAGTATTTTGTAATTGGTTTTGAAAATGTTGTAGAATATAGGGTGTTCCATTTGAATTAGGTGAGAAAATCATGAAGGTCATTTTCAAGACCTTGTGTATAAAGAATGAATCATGCCAAAAATTTTAAGTTTAAACAAAAGTAGACTACTATGAAATTATTTTTGTCTTAGGACTCCCAGTTTTTGAATTTCAGTACAGACTGATGATTTTATTGGAAAATTTTACTGAGAGTGAAGCAGAGTGAAGTGAGCAGAATCAAAAATACATATTTGGTGCTCGTAGCGCCCATTAGGTGCGAAGTAAGTGCCGTATTTCGAAATTAGTCGCTCTTATGGTTTTTTTTAAATGGCTGTTTTAGATCTAAAGCTAAAACAGCACTTTTTAAAAATCAACTTCTTTGAGAACTTCTTTTTTTAGTGCTTGTAGAGCTAATTAAGTGATGTATCGCGAAACTAATTGCTCTTATATTTTTTTGGAAAATTGTTGCCTTGCTTTCAGAAATCAACTTTTTAGAGAAAATCTTTAGTGGTTTTTGTAGAGCGAAATAAGTTCAAAGTGCTATATTCCGAAATTTATTGCTCTTATATTTTTTTGAAAAATGGCTGCTTTGCTAGCTTTAAATCTAGGGCAAGTACAGCTTTCAAACTTTCAGTAATCAACTTATTTTAGAACTTCTTGTTTTAGTGCTTTTAGAGCTAAGCAAGTGCTAACTAAGAGCTGTATTCCGAAATTAATTGTTCTTATATTTTTTTCAAAAATGGCTGCTTTGCTAGCTTTAGCACAGCTTTTAAACTTTAAAAAGTCAACATCCTTGATAACTTCTTTTTTTAGTGCTTGTAGAGCTAATTAAGTGCTAATTAGGTACGAAATTAAATGCTCTTATATTTTTTGCAAAATGGGTGCTTTGGTTTTAAAAACCAACTTTCCTAAGAAAATCTTTATTAGTACTTGTAGAGCTAATTAAGTGCCAACTAAGTGCTGTATTCCGAAGTTAACTGCTCTTATGTTTATTTATGGCTGCTTTGCTAGCTTTAGATCTAATACTAGAACAGCAACCTTTAAAAATCAGCTTTTTGAGAACGATATGAAACACACTTTATTTTATGAATTAATTTTAAAATGTGAAATTCGACTCTAGCTTCAATTTATTTTCAAAACTTGTTTTCACTATGTCTACAACCGAGTTATGAAACGTTGGAGTATACGTTGATAACCTTGTATATGTTATTATGGAGTATAATGCTTTGCTCGAACAAATCTTCGTGCAGTCTCTTAAGATGACAAATGTCTACCTCCATTAAATTCCATTATTCAGCAATTGTAGTCCTACCATATATCCTTAAACAGAACAAATTCTTATCCACAACATTCTTCTTCTTATGGTATCTCTTGAAATAGCCATAGCTACATATATATATATAGCCTTTCTCACATATATAAAATATATCTGGCAAGTTTTTGTCGAGAATCACGCGCTTTAAGGATTTTCTATCCGGATCCAATATAGCGGCCGTCAGACACGACGAGTAAAGTTGCTCCTTTGTTTTAGTGTGTTCCATCCTGCGTGCTTTCTCTGGAGGAGCAGATTTATTGCATATAAGGGGATTGTCTGGGTGAGCTCGGGGACTTTAAGTGGACATTCTTATGGTCTGGAATTGATACATATCGGTGTCCACAGGAATTGTTAATTTCATTTCAATGGATCCTCTATTACCATGTGGGGTGGTCGGGTACAGTGGGTGACACTTTGTGAGTTTAACATTTCTGTAGGGCGTGATTTAGTATGCAAGGGTATTTGGTAATAGTTTTGGGAGACTGGATTGATTTAAGATCTGTAGATAAGAAGATTGGAATGAAGTAGCTAGAATATCCCGGAATTTTAACCACTTTTTAAATTTATTAACTATTTATAAATTAATGGCAATGATAGTTGGTGATAATTCATGATAACTAACCCATTTTATAACACTAATGTTTCTCTTTACTGCACTAGTTCTGGAAGTAGAATGAATGGAATCTATATTTGTAATTTTTACATTATGAGACAGGAGACAAATAGTATGAAATTTTAAATGATCATCAAACACAGAAACTAACAACTGTTGACTTATGAAATGATTTAGAGTAGTTGTCTTGAAAAACGTATAAAGAAAAATTCTCCATTTCTCTCAAATCGGAGTTCTAAAGTCACCAACTAACTATCGTGGTACAATATTTGCTTTTATGAAAAAGTCAAAGGACGAGTATGATACACATCGTTACGAGCCATGGTCGAGAAACGACGATAACTTGAGTCTAAGAACGATATACAGTGCATTTCACATTCAGCCAATTTGAGTCAACAGAAAACAAAAGTCGATTTGCGAGCTGTATATATATTTCTTCCTCTTCATTCACTTTGGTATTATATGGCCGGGTCTCAAAATTACATTTCCAGATAACAGATCGGCATAATTCTTGTGGCTCCGAATATAACCGAAAGATAAGTTTCCATAGATGGAACTCTGGTGCGAGTGTAATTTCGACTTTTATATTATATTATACAGTTGATTTTCTCAATTTTCCGTCTGCGATCTTGATTACACTCTCTTTCTCTCTCTCTGGCTCAAGGATGTTTAATAAAGCACAAGATTTAGTGGCATTTAATCGGAAAATGTCAAGCTATATATATATATATATATATATATATATATATATATATATATATATGCACATTATACTTTGGTATATAGATACCTGTGTTCGGGTTGGTTTGTGTTATTGCCTTTGGAACATTTCGCATCTATCGGCTTATCATTTTGTGGAGTTCTTAGGAGTTGGAAGCAACTAACTCGTAATCCATTTAGGTGATAAAACGATATCATTCTCCGGTAATTAAATTTATCGATTACTTTTCTAATCAATTTATTACTAAGAACAACAAACTTTTATTCGAAACATCCAGTTCTTCATCAGGTAATTGAGTTATATCCATCCTACATGCATAACAAACCAAGTAGGAGAAAGAATTAACCAAATTAATGTCGTTCATACGATGGAGAGTAAAAGAAAATATTATTTTGAGATTATTTCCAGAAAACTAGAACGAACTAAGCAAAAAAATAATTTGTTATATATATATATATATATAGGTCGTTTCAATCGTTGGTTGAAATGTGAATGAAAACCACTTTGATCCACAATCAAATCTGATGTTCATCTTAAGGTATATTTTCCAGCTTTTTTTCTAATAAATTATTCGGGCTACAAAAAAATTAAATATCCAAATATGTCTGGTCGTTCACAATAATTGATGCCCTTAGCAACAAATGTCATTTATTTTTTATTTATATAGATTTATTATATATTTATGATGATAATTAAAATGAAACTCTTCTATCGTCATCAGTGCATAAACTCTCATCTGATTATTACCAATTATGTTTTGTATAATTAATAATATACTCAATCAGGTTGTTTTATGAAATTATTATTTTTAAATTGGATTGCTCCCTATCAAAGTAAATACAATCAACTAATTAATTCAATTTGTTGCAAACTTTCAAAGCTGCTTGTCATTATTTTAATAAATAGGATATAGAATATGCAACAAAAACCAGTAAAGGATGAAAATACTTTAAACTGGGTACTTTAATTATTAAATTTAAAATCATATTATTATTTTTTCCTGAAAATAGATAGGTGTCGAGTTGTTTAATAAGTTTCAAACTCGCTGATGTTATTTTATAGGAAAACCTACTAATTTCCACCAAATTGAACTATAGTAATATTGAATTTATAACTCAAAATGGTCTTCTTATATTGTACTTTTGTTCTATATATGACCTATGTAGTAATGCCTGTGATCTAATCACAGGTACCAGTATTTTTATATAAATACAAAATATTTAATTGTTTCCAATTTCAATAGATTTCAGGTTTCTCTAGAACTCATTGTTTTGTAACCAGAACGACATTTCACCATGCTCTTATTCCAAGAATATGATAATTAATTAATAATATCCAGAGCACAGACAAATATGCAAACGACAGCTCATTATATAACTTCTTCGAAAGAGTCCTCTTAAAGGTTTTAACAATTAAGTATTATCTCAATTTATGAATACAACAAAATCAATCGTTTTATTATCTAATCATTCTGAAATCTTCATAGAACAAGAAACATTCATTTAAATTCATCATCTCCAAGATCTTTGGATAATGTTATTCGCGTTAGCTATACAAATGGTATCTTTTCCATGTTCAGTTATATGTTTCTGGACCAAAGGAATGTGTGTGACAATTCCAAGGCCCCTATTTTCAGATAAATTTTCTTTTATGAGTTACAATAATTCCTCCCCAAATGGTTCAAATAAACGCTTTATATACCCCTCAACCGCCAAAACTGGCTAACAATAAAACTTTTATTGCACCATGCTAGTATGCAATTAAAAACTAATATAAACTTAATTATGAGATACTTTTAACGTGTATGCCGTCCGTCGTCTTCTATATATATATCTAATAGTTTTAGGTATGGTGAATGGGCTCAGTTGTTAAGGAATTTATTTGTCTACAAGGTATAAAGACAGCGATAACAGTATATGAGGAAGAGTTTGTTATATTAGTGTTATCTTAATTGTTATCTTTAATGATTATGATGGAGATAATGATAAGATGATTCACCTTTCCAATCGCATCTGGTTATTACATTATTGCTTATTTCATCATTGTGGAGTTTGGTAGAGATTCTTCTCTCAAATACTCATGATGCTTCTTGAGAATCCAAACTTTAAGATTGACTGTTCAAGTACCTTGCTGACCCCCTTTTCCCCTATCAATTTTCGTTTTTAATTTAATAGAGAATCATAATTTTGTGGATCATATAATGCTTTCCTTATTCTTACACTTCTTGTTGTTCTTCTTACTTCCTTCAGATTCTATTCCTCAAAAGTTTTATACAAGATAATATTACCTATAGGTTCACAGGTCGGTTCCCACTGAAATCAGGTTGTTATTATTCCTATAAAAGCATTTTCATGTCTTTGTACCTGTCCACCTGTCTGTTTGTCTATCACAGATTTTTTTCTTCGAATATTCTCGATGCAAAACTAATAACCAGCGTCCAGAGATTGAATTTAACCGATTCACTTAAAATAAAGTTATCTACGTAGCTTTGGCGATTTACGATTCAGAAGTTATAAATTCTTGAGTACTTTTTTTTCTCAATTATTTCAAAGAATCTGTGAGATTTTACCTAAATTTTAAACGCTGACAAAGTTAGATGGAGCAAATATACCTTAATCAAAATTTTAAGAAACTTCTATCCATAGATTCTGCTTGGAACCTGGAACGTAAATAGAATAAAAAAACAATAAACACAGAATTACCACATTAAACGCCAACACCTTATTTTGTAAAACCCGACAATTGTTTCGCCAACAAGCATCTTCAGGGGTTAACCTGTAGCCTGTTATAGGTTAACCCCTAAAGATGCCAACCTTGGCGAAACAATTGTCGTGTTTGACAAAATAAAGTGCTTTTGTTCAATGTGGTCATTTCTGTGTTTATTATTTTTGTATTCTATCCATAGACGTTGAAATTTTATTTTATTGAGTTTTCGAATTTCTCTACTTGAAAAGACTGATTTCTTTTGTTTTTTTAAAAAAACAATGTCGGTATGTATAACTAATAAAAAGAAATAATTTGACAAAAAATAATCTAAACTAGTTCACATATTCCCTAAATCGACAATCAAGATATCATTGCCCCAAAAAACCTCTCCGAAAGGAGGTGGAGGAAGCAATGTTTTTCGAATATCGAAATTTTGAGACAAAAAATATTTATGAATAGACCATATGCGGCAACGTAAATTTATGTCAAGGGGGGCAATTTTTTCAAAACTGAAAATATGAAACGTCCAAATTTAAGAAAAGAATATATGTAGCATTAAATTAAATTTCTCAAAAAAATACGGTTTCCAAGTTACAGCAGTGGTAATGTATGAAATATGTGTAGGTATTTCCGCGAAGTTTTGAAATCTCTGAATAAGTAAAAGCAAAGTATTCTCTTCTTTTGTGAACGTTGAATAATTTTCATGACGCGATATAATTATAGAAAAAATAGGATCGACCTTAATTAGTACACTGAAAAATACAAAATAATAAAAATTCTGTTGGTGCTGGTACTTTGGATGTTGATTTCAATAGTCTTTTCTACACTGTACAACTTATTTAGTATTTTTCATTGTATCAACTAATAAAGTCGGCCCTATATTCCGTAAAAAAATATGTTTGTAGCTTAATTTTTATTGAAAACCATAATTAGTGGATATAAGTAAGAATTTGGCAATTATTGAAATAAAATTACTTTTTGTCTTATATTCCCATGTTTATTTCGGATTTCTTATACTCCTATCGTAAATATTGCTATTCTTATCCCTTTTATCCCTTTAGATATTCTGCCTTTGATTATTGTAGCATTTTTTACCACAAAATAACCATAATATTTGCTTGGAGAAAAAAAATCTCTTAAAGCGACACTTCAAAATATGCTTCTGCATTTTATGTCAACCAATTCAATTGTATCGTTTGAAACACACGACTGCAGAGGAAAAAAAATATCGGTCACCCCTTAGCTAGATTCATAATGTGAAGTGGCCACTACTTCACTCGTCCCTTTTTCTTTCTACTGAAGGACCATAATTTGTCCTGTCGCTGGTATATTCCGCAACATTGCGGGCTCGGGGGGAGAGCACAAGGAGACAACCTTTCCTATATCCTGTGACCACCGAAAATCTACTTACTTTCTCTCTCTCTTTCTCTCTCTATATATATATATATATATATGATCTAAGCTGAGACGTTTAATAAAACTGCCCAGGAAGTTTAATACATGAGAGAGATTGTGAGAGGCGTCTTAAGGAAAAGCAGAAGGGCCCTCGTAAGAGGGTATTTACTTGATGATGGGCAGGGCCGAGTCAGCAATTTCATCAACGTTATTGCCATGCATTTCAGTGTCTTTATTAAAGATATTGAAGACAGTTTTTGTGAGATACCTCTATTGAATCATCTGAAAACTAAGCCCGACTTTTATTGAAGACAAAAATCTATTATGGAGAATGATACTCACGAAAAACTGTTTCTTATTTCACTTATCTTTGAGACGAATCCATTAAAAAATACACAAGCTTTCTTGGATTGGACAACAGAACGCATTTTCACTTGAAGACATGATTTAAATGATGAATTTTGGAAAAATTGCATATTCAAAACAGGACTGAACTAAGCCAAGATTGAAGTTTGAATACTATTGAAATTCTTCTGTCCAAGGATATTCCTTTATATTATTATAGGATATAATTTTTGAATTTTGTATATCAGAAGAAAAAAATGCGGTGGGCAAAAATCAAACCTGGGTCAGCTGTACGTTACCACTGCACCACCAAAGCATTTATTCTCTTATACTTCGATCAATATAAGCGACTGGCCACACTACATTTCCTTTATTTAATTCAATATATTTGTAATACAAATTATTAATATAAGCTTCAACTATACCCAATCGCATATTCCTCTATGACCGCATTACTCCTAAAATGAGGTCCAAAGAATTCTCTCCACCTATTAATATATACATTCATTCAGTAATGCTATTCTACAAGGATGCTTGAATTCACAGAATGCTAGCTAGAAGTTACAGTTTCTAGAGGGAATATTAAGCTCAAAAATTAATCAAATTTGATTTTATGTTGTTATCTGGAGTGTCTATCTCGGGTTCATCATCTAAAACCCATTCCGGAAATGAGTCCATTGATCCTATCTAACCGACGACTGACTCTACAATACCAATCATTGTGTGAGAGAGAGAGAGAGACGGCTCTGGAACAGCACGGACTCTCTCCCGTCGGCGAAACTCAAGAAGGAGGATAAGGGGAAGACCGGGAATCGACGGCACCCAACCGTTCTGCCGCGTCTGGTCTTCCCTCCCCAGTCCTGCCGCCTACTTTGCCCTCCCAAACTTCATCGTCGCTGACACGGTAATCCAATAAAGTATCAACTCCTGAGATACGATTCCGGGACCACGCGTTTTCTCTGTTTTCCTCTATTATGCGCTTTAAATACAATGAGTTTGATAAATGCGGGCTATCGTCGTTGCCCTTTCTCTATAAACGGGGCCTTACTTTGATAGAAGCGTACGATATTTATTTTATATATATATAGGTATAATAGCGGAGATTACCTTAGCGTTTACCGGGTTCATCTTGAGGAAAATACAGTCTATTCAAGAATCAACCGTATACATAAATATATGGAAAGACGTTAGAGGAAATCAGATTGCTTTGAAGAGTTTTGAATCTGCGATCTTGATTTCCGTTTCTCTTATAAAGTCAAATAAAATATTTGCAACTTTCTATAACTATCTTTAGATCTACATAAATAAAGCGCCTTCAGGAAATGGGGCTTCATAAAAGCAAAAATCGTGTTATTTATGATTCTGTACATTCGATAAAATACAAACATGATCAATTTTTTGACAGTTTGTCAGTCTATCAGTTACAATTCAAGATTCTACGAAAAGAAGATATGACCATGCGCATCTCCGATGAGGTCAGTCCGTGACAAAACGTCAGGGACTGATACATTACTAGTTTGTGATATTTTTGGCTTTTGCAATATAATGTCATACATCCGAACACTTTTACAATTCGATTGTACCTATGTGTCCCTTTTTGACCGGCAAACTCAAAGGGAGGAGATATACAATTCGACTGTTTGCTTTTTTTTTTGGTTTGTGCGCACGCTGTATATAGTAAACGTACTACGATTTTGATGATTTTGATTCATTTGAATGAGCTGACTTGAGAAATGGTCCCATATTCGTCTCCTTCCCTTCAAAAAATGCCCCGAAGTGATGGAGGGGCAATTTTTTCGAAAATCAAAAATCTGAGACGTCAGAATTAAACATAGGACAATATACGGAAACGTTTAAATTGAACATATTTTCAAAAAAGTTAAGGTTTTCGAGTTAAAGTGATGTTAAAATCTCAAATATGTGTATTTTAGCTCTGTGCAGGGGACAATTTCTTTCAAAAATTGAAAATCGGAGGCAACCAATTTAAAATCCTGATTATTTGTAGAAAACATTTATACTGAACAGTTTTTCCATTGAGTTACGGTTTTCGAGTTAACAGCAGTAAATATGCGTATGCGACGATGATTTCAAATTGCTGAATAATAGCAAGTGCAACCAAAGAATATACATTGGTAATGGTATAACAGAACGTACAAAGATATTCATGACTAATGTTACACTCAATTGAGTGAAATAGACATTTTTTTTAAAAATTGGAACGACTCCACCGATTTTTAGTAGTACTAATAGAATTGATATTATTTTGTATTTTCCTGTGCAGTCTAATTTCTAGTAAATATATTTATTATGTAGTAAATTTGCTCAAATTTTTATATTTTTTTTTATCCGCAAAAAATATCCAACATATATTTTTCCCAAAAATACCCTTCAACAGTTTTCGAGAACTTCAAGGGTTTGAGGTTAGGTTAGGTTTCATTTTGACATATTTGAAAAATGTTTAAATGTTAAATACCTTTATCAGAAACTAGTCCGACTTTATGGAGTTGGAGTTGTTTAAATAATTTTGTAAAAATTTCTATTTTGCCCTGACGAAGAGAATAAATATTCTCGAAAACATGGCTTAATTCCATTGAATGACTGCATCCCCAAGAATAATCTTTTTTATTTAATCAACAACAGTAGACAATGCGTCTTTTCTATGATTTCCAAATAGTCTAGCCAAAGGATATATACCACATATTTCTAAATATAATATCTCATATCTGGATACACAACACAAGCGGGCGCTGTCTCTTGTTTTTGGCACATGAAAAGGAAATATGACAAATTACTGTTTACCGAAAAAACATCACATAGAAGTGGATGAATAACGAGAAACCAACTGAAAGAGACTATTTGGTAGATAACTTTTCTCTCTTCTATCTCCTTTATATGAGAGTATCTACCTTATATGACATGTAAAAGCTAATCTGAACGGACAGCTAAAATGATGACATTAGATATTGGATCTTTCGTGTGGAAATGCAGCCAACAGCAGTAGTTAAGTAATGGATATATGGGAGTTGAGAGTGAGCTTCTTCTACATGGCTTGTTAGTTTCAATGTCATATATAGATACAATATCATCTTACATAGCGAATGTCGACAAGAATATTAGAACTCCTATCAAAACTTTGCTCTAGATTAATTTTATTGTTGTGCTATTAAAGTTGTATTAGATACTTTCGTTTTATATTGATTTTGAAAAGTACGAGTACTTTTGTAGGAAAGTTTCCTTCAAGACTCTATTCTTTACTTTAGGACGTCGGAAAGCATCTATGGCCCGAAAAATGATTTTTTATTTTCTCAAACAATTCTCAAGTTTTGACGTTATAGTTATTTATTTACAGCAAGCTCATATTAGGAGAAAAGAAAAGAAACAAATAATTTGATAGCATAAATGCTGTCCGAATCCATAAACTCAAAGAAAAAGTCCCATTTCCCAGAATGTTATTAAGTTATCCTACGGTTTTCTTTGAACAAACCTAGGTTTGTACCCAAGGACAATAAGATACATACTTCCTTAATTTTTCTATCAGAGCAACAATTATCGAAATCATTGACATCAGTTTAAGGAAATATATTTAGCCGCATAAACAAAAATCAGTTAATCAATAAATCTTATTTTTTGATTAAAAATCTCTTACCAAAAGAATCACGCGAATCAATATAACAAGGGCCAACATAGAGCCAAAATTTACCTCATCCTTTTTGGTAAGTCGGTCAAGACGAATTTAATGTATTATAAACTTTCAACCCTGTTCTAAACGATGTAGGATGAGTTCACTTGCGTAATACTCCAGAGTTCGTAGATTGCTCTTAAAACGTTTATTTTCAACACCCTGTATACGACCTTCTGTAGTAGTACAAGTGTCACATCACTTTTACTATCCCAATTGACTCATTCAATAAACTACCTGTGAGCCGTGATCGGCATGGCCTTATATATCTGAATCTTGACATGGAAGTCATCTAGAATGCTCTATGATTATTCTAGACGCTTGACAAACTGACAATACTGCGACAAAGTGTACCTCACATATACTTTCTGGAAGTTTCGAGAATAAATCTACTAATTAAGATTTTAGAACCAATAGTACGATCTATTGTTCTTTAATATAAGATAAAAGTCTATTTATAAAGTGCGATGGATAATAATGTTTTCCTTTAAGATTTTCAAGCTTTTCCAAAAGTAATTTTATTTAACTGCATTTTCTTAGTTGTTTTTTCCTCTCAATTATACTCGGCAACAGTTCACCTGACCATTTACTCACTTACCGCTACTAGCATAATAAGGAAAGGACCGAGAGCAATAGATGAAAAATATGTTTTGCTCAAGACTGTGGCGCAAGAACGGCTTTGAGGATTTTGATGAAACTTGTGTAAAGCATTCTGCTAAAAGATTATCTCTGAGAAAATGAAAGAGGTTGTGCTCAAGTGGATTGTCATTTTTTTTCACATACATTAAATTATATAAAGTAAATTTATGATGGTGTTGGTGCTAGAATTGTTGCTTCTCTTAGACAACATAGGTACAGCTGACCCGGGTCCGATTCTTGACCATCTCAGTTTTCTTTCATAATTCTTATTTGAAATTGATTGATCTTAAAATTTATTTTGAAGCATAACTAAAGTTAATGACCGTAAAATTAACATATCTGGTAGCTACGCGGGGTCTGTTTTTTTTAAGTTGCATGTTTTGATAGTTCTTAAGGTCTCTATGATCTGTCATCTTGTTTGCTGCACAATTGTAAAATATATCAAGCGTCTAGTCTTAGATCTGATTCATCTGTGATTCTTATTAACGATCTAGTTATCATCTTTTTTGGCCGTGGAATCCTCGAAACCAAATATTTAAACTAATTATCAAACAACAAAAATTCTCAATCCTGATCCTTCAACTTCCTAATTAACCAGTGAAATTATTCAGAGTGGTTGGCTTTGAACTTTTCTCGATTCAAGCACTCTCATCCAAATAAAGCATTAAAGTTGTTGAACTTCCAAATACCTGTTTATATATTTGTTCATTATATTTATACTAGGTCAACACTCTCCCTTTCATCTTTGTTTCCAAATTGCACACGCCTCCAATATATACATATATCTATTTCGATAGGGAAGCTCAAATGTGCCAACTAAGGGAAAACATCCACCACCTAAGGGGCCATACACACAAATTCAACAAAATTCATAACAAACAGACCGCAATGCTTTTCAAACTTGTTGTTGTAAAGGTTGTCGGATTTATATCTTTAATTAATCATCCGTCTAGCGGTATCTCTAGAACAAATAATTTATGTGTTTTGCTGCCACCAAACTCTTCCGGACAGCAACAGGACTTCCAGATTCCATATATAATGTGGAAACGGAGAACTATAAATGGACACATTTTACAACTAGTATTCTAGCACTAACCGATGGTGCTTGCCTCCTGATGCTATTCGCTTGTTGTATGATTGATGAATTTTTGTGAATAACTAGCGAAGTTGTGAAGGAAAACACCGAAACAACTAAAGCAGTAAATCACAGTGCAAGTAGTTGTTTGTGTATTTATCATTTGTTGCGAGAATAATTTATACAAAAAAATTGTATATGGGCTTTAAAACTTTGCAAGTGAGATGAGAATCTCGCGGATTTTTAGGTAGAGTTGTCACATTTCATAGGATGGTGAATAAAAATCAAGACCTAAAAACATGCATTTTATCTAGTACTGATGGAATTAAGAGAACAGTCTATTTTAGTCAGTATGTCATAGCTACATCCATTCTTGAGGCATTTTTTTTAAATTCGCCTTTATGCGGTTCCATTTCTGACTCAAGACAGAATTCAGAATTAGTTACTTTACACACTAGAGTGACAAAAACGATACTCAGTCCTTGATAATTCAATTTTCGAAATAAGAATAATATTCGAAGAACCTGTCTACCATTTCTTAACAAGGACTTTATAATTTATGCGCACTTTTGATAATTTTCTTTCATTCTATACCTTAGTATTCTAATCATTGGTCCAATGTAATGCTCTAAAAAGAAGTTAATTTAAACCCTTTGAGCTAGTCCTTCAACCGAAAAATTTCAGACAGACACATATCGAGCTAATTACAAAAGTATTCATCGTAAAATAAAAAAAAGTAATTTCAGTACAGTAATTTCACAAGAACGTTACAATACTCAACAAAGTATTGAATGATTCCTGACAACTACACGAATATTTTTTTAATTCACCTATTTCCAGCTTCAATGTATAAAAGCAAGAATCTTAAGAAAATAATCTAAAGACTTTCTAAATAACTATAATCAGAACAAAAATGAAGCCTAACATCTAATAATTTAAAAATGAATTGCCGGAAATAATGTAATTTTTTATTGGAAGATTCTTTACTTACTTATTGATTCACACTACGAAATTTGGAACTGACCTGAAAATGAGAAAGAAAAAATTAGAAATACATTTTCACAGTAGGTATCTTATATAAAATATAAGTGATATTCATCAAAGTAATTTTTAGGGTCTCGTACCCAAAAGGGCCCGACCGTCTGTCAGCGGGCATTGCCTCACATGAACCTTGAAAGGTACCTAGATGCATGAATATTTCAAAGAATGTGTATTTTTGTTGCCGCTGAAACAAAAAGTCCATCCATCCGATATTAGATTTTTGCTAAAAAAATCCTGAGTCCGTCCGTCTGTGATTTGGCTGTATCTCATGAACCCTAATACGTGTGGAATTGATATTTTTATAGAAAGTATAAGTGTTGGTTTTTTTATAGTACGGAAGACATCGTGTGCGAGTTCGACTCGCATTTGGTCGCATTTTTTAGTGGTCTTCTCCTTAGATGATGAGTCCTTCACCAATGGAACAGAATCAAAATATGATCAATGCAGTTTTGGTGAAACTAATGTGGAATCGATATATTTTTTTTTTAGGTGGAATTTCTTATTTATAATAGTTAGGAATGAGGTTTAAACGTAGGAGATTATGCTCAATGATGGAATGGAACAGATAAATTGACAATATTTAAATCTATCATTCATTTATTCTTGAATCATTGAATCTTCTAAACTGCCTCCAACAATATCGCTTCCTATTACACCACCATTTCCAACTAAACATAACCTGCATCAATAACAGAAATGATGACACACACTCAATGCATCTCTAATGTAGATCGTTCCTCTGTAAAAACCACACCCAGATTTGTGTTGGTGATTGCTGAATTCCGAGCATATTTTCCGGTGTATTTGATTCTGTTGAAGCGACGTTTGAATAAGGGCAACTTATGGGGAAGGACGACGAGACAGAGAATATAACACTATTGAATTTATCAATTGTACCTTGAAAACGCCCGCCCCGTTATGTAGATGACATCATTTCCAATTCCCTTCGTAGATATACATGAATACAGGGTTGAGCATGTGTGGGAAACCAACCAACTGCAAGAATTTATTTTTCATAGATGCCTAGATGTCTCTTAGAATGGAACGAAATTTATGCAAATAAAAAAAAATCACACACCCATATCATTCTATATATTGCATTGTTTTTGATTCAGTAGTGCATCATAGTTACTGATAATATAATGGGGTATTTCCGTAATTTTTAAAAATTGTATTTTTTGGTTCTATATTTATAAATTGAAGTCTAACATCTATCAAAACTGCATAATTTAGCTTAATAATGAATATATTAAGAATTAAAAATTAAATTAAACCTTTATGACGTCACAACAGAATACTTTGTTATCCTTTTCTATTCAAATATGAAAAACAGGGATGGTCATAGTCTACGGAACTCTTATAAATTGCAACACTGCTGTAGACCTCAGATTAGCCAGGTTATAGATGGTAAAACTAACCAGCCCTTCCTTTGATCTACTATAATGTCAAATTTATTTGAAGGTTTGAATTTTACTCATCACTTTATTTACTATTGGAAATTGTATTTTATTCAAGATCATTGTTATCTTATGTTATAAAATGGTTTATAAAGTTTACGTTGTCCAGGAGTTTTATCAGTAACAACTTCTACATTATATGGTGGTTTGGTGACTTTTTGTGTTCTGGAGTTATTCTTCCACGGGCCACGGACTGCGCAGATATTATTTAACCTTCTGACCTGTACGTAACCTACAGAATCATCATCATAAAAATTAAATGTGGTACACTGTCTATTCAATACAAATCAAGTGTGTTATACACTTGGATTTCACAATAAACAAATACAATTTACTACAATGCCTAATACTTAGATACTTTTTTAGTTTCAATATTGCGAATTGCAAAAATGCATATTCACTTCATAAAAATTATTTATTATCTCGCTATCCACTTATGGCAACAAATTATCACTGTCAGCCTTACTGGATTCATTTTTGTTAAATAATATAAGAATAATATTAGAAAAGCAATATAATCATAATATGAAAATAAAATGACAATTGACTATAACCTCAATTTATTCTTCGTTTTCGTTGGTTGAGGAATTGTAGATGTCAAATATTATAATTTTGTACCCATCAGAAAATGCATTGAAATAATACTTAACAATTATGCAATCTGTAGTTATATCCACCAGCTCCATTTTATATTGATATCTTTAGAAGCTACAGATCTGACCAAACCTGTATACATAAACAATATTTGCGGGAAATTTCAACCAAAGGAAATAAAAAAAATTAGCTATCATTTCGCTCATACTCCAATACTGTCCCAGCCATTATGAAAATATCCCTTCCCGTTTGTCTTGGGTGACATTGGCGAAAACCTATCATACATCACTTGTATATTTGCAAGAACAAAAAGGATATATATATAGGAAATAAACCAGGATAAATGATACATCCTGCGGTCTTTTAGCTAGCGATGACCGCCGCCGCTTATCCACCACCACCGCCTCCGCCCGGGATAAAGTTTGAAAGATAAATTGCAAGAAAACCCAAACACACACTCTCCAACTGAAAAATGTTGGCAATTTATTTTGCGACTTGGAAATATCGTTGGAAAGTGCAGACGGTTGCTTTTGGTGTAGGTAAAAGAGCGATAGACAAAAGTTTCGGATAAGCTCTTTCTTATTTTCGAGGTTTTTTTTGGAAGGGGGAGCTATAATAGGACAAGTGCTATTTCCGCCATTCATATATTTGAGCTTTTTAGCACACTTTATAACATCACCATTACTATTAATCTTTTGGCTGGATTTCTCAATGTAATCTCAGTGGTATACATGTAAGATTATCTGGAGATGGTGAAAAACATCAAAAGACATATTTCTCGTCTTGGATGTCTAGGGAAAAAAGGTCTATTTATTTTTCTATGTCTGATCCCAATTATTGTAAAAACCTCTGTATAGCATGTTAGATAATTTCAGAAGTGAGGATGCTGAAAAAGGCATCTAATAGATGAGCTTTGGACACAGATTAGTTACAGTAACTAATAGTTACTGTAACTAATCTTAATAACTTGTTAGTTGTCAGTTCCTTGATTTTTTACGTGAGTCTAGTCTTTTCTGGAAACCATTTATACGATCTAAAGGACAGTTCTTCTTGTCCTTCATCTTCATTAACAATTAAAATTACGTCAAATAAGAACATAGTGAACCAAAGTCGGGTATGGTACCTAGTCATTGATTCTACTGTTGCCTTACAAAATCCTCAAATTTTGTCTTACTTTTCACAAAAAAGGGTCTTTATGACAGCTGAATGTTTACTGCGAAGTTCACCTTCAGCAGAATCAAAAAAATATAATATTTTGTCAGTTTACTCATTTACCTAATCAAATTATTTCAGTTGATTCTCAGAAAATAAGTTTTGACTGACAGAAAGACATACAGTTAGATACCAAAGTAATTTTATCAGGATTAAGTTTAGACATCGAATGTACCACATTCTAAAATGAACTTGAACTTTACTAATCTATTCCCCCCAATTATTTCCGTAGAAGGCGTATCAAGAAAACAAAAATAGATCGTTCGAGGTAATTTTCTTGAATACCTATTCAAACATTATTTTTATAGAATTTTCTCCTATCACTATATGACCGTCTTTCTGGAAACATTGGTAATTACACATAAAAGATTATAAAATGGTCATTTTACTATAAAATTATCGGGCTTATGTGGTTGATGTTACCCCCGAAGGACCAAAAAGTATGATGGACATCAACAATATCTTCTCTTCATACATACATAGCAACAGTATAGATCACCACTTCCACCATACACATATTGACATGGGGTAGTCATGGATGGGGATAGTGATGTACATGTACATCATCCAGAATTGAAGCGAGACGGGATAATATGTGTGCAATAATAATTATCGGGAGGACACTGTCAACTGGACACAACACGAAATTCCTCTTATTGACTAATTGAAGCGAACGATGGGAATAATGCATCTATCTGCCCGCCATATTCACTTCGGCAGCTATATAGCTCTGTGGCATTGTGTCGTCCATCTATACATACAATAGCAGAGGTCCGTCGGTAATGATTTGCGGCCCTTTGACTTGTGGCGATCCAAAACACAAACTTTGCTGGTGTGTCTGTCTGTCTGTCGGACGGTCTATCGGTCGGTCGGGATCCTCTTGATTAATTAGAGATAATATGTGCACAATAGCAGAGGAGGGGATGATGAACGGTACCTACTACTGAGCAAAGCCGAAGGGCTGAAGATGATGTGCATCAGACGTTGTGTGTGATTGTACAGATGGGAACAATGCATCAGCAGATCTTTGCTGTGGATTATTGATGTAATTATCGTGCCGATAAGATTAGAGACTGACACAATTTCTCGTGTTAAGGTATTTCCAACGATTTACCGTATATGAGTTGAGCTTCTGGAAGTAGTTTTTGAAGAGTTATAGAACGATGAATAATTCTATCTACTTATTACAATTTTGCAAACATGACTTCGGTTGTTGTTGAAGATAGAACTCTGCGGTTTTCGCAATCCTTGTCCTTGTTACTTTTTTGTGAAACTCAAGATGGCCTGAACATATTTTGCCTAGCTTCGTTTGTTCATAAGTTACAGGGCATTTTTGAGAATTCACACTTTTTGGATTTCCCACAGATCTATGAAGTTTCTCAGCGATAATGTCAAATTGAAAACTTATCCCATAGAGAATTTTATGTAGAATCCAATTTTT
This sequence comes from Crioceris asparagi, assembly GCA_958507055.1. Lineage (NCBI taxonomy): Eukaryota > Metazoa > Arthropoda > Insecta > Coleoptera > Chrysomelidae > Crioceris > Crioceris asparagi. The sequence goes on from OY293826.1 coordinate 3,199,861, forward strand.
CGTGGTATGTTAATGGATATATGACTCAAACTTATAATTTTTTCAATGGAACACCCTGTATTTTGTTATCTCATTAAATTCCTTTATTTTTTTCCTTCAAATTAATATCATAATATATGATCATAAAGTTTTAAAAAATGGTCCAAAATCACTAAAACATTAAATTTTATAGTGGGCTATGGTTTCTTCATACAAAAAACGTACTAATTGACGGAATTTTCCATGAAAGAAACAAAAACAATATTAACCCTAATTCACCAACAAAACACAAAACTTATTTATTGAATTGTTCAATTGGATGTCCATTCTCCCTAACACATAATTGACTCACTTTCTCAATACGTCTCAATGGATTTAAAATATTAAGGGCCATCTTCTAAAATTCTAGAAAGCTTCCACTGTTGTTGCTCATAATAATATATAAACATAAAGTTTTCAGAAATGCTGTAAAATTACTAACATGTCAACATATTCATGGCAGTGATTGAAACATTTTATAATATCAAACTTTTCGTTGTTCTAAACAATTTTTAAAGCCATTATAAAATTTCACAAATTCACAAAATTGCAAAGCACAAACCCAATAGAATAACCTGTTTATTACTCTATGCTAATACAACACATCAAAATTGATTATCATGACAGCAGATTTGTTGATTCCTCCACAATCACTTGATAAAACAATGCTCCAAAAGGCAACAACAATATTTGTATCTTTTGTGACCTACTATAAAAAAAATCACAGATAATAATCCTTGTAGTAAGACTTTGAAATCCATGGTATTATTAAAATTCAATGTGTTAGTTATTTTACAGCATTTTTGAAAACTTAATGTTTATATATTATTATGAGCAACAACAGAGGAAGCTTTCTAGAATTTACAAAGACGTATTGAGAAAGTGGGTCAATTATGTGTTAGGGAAAATGGACATCAAATTGAACAATTCAATAAATACGTTTTGTGTTTTGTTAGTGAGTTAGCGTTAGTATTATTTTTGTTTCTTTCATGGAAAATTCTCAAGTAATATTCCGTTAGTTGAAACAATTAAAATTCAATGCTTTATTTATTTTGGAGCATTTTCAAGACTTTATGCTCATATATTATATATTATTTTGAAGAAAGAAAGAAGGAATTTAATGACATAATAAAATACAGGGTGTTCCATTGAAAAAAATATAAGTTTGAGTCGTAGATCCATAACCATAGCCCAAAAAAAATTGCGTAAAATTCTCTATGGGATAAGTTTTCAATTTGACATTATCGCTGAGAAACTTCGTAGATCTGTGGGGAACTCAAAAAGTGTGAATTTTCAAAAACGCCCTGTAACTTATGAACAAAAGAAAATAGTCAAAATATGTTCCGGTCATCTTGAGTTTCACAAAAAAGTGACACAAGATTGCGAAAACCGTAAGATTCTATCATCAACAACAACCGAGATACTTGGCTGTCTCCACCAAAATGGGATGCACTGTACATTCACTTCCAACTGAACAAATCCAGTACAAAAAATCAACCCTTTACAGCTTCAACCACCCAAAATAGCTCGAGATTAGCCGACCAACTAAACTGGATACGATTGTTTCTTATCTACAAAGGTACATTATATCCCGTTTTTGTCTGTATAGTATGCTAGGGTACGTATGTGTTTTTTTTCTTCTTCTTATTCTATATTTTGTTTCAAAATGGAACCACGAACACGCCGCTACTTTACACCCATTGTACTGGCCCATTGTGCATTTTAATGAATACATTTAACGTAACGCCGCGTATAAATTTCACCTCGTACATATATAGTGAACATGTAATAAATATCTGGTGTAAACGTATACCTACTCTCGAAGCAACGTATTATGGTAGAGAGAGAGAGAGATAGTCTAGTTTGGACGAAGGCGAGTATTAAAACGCCACCGAGGGTTGTGCATGGCCCTTTCTATCTAGGTAATATCCTTGTAATATATTCTGCAGAACAAGATTTTATGGCTTTGCCGGATTATTCGTTGTGGGATAAATAAGTTCCTGATGGGCTATCCAGTTATCCTATATATATATATATATGCCCAAAAAGGCAATGGGCAGTATTTTGGTGAATATGTATATTGATGATAGCGGAGTTTACGGTATAAAATAAGCGCTTCCAGGTGTTTTTCTTGTATTAATTTATCTATGAGATTTTAATTACATTCAACCTTGCTTGCAAATTTCTGCTTCAGAATTAAAATCAAGATTCCAGACATATGTATTTTATCTTTCACTTTCTACAACTGCTAAATGTAGATAACATGAAAATAATACTCTATTTCATTAAGTCCACCAACAATATAATCCAAATACGTTAAACATTAGGGGCTGGTTCACTTGCACAACTCTCCTACCGCTGTCAAACAAATTCTATCGAACGTAAAAATCTTCTAATCATGTCGTGCGACTATCAATTTTTCTCAGCGTACCAAGACAATTAACAATGGTTAAATTCAATATTGACTTTAGAAGAACCATTTCGGCTACAATTTGAATAAATAGCTCATTTGATTATAAATTTCTTATGCTTTTTTAACTAGAGCGATCAGGAATTATGTGCCACTGGCTAGCGGTATCAATACCATACGAAACAAAATTGGTCTCTCCGTTTCTCGGAAAATCTTGACACAGAGATAGACTAATGAATACTTGGAAAAGAAGATATGTCCACGCGAATGATGAAAAGTCTGTTAATTTCAAGCAAAAAATTATATTCAAGGTCACCAGGACCCACATTTAAAATATCAAATTAAATTCGCCCATCCATAAACTGATTTATCTGGAATCGTTGGCGTAGATCAAATCAAAAAGGAATAACCACATTGAACACCAACTGAAGTTACAGATTAACCCTTGAAGATGCCAACCTTGTTGGCGAAAAAATCGTCGGATTTGACAAAATAAAGTGTTGGTGTTAAATGAGGTAATTCTGTGTTTATTGCTGTGATTTCTTTTTACTAAACTTGTCTGGTCTCAAAACATTCTGAAAATGAAACAATAGATCTTTAACACTAGATTAATCAACTAAGACCCTAAACATCTTGGATTATTGGTATTATTTATGCTTGTATTTAGAAACTCAATCAGATATACTGACCAGCATCTCTTACAATGCTTTGTCATTAACTGACGTAATATTATACTGGTGTTGCACTGATAAATCGAAACACTCCAAAATCAATTGTGCTGTTGGTGTTGAAATTATTTCTATGGACGTAAAGACACTTTAAATAGGTATTTGTTTGTAAATGACAAATATCGAGTCTTTTTTGGGTTGCTCGATATATCATTAAGCAGTTAGCAGGAATAAATAGTAGAGAAAGCATAATTGAGCATATTAGATTAAATTAAATTCCAATTAAATACCAACACATCGTAGGTGTTAATAGACTGGGAATATATGTCGTACAGGAGAAAACAAACGAAGCATAGCGGCGATCACTCACCTAGTTGCTCCGAATCCGCGTCGATTTTATGGAGGACTCAATATTGGATTGGAGGAAGAAGGAATTCCATGGGTGAATTCGAATAAAACAACAGCGACTATACCTGCATACATGTGTTCCTCGGGAGTATGTATGCAGTAATCTCGGGGTGGCTAATAAACCAACGCTCCACTAGTACCTACTACAACAACAAACATAATGGCACCAGAGCGCATCCCTAATTGTTAGTCGCGACGCAGCCATAATTCCAGTCATGTTCTTGACGTTAATATGTACTTCTGTATGTGTGTATGTATGTGTTCCATGCAAAACGTATGTGATTCCCCATGGTATCGAGATATTGACGACGATTTCGTCCACCTAATTATCCTCCAAGTGGTGGTGGTCTCTAATCACTGACCGACTCAATGGCGGTGGTGGACATCCATGACTTTTTAATGATATTGCCCAGCTAATTGGTATCCCATCGATATTTATATTATGCCGATCCACTTTGGCTGTTGTTAGGGTGTAGGGTGATCCTTTTGAATAGCTTAACGAGATCAGCATGATTTTATTTTTTATTTCTTTTGTCTCCCATCTCGCTCATTGGGTTCCTATCCAATTATTTAGATTGATTCAGCATGTCAGCGGCAACGAATAAACAAACACAAAATCATTGATGTTACTTTATTAAAAATAACAACGATATAGATATGTGATTATTTCGCAGTATTTGTTTATTACTTTGGCATTCAATAGAAAACTGATCAAACCAACAAAGAAGGTTCTTTAGTTAGTTTAATTCATCATTTTTCCTCCAGCTATCAACGTAACTGGCGTACAAACCTTTCCACGTAAAGACATAGGTACTCATATTATCAATATCCTTAACGGCTGTTTATCATCAACTTCAAAGAGTACGTATATTGTCGGTTCGTCAATTGATGGCCCACTTCTGACTTCAAATGCAGCTTAACATCAGCCGCAATTCTCGAACTCAAATGAAAGCAAATTTGCATTTCTATTCAATTTTCAGTCACAACTGATTGCCTACCAGAATCTCTAATATCCTCCTCAAAATAATCAGTGTTTCCATACCGACGAATGTATGCTGCGCGCTCTCTGGATTTCAGATGTGGATTTGACATTATGATTGACACAGTTAACAGACTGTTGAGAATCTTTCCAGTGCAGGTATATACTTACAGCAGAATATATGGAATCTATAAAAAAACTCATATATTTTCAGACAATTTTGGATATTTGACAGTTTCTTTTTGTTATTGAGTGAACGCTTATTTAACATTGTCATGAAAATTTATCGTATTATTTTGGAAGAAAATTCAATGATTTTTCTTGTTATTTTAGACAAAAACTTTTATAAGAGTGCTGAAGTTGAGGATACATCGGCTTCAGTACCTTCGATGACATGAATCGCTTTTATTCAATTTATTATGTAGATATTATTTCTACAGTTGTACAAAATTTATTTTATCCTTCCAAAAAAGGAAATTTGATGTAAAAAAATTTGTTGTGTCCACTCACACGACTTTCCTACAGCTCATATAACTAACCCAGTGAAGCTTTTTTATGCACAGCAACTAATAAACTTTCAGGACAAATAACGAATCCTAATTTCATGCAATTAAAACTTTTCACAGCTATTATACAAACCGCGCAGTCGATATCGACCAAGCGCTATTAAATACCCATAAAATCTGGGCACATAAAAATTAACTCCCCAAAACACCACCTTCTAAAAACAAAAAAGCCGCTGGTGCTGCCTAATTATAAACATTTTGAATAAAATACAAATTAAACTTAATTAATATAAACTACCTGCCTTACAATTAAGATGCCACAACAGCATACGATCTGCCGCGCAGCCATAACCTATGGGCCGACATAATAAATTTCCCATGCCATCGATTTCAGAATCCTCTGTAATTACGTCTTTAAATAACACTTCTTCTTTTTTATTATTACGTTCAGGTCAATTTAGATAATTCATTATAGTGTCGGTGGTTTGGTTGGTCCTTCGAGGCCGGAGCGCGGAAAAAATGGGGTGCTACACAGTCATGAGTCGCTGAAAGAGGTAGGTATAGGTATAGACCACCTATTAAAAATCCCAGCTGACAGGCTGAAATTTATGGTACGACCCACCACTCTGTTTTTTTTTCTCTCTATATATATTTATTTCGATGGACACGTGCCCCGCAACAGGAAACTGGTGTTTGTTCTCCCTTTTAGCGCTACGGGCTATTGTACATTGTAAAAGCGCCAAAGTGAGTGTTTTTTACAAGGTAGCGATTATGTGTTAGGAATTAATGGATGCTTTGATGCTCACCCAAAATTAGAAGCGTTACAGTTGTTATTATGCCATGTGGGTCTTTTAGATTTTAAAGATGGTGATTTCGAATGTGCAAGATTTTAATCGGGTAATCGTTCAATTCTAAATCGTAAAATTCTATTGTACTCAAAATAGAACTAGTGGAAGAAGTGAAAAGCCGTATTAAGGAACTACTTTTTTAGTTCTATACTCTCTATTTCAAAAAGAGAGAGAGTAATAAAATATGATAATGAAGGGATATCTATTGTATTCTGCGGTATAACTGCCAATCTTGTAAAAAATTGAACAAAAAATAGAGTTTCTAATACTCCTTTTCTTCTGTGCTTTTGCTGGATTTATCAGTTTATTACACTTGCAGTCGCCGAATGATAAAGTTTATTAATATTTATAATTTATCGTTGATTGCGCAATATTTAATGTAGGTCTAGGAAGGTTTCTAATATAAGTACATGTTAAACCCGTATTTTGTATCTAACACAAAAAATGTTCTCAAGCCTTTTTGGTTAGTGATTTTTTTCATTTCAATGTACTATTTTAAATTCAAAATATTGGTCTAACTGTAATTGTTATTACGGTTGATCGTCGGTCTTCACTTGTGCATTCAAGATATTATCGATAATGCACTTTGGAAAATATTGTCAACAAATTTATAACTAGATATCTCCACGGCATTGAATCAAAGCATTCGCTGTTCGATAAATATGTATATACTTTTCAACTCCTTTGATGAAAACTTTATATTTAAGCATATCTCAAAAAGTCATCTTCGTGTTTTAATAGAAACGAAAACAGAAGAACAAAGTTGAAAAACTAAATGTTCGTCGATGGCAGAAGAAAGTTTTAAGTGTTTTTGCCTGGGAAATCGATTAGGAAATGACATTCTTAAAGCACTCAACTCTCTGCAAGCTATATTCTATTTTATACAAGAAAAACTTATTCGTAAGCAAAGCGCGCAAATCTAACAACATTAACGACGCAGTGGAGGGGGCACGGAAAAGTGAAAAGAAGGGAAAGGGAAGCAGTTTTTTCGGGGGGCGCTCTTGTCCCGGGTGGATCAGTAAGCCGATCGTCAGCAGTTTTCATCGTAAAATTTTGCGGAAAAGAATCGTTGATACAAACGGCCAAAGCAAATCGCTGGAAATAGTTTTGAAAAACCATTTTTACATGAATACACGAGTGTTGTAGGTCTCCTAAATTCTTAACAGATTTTATCAAATACATTTTATCTTTCAAATTTTTTAAAAATATTTGGGCGTTTGATTGAATCGAAATAATCGGAAGATCGTAGATTAGTCAATCAAATATCGTATAAGTTTAATAGTATGTAAGAAATTAAAAAAAGCTTGATATATAGGAAAAACGTTTGAAGGTGGTTAATTTGTACAAACTGTATCATAACTTAAATATAAATAAATATGATATTTCAGCTTGATAGATATCCTTTGCGCTTTTCCAGGTACATTAGAGCTGATTTTAGGTTAATTATAAACATTTCATCACTCTCTCTCACCAATTATTTTGGAAAATAGAAGAGAAGCAATTAAGTAATTTTAGAGGAAAATGGTTATACGCCCTCTAGTGGTGAAGCTACAGACACAAACGTTATTTCTCCTAGCCTTTTTTGTCGACGATTTTTTTCGCCAAAATTTCCCCTTAGATACATCCAAAGGATCGGCTAATTGTTCCACCCTGTACATAATGAAGAATAATGTGGTGGCGCGCCTAAACTTTTCCACTTCAAAAGAAAGATAACGTTTTGTATGTAGGTGCCAAGTCAGAGAAAAATACAAAAAAGCACCAACAAGAAAAACGGAATTAATTACTTTCTGAAAGTGTTATCTTGTAATAAGACGATTCTGAATAATTAAGAATGGAAAGAGATGGTGGTGGTTGTTGAACTTTGAGTCTTGCGGAATCTGTTTTTTAAGTGGTGGTGTCGGTGTCGGTCGCCGGTCGCCGGAATGAATTATACGATCTATCTATCTATCCTCTCGTAGCAGCAGGAGCAGCAGCAGCAGGAACGCGGCGAAGGGAAGAGAGCAATTTTAAAATTGGATCCTAAATTTTAGGAGTGGCGCGAGCGCTATATTAGGTGATTTATTGCTGATAATAATTACCCTCTTGGTGGTTTTCTTTTTCTTTATGGATCCACCGTGTGAAGCTATTATAGAAGATGATTTCTTATCATCAGAGATTAAAGTTTAAAGCTTTTTAAAATAAATTTCTACTTTTCGTTCGATTTGAAATGATTCATTTATTGCAAAAGGCTCTTCTTTGAGTTGGTTATTTATTTGACGAAGAATTAAGAAGAATTAATCCAGAGAAATTTAGAAAAAAATGTATATTAATTCAATTTTACAATATTACTAGTAAAACGGCTGATCAATAAATTAACGAATCTTTTCTTTAACTTACGATGTTCGAATACTATATGAGAAAAATCTGGAAACGTTTAAATTGAGCATCTTTTCAAAAGAGCTACGATTTTCGAGTTTCTGCGTTGTTAAAATTTGAAATAAGTATAATTTCGCTATGTGGAAGAAGCAAATTTGGAAAATTGAAAATCTCAAAATGGAAAATTAATGACCAGATTATTAGTACCAACATTTATATTGAACATTTTTTCCATAGAGTTGCGGTTTTCGAGAAGTGGTAAAGTTTATAATATGCGTATTTCCGTCACGAGGTTCTTAGATTTCTGAATAATAACAAATACAACCAAAGCATATATGGATAATGGTGAACGTTCAACGATTTTCGTGACAAATGTAGCACTCAAAAGTGTGAAATAATATTCTTACAAAAAATTGGACCGTCGTTATCAGTTGGTGCACTAAAAAGAACAAAATAATTAATTCGATTGGTGCTGGTACTTCTGAAGTTGATACAAAAGTTTTGAATCTAACTGCAACTGCACATCTTGAAAAGTACCAGCACCAATACAATTAATATTATTTTGTATTTTTCAGTGCACCAACTGAGTTAGAGCAGTGGTAAAATCTAAAATATGCGTATTTCCACCGCGATTTTTTAAGATCTCTGAAGTACAAGCAAATCATATACATGGGTCATAGGTATTATTAGGATAAGTACCATCTTAATTGGTATTAGTGAACATTTCACGATTCTCATGACTAATGTTACATTCAAAAGTGTGAAATATATACATATTTGTTTCACGTGACTAGAACTGAAATTTAACACCTCCTAAAGATTTTTCTAAGTGATCGTGGAACATGAACATTTTCATTAGCGTAAATAATGATTCGTCTATTAACCAAAACAAACAGGTTCCAATGTTTCAAACAACAAATATAATCAATCCTCTAATCTCCACCGATAATAACTGGAAATTCTTATCCAGATTTCAATCGACTATCACATATATTTTAATGTATCTATATCCTGTAAAACTGCTTGTCCACTTGTTCACAAAATTGATGAGAAATTTGTACAGCACAATCATTATTTTGATAAGCTGTTAGTTGTGATTTATAATATATTGCACCTACCTACCACTTGAAATATATGACCGGCGGGACAATAGAATAGAAATGTTCCAGGTCGTATAAAATAATTTATGATCGTTAATAATGATGATCATATAATATATTATGTTGTTGTACACCTTATCTATTATATGTAGAGGTATAGTATATAGAATATAGCCCCATTAACCTCTGCGCGTAGAACAATGCGATTGCCATGTGATATGGTCCCTATAATATGTCCTATATGTGTGATATGTTGTGTTCGATGGTTCGAACCGGTAAGCCGATTCGACAACCATGATAACGATTAGCTCTTCACCACATGGATTGATGATCGCTATGTATAATACCAGTCTTTCATTCAATTCTTTACTTCATACTTTATATATGTGATCCCCATTTGAGATTGATAAAACGTTTAATGGTCATTTTTCCAACAAATCTCCACGCTGTAAGCGTGTGAGTACACTTATCCATTTATGGATGTCAAATTTACCCCTGGACTTACCTCTGAATATTGGTGAAACACATTTTAGGTGGATTCGTTACATTGCAAATGTTAAATATTCTGCTTTATTAAAAATAACTAGGATTCAACTGTCATCATAAAATGAGTTTACATCTCCAAAGTGATCTCATCCAGTACAATTCTGGGTGATCCAACTAGTTCCTTTGGTTTTAAGAATTAAATAAAACAAAAAACACTTTTGTGCAGCCAAACCGACTTAATGCAATTATGTTTTAAAAATAATGTCGTCCATATGTCCTACACGACTTTGTTGAGATTAGGGAATTCAGTCAGTCCAATTCAAATTTTGTTTTTCATACATTTGAGCCGACATCACAAGAATAAAAATTCTAAGGTTGTTCTTGGATTATTAGCGTAGGCCTTGGATTTTACGTAACTCCACAGAAAGAAGTCACACGGTGCTGGATGCTTGAATCTTTTTTTGGAGATACTGTTCTCTGATTGATGTATGATTTGGATTTGGATTTTGGATACATACATATCTCTGGAGATATCGAAAATCAATTATATCTGCTATCTATAATGTCATTGAAAAGTGCCTTAAAAGGTCAGTTTGGCAAGTTAATATACAGTCCAAATATTTGGAAGTTAATCTTTCTTATGGTTCCGTACATCTCATGAACAAAGTTTGCAAAATACTATAAGTTGCTTAATATGTTTACTTATATATTTCAGAGTAAAATATATACGAAGCCTTGTAAATAAAGATACGTTTTAATCGAAAAGAAATTTTGACCAAAATAGTACCCTAATCCTTTCTGATTAGCCAAAGTGGAGAATTTTTCTATGAAAATATTTTCCATCAATATCACATGATCAACAATATCCTTTAATGGTACACTTAAACCACCAAATTGTATATCCGTCGTATTGTAAAGCTCTAAGTTTACAAAATATTAAATCGTCATTTACTAAATATTCAGCGGAATTGCTACATTCTACATAAACGTTACATAAAAGACGATTCAAACATTTGTTTATGAGAAAACCTGTGATATAATCCAGGGCGTTTCCTTCGGGACATTTTATATTTTTATAGTCGCTTGTGAAAACGTTTAAAGGAGAACATTTTGGAGAAGCAGATGGAGCAAATAATTGATCCTGTTGTTTCTATTTTACTAGAAACAACCATCCACTTAACAATACGCTGCCATATTTCAATATTCAATATTTATCGAAAGTTATTGAAACTCACAACGCACGAGGCAACACTATCAGACGGTTCCACAAAGCTCTGTTAACAGCTCATCATCGTTAATGAGCCGTTAACAGTCCGTTATCTAAAATTTAAGTTACACAATTGAATGTTAACAATACGCTAGAAACAACAACAAAAAACAAAACAAGACGTATTTAAACTAGCTATGACACTTGTCACTTGTACTAACACAGAACAGGATCTTTACATAAAAAACTCTGTTCATTCTGTACTCTATGGTACTTGTTCAGTAATTTTTCCATGATTGTGCGTTGTTACCCGACTGTCACATTGTTAAAGCTTCGTTAACGGGTCGTTAGATAACGAGAACATAATTTTTGTTTGTGAAAGCGAGAAAGCTTTGACGGTCCGTCAAATTTAACAATCCCTTAGCTAACGAACTGTTAACAATACCTTTGTGAAACCGGCTGTATAAATACAGCATAGCTAAATGCGACAAACTGTATATACGCAAGCCTCTAGATACTCGCTGAAATCGGCGAGTCGGCGTATTTCTTACATGTGCGTTTTGGCGAGAGTGACCCAAGTTATAGTAGGTATTCTGTAAAATTTTGCCATGAAAAACGTTCTTATATTTCTAGAAGAAACTTATTTTTTATAGTTAGTAGATCCTTTGTACTAGTTGTAAATTTCCAGTTTATTTAAACTCTGTGATTGACAGACGTTATGCCGAATGTTGCTAATGATATAATTTATATCTCAAAATTCCTCTATATGGGTAACAAAAATCTCTCAATGAGACCTTAAAAATATTCGAAATAGCAGAAGTATATATAAATCTTATACTGGCATTTTAATGACAGTGACTTTTATGACCATTTTTACTAAGCGTTCAGATGGAGAATAATAATTAGTTTTCTCCAATTCAATGGATAGAGTGTTAAAATTTTTAATGACCATGGAAAACATGAGAAGTCAGTAATAAAATCCATCGCAGACCAATTAGAGGACCGACCTCTTCTAATCATTTTATGACATATACCTAAAATAAAGCTTAATTAATTTATATTGATTTTGTATGTTGGAATGCTTGAAGAAAAGATGCTAATGAAAATATACGAAACTTTTGAGCATCTTCTTATATGTCTACAAGTTTCCCATTAAATAACAAACAATGATTCAACATATTATTTCTACATAGATTGCAGAATATTGCAATGATGAACATTGTGCAATGACCCCGAAATGGAAAAATATTATTATGCATTTCAGAGATGAAAAATATTCCAAATGTCTATATGATATATATGTATGTATATGTGTGTTTATGTATGAGTGTTTTGACTTCTCGTCCACCCAAACAAGCACAAACATGCGAGTAATATGTATGTGTGTATGCACTGGTTGGTGATAAATATGCATTACACTTTTGGCATGGATGTTATTGTAGTAGATAGAGCAGTAGAGTAGTAGTATGGGTAAGGGCAGCATTCGCCACCGCATCTACATCCTACTATACTAGTACCTTTTGAAATTAAAATTTATAACCTTGTCACATTTGGAAATATGCACAAATGCATTTGCCTACCCGAAAATTTGGCATGATATTCTCTCTCCTACATAAGGTCTAGTAGATACATACATATATGCAACATATACCTTTATACAGGGTGATTCTTTACAAGCTTTGGTGAGAAAAAAATTATTCAGGTATCGCGTAAATTTCGAGATAATGTATTGAGAATGCAAAGAAAGTCTAAATTTCATTTCTCAAGAAATTATCACAAATTCGGCAATTAATTTTGTTATTTTAAGAAATTGAGCCCCCTAATGCAAATGTTTGTTACAACAATGACTTTTATTAAATGTTTGCATAATTCATATTTTTCACATTTTCGTCTTGTACAACTACTCGTCATTCTTGGGTTATCTGACTGAGAAATAGAAGAAAATAGAAACATACGAATACAAATGACACGAGTAAACAAAACTGCCACTTTGTCAAAGAAAATGGCTCAAGATTGACAATATTCATTGTCCAGAACGTTCGAAAATTCCAAGACTGTGGCTTTGCTTAGAAGAATATCAACATTATCTACTAAAGTCGCATAAACTTATGTTTTATTCAATGACTTCGAAAAAATGTCAAGGGGATTCCGGTCTGGTAATCGGGGAGGCCAGATATGTTGATCATCAGTACCCAATCCAATGGTCTTCATACGTTGTGGTGGAATAGTTACGTGCGTCTATTACAAAATGAGCAGGAGTACCGTCGTGCATAAACGACATCACCATCTAGGTTAATTATCTATAACAACTAACATACTTTATATAGTTATGTAATCGATACAGGCACAGTAACTAAGGAACGACAAAAAGTAGCAAGAGATCAAATAGAACTATAGAACCCAATTGGTGAAATACAAATTTTAATAAGATCAATTATTGTATTGTAAAGCTTGTTAAAAAAAACATTTTTTGCAGAATTTTCAATCTATACATGCCAACCTGAAAAAATGTTTGGCATATGAAATAGTATTGTTGCTTCCTTTGGATTTTCATCACCCTTGATACATAAGATGCTTAGCCCTAAAATTAATTGAAACCATTCATCTCAAATCAAGTTGAAATTATTCATTTATATTTTAACATCGTGTGAGAATCACCCCGTATAAGTAAAAAATAAAAATTCAAGTTTAAATAAGTAATTTATGTGCGCGCTTCCACTGTATGATGATGATAACATAACATTTTAGTCTGTCATCACTGGTTTTGTTTATGGGGCGTCTAGCATTGGAATATTTGTTTTTAATTCATATTTATATGTGGCACGTTAATGCCCCTGTCACACACGTTGTGTAGTATTATTATTGTATAATCTTTGCGTTGAATAACGGCCTAATTTATTGCTCACGACGGCGAGTAGAGTTCATTTTTTTTTGTAGGTATATGTGAATCGCGATGTTGTGAGAGTCTACATCTGGATATATTATATATTTCGTTGTTTCATTCGATGGAATAGTTTTGATTATGTCTGGTTATTTCTTTCCTACCAAAAAACGTGAATGTCAAATAAAACCAACAAGAAAACCTGCAGGATTAGTACTTGGATGACTTTATTAGTTGGTGGACGGAAAAATACAAAATAATATTAAATCTATTGGTGTTGGTACCAGCACCAGCTCGAAGAAACGGTGGAAAAGGCACTGGAATGATTTACTATGTACAAATTCATACTAAACAACAAACATAAAAAAAAATCATATTTGTATATATGTATCTTTTGAATCGTAATAGATGGAATGGTATTCTTCGTTGGCAAGGAATCCAACCTGTACGAGCCCGCCTCGCATTTGCTGTTTGTTTAGATTCTATTGAATAAAATCCTGCTATTGATGAAGTACAGCAGAGTTTCTAACCACACTATTCTAAGTGATCCATTTTCGACTTTCAAACAATAATGATTTGAAGTGGAAAATTGCTTGTTTAGAATCACTGCTCTTGAGGTATAACTAATTCATGATTATTGATAAACATTTTTCCAGCATTAGGTAACAATGTTTGTACTTGATACAAAGCTAAATAGGCATCATCATCATCATCTATATAGATCTAACTATCTATGTATGTAGGTATGTAATACATATATACATATTATACATACATATAGTGCGTAATTTCCCACATTGAGTTTCAGTGTGTACGAGTCCATTTCACGTGATATTATTATTGACATAACGATGATGATGATGATGATGCTCCTTCACTCGGTGTAATTTATTACATCCTGTCGCACAGACATGATAATGGAAGGGAAAATCGATCACTTTACCTCCACCTATATTATAGGTATGTGTGTTGTAATAATAGGGATGGCAATACCTACATAGGGTGCACCTAACTGACCTATGGTGTTTGTGTCAAGAATGAGGAATCACACAATACCAGGGTTCTGTGAAAGTTGACAATAGGAACTCTTGTAGACTCGATTTTTTTCGCCCATCTTTTCGCATACTAATCTCCAGAAAAAGCTTTGAAAAAAATTCAGGTGATATAGTTTGATGTGAATGTTGCACTAAAAATAATATAATTTCTCTAATAAAGGCAGTTAAATTCTCAAAATTAATTTTAACAAATATGCCTCTTTCTCTAAAAATGACCATTATGTCATTAGTACAAACTATAAACAAAACAGAATCACATAGCACAGAACAAAAATTTTCTATTGAAATTCAACACTTATTTTGAACATAGGCATGTTTTATTGAATTTTATAATTCCGTTAATGAATATATAGGTTTTGTTTGCTTGATCCTCTCCTGGTTTATTATCTAAGCAGCTTTTTTGAATCTTTGAATTACTGGAAAAACATCACTGAGTTCGATATCATTCTATTCCGAAAAATGCATGGAAAAATTGAAAATTCTTACTGCATCACTCTTAACATTATAAATTGTGTTATTTACCTGTGGAGCTTAATATAGTCGTATATTTATCATTCTCAATCCAACTACATATGTCCACTGTCGTGAGATTCTGCATAGGCATATTAGTAACATCTTTCAGTTTTTTGTTTGTCCACGAAAAGCAGATTTTCACGCAATTTGCTCAGAGAAATTAAATCTTCATATTCAGTGTTATTTTCCACTTGTTCCATATCATAAATATGTAGTTTAAATGAAACAAACATCTAAAAAGGCAGGTTTGGATTATTGCATCTTATCAAATCCAGATCACAAAATACACAATTCAATTGAAATGCTGGTGGCCGAATTAATCAAGAATTTGGATTAATAGGGATTCGGATTATCGAGGTTTCTCTGTATTCAGAAATACTCAAGAACTTGTAATTTAGTAAAATAATAAATATATATATATATATAAATAAATACCAACTTATACAAAAATAATTTGAAAAGACATATATAAAATATTAGTATTTTAAGATCAACATCACTTCAGAGGTAATCATTTTTGACCGACGAACCCAACGGAGGAATTATACAATCATTCGACTGTATGTCTGCATGTTTTTTTATATATATTTGTTCGCGCCATTTCCATAGTAAACATGCTTCGATTTTGATGATTTTTGTTTTATTTGAGAGAGGAGTATTGATAATTGAACCCACGAAAAAAAATCAATATTATCAATATTTGACGAGCCCTTCTCCTCAATGGGGTTGGTGGGGGCAATTTTTCCTAAGAATTTAAAATCAGAGAGGGCAGAATTAAACAAAATTCCATATCCGGAAATGTTTAAACTGGACATTTTTAAAAATAATCATAGGTTTCCGCGTTACAGTCTGAAATATGAGTTTCAGCCATGTGGAAGGGGCAAATTTTCCCAAGAATTGAAAATTCTAGATTAGAAAATTAGAAACGGGACAATTTTCGGAATCCCTATCAGTTCGTACACCGAAAAATACAAAATAATATTAATTCTGTTGGTGCTGAATCTTTTGAAGTTGTGCCGTTGATTTCGGTCCTAGTTATTTACTTAAATATTGTTATCGTAAATAAAATAACAACCGAATAATATCTATTTACAAAATAATGTGTAGAACTGGAAACATTAATAAACTTTATTAAATCTCTCATAGCTTAATCATTCAATAATTGGTAGAAACTAATTTTGCAACTATACTTGAACCAAAGTTTCGATATAGCAATAAGTCGAGAATTTTCTTCTCCCTAGATATTCTTTTTCTTCTTCAACTTCGACATCTTTGTTTACACTCAATGTGTGAGCTACTGTGTTCGAGTGGACTTTAGCTGGATCAAATGAATATTTTCTCTCTTACTTTTCACGAATCTATCGTGGAAATATATCTATCTATCTTATCGATTGGCTAAACTCTGTTTGTCCGCAACTTTGGCAATAACCACAACAATAACACTTGTGAGAAAAGCTACTCTAAGGGTCGTTGTATTTAAGGAGAGTGGTGGGGGATAGGTTTGGAGTTGAGTTCTTTCTTTGTGGCAGTTTAAAAGCTAGACAGAGTTTTACGGTTTGGCGGTTCGCAACTGGATGAAAGAAACGAATTCTGTGTTAAATCATGTGCTAATAAAATAGTCCATTACCATTGTAGCTGGAAGTAAAAGTAGTACCTAAGTACACTGTACTCTGGATAGGAGGAAATTTAAAATTACTGAAAGTGCCTGCCGTGAGGTCGTCGTAATGGTTTATTGATGTTAAAAGCTCGACGATGGAGGGTTTGTTCCCTCCACACACACTTTCTTGTGCGGCTTTAAAGCATTTTCATTCATGGCCACTCATGTTTGACCTACCTACTACTACATAATCTGATGCTCTCTTTACTATGCAATGGTTGATGACATTTGCCTATACATAGAGAGAGTGAAGTAGATTAATCCCAGGGGATACAGATGATAGAGGGGGGGGGCGGTGCGGTTAAAAGCGGATTGCGGCTATTCAATTGGAGGGCCAATTTCTCCTCCGAAGGCTTTCAACATCTTGGAATAAATTAGCTTCTACGCAGTTGTGTGTATAATAGGGAAGAACGAAGCTTTCAAAAGCTCTCCAAGGAGAAGGACATCATCATTAGGATTGATACTTCTTGACTTACCCTCCTCCAAGGCTTGTACTATTTCTACGACAGATACAGATACACAGTGTTTAAGAGTGAGTGGTACTATTTGTTTGAAGGTTCCATACCTAAGAGTGTTTTTGATATCTGGATGAATTTTCGTGAAACTTTCTATTTGTATGGGGTTTGGGA
Organism: Crioceris asparagi; assembly: GCA_958507055.1. Taxonomy (NCBI): domain Eukaryota; kingdom Metazoa; phylum Arthropoda; class Insecta; order Coleoptera; family Chrysomelidae; genus Crioceris; species Crioceris asparagi. Next base: position 3,217,581 of record OY293826.1, read on the forward strand.
GGTTTTGTGATGTTGTATACGAGCGAGTGGAACTTTTCGATGAAAGGTTTCATACTTATAGTTGTGTCCGTGCAAGTGGGACTTTTGATGAAGTGTTTCATACCTATACCTATCGGAGCTTTATGGATGGATTTTTGTAGAATTTTCGATATGCATGTGTGTTGGAAGGATTTGCGATGGAGTTTAAGAGTGAGTGGACGTGTGAAAAAGTTTAGAAAATTTATAAGTATACGGCGCAGAACTCTTATATGATTTCTACCGCAAAATAAATACTAGTTTAAAAAACTTAAACAAAAAACTGAAAAAACGCTCTTTAATACCAGGCCGAACTGAAAATTAGAGAATAAATAATAGTTCAAAAAACTAAAAAATGCACGCTTCAATAACAATACAAACTAAAAATTAGAAAATAAATAATATTTAAAAAAACTAAAAAACACGCTTTAATAGCAAACCAAACTAAAAATTTGAAAACAATTTCATTAACACTTCATAAGTGTAGATTGATTAATAAAATATATAATTTTAATGTGAAAAAGCATGGGGTGCTTTTAGAGATAATTTTATAATGACTTTACTTATATCAGAATCTATCGAAATAAAATATTTACATCAATGGACATCAAGCACCCCACACATTTTTACATTAAAATGATATCTTTTATTAATCAGTCTACTCTTAAATGAAGTCTTAACGAAATTATTTTCAAATCTTTAGTTTGGTTTGCTTTTAAAGCGTGTCTTTTAGTTTTTTAAAATATTATTTATTCTCATACGTCGAAAAAATTATCATTTTAATCATCATCCAAATTCTGAGAAATCGTAGTTTCACTCGACTAGTAATGATCTAATTAAAAATAAATTATAGTAATTCTGTCATATACTGGGTAGCAGTAAGCATGTGAAAATTATAGGCTCAACCTAACCTACAACAATTCATTCCAACTCCGAGTTGTACTTGCTGAACATGAGAAACACCTTCAAATATCAGCTACTCTTCAAACCAATTGAACGAATTTGTTGGCACATAAAAAAGTGAACTTAACTTTTTTTCATAGAAATTATCTGATAATAAATCCAAAGAATTGATGTTTCTAGCAATTACCTAAACAGCTTTTTTTCTTCCCAACAAGACTATAATAATGTTTTGGATTTCTCAATAATCTACTGACTGTGCAACGACAACTAATAATAATTATAATCTGCCTCAAACAAAGACAGCACTTCATCCTTGTATCCGTCCTAGAACAGTTATTCTACGAATTTCTCTATTACACTTTACACTAATTGAGAAGTTTTGCATATATTATACGATAAGGATAAGGAACATGTGAGCAACCAATCTTTCGAGATGTGTTGGGCCAGCTAAGAAAGCAATTCATTAATGAATATGTAAATATAATATGAGTGAGGGTGTTATCATTCTTCTGTGCTTTGATATATCTAAACGACATCTTAATAATATATGATTCAGCGTGTGCTATGGGAAACTCAGAGAACTCACAAAACACTTTGATATGCCTTGAAGTTAGAAGTGAAGAAGGATATTATATGAAGTGTAGGAAGGTATGCTATGCTTTGAAGTTTCTCGGATTTTAATCACTTAATGGGCAACACTGTAGTATAGAGCAATCAAATATATGAGACTTTGGGGACATATTCATGGAAGAAATGCCTACAAAGTGTCTTCATCGACAGTCGGGAAGGTATAGGTATAGCTTTCTATAAAAGGATGAAGGGACGAATTTGGAAACTCTTATTTCTGACAAACACAATAAATGTTCGCTTCCAATGAGACCATACTTGCGACAGAAAACAACCCTTATTTTCTAGAATAGACTCACGCAGAAATTAACGTCGATCATTTGTCTCTTCCTAAGTTAATTCAGTATTGCTCTACCTCAACTTTCTTATTTCCAAAAGGATCCCAATTCTCTTATATTAAATTATAATCCTATTATATATCGGAATCGTGGATCGAGGTGTTGCCCCGTACGTATCATAGGCGTCGAAGCAGGAGACAGAGTTACCTAATTGAAAAAATAACACCCATTTTGTATCCATGCTATCGCAGAGATCAATTTGTGACAAGTTGTTGACATAAATAATACAATTAATTATTTTTTAAATAGTTTTTATTACTTTCGGTTCTTGTATCAATGGAATCCGCAACGATTTCTCAGGCCCCATACGGTCTAGAGACTTGAAATTTCGAATTCGTACTTAGATCGCAGACATCTCGCCGCCTGTTAAGCTCCAAGTGTGATCCAATATTGGTAATTATAATTATCTCATTCAACCAAGATCATTATATTGTCGACATGGAACGACAATGGGATCCGTCACTGGAATTACGCACGGGCATGGAGCTTTTTTATACGTCTCGTTCTCTGGTATATAGGTACTTTCTGGAAGATCGTCTATGGTTATGTCGCAGTTGTCAGACGTCAGACGTTATTGTTAATTTAAAGTTTAATTTTGTGTTGTGGTAGACAAACAGTAATTTGTTATGGAATTGCTGTTGCTGGCAAACACTTATACATAGTACAGTTAAAATCGAGAAAAGGATAGCAATAGTAGGTACTCATCGGTACGATTTAAATCTTAAATGCCCAATAAAAACTATTTATAATTTTTTTTCAAAAATTTCACTTGTTTGTTAATGTTTTGTTATGTTGATTTGATTACCTGATGTCTAGACAATTGAGCGTTCTTCTAGTAATTTTATGTTTATAGGCTAGAGGGCGTATAACGAAGACAAATTCGGCTATTCGCGTAACCACAACTTCTCGTAACCATCTTTCTTGGGCTCTATCACCCGTGTCAGTTTCCCATTATAATTAGTGAGTTACCCCTTGGGATGTGTTCAAACACAGTTAAGTAATCATTTAAGTTCCACATACATTCACACAATTATATTGTCGGAATGTTGACTAGAAAAGAGAGTTACTTTTTTTCTGAAGTGGTTGGGTTAATGTTTCTAATTGGATAATTATATGCCCTTCAATATTATCTATGTGATAATTGAAGGACAAATGTATTGTTTTATACATTGTGAGCAATGACTGGATTTAGGGATAAACAGTTTATGGATGGATTGGATAATGACGTCTTGAATTGAGAAAGATGAAACTCACTTAAATATATTATTTAATTGTAGATATGAAGTTATGGAATATGAGAGCTCAAAAATAATAGATTTCGAATAAGTCTTCATTCAGTTGATCCATCTTTTCATGAGCAAAGTGAAGTTTTAGTTTTGTCCTACTAGATGTCGCTTTTCATTTATTAAGAATACAGTTTATACTTCAATAATCTAATATTTATTAAAGTGGTAGACGCGATTGAAACTTTACCTGAATAATGAAACATAAAAAATGAATGATTTGGATATATAAGTAACCTAAATATTATGTATTATGAGTCAAATTTTACCCGAGCGAAGCCGGGTTTTCATCTAGTCTTCATATATTCAAATGTATGATTGTGAAGAATAAAAAAATGATTCTTAGGTATGCCACGTTGCGAAAGTGATTTACCGAGCTTCAAGAAGTGCTCAGCCCTAATTAATAATAGTTTCAAAAACTTGCATCACATAGAAGTGTTACTGGGAAAAATGTTTGAAATTCAAATCTGGTCAAATTAAAATTAGTTTTAGTGGTTCCTTTATTCCCAAATCTACTGCAAAGTTTTGAACTCACCCAATTTTTCTACCGTATGGTTTAAACAGCTTACAGCAGAAAATTATACATTGTTTTTGGTAGTGTAAGTTTCCTTAGATTAGCCTATTTTAAATCAATATGTGGTACCATTTTTAAAGACTTTCAAGTGTCAATCTGCAAGAAAATATCCTGGTACAAAATCTAAATCTAAAAGCTTATTTAAGTCAAACAGTTAATGCTGTTGATTCTGTCATGTATTTGACTCTTTGAGAATGTTACTATTCCAACAAAAAATATCTATAAATATATAGTAGGTTGATTTTCTGAATTAGTGATATTTTTTCAAAAAAAAATATATAAAATATCTATAAATATGGTAGGATTGATTTTCTGAATTAGTGATATTTTTTCAAAAAAATTCATATTGTAACGTGAAGACTTACCCGAATAATAAACTACACACACAAAATGCACATTCCAGAAAACACGGGAGACATCAGAGGCAACGAGAATAAGTCCTGGTCTATTCTCGAAGCCATATATTGAGAAATAACCTCCAGAAACAACGAAAACAACACTGGAACCATCTAGAGATTTTTAGGTTAGATATATAAGGTTGATGGCAATGACCAGTTAGTTAGTTAGTGATAGATAGTCACCCAGTCATAGATCACATAGACAGTAGAAAGTCGTTATAGTCCAAGAAATATAGTGTGAATATAAATGTGTATATAGTCGTGTAGTTATTGGTATAAATAAATAAGTGAAAATAAATCGAACCCAGTTTTAATATAAATTCCCGTTACAATATAATAAAAAAGTATCGCATTCTAGTTAATCATTAAGGTCTCCGCAAAGAGTATCATCTTTCACTTCATTTCGCTTTCATAATTAATTAGAAAATGACGACAGACTGTGCCTCTCCAGCTATCTATAGAATTTCCATAGACATTCTTCGTACTTTATTCATTTGAGGCTTTAAATTAACAAAAAGCCTCAACGGTACTGTTTCAGCATTATCAACCTTTTCAAATTTACCAAACAAAGGTAGAATAGCTGAAAAGGATCCAATTAAGCGGATCATTTTGATGATGGATTTTTGTTCGACTTTTATGATTAAATTAGCCTAACTGGTCAAAAAATATGAACAACTGGTGATAAAATTAGCTATTGAAGTTTATTTATTTATTGAATATTAACAAGAAATAACGTAGACTCTTTTTAATTAGATTCATTCAGCAAAATACATATTTTTTCAAGATCTATTTACATCAATTTTTTGCTGCTAATGATTTCGATTTCAAAATAATAAATATTTTCTCCTCGTGATTTTTTAACGTCTAGTAATAATTTTGTTGGTCTCATAAGCTTTTGAAATATAAAATATCATCAAATCACTTCTTGATAATTGAATAAATTAAACAAATTAACAATTTGAAAACTTCATTTGTATTTTCAAACGTGGGAGAAGATTCTGGCTATTTGAAAAATTATTCCAACAGGGTGATGTTGACGGAATGAAAAGCTAAAAAAAATATCGAGTAATTTTCTATTTGTAAACTCGAATGTTTTCCTTAATCTCTAAAATAATATAGTTTCAACAAAAAATCTAGGAATTGGAGTCCGCTGTATTCTTTAACCTGTCTCGAACTTGATCGTATGTTTTAAGGGAAAATTATCAACTATAAGCGATATTAGACACTGTGAATTCAAATAATGGTTATTTTAGGAATGGATGACTAAACATATCACATTTTTTTATTTTAAATAATCATTTTTCCCAATTTCCCACAATTCATGGATATCTAGCTATGTAGGAATGAACCATCTGTCATATATTACGTCTGGTGCTTATTCCAAATAAACATTTACGTTCCAATATTACCTATACTACCGAAAATATTTTTCCATTATTTCCAACTAGCATCCCTTGATTTCAATTTTATTTTTCCCGAAACGCTCAAACAGCCAGTTCACAATTCACCCATCATCGCATAGATACGCATGCATACATCTTCCAATCGAATTGTCATGAAACTTTAGCATATTTGATAGCAGAAAGAATATTTATTATACATAGGTAATTATTATACGCTATGGCAATTTTTAACTAAATCTATCACAGACAGTCCAGCAGACTAGCATGCTTATACTCTTTATTTACCTATAGACCAAGGATTAGAGAGTTGAGAGTGTAATAGTATATTAGACTAGCTATTTTACCTGGCACTTTCCGGGCAAACACTTAACAATTAAGTCATAAAAAGTCTTGAGTATGGAACCCTTCTACCTCATTGTAGTACTCGCACGTCGAACCAGTTCTTACACCAACCCAGATCCATCCAAAACATGCAACCAGAGAGAACAGCATGAGAATTTGGCCTACATATGTCTTACAGATTTTCCAGTCTGGAATACTCCACCTTCAAGGCCCAGTCGCACTGACAGTCTTTCTCAAAACAGTCCAGTGACATACTACACACAAATATAGCGAAAAATCCACGAAAAGTCAGCCATAGAGCTCAGAGATACTTCTTTAGGTATTACAAAAATTGCACGGATCATGTTGGTCAAACGCTTAGATTTCAAATCTTTTTCTATTCACATTTATGTTTTCTGCCTTCTGTTCAGCTCCATTTTATTACACTAATTGTTTGTTAAATTATAAACTTACTGAGGTATGATCACGTCTAACAGTTCCAATTTTTTTTTTGATTTTCCTGGCCTGAACACTCATACCCTGTACCGCACTCTATATTTACTCTGTTAAATATTCGGAAGTTGTACGTACGTAGCTCCATCTACTCTTCCTTCTTTATACGAGTGTGTGAGTTTGAAGGTAATTCAATATAAAATTCGAGTCTGTATTATTATTTGTTCTTATACTCTTCTGAGTGAAACTTTGCGGAATTTTGAATTGCGTATTAGAGATAGTGGGTTGTACGTAGCTCTACTACTAAACTCACATCCATTGAATAAGATGGTAAAGAAATAAAGCTTCTTATGTTGAAGTAGAGCGTTACAGTTTCAGAAGAGCGATGGTTACCCTACGTGGAATATAGTTTTATATTAGATGTGGAAATAAATTTGTGACAGAAAACAGGCAGTAGTACCTTGTTGACACTTTCTTGTGGCCACCAATATCATTATCATAATTAGTTACAAGAAACGAGAAGGAAAAGTATTTATTCTGCAAATTCTATAAAAAAATTATTTGGGTATTCAAGAAAATAACCTGGCAACACGGTATATTCCTAGAATTGGTTTTTATTGCCGCATTTTAGAAAATTTGCCGTAGTCTTTCCAATACTCACTTTAGAATAGACAAACTGTAGATACTAATAAAATTATCCAAAACAATAGTCTTTGAGATCCTCATAATCTGGAATTTATAATTGGTTTTCTTTAACGTGAGTGTCTCAACATAAATAAAAACCGCCAAACTTGATCGTGAAAGGTAAATGTTAAATTATTTTATTGATACGGGTATACTTTTGTTGGTGGTTACCAGAAGGACGTTATTGTAATGCATCTGATTCTCCAAAACTATAAATTTGACGAATCCACGATTCAAAGGCACCAACAATTATATAAAATTATATCAATAATATCGAGAAGGATAAATGGTAGCAATATGGTACTACCTTTATTCGACACATATTTATATAGCAATACATAGGCTGATTAATTTTTTGACAAAAATCTCTTGAGCAGTTTTCTCAATAAATATTTTTTTACCAAAAATTGGACCGACTTTATCACACATGAATTTAACATTAGCCATGAAAATCGTTGAACTTATCCTATTACCCATGTATTTGCTTGTAAGTACTTGTTATTATTCAGAGATCTCAAAACATCGTGACGAAAATACATATATTCCAGCCTTTACCATTGCTGTAACTCCAGAACCGTAACTTAAAAAAAAAATGTCCAATCTAAATCTTGCTCCATATAATCTGTTCTTTAATTTGTCTCTCTCATATTCCCAATTTTCAAAAAAATTGTCCCCTCCATCATATGGCGGAAATACACATATTTCAATCTTTACCATTGCTGTAACTCAAAAACCGTAACTCTTTCTTAAAAAATGTTCAATTATGAGTACATTTCTCAACATTCCTATTTCGAATGAATTAAAAATCATCAAATTCGGAGCAGGTTGACTATGCTAAACGCATGAACAGTCATCCATAAAAAAAGCAAACTCACCATCGAATTGTTGATCTCCTCCTTTTTCAGAAGTCGGTCAAAAAGGGCCTATTTCTTTATATTATATTTTGTACTATTGTAGTCAAACTCGATACAAAAATCAGAAAAGAGTGACTTTTTAATCCAAAAAAAATTACCAAGATTCAAATTCTACTGAAAATATCTTTTGGTGGAGTTATTAAAAAGCTAAAAGAGAAAGCTGAATTATGCTGGCCGTCAGATTATGTTTAAACAATAACGAACGAAAGTCCTAAGAAATAGAAGTTCCACTGTTATTGATTTCATGGAAAGAAAAGGGACACACCTATTCTACTTCTTTCTATTAAAATCAGTCCTAGTTTTGTTGAAAGTTATTTATCATTGGCGGCATAAAAAATGGACTGAAATATCCTTAATACATTTGATTACTTGTTTTTCTTGTTTACATGCATTTTATTTTGCTTCTTATTTATTCCACTTGACAAGCACAGATTAATGAACCGTTCACATTTTAGTTTTTTCCAACGTTTCCATAAAAATAAACGGCATATCCGCAAGCGCACAAACACAGACAGTAGGAAGATTAATTTGAATATAAGAGCTCCCTTTCCAGAGAGAGACAATGTAGTTGGTAGTCATTATGTGCGAGAATAATGGTTTGAATTTACTTCTGGAATTTTTCAGTATGCATATACATATATATACAGGGTGATACGAAGTGTAAGCTTCATTACTTTTTAGAATGAAATTTTCTATCGCGTGATGAGAGCTACATGGGAAAAAGTATGCGATTGACACTTTGCATTAATTATGGTGGATTTTACCGTGAGCTAGAAAGAGAGGTGTAGTACGCGTAACAATCGTGTTTCTCTACTTGATCACCAGTAAATCCCTTTACAAAATCGCCAGACCGCTGTCTTCCTTCGCTTCTGGCAATCACGACTTAGGGCTCGCACCGTTCAGTATAGAAATAGCTGAGTAAGGATGAATATCAAATTTATTAGAAAATAGATTCTGCTTACGATATTGCATTCATATTTAATAATGAATTGTGGGGGGGCCAATTACGAAAAATAAAATAAAAATAAAGAACCAATAAAAGAACCAAGAAATATCGTAAATGACAGAGAATCACGAAAGAAATACAAGTACGGAAGTAAAGCGCAGAAAAATATAAAGATAATCTTTTTGAGACATAAATTGACAATAATGAAAACTATACAGGTAATTCTAAGAAACCTGAGGGCATTATATTGACAAATGGGAAACAAATTTAAATAAAATAATAATAATGGGAAGTTGCCATTAAACGACAACAAATGTTATATAAATGGAACAAAAAAACAAATATGAGCTTCATTGTCGCACTTATTGTTTAGATGTTGATGTAGAAGTCGATGGCTTGAGTACGAGAAAAGTTATGGAACTTGCACAAACCCCTGGCTCACCCGGTATGAGCCTATACATATTATGATGGTATATCGGACTTTTTCTTATTTTTACGGACAAAGTGACGCGCCCGAATGTGAGAGAGTGCTATTTGTTTGATGTCTATTTTTAGACATAAATATTTAAAGTGAGTCATAAGGATATCCATTAGCATTTTAAAGTAAACGATTATAATGTATTGTATGTATATATATCTATAGAGAGCATCTAGGGTTACTTACATAGGTAGGTACTGCTTCTGTTGAAGCGACGAGTGAAATCTGTTGAAATATGTATGCAACTTACGGAAGTCGCTAGCTAGGTTGACTTGTAATTATAATATTAAAGGTATTATATGTAAAATCAAAGATAAAATCATTGTGTAGAAACACATTCTAATGCTTTGTAATGTAAGATTTTGTCTTTATCTCAACTGAAACAGAAGTATGAGTGCACGTAATTCCTCCTTTCATTTGATAACATTTTTGGGAGTGATACCTTTGGATGGTACAACAATTCCAAATTGCTGGGAATGTGGGTACTAAATTAATAATAAATTGGATGAAACTATTAGTTGGAGCACTGAAAAATACAAAATGGTATTTAATCTATGGGTGCTGATACTTTTGAAGTTATGCAATTATAGTTAGATTGAATACTTTTGGCACCAATATCCAAACCAAAACCAATAAAATTGATATTATTATTTTTCAGTGCACCAACTAATAAAGTCGGTCCAATTTTTCTTAAAAAGTATTTATTTCACACTTTTGAGTGTAACATTAGTCAGGAGAATCGTTAAACGTTTACTAATATATACCAAAGAAGATAGTACTTATCCTATTAACCATCTATATTCTTTGCTTGTACTTGTTATTGTTCAGAGGTCTCAGAATATCCCGGCGGTATATCTGAATATTTCAGACTTTACCACTGCTCTAACTCGAAAACCGTAAATTTTTTTGAAAATTGTCCAATTTAAATGTTGCTACATATATTCTCTTCTTTAATTTGGCCGTCTCATATTTTCAATTTTGCCGAAAAATTGCCCCCTGCACACTACAGAAATACACATATTTTAATCTTTACTATTGCTGCTATACGAAAACCGTAACTCTTTTGAAAAAAAATTCAATATAAACGTTTCCGGATATAGTCTCATCTTTAATTCTGCCGTCTTAGATTTTCGATTTTAGAGAAAAACTGCCCCCTTCACCCCCCTCGGGTTTTGTTTTTAGAGGAAAGAAGAAAAGACGGGATAATGTTTCTACTCTCTTCTTTCAAATGAATCAAAAATTATCAAAATCTGAGCATGTTTACTATGACAACAGTGCAAACATCCAAAAATAAAAAAAACAAACAACTAGATTATATATACCTACTCCTTTTTTGGACGTCGGTCAAAAAGTGAGCGATTTTTTTCATTTGAATGATGTGAGACAACTTATCTTGGCGGCCGTTTTCCAGGAGAACTATCTTTTTTTACGTTCTCGGATGTTTGACAATGATTGTCATTGTCATGTATTTTCTTCATTATCATTTTTGATTACGAGTTTTTCTAATACATTTTGTCAGACTATCGATCACATTGGGTGGATATGAGGAGTTAACTGAAAATGAGGAGATAGTTAATTTAAATGCAACATTAATATCGTGTAAAATAGGGCCTTGTATCGTTTCCAAGATCAATACTCACTTGCTGACTATGTAGTAGGTAATACAAAACCAAATGTGAAACCGTAATGGACTTTGAACTTTCGGAATTTAGAAAAGAATCTATTAAAACCGAATCAAAAAGAATCATTTGGTATGAGATGATAATTTATTTCAATAATTAAATACTAATGGTTGATTGTTAATATATTTAATTTTTGTCATTGAGTTTCTTATCTAATGTGTTTGTTTTTCACGCCATATTTACGCAATTGTGTACATGTATCTATCCAATTATTTCTTTCATTCATCAGTAATTAATATACCAAACACATAAAATCACTTTATATTCGGCACAATAAGCTATCAATTTTAATAAAACTTAATTCGAAATTCAACCTCTGACATAGATTTTATCGTTTAAACAAATAATAATAGAGATGCTTCGATTAATGGCACAATATCTGGCTGACGAAAATCAGCCTACTGTGTTTTACGAATATATATTTAGTAGTACTAAACATAACATAGACGTAATATGAATTACAATGGCCTTTTTCTTGGAAAAGTTCAAACCAATAGACCACGAGCTGACTGTAAAAACTTAAGGTCAGTTTAGACAGTAAATAAAATAAAATAAGAAACAAATTAAAATTGAAATAAGAATAACCTCAAAAAAAAGATTGGTTTATACAGATGACGAAAATAAAATAAGTAATAAGAATGAACTAATCAAATCACAGCTTTTTTGACAAAATCTTTTGTGTTGTATGTAAGTTAAGTGTTCTCTGGTGGTTGATCATGCGCATTATCAGTTTCCAAACAAAATAAAATAAGAAATAAAGATGAAAGTTGGCCATCTTTAGTTCTTATTCTTATTTCTTAATTTAGCTTATTGCGTGTATAAACGCTCCCATGGAAATGAGCATGTTCAACTTTCTTATTTTATCTTATTTTATTTTATTTACTGTATAAACTCACCTTAACTAGAAGAAATGCTTTGGAAATATTAGTTTTCACAGCAATTATAAGAAAATTCATAATTTTATTATGACTTCTGTTTGGACAATTTGTTGTTAAGCTGAAACTACTCTTATGTTTTTATACTTCACTATTAGAAAACCAGATTTTTTACTCTGTTTAAAGGGCCGAAAAGTAGTATTTTCTTACCTAGGGCTTTACACAAACTATCTTTATCAGTGTTTAAGAACCACGGTTTTTTTTCGCCGTCAGCTCTTTTACTATAAGATCATGACCCAAGTATATTATTTGACAGAGTGGAGCTAAAAATAGGCTACTGGAATTAATATTCGTTAATATCGCCATATGAAAAAAACTCATTATTACACTATGATAATAATCTGTGTTATAATGAGACGATTTAATAAGCTGTAAATTTTTGATAACTGGAAAAATGAAACACATATTTATGTGATAGGCATAGAGGATATAATATTAAATATGTTTTTTAATATTGATTATGTTGTAATATAATATATTTAGTGTTGCTGTAATTAATAGTGTAGTGAACTATTATTTATTATCATAAAATATATGATAAGCCATAATTGAAAAATGTAAATAATAATTGCTTAAAATCCTCGTTAGCAAGTCTGTGGATATATTTATTCCATACATTTCAAAATTGGTAGAATTATGAAAGTTACCGCGTCTGTCTGTCTTTATGTATGTACACGAATCCCGCAAAAACTAACGCATAGAATTGAAACTAGTCTGAGCTGAACGTTTATGTCCATGTGCCGCATTAGCTCTTGCACTATTCAAGATAACACATCCAAATTTTGCATACGTGTTTATCATACCTTATGAAAAAGTATTGTCATATTTTCAGTGCCCGTGTGACTCTATGTAGTGGGTTCAGTACCTGAAAGTCTATTGTATATTTCTTAACTCTCCGGCTGGATTTTGACGATGTTTTTACCATGTTGGTATATTAAATATTTTTAGAATGATCTTGTAATGGATGCAAGTGTGACTGGGCCTCTTAGGTGGAAGATTCCATACCTGTAATACCCAAAGAATTATGTCTGAATTTTCTTGGATTTTCCGATATATTTGTGTGTATTACGAAACGGGACTAGACTGTAGAGTTTGTTAGTGACAATGAGAAATGAAGGTGGAGGGTTCCGTACCGGAATACCAAATATTCTATAAAATTGAACGTGACAGTGAAAATTATTCAGCCATGTAACGCTTTTAGGTTTTAGGAAACTACTCAAATAATTTTGCCTTGATTAAAGAAATAGCTACTTTTTTTTTCGAAAATCCCAGCTAAGAATTTTATATGATATATGTTTTAGAAATATTTATATCCTCATCTCTAGTGTAACAATAGAAAAGAGAAGGCTGAATTTGCCAATAATAACTAATGTTTCTTTTAATTACTCAGTTATCAATTACGGAGAAAAATAAGCATTCTTTATTAGGTACATATTTCTTAAAAATCACTATACTACCGACTGAAATAGGCAAACCGTGCGTAGTTCAAATATTTTTCCAAAGTGACTACTTACTTGTTTTTTCAAATTTGTTATTCAAATTCGGAATTTCTTCATTTGACAAATATCAACCTTAAGAGAACCGAATAACAAACAAATTTTCTGAAACATACGCAAACGCGACTTGTGTCTGACTAATGTAATAGCAAATATTTAGAGGAACATCTGTGTTTGTTCTTCAAATTGAATTTTTAATCATTACACACACACAGTAAGAAAAAACGTAAATCAAAAGAGAAACGTAAAATGCGTGTGTTTTTGTGGTTGTTTGATTATTGACATAAGTTTATCTGAGAATAGTGGATTTAATGAGGCGTATATACGTAGGCAAACAGTCAAATTGATCAAGATGATGATGGACGAGAGTAAAAGACTAACTTCGATTTTATAGATGTTTTGATATAAAGAGAGAACGATGAATTACTTGGAACTCCGTAGTGGAATAATTCAGGAATAAGTAATACTTCGATTCAGAGTTGGGAGTAACTAGTAACTTAGTTACTTGAAAGTATCTAAGTTTCTTCAATGTAACTTAGTTACTGTAACTTAGTTCCTTTCTTAGATAACTGTATCTGTAACTTGTATCTAGTTACTTCTAAAGAGTAACTTGTAACTGTTCCTTTAGAAAAGTAACTTAAGTTACATAGAAGGAACTTTAGTTACATAATGTAACTTAAGTTACAAAAGGTAACTTAAGTTACATAAAGTATCTTTAGTTACAATATGTAACTTCAGTTACAATGAGTAACTTTAGTTACAAAAAGTAACTTAAGTTACAGAAAAGTATCTTAAATGCTGAGTGTCGGCGGCAATTTTCCCGCTTGTGGCGTCGCCGACAGCCATTGCATGCAACAACACGGCGTGCGCGTGCGGTACTAGTTTAGTCTTGGACTAGCTCATGTTCTGTCTAGTCTGAACTGTCGCTGTTAGCTGTCAGTGTGTTAGTGAAAAAAGTATATCGAAGTTTTGCTGAAAATTCTAGTGCACTGCACGCGTAAGGCAAAAAGGTAAGTAGAACTGTTCTGTAGAACAGTATAATTAAAGATAGAGGCGAAAAGTGGCAGTTTTCTGTCGAGAGTAAAGATACCGAAAAGACACTTTCCGCCAAGGTTTGTATAGGTTAGGTAATAATATTTTGACTGGGTTGGTGGCCGAGAGCACAAAAGAGCTGGCTGCGGATATGACAGACCGGGTTCGAGTCCCCGTCACAGCTACTGAAATTTATTTTCTATAGTTTCGGTGATCGGGGAGGAGATAGGGAACAACGAACATCTTTGGGACCTAGATATCAATCCTTCGGACTGTCCAAGGTTACCAGCCGAGTAGTGCTTCGGAGGATACTTAAAAAACTAAGGTCCCCGTCCTCTGAAGTCGCACAAGTCCCCTGACTTCTGAGGGTTGACGGTAATACACAATTTTATTTTTTTTTTTAAACAACTTGGCACTTCACACAACATTTGGCACTGTATATCATTCGTGTTAGCTATCGGTAATATCGACTAGATATATAGATGAACAATAATCTGTCTAACGTCGGCGATGACAGCTGTGGTTTTAGTGTGGTCGAGCGACAATGCGAATATGCGGCATGACTCGGATAACCTCATTAAACGTGACCTTGAAAGAGATTCAGAATATATAAAACCTGCCAAACTTGTTTTTCGTTCAAAGTAAAGGATTAGGTGTAAGAATTAGGATGTTTTTTTTCAGATGGACCAAAATTCCAATTCAGCCACCAGAAGTATAAATGATACTTCCGAAGAGATTTCTACACTCAGTGATGTGCATGACGATTTAAGCGACGCAGAGCACCACCCATATAGCGGCGGTACTATTCGACCTTCACAGCAGCTTACTTTAAAAAGTTATTTTGCAAGTTCCCAGTCGCTGCAAAGCCCTGTTGAAAGTACGGAGTCCGGGTCTTCAAACACTTCGAAGTCTTCTGTAGGTCATCATGAACATCGTAAAACTGCCCTCTTTGACGGAAAGTTTTTCCAAGTTAGGGAAATACAAGGATCCAACCTGACTGCAGTTTGTCAACTTTGCCTGCCCGGAGAGAAAATTATTCGGGGATCAACCGGATCTTCAGCAAATTTTCTAAAACACTTGCAAAGAAAACATAAGTCAGTTTCGGGGTATGAAGAATATCTAAGTTACAAAGGCATTAAAAAAGAAGATTCTTCCAAGCGCAAATTTCAAGAGAATACAGACGCAAATTTTGATATCGACAAAAATGGAAAGAAGGCCAAGTCTCAAACTTTGGTGCAATGTTTATCAAAGCCCGCAAACAGGATCAAGCAAGCTGAATTTGACAAGCGTATAATTGCTTTCATTGTAGACAGTATGTCGGCGATTTCCATTGTAGAAAAGCCAAGTTTCACACATATTTTCGACGGCATGGATATAAAGGTGATGTCTAGATCAACCGCAGTCAAAAGAATCTCGAAAATGGCTACTGAATTAGCCAATAACTTGCGAGAAAATTTTAAACGAGTTGATTATGTCTGTACTACAGCTGACATATGGTCAAGCAAAACTCGAAGCTTTTTAGGAGTTACCTGTCACTGGATTGATGGCTATACTTTCGAGTGAAAATCATGTGCATTAGCGTGTAAACGTTTTGCCGGTGCTCGCACATATGACAAGATAGCAGAGCTTCTAGAAGAAATTCATTTGTCTTTTGATTTAAATACAACAAAGTTGGTTGCTACAGTAACAGACAATGGCTCTAATTTTGTGAAGGCATTTAAAGAATTTGGTATAAGCAGTATGTACTGTAATGAGCAATATCCAAATGATATATCTGATGCTGAAACGATTGAAACTAATGATATGGATGAGGATGATGAAGCTGGAGATCTTTTTATTCCTGTAAATTTAAACGGAAATGAAATTCACTTACCACATCATTTAAAATGTATAAGCCACACGTTGAGCTTAATTGCAACAACAGACATTTTAAAAACCATAAATCAAAATCATGGCTTAAGAAGTCGGCATACAGCAATAATTAATAAATGTTCTGCGCTTTGGAAAAAGGCGGGTAAACCCAAGTCTGCAGAGATCATGAAAAACATTTTAGGCCACACTTTGAACTATCCTGGAATAACCAGGTGGAATTCCTATTACGATGCTATATCTCAAATTTTAAAAGAAAAAGAAAAGTTGCCGCGTTTATTTGACGAATTAGGTATAAAATCACAAACTTTAAGTAACACCGAGGTAACCTACCTGCAAGAATATTGCCAGGTATTAAAACCCATAGCCATGGCACTAGATATTCTACAAGGTGAAGATGGGGTATTTTTTGGGATTGTTTTACCAACTCTGGGTAGTCTAAAGATCAAGCTAGAAAACCTCAAGTCAAGCAATAATTTCAAGTACATGGAACCCATTTTACAAACTTGTATCACATCTGTACAAAGAAGATTTAAATGTTATTTTGAGTTGTCTGAGGATGCTTATAGCTCAATAGTAGCGAGTGTGACTTGCCCAATGTTTAAACTTAAATGGATAAGTTTGTTTAAAGAAACAGGTTGTGATAGTAGTAAAGTTCAAAACTTATTACGTAAAGAAGTTGAGATTCTACATCAAAGCAGCCTCAAGAATTTAGAAAATAAACAGACTCTTGCCATAGCCACTGTTTCCTGTCTATCTTCCGAATTTTTCGAATTTGATTGCCTGAATAAAGTAGACAGTGCCCGTACTGATGCTGCCTTGGATTGTTCCGATGAATACAAATGCCAAATAGATCTTCAAATATTGCAATATTTACAAGATTCAGATACAAACCTCAAGATGTTAGACAAATATGATTTAATTAAGAAAGTGTTTGTAAAGTTTAACAGCCCTTTGCCATCTTCAGCACCCGTAGAGCGCATGTTTTCATTTGCTACATTTATCCATTCCCCAAGAAGAAGCAACCTTTCAGATAGAAATTTTGAAAATTTGGTATTTTTAAAAGCAAATACCTCTCACCTTTCTACATCATAATACCTAATTTTATTTATCGACGAATTTTTGCTTTTTTGGTTGTTTGTGATAAGCACTCAGTCCAAATTTTGAATGTATTCTTGAATAAATCTGGACAACTTCAAAAGAGATAATTTTTAGGTTAGTTTAAGCGTTTTTATGAATAAAATATTATGTTTTTATGTTGTTTTGACGGCTGTCTTGTTGTTTATTATATTATTATTATAGCTAATTTTTATAGTCTTATTTTATTACCCGAGCCTGTTTGCGTTTTAATTTTAGAATATTTTCTGAACACAAAAGAAATCCTGATTTTGAATAGGTAAGGTACTCGTACTAGTATAGTAGTTCTAGTACAACTTTTCGTTTAATTTAAATAAAAAGTAACTTAGTAACTGTAAGTTACGTTTCAAAAATAACTAAGTTACTTTAGGAACTTAGTTACTTGTTACAGAAAAGTAACTTATTATAAGTAACTTAAGATACTTTTCTGAAAAGTAACTTGTAACTGTAACTAGTTACTTCTTAAAAGTAACTTTCGCAACTCTGCTTCGATTGATGTTCGAGTGGAAAAAAGTGATAATTTTGATAATTGACTTAGAAACGGTCGAAGGAATTTAAAAAAACTTCCTAATAGCATATCTCAATAATCTTGATTACATTACCAATCAATTTTTACAGCTTTTGTTTCAGTTTTCAATTGAAATATAACGGAACACTGTAGTTATTATTCAAAATGTGAGTTTAAAATGTTCACGGTGTTCTGAAGCTAATGGATAACCTTATTGAAATGGCTTGTAGAACTTATGATTGTTCAAAGAAACATGCAAAAAAATATCCCAAGTAGTATCAAAGATATGTTTCTTAATCCTGTTTAAACTTCTCGTAAACCACAACTTCACGTGATTGTATTTCCCCGGGTTTTTTGTGCGCTTTTAATACGTCACGTCAACTGTACCGATAATAGTATGACTAGCCACTGCAAATTTTCTTAAAAAGAAATACTTGAAATAATATTCTGATTTTCAATTTAATTTTAATTAAAGAAATGGAAACCTATATGACCAATTTTATTGTTTAAGCAGATTTCAAAATTATATAATTTATTGATGTATTTAGTGTAATTGGTGAATTGGCGCAATTGATGTTTAAAATTGAAATAAGGTTAAACCTATTAAGTAGGTACTCAAAAAATCATATATCGAATACAACTTGAGATTTGTTTTAATTTTTTGAACATTCATAGTTTCTGCTACAGGACAGGTAATTTCAAGATTATCCATTAGTTCCAGGACACCTTGTATAATGAAAAAAAATATTCATTTCATCAATTAAACTATGTGTAATAGGTAGAAAATAACATATACAGGGTGTACCAACGGAAAGGTCATGTCGAAATTTATGAAGCTTACTGCAGGTTGCCAAAATAATG
This sequence comes from Crioceris asparagi, assembly GCA_958507055.1. NCBI lineage: Eukaryota > Metazoa > Arthropoda > Insecta > Coleoptera > Chrysomelidae > Crioceris > Crioceris asparagi. Next base: position 3,236,438 of record OY293826.1, read on the forward strand.
TTTCTTCTACTTCATATATATTTTTTTTCTATCGTATCTAGGTAATTACTTGCCTTGAAGGTTAGAATCTAAAATAATTATGTACCTAATTTATATCTTTTAAACGGTTCCATGACATCAACGAAATTAAGACACAATTGAAGTTTATAATACTTTCTCGTTTTTGTGAAACCGGACATTTTCTATTTCTGGACTTTTTGTTGTTTGTTGTCTTTTTATTTATAATTTCGAATATTTGAATAGTCTCCAACTGCTAAGTAATGCAGACAAATTTATTGTCCATCATGAGTATAAATTCATATTTTCACAGAAAATGAGAACAATATCATCAATTTATAGGAACTTTTTAATGTCCAAAGATTCTTATAATATTAGCTAAGGAAATTTATATGTATTTACGTGAAAATAATACTCTAAACACATTGTTCAGAATATTGCGTTCACAGACAAATATGTGATTTGGCATAGTTAAAGTTTATATAGAGTATGTGTTTCAAAAACATTGAATAGATTGAAGAAAATTTATGTCGACCATAGCCGTTTATAGTTATCGATATAATAATATCTGCTGTAATGGATAGCTCTGTTGCATTTCTCAGAAAGCCTACAATTGAAATTGATCAACAAAATCAAAAAATTATAACCAGTAATTATTGAGGTATGTGTTTATTGATGTCCTCATCTAAAATTTAAGATTTTCGGAAATGTCATCTATAGAATACATCGGCTACTGAACATAAAATATACATACATTTAACATTAGTGTATACAGGGTCATTCACGGTCGATGGTACCTTAGACGTTTAAGGAAAACTATTCGTAGGATTGTTCTGAAAATTGTATTATGTATATTATACCTAGAGATATATCGACTGAAAATGTTTTCAGCCTTGCGATGTTGCCACTTATATCAAAGAGTATCAACAACTTTGATTTTTCAAATGAGACACCCTATACATTATTAATTTATTAGATTCTCTATTGCTTTCTGGTAATTTTTCACAAGATACCCATACCTATCTCAAACAGTTTCCAGTGAATTAATTAATTTTCTTTTATTTTGTTCAAAACAGAGCTCCAATCAATAGCCCATTACTCTGAATTTTAGAGTTGTGAAACGATGAAATTCCAGTAATAGCTTTATAAATACTTCTTTCTTAGTTTTTATTGAAGATTTTCTCTTTATTTTATACAGGGTCGCTCAAAATTATTGATTTTCCATCGGATCAATAAAGACCATCGACCGTGAATCACCCTGTATGTACCAACTCTCCACAATAATACAAATAAATAATTTACAAAACCTTTTTAACTCTATGAAATATTGATTACACGTATATTGGAAATGTTGTATGTACTACATGCTATACAACATTTACAAATATAATGTAAATAAACCATCATCATTATCAACAAACATTATCCACTATGTGTGTTAAAGCTTGGGTATTGGGATAAAGGTTAATAAATATTCTACATATTATGATTTCCATTTATCATTTATTTATACTTACGAATGAAAAGTACAGGTACCTACCTATTCTGAAGTATTTTTTTTTGTCCATTGATCCAGTTAATTAGACAAGTTCACATAATGATTTTTTTGTTATGTTTGTTTTTATATGTAACTATAAAGCCGGTCGGAGGATTTACTTTAGACTTGGAATATCTTCTACAATTATTAAGATGATAAGTTTTTTTGAATATTAATCTCGCACATCAAACAAGTTCGGTTTGGAAAAACTTTTTTTGTCTTAGACTGTCTATTTTAACCTATAGAAAAATAATTATAAATAAATAATAGACTAACAGTTTAGCTCAAAGTAATAATATGATTTCAAAAGCGAATATGTCTCTTTTATAATACGGCATTATGGAAAAACAATAAAAGAGAAAAAATATAAATAAAAGACATAACTGCTGCCAAAGGATATGTCAGAAAATATTTTTTTACATGAATTATCAAGATTTAACGTAATTCATACATACAGAGTTTTTTATTAATACTTGATAATATTTGAAATGCATATCTTGGAAATAAAGATTGTTCTCCGGAACCGCTTAAAAAAAGAGATTTCGCTATACCTAGTGGATTTTTGCACAGGTTTTCATATAAAATTGTGAACTGTGTGAAGGATAAGGTATTTTATTCTTCTCAAAATTTTTCGGTAGGAAGTATTTTCAGAAATAATAGGAACAACGGTCAGCTTCTAAATTCGTTATGAATTTCAAAAGAAAAAACATATTTGATTTACTCATTATATTTAAAATGTCACATAATGCATTTGAAACAAAAATCTCTTTAATTTTTCCCAGGAAATAAACCCCATCCGAATCAGAATTTGTTTATTTCATTCTCATCGTAGATTATTCCAACTGTTTATGAATATCAAATTATTTATACCTCAGATATGAAAAAAACAGACTGTGGCAGATGAAAAGACAAATAGGGTTCCACTTTTCCATTGAATGTAAACAGACCTGAATGAAGTGCATTATTTTCTGACTTTGATAATTCTTTTTGCATTTCAGGGATTACAGGGTATTACACATGTTTTTCAACATTAAATATGAAGTACCAATATCCACTCTAAAATCATTCTTTAAAATGATAGTTTCCTGAAAATTCAAAATTTTATATATCTATGCATTTTTTGCAATAAACAACGCATGACCCTACCAATATAGAAGACTACTTTACAACTTTGACAATTGAATAATTGTAATTTGTATTTTTTATATCTAAAAAAGTGGATCAAAACATTTTGAAGAAGTTTTTGTTACCTTATACATAATCATAGACTTATTCTATTCTATTAACAACTTAATGACTAAATATTAATTAGTGCAATCTAGATACAATAAATTCGATCAAAAGTTTATGGAATAGTTGTTTCTTAATGTATATTTAGGCTGGAAGCTCATATTAATTTTTGAGGGAACTATAAGAATTTTTGATAAATACACAAAAAACAGCTTTTAACTAAGCCAGTTATTGTTTTTGGACTGTTTCATTTTCGAAGATCACAGAAACTTTTTGAACGAAATTTAGAAATAGTTCGTCATGTAATGTTGTCACTCATTGAATTTGTTATACATACTCTTCCAAAAAAATGAAAAAAAGTTTATATTAACCAACCAAAATGACCAATTTCGAAATACAGGGTATCGAAATTGGAAAAAAAAATTTTTTTTGTGAATATCTCCGGTACCATTTATTGTTCAGAAAACAGCTTTTGTAAGTATTTTCCACTCATAATAAGCTTAGTTTTGAGTCATAATAAGCTAAGTTTTGAGTCAGAAAAAATTGGTGAAGATTTTGAAGGAGTAGTGGGTGTTCTTCTTCCCAATCTCTACGCCAATGAAGAAATTACGGTTTTGAGGAACCCATTTGAACCTCCAATGTTTTCTATACAAAAAAGGTATTGTTGGTCGTGAGCTCTAAAGTCGACCATTTTCGAAAAAATCAACTTTTATGTTGAAAAAAACACGGTAAATTTTTTTTAAATACAATTTTTTTATTTACTGATTAAACTAAATATATGCAAATGTAAGAACAAGTAACAAAAGCTAAAATTGACTGTTTTTCTCAAAATAAAAGTTGATTTTTCTCGAAAACTGTCGACTTTAGAGCTCACGACCAACAGAACCTGTTTTGGGTAGAAAACATTGGCGGTTCAAATCTTGAGAAGAAAAACAACCACTACTCCTTCAGAATCTTCGACAATTATAACTTGACAAATTTTTTTTTCTGACTCAAAACTTAGCTTATTATGAGTGGAAAATGTTTACAAAAGCCGTTTTTTGTACGGTAAACGGTTATGGAAAAACGATTGTTTTTTCAATTTCAACACCCTGTATCTCGAAAATGGTACATTTTAGAGGGTAAGTTAATATAAACTTTTTTCATATTTTTGGACGAGCTATCACATCAAGTCCTGGGCATATATTTCGGTGATCTTGTGATTCTTTCTTCTTTTAAGAAATAATTTTTGCTTCATTCATCTCATATAATTCTCATGTTGATTGAGGTAGATTTGATGATAACACAAAAAAATCTAAGCTACAACTCTTCTTAAAGTACATTCACACGCGTCCGCCATCCAATAATTTCATGGCTCGAAATGGCGCCAAATTTTCACGCCTCTGGTTAAACTTTTATCGGATATCGGATTATTTTAACCTTTCAACCTAACCTAACCTAATTTTTTAAGACAAACAGCAAGGGGCTCTTAATAATTTCTTATTGAATAGATTTTGAATGAACCAGTTAAATACATAAATTATATATGAATTTCAAATATACATTCTTATATAATAAGAAAAAAATCCCTAGCTCAAGAACTAAATTTGCCGATTACGATGACGTTTGTCCGAAATTTCATCAGATCATCGTAAGACGGATGCAAGAAAAATGTACCTTGATTGCAAATAAATAGACTGGGTGTTTATATTTTACATTGAGAATTTGCTGTAAATATTTATGTTATATTCAAATCTCTGTTTTTCAACTTTCATTGAAACCATTTATTTTCAAGAGAAATAATAGGTTTATTTAGGGCAATATATTTTTTTCGAATTTTCCAAATACGTATACTCACCTTCCACATTACTTACATCATAATTTTTGATTTTGTTTTTTTATATAGTTAATATTTATTGGAATGCTATATTTTTCTTTGTCTTTTTAAAAGTTGAAATATATTACCAATATATTTGTTGTAATTTCGGATTATGTGATATTTGCTATATATATATATATATATATATATATATATATATATATATATATATATATAGGTGTATATGGAGGTGGATATACAAATGGCGCACAGTGATAAATTATTTGTCCATTTGTACAATGTTGTTGAAATAGCATTTTGGGTCATGTAATCGGTGGTATTTTACGTATATTTATTGGGTAAAAATGTTTGTTTTGCAATACACTCCTTTAGCACACACATTACATAGGATTATATCAAAATATATTGTTTCATAAAAGCTTATATTGATCGTTTTTTTCTCATTATATGAAATAATTTTTTTTAATGACACTGCCCATTGCAAATTATAGAATGATCACAGGAACATGGTAATGGAATTATGTATTCGGAGGTTTATTCAATTCGTGAATAATTCATAAATGGTTTATAAAATATTTTTATTTTCATCTAGTTCAAAGAAAAGGTAAATTCGATCTGTACTCTTATTAATTTATTAATTTGAAGTAATTTGTAGGTGTTTCAATGAAAATTTCCAGATAGTTGGTAATTTCTGTTCAATTATAATATTAAAATTCTGATTATCTAATCAACATTGATTCTTTAAGGAAAACTCAATTGAAGTTTACTAAATTTGTAAGATAAAAAAAATCGATTGATTATCTGAATTAATTGCGGAACATTTGAAAAAGTAATAGGTAGATAATGGATTTGCACATCAGCCAATTTCCTGTTCTAACCTCTGAAGTTCAATTTTTAATAAACAAATTATTAGTGAAAACGATATTTTTTTCCGCACCTAAAAGCTTTATAGGAACCCTAAATAAAGTCACAAACTTGCTTAATCTCAATGATTATCAATTAGGTATATCAATTTTGGAAATCTGAATAATTTTCTTTATTATTAAATGAAAATATAGAAAAATAAAATATTTGAAATAATGAGGAATAGTCCAAAAAAGCATTTTCGATCGATGATTCGTCTATGTATAGATCTTTATCTCTATTGGCGATGTTATATTGTTTAATGTATTGAAATAACCAGCCTATTCTAACTGACTGAAACACTTAACATCTCAACATTTATCTCTAAAGTTAAGTTGGGAAAATCAGAGCAATTTTCTAAAGGTTTATTTATTAGTTTATTAAACGTTTTCTGTATTTGGCTGGACCAATAGCTGAATCCATTTAATGAAATTATAATGTTGCAAAATATCAGCCTAAAAATATCAAAAATAAAGGAAATGTTTTTCTTAGATTCCAAACATCCGATTAAAAGATTGAACCATACACTCAGGTATTGTCCCTCGTCGGCTAAGACCTATTTTCTCAAATTTTCTACTAAAATTAATGTCTTTGAAAATATCAATGAAAATATACGAAAATTGAACCCCCTTCCGTATCTTCTAAACTATAGAGCGCAGAACTTTGGAAAAAGTACATTATGCAGGCATTCATTCGTATTATACAGGAAAAACCTTTACGAAACCCTTCCTAAGCGAGACCGACTCGCACACAAACATTTTTTTTTGTCTAGATACAAATATGTAGGTATACAAATAGTTTCCTACTCATCTGAGATTACCAAAAATAGAATCACTTTCACAAAACAACTCGTAACTGGCGTTTAGTTTATGCTTCAAGTGATTTTTATTGTTCCTATTGTTGAAAAAAAGCTGCCTTTTGGGAAACTTAGAGAGCAAAAGCCAGGTAAACTGTAGGTATATCTATTATATGTATCTCTACTGAATGGAGCCATATTCAAACAATACACTTTTTTTGACAATAGTGCTTTTCGAAGGTGTAAGAGTAATAAAAATGATGATCTTTTGTCAGATAACATCTGTTCCCGAAGAATTATGAGACGACCATAAAAAAATACAAGTTAAATCTACCCTTGTGACATGGATACTTGTATTTATTGTTGGGTATATACCCATTTCATATTATAGGTTTTTCCATAAAATCTGACCATTTGGGAATTGAAACCGTCTGTAAAATAATTGAACCAGATTAAAAAATCAGTATATTTTTGATTTATGTATATATATATTTACAATAGTCATAAGAAAAGGCTTCAGAATTACTGTTTAAGTGATGAACATGTTCAATAAAACTAGAGATTCTAGATAAAAAAGGTATAAAATTTTAGAATTTGTGTATAAGATCACGTTGCCCACAATTCCATCAAATCTTCCTAAAACTCTCCAGAATTAACATCGAGAAAGTATCATTCGAACTCGTACACGAAGGGTTCCGTATCAAGAACTTATTTCTATTTATTGTTATAGCTCCAATAGAAATACCAACAAATTATTTGACAGACAGATGGAAGTACGGATAGCGGAGGCTCAGTAATAGGGTCTCATTGACACCCCTTTTGGTATGGAACTCTAAAAAGCCGGAAATCCCTCAACTTCTTGTTGATATCGCGTATAAAAGAAGATAAACTATTCAGTATGACTTTTGAGAAATTCACAAAAGAATGAAACATTTTATTACACACAGTAAAGTTACTGAATACATCTAAATCACAGAAAATTATTACATTCTCTAAGATAGCAATTTTCTTGGCAAAAAACCACTTGTTCGCTTAATCAAAAGCTGTTCTATAAGAAAACAACTGAAAACTTCAAAGAAATCACGGTTCTACGTAGTAATAAATGTTGTTTAATATATATATCTCAGAATTATAGATAATGCGTTTGTTCAAAATCATTTGCTCCTACTCCAAATACTTAGAGCTAGAAATAACGAAAATGAAATTAAATGGGTAATTTTAGGGCACGTTTTCCAGAAAAACTCACTTAATATGTTTAATAAACTCTCAAATCATAAATAAGTATATTTCATATAAATTTTTCATGGTTCATCCATTAGCGGACAATCCTATGATATAAACACTTTAAAAAACCTTAAACAATTAATTTCATTGTCATTGTCAACGACCTATTCAAGTGACAGGTTAAATCTCATATTCTCCTGAATTGTTTATTATTCAAACAAAAGATACAATCCAACTGGATGGGCTAAGCAAATCAAAGCTGTATTTTCGTTTGACTTTTATTCTGTTTTTGACACCATTCAGCTTGATATTCGTTGGCAAGAATATTTGTAATTGTAAATAAATGAATTCCAAATGGATTTGAACGAAGATACATACTACATTTGAGCTTTACTCTATACTTTAGACCCCCTATTTAAACATATTGCGTTCAAAGACAAACATGTGATTTAATATAAAGTGTGTATGGAGAAGAAATGCAGAAAGCTTATGTGTTTACAAGTACATTGGTTAAATAAATTATATTTACATTGACCAGCCGTTTATAGTTATCGATATATTTGACTGTCAAGACAAATGCTCTGATGCTTCTTAGAAAGCAGGCTTACATCTGAGCCGGGTTTGATTCTTGGATTTTTTTGTCGTAACTCTTAAAATAAATTCAATAATAAAATAGGTAGTACACAGAAGAACCTCGATAAAGCTCAAACTTTAATGATTATCGTTCACTGATCTTAATAAAAGCTCTCTTAGTTCTAATATTTACCTTGAATGTAATGCAGCCTGACAAACACCAGCAAACAGAAGTAAACATTGACCACGAGGAAGTTACCCATTTCTTCTTCCTATATAGTTTCTCGAGGAGGAACAAGACAACCACCCCAATATTCAAACTGTCTCAATTGAATAATGTTTCATGGAAAATCACTGTTTCGAATGAAAAAAGCTCACGACATGAAAGCTTTACTTACATATAGCACAATCACTGATTATATTTTATCTGGCATATAATTTGCTTTTCAATTTTACATCACGCACGTGAGAAAAAGGACATGAGAACAGGTAGAGGAATGAATGTGTGTAGGTGGAAGAATAATTGTTTCATTTGACATTGCAAGGTTCCATGAAAAACTTCATGTTTAGCGTTAACATTTCTTTCAATAGAAAACACCGACACATGCTCTCTAGCACCAAATAGTACAGAAAACAACCGAACAAAAAAATCACACACCAACTACATCAGAGAATCAGAGCGCACTTTACTGTCGGCACCTTATATTGATCACAGCAGGGTCCATCCAGAGATTATTGCCGAAAAGTAAGGTACATAGATATTACATTGTCCTGGTTTGTTTTTTGCTGCTTACACTCTCATTATTTGATTTCACATGCTCTTATGTTAGATGATAAGAGCAAGAAAACTCGTCCCGTTTGATCTGTCAAAATTGTCGTAGTTAGTTTACGAGAGAGCTAGCCGAAGGGAAATAGCTACATCGGCCAGAAGGACCCGTTTGTCGCTTGCCGGGCGATGACTAAAACAGAGTCGACTGTCGAATATCCCCCATGCCATACACTCTGAATGATCTTTTCGCCCCCCTGACTATCTCACTCGCAAGCTTGCTGTATCTGAAGCTCTGTCTTGCTTCAACACAAACTGTATGGCAAGCTGGGATGCGCGCGCGCGCGGACTCCTCGGCATATTCGGGTATCGCGCGCGGATTGAGTATACGTTTTCCCGAGCTATACACACACAGACGACGGCGGCTCGCTCCTTCCCATCATCATACATACTTCCTATATCTTCGTCGTCGGAAACGAGCTTTCTGGGCGCCGCGACGGCCAGAGCTTTCGGATTTTCATGAGCTCCTGATAGCGCGCCAAAGCACATCCAGATGTACCTACCTTCTACTACTACTACCTATCCTGCTGATGTTGTTCCGGGTCGTGTTTGCTGCTTGTTTTGTTTTATTTTTCCGTTTTTGTTTTTTTTTTGTTTTCGCGTCTATTTTTCTGTATTCCGCGTATTGATTGGATGTTCCGGATGATATGAGCTGTATCTGCTGCTGCTGCTGCTTGGGTTTGTTCGTCTTCTTCATTTTTAACCCCTGTGAGGGGGCATTGTGGGGGAGGGGTGATATATGTCAAAGGGCTTAGGGCACTTTAGCTGACCTATTGAATGTTATGGGTCGATTTGTTTTGTCATTTATATCATTAAATAGAAAAAAAGGAGAGAAAGAGATTCCAGTATCTGTCGATTCTTTGAGGTTCGTCGGTATAAACTGAAAAATTAACCTTTCAGTGCTGTCCCACACTTTCTTGATATCTATAGAAATCAATTTTAAAAATAATAACATGTAAATTATAATGGTTTAGTTTGATGTTAAGCTTGCAGGAAAATTAAATGTTCTATTTAAAGAATGAAGTGAAATGAACCACAAAATCATACGTATTTTGACAATTCTTGATTTTTTATGCACATAGATTGTTTTGCCCGTATTCTAGAGATTAGAAGCTCAAATATCAGGCTAGCTTCTCTCTACTTCATATATTGCTTGATGTAATTTCTTACATGAAGTATTATCTGTTTTACCCGGCACTTCCTGGGCAAACACTTCCGTAGATTGTGCTACGGAAACATAAAGTCATTAAAAGTCTTAAGTATGGAGCCCTTCTATGAGACCTACTCGCACGTAGAACCAGTCCGAACACCAACCCAGATCAATCCACAGATATGCACCAAGAGAGAACAACATGATAATTTTTCCTACATATGTCTTAAGGATTTTCGGGTATGGAACCCTCCACCTTTAAATTCCAGTCGCACTAACAGACTCTCACAAAACAGTCCAGTGAAAAACTACACACAAATATATACTGAAAAATCCACGACAAATTCAGCCGTAGAGCTCAGAGATACTTCTTTGGGAATTACAGATATGGAACCCTCAACCTAGGAGCCCCAGACACACATAAAATATAGCTAATATATGGCTATGAGAATGGAATATAAGCTATCATAGAAAATTATATTTTTTTCAATTGATACCAACATTTTCTTGTAATATCTGTCTAGTTAACTGGTCACATTAAAAATATTACTGTAGGTTCAAGTAGATTTACGAAAGATTCTCGCGAAAGTATTTAATCATCAAATTTGCTATAACCTGCTTTGAAAATGTTCACAAAAGCATAATCGCATCATTCAAATGGTCAATAGAATAATATCTACACATCTCAAGAAGCTCAATATTTGGGATATTACAGTTTCTGTCAAACATGTTGTTGATATGTGGAGAAAAGTTACAGGTGTTTCGTTGCACCGATTATTTTGGGCATTCGGTAAAAGTTCATATTTAATTTCCCAATAAATTTAATTCTACATTAAAAATTTCATTAATATTTATAATTGGACTTATATTTCAAAGTTACTTTACAAGAACGGGAGATGAGGTAACTAACTAGGATCCAGCTTTTGGTAAGGAACTTGAAATTAATGCTGAATAAGTCGTTTTCATTGTAATACTTTGATAATACTGCTTCTGTTATAGTGTCTCGATGTTTTAATTTTAGAGAATACCAAGAACAAAATCCTTAAAAATAAAATTAGATTCAAGGACTGATTTATTTTGTAGTACCTATATATTACTGAGAATAAAAATTAGTTATTCCCTTGTGTCCTTATTTTTCACGTACCAGCCTATTAGGACAAGGGAACTCCGATTTGAACATGTTTTTCTTTGCAAGTTGCCAACTATTTCAAAGAATAGCAACTTTGCACAATTTCAATAAGGACAAGATATTATGGAAGATGAGAGTACTTAAACATTTTTGGTAGATTTCTCCTATTTAAGATCAGATGGATTTCCTGGCCTAAATGCTACTTTTATTATAAGAATAATCCCCAAAATGTAAAAAAGACCTTAACCTTCAATCTAGACCAGGAGGCGTCATCCACACTCCATTCGAGCTCAATATCGAATAAGCATCGAGAACAACTGACAATCAGTGCCAATATAATAGTGGATCGTATAAGAAACAAAGACAATTCATTTTGTAAAATGCGTCATGATTTGGATTTCAATTGACTTCTTTCTGAGAGTAAATTTTTGGTGGATCGATTCTGAATCAATTTCAGTAGTTATTACCAAAATCCTGCAAATAAATTAAACAGAACATTAATTGCAGGCTAAGCGTCAGAATGTTTTTATCAAGAATCCCAATTTCCTCATTGCTCATCAAAATAATTTCATGATAATTATAAATAAAAATTCTTCACTTAAGCAAATCTATTTTTTTCTCAGAAATACAAACTGTTATGGCCTCATCTAAAATTTGATTATCATATAAATTTATCATCTTCTTCATATATAACAAAACAATTACATTTATATTGCATTTCGACAAGGGATATAAGAGAAACATTCCGTTGCATACTGATTCCGAATTTAACCAGGAAATCACGCTCATTTTATTACCATTCTCTCGAATCCTCAAGCACTACTATTTGTTTTCTGCTATCCCATTCAAGATATTCTCATATAGTAAGGGAAACAGAGGCGTGCTTAGTAATCCTATCGACTAATCGTTGAAAGAATTCACTCAACAATGACAACTTTGATGAACAATTTACAAATATAAGCGCCCGCTAAGTTGGTATCGTATGAGAAATAAAATACAAACGTTATCTTTGACATTTTTGTGTCCTAAATCTATATATCAGATAGGTATGTGCAGGTGATATCAGTACCTTTAATTTAATACGTTATGTAAAGCAAAATTATATTGGGGTAGTTCATCTACAACAAATCTTTGCACGCCACTGCCACGGTCAAGAGGTTGGATCGTAGCATATTCAACCAACACCTTCATGTTTTTCGCTATTTTTTTAGAGGTTTGTATTATTTTTTGAAGGTTTTTCTCGCAATATCTACACATTCAGAATTGCTTTTTCATAATTAGATTAAATCACGTAAATACATATTGGGTACAAAATACGCCTCCGTCTCCCGGACTATCACGCATGGCTGATGGATGTGAAACAATATCGCATCGATTACATGCAACGCGTCTTCTTGGCATACTTGATGTTCCCCAAAACAATGTAATAATTTATTTTCTACAATAGACACACTACTACACACTGTAAGACAATGTATGTGATTGTCATATAAACACGTTTCACTTATTAATGTGTCAATTCTAATGCATAGATTATACCTAGGTACTTTATGACTAGAGTTAGTTTTATGTGGCATTTAATATTTGAAGTGTATAAGATATATGAATATATTATCATTACAGACAGAGAATAAAATGAAGCTTAATTTGTTTACAAATATCAATTTCGATGAAATTGTTTATTGAATGTTGCAATCCATCCAAATGCTTGCTTGAGGGACATTTGTTTGGCTAATTCAATTAACGATTAGACTTCGTAATACTTACAAGAATATTTTATTGTTTATTTATTGTCTGTTACTGCTACAGCAATTATTGAATTGAACAATATATTAAGGATTATTCAATGCGCAGAGCCGTATCTGACGCATGCTACAGTGTGATCCTTATGTATGAATCTAATGGATTATTAAGATTCAAGAAAGATAAAAAAAATAGACGCCCTCATTTTAAAAGAAATAAGTTGATGTTGGTAACTCATTTTTGGGCTATTCAGTATTTATGAATTCACAAAAAAACGCATTATAAAGCAGACAGTCGAATTGTATACCTCCTCCGTTCGGGGTTCGTCGGTCAATAAAATAAAGCTCGACGTGTACGAGCGTTTTTTTTTAAATCACACCTTTGAATTTTAAATGAGTTTGCTTCTGGGAAGCTCTGTATATTAAAGATTATATACTTACTTTGTATCCTTCTTCTGTGAGTGCCGTTCTCGTATTCGAGCGTTAGCGGCTTCTCTGCCTTGATAGTGTTATCACAGACAAGGGGACCTACAGTTTAACGTGGATTCCGAACCACCGATGTGTCTCAAGATAAATCTTAACGACACACCCTTCCAGAGAGCTGTACGAGGGAATATACTCTCGCTGGTTTCCCGTTGCCTTGCGACAGAGAGATTAGAATGCGCGCCCGCATCAACGGTCATTGTTCATGTTCATCTTTCATTAGTTATATCTAATATGAGGAGATATGTCGGAATATTCATTAAAGAGCATAAATATTTTGAATGTTTCTTCTAGATATGTATAACTACCTAAAACTTCATATATAAGCACAACTTCAAAGTCCAGATGATGTCCTAATTCAGGACTCTCTTGAATCTTGCCTGTAAATAATTTGTTTTGATATATCTGACCTCTTTATTATTCTGCAAATGAAGTTAATACATTTTTCGACTTTTCAGCCTATCATATTTAGCTGAGCCCTAAAAAATGTCCTATTTATTCAGTATATTAAGTAAATCCCCTATTTTTTCATCAGTGCATGTGATTCTTTTTCCGATGAGAAGAGAAGGCTCTGTCTGCTCTTTTTATAGTTTACGATGTCGCATTCATCGAATGCTGATAAAGAGGTAGAAGAGCTCGCCTCTACACATCGAATCTTCGTCATGGATCACCGATTTTGTTTCCTCAGGAATCGTCCTCGTGAAGTCATCCCTTGCAAATCAATCGCATCTATAAATTTGGTAGGGATGATCAGTCAACCAACATGGGCGTAGGTACATTTTGAGGTTAGTTGACGAAACTCGCATTTCCTTCGTGGAAATATTTTTTATATTCGATACTGGTACTCAAATAATTAGGGCCAGTTTACGTTCATTAGTAGTAAATAAGTCATTACACAAATTAGAACTGACTTAGATGATGCACTGAAAAATTTGGTACTACTAAAATGTAAAGTAGCAGCAGACAAATAGTATTCTAACTACTTATAAATGATAATTAATCTGTGCATTTCAAAATTACAAACAGCGCTAGAATAAATGTTATTTGAAAAATGTCAGGGCATTATCTAATTAAAGTGATATTTTGTAAAAGTATTTCAAGAATAATTCCCAAGGTGATTCGGAGCCGGGATTTTTATATCGAGCACGTATATTAGCGTAGCCGGGTTGTATGAATGTGTGGCATACTGCTATTGGTCACCGATACATGACAAGGTCAAGATTATATTTCGATACATCTAGTGAGTTTGCGCTAGTGGTGAAATGTTCGGTGCATTGGAAGCTTCTAGATGGAGGGGGCTTGAAGAATACGGTGGAGGCCGGTAGTGCAGTGAAGACCAGCGGTACGTACAGTAGAGACCAGCGGTACGGTGGTGCAGTCCGTCAAGAGCGGTAGTACAGTGTAGTTTGTTCGCTTGTAGGGGGCCACCAACAACATAAATAAATAAGGATGTGTTCTAATACGGCAGTAAATCATAAATTTAAATTGTCCATAGTAGTCGATAGTCTAGTTTAAGATATATAAATAGTGTAAATAAATAAACTTGAAGATAAAATAATTCCCAGTCATTTTTATTTGCCTGTTAAAGTATCATCGAGCATTTTTTTTCCTTAATTAAGTTACTAGAAAAGATGTAGTATTCAATAACTGGACGGACATTCTCACAGGTTCAATAACCTTCCTAAATTCCAAAACTTATTTTATACCAAGAAAATTGATTCAGTCAATATAGTATCCGAGTAGAATCTTAAATCAATAAGAAAGAAAAAATACTAAATGAAATTTCCTTTGTGCCATCATGCAACTATTCACAAGGCGGAAAATTTTTAATTAATATTCAATTGCCAAAGTAAAATTTATCCGACCCCTCTCCATACATACATTCGTTTTTGTTTTGATCATCCGGCCGATACGTAAAGATTCCCTGCAGATTCTTTTTTTTTTCTCTTTCGGGGGGACGGCTTTCCTTCCATTTCCACCAACATGGAAATTCGTGTGTGAGTGACGAGAATTTGAAATGCTTGTCGTTTTTCTTCGACTTTTCTTTTATATATACGTTGTGCTTGCTGCTGATTGTAAACTCGACTGTGATGAAAATAATAATATGTAGAAAACGTTTCGTATAAGATGCGTGAGTGACTAAGACAATCACAGATATATGTCAGATATTTGCAATCGTAGATGTTTTCCGGGTGTTGAATGTGTTAGCTGCAATAATAAATTGAAGTGTTGTAATCGTGAGAATTTTGCGGTATCGAGATTTTTTACAAATGTTGACGTTTCAAAGTTTTCAAAGTCTAATTAACATATTTTCAGCCATTGGTCTGTCTGTCTGTGGCAGCATTATTTCGGGAACAGAACGGTGTATTTTGTTGCTTTCTTTTAGGTAAATTTCTTATAGAAATGTACCTATTGCGATCGTTCACACTTTTGAATTTCGAAAAAATTTCAACGGCATGTTGTTATATGTCTATAAGTTAGTCCAAAAAAACATTTGCTTCAAAAGTTTATATATATATATATATATATATATATATATATATATATATATATATATATATATATATATATATATATATATATATATATGGGATATTACGAAATTTGTTAACACGATAAAGGTCGCAGTTTTGAAGGTATCAAGTTCAAATTTGCTACAAAAATCAATCTCTCAAATATCTCGGTCGAGTTCGTTATTGGGCAATATCGGGTAAGTAGTTTCAAAATGGCGACCGTTCAAACATTTAAAAAAATTATCAAAAAAGAGCAGTAGTGTAAAAATCATCAAAAGTAATTTTAGGTTATAGATATAATCAGTACCTACAACTTTTGTTCAAAGCAATTTTTCATAAAATACACAGGTAAAAAAATAAAAATGTAATAAAGAAAAATAACAAATATTGATAAAACATGAACACTCAATATAAATTTGATGTAATTGTACATTTTCTGGAGATCTTAATATAGACCCTGATTAAAAATATATATAGTATATTTATTGAAAAGAAATAGGTGAAAAAAAGAATTCTGCCTTGAAGTGGAACTCGAACCCTGTCTGCTTTATATTCAACAGCCAAAACAAAAACCTCTAACCGCAAGGCTATAACACATACGACGAAAAGGTTGTTCAAATTTCACTTCAATGAATTTTGAAAAATTTACCTTTCCGCTGACTACAGGCCATCGGGATTTTTTTGTTTTGTTTGGTTCCAATATCACTCGCCGGTGGCACTGAATGAGAATCCTGTATACACTGGGTGCTGAGCTATAGTTAAAAAACGTTTATTCATGTAGAATATTTTAAACGTCAGATGTGACAAATGATTACTATAACCTGTTAAATAGGTAATCAGCTGATTCTTATCACTGTCAATCCTATGATTTGGATTTTTTAGGCGTACCAACAATAATACAACTCCTTACTTAAATTGACCCTACTTGAGTACAAATGATTTTAAAATATTCAGTAAAAACTGTAGCATCAACCTAGTTTCAGAAAGAGGTATTGTTGAGGATTGGTAGAGGTTTTGCTTTTATTCATGATTTCAAAATAATGGATTATTTACATTAATGGAAGAAAAGTAAGTTAACATTGACGAGTGGCAATTATCGAAACGCATATGGAATTTGATTGGTACAGTGATATTTTTTCTTTTTTTTTTCAATCGTAGCTAGGGACTGCTAGATATATTTATGTACAGTATAAATCATATAAAAAATGGTGCTTGTTCCATGATATGATTTTTTTACCTTCCTCAATTAACTTTCTTTTTTTATGATCCAGTGATCAATTATTCTTCAAAAATGGTTTATCTCTTCCCTTCATTTATCTTTATTGATTTATTATCTAGATTAGATTGTTGAACATAGAAATATACCGAAATCAACGGAGGATCTTGAAAACTTTGGTTACATCGGTAATAGTCTAGTTTAGCAGTTTTTACTATAAAAGCCCTAAAATATCAAATTTTTGCAAAAATAGATATATGTTAGCATAACTTTTAATAAAATTGAGGCGGAAGACGGTATTTTTAATGATTTATTAATAAAAAAAGGACAAATGGTTTTCCTATGACTTTTAGCTGGAATTTTCGATTTGGAAGTATCTTTTCAATCCCAATCAATAGTTGCAGTCTATTAAACACTAAAATCCTTAAAAATAAGGAAAAATATGCTTAAAAATGGTTAATATAAACTTGTGAAAAATAAGGTTAAACGAATTGATCTTTAACTTATGTGTGTTTTTGAGATCTGAAAACTGTCAATTCCAATGTTGACATAAATGACCATATAACGTTTGCGACATTCATTTTTTTTAAATATTCGATAACGAAAGCATAAATCAAGTGGACAGATTTAAGTGTCTAAAGGGATAGATAGTTTCATGTTTAAAATTTAGTAAAAAATTATTTTCTACAAATACTTGCTTTAGAACAGAAATACGATATTATGGCAACTTTTGAGGACGAATGTGACGAGCATTGTCTTCAGGATATTGAAAATATAAATTCAGTGATTGCCTTATTATTTTTTTTTCTAAAGCAAATATTCCAGGAAATAGAATTCATAAAATAATCTAATGCTGCCAAAAGTTATACTGATAGCGCTGGCAACATTGATATTAACAGCACTTGAACGTTGAATATACTGGACAAGTAATTCATCAATTCGTTTAACCTTACTTTTTCGCGAACTTATATTTACTATTTTTACCCATATTACTGCTAATTTTGAAGGATGTTAGTTTTTAATAGAATGCAAGGATGATAATATACTATTTGGGATTGAACAGATACTTCCAAATTTAAAATTCCAGCTTAAAGTCGTAAGTTATAAGAACACCACATTTCCCTTTATTTATTAACAGATCATTAAAAATGGCATTTTTTTCCTCAATTTTATTAAAAGTTATGATAACATGCATCAATTTTTGCAAATATTTGATTTTTTTAGTCTTTTTAGTAAAAGCCGCTAAAAACTAGACTATCACCGTCACGAATTTCAGTCCTCGAAGATGGAACTTTGATGGTGGTTTTCTGCAAAAATATCTTTTTATGTAACACTATGATAATTTCCCACATTCTCACTAATAACATCATAATTCTCATCACAAACGTCTACAACATGCCTACTGCGAATTATTCTAGTTTCCACCTCAAAAAAAAACAAACAAAGGACTTGTTTCGCTGTAGCATAATTAACCGGAAAGAAGAATTCGTGAATCTGACACTCTCATCCCTTTTTCTTCCCCATTCCCTGTCCCTATGATGCATACACACTCTCTCACACACACACACCTAACAAGCCCTTCTCGCATGCTGTTGTCGCTCCAAATTATGACAATTATTTTTCACATGACACCGCCAAGAGGAGCACTAGTTGTGGGCATGGAGGAGAGTAGTTTTTTTTGTATTCTCCTTCACAATGCACCTCTCCATCTGTTCACTTTTTTCTATTTATTTTGTTTGGATTAAATACAGGGTGCTTCAAAACTTTTATTACAAAATGTTTGGACAGATTTTGTTGAGACCAAAATAAGCCGATTTAAGAAAACTTAACTTATGGCGTAGTTTTGCACCTATATGGCCCTTTTTACATATACTAGGAGTTAGGAGTCCCCCGGAACGACTTCGTCCAAAAAAGAATTTTGTTAATGTTATGAGTGTTAATGTTTTAGGTGTGTTAAGGTTATAGATACGTTAGTCAAAATAAAAATTAGAATGAAAAAAAATATTTTGCAAAATTTATTTTACAACATTCATTTTACAAAATTTATTTTACAACGTTTATTCTCACGTAAGAAAAAGTTCTAAAACTTTCTTAAACTTTTGTAGGTACATACTGTAACATTTTCAGTTTTTGTTTGATATTTGGGTATCGAAATGATATGATTTTCGAAACTTTCTGATCTTGAAAGAACAACATACAGTCGTTATTTGCTATAGCAATCACGATGTCGATAGACGCCGTCGTCGCTTCGTATTACCTACGCCGCTGAGAAGTAGTCCCAATCTTTATTTATTTATTTTAGAAAAGCTGTATGAATATAAAATATAGCCTATGTCACCCGTGCAAATATAAAAAAATCTCACCATTGGGATCTCGGAAACTATAGGAAATACGAAGATGGTTAAATTGGGGCAAAGTTGCTCATTTAAGTGCTCAATAATACGCAGTTAAAAAAATTAAAAAAATCGAGTAGTTCTGGATATATCCAAAAAACGCCGAATTTTCGGAAAATCATTTTATTTTTTCCTGGCTTTATTTCTTAATGAATTTCGAAATAGCACATTTATACATTGCCATGTGTATAAGTGTAACTATCATGAACTTTTTTTTTCTTGTGGGAGCCATATTGGCCTTCCACAAATTTGAATAGCCGTTCTTATTCCCTTTCTATCTTCTTGTAATAAAGTTTTATCATATCTCTTCTTTCTTCATTGGAAAACTCCATTTTCAACGACTCAGCAATTGACAATAATACAGAATGTCATTTACGTGTCGCCGATTGTAAAAATCAAAGCCAACTACTTATAAAAGTAATTTATTTAATTTCTCGGATATTTATGACAACAAGGCCAAGGTAACAAAAAGGGCTATTCACATTTGTGGAATGCCCATATGGCTCCTGTAAAAAAAACTCATTTGTAATACTTGAGTGAAATTCACTTAGTATATTCTTCTGTGTGTTCAACAAATCTGTGGTTCTCTGTATAACTTATGTATTCGATGGTAAAATAGTGATTTTTACACTTTGCAAGCTTTTTCTTCAATGCCTAATATAAAGTTTTACGATACGGCCTAAAAAACTATAAACTTAGTATCTGTATTTGACCCTAAAAAGTGTCTTCCTTCATGAACATGACCACATCAAATTCATAAGACGAAAATGTTTTATTATTAATTCAGGGCCGTATTACGCAAACACTACTAAACGCTAACTAACTAATTTTGTTTTATTCGGCAGAAAACGATAATGCGGTAGAATACTGCTTAGAAATACCCTGTATAAATAGTAGAGTGTTGTAGGGTTCATGATGAAGTTGAGGGCATTGTTGGACCCCTCGAGAGGCCATTGTTGTACGGAAGCAACACACCTTCTTTAAAAGCGTATATCGTATAAAGGTGACCCAGTCCCAATGGGTGGTCAGAAGCTGAGTATAATAATAATAGTAATTATAATAGAAACGTTTTACTTTTACGTATACCTGGAGTTTTTGATATTGTATAATTTGATATTATATATATATAGTAAACTCGAGTATTTTGATATTTCTTTTGTATCCGACAAACCGCATCGAATGGGTTTTGATTTATTGTTTGCTTACATCTTACCTAACCGGGTGTTAGTGGTAGCAACATTATAAAGTGGAACTGGAGTCAGAAGTCAAGGGTGATTATTATCAGAGACTTATCATAATAAACTCTTCAGAAGCTTTAATCTTCCTCTTAGCATAAAAAAGTGTTTTTTTAGTAACCAAGCTTAAAAGTTGAGGTTTAAGAAAAGAATAGTTGGGTAGGTAATTAGGTAATTACCTCTTGGTGAATATTTGATTGAGTTAATGATGTTTGCTTCAGAATAAAATTGTGAAAAGTACTGGTACAGTGTGTACTTCAAGGGCTCCATAGATTTATACGTATCTATATGATTAAAGATCAAATGTCGTTCATATGTGCATCACTTCAGAATGGTGAGGCCGATATGGATGATATGGTTTTAAGGGAAATAAAGGTAAGCTGGAAAACTTGGGGAGAACTAAGAGTTATTTTTTCGGGCGGCCCTGAATTCGTCCCCGAGCAGGTAGTACCTAACCGTAATTCGTCCCCATACTAATTACCGTCCTTTAATCTCCTACCAGAATTGGTCCCCGGACAAGAGATTTATACTTTCTTGGAAATATAGATAGGTAGTTGCCTATTAAATACAAATTCTACCAAACGTGTTTCATTCATATTAGATTGTTATTTCATTCTGAATTATGATATTTCTGGCAAAGAATTGCATTTTATTTAGGTGTGAGAAAATATGGAAAGCTTTGTCAGCTTGAGTGAACGTGGAAGTTAGTCTCTGTAAAATTTACCAGACACAAATTCTTAAATTTTGGTGAATATGCGGTCCAGTAGACGTAATCAGTGAGTTGCTAGGAAAATCGATGAGTATGAAAATGAATCTGACATTTCTGTTAATTTACAGATTCTTAAATAAATAAATGTATACCGATTACAAAAATAAAATGAGTTTTGTGATACTTACTGAGTTTTTCATTTGTTGTTATAAATATATGAAAAAATATTTTATGAAAAGAATTAATCTATAGATTTTAATAAGTAGCTATATTGCTAATTCATAATGCGATAACGTCGGGGACAAATTCAAGGATGTATTATTGAGGACCTACTCTTCTTGGGGACGAGTTTTGGGTACGAGATTTACTAATACCTTCATTTTATTTTGGGAACGAGTTTTGGTACGTCCATTTTACAGGATAACATCGGAAGAGGTAAATACGAAGAAAAGTTTGAAAATTCTGATAAATGATTCTGTGTCCATTCAATGCCAACGGGGCCCTGTAACTAAGCATGCATGTCCGTCCGTGCGTCTGTCAGCGGATTGAATCTCACGAACAGACACATGAAATTTTAAAAAAAATAGTAATACTGCTGCTATATTAACAAATGGAATTAATATAAAGTTAGAAATTGAAGAAGGTCCCCAAACAATAAATTTTAGTTTTTGCTCGATCCTAATAATTAATAATGATCGTAATAAATAGACAGTTCTTATACTATGGTACGGAACTCTTCGTGTGCGGGTCCGACTCGAACTTGCCCGATGTTTTATTTGTAATCTCTTTCATAACTGGCGATAGGAAATAGATATTTGGTTGATTTTTTCGGAAATAACTTAGTTAGAACGTTTTCAATAATTGAAAACAAAACCGGACAGAAATTCCTGCTAAATTATTTCTAGCTAAAATTAAAATGAAAACATTTAGTAAAAATATCAGTAGTAGTAAATGTCATTTCTGCTCTTGTCCGAACGCTCTATTTTCTTCGTCAATTTGAAGAAACGCGATGTTTATGTTCTCATTTTCCACAGCCACACTCACTCACATTTATCCAATTGAAATCTTGTAAATATTGATATCTTGTTCTAAAATTTTGTTAAATCCTTACCTTACTGTTAATCTACCAAAAAAACTGTTCGAAAAGGAAGTCATTAAACACTATCTAAAACAACAAGGTGAGCTGTTAGGATTTTTTATGAAATTGACACTTTCCAAATCGTTTTCTTAAAATCTTGGTTTAATCAGTCCAATAATTGGGCTTGTGAAATGGCCCAATCAAGACATACCGATAAGATCTAAGGATAAATTGGATCTCACTCACGAAGCCAAATTGATTGTGTTTCGTACAGCAACGTCTGATGGTTTTTTTTAACAAAAATTGATGATAAAAAAAACGTTTGAAAGTTTTTTTCTTGACTTCGGTAGGTACTTATATTGTTCTTTAGAATAAGATTATTTCTATTGTGATTAATCCATGATTACTATATATCTGCCCGAAATTTGCATGTTATATTATCTATTTGAATCTTTTCCAATTCAGCTAAATGTTATTAAACAATAGATAGAATTGACCGTATTTTATTTTGATGTTGTTAATTGGCTGGATTAGTTGCACGAAGCTATTCCTTTGTGTGGTTTTTAAGAAGTTTCACTTAAGATTTTTAAATAACTTAAATCAAGATTAATCGATATTTTCCAAAGAATGATATGGGAAATTTTTTTGTGACAAGGAACTATAAAGACTTATATACATTTATCCAAAGAACAGTTAACCTCCACACCTAAAAACCTCTAAACTCCATCTATACGATAAAAGCAGATCTAGTGATCCATTATGTCAGGTCAAATATACCTGCTATACTATTTTGAATTTTTCTCTTAAACATTCCACCTAATATTATATTTTTACTTTTAGTTCCAAATTATTCATCATAAAGTCCACCGCAGAGAATAGAGCAGTTTTTTTCTAAGAGATTCTAAAAGTTTCGAGCTCGAGTAATTTTGTTATGCCCTTTGGCCTCCATAGAAAGCTACGGTAAAACATTTAACCCAAATTTCTTGTACATTTTTCCATCTCTTCAAAGATATATAAAACTATGTTTACATTTCCCTTAATAATCTGACAATTTCTATTATTAAACATTTCTGTCAATTATGCTCTGAAGCATAGTAGTAGGTGTTTTGTTTTCCCACAAAATGCTTAAGGTATGTGGAAATTCCCTTTACTTTCACCTTCACCCTACTTCCATCAGAAGAAGGAGGATTTTCCGCATGGCAAACATGTCGGAACACATCTTAATTTGGCGAAAATACGCACATATATATATATATATAGATTGACTCGGGGAGAAGAGGAGTGAGGAACAAGGAAAATACAGAACAGAGATATGGTGGAGCCATGCGACTTCTCTTGTCAATAATAACGGATGAGCACGAGGTCGCTCGGAGCAGCGGCCGATCAGATTAGGTAAGTGATTGATAGGCGTTGCGACGCCACCTCAGCGTCCCCACGTTCCGCATCGCGTCATTACTTAGCGCTCCAAACAAGTTTTGAAAGGTACCTACCGCCGCCGCGCAAAGACTTTGCACCCATTCTGTCTCTCGCGGGAAACGCGTACAACACTTCATTGATGGAATGTGTTTTGGATAAGAATCTGCCCCCTCAAAGTTGTTAAGTAATAAGTTTTGAGAAGTTTGTTCTCTGGTCAATGTCGAATTCTTTAAAGTCACACAGTTAGATTCATATCCATTAAAAGGAACCGGAGTTCTTTTATTCGACCGACGCTAATCAAATCATTTGGAGCTAATATTCGATGATTATAATGTCGAAATGGTAAATTATAAAAATGCCTACATAGAAGATTTAAATTTAGTTATTAATGATTTCACCTTGAATATGACTGGGAACTGTTGGTACAAGAACTATATCGAAAAAAAAATGAACCGAAGAAAAACAGAAAAAAAAATTAGATTATCCCTGAAGTTGTATGAAAGATTCCATTGTAACGAAAATTTGGACTTCTTTATAAGATAATAATAAAGTTATTAGTGAAAATAGCTTTACGTTCCAAAAGGTTTTTTGAAATATTTTTGTTGGACATTTTCAATTATCACTTCTTTTGATTTGATGGTAGAGTTGAATATCGATCAAATAAGGTCATAGCGCATATAGATAATAACTTATAATCCATTTACAAAACCCAAACTCTCGCAAATCTTGAACGGTTAGTGGATCAGTAAGAAACTATTTCTTTACCATTGTTTGGCTTTGGAAATGACCGATATTAGAGTCTATATTTTTTAAGTTATGATTCTAATCAAGTGATTCGAGTGGCACTAACCCTGTTAGAGACGGTTGATGGTTATTTTATTGAAAATGTTTGAAAATTGTCATCTCAGAAATTATTCTAATCTATTACAAACGCAACATCTCTTGAGACTTGAGAATCTCAAAGGATTTCTTTATATTTTTCTAGTCCAAGTCTAATAAAAAACAATCGCAATAAATATTTTTTTAGATTGGTTCAAAATAATTATTTATTTTAATTTAATTTTTATGAATAATATGAATATGAATATGAGTTTTATAAATACATTGAAATTAGAGAACTCTTTTTTGACTTGACCCAAAGTATCACCATAACCAGAAGATTTGGTTGTATTATTATTGTTATAAAATCCTCTGAACTCTTGTCTTAGAATTTAGATAATCCTGATTCTAATAATATCTACCTTATAAATCTAATTATATTAAACGAGCAATGCTTATATATATATATATATTTCAGCAATTAATATTCTCATTTCAAGAGTTCTATAGATTACATCTCAGATACCGATATGAAACCATTAATATTATAGGGAGAAATATTCCTATGGAAAAGCTTCCGGGTAATAGTCTAGAGTTCTTGGGATCGAATCCCGACTACCTGAGTTTTTTTTAACAAAACCCCTTTTCTTAAATAAAAAATGTTAATATGAAGGAAGGGTTAGAAGATTTTGATAAAATTAGCGAAAAGGGGTTTTCGGTGTCGAGAAATCGATTGACGATTCTTTTATATTTAATCGGTGTAACCCTCGAGGTCCACACTAGCTATTTCAAGAATGGCTCCTCAGATAAAAGTTTCAGTACCTATGTATAGTGTTTGGGGGTTGATACAGCTGAGTTTTGGTATACTTATCATTCATATTACACATTCATATTTATTTAGAAATCTATAACTTACCAATATGTGAACAATAAAAGCAGTATTTACCGATCGCAATAAATTTTCACATTTTTTAATAAGTTTAAATATCCTTAGTAATTCTTATAGCCCTACTCTAAATTCTGTGTTACCCAAAACCCGAGCAAAGCTCGGTCGCCCAGATATTGTTATCTAATATACTACAAAGTACACAAAAAATATGATTTTATCATTTTAAATGTTAGCAACTGGTTTATTTCCACTTTAACCCTTAAAGATCCAAACCTACTGAAGTTTCATATAGTCTCATAATATTTTTTTGGTGTTTAATTCGGATTTTGCGGATATCACATAGGAAATAACTGTAGCACATTCCTTATACCTGGACAATGAATATAAATTGAAAAGATTAATTTTGGATCACCAACATCAACGACTCAGATGACGATATGAGACCAGATGTAAATGAAAAATCCCAACTGCTTGAAGAAAGTTAGAAGTTAAATATCATAAATTGATACTCTCTCCGAATCAAAACAACAAAGTCTATGTGTCGGAATCGACAATACAGCTGACATGATATTTACTGCAAATATTTCTACGTTCTCATAATTTGAACATCACTTTTCTTTGTTACCTCAGACAGCAACTCAAAATAACTAAGACCTATGCCTTTTTAGATGTGTCTTTTTGTCATTTTTCTCCGCAGAATGCAATTCTAATTACTATAAATCTTTTCAAAATTAATCCAAAGAGCGAGACACCACCCATTGGAATCGTGTAGAAATAAACATCATGCTCCTTCCATGATCGTAAATCACACCCTTATATATACCAAGTACATACATACATACGACCATAAACAAACACCCAACCGTCATTCTGCGGAGCAACCACAAGCTCCTATAAATTCAATCAAGAAAACAGTGTTCCTTCAACCAGTTAAGTAAGTCTTTAGGCCCCAGAGGCAAGCAAAAGAAACTCCTTCCTCTCTATATCCCAAGGCTGTGCTCTGCTGTTTTCTGAACGTCCCCAAAACAACAACATCCCAACAACCATTTCATACGGCGATAAAATGCCGCCACAAAACTCACTCAGCTCAAATCAAGTAGTCGCATTAAGGAGGAACTACACTGCTCCTTTTGTATGAAGGATCTATAAACAGGGTGTTTCATAATGTAGGCGCAGGACTTGATGATGATGAGGATTTTCGAGATACAGGATGTTGAAACTGAAAGAAAATATTCGTTTTATGTGAATAACTCCGGAACCGTTTATCGTACAGAAAACGGATTTTGTAAGCATTTTCCTCTCATTATAAGCTAAGTTTAGAGCCAGAAAAAATGTTTTTGTTAAGTCATAATTGGTGATGATTTTGAAGGAGTGGTGGTTGTTTTTCTACCCAATTTCTACGCCAATAGAGAAAGTACGGTTTTGAGTCGCCCATTTGAACCGCCAATGTTCACAAAAAGGTACTGTTGATTGTGAGCTCTAAGGTCGACCGTTTTCGGGAAAAATCAACTTTTATGTTGAAAGAAAACGGCACGTCCGTAAAAATAGTTAATGTTAGTTAAAAATTGTTCAGATTTAGTTTTAATATAACGTATAGTTAAGCCAGTTATCACAGCTCGCATTCTCAAAAAAATGGTAGTAATAAAATGAGATATTAATTTGTTATTTATTTTCGATCAGTCTTTTTAGTGTAAAAGCTTCTGAGAAATAATAAGAGCTGAAAGCTCCTCGAACATGAAGTAGATGTATTGCTCTTGAAAAATACTTTAGACATACAATTCTGGCCGTTCTGAAACTATTGTAACGAGGATTTATATTAAAACTGGGTTCGATTTATTTTCACTTATTTATTTACATTAATAACAACACCACTATATACACATTTATATTCACAGCTTTACTAAGCGCTTAGTGCTCTATTTATATTCACTCTTCTATGCACTATTGTATGAACACACTCAACTCTCTGACTATGACTGACTGTGTCCTATGTCATTGCCATCAGTATTATATATCTAACCTAAAAAGCTCTGGATGATTCGAGTGGCTCTCGTGTATATCCACTTAACCTCCTATCTCGAAGCTTCTCGTCCCTCTAATATATTGTTCTGGATGTATTTCCCAATATATTCATTCGAGAACAATCCAAATCCGTACAGTCTCCATGCTTCTAGATTCCCAGGATGTTTGTGATATCTGTGTGTGAGTATGTAGGCGTATTCGGGTAAGCTTGCACGTTACACTATTATTGCAAGAACCTGAATAAAGCGGGTTGGCTCAACAAATTAATTGTAAATCCTAGTTGTGTATATCTGCCTTTAGAACGACGTTGGAGACGATAAAGACGCCAGGCCCTAAAAACACAAAGTGATGCACCACCAAGTGCACAAGGCATTTACATAACGACACTCCATGTCGATATTAACTTTAGTGAGAGAGAGAGCCCCCCACACACCGAAATTAAATTAGAATGCGCAAAGTTTGGCAACTCTACTCTCCCCCCTCCTAGCCCCTGTTATCTTAATTTCCTTTGTAGTCTTTTGTAAGCATGTATATGGCGTTTTCCACCACACAAAGTTTGCAACATAAATTTTCGAAGATATAAAAAAACCGAAACCAGACGAGTCAAGAGTGAATGAAGTTTGAGCAGCCGCTGCGTTGGTGAAAAAGTCACAAAAACTTGATATGCCGATAATGCATTATTGTGCTGGATACAGGAGAAGTTTTGCTTGAGGTTAGAGGGGGTTGAGGCCTGATTGGAATTTTGTTCAAGTACGTGCAGGTGCAAGCTTAAAGACTTTGTTAACTCCAGTATGGCTACCAGAAAGTTTATTCTCTGTGATTTATTAAAGGTTGATGCGTTGCCAAAATAACAACAACGCGGTTTAAAGTGCTCTTTCATATAAAAAAAAACAAACTTTTGACTCTCTATGTAACGATATAAATTAGTTTGTCAATTTTCTATCACATTCAACATTCAAAATATTTGACATAAATAAACAAACTCATATTAGAATTAGTTTGCCGTTTACTAGCAGGTAACGTCAAATTTAAATACGAAACATAACCTCAAAATTGACATCGTCAATAATTATGAATCGGTTAGACATCTCTGTGAAACAGTACTATTCAAACTAAAAAACTTCAAACTTAACTTTGTATACAAAAATATTTATTCATTTTAATTTTGGATGTTCAGTAGAAATGGTCATTGATTGACCTCAGCGGATGAGGTAATTACATGGCTCATTTAAATAAACTATACAGGAAGGCCCCCGTATCATGTAAAATTTAGCAACTAGTTGCAATTGCGTTGTTGTCTCAGTGTTGCCAAAGTCTATTAGACACTGTCTATAAAATATTGGATTTAAAAGAGAAAATATCAATTTCATTGAGAACATGATTTATAGTAAATTATTATTCAAAAATACATACAACCAACCTCACTTTGTTACTTTTCACTCGAGTATCAGTTTAGGCTCAAGTATAACAGAGCGACAACACTGTACCTAATTGACATTTTGACAGCGACGATTGTGTGATCGTCGCGGTCGCGTTCCAGTTGCTAATTACGTGGTAACCCCCCTGGAAAGACATTGATCGATTGTGAGCAAACGATATTTGCAAACAATCTGAAAATTTGGTGACTTACTAAAGTCACTGAGGGACATACGTCTAGAATATTCTCATATTAGTCACATTTCTGGTTATACCGGAAGTAGATACCAGCTTTGTCATTTTTATTAGAATACGGTATACTACCATATTTTTAGATTTCTTGTATCATTTTAAAAACGTTTCATGTATGATGACCTATAACTAAGTCTAACCGATTTGACATTTTTCAAATTTTATATCAAATTTAAGTTTGCAATCCAAAACCTAATTATCAATATTTCCTATAAGGAATCCTTCAAATTTAATTTGGGTTGATTTTCTTGTAGAAGAAATACTTTATTTATTAGTATATTTATAATAAAATAAGGGGAACTTTGTATAAGGTTGTCTAAACCGACATTAGTTTTTTTTTAAATAACTGGCAGTTTTTAAATTTTCTCTGTAAAAATACATACATCTTCAAATTTGATATTATTAACAATTGAATTATTTCTATGTACTTGATTGAGCTTTTATAGTTCCAAAGTTCTTGAAGTTTTCTATTATTTTCTTAACAGATTTTGGTTTTAGTTGCTGTTTTTGTGGATATCGCATAGCGAATGTGTAACATTTTCTTGAAATAAGTTCATCACATCCTCCATAAATAATAAATAAATTCAGATAATCTTCACTTGTATAATTAAGTCTTCTTGGTATGATACTTAGTCAAAACTTGCAAATGAGAAGTAATATATTGACTTTAGAGACGCTTGTTTGACTTTTATTTATTTTCTAATGCAATCATTGCCCGCTTCTAAAACAACTTCAAAGATGTGAAGGATTTTTACATAGATAAATATGAAATTGTCAATTATTTAAAGAACTACGAATTTTTCGTATAGACAACCTTATATAAATTCCCTATTATTTTTTCTAATACAATAAAATAAACAAAATGGGCGATTCCGTTTGAAAAAAAACGTTTTTTCGATCTAGTTTCCAAGCTTCTTTTTTGATCACTCTGGACAAATTATTATCAAAATATCATAAAAATACTGATAAAATAGATCTTCTTCTACAAGAAAATCAACCCAAATTAAATATTAAAGGCTTCCTCATCGTAGAGATTGATAATTTTATTTTCAACTGCAAACTTAATTTTTGACATAAAATTTGAAATATACCAAAAACGATTAGACTTATGTGAAAACTATGCATAAAATGTATTCAAAATTGTACAAGAAATCTAAAAATGTGGTAATATACAAGGTATTTCATTAAAAATAACAAAGTTGGCATCTACTTCTGGAATAACTTGAAATGCTACTAACATAAATATATTTTAGACGAATGTCCCCGAGTGACTTTAGTATGTCACCAATTTTGATACTGTTTGTAATATCATTTGTCCACAGTCGATCGATATCATTCCTGGAGAACTAGCCTGTATATTTCTTGTATACGTTTATATATATGAATACTTGTTAGAATTAGTTTCTGACATAATTTATAACAACTTTTGCAAACTGTAGATATAATCAATCAAATTAAATTAGTGAAATATTTGTTGAAAAACGGTTGGATTTTAATAATTCGACGGCTCTTATCAGGCATTTCTGATCCAAAATAGGTACTGGAATAACTTCTTCCCAAACGAGATTCCAAGCAAATTCAAATTAGATTGGATTTTTTTTTCTAGCTGATCAGTCATTCATTCTAGGTAAAATATTGAAAGTAGACGAACACTTGCTAACTACTCTGTGTTGTCTTTTTTTTACTTCTCCTTCTTTTAACTTCTGTGAATGTTTTCGAGACCATAAAGCTTACTTCAAGCGAAAAATACGCGCGCTCTCAATTCCATTGCGAGGCATAACCATTTAAATTCAAGCCAGTTACAAATTCCATGTCCATTTATATGATAATCGAATTAGATTCAAATTAAATTGGAAAACTTTCGGATAGAACATATCTCAATTAGAAAGTCGGATTAAAACGTATAAGAATAAAAGCAGTAAAAAAGAAAAGTTCAGGAGACGACGTCGAAGTAACTTTCCCACACCCGCACGAACTTTGTGAACAAATCAATCGAGCGGTAAATAAGTTGTTTTTCATACTAATTTTCTGAGGAATTTTCACGTCGAGCGACTACGGCTACGGAAAATGCAATTAATTATATCATCATAAAATCAAGGCAACTATAGAGAGAACTTATGTTGGTAAGTATGTATTTTGAGCATTTCCAGCAAAAGTTTGGCATATGATTTATATTATAGTATAAACCTACTATTGGAAATGGGGCATTTCAGTAGAAACAAAATTACTACTTTTAAGACTGTTAAATTATACCTGGCGATTTAAAGCACAAGATTATTTGATAAAATAATCAACTAATTTAGTTGTAAAGTCACAGTTTTTGAATTCGTGTTCATTGATTCCAAAACGCCCCCAAGATCTCTGACGTCACAACAGAAAAATTTGCCAACGCAGCCTAGAGTTTGAAGTGTACAAAATAGTTCAAACCAACAAAAGAAACCGAAGAATAAATTGAGGTTATAGTCAATTGTCATTTAGTTTCATATTATATTGCTTTTCTACTATATTATTGTTACACCTAATTATTTAACAAAACTAATTCTAGCATTCTCTAAGGCTGTCATATTAGTGATAATTTGCCATTAGTGGACAGCGAGATAATAAATATTTTTTATGTATTGAATATGCAGCTTTTTCAGTACTGAAGTTTGCAATATTGAAACTAAAAAGTAAGTATTAGGCTTTGTAGAAAATTGTATTTGTTTATTGTGAAATCCAACTGTATACACTTGATTTGGATTCAATAGACTGTGTACTACATTTAATTTTTATATCATTTTTAGGTCAGTGAAAGAGTCATATGGTGATGATTCTGTAGGTTAGGTATAGGTCAAAAGGGTAAATTGCAGCGTTCCTGGAAGAATAACTCCAGAACAAAAAATCATCAAAACACCATATTATGTAGAAGTTGTTATTGATGAAACTCCTCAAGAAGAAGCTCCTGGACAACGTAAACTTTATAAACCGTTATGTATCATAAGAAAACAATGATCTTGAATAAAATACAATTTCCAGTTGAAAACAAAGTGATGATTCAAATTCAAACCTTCAAATAAATTTGACATGGACACTTTTTTGATATTAAGAGTAGATTCTAAGAATGCTTTTTTTTTACTTCTGCTATCTATAACCTGCCTACTCCGAGGTCTACAGCAGTGTTGCAATTTATAAGAGTTCCGTAGACTATGACCATCTCTGTTTTTCATATATGAATAAAAAAGGGTAACAAAGATTTCTGTTGTGACGTCATAACTGTTTAGTTTAATTTTTAATTCTTAATATATTCATTATTAAGAAAAATTATGCAGTTTTGAGACTTGTAAATATAAAACCAAAAAATACAAATTCTCGAAATTATTGAAATACCCCATTTTTAAGTTGAAAATTACTATAATATTTTTAAATATATTAATAATTATGAAATTTCAAAGGGCTCTGACTCGGATGTGCTTGAATCTGTTGAAAGACCTTTGATTTGAATGTTGCTGTTGGTAATCTCTTCATCAAATCTGAATTTTAAGAAAAATCTGCCCGTACCCCTTTTGGGCGATGTTATTGGGAGGAAGGGCCTCGTGGATTGTAAATATTTTGATATAGGACTAAACTTCATCCAAAGAGAAAATCGTTTGTCCATGTTTGGCCATGCTTCAGATTTTTTTTTGCACAAAAACTGTTTGACAAATCTAGCACTGTGAAATTTGGTACCCCAAAATGAAAGAAAACGAATGACCATGTTTGAAAGAAGTATACACAAAAAATGTTTGAGAAATTGAGCATCGTAATATTTGGTATCGCAAAATGAAAGGAAACTAATGAAAATCACATATTTTTTTTGTATTTTTTGACCACGCTTTAGATTATATTTAAATTAATAGAAAGAAATGCATTTACAATAATTGTTCAACAAATTGAGCACTATGATTTTTGGTACCGCAAAATGAAAGAAAATTAATGAAAATCACGGAGTTTTAGTTCAAGCAAAAATAAAAAAAAATCAAAATTACTGAAATACCCCATTGATATAAAGAAAGCAATTTCGCAAGCCCTTATATTGAAGATTACTCAAAAACTTCATGGAAGGGAGATTTTCTTAATTGTTTTAAATCATTCTACATATAAATATTCTATTTCATTTTGTTGCCGAAAATTTTGAATAATTATCTTTTTACAAAAACCAGCACCGTGTTTACTAAATGATGCAGTGATTGATACATAATAATGAATATAATATAAAATTATATTCATTTTAATATGAACCGCTATAAGACACATCTTTGAAGGAACCTTAAAGCAAATAAATCTAGATGTCGATCTACCTGATGACTTTGTTTAATGCCTCATTTAGTTTCGGCTTTCGGCATTTATTAATGACACGCAATTCTGCGCAAAAACAGTAGTGTGGCATGTTAATCAAACGTAATTGGTTTGGAATCGTGTTTGTCACATTCATTGTATGCCTCGTATAAAATGTTAATAATTGTTAAACCGCAATTAATAAATACATATACATATTATATTTGATGTCATTGGGTGATAAATAAGCCAAATATCTATACACTAAACATATTTCTGGTATGGTACAAGGTAGCTACAGCCACAATTTTGTAATTAATTTCAGATAATATTGAACTATGTGTTTTGAAATGTATGCAAATATTTGCTGTGATTTATTGACAGATTGATGCATATAATATGTATATGCATTTTATTGAAACTGATTCCACATTTGCCGTAATGCGTACAACTGTATAAATAAAAGTCGATACAAATTTTATAGCTTTATAATATTTGCAACAAGGGCGAAAATACTGAATGCAGTTGCCATTATATAAAACTACAGCATATATCCACTATTAGCCATAGAATACATTATAATGTGTTGATCAACTGTATTCATAATCCAAAATTACAGCCTCTCTTAATATGACTTTTAAGTAATCAGTATTTTTTACAAAAACTTGGACCGACATTATTAGTTGTTACACTGAAAAGGCAAAATAATATTAATTTTTGAAGTTGGTGCCTACAATAACAACAAACTACAACGGTACAACTTCAAAAGTACCAGCACCAATGGAATTAATATTATTTTGTATTTTTCGGTGTAACAACTAATAAAGTCGGTCCAATTTTTTGTAAAAAATATTTATTTCTCAATTTCGAGTGTAACATTAGTCACGAAAATCGTTGAACGTTCATTTATACCCAAGAAAAGATAGGCTTAGCTTGTACTTGTCATTTATTATTCAGAGATATCAAAACATCGCGGCGCAATGCTGTAATTGGAGGGGGCAAATTTTCTGGAAAATTTAAAATCTGAGATGGTATAATTAAAGATAGGACAATATCCCGAAAAGTTTAAATTGAACATTGGCAATGTGGAGAGGGCGATTTCTGTCGAAAATTGAAAATCTGTTGGCAGTACCTGAAGGACATAATTATTTGTAGCAACATTTATAATCAACATTTTTCCCTTAGAATTACGGTTTTCGAGTAAAATCGATGTTAAAAAGGTAACAACTAAAATATTCAAGCGTATTTCCGCAGCGATGTTCTGAGATCTCAATAATAACAACTACAAGCAAGGAATATACGTGGGTAATAGGATAAGTACTATCTTCATTGGTATTAGTGAGCGTTCAACGATTTTCGTGACTAATGTTACACTCAAAAGTGTGAAATAAATATTTTTTACAAAAAATTGGACCGACGTTATTAGTTGGTGCACTGAAAGGTATGAAATAATATTAATTCTATTGGTGCTGGTGCTTGTGAAGTTGGTGCCAAAAGTTATCTTTCCAACTGCAACTGCACAACTTCAAAAGTACCTGCTCCAATAGAATTAATATTATTTCTTATCTTTCAGTGCACCAACTAATAACGTCGGTCCAATTTTTTGTAAAAAATATTTATTTACAGTAAAATTCTTCTCATCTTTCATACGTTATAGTTGAAGATGCTGCGGGTCCTTGAAAAAAATATACTCCTGTGACTAGTGATTACCTAGTTTAGATATTCCATCTTTAAAAAAATTGGCTCATTTGGAACAGAGACACCATTGTATTATTTTTTTTTTCTAGATCTATGAGACGAATCAATTGAATTCATAGAATACCTTAATAGGTTCCTCAAGGTCCAAGCTCAACTAAAACATAGATACCTGTCGGTATATCATAAAAATAATACTTCTGGGACATATGGAATTGAAGAGAAGTTAATAATTCAAATTGTATCTTTAAATTATTTGGTGGGATTACTAAATTCCATAAGATACCAACGGATTTAGTTGTTTGCTATATACACCTTTCGAAGTATCCTTCTTTATCTGCATCTGCCTTTCTAGCTTAAACGAATATTTCATTCCTAGTCTTGGCAAAAATAAAAAATCCTCAGCAGCAGCAGCAGCAGCAGAATATTCGCGAACGCGTCAGGAATTTTTGGATAAAAAAATGACACGCTCCAGATACTCGTTTAGATATCATGTATATATTAATAGAAGGCTTGGCATTCCCAGACACATTATTTGAAATCCGAAATTGCCAAAGAATTTGCGAGGTATTGAAAAAAAAAACAGGCACTCAAAATCTACCCGGCTCTCTGCTGTTTTCCGATATTATAACACACATTTTAATCAATCATGTTTCTAATTTGGCTCCTGCCCTCTAACGTTGGCAGCAGCGATAATCATGATCACCATGGCAACGCCTCGAAAGTTTGGCGTTAAACTTGGCCGATATGGAATCCAAAAAAAAAAAAAAATCGAAGTGCATTCTCATTAGAAGGTAATCACCGACACGGGACGCAACGTCTTTCATTACGTGTGGGAAATGGCTTCATAAATCTTTCTCGCTTCTATTCGTTCGTTCGCTACTACAACACACTACACCGAAAGGAGCGCCACTGTAGCAGAGGACCGATGCCAAGAGGGATCTGCTCCGGCTCGGTTGTCGGCACTGTGGTCCTTCGAGCACGAAATCAGTTTCCATAAACTTGTTTTTTTTCGTCGTAAATATATTGAAACTGTAGATAATATATTACGAGTAGATACACTTACCATTATTATGTATGAGCAGGTAAATAAGGGGAAGATTTTATACTGAACAAATGAATTTTCCAATTTTTGTCTGGTTGTTTAACTCGGCCATATTTTTCTGGAACTAAATGTTTCAAGGAACATCCAATTGAAAAAACAAACACATTCTTGGGCGAACAAAACC
Organism: Crioceris asparagi; assembly: GCA_958507055.1. Classification (NCBI taxonomy): domain Eukaryota; kingdom Metazoa; phylum Arthropoda; class Insecta; order Coleoptera; family Chrysomelidae; genus Crioceris; species Crioceris asparagi. The sequence continues at coordinate 3,273,022 of OY293826.1, forward strand.
TGATCTTGCCACTGATAGAGTCCAAATCGAAGCATTTAAGACGAAATACTAAGAAATCTTTCAGTAAAATTTGTTGTTACTTTCCTACGCTACTATAGTAGCTGTATAAGGAAAGTATTGTAATCGTGTGAAATTTTCGGTATCGATATTTTTACAAATGTTGACGTTTCAGAGTTTTTTAAGTCTAATAAACATATTTTCATCCATTGTTCTGTCTGTCTGTCCGTCTGTCTGTCTTTGACAGCATTATCTCAGGAACAGATCAGTGTATTTTGTTGCTTTCCTTTCAATCTTGTTTGGTACCAATATCACTCGCCGGTGGCACTGGATGAGAATCCTGTTGAGCTATAGCGCTAAAAAACGTGATTTGCTCAAGACTATAGCACGAAAACGGCTCTAAGGATTTCGATGAAACTTGCCTAAGGTATTCTTCTGAGAGCTCTCTTCCACCCACATATTGCGCCATCACTGAGAAAAAGCACAAAAAAGTTATGCTTGAATAAAATTCCGAATTTCCACATGTTTTTTCAGATTCTGGCTAAACGTTTCATCTTGCGAAAAAATGTTACATTCCCATTGTTGTTTGTCTTGATATGTTGAAAAAAATAAGTGGTAGCACGATTTGACCAGAGGATTTTTACTTTACTACCGCTATTATCGTCGCTATGTAAGGAAAGTATTGTAATAGTTGAAAATTTTTCGTTCACTGGAATTTGCCTACGAGCGGTTGGAAAGTCGTGTGAGTGGAGACAACAGATTTTTTTTAGGGAATTAATGAAAACGTCACATCATGTCACAATGTAGATAAAATTAGCTAAAAAAATATAGAGGTTTATACTGATGGAAAGTAAGATTAGGGCCGAAAAGAATGGAAACATTTTTAATTTAACTATAGAACAAATGGTCAAAACACACCACGATTTTGAAAAGCTACGAATATCCCGAAACAATTGTCGAAATAAAATAACAGATATAAAAATAATTTCTTTATTTTAATTTTTTCTATTGGACAAGGTTCGTTTTCCACGATTCCGAACATTCGATTACATATAAAGTAGATCTAGAGACTTCAATAGTGAGGATAGTACTTCTATTAACTAAAACTATGATAAACTTAACCTCAAAATTGTGGCGCTCCTTTCACATTGGCAACAGTTTGACGACAAATACAAAAAACATTACATGGCATTGCTAAAGTCAATTTTGGCCTCCATGACGTTTTGATTACTATGTGAAAATACTTGTTTTTTGTCTTCAGTAAAGGAACATCCCTTTTCGCGAATCGGTAGACATATGCGTAAGCCCATGATTATAATATAACTTTGGTGTCTTATCTGTCCTTCTATCACATAATGTTTTCCCCAAATCTATGAAACGGAAAAGGCTGAAACTTAGTAGGTTCTGATACAGAGTTCAGATATATTTCTTTTCATTATCCTAAAATGAGGAGTTCAGAAGTTACTAAGAAAAATATACGAAAATTGACTAATTCCCACATATCTCCAAAACTACAGAGAAAAAATGCTGAATAATGAATATCACGCCTAGTTAACAGGAAAACCTATACTCCTATACGAAAATCTTAAACACAAGTCTCGCACTCGCTTTTTTACCTTCTGGATACAGAACCCTAATTATTATTAAAACCCTCCCTCCTTAAAGCATAACAAATTATAATATTTGATTTTTCCAAACATACCAATGAGAGATGTAAGTAGAAAACCTTGACCATGAAATTGAAACAACACGTCTTCCTAATTCGACGCTCCCTCCTAGAGTCCATTTTATCCAGTTACCGGGACCCAAAACACATCTGTGAATTTCCTTCTTTCCTTAACAAGAAAGACCGACATTATTCGCATTAAACTAGAGGTACAAAGTTGCATTCTGGACCCTGTCAAAGTTTCCCCGTATATATATATATATAGATAGCTTTTCTCCTGAATAGAAAAGAGGGGGATTTGGTAATTGAAGCTCTCCTTCTTCTTACACAATTCTTAGGTACAAGACGTGCCATGAAAAGTTTCTCATTATCGAAAATACCAAACTAAACCGAAGGAAACCTTTCTGAGAATAGAAAAGATATTTTACATTTCTATGTAACTCAAAATAGTAGGTAGGTATACCATTGTTTAAGATATTTGAGAGAAAATTTGAAGGGTACATGAAAATGATCAGTTGTAAATATATTATACCTAAGACTTTGCTGCATGTATTCCAAAGTAGGCCACGTCCGAAATAATTCACTTTGTAAATTTCTTAACTACAACTTTTTCAGATATGGATCCTTCAAACGTTATCTCAAATATTTTGAATAGCGGAATACCTAGAGCAATTTTGCATTCAGGTTATTCATCTGTCAGGATTTGATTGTGATATCGTTTGATCTAATAAATTCAATGTCCTATAACATAAAGAACAATTCATCTGCTTTATTTTTCGGGTAAATTTAGTTTTTGAGAAATATCGAGTAATTTAATTTTACGGTATTTGAGTTATTTCGTACGAACTAGATCTATACCACTTTCTCACGACTATAAATGTCTTTCTCCTGATTAGTACCTGGATACTCCCGCATCTTTTCACCAATAAAAACCTTTTCTTCTCATATGTGGTGACTCTAGATACCGATACATGATTAAAAGTGGATCCCCTTGTTGTACACTGTACCGAACTGTATAATATATTGGGGATTCCCCTGTCCTGTGCAAAAAGCAGATGTGTTTTTGTGAATGGGATTTCTCTTTTGATGTTTTTCCGGTCGAACGAACTTTAATATTGTGTGTTGTGTTTGCTGCTGTTGTTGTTGTTGTGTTTTATCCCGAATTGAAAACAAACATTCGTATTCGAAGGGCTCAATAATATAGAGGTGTATATGTATATGTGGGTACATTGAGTTTTTTTCGATTCTTTTACTTGCAACACGATTAATTTAGTTGGGAAAATATAGTTTTACCCCGCATTTTCCGATTGTTCAATGTCACTACTTGGATGGCGCAAGTGTGCTAAATAACAGCCAGAAAATATATGCTCGTGGATGTGTTTTATGTATGATGCTATAAATTGTTGTAGACGCCTGGCAATTTGGAGATTTTGCATTTTGAAATGTTCAGGATTGTTTTTGTCTTATTTTCTTTTCAGGTACATTTTAATATAGAGTAGGCTATTCGATACTTGATTTATGAAATGTATTGTGTGCTTTATGTTCGTTGTATTGTAAAATTTAGCACATGGCTGAACATTTTAATCAGTAGGTGAACGACTTTGATTGAATTATAGAAATTTTCCTGCATCTTTGTTTATTAACGCAGGGTACGTCACGAAAGATTTCGAAAGGGACGATTTGTTCCCACTTAAATCTCAAAGCATCACTGCGGAAATACGCTTAAGAATTTTATATGTTACTATTCTAACACCGTTCTAACTCGAAAACTGTAACTCTAAGGAAAAAATGTTCTATATAAATGTTGCTACAAATAATTATGTCGTATTATGTAGTATCGAAAGATTTTCAATTTTCAAAAGAAATCGTCCTCTCTACATAGCAGAAATGAGAAACTAACATGCCTCTAACTCTTTTGAAAAAATAATCAATTTAACCGTTTCCGGATATTGTCCTATCTTTATTTATACCACCTCAGATTTTCGATTTTCGAGAAAATTTTCCCCCTCCACCTCTTCGGGGGTGGTTTTCAGAGAGAAGGGGATTTTGGATTTGCGTTTTTATGAATACGAGACCATTTCTCAATCCTCCTCTTTCAAATGAATCAAAAATCATCAAAATCGGAGTTCGTTTACTATATAAAACGCGCGATCAAACAAAAAAAAAATTAAGAAGACAGTCGAATTGTATAACTCCTCCGTTCGGGTTCGTCGGTCAAAAACGACAAATTTTGATTCAGAGGATCCCGGAACGTGGATCTGTGGAAAACGGGATACTTACCGCTAAAATTGATCCGAGTATGGACAATATTTTAATTCTAGTCGATCTGAATTGTAACAGGCTGAAACAATAAGCACTTTTGTATTCTATCCACAGAACAACAAAATGAGCATTCCGATAATATCACCATCTTAATACTTCATCATGACTTTTTCATTGACTTTTCAGCATCATTTAACACTATTTTGAGAGTTTCAATAGTACCGTCTTACAGAGTTCTCAAATTGATTCAATATTAACGTCTATGTTCCTTGTCATATTTGTAGGTTATATTTCGTATTTAATGTTGACATTATTTGTCAATAGCAAACCAATCACAATACATGTTTGTTTTTGTTATGTCAAAAATTTTGAATGTTGAATGTGACAGAAGATTATTATAACCTATTAAATCAGATAATTCTAATCAACTTGGATTTTATGATTACGATGGAAATTTCAAGCTTACGAACAAATGGTAACTTATATAAGCTTTCAATTTGCTTTGAACAATTCTACACACAATAGAGACTGCCAAATTCCATAATATTGGTTGGGATTTGAGTAGATTCATAAAAGAGACAATTATTTCAATAGCTGACAAATAATCAGTAGATACGATTAGAAACTAGGCGTAGGTGCCAACAACACAAACTGTCTCCCTCTCTCCCGCCAAAAACAATAGCAACGAAAACTTTCCGTTTCATTCATGTAGCAGGAGAACAATAATAATTATTTTGTTCATCGCCTTTTGAAAATGGAATATAATCGAAATGGGAAATATGAAAGGGGAAACAACACGATGCGTTATCAGTAACAGACATCCAACAACAGGCGTATAAATCATCACACTCCCTGAAACTACTGTGCGAGATTTTCCCAATCCTTCTTCTTCAGAAACAATAATACATTATTTTTGTGAAAACTCTTCGATGAATGACTCTAGATGGGGTAGGTTTTGGGGCTGGGGGGGGGCTGCGTCGTCGCGCGTATTCGCTAATTACTTTGCAATTTAACCCCATCGAATGAATTTGAGAGCGCATCGAACGATGTGCTGATGATGGGATTTCTAAAGATGGCGGACGACCTTTGTGTTTTGTTGGTTGGTCGGTAGAATCAATGGAGGCGACTGGGATTCTTATTGTTTACCGGCGGCCGGCAGAATGGAATTAAATAGACCTTTGGGACTTGAATGTGGATTGGGAAGGGGATTTGAGAGACTGGAACACACTGGTGAATAGCATCAGGTTGGGCGAGAATAATAATGTTTGGCTTATCAAGCGGTTGTCGCCTGGTAATATGAAATTTCAAATTTATGCATTCATCCCTTTAAATCCATCTACTTAGATAATTCCTTCAAATAGGCAAAGTCTAGTCAATTCAGATTTGAGCACAAATAAACTAGGGTTTTTTTCTCATTCACAAAAGCTTGTTTGTATACAAATTTGAGATTGTTATAACTATTAGTATCTGATACAAAAAAAAAAATAAGAAAAAATGGAAAATGGATCAGAAATCCAGAGAAAGAAACCTAGTAGGTACAATAACTTCGCTCAGTGAAGATGGAAGAATCTAAAAAATAGTGTTGCATACATGGGAACTGCTTTGGCACCCAAGTGAGAAAAAACAAAACAAGCTGTATATTTATTTTCAAAAACTACTTTTAGAATTACCTACGCCAATGTCAGCTAGAGGGCAGCACCAGGTAGGCAATGATAGTAAGTTTTCAAATAAACAATTTAATACACAGAATAAATAACAAGTTTATTCTGTAGTTTATACAGGGTGTTTCATAATATATGCGCAGGACTTGAGGATGTGATGGCTCGTCCAAAAATATGAAAAAAGTTTATAGCAACTTACCCTATAAAATGCACCATTTTCGAGATACAGGATGTTGAAATTAAAAAAAAACGTTTTTTGTGAATATCTCCGGAACCGTTTATCGTACAGAAAACAAGTTTTCTAAGCATTTGCCTCTCATAATAAGCTAAGTCTTGAACCAGAAAAAAAATTGTTAAGTCATAATTGGTGAAGATTTTGAACGAGTAGGTAGTGTTCGTTTTTCTTCCCAATTTCTAAGACAATGGAAAATGAATGGTTTTGAGGCACACCTTAGAACTGCCAATGTTTTCTACACAAAAAGGTCTTGAGCTCTAAAGTCGATCGTTTTCGAGAAAAATCAACTTGAAAAAAACACGGTCAATTTTACCTTTTGTTACTTGTTCTAATGTTTATATCAATGTTGTCTAATTAGTAAATAAAACAATATATTTCAAAAAATTGACCGTGTTTTTTTTTTCAACATAAAAGTTGATTTTTCTCGAGAATGGTCGACTTTAGAGCTCACCACCAACAGTACATTTTTTGTGTAGAAAACATTGGCGGTTCAAATGGATATCTCAAAACCATAATTTTTCCATTGACGTAGAAAATGGCGAGAAAACACCCACTACTCCTTCAAAATCTTCACCAAATATGACTTAACAACAAATTTTCTTACTCAATACTTAGCTTATTATGAGTGGAAAATGCATACAAAAGCTGTTTTCTGTATCATTAACGGTTCCGGAGATATCCACAAAAAACGATTTTTTTTTTCAATTTCAACACCCTGTATTTCGAAAATGGTGCATTTTAGAGGGTAAGTTAATATAAACTTTTTTTCATATTTTTGGACTAGCTATCACATCCTCAAATCCTGTGTATATATTATGAAACACCCTGTATATTTAATAATGGTTATAATAGCTTAGAAAGTGATTTGAAAATTTCTGAAAAAAAGTGGGCCAAAGGTTTCTAGTATCGTAAATTTGAAAATATCTATCCAAATATTTTGGAAACACCCAAAAAGTTGTGAGAGCTTTAAATACCAAAATTAGATCCATATTAATCTTCAATTAATGTTTAATTATTGAACGCAGCCCTGATTCAATTTGAAAATTTCACTCAAACGACTTTCCAGAGAATATTTCACTGAAAATTTTAGCTCGTCCATTAAATTCGTGCGATGATAATTTATTTTATCACTCCAAGGTAATCAAGCTATTCAATAAGGATGGTCAATGGTATATCGTGTCAATTTAACAAACAACCTGCACTTACAAAGTTATAAATCAATTCATAAATAAAATTTATAATAATAATCTAAATAAACTGTTATCCTCAAAGATTTCAATCACCACAACAACGATTATCCTACCTTTTCGGCTTAACTGACCGCTGCCCGCATTATTAATCGTCACATACATTTTCCCAGAAAATCTTACCCTCTTAAGTACTTCCAAGCAAAACAGCAACACAATGTACCTACCCCGCATCCATCCAAAGTGAACAGGAAGACTTTAATATGCCATCATTCTACGTATAAACTATTCAATTATTATGTAGAGCCCCCACTACCATCACCCATACACATCCTAATTGCAAATCCGTTTCCACCAGGGATATCTAAATGGGATAAAGTTTGTGCCTGGATGCGGTACAAAGTTTGAACGGTCAGCAGTTGTTCTACGACTAACAACAACAGTGCTAGTTGCCTTGTTAGCACTGGACTAACTGGACGTATCTACTTACCTATTTAGAATGCGCGACCAGTGAAGAGGTGAGACCTTCTTCTCCTTGGATCTTCTTGTGGAAACTATCGGGGCCCAAATTGATGGTAACTGTTTGGGCTAACAGTGTGAGTGGACGGTCATGGCATACTTGATTATTATATCCATCAGAACAAGCACGGAACGATCTGCCGTGCCATGGCATTATTATAGTTCAAGGGATTTTGCTGGGCAGCCCTTCCGAACTTTATTGATAACTTTTCTTGTTTGGGGATAAGGGAAGGAATAGAAAAGTTTCGAAAAGAGTTTGCAGAGGGATTTTGCCACCGAAAGAAACTACTATTACGGTCGTTCGCGTAGTAAGTGAGTTGGGATTTTCTGGGATGAAGTGTTGTTTAGATGGATTCATTTCTGCATCCGATGGAAAGGTTATTATCATAAATTGGGCTCAAGATAGTTGATAAACTATTGTTGTTTTTGCTGACGAGCTTAAAGTTGCTAATTACATCTACACAGAAGAAAAACTATTTGAACTTTTATAATTTCTTTCAAGAGAATCATAATACTCTTACATAACATCAAATCACTTAAATTCACACGTAATCATCAAACATCCTCAAAGAAGTCGCCAAAAGTCATCTCAGAACATACGAATATCATGTTTTTCAGTGATTCTGAATAATAGCCAAAAGGAAATGTCCGATTGATTGAGACAATAGCTCGGAAATTTAAATAAAAGTTCCAATGATGATTATACAGCTGCAACTATATGAACTTTGAAGATTTTGTAGAATGTTTGAAGAGATTAATATGGCATCTTCACTAGGTATCTCAATTCAAACAATAAAAAATTCAATCAAATCGAGCAGTCAGTCAGGTACTATCACTTATTTTGGTGAAAAAATGTACGTAAATGTCATTGTAAATTTATTAGCTGTTTTACACGGCACTTTCCGGGCAAACACTTTAGTAGACTGTGATACGAAAACATAAAGTCATAAAAAGTCTTGAGTATGGAACTCTTCTACCTCGAAGTCCGACTCGCACGTACAACCAGTCCGAACACAAACCTAAATCCATCCACCAAGAGAGGACAGCTTGAGAATGTCTCCTACATTTTCCGGAATAGAACCATCTTTAAGTCTCAGTCGCACTAGCAGGCTCTCACAAAACAATCCAGTGATATACTACACACAAATATTGAGAAAAATCCACAAAAATTCAGCCATAGAGCTCAGAGATATTTCTTTGGGTATTACAGGATAGAACCCTCCACCTAGGAGGTCCAGTTACACTTACAGCCACTAACAGATCATTCCAATAAATTCTACAAACGTACATGATAAAAAGACCATCAAAATTCAGCCATAGAGTTCAGAAATATACAACTTTCAGGTACGGAACCCACCACATAGAGTCCCACGGGCAATAAAAGATAGCCTATGTTCTTTACCAAGGGGTAGAATATTTCTGTACCAAATTACATCAAAATCAGTTCAGTGATTTAGGCGTGAAAGCGTAACAAACTTAATCTCGCATTTATAATATGAGGATTTTGTAGATTCTGGGGGTCATTCTTGATAAAGTAATTCTGTAGAATACGAATTTCAAATATTTTCGTTTTATAGATAGATAATCTGGTGTGTCCACTCACACGACTTTCCAACCGCTCGCAGGCAAATTCCAATGAATAAGAAATTTTAAGCTATTACAATATTTTCCTTACATAGCTACGATAATAGCGGTAGTAAAGTAGAAATCCTCTGGTCAAATCGTGCTACCATTCATTTTTTTCAGCATGTCAAGACAAACAACAATGGTCATGTAACATTTTTGCGCAAGATGAAACGTTTAGCCAGAATCTGAAGAAACATGTGGAAAATACGGAATTTTATTCAAGCATAACTTTTTTGTGCTTTCTCTCAGAGATGGCGCTATATGTGGGTGGTAAAGGACTCTCGGAAGAATACTTTAGGCAAGTTTAATCAAAATCCCTAGAACCGTTTTCGAGCTATAGTCTTGGGCAAATCACTTTTTTGGCTATACCTCAACACCCAGTGTATACAGGATTCTCATTCAGTGCCACCGGCGAGTGATATTGGAACCATACAAAACAAAAAAGAAAGCAACAAAATACACCGATATATTCCCGAGATAATGCTGTCACTGACAGGCAGACAGACGGACAGACAGACAGACCAATGGTTGAAAATATGTTTATTAGACTTAAAAAACTCTGAAACGTCAACATTTGTAAAGATCTCGATACCGAAAATTTCACACGATTACAATACTTTCCTTATACAGCTACTATAGTAGCGTAGGAAAGTAAAAATATGATGGAACATACAAGACACGAGAGACAGAAATCCAAAAATCTATAAAATTAACAAGAATAAAGGCAGTGCTTAAAGAAATAGATAAATAACATTAAGTAGTCGTTATTACCTCAGTTCTTGGTAAATCTCTCTCAATTTAATTTACATTTCTCAAAACACAGGATGAAATGTCATGAAAACTAATTTTTAATTCTTTTTTTTACCAAAAATGACAAATAATGAATCCTGCATCTCAAATCTATGTTTTCTAATAAAATAAAATCCAAAAACAAAATATCTCGAATATCCAATGTAAAATACTCCTTCATGTCTTATATCGACAAACAATCAGGTAAAAACATGTCATTATATGCGTCCAAACGATCCAACAGATATAAAAGCACAGATGTATTGTCCCGTCGCCTTTTGTTGTTGTTGTTTTTTTTTGTTTTATTATCACGCATCCTAGTTGACAATCGTCCCATTCCAATTACACATAAACGAGCCAATAAATCACAGCATTACCAAGAGAAATTGGAATTGGAAAAAGAGAGAGAGAGAGAGAGAGAGATAAAAACAACGCAGAGAGAGTTCGAGAGAACATCTAAAAAATTCTAATTACACCCGTCGTACACACAACAACACCAGTACAGAGCCGTTGTCGTAACCTTTTTTTTCAACACATTAATACCAGGACCACATAGTCCACTCTAATGATATATCACCAGCTCGCTCGTGTAACTGGAACATCCTATCAACGAAAATATATCTCAATAAAGACCGTGCAACGAGTCCGAAAACTTTTACAATCGTCGCTCGTAGGTATATATATATATATATATATATATGTACATCGCCGTTTAATGAACGGGCATAAACATAAATCGTTCTTCTCATCGCCATCGCAGTTGCCCCGACTGAAAAGTTTTCGGATATTATAGGGATCAGAGAGAGCCATATTGTGGTCAGAGACGAGTTGTTTCGTTTTTTTCTCTCTTCCTGCGGTAGCAATCCTGTTGTAGTATTGTAGTATCATTTGAAGCGTGTGGACATATCCGGAAAGGAAGTGTGCCAGCAGCGCCACCTATCGCACCGGAACAACGGCGCGCAGTCCTTATTTATGGCTGAGTAGATAGCCCTTAGGAGGAGGTAAATGATTTTCCAAAGTTCATTAAAGACACAGCAGACTATATAGGCGGCCCTATGGTGATATACGCACGTGTTCCACGAATACAGATTTAATTGGCTGGTCCCATACCTATACTGGATTAAATGTTCAATGACATTATCGAGCACGTCGAGGCAGTATGTTATTATTATCTGGCAGATAGGCAAGCAGTCCCCCTGGATCGCTGCAGAATTCGGTTGGGATGATAGTACGATATTTAGAGACAATATAAGGTAAACTAGGTATGCATCATTTGTTGATAACCTCTGGAAATCTTAGGTTATGCTAAATTTTTGCTTGGTCTAATTTTCTCTAAAATGACCACTCCTGACCGACAAATCAATCTTCACTTCACTCTCTCACACTTTCCCGCCATTTTCCACTTATTAGCGAAATACAGATATAAATGTAATTAATTTGAAAGGCTCCGAAGGTAATAGGTACTCAATTCGGTATACAGGGTGGTTCTCCGGGAAAGACATTGATCGATTTTTGGCAGACTATAACTACAAACAATCTGAATAATATGGAGATATACGTTTAAATATTTTCATGTTTGTTGCATTTCTGGTTATACCGGAAGTAGATACCAACTTTGTTATTTTAAATCAATATCCAGTACCTATATTACAGCATTTTTAGATTTCTTGTATGATTTTGAAAATATTCTATGAATAATGTCCTATAGGTAACCAAGTCTAACACCGTTTTTGACATATTTCAAATTTTATGTCAAAAATTAAGTTTGCCGTCCAAAACATAATTATCATTCTTTCCAACGAGGGAGCCTTAACTTTTTAATTTTGGTTGATCTTATTCTAGTATTTATTGGAATTTTCTTGATATTTTAATTACAATTTGTACAGAGTGATCAAAAAAAAGATTGAAAACTAGATTAGAAACAAGACAAAAGTCTAATGGAAATGGACATATTTAAAGTTATATTAGAAGTGGGCCATGATTGCATTAGAAAAGAATAACAAATATCAATAAAATTCAAACATGCGTCAAAAAAGTCAATATAATAAATTTCATTTGCAATTTTTGAGTAATTATCATTCCAAGAAGACAATTATACAAATGAAGATTATTTGAATTTATCTATTATTTATGGTGAGTGTGATAAATTTATTTCAAGAATATGTACATTTGCAATTCTATATCCACAGAAACATAAACCAACACCAAAATCTGTTAAGAAAATTATAGAAGACTTCAAGAACTTTGGAACTATTAAGCCTAAAGTACGTTGAAATAAACCAATTGTTAACAATGTAAATATTAAAATCGCAATTTTGGGATATTTTGCCGCATATCAAACAATATCTACAAGGCAAGTAGCAAGCGAATTAGGAATATCCAGTTCTAAGCTTTTTATGGAAATTCGCGTTTCATCCATACTCATTTTCGGTAGTTCAGCCTATGAAAGAGTAAAGAGATTGATTTTCACGAATAATGGAGTTCTTCTCGGCATGCTAATTACTGAAAATTTGCAAATAAAAAGTATTAGGTTGACTTTTTTGACGCTTGTTTGGATTTTCTGTTATTATTTTCTAATGCAATCATGGCCCACTTCTAACACAACTTTAAAGATGTGTAGCATTTTTACATAGAAAAATGGAAAATTGCCAATTATTTAAAACTACTACCTTTTGATATAGACAATTTTATACAATGTTCCCCTTATTTTTGCTGCTTAATACAATAAAACAATAAAAAATGGGTGTTTTTATTTAAAAAAAAAATACTTTTGACGTTTTGTTGGATCTAGTTTTCAAGCTTGTTTTTTGATCACTCTGTATAAATTATCATCAAAATATCATAAGAATACTGATAAAGTAGGTCTTCTTCTACAATAAAATTAACCCAAATTAAATATTCCTCATAGGAAAGATTGATAATTATGTTTTGGACTGCAAACCTAATTCTTGACATAAAATTTGAAATGTCAATCCTATTATTCATACATAAAATATTTTCGAAATCTAAAAACGTGTCAATATACAGGATATTCCATTTGCAAAAACAAAGTTGTGACTTTAATAAGTCACTATATTTCCTGATTGTTTTTATAGTTTGCCCACAATCGCTCGATGTCTTTCCCGGAGAACCTTCCGCCTCTATGCTTACAAATTAATTTAAAAATGATTCACACTCATTACAATTCATTTCCCTTTTGTACAATAGAAATCTCCAAGTATCTTCCATCTGTTCCTCAACCTCAACCAAACTCTATTAGTTCATCCAAGCTATTAAGAGATAAACTTTATCTTTAAAAGATCTTTCCAACGTATTCCCTTTTATATATTATATATAGTAAAGATTCAACTTTACTAAAATAGACGAGATGCCTACGTGCTTTACTAATACGTTGGATGCATAGATGCGATTACTTCTTACCCCTACTAATTTATAATAATACTTCCCATGTGGATAGTTGCCTTCAGGCAAGAATCTGCATAGATAACATATAACACGTGGCTGTGAAGAAGAGAACGGAAATTTCATAGAACGCAGGATGTGTTCCATTGTCGAGACTTTTATTGAGAATTTCCATAAATGTTGGTAATATCAAAAAATAATCATGCTTATCGATTACTTTTAAGAATAAACCTGAGATGGTGTAAATAGATTTGGAAATTTTCGCTTGCTAAAGAACAGAAAATTAAAGAAATCGCTCAGATATCCCTCTTAATATGCTAAAGCATATACAGTGCGTTCATAAAGTATGGAAACGCTTCAATAGCTTCTAAAATATTAACATATAGAGAAAAAGCTCTGATTATTTTTTTAAATGGAAAGGCCATAATTTTATATTATTAACGGCAAACTGGCAACTTTCTGAGCTCAAAAATACCAAATACATGTGTATTAAAATAAAAATATATGAAATACAGAGTGCTAAGAAATTCATATATTTTAGTTTGCTGCCTTCAATTTTCAATAATAACAATAATATTAATACGCAGTGGTAACTAAGAACTTATTAATTGTTACTAAGGATTCCGATTCAAACGCAATATTTGTTTTTATGTATAATTTGTATAAAATTGAAAGCAGCATATAAAAATATATTTTTACTTTTACTTTTTTAGCACCCTGTATTTTTTAAAGGTTAATACTCATATATTTGGTATTATTGGACAAAGAAAATTGCCAGTTTTCCGTTTACAATATAAAATAATGGCATTCCCACATAAAAAAAAGATGACGTCATAATTTGGAAAGTGGAGGGGATAAAATGATGCTGTTTGCCTATAAAATAAGAAAATCAAAATCAAAAATCGACCTGTCAAAGCTTTTTCTCTATATAATAGTATTTTAGTAGTTATTGAAGTGTTTCCATACTTTATGAACGCACTGTATAAAAATATAACGATAATGTAGAATAAATTACGACATAAGCAAATCATTATAATCATCAATTCTTTTGAAATTTTTGTATGTACACTTTAAAATTCGCTCCAAAAATATATCTCAATGTATTTCTCTGATTTTACCAAGATTTCTAATCCATAATAATGTCGGATATGAACTAACATAAAGTTTTTAGTTTTGACAAGGACAATTATTAAGCCCCCTTATGTTTCACATATTAATGTACAAAGTGATAGTCTCAGCAGGAAAAGATTGCACGGCAACAAAGGAAGAAATGATGAAATTCATGTCAAAACAAAAATGAGACCCAAACATTCGTTTAAATGTATTGTCACATTCGTGAACATAAGCGACGAAATTTTTGAGAAGATTTAACAATAGTGAATTTGCGTCACATGTTTTTATCAACACATAACTAAATTTTGTTTCACAAATGTTGTCTTCTGCCTTGAAAGCACGAAAAACTGATCAATTCAACTGAAGGGAGTGAATCAGTGTAACGATTTCGAGATAAGATATAATTTTTTTTATATGCTTTAAGGAAATTCATATAATTAGGGAGAAAATAATATCGATTGATTGAACAAGCAATAATATGAAAGATTTATTAACAATACTGCAGAAACACAAAATACAAATTTATTGGTTGAGTTATAAAATATAAATTTATTCATCTGAATTCTCTGAAATGTCATTTTGACTTTTTGACGCCTATGAAATAAAGATTGCGTTGCCTTCGGACATACGAACAGTAATAATATTTGGAAAAGATAAGCTATAACTATAAAACCTTAGGTGGATTATCTGATATTATAAATGTCAAATTTTGTATGTTTGCCAGTTGATTACTCAATCACATGAAAAGATCTGAAGATTTGGATGAAAGTTGACACTAAGATAGTTAATTACCTGGATTAACACAAAGAATACATTTTCACTTTGGGATTAACAAAAAAAAAGGAACTACAACGAATATCCACTTGAAATATGCTATAGATGTGTCTTATGGAAGGCTATAGACATTAGATTTCTGTGGTTTGTCCCCTGCGAAGCAGGTAGGAACCTCTAGTTCTAGTTGAACACAAAGGATGGCAAACATATCTTATTGTGTATATTAAATGTTTGCTTCAGATTCAAGAGTCATAGAGATAAATCATAAGCTATCACTTAGTGGTGATGAGTTCAAATCCCTGAGTTGTTTGTATACATATTATATACATATATATATATGTTTTATACGTACATATTATTATGTACTAATCAACGGTGCGTTCAGACATAATCTCTTGGCATTCGACAACGACGATGACTATGAGATATGTTCCTGCTCTTCATGTCAATTAATTAATTTGATAATTAGCAGCGCATCGCAAGCGAATCACATTAGGTACTAAATACTTATATATCGGCACAGGCATAGATGTTATATAATAAGATATTATATGTACAATAGGGTACTTGTTAGTGGAAAACGGTTGGTATCTATAATATAAGGATGATATATAATATACAGGGTGTTCTCAAAGTTGAGTTATTTATTTTAGAGAGGTGTAGCACTCGTAAAAATGAGTAATTGTACCAAAAATCATGTATACAAATTTGCAGAATAAAGATGATAAAATGTTGATATTGATATTCTACATTTCTTGGCCTGCACGCTCCCCGGATCTAACACCCTGCGATTTTTTTTCTGTGGTACTATTTAAAACAGTTGGTTTATCACGATGGAGAAGTCGATAAGAACTATAATCAGTATCGTGAAAAGTATTTTAACGGGAATTATAATTAAACTGAGTTCGATTTATTTTTATTTATTTACACTATCAATTAGGCAACTATATACACTTTTATCTTCACAGCATTACTTAGCGCTCTATTTATATTAATTGTTCTATGTACACGCTCAGCTGACTGACTCTTCTGTGATTGACGCGGTTATTTATACTACCTATCCTCCAATCTCGATGCTTCGAGTTGTTATCCGTCTCCTACTGCTGTATGTTATTCTTTCGGGAATAATCTAGGACCTAGTCTCATACTCGGTGATTCTGTATCTTTATATTAACTACGTCAACGAAGTTTAAAATTAAAATAAATGATCAAAGTACCGAAATATGCATAAGCAATAATTAAAATTTAAATCAAAGTAAGGTATAAAAAATAGATTTTTTCAATCAAATGTGAAGCACAAAATTCGATAATCTATATCTTGAGAGCACAATATCCAAGTAACGTTTTAACGCAAAAAGCACAGCCACAACTAATTTCATTCGAGTACTTTACTCTTGTGACTAAGCAGTTCATATGTCAAAAAAATATTTTGTGTCAAGTTAAATATATTTAACATTAATTTTCAGAATTTTCGAGCTTATAAGTCTAGACTTTTCGTCTTTTTAATGTGGAGGTGATGCTAGCGTAACGGCCTTCATCGTAATTGTAGTTTTTCCATGAAAGTGTTGGATCACAAAATTTGGGATTGGAGTAACCAATGAGCACATAATTCTCCAATATATCCCAACTTGACTTGTGGGGGTAATAAACATACGTACAGATCTGTTTCAGCCCAAAGCAGCAAGTTACCTCTTCCACCGTGGTCTAGCGCGTCATTGACATACTGCGTCTTGCGGCCGGGTATTGATACGCTCCCATATGCAGTCCTTCAACCTGTTTTTGAATCAAACGAGTTGCGACTTACAAGTTTCCGAATATAGATGCCGTCCGACGTTACAGCACCCTTCCAAAGACACAATTGATTTATTTTTATTTCAAATAGCATTCCTCAATTTTTTGTTATATTTTTCTATTTAATATTAAATTATCGATAAACACCACCGGATTTCTTGAAGTTATGAGCACTAATTTCTTACTTAAATCAATTTATTTATATTTATATATATATATATATATATATATATATATTTATTTATAACTTCAGACCCTTTTGAAATAATTATACAAACTTCGTTCCATTCCAGCTAGAAACTAAAATATCCTTTGATATATTTCAAAACTCCTAGACTCATAGGGTATAATAAACTGTTACCACTGTTCTAACAGGAATACCTTTATACTACTACATATGATAGATACCAGTACTAAATAACTGAAATTTAACGGCTTGTTATATAATTGAAAATATATTATATTCCATGAAAAATGTATATTTGAAAAATATGGTCAGTTCTATATATGTATATCTGAAGACGCAACCTGATATATCCCGGAATTCACTTTTCATTTCTTCCCAAGGAGAAGAAGAAAAAGGCCTTCATCTTACCCAATCCGAATGGCTTGTATAAAATATGGGCATTTAGGACCCCTGAAGTGCCATTATTATAAATTCCTTTTATGAATGGCCCTCAATAGTCATTCCGAAGCATAATGCGGATCGTTACTCAAGCACTATGTCTGAGGAATCGTCGGGCTACTACTAGCACTGATGGTTGCTGCTAGCTCTCGTTCGATGGCGCGCCTTATTCTTATCCTGTGGATTGTGTTTGGTTGAAAAACGCGCCATTCCAGCCACACTGTAGATTAAAAGATTATAGTCGAGGACTTGCTTCCTCCACACTAACTACCTCAACATTTCACAAAAGGTTTATGTGGTGAAAAATATTATGAATGTCTTACGAATATAGTATACCTGTATATATATATGAGCTATTGTGATAAATAGGTATTCTTGGCTCCTTTTGAGACATTTTTTGGTCACCGAATGGAAAAAAAGGATAATGGATGAATCGAATCGTATTTTCGAGAATGAAATGTGAGCCAATTTGGCATTGGTGAGAATGTTTTATGTGTGATATATTAGATGCGAAGGCGCTTCTTTGATTTATTACATTGTTTATCAAGGTGATTTACATACATTGAATGAAATCATCTCAGTACAAATAGATAGAATACTTTTTTTAACTAACAGACTGGAAAATATTTTAAATGAAACATCAACATTACTAGGAAATCAAATACAGTTTTAAAAGTAATTACCCTGCATAGTGCTGTTATCTTTTTTACTTTCCTATTCTAAGTAGCCTAGTATCTAAGGATTTTATTGTACCTAAAATTGTATAAAATTTTCGGTGTCAGGTATTCAAAAATTTATGTCTTTGTTTCAGAATCCTAAAATTATGTTTTCAGCCATTGTTCTCGGAAATGAATGGACCAATTTTGTTACTTTATGTTTGATTTGTAGGATATCGATACCACTCTCCACTGACACAGATTAGACATCCCGCTTGCACTGGTTGCAAAGCAATAGCCGGAAAAACTGGTTTCGCTCAAGACTGTTGTCATTTTCTGTCTAAAATTTTTATATTGGAATATAAGATTATTTCATATTCATTGCTCCTAAAGCCTTCTGAAATTTATGTTTTCAGCATTTTATGTCTAAATAATTTATAATATGACCAATCCACACATAAACATACAGAATATGAACAGGAATTTTAAATTGGAATATAAGTAAGATTATTTATTTTTTTGCTCCCAAATACTTGTTAAATGAATATTTTCAGCATTTTATATCTGAAAAAGGTATAATATGTTCAATCCACACATAAAAAGCAAAACATCTACAGAAACTCTAAGTCTTAAAATAAGATTATTTAATATTTTTTGCTCCTAAATCCTTCTTAAATGTCTGTTCTCAGCATTTTATGTCTGAATAAGGTATAATATGTCCAATCCTCTCATAAAAGTGCTGTTTTCAATATTTTATGTCTTAATAAGGTATAATATGGTCAATCCACACATTAAAAACCGAAAAATCAACAAAAAAAATTAAATTGGAAAATAAGATTACTTAATATTTTTGCTCCTAAATCCTTCTTAAATGTCTGTTTTCAGCATTTTATGCTTAAATAATTTATAATATGACCAATCTACACATTAATGTGCAGAAAATGAACAAGAATTTTAAATTGGAGTATAAGATTATTTAATTTTTTGCTTCCAAATATTTGTTAAAGGATGTTTTCAGTAATTTATGTCTGAATAAGATATAATATGTTCAATCCAAACATAAAAAAGCAAAAACTCTACAAAAAATTTAAATTATAAAATAAGATTATTTAATATTTTTTGCTTCTAAATCCTTTTTAAATGTCTGTTCTCAGCATTTTATGTCTAAATAAGGTATAATATGTCCAATCCACACATAAAAGTGCAAAACATCAAGAAAAACTTTAAATTAGAATATAAAATTGTTTCATATTTTTGCTCCTAAAGCCTTTTTAAATGTCTGTTTTCAGCATTTTATGTCTAAATAAGGTACAATATGCCCAATCCACACATAAAAGTGCAGAAAATTAACAAAGACTTTATATTGGAATTAGATTAATTCATATTCTTTTCTCCTAAATCCTTCTTAAATATCTGTTTAAAGCATTGTATATATAAATAAGGTATAAAAAAATAATTCAACCATATCTTGGCACGCAGAAAATATAAGTTATTGTCCGACTTGGTCAGAAGATTTTTATAGTGCAACTTGAATTCGCATATAAGGGGTTCCGTGCTTTGGTTTAACGGTTAAATTAAAATCTTAATAATTTCATAAGCTATAGGTAATCTGAAAAATTGACAAAAATTTACTGTTTCCTTCCCCCGCTATCACCTGAAAACGCAAAATTTTGAAGAAAAAAATAACGAATATATTCGCAGTCAGCCTAAAAGGCAATTCTAAGAACTTCTGTTGAAAAACAACAAAATATATCAAGGTAATTTCTTATCTATTTGATATTTTCAATTCTTATACCTATTTCCTTGTTCTCATCATAGATAATTTTCTTTTTCTTTAATAGAAATGTCCGGATTTTATGCAGGAAACACTTTTCACGCCAGGCAATTCACACTAGACCATTTTATTTTTATAATCATCTGTCGAATGTGAAACTTTTATAATCTCCTCAATACATAGCTAATTTTGGTCTCTCTATAGTGAAAATTTCAAAGTTCTGTCAAAGTCATAAAGGATGAATTATTTTTTTACATTTCTGCTATTCAAGAAAATGATTCGACCACTTTTCCAAATAAAAAAAAATTTTGAATTACTCTGAGAAAATATTCTTTCTAAACAATTATGAATTCAATTCAAAAGGAAAACGACTATTTAACCGTAGTTTCAATGTCTCTGCCCCAATTTTCTCTGCTGAAACCTCGTGCATATTCTCTCATCATATTATCTAGATTACCCAGCCATTGATTCTTTTTTTTTGTCTGCTTCTTCTTCTTCAATTCCTTAATGCTCAGTACTTATCCCAAATTAACGTTCACAATGGCTATAGCGCCCCCACCCATCTCATCAAACTCCTAATGACCTCAAATTAACTTTTCTCTAAATTCTCCTTTTTCTGCCCACACCGAACATTTCAAATGTAATTCTTGATTATTTTTCTCTTAAAGTCATCTAGGTTAATTTTTACCAAAGTTCAAGTACTTACCACACCAATTCCATTGTTTGCCCCTTTTATTATATTCTTATATAGAAATGAACCGGCTTGAAAATTCATGCAAACAACAAACGATATAAATGCTAAATATAAAGGGGTTCCGGAGAGAGGGGATAAAGCTGTATGTGTTGGTACAGAATTACTTTGAGCGCCGTCTATGTGAAGTGTCGAGAAATGTTAAGTAGGAGAAGGGACTACTACTATTTCTGTTGTACACCTCAAATTTCAGGGGACGAGGCGCGCAGAGTAGCGAAAGTAGCAGCTATTAAAGTTGACAAAACGAGTATATGGGAGAAAACGCCGCGTGGAGTGTGGAGAGACACAACGAACCACCACACCTGACACCATCATAGAGTTGGCAAAGAGCAGACAGTGCCGAAATGGCCCCATTTTAGGATATAATCGTAGAGCCAGAGCAGAATTTGATGCTGGCTGTTGTAGAGAAGATTTATTGTGTCACTTTAGCTCTAAATTGTAAATGGCGCCCGATATTTGAAACGTCTGGAGAGAGTATTTGTTATTTAATGGGTTAATGTCTGGAACACTTCAATGAAATGATTAGAGAGGAGTTTGCAGAAAGAATTAAATATGATGCTTCCATGTATCGCTAATATATTCAATTAAGATCTTGGTAATTTTTTTTTAAGGTAGTTATTGTGTAAATTCATTTTCGAAAGATTTCTTTCTAATTTCAGTTCTATACGGTTTAAAATGCCTTCTTCCTTATAGCAAAAATTGAATATGATTCATCATCTAGTAATAAACAAAATATTTAAATTCTATTTTTTACATAGGTGAGATACAGCGAATGTATTATTTCACTATATGTTAATTTTGTTTTTTGCCTAATCCTCCCGATAGATTTCTATGAAAAACAATGATATTATAAAATGAAACTTGATAAAAATGTGTATACAAATTCAAAGCGATTCATCGTTTCGTTTTTTTATTATAAGTTTTTGAAGTATAGTATCTCCGACAATTTCGTATTAAATATACACTTATGATTTTGGTGATATTTGGCAACAGCGCGAATCTTGACTAGATAGTAATACAAGGTGAATATGAACAGGAAAAAATAACAATTTGATTCAAGTAATTAATCATTAGTAGCACAAACTTTATTCACATTTATTGTACATCTACGAAGGTTTGAAAATAAAAAAGTCTTATATACCTACATAATAACAGAATAAAATTGTAAAACTAAATATTGCGAATGTTTACGATTTTCCTGAAATATATTATTCAATGAAACGCTGAACATTACTTATACATCTTCCGTTCTTCGTCACTTTAGTATTGTTAGAAGACGTTTACACCCCGATAATAATTTGCCAAGAATATCATTTTTATAAGCTTCTATAACAGTGTGGTATATCTAATACCTTCTTGAGCAATATTTTTAATGATTCTAACAAACAAACCGTCTTCTAAACCATTAAATCTGCTAATAATATTTTTTCGTCACTTCATTCCTTATATTTTACATCTCACCAAATTCTCTTTCAGAAGAAATTTTGACTATATTTCTTCTAATATTTGCACATCGTATGTTGCGTCATGGAAATTTCCTCTTTTATCTAGTATTCCAGTATATACCTACAGTATTATATATGTTACACTGCAAGAAACTGAATATTATTACCAGAAAAAATCGTTTCTTTTATCATCATCTTCTGTTTGAATTTTCTTTTCTCGCTTTGTATTAAAATTTTGTAGCTTCTCTAGCATTCCCTTTTTAATATATCTACCATTTGACAGCAATTGAATAGACATTATATTATCTTATTTATGTTAGTCTATGGAATTATTCCAAATTAAAATTTAAACGAAATAATAACACCGCAGTAAGTAAACTTCCTTGTGACAAAAACTTGACAATGCTACGTTGCCATATTCCGCCTCTAATGAAAAATATACCAACCTTAGTGTAAAAAATGAACTGTACATAGCCAAAAGTTTTTGACAGATGTTATCCTTGAAAACATAAAAACTAAGTAAGTACAATAAATAAAACTTAGATTGGTGAAATTAATTTTCGAGTATTTATATGTATCATAATGAAAATACTTTGAGCGAATATAAGACGGATATTGATGAACATCATTTTGTGAAAATTCTCCCTCGTCATCCGTACGGAACTCTAAGCATAGATAGTCTGTTTAACTACCGTCAAGATTTGAATTTATATCCACATAGTAAACTAGTACAAATTCTAAGCGTCATTGTTGTCTTTCATATGAGCTGCAAAAATAATGGCGGATGCGCGACTAACAATTATATTATATTATATAGTGTGACTTCAATGCCGGATCTGTACTATTATCGTCGGAGAGGTTTCATTTTCAAACAACCCCTAGTGAATTTGTGTGGTGTATGTGTTCGCTGGTTAATATAATTCATTACTGGCGATGTTACCGCTGGGCATAAGTGGATATGACTTTAACGTTTTGTTAGTTACATTTGTGTGGATGACGTACATTTGTCAGGATATTTACACTTCTCTCAACTCAGCCCAGCTCAGTCGCAAAACCTTGCCCAGCGCCCTACCTCATGAAAATTTAATTCGTCGCAATCAGACTGGACATGGTTTCAATTAGATTCAAGTAATGTACCGGGGTGGAGCAATAAGGTGATCTTCCGGTTGTGTTAGGAAGTATTCATGGTAGAAATAGAATAGGGCCTAAATTCTGAATACATTTTGTTATATAGTTTTTTTTTTCAAGTAAAGGATGGAAGAAATTGTTGAATTGTTGATGAAAAATATTCTACAATTTTGGTTTTTATAATTATTGTACCTAAGAGCAACTCAATTTGGTTCCAGTTGTAGCGAGCACCTTAAGATATAAAATATTAAAACTTGTTTTTCTTCGGAATATTCAGATGAAACACCTGATTATTATTTAACTAGATGAAAACCCGGCTTCGGTCGGGAGAAATGTGACTCATAATACACAATATTTTACAAAATATAGGTAGGTATTTTTGAAGTTATCCTTTTTCAACGAACATTAGGCAAGGCATAGATTCTTATAGCGTTCATAGTGTTTAATAATTATAATACATCAAAACTGCAAGAGTTTTTACATAAATATTTTTTATTTAAAATCAACTTTCACAATAAACTAACATAAATTAACTAAATAAAGAGCTTTCAAGCTTTATTCTTTGCAAACCTCTCTGTTTTAAGCACTCAGTATTGGAGAATAGACAGTACATGTCCTTTTATACAATGAAAGGGCGCTGCACGTATGTCCGAAGGCAACGCAATCTTTATTTCATAGGCGTCACAAAGTCATTGAGACATTTCAGATAATTCAGGTGCATAAATTTATATTTCATAAATCAAGCAATAAATTTGTATTTTGTGTGTCTTCATTATTGTTGATAATAAATCTGTCATATTATGTTTGCTTATTTAATCAATCAATATTTTTTCCTCTAATTATATGAACTTTCTCAAATGCCATATCTTAGCTCGAAATCGTTCCGCCACAAATTTACTTCCGTCAGTTGGATTGATCCATTTTTCGTGTTTTCAAGGCAGACGCCAAAATTCGTGAAACAAACTCTATGTGAGGTACAGTTTGACAAGCCTCTAGAACATTATTATGTGTGTCTAGATAATCATAGAACATTCTCGATGAATGTCATGTCAAGATTCAGATATATAAAGCCGTATCTATCACGGGTCACTGTCAGTATTATTGGTCAGTCTGTGGGATCAGATGTTAATAGTAGTTCAGTCGGTAAAGACAGTGACAGTTTAGATTGTCAAGGTGACAAGTGGTAACAGTTGTACTATAACAGAAGGTCGTGTACAAGGTGTTGAAAATAAACGTTATTGGAAGAAATCTGCGAACTTTTGAGTATTACGCAAGTGAAGTCACCCCACAACCACAACGTTTAGCACAAGGTTAAACGTTACAGTATTTTCTCACCTTGGGATGAAAAGTAGTTTTCGTTTTGCCCTACTAGATGGCGATCTTCAATTAACTTCCAAATTTCCACAAACTATTATTTATTAAAGTGATAGAAATATCCGAAAGTAATATATTTATCATTATTTATATTTATTGAACATATATGTAAATTAGAAAATAAAAAAATAGAAAAACAATATCAATATGCTGAATGCACCATTTTCCATGAAGCTAAATTAATCAAACCAAAGTTGTAGGTATTTCTTCATAATCATTTCCCCACTCTCCCCACCCATTATTTGAACAAATAGAAGTTAATTTTTTGAAAAAGATACGTACTATGTTCAAGATTATTTAGGACATATTCCAATTTGCGTATTGAAGACCCACTATAATTTTCCACATTTTAAAGAAAAAGATTTTTTTATTTTTCTAGCGGTAAAGCTAGAATTTTAAAAAAAAGCTGTGATTTCTTTGGTAATTTTCGCCAAGGATTTTTTTAAAATTTTAAAATTTTCTGTATCTTCAGCATTAGGATAACAATGTTTTCATAAAGTGACTTACATCGTCATTCGACCTTGAATTGATCGCTTTGGTGACCAGTGCATTCTTTGTAATTATTATTCAAGCAAATACAATACAAGCAATCAGTGTGAATAATACTCATAATATATCTCTGTTATGAGTGTATGGATTAAAACATGTATTATCACTAATATAATAAACACTTGATTAAGTCATAAATCCTGGCAAATGTAATTTAAACTTTGCCAGAATGTGAATCCCAAAGGCATAGAACTACATTATTTGTGCAACAAAGTTCTCGTGTGTATAGTGAGTGCTTTGTGTATCATCGAGGTGGGTCTGCTTGTACTTACCTGTTTGAGATACAAGGTGAGATTTCTGTGAAATCGTATTTGAAATTAATTGTCAAATAAAGTCGTCACAGATTTCTTCAAGTATTATTTATTAGTGGACACTTTCAATGTTTCTTCTTTGGATAAAACCCACAGTTACCAATTGGAAATTTGAAAATGGCAGTGCGGATGAGGATATTGAAATTGAAACTTAAAGATTTAAAACAAAACCGATGAAAAAAACTGAAAATAATATTTTTTTTACTTATTTGGTGCACTGAGAAGTACAAAATAATATCAATTTTACTGGTGCTTGTAACTTTTTTTTTTTTACAATTGCTTTTTTAATTATGTAATACAGTTAATGGTAAGCTTTTGGTACCAACTTCTACAGTCGTTAGATTCACCGATTGCAATATGTCTTTAAAATTACCATGCTTGTAACATATTTAAATTTCAAATTCAATTAAATTAGGAAATAATCATGAAACTCTTCGTGTAATCCGTCAATAATCAATCCGCCAACCTGATAGTACTCCTAATATCGTAGGCTAGCACTTAAACTCTATACTTCTGCCAAATTTATTGAAACGACCCTGTTTGAAATTATCGTGGCAAACTCTGAAAATTTACATACAAAGTCAAGTATTTTGGATAACAACCATCCACTGTTCATAAATCTAAAGCAAATGAAGGTTTTGAGATTCTAAGCTAGATACTTAGATTAAATAATCAATATCTGTGTGACCGGGCTTTGCTTGGGTAACACAGGATTTAGGGTGTGTCTGAGTTACTGGGAATGTTTATTCTCAGTTCAAAAATGTTGCATATTTCTAAATGAAATTTATTGCGCTCGGTACATTGGTACCAAAATATTGCTCTTATCGTTTACATAGCTCATGAGTTATAGATATCAGAAATCAGCTTGTATCACCAATTGACTTCTCGACTCCCAAAGCCCATGCTGAAATTTTATCGCAATATGTGAAGTCATTCCGGATATAGCTGGTGTAGACCTCGAGGGTCACACCCATAAAATATGAAAGTATTGTCAATCGATTTCTCGACTCCGAAAAAAAACAATAAAATACTACAACAAAAATAACTCGGAGTGTGTATACCTACACATTGTGGAAGGAGAAGGAAGGGCTTGTTAAAACACCAGCTATCAAGTCGTAGCTGCAGCTTTATTATTCACAGAACGAAAGTCCTGCAGCAGCAGTCCTGCGGCCATCCTCATACCTCCCCATACGTACACCGGCTGATTGCATCCAGCCAGCCGCGTCCGTTCGCAGGATCTTTAGCAGGAACATCTCGAGGCGTTGTTGATGTTGTTGTTGTTGTTGAATACGTTGGTGGACTGACAAGAGCCACACGATCAACACATTATTCAAATTTGAATTAATTCTCTTATACCAAAGTGTAGGTAACGAAGGGCGAAGGTAGTCTCACAAAAACAAAGTTGTTGCTCCATTGAAGGCATTTGGTGTGAAGATGTTTAATTTGATAATAATTTGGGCTATTCAGTGCGCAAATGGTAAATTTTTAAAATCCTTAAAAAAATAACGTATTTTAAATCAAAATATTATTAATATTCTGTAACTGCATCAGATAATTTTAAGGCTCGATTAAAATCCATAACGTTAATATAGTCGCTTTCCAGTTAACGAGGCGATTGATAGTTTCCGAATCAAATCACTAGCATCAGAGGTTCCAAACAATTATGGCGTATTGGGAATATCTGATTTTCTGTAAGGTTTATTAAAATAGGTTAAAGATCCTACTTCAAACTGACAAGCACCTAATGACAGATTGGCAAAAAGTAACCATATTTTAAATGACAGATCTGTGAAAATATGTCTGAAATTATTTAAGATGACAGTGACATATTAGAAAAACTCATTTTTTGGCAACCAGTACATTTTTGTGGCCTCTGGAATTTTTATGTTTGTCTCTCTATTATTTATTCAACAAACACGGATATCCTATCGTTTTTAAAATACGGCTGTCTTTATGACGTTATTTTTTCCAGGATGCTAATACATAGCACCGATTAGTTCGTCGTAGATAAATTCATTTTGCGCCTGGTTAAGTGGAAGGCGACTATAACTGATTTTCTGTAAGCCATTTTGTTCAAATAGGACGGTATAATTTTGATCCTGCCGACGGAAAGATCGCATAATTTTGCTTGGGAATGAATGAACATTTAACTAGGCCTTATGATGATTTTTCAGAAATATTGACGATTTTCTATTTAACAACAAGATATGAGCACAAACTCATTAAGAACAATTTTTGTAATCAAAATTTGTATAGACAGGTATATTTTAACTTTTTGCAACAAGAACTGCCCAATCTTTTAGATAATGTCCCATTGGAGATTTTGAGAAGAATTTGGTACCAACAACATGGTGCTCCAGCGCATAATTCTAGAGTAGTTAGACAATTTTTAGATTTAGAATTCGGTCAGAAGTGGATTGATTTAGGACGACCAGATCGATTTCCTCCTAGATCACCTAATCATGTGATCATGTGATTTTTTGCTAGTGGGTCTATGTCAAAGATATTGTACATCAGCAGCCCCCCACTGAAAGAGGCAATATGGAATGCAATGCATTCAAGTCAATTACACCTGATATGCTGCAAAATACGAAAATATCATTTATTTATTCAACTTATGTATAAATATAAATGGTAACCACATTGAATGGCTAAATTAAGATTTCTAAATTTATTCAATTACTTTCTATTTTTATTTAATTAATTTACCATTGCTTGAGTTCAGTCGTATAATTGAATAAATTATTTTATACATACGAATAATTATTTAATTATCAAAATGACAACCTAATTTTAGTCATGAATCCAAGGCCTACCTGATATATTTATGAAATTCTATTAAATAATCACAAAATCGTAAATATTTCTGATAAATCATTATGAGGCCTTGTGAAATGTTTCGTTATTCCCATATAAAATTATCCCATCTTTCCATCGGCAGCGTCAAAATTATACCGTCCTCTTTTAACATAAAATGAGTTATAACTGATATTATCCAAACTTTATACAAATATGTTTTGAACACACCCTGTCATCAAGGTCATCTAAATTAACCGTAATGTATTATTCGATAGTTAGTAGTGTCCATAAGAATTTCAACTTTTAATCTTAATGAGTCTCAGAGATATGAATTTTTAAATTATGTTATTAATCTGTCAAAATTTTCAGAAAATAATTAATATCTCATAAAATATTAGCTATAAACCTAAAGTCATATGAATAAGCTGACATTATTTGTCCATTTTGAACTGAAAAATAAATCAAAACTATATACATTCCATAAAAAACAAAGTTGAGTACAGTTCCAACTATTTAGAAACACCCGGTATAATTGAAAATATTTTTATATATGTTTAAGATAGGATTAGTAATAAACATTTTCCCTAATCTTTACAATAACCCCGTAATCGTCCTAATTCACACTAATCTCCCACCTTGTATATGAAACATGAAGAATGGTTTAAAATTATCCATTTATCAGAAAGTTTGTTAAAAACTTAATAATCTATTTAACAATGGGGGAGTCTGAACATTGTCAAAAAATTATCAAGTCACTTCAATCATTGCTATTTTTTATCTTCAAAAACTTATTCTTTAAAACTTCAAAATATGTTTGAATGGACATAATATAGAATTTTTCCTTATCTTCATATTCATGAATGTCTTTCAAATTTGCTCAGTAAATTATTTCTGCTAAAAGTGACAAGTACTCTTTCAATAATATGCAATTTGACATGATCAAAGTTCATCAAAGCACAAATTAAAAAAATCTGATACCGCTCGCAGGCAAACTCCAGTGAATGAAAAATTTCTACTCTATTACAATAATTTCCTTACATAGCGACGATAATAGCGGTAGGAAAGTAAAAATCCTCTGGTCAAATCGTGCTACCACTTTCAGCATGTTAAGACAAACAACAATGGTCATGTAAATTTTTTTCGCAAGATGAAACGTTTAGCCAGAATCTGAAGAAACATGTGGAAAATATGGAATTTTATTCAAGTATAACTTTTTTTGTGCTTTTTCTCAGAGATGGCGCTGTGTGTGGCTTGTGAAGGGCTCTCAGAAGAGTACTTTAGGTAAGGTTAATCAAAATCCTTAGAGCCGCTTACGCGCTACAGTCTTGAGCTATAGCTCAACACCCAGTGTATACGGGATTCTCATTCAGTACCACCTGCGAGTGATATTGGTACCAAATAAAATAAAAAAGAAAGCAACAAAATACACCGATCCGTTCCCGAGATAATGTTGTCACAGACAGACAAACAGACAGACGGACGGACGGACAGACAGACCAATGGCTGAAGATATGTTTATTAGACATAGAAAACTCTGAAACGTCAACATTGGTAAAAAGCTCGATACCGAAAATTTCACACGATTACAATACTTTCCTTATACAGCTACTATAGTAGCGTAGGAAAGTAAAAATATTTTCTATAGAGTGCTGTGCTCGATATTATAACAAATGCACGAAACAGATGAAGATCGGGAACTACTGCCATACCACACAGTCGACCAGTGGCAGCGCAGACTGCAAAACAAGCAAAACGCTTTGAAAACTAAAGTCGAGATTAGTTGAGGAAAAACGGAAATAAAACAAGCCAAAGCAGGCTGAAAGTTCCTGAGGAAAGACAGAGAAAGTGAGCAGAATTCCCGGTGTAATAACGTTGCTTTCAGCTTAAACGGTCGGGGCTTTAGGACGTGTCTAGAATCGAGAATAATGCAAATAACAGAAAAAAAAATAAAAGAAGGAAAGAGGCAAGCGAGTTTGGGCACAATTTATATGAAATAACGAAAATAAATGTTTATTTGGATAATGAACTATTTAAAGTCTTTTGAAGTCGTTTAAATTGGGGACCGATGTTCAATTTTGTGTTTTGTGTTGTCTCACCCTCAGGGGAATTGTATAAGGTAGATATAGTCAAATCCAGGGTAGGGTAAGCTTTAGGTGGAGGATTTGTAATTGTAAAATAAAAGGGTGTCGAGAAATTTATGACAATCATTGTACATTGACAGCAGCAATTTAATCACGGAATCTCCTGATAATTGAACTTTTGGTGAAGAGCATTTTCGAAGATAAAATAGTAGATAGGTACTCAAAGATTGCTTGAGAACCAACAAATGGAGTAACCTTTCCCGAGTAGCATATAATTAGATTAATTATTCATTAGTTTTTCTCCATTAAATTCTACAAAATGTTCCAATACTTACCTAAAATATGGTTTGTTTTAAGGAAAAAGAAATTGAAACTAAACTGCGTTTTCTATGCTGAGTTTTTCTGTTATCTCATTGTTTCCGCTGTTAATTGGCGGTTCATAATCAAATGGTAATGGCTGATATTCAACACACATGTACCTATTCATTTTTAAGACTGCGTGATGTCAACATATCCAATACAAGCCAGAAAAGGAGTTATCTGATTAATTTGAAGCAGAAATGGATCGGGATACACCAATTAAAAATTATTTAAGTAATAGTAGGTATAGGGTGTCCCATTTTGGGTAGTTTTGCGGGGTATCTCCGTTAGTTTTATAGATAGAAATTTGCAGTTTTCGCGTTAACCCTTTTAGTTTTCAAGATACATTTTTGAAAAATGTTGCACTCATTCTGTGGAATGCAGTGGTGTAGATAGTTTTTGTTACATATTTACTATTTTTGAGTTATAAATTAAACTTTTTTTTTTAATGGAATACCCTGTATATTTTATGACAATAAAATTAGTTTTTCTTCTTACCTTTTTGAAAATATATAATAGTATGTACTTTTTTTCTGAAACACGCAAATAAATGACAATTTTCTAAAATTAAATGCATAATTTAATAGCAGGCCATTAATAACAACAATAAACAAATGAAAGTTATATATTACTAACGATGAATTGAATACCTTTTATATATGTATCTTTTTATAAAAGCATAACATTTTCAAAAATATCTATAGAGTTTTTTTTATTATCGTTATACGGAGTCGGCGCAGTAGCGACCTGTCACGCCGTTGTGTTTATTAATCATAACGGACGTGGTTAATTACGGAGAATTAACGGTATCTTTTTATAGAGTGCTTATCGTTATTTGACAATTTTGACATTGATATTTCTGTTTTTCTTTTGTGATCAATTTTGTAATTTTTCGGTAAGTTTAAAGTGATATTCTTACAAGTTAGTGGAGTATTTCCAGTATACACTTAGGTACGTATTTTATGGATTACTTGAAGCTTCTTAAGATCATATAAGAAAACTCCTTTACAATTGTGACAGTTACATAAACTTGTGCGAGCAAAATCTCTGTGATTTACGAAGAAAGTTATGGTTATTAACTACAAAGTTAAACCACAACTATAACGAAATTGGCATTTAAAGTGACTGACCAAAAACACTCTATTAATGCTGTTTACCTACAGCAAGATGGTGCTCCAAGTCATAAATCTAGGCTGTTCAGGGCATTTCTTGATAATAACTTTCCTCACAGATGGATAGGTACCAACGGACCTATTAGATTGCCTCCACGATCTCCAGATAACTCAATTTTAGATATTTTTGTTTGGAGCTATTTACAAAATGAAGTATATAAGACACGATATGACCGCATAGAAGAACTTGGAGAAACAATTAATTTAGCCTTTTGAAATCTAAAAATGAGACCAATGGTTCTTTTTTAAAGCTATATAAAGAATTACAAAGATGTGCCAATTTTGCATTAGAGGAATTGGTCGTCCCTCTGAACATCATATCATATCATAATATATGGGCAACACTTCCTGAAAAAAATAATTTAAACACTGCTGACAACAATCTTTTCTCTAATACTGATGGATAAAATATTATTTTCAATGAAAACAATTACCTTCACTCCTTCCAGGAATTTTTTTTTTGATTAATTAGATTTTGCAGATGAATTAAAAATCATTTAAAGAGGTGTGCGAAAATAGTTAAAACATACAAATAATAACCAGACCGCTTTTTGAGAATATTCTTAAATGCAGTCTACAGTACCAAGTCCATTTGTTAGGACTACAATAATAAAAATAAGAAGAGATTCTAGTCCCTCTCTCCTGCAACAAATTCAAATTGCTCTATCCACAAAGGTATGTAAATTTTTCAAAATCAACCTGGATCCTTTTATATACCTATACAAAAGATATTGGTATAATATTACGAGACATCTCCCTCACCTGTCCAAGTGTCTGTCTCTCTTCTTCATATAATAATTAACTCGGTGAGTTTTCTCGAGGACAGAGCTTTCAAACTCAAATAGAAAATGAAAAAAACTGTGCGTACATTAGCATTTTTATTGTATAGAAATTTTCCGCACACTGGTCCAAAGACGACATGATAATCCAACGAGGAGAAGAGTGATAAAGGATGTACAATTATTCAAAATCACTTTCTTTCTGTGAGCGGATATCACTGTCTCGGATCTTCTCGCTGATTTATACTGCCAATCTTGCTTGGCACAAGCCACATGGGGCTCGAAGTATTAGAAAAATATATTCTTGAAGACGTGTTGTGGAGTTGATGGAGAAGCAATTACTTTTGTATATTCAGTAATTATTATATTTGACAGTATGCGCCCACTTTTTATTATCTTGTCGTTTTTAAATAGTTTTTATTACTTTCGGTTCTTGTATCAATGGACTCCGCAGCGATTTCTCAGGCCCCATACGGTCTAGAGACTTGAAATTTCGAATTCGTACTTAGATCGCAGACATCTCGCCGCCTGTTAAGCTCCAAGTGTGATCCAATATTGGTAATTATAATTATCTCATTCAATCTCATTCAACCAAGATCATTATTTTGTCGACATGGAACGATAATGGGATCCGTCACTGGAATTACGCACGAGCATGGAGCGTATACATACGTCTCGTTCTCTGGTATATAGGTACTTTCTGGAAGATCTTCTATGGTTATGTTGCAATTGTCAGACGTTATTGTTACTTTAAAGTTTAATTTTGTGTTGTGGTAGACAAACAGTAATTTGTTATGGAATTGCTGTTGCTGGCAAACACATATACATAAACATAGTTAAAATCGAGAAAAGGATAACAATAGTAGGTACTCATCGGTACGGTTTAAATCTTAAATGCCCAATAAAAACTATTTTTATTTTTTTTTTCAAAAATTTCACTTGTTTTAAACTAAAGTTAGCAGTTGAATCAATGGGTATCTGCAGTGAAAATATATTTTCCATTTGTACTTGTTGGTGCATTTTAGTCTAATGGCGTCGACACTATTTTTATTTTCTCTCATTTATCGCGGGTCATATAGAAAATAGAATTTTGTGCGATAAAGCGGTATGCGATGAAGATTACCATGCCTTGTTTTATAGTTATGATTGTCAGCACATTTTATGTAGTCGTTTAGATTATTTTTGATGAATAGAATAATTTTATTGATATTGATGCAGGGGAGAGTTGAGATTTTGTTTGTTTTTAAGGTGGCCTCTACGGGAAGTTCGCTTATGAATCTCAAAGCTAAGACGTATATTTTTTTTAATAAACAATTTCATTATAATATTAATGAGAGTATGTCATTGCATAGTAGGTATTTAATAGTTGTTGTTGGTAGAATATATTATTAAGATGTAAGATTGCATAGAAGGTGCGTATATGTATGGCGAGACGCGCCTGAGTCGAGCCCGAAGCAGAGCGCGAGGCGCGCCAAAGTCGAGCTTTTTGACCAATGAGCCTGTCGCGAGCCTCCTGCGAATTTGTCTGATTCGCATAGCATGTTGAGCCTGCGACGAGTGTACCTCGAACTTATGAAGAATATACATGGTTAGTGAAGAAGACCTGACGACGACGACGAAGAACAAACGACATCTTTATTAGTTTTGTGCAGTGGTGCATTATCACTGTCAACAAAATTATTAATTAATAAACGAAAGCCCCGGCGATCGTGCCGCACTGCTTTATATAAAAAAAGGTTAGGATCGGAACTTCTAGCAGATTTAAAGTTCCATGTTAGTGGCCAATAAAAAAAATTCACCAGCATGTCCCCTACCGATTTTGAGTGTTTGTTAAACAAAACCACTCTGTATTTACGTTGTTCCCGACAATAACTGTCGCGTCTTCTCGCTGCAAAGTAAATTTTGAAAGAGCCTGCCACACATCCGTCCCACTTGACGCGCAAATTCCTTTGATGGCTCGTCAAAAAACCGACAGAAAACGGATCGCCGCAAGCCTCCAACGCGACGCCTGCGATAGACACGCGAGCCCCGTATAAATATTGCAAATTTAGGCTCGTTGTTAGCGCGGCTCAGGCGGGTCTCGCCATACATATACGCACTTTGCTGTTAAATATCTTCTTAAAATATGAACAATACTTGCCTGAAAAGAAAGTGATGAGTCAAGAAAGTTCCATGGAATTTTCTTGTCTCAGTTGACGGTATTAATGTTTTCGGTACGTCTTTCCAAAGACGTGTTGGAATCATTTGTTATGTTAAATTTCGTTAGAGTCGTTTTCCTGTGATATATAATTAAATGATTGTTCAAACACCACTCGGTAAATTTATTATAAAGTAAACTTAAAGTATCTGTTAGCTCTTCAGGTGGATTGCCATAAGTTGCAAAGGAAACATCGTCCACATATATAAGCTTATTTCCATAAATTCTGGTAGTTCAATTATAAACATTATAAATATAAGTGTACCCAGTACAGAACCCTGAGGAACACCCGGACTATCAATTACCACGTTTGACTGAGTTTGATTTATTTTGACTGCTATTTTCCTATATCATAAGTATGACATCAACCAATTGAAGACGTTTCCACGAAATCCTAAGGCACGTAGTTTTCTGGGACGAAATCTAAATTTAAGCTATCAAAATCCTTAGCGAGATCAAAGAATAGTACAGTTTTCTTGATATCAAATTGTTTGTATATAAAATCGACAAATTCATAGACAGATCTTTCTGTTGATCTGCCAGGGCAGAAACCATTTTGACATTTTATTATAATATTGTGTTTGTCTAGAGAATCTATCATTTTATTATGAGTAAATTATTCAAAAACATTGCAAAACACATTTGGAACAGTTAGCTATCTGTAGTTGTGCATGCATAGAGGATCAACTTTTTTACTTTCCTACGCAAGTATAGTAGCTGTATAAGGAAAGTATTGTAATCGTGTGAAATTTTCGGTATCGAGATTTTTAC
Organism: Crioceris asparagi; assembly: GCA_958507055.1. NCBI lineage: Eukaryota > Metazoa > Arthropoda > Insecta > Coleoptera > Chrysomelidae > Crioceris > Crioceris asparagi. The sequence continues at coordinate 3,308,816 of OY293826.1, forward strand.
AAATGTTGACTTTTCAGAGTTTTCTAAGTCTAATAAACATATTTTCAGCCATTGGTCTGTCTGTCTGTCTGTCCGTCTGTCTGTCTGTGACAGCATTATCTCGGGAACGGATCGGTGTATTTTGTTGCTTTCTTTTTTATTTCGTTTGGTACCAATATCACTCGCCGGTGGCACAGAATGAGAATCGTGAATACACTGGGTGTTGAGCTATAGCCAAAAAACCTGATTTGCTCAAGACTGCAGCGCGAAAACGGCTCTAACGATTTTGATTAAACTTGCCTAAAGTATTCTACTGAGAGCCCTTTACCACCCACCACCATATGCTTGAATGAAATTCCGTATTTTCCACATGTTTCTTCAGATTCTGACTAAAGGTTTCATTTTGGGAAAAAATGTTACATGACCATTGTTGTTTGTCTTGACATGCTGAAAAAAATGAGTGGCAGCACGATTTGACCAGATGATTTTTACTTTACTACCGCTATTATCGTCGCTATGTAAGGAGAGTATTGTAAAAGTGTAAAATTTTTCATTCACTGGAATTTGCCTTCGAGCGGTAGGAAAGTTGGGTGAGAGTACACACGAGATTCTTATAGATATGAGTAATCAGTCCCGTTTTCAATTTTTCTCGAGACTGGCCATCTTCAATTGAGATATTTAATAGTTCAGACAGAGGCAGTGCAATGTGCTAAGCTATATTTTTTCCGAGATAATGCTGTCATAGACAGACAGACAGACAGACGGAGAGACAGACAGACCAATGGCTGAAAATATGTCTCTGAAACGTCAACGATTACAATACTTTTCTTATACAGCTACTAGAGTAGCGTAGGAAAGTAAAAAAATGCCGATGGCCTGTAGTCAGCGGAAAGGTAAATTTTTCAAAATTCATTGAATTGTAATTTTAACAACCTTTTCATTGGTATACTTACATGTTATAAAATAAAATTGTCATAGCCTTGCGGTTAGAGGTTTTTGTTTTGGCTGTTGAATATAAAGCAGACAGGGTTCGAGTCCACTTCAAGGCAGATTTTTTTTTCGTCTATTTCTTTTCAATAAATATACTATATATTTTTTTATTAGGGTCTATAGTAAGATCTCCAGAAAATGTACAATTACATCAAATTTATATTGAGTGTTCATGTTTTATCAATATTTGTTATTTTTCTTTATTAATTTTTATTTTTTTACCTGTGTATTTTATGAAAAATTGCTTTGAACAAAAGTTGTAGGTACTGATTATATCTATAACCTAAAATTATTTTTAATAATATTTACACTACTGCTCTTTTTTGATATTTTTTTAAATGTTTGAATGGTCGCCATTTTGAAACTACTTACCCGATATTGCCCAATAACGAACTCGACCGAGATATTTGAGAGATTGATTTTTGTAGCAAATTTGAACTTGATACCTTCAAAACTGCGACCTCTATCGTGTTAACAAATTTCGTAATATCCCATATATATATATATATACTTATATATAAACTTTTGAACCAAATGTTTTTTTGTACTAACTTATAGACATATAACAACATGCCGTTGAAATTTTTTCGAAATTCGAAAGTGTGAACGATCGCAATAGGTATATTTCTATAAGAAATTTACCTAAAAACTGGGGCTAATGTAAGTAATCTAAGAAGGCGATTGTCCTGTTGAGTTCTGGACCCACTCCTAGTGTTGACAACATTCAAGTACAGTCAGTTCAAGCATAAAATAATTTTAATTGATTGATCATTCATCTTCTAGAAATTGGAACCAATATTTGAAAATAATTTTTTACCTTATAAATATTTTGATTCTCTTCATACAGCTGTTTATTTCTGAATGATTTTTGTCCATATCCATATAAGTATCGAAATTTTAAAATTTGTCAAATCGTTAAAACTGAATTGATTAGATTCAACTGTCATACTTGTTTATTATATCTTATGTCACATTCATCCTATCAAATCAAAAAAAAATCAAATATTTGACGTAATTTTAGACAACAAATTGCGATTGGTTTGATAATGACCAAGCAAAATTCAATAAGCAACATAACCTAACAACAGGACAACAGGTATAGATTTCAATGACAAATTGAAAATAAAAAATTCCTCGATGATATGTTGCTTATATGGATTTTTTTGAACCTCTATTCGAAATTCAGTGATTTATTTATCATTTATTCACAAAGCTATCTATAGGTACCTAGACATATGACACAGTTCCCTCAGCCTTATAGCCCTTAGCCAGACAGAATGGAAAAAATATTTGCGTTTCTCTAGAATTATCTTCTTGAAACTGTTCGGATTAGTTCTGTAAGTAGGATTTAGTGTATGTGTGTGGATCTCCCTTGGAGGGTGCGAGTATATACAAGACCCACCCCACACAAAAATGAACCCCCAGGGAGACCATTTAAATGTATCATTAGAGATCTACTGGTAAATCTGCACCCTCATTATATTATATAACAGCGATGGTATATTATATAAAAATAACCTTGAAACGTCCAGAGTATTACTCATACATATTATAGTGAACAAAAAAAGTGTGAGAGTGATTTTTTTTTGTTCGAGGGTGCACCAATTGCACAGCATGTGTCTAGGGTTAGTGTCGTGTTATGTATTTTGTCATTGTTCGTTTTTTTTTTTCTTCTAGGTTTGACACTTTCTTATGTGCTGGTGATATTTTGATATTTTTTTTAATTTTTTGGAAGGGTAGATAGTTTTTGTCTTTTAAAACAATTGGAAAAACGTAATCTTACAAAATTTTAAATTTGAAATGTCCAAATAAAAATATAATATTTCTGGAAAATTGTAAAACGGTTTCAGAGAGAAGTGTTTTAAAAAAATTGTCCATTTATGATATATATTTAATTTTTATTCTGTTGACATTAAAAATGTCATGCACTGAAAAATACGAAATTATTTTAATTCTGTTGATGCTAGAATTTATGAAGTTGGTAAATTATTATTATTATTATTATTAATAGACTTCCTTCTATCTACCAAAAATTAGACTCATTTTTCTTATTCGTGCAATAAGATTTAACTTGGATTCCAATGGTGGATATTTCTGAGAAAAAATGGATGAAATCTTCACCTACATTATTCAAAATAAATAACAGAGGGTTATTATTTCAAGATGACTCAAAACTCATTTCAAGGACATTCTCGATTATTTTAAATGAAACACTTTGTATTTCACTTCAGGCTCAAAAAATTCTTACAAAATACAATCTCTTTCGTTTGCAAGTTAGCCATATTTGACTGCTCTGTTTCTGTTTACAGCTCAAAGACGCAATTATAAGAGAATTTTTAAATAAAGCAAAATGAGAACAAAGTAGATGGGCAAATAATTTTGTGGAAGTATTAATGACCAAGGATTAACAATACAGAAAGTAGAACAAATAATTCAAGATCACATGAAATTGAATAATGGAGCAATACAAGAGTTACGGAAAGAAGAGTTTATTGAAATATTTAGTATGACTTTTGTTCGTATGACCTTCTGGCTAAGGTCTGTTTTGTCAGAGTTTTTAGATCGCACAAGTGCCTCTGACGGTTTAACATACTTTCCGAAGCACGGAGCAGTCTGAGTATGGAAGAAATCCTATCGGTGTTGCAACCACAACCGCGACTGCCGAGAATATTTGTGCAATCGTTGCTTTCAGACTTCAATTTTGGTATCACGTAAGTGTGACTAAATTGCAACAGAAATTGCAGATGCAATGAATTCGGCATACTATCATCAACCAGCGACTATTTAGCAAGAAACCGCTTTATGTAACCGGATTTTGCGGTTAGCAACCAGTTTACAACCGCAATGCGACCACAATGCGATAGCAATCGGCGGAGTTATCATGTAACTAGCAATTGCATCGTCGCTGTCAAAACGTCGATTTTGTACAGTGTTGCCGCTCATTCAATCTGGAGCCTAAATTGATGCTCGAATAAAAGTATCAAAGCTAAGTTGATTTCATGAATTTCATGAATAATTAATGATCTTTTACCATGTTCTTTATAACATTGCTGTTTTCACAATGAGACAACAACGGGATTGCAAATGGTTGAAAATTTTACATGAAACGGTGGCGGGTCGCTTAATTTTCTTTAGTAAGCATGCGGGTCTTTTGGGTGACTGACAATCAGCACACTCAGCCAGGACTGCTCGCGTAAAGTACTTGCTCATCTAGAGTCTACTTAAAGTTGCAATGAATGCAAATTTCCTAAAAACAGGCTCCATGTAGCTATGATATCAAAAACATGAATGTCAAAAGTTGTCAGAGGAAAATGTTGGGAATTATTTTCAGATTTATAAGATGACTACTAGAGGGCACTAATAACTATTTTGAATTTTATAGTTATGTCAGTTATGAATTAAAGTTGATATATATTGGTGTCTTTTATGTAATACATTTTTTTCCTTATCTTTTAAAATAATGTTCGGTGGAGTTCAAATGTTTTTTTAAATAAACATCTGTAACTTCAAAGCTGCTGGACGGCTTTTATCAAACTTGATGTCCTTAAAAAGAGCTTTTCTTAGACAAACAAATCGACCTCAATCTTTTTGATTATAATTCAGTATTTTGCCACTAGAGGGCATTATTTGATATTAGGTCAGCAATAGCGAGATTTCTCAAAAAATTAAAATCATTTATATCAGTTTTTTTCCATCATTAAATTGATGTCCAAACAATCTAGTGAAAATCACGCCTCGATATTTTGCACCTATCCTAAAATATATGATGATGTTATTTTTTTTTGGTTTCTAGTTTTGAAACAGAAATTTGAGTAACGCAAAAAACAATCATTGCTAATTTTCATGTTTTTACTTCATAAATATTATTTTTCTCAAAAATTGGAACGACTTTATTAGTTGATGCACTGAAAAATATAAAATAATATTAATTCTATTGGTGCTGCTACTTTTGAAGATGTGCAGTTAGTTAGATAGAAGACTTTTGGCACCAAACTCAAAAGTACCAGCACCAATAGAATTAATATTATTTTGTTTTTTGATTGCGCCAACCAATAAAGTGGGTCCAGTTTGTGTTACAAAAATATTTATTTCACACTTTTGATTTTAGCATTACTCTTGAAAATCGTTGGTTCACTAATACCAAAGAAGATAGAACATATTCTATTACCCAGTTAACCCAACAAACTATTATATTCTATGCTTGTACATGTACTTATTACTCAGAGATCTCAAAACATCTCGGCGGAAATATAAATATTTCCAACATTACCAGTGCTGTAACTCGAAAACCATAACTTTCTTTGAAAAACTGTCAAATTTAAATGTTGCTACTTATAATCTTCTCTTCAATGTGGCCGTCTCATATTTTCAATTTTCAACTCCTCCTCCACATAGCGGAAATAAAAATATTTCAGATTTTAACATGTAACTCGAAAACCGTAGTTCTTTTGAAAAAATGTTCAATTTAAATATTTTCGGATAAGGTATTATCTGTTATTCTTTCGTCTCAGATTTTCGAGAAAAATTGCCCCCGCCACCCACATCTGGGGGGGTTTTTAGAGGAAAGGAGATTTTGGATTTGAGTTTTTCTAAATTTCTCTACTCTTCTCTTTCAAATGAATCAAAAATTATAAAAATCGGGAAATGTTCATGATGCAAAACATGTCATACATGAAAAAAATAATAACATAAAAGAAACATACTAGCGATATGTATAACTCCTCCTTTTTCGGTCAAAAATAGATCAACTTGTAAAAAATTAATAATCTTATTAAAAACTACTCAGTTTTCTCAATAAATATTCGTTCTGCAATATGTTAGGTTAGATGCAAAATATCAAGAGGCGGTTTTCACTAGCTAGTTTGAGCATTCTTTTTAAATAGTTTTTATTACTTTCGGTTCTTGTATCAATGGACTCCGCATCGATTTCTCAGGCCCCATACGGTCTAGAGACTTGAAATGTTGAATTCGAACTTAGATCGCAGACATCTCGCCGCCTGTTAAGCTCCAAGTGTGATCCAATATTGGTAATTATAATTATCTCATTCAATCTCATTCAATCAAGATCATTATTTTGTCGACATGGAACGACAATGGGGTCCGTCACTGGAATTACACACGAGCATGGAGCGTATATATACGTCTCGTTCTCTGGTATATAGGTACTTTCTGGAAGATCGTCTATGGTTATGTCGCAATTGTCAGACGTTATTGTTAATTTAAAGTTTAATTTTGTGTTGTGGTAGACAAACAGTAATTTGTTATGGAATTGCTGTTGCTGGCAAACACATATACATAAGTATAGTTAAAATCGAGAAAAGGATAGCAATAGTAGGTACTCATCGGTACGGTTTAAATCTTAAATGCCCAATAAAAACAATTTTTAATTTTTTTTCAAAAATTTCACTTGTTTCTTTTCTACTGCGGCAAAAAAATTATCCAAAGATTTTTTTCAGTAATCCTTCTCCTCTAGGATCGCTATAGTCTCAGCATTTCAAAGCTTTCAAGTGTCTCGCTTTGAAAATTCAAGCTCATAATCGGACCTCTATATCTTTATGTATATTCTATAGAGGTTTACTAACAATATCCCAAAGTTCTACCGATACGGTAGAGTTACCTCGACATATCTCAATAAACACACCATCAACTGACAAAAGTTACTTGTCGATAAATCACTGAGACAATAACTCAACACAATGACATTGACACGTGCAAACAAACGTTGTGTCGCTCAATGCGCAATCAAGTACGTGCTGGCGGCAACAACGGAACCGGAATCAATTTAAACATTATATCTTGCATTTTAATCACACACGAGATGTGATTTTGCATCCTCAAAGCTTCACGACAAACACACTCACACACATCCAGAATTCGTCGTCACCATGTCGATAGCTGCAATTGACATTAGCATATCTGGACCATGATGGAAAGAGAGAGAAAGAGAAGATAGATCAATGCATTTTGGTCCACATAATATTATATTATACCATAGAGCACTCCATCAAATATAATCGCCAAATACAAGAGGGTGAATATTATTTTTCTTCCCAAACTTTCTGTCCCCACGATGGGGTGAGGGAGATAATATAGCTGTCGTGGCCCGATCGTAGAATTGTTTATATCATGAGATTAACAAAGTCTATCATTCAACAATTACATCAACTTGATGAATTGTGATAAACCATAGACATCTGAACACCTAGACCGCGCATAGCCTCTTTCAGAGCGATCCAACATCTCAAGACCATTATTCTTCTGGTCCATAATGGTTCGTGTCCGACTGATACGATTAACAAACTTCTTATGTTTCATGGCAACTTCTGATTTATAGAGTAATAATCAAAGACATTCAGACGTAATTGAAAGGTGGTCGTTGAAATAGTTATTACTGATTCAGATTCAGAAACACCTGCAGATTAAATTATGTACCAAATTTATATTTTACTACATAAAATAAAAATTTTCATTTGTGAAATAAAAGGATCATCAACCGATATAGATCAATTGAGTTAAGTGCGGCAACACAGGAAAATATAATTTAGGCGTCCGTATGAATTTGTCAGCTTTCGTCGCTTGTCGGAATATTGTTGTTTGTTAATCCATTCATAATTTGAGTGCTGCTGCTACGCTTTACGCATTTATATACTTCTACAGAGGTGCACTGTTGCCAAAATTTCCTATAGGAAAATTCTGTCTCTCTCTTACACATGGAAATTACCAAAACAATTCTCTAACAATAACAGATCGCCTTTAGATACATGTTATGAATGAAATGAAATGGTCTAGGTGTTCAGATGTCTATGTGATAAACTGATAGATCCGGCAACAAGGCTAAAGCTTCGACAGACGCAAATAAATATTCGAAACCCTAAAAGTTATTCAAATGTTTCCAAGAAGGGCAGTAGCGTAGTTTGTTGTGTTAACTGATATTCACCTATTTTTATATTGATAGGTAATTTGTCCATAGAAAGATCCTCTTATCTTACCGTCGCTCTAAATTTGATTAAGAATAAGTTTAAGCAACATTATCATCACTAAAATCCATAAATGTATATTCATTATCAATATTTATGTCTATGAATAAAGTTATCATATCCGTACTCCACTGGTCACTGAATATTATATATTATAAGAAAATTTTATTACACCTTTTCCATTTCCATATTCTAGATCGAGGAGAATGAGTAAAGTATGAATTCAAATAAGTTTGAGACATATTTATTGCTCTTGTAAGTACAAAATGAAGCACTATAAGAAATTTGGTGTTTCTTATATTACAACAGGTCTAAAATATTTCAAAGATAAATTGTTAAAATTAGAACAAACTTTTATTTCAAAAATAGCACCTTCTGAAAAGATATACTTACATATAGGCTGTGTTCAGGGAGTCACTATCTGCACTATTTAGCATTCTAGCGCTATCATCATGGAACTCAGTGGTAGTACTACAAACGCTATCGTGACATCATGAATTTTTGTGAGTCACGTCATAACTGATTGCAATCAACACTATTTCCTTCGAGGTAATGTATGGATGGTTTTTGCGTTTGCAAGCTCCATGAACAGGAATACTGTACAACTGACATCAAAGTCTTACTGACTCACATAACAAACCGAAAATAGTTTAAGATTCGGACATAGTTTTGTTAAGCGTAGAAGGATAAGTCTCCACTCTGTGGGATGAGATAAATAAACAATTTGAAAGAAATATTTTTGCGCGACGAGGAAACTCAGATGCAGCGTTCACCTAATTATGCTACCTGCGTTTGATTTCTTCCATTTTTCTCAAAATATCTCAATATTATTGGAAATATTTTCAATCCAGATTTTGAGATACGTACCTAAAAAGTAAAATGTCATAAACTTTACGAGTTCATCAAAAAATAATAAAATTTTGGACAAATTTGATTTATTTAAATAAAAATTTTATTATTAAATTCTGAGTGGTAATTTTTATTTATAACAATGAAATTAGATAGTACATTCTGTGTAAAAACTAACAAGATGCTCACCACATATTGAGGTATTGATGGTTTTACTCAGACAATTATAGGGATAAACCAGATATTATTACATTAGGTAATCAAGGACAACTAAACTCCAGATAATTGAAAATCAGATCTTCATGAACGCACTTGCGGTGATTGCTCGAAAGTTTGCGTAAGTCAAATAGACAGAAATTCTAAGGGCGTTCATTCATATAAGATAAAATTAATTCAAACTATGCACTACATATCAATGATAATAATCACACGTTTAATGATAATTTCAAAATCATACATACCGAAAAAAATAATCAAAATTAAATTTACTCGAGTCATAAGAAATTAGTAAATATAAACATTTGGATAGTTGCCTCAATGACCAGATCGATGGTATAGGTACTAGATGTATATATAATTTTTACCTAGTTACTTTATAATATCAATCATTAAGATTTATGTTAACCATCCTTATTATTTGGATAGGCACTTATTATCTTAGAATTTAGTACTCCCATTTGACAGGGGCATATAGTGCTGAAAAAATATCAATATACTATGGATATTCATCAAGTAACAGCCAATACAGGTAGTTATTACTATCAGATGAAATTTGGAGTTGGAGAAATTGGATAACGTTCTACGATTGGGCCACGACATAGCTATAGCCGTAGCTCTTCTCCTCTCTCTTTCCCCCGTCGAGTCCCTTCTGTTCCAGTCAGTGGGCCAGTATGCCACGCGGACTGTGTGATAATGAGCCATTGATCTGCATTGATTTATGGCACTTTTGAGAGAATCACGAGCGTGCTTTGTTCTCTAAAGCCGAAGAGCAGCATTTCCACACAATGATGCTTCTTCTCACTCCATTGATGTTTGTTCATTGGCGGACGTCACGACATGGTCCCATTGGGAATTCTGATATTATTTAAAAAAAAAGACTACGACTTTAATGATGAAGGTCACCCGCCGATCTGTGGTGTTGATATTGACTCAGGCTGAGTTTGTAGAAGAAAAAAAAGTTTGTTTCATTTGTGTTTCTCACAGTAAAAAAGCAAACAGGAACTGGAAGTGACAGTGTAATCTTGCGTGTAGAAGAAAGGGGTTTGATGCTGTATTCGATATTCTCATGAATATGAATGTATTTTTCAAATGATAAATTGTCCATATTATTTCAATTGCATGATAATCTATTGTAACTACCTATTTCTGTGGGCAGAAGATTTGTAAGAAAATGTAATTTTTTTCTAATTTTTTTCTATTATCGTTATTATCGTTATTAGAAATTTCCAGAAGATCATAATTTTAACAAACTACTAAGGGACAGTGGTAGGACAGTAAAAAAGAGAGACTTTTGTGCATTCTTAATTGATCATTCACACTTTTGATTTTCGAAAAAAAATCTAAAATTACCAAATTTGGAAACACGATAGAGGTAGCAGTTTTGGAAGTATCAAGCTCGAATTTGCTACAAAAATAAATCTCTTGAATATCTTGGTCGTGTTCGTTATTGGGCATTATTGGGTAAGTAGTTTCAAAATGGCGACTCTTTAAAATATTAAAAAAGCTATTATAAAAGGGCCGTATCGTAAATATCATCAAAAATAATTTTGTTTATAGATATAATCAGTACCTACAACTTTTGTTCGAAGCATTTTTTTAAAAAATGCACAGAAAGAAAATAAAATTAATAAAGAAAAAATAAGAAACATTGGTACAAACATGAAAACATAATATAGATTTGATGTAATTGTACATTTTTTGGAGATCTTAATATAGACCCTGATAAAAAATATATATATTTAAAAAAAGTATATTTATATATTTATTGATAAGAGATAGGAGGAAAAGCAGCCTTCACCGATCATGTACCCTTTCTGCTTTATATTCAACAGCCAAAACAACAACCTCTAACCACAACGTTATGACACATGCGATTAAAAATGAGCAATTGACATGTAATGATATAAAGATATGCCAATGAAAAGGTTGTTAAAAAATTCAATTCAATGAATTTTGAAAAATTTACCTTTCCGCTGGCTACAGGCCGTCGAGACTTTTTTCGTAACCCGATTTTGATAATTTCTGATTTATTTGAAAGACGAGACTTAAGCAATGGTCCCATAATCGTAAAAACTTAAATACGAAATCTTCTTCCCCTCTAGAAACACATCCGAAGGAGTTGAAGGAGGCAATTTTTGTCGAAAATCTGAGGGCGTATACTTAAAGAATGGACAATATCCGGAAACGTTTAATTAAACATTTTTTTAAAAGAGTTACGGTTATCGAGTCACGACGATGTTAATACCTCAAACATGTGTATTTTCGCGATTTGAAGGGGGCAATTTCTTTCGAAAATTGAAAATCTGAGGGCACTACATAAAAGACCAGGTTATTTGTAGCAACATTTATAATGAACATATTTTCCTTAGAGTTACGGTTTTCCAGTTACAGCGGTGGTAAAATGGTTAAATTCAAAATACTTATGCGTATTTCCGCCGCGATGTTCTGAGACCTGTACATAATAACACGTACAAGCAAAACATATACGTGGGTAATAAGATAAGTACTATCTTCTTTGGTATTAGTGAACGTTCAACGATTTTCGTGACTAATGTTCACTCAAAAGTTTGAAGTAAATATTTTTTTACAAAAAAATGGACCGACGTTATTAGTTGGTGCACTGAAAAACTCAAAATAATATTATTTCTATTGGTGATGGTACTTGTGAAGTTGGTGCCAAAAGTTCTCTATCTGTCTACAACTGCACAACTTCAAAAGTAACAACACCAATAGAATTAATAATATTTTGTATTTTTCAAAGCACGAACTAATAACTTCGGTCCATTTTTTTGTAAAATATATTTATATCTATTTATTTTATTACTGTTACAGATTCAATATCTGTTTTGAACTGGTTATAATAATAATAATAATAATCTTTATTCAGGTTAACATACAAATCTTGATTAAAAAATAGTATGCTAATAGATTGTCTGACTTAATAAAGTCCAACAAACCCCTACCGAGATGCAAATAGCATCTGTGTGTAGACCTGAACTCAATAATGTTATAAAATCTACAAGCTTATCATAATCTAAATATACATACTAATATATTATAAATAAACAAATAATAAAACTAAAATGCAACAGAACTATAAAGACAACAACAAATGTAAAGAAAGACACATGATATAAGAAATATTGATATTAAAACAGATATATAACTTCAAATTATTTAAAATCAAACTTTTAATATGAAGTTTAATACGCCCTATAGACAAGTTTATTTTTTAGATTGTTATCTAATCTATTGTAGGCAAGTTTGGATCGATATCAACTAGTTTTTTGGCCAATATTCAATTTAGTTTTACTTACTGTAAGCGATTTATGTCTAGAAAATAAACATGCTTCAGCAATAGTATACTCTTCCCGTAGATTACAATAATTATTTATTAGTGCTTCCAAAATATATTTTTGATTGATGTTTAGCAATCGTGTCTCACTAAAAAGGTTGTGTTGTTTACCAAACGTTAAAATTTTGATAGCACGCTTTTGTATTCTTGCTATCGGCCCTAATGTATTTGAATAAGCTGAACCCCAACAAATAATTCCATAAAATAGGATGCTACAGAACAAAGCATGGTATAATTTTAATAAATCATTTTTTCCAAGAATATATCTCATTTTATAGAAAAAAAAAAGAAGGTATCTTACTTTTTTAACAATATTAAAAATATTTTTCTTCCAATTCCAGTTTTCATCTAATATAACACCAAGGTATTTAACTTCATTTAATCTTTTTATTTTATCACATCAGGGAGCTTACACTTACTTATTATTTTGAAAATTCTGTGATATTCAACAAACAATTAGAAAGTTAGTCGAGAAAAATCGACATCCCCTAAACATGAACTCACTATTTATTGACCATAATGTCCACCCCTATCATTTGATCACACAATATCCCCGAAATCAACCACACGACGAATTTATGCGTTAAAGGTAATTATTAGCCTATTCATGGAAATAGTTTTGTCAATGCCCGCGACAGTTCATATGTGTATCAATAGGAGGAGAACAGAGAAAGGTTGAATTGGTAACGCAGTATGAGTGCGTGGTATTGTTCAAACTTACCGAGAAACATCATGTGGTATACTATACACAATATTATATTATTATCTACACATTTTGATGCCATTTATCACAAGACAATGGCTGAAATAATAGAGATGAATGTTCACTCAACAATCTATCATTTTTTATTGTGGCATTCTGGAGGCGACTGGGTGATGCGTGGTGTTGTTGATTAATGATGTCAACGTTTTGTGTCAGAAAAAAATTAACAACAGTGTGTTGTTGCTATCTAATGAAGGAGATTTGATTTGGAAGAGTTATTGTGAGTGTATTATTTGATTCATTCGCTCAAAGGAAAGTGAGAGTGAGGACATTGTTATTTGAAGTGTTCTATTGTGAAATAGGATAGCTTTAAGTGTTACAGCTTTGACTTGAGAAAAAGGTAGAATTAGAAAAAAAATCTTACAAAAATTATATATCGTCAGCAAAACCGATTATATTTCCATTACACTATATATATCCATTCATAAAAATACTGAATATAGAGTAGGTCCAAAAACGGAGCTCTGTGGGACTCCATATTCAATATCTCGTACATCACCACATACGTTTCCAACCTTTACCACTTAAGTGTCTGCAGAAGAAGATTACTGTCAAATGCCTTGTTCAGATCTATAAATATACAAATGCAGGGCTTCGACTTGTTTAAGGAATTTTAGATTTTTGTGAGAGGGCTAAAATTACATTTTCCGTGGAAGTCTTAAATCCAAACTGATTATCAGATGAAATTTTATATTTTTTTCTTAGAGATATGTGTAACTTATGATATGGATCTGTAGTTTGTAGCTATCTTCCTTTATGTACAAGGAGTGACAATAGGCCACTCGAAGGCTGAGGAATAAACACGTTCATTTCCACATCTGTTAAGCAGGTATTTTAGTTGTTCTAGAATAAAAGGTGCTATCATTTTGATAGTTTCAGTCTTCAAGTTATCCATATATTTTTTTTCAGATTATTAATTACATTTTATGTTTCTTTACAATTAGTTCAAACACGATTAATTGCATTGTTCAACGTATTTCACAAGCTCAGTGAAATATTGTTATTCAAAAAAAGTATCCAGTAGGCCACACATAACCTCAACTCGTCTGCTGTATTTCTTCGCATCATCAAAACATGAAATTGAGCACGTACACTATATACAACAACCACAATTATCAACATTATAGGTATACGCTCCATCGTCCGTTCGGCATTTGCACCCGAACATTGTGAATCTAATAAAATAAATGAACAACAACCAAAAAAAAAAAATAGAGAGATAGAGTTAGAGATAAATTGAATAAAAGCCGGCGCACAATTAGAACAGACTCTCTCGTACCATATAAACCGCTAATTAAATAAGGCTATAATCGAATAATACGGAAACGTCATGGAACCACTACTAATGTGGGGTGAGGTAGGGGCTTCGAGGGGGGAGGTCTGGCTGATGCCGAATGCACACCACACTACCAAACCATCCAGACAGACGAACGACGATCTGCGTTGAATCATTTGTCACGTATTGGAAGATATTAGTGTGTAGTGTAGTAGAGTAGTAGTTGTCGTCTTTATTTTTGATGGGAGAGGTTACTTAGCCTGTTTGCGTTGTTTGTGATCCTGAGATCATTTGTGAGGAGGAGAGATGATCGATCCATCGTGTCCAATGCTGGACGACGAGCTTGGAATGTCCGATTTTAGAGTATGGTTGAAGTTGTGTTATGAATTGCCACGTAGAAGTGAAGGAGATGTCTAAAAATTAGGCATTGCCAAATCGGTGTTCTGACTCTAAAGGAGGCCTTGAGTCTTTGCAGATGGTGAAACGTTTTATTATGTTAAATGTATAATGCCACTCAAACCATGTAACAGTTAGTTTAATATTGAATTACGTAAGCTTGCGCTGATAAAAATCGTTTATTCATGCTAATACCCTAAATAGGTTTACACACGTCAGTCAGAGTAATAAGTTAAAATTTTTTTTCACAAAATACAGTTAAAGAAATGATACATATAATACAGTTAAAATTTATACAAATACACGTTATAGTTAGTTAACTTAGGTATTACAGACCAGGTTTTGCCCGCTACTTCGTGCGCATGGCACACTGCATTCAATTCCATGCGGTAGTTTTTGCGGGTATAAACATAGAGACAGACAGACAGACAGAGGAAAATGGAACCAATAATCTAAGTTAGACCTCTAACAATACATCGGTGAAAATTGCATTCAATTCTATGTAGTACTATTTACGTGATACGTGTACAAACATACAGAAAGACAGACAGACGCGATAAAATGTAGCCTATATTTTAAATTAGGTTAGGTTAGAGTAAAATGGAACGTATAATCTAAGTTAAACCTCTAGCATAGATCGGTGAAAACAGCATTCAATTCCATAAACTGGTTTTTGCGTAGTGCGTACAAACAAACAGACAGATAGAAAAAATTCTAAAAAAATCAGTTTTGGCTTCTGTTGCACCAATAAAGACTCCTTCTGTTAGTTTCTCTTAAATATCTTTAATGTACAGACATCGGCCTGTAACTTATTATCATGGCTATTTAAGGGGCTGTATGTATGTCAGTCAGGTCTGCTTAGGAACTCTTCAAAACAGTAGAATGATCGCTACAGTAACCAATCTTTTATTGTTTTCTCAAATTTATTCAAGCAAGAATCTCTAGTGTTAGAGTTAACGCTATTTAGAAAATTTAAACAGTAATATTTGCAACCAAGTCTGCTCGAAAAATGTATAAAATTTATTTTATTTTGATACGCATATAAAATAAAAATAAATGGCATAATTTCGAAAATCTGTGCTATAACAATATATTATAAATTTAAATAATTTAGAATCCAACACTTAATATGAAATTTAATACGCCCTCTAGTAAAGTTTTTCTATTTATTATATCATCTATTGTTGATAAATTTGGATCGATATAAACTTGTTTTTTTTGGCCAATATTTACTTTTATTCATTTGAATAAGCTGAACCCCAAAAAATAATCTCTTTAAATAATACGCTACTGAACGATATAATTTTAATAAATTATTTTTGTTAAAAATATATCTTATTTTATGGAAAATACAAATTACTTTTCTATAAGTATAACATCAAGGTATTTGACTCTTTTTATTTTATCACATTTACAATTTAAATTAGTATAACAACCATCTATATGTATTGTCAGTCCATCTGTAACAGGAAGCTTATCCGCGTATAGAGACAACTTTAAAAATATATTTTTAAAGAATGTAACTTCATCACCAGTATACAATGTCTGTGTCATCATTAAATAATAGTGGACCTAAAATTGAACCTTGAGGGACTCCACAAGTGACTAAACTGTAAGAACTTTTAACTTACCGAAATCTATTCGAGAGATAACTGCGATTTAAATCGTCGGCCAAGCATATTTAAACCTTTATTTTAGTATTTTTTATTCAAGAACATTCATTTTATAAACAGTATAGTGAAAACTACAGCTGAAAGAAATGCCCTAGAATGATAAATTGCTTATGTCTAAGTCATTATTTTGCAAATAAAGAAAATGTGATTGCAGGTCACTCCTTCTGAACGAATAGTTATTCCGTTTTGCTCTCACAGATGAGATTTTGAAAACAAACATAGATGGGCTTATAATTTTGGGAAGAGCATCATTTCACAATTATATATGACTGAAGGTTTATTGGTAGCTCAAAACAATAGGTACCAGTTGAGAGAATTTACTTGGAAGAATTACGTGTGCGGTAGTTTGTCATTGCTTTCCACGAGGTAGCTTAGAAACTCATGCATAACAGTCTTATACGCTTTATCACTACACCACGATGGTAACTTTCACTATCTGATTAGAAGAACTCTGAAATCAAACAGCTAATATAATACAACACTGAGAATTAGCAAAAGAATGTGAAACACTTTATATGTCTACATTCCACGTATTCCCCTCAAATGTATATACTCCATGTTCACATCATTAATATTTAATTAAATAATTGAACGGTGACAATATATGCGAGATAGGTATTTAATAAATACAATACCTTTGATAACCATGCAACACCTCCTGCTGGGTGTTTTGTGAGCGCTTCATACAACTACAGAACACAGAAAATAATTAGAGTCGTTCATTTTTGTTATTTTCTCTCCCTCTGTTTTGTTAATTATTTCCCAATTATAATGATGACCGGCAATATAGCCTCAAAGTTTGGTATTTTATTTTTAATAAAGGCATTTTTGCGTTTCTCGAAATAATGAATTCATTCGTTTATGATATGTTGTCCACAGTTGAATATTCTTGTTCATCTTGTTAATTACTGGGTATATCGAGATACTCAATCAACTCGAAAATAAATTACCCAATGTATGAGTAGTGGGTATTTTTCAAATTGAGGGCTTAAATTACTCAGGATTGTGCAAAATTTGCTAGAAACTAAAATAAAATGTGATGAAGTTTTAGATTTTAAACAATAGAGAATTTCGTCAGGTATTTGCAACTATTGTTTACAAAATAGGCATGCTTAGAAAATTGAAAACATTTTGTGAATTAAGTAGTTTTTAGTGCATCAAGTCGCGAGGAGAGAATTTATTAGTGAATTAAGTCAGTCCTACATCTTGTGAAAGGTTATATACTGCTTATACAAACTGTACACATCTATGCATAAACAATTTAACATTCTTGATGGCATTCTTTTTGTTCTTTGAACCTGATCAGCACGTCAATTATGTCACACCATCTAGGTGTTGCGTAGAGTGATCCTCCTTAGGGTCCCAGTTTTCTTGTACAAGAACTAGACTAATGATGTACATATATAATACACAGTATATACCTAAATGTATAGTGTCCCAGTGAATTGCGTGTTCTCTGTAAGATCCTGTTCAAGATTTATTATCTGCCACACATTAGCATATGACTCTGCGCTGTTCCGGAATACAATTACATAGTTGAATTGGGGGTGGCGATGGAAATGGTGGATACAGATTAATATATGTGCTTATACAGTTTCCTTATGTCTCGTTCCAACAACTTGAAGATATACAGATGAATTTGGAATAGCTTAGCATAGATTTTGTGGGAGAATGGTGGAGGTTGTTATCCAAAACTAATTAGGTTATTTGGATCTGATTTGTAATTTATTGAGGTTTTTGATACTGTACTTTGTAGACTATAGATTAACTACTGCAGACAGTTCTCGGTATGAGCTAGAATCAATTATGGAGTCCCAGTCCCAGGAGTTCCTGTCTGCGTCAGGAACCAATAGTGCAGAAATGTGTAAAGAAGCAATTGAATTGATAATAACTTTGGATCAGAATGAAACCAGATAAAATAACAAAGAAAGTAATCAAAATAGAATATAACGCAAGAGGATTGGAGGAGATATAACAAATTACAGTCAACTGATGAAAAACAGTTAAAAAGATTAATTATCTTGCCCTAGACCGGATTCGATCTAAAAAGTGGATCCAAGAAAAGCAGGAATCCTAATCGGAAGCCTATATGCTGCTGCTACTTGTCCTCAATGCAATTCTAAACTATTCAATGCATTATTATGAAAATCGGGACAGATACGTTATGTATCCACGAGAATGTTTATAATAATTCCCACTAGCTGGCACTGGGGTACACTAACTTCTACACCGTTCAACTGATCGGCATAAAAATTTGTACATGTATAATATAAAAATGAATCTCGAGAGCAGCTGAACCGATTTCGCTAATTCTTTTTTTATTGTGTTCATAATTATGAGAAGAAGGTTCTTATGAACGAAAAGATTAAGAAAATTGAGCGGAACATCAGAAAATTTAAGAACATTTATCAAAACTTAAAGACAATATTAATTTTACATACAGTTGTTTGACAACTGTCAGTTGTTTGAAATAACTGTCAGCAATTGACAGAACGCGCGCTGCAAATATCGTTTAACATAGATGGATCGATTGATAAATAATAATTTCATTTCAATTTATTATACAGTGAGTTTTTGAGAAGTGTTTATTCATCTCGGTAAATTAAAATCAATCAAACCTAATATTGAAAGTTCAATTTATTATAGACATTTTGATAGGTTTTAATAAACTATTTTTATTGACTTGATTTAGTCAGACATATGTACAAGAGCACGTCAAAGTGACATCGCTGAATGAAGTTGAACGGAATCGATGGAATCGTAATCAACAGCATAGAAGTGTTGCTCTTAACCCTTAACGAGCTGCATTTAATTATAACGTCGAAATCGATTACAGTTCAGAGCAAATCGTTGGTATTGGATCAATGAACGTTGTCTGTCAATATTGTAAAGCATTTAAGTTCAAAAATGAAGCCCCTGGATTGTGTTGAGGGAGCGGTAAAGTCAAATTGACGCCATTGGTACTGCCACCAGAGCCTCTGCTTTCATTGGTTTACGGAAATGGGAGAGATTCTATACATTTTTAACTCATATACAGGAATACAATAATTGTTTTCAAATGAAGTCATTTGGCGCAACAAAAGTTATTCAAGAGAACTTTATGCTAACTTTCAAGGTAACTATATTATAAAACAATAAACTTTTACCACCACGTTCCTGAATACGTTGGTAATTTTCAATTGAAATCATATATCAATTAAAGTAGCGTATAGTAGGTTTGTAGCTAGGTGAATAACCAAAAGCAGCCAGTCAAAAGTTGATGGGGGAATGGCAGTGCTGACAAAGTATCTTGAAAGTCACATGGTGGTACAATTTTTGCAATTGTATTGCATGGGCGATTCAGCAAAACAAGTCGATGCACACAATAAATCGGTGAACAGACCAAGAGTAAAGCAACTTCAAATGTTTTTCCATCAGACAACGAATGGGTTGTATTATTCAAGACTGCATCAAACCACATGCCATCTGATTACCATAAAATTGTCAGCAAAGCCGATAAGACGCCTGCAGGACAACACGCAAGACTCTATAATACGGCAACAATTGATGAAGTTGCTATTGTCATGGGTGAAAATTTAGAAAACCAAGATATCTTTTTTTTGCTTTTGTTAAGACAGGACAACGTCTGTCGGGTCAGCTAATATAATAATAATAATAACGTTCATATTCAGTTGGACGATGGAGGAAAGATTAGATAGAACACCCACTCGTTGTAGCAAGTGGTTAAGGGCTTTAGGCAAAATGTATTAGGCAGGTTTTATCAAAATCGTGAAAACCGTTTTTACGCAATAGTCTTGATCAAAACGTTTTTCGGCTATTGCTCATCTATCTACGAGCAGATTGCAAATCAATAGTCACATTATACCAACAAACTTTTATCAGATTTTCCTTTTCGCTATTATGTGATATTAGGAAGAGAAAAAATAATAAGAATACTTTTAAGGAATGAATCCGTAGAATCAACTAGTAAGACTACTAGAACATTACAAAAACAAGAACATGTTTGTTTTCTAAAGTGATGCTGAACGGTGAAGGTGCTTGAACAATATCTGTGGAGAGATTGCTTCTGTGTCAATTCACCAGCCAGCTGGGAATATGCCAACGCCAATGGCAACAGTGTAGATAAAGCAAAGGAGAAACTTTCAATTGTCGGAAGCAGTCCGTGAAATCAGCATACGCATTGCAACTTTAATGAAGAAGTGCACATCATTTCCTACCGCCTCCTTGAATTACGGGAGCAAAGAATGGGCACCATTGTTCACTTCTGGAATGGCAGAGGAGAGCTAGCTGGTGGGTGCCGTCTCCTCCCTGATGATGGTTTGTAGGCAAAAGAGAGAACAGTATATACAAGACTGAGTCCCTTTTTATATTATTATTGGAGAAAAGCCCTTCCTTCTCTGTCGCGCTCCTTCACAGAGTCATCAAGGGAAACGGGATGCGCTCTTTATATTATATCGGCAAGTTTACCTCTGGGGTGAAATCGCTGGCATCAATAGAAATATTTTTCAATCACTGCCTCACAGTCAAAGCATGTCTGGAGTTTTGATATATATTTGTAAGTGTATAAAAGGCAGCCATCTCTGTCTACAGTAGTTCGAGGAGATTTTCTAGAATTACTTTCCAATGAGTCTCTATTGAACTAAGAAGTAGGAGACTCCAAAGTTAACTGATTATTATTGTTAGATTTTCCACTGTTGTTATGTTGTTATTTGTACATTAAGATTATATTATTTGTAGCTGGAGCTTGATATATCTTTATAGAAATAAGAATGTTGATAAATGTTTGAAATGTTATGGAATCACGAGTACCAGATAACTTTAATAAATTTCGACTTGTTTAATGATGTCAGAATTTTGTAATATCAACGTTTATAAGAATATATATTTGTTAAACCTTATTTATGTGATTTTTATCACCACTCCAATCAAAAGGTGTTGAATATACCCAATATTGTGCCTGAAATTATCTATCGTTTGCAAAAAAAAAATAAAAAAAATCACGTCTTTCCCGTTCGAGATATTCGCAAAAACATGAGTCTGTAGTTAAGCACGATAACTCAAGAACGGAACCGAATTGCTGTTGGTTGGTATCGGCCCAAGGAAAAGCTCAATGGTTTTTGGTAAAGATTAGATACTCTGGTGTCGAGTTCTTAGACCATTTTCTAAAGGAAATCGTCGAAAATCTCAAATTTCTTCACTTTATGGGCTAAAGGTTTATGCTAATCGGTGCGAATACGCCAATGAATGCTTACTGCTTTCGTTACGAGTTCAATCTGTCATTTGTCTCTCTTGTTTTTAGATCATACAGCGGCGCTTTTCCAGTAGACTATCTCCAGACCTGTAGACTATCTTTTTTTCTTCGTTTCTTGTAACTAGCAATTTGAGCAATTATTTAATACCAGTGTTTAAATAGGATATTCCGAATATACTTCCTTTCTCAGCGAAGCACGAGAAGCGTCTTTTATGAGAACCAAACGATGAGCTATTCAGGAAACCATTATATTATGGCACTACCTGTTTTACCCGGCACTTCTCGGGCAAACAATTTAGTAGATTGGGGCACAAAAACATAAAGTCAAGTCTTGAGTATAGAACTCTTCTACCTCGGAGTCCTACTCGCACGTAAAACCAGTCCGTACACCAACCCAGATCCATCCACCAAGACCACCAATGACATACTACACACAAACATAGTGAAAAATCCAAAAAAAATCAGCCATAGAGCTCAGAGATGTTTCCTTGGGTATTACAGGTATAGAACCATCCACCTAGGAGGCCCAGTTACACTCACAGTCACTACCAGATCATTCCAATATATTCTACAAACATACATGATAAAAAGACCATCAAAATCCAGCCATAGGGTTCAGAAATATACAATTTTCAAGTACCTACGGAACCCACCACAGAGAGGCCCATGGGCAAATTTCATCAAAATCAGTTCAGTGGTTTAGGCGTGAAAGCGTAATAAACAAACTTACTTTGTCATTTATAATATTAGTTAGGATTTAAAAGATGCTGTATTCTGTATGAATTTATACAGAAATACTTATCTTTCAAATACCATAACAGATTCGGTCATTTTTTGTTAGAAGAAGTAGAAGTGAATGATAGAAGTAAATTTACGGTATATTTTCCCGCTTAAAAGCTTTACGTTGAATGATTTCTCTCTTTTCAAATACTGTTTTGATGTTTTTTTCTGCCATTGTGATTTCCGATGTGATGAAATGGAATCGTTTTCTTTCTCCGCGCCCATCTGATCTAACTTCTTTCCCTTCGACAATAATAGAGAATGACTTTTTTATGCATCCTGTATAATAGCTTCCGTAAATTTCCGTATCGAGGGTAAATCTAACGTTTAGGGGTGGAATAATGCTTTTGTTTTTTTTTCATCTCTTCTGAAATTCATACTTTCCGTAGTACTACAGTAATCAAGCATAAGTGCATCTCCTGTTGTGGAAATGTACAGAAAATTTCATAGTATTTGAAGTCTTTGAAGCAGAAGCACATTATTATCACGTGACGTGATTTCTAATGATGAAATATGAATTGTATTTCTAATAGAAGACATAATTTTTTGGTGGATTAACTTGAAATCACCCGCTGTTCTGTATTTAGTTTTATAAGAGTAGTACAATGATTTCTATACTTGCAAGCGTGAGCCAACTGTTAAATAATAAATTTTAAATAAAAAAATCATCAACATTTTATAATATACGAACAAGTTTATTTATAAATATGTAGAATGAAAAAATACGACGGTTTATCTTTGCTTGAGTAAACACTTTAAAACAATTTCAGATAAAAATATTTATATTTAGTATTATTAAATTTTGCTTGGCAAGATAACACCTGCTTCTGTTACTGTACCTGAATCAACTCTCAGGTATAATTTTAACCGATGAACCCCGAACGGAAGAGGTATAAAATTCGACTGTCTGCTTTTTTTGGTTCGTTCGCCCGTTTTATGTAGTAGTAAGCTTACTCCGATTTTGATAATCTGATTCATTTGAAAGAGAGAACTTGGAAAATAGTCCCATATTCGGAATAATTGAAATCCAAAATCTCTTTCCCTCTGAAATCTGCCCCCAAAGGAGATGGAGGGAGCAAATTTTCTCGAAAATCGAAAATCTGAGATGCTATAATTAAAGATAGGACAATATCCGGAAATGTTTAAGTTGAACATTTTTTCCTCAGAGTTACGGTTTTCGAGTTACAGCGGTGGTAAAATGGTAACATCTAACATACTAATGGGTATTTCCGCAGCGATGTTTTGAGATCTTCATAATAACAACGATTTTCGTGACTAATGTTATACTCAAAAGTGTGAAATAAATATTTCTTACAAAATAATATTAATTCAATAGAAATTGCCAATAGGTGCTGGTACTTGTGAAGTTGGCGCCAAAAGTTATCAATTTAACTTCAAATGTAACAGCCCCAATAGAATTAATATTCTTTCGTATTTTTCAGTGCAGCAACAAATAAAGTTGGTCCATTTTTTTCTTTCTAATTCTATTTTTTAAAATTATTATTATTTATGACGTTATAGAATGTGATCTCACGATCTGTGATTTTTTTTCTCCTTTTACACATACTAGATGCGAACAAAGAAAAATTAAATAAAACAAATATTCAAATATGATCATAAAATCCACTACTTTCGGAGGAAATCCTAGAATGCTCGGACCATAATTAAAACTTTTAATTAATACAATACAACCTCGACTCTTCTTCATATTATAATGAAACAGAAATAAGATGATATTATTTCTCTTGACGTCTCTTGTTATTTATGAATACTCATTTATGAAATAATAATTGAAATTCCACCAAATATTAAATATAACATAGTATAAACAAATGTGTCGAAAATATTGCCGCAGGATCATCCCACGTCATTAATCATTTTGGTGTGAAATAATCAGCTTTTACACGGTCACAATATATGGATAAATTTCGAAATATTTTGAATTATTGTAATCAATGATTTATTATATCAGATTATTCTCACGGATTATATTTATAATTCTTCGATAATACGTTGGATAATGCCTCATTTGTGGGTTTAGCTGCAAGGCAATGTTGCCTAATTAAGGACAGGATATTTGTTCAGTATATTATTTTTATTTACTATGTGAGAAATTCAGAAGGTAAAACCACACACGTAGAGAAACCTTTCAAGTTATTAAGTAAACCTGATAATAACTCCCTCTAGAGATTACGAGTTATGGAATTAAATTTTTAATTTGAAAGGGATTGTCATTTTTAGGATTCCATACCCAAAGCGGGTTGTATCCCTTGAACCATAATATTATTATCATTGAGGTGTAGCGCATAGTTATGGCTTGTGTTCATTGATTGCTCGAAAATTTTCGTAGGTCAAGCTAGAAGAAATGTTTAACTTAGAACATTAATAATAATTGGTGGATCAGTATTTACCAAGATAACAAAAATCAACCTAAACTCAAGGACAAACTGTATATATTCATCCACATATTAATATCTCATTGCTTCATGGCTCCATTTCTAAATTCATGAGATCATGAGTCTGAACATATACTTTCAAATAGAATCCTCAATCAACAATAATTAAAAAAAAAGGTTATATTTGATTTGGTTGGATCTCTGCATAGAACAACAACAACAATAGCGATACCCCGTATTTGTAACAGGACGAAATCTAATCAGTTTGTTGTCCCAGACTCTATGTGATCTGACTAATGGAATGCTGTTTGATTTGGAAAAATACGATTTAAATAACACATGACATCCTGATATAAAATATAGAAAGTCGATATATTCTCAAAGCAAACTTTTATAATGCTTTCTAGCTTTCAAATATAGCAGGAAAAACTTGAATGTAGATTATATTTTAGAATACAGATAAAAATCGGGAACCTATCGTGCATTTGAAAATAACTCCCCTGAAAAGTAATAATAGGGAATAATCTTTTATTTTTTGCAGTTATAATGATATAAAAATATTTTCATCACATATAACTATCAAGTCAAATTATATCAATAGAGTGTCACGTTTTCAGAGTTGTGTTTTCTTTTAGATGCTCACGCGATCTTACAATCAAGACATCAGAAAATGTTCCCTTTTGATGTTTTTGTTCGCATTGCTGAATATCGATTAAAGTTAGGATTTCTTTCTATTTGGGAAAATCATTTGCATAGTTCTTATAGACTTCAAATCAACTATTAAATATTTCGATCACACTGTAGATATTTTAAATTAAGGTTATTAGGTACTGTATTCCCCATTGATGATAAACGAGAAATTCGACGGTTATTCAATAAATTTTGGTTTAAAGACTCAAAGATTTTCTTTCATAATTTATCGATATAATTTCTTTAAGTTTTGTCTATCAAAATAAATCACACCACTAGACCACTTTGAACAGCCTACCCACAACTGCTGGCAGATGACAGATCTTAAAAGAAAAACTGGACACTTATAAAAAAGCAGCACAACCAAATGTTTTGTTCTGAAAACTATAAGGGATTTCCATTCCAAAACTATACATTTAGAACTACCGAACTGTGAAACAGATATTACAGTTACAGCTAATTCCACTGTATCTATCCACAAAATTTAATTGAGCCTCGCGAGCTTTTTCCATTTAGCAGATTCACCATGGGGTCAACCTCAATCAATTTGTGGTCGTGCACACGCTCACTTGAACTGAATCTATATAAATTAACTAAATCATTATTTTATCACAACGCGAATCTCTATACAGGATGTTTCAAATTATTCTTTACAAAATGCGACTGCAAATAAATGTTGAGATCAAAATCAAGCCGATTTGAGAAAATTGTCCTCAATACAAAGTTGATATATTTCGTTTGTTATGGATTTATTTTAAAAGTTTGTGTTATTTTACTGAAATTTGGAAATTTGTAGAGAAAATCTACATAAAAAGAAATTGATCGTGCCTTCATTGTGCTTGTTATTGAGTCAAAATGAAAAAGAGAACTTCGTTCTTACCGCTTGTCCCATGACACCTCTCGTTTTTTTCGTATATAGTCCTTAATATTTTCCATTTTATAATAATAGTAATAATAATATAATAATAATAATAAACGCGTTTATTGGTAGAAGAATAAAGATACAACATTAACTTAATACTAGTAGAAATAATACAGAAGAAATAATGTAAAGATACTACCAAAAGGCAGAGTTAGCTTTTGTCTGAACCGCAAGGATTAGACAAGTGCTCTCTTCCACTAAACCTTGAAAGAAACAAAAATAGGGGAAAAAAGAAAATAAAAGAAAAGGAATAATGAGGTAACATTTAAAAATCAATAATAAAGAAGGACCGATTTTGGGCATATTAGGATAATGGAAAAAATATAAAATTGAATTACTCATAACGATGCATAACTTTAAATCAGTACAAATTCAACTTTCTCTAAATCAGGAGTTCCACAAGGATCTGAGTTGGGCCCTATCCTTTTCCTACTATATTCAAATAACATAACCAATACTAATATTTCTGGGAAGTTCACCCTCTTTGCAGATGACACCACCATACTCTGGAAGAGTGAAACACTTTGTGACTTGCTTAACATAGTATCAGGCGATTTGAAAAAGTTAAAGATTGGTTTGATGCAAACAGGTTATCTTTTAACTTAACAAAAACAATCTTAATTTTATTTAGATGCCCACTTAATGAACTTTTTTCGAAGATAAATCCTTCGTAGATAAACATCACACTAAATTTTTAGGAGTTTTTATTGACCAAAGTTTCAAATTCCACGACCATGTAAAGCAACTCACTGGTAAAATCTCCTCGAGTTGTTATGCTATTAGAGTCATTTCGAAGGAATTGGGGTTTAGCACAGCGAAAATAGCTTATTATGGATTCGTTGACTCTCAGTTATGTTACGAAATACCGTTTTGAGGAGTATGCAGTCCAACTCTTTTCAAAACATTGCTCATACTGCAAAAACTTTAAGGTATGTATGTAACTTCAAACCAAGAGAATCTTGTAGAACCTCCTTAATAAGTAATAATATTTTAACTGTTTCTATACTATTTATCTGTTTGCCTTGTACATAAGCATATATTAAACTTTGAGGCGTCTTCAAACCAGTACAATACCCGGAACAGCAGCCACACTCTAAAATTCCCAATACCAACCAAAAATATCATCAAAATAAGATAATTTGTATTCATGTTTAAATAAGTTAATTTTTCTATTAAAAATACTGTGAACTATTCAAATCCATTTTTTGACCGACGAACCCCAAACGGAGGAGGTATACAATTCGACTGTGTGCTTTTTTGGTTTGTGAGCGCCTTTCATATAGTAATCGTAGTCCGATTTTGATGATTTTTGATGAGCCTTAAGAAATAGTCCCATAGTCATAAAAACGGGAATCCGACAACTACTTCCCTCCGAAAACCGCCCCCGAAGGGGGTGGAGGGGGAAAATTTTCTCGAAAATTGAAAATCTGAGGTGGCATATTTAAAGATAGGACAATATCCCGAAACGTTTAATTGAACATTTTTTCAAAAGAGTTACGGTTTTCGAAATAGACGCATGTTAAATTCTCAAATTTGCAATGCGGAGAGGGCGATTTCTGTCGAAAATTGAAAATCTTTGGGCAGTACATGAAGGACATAATTATTTATAGCAACATTTGTAAAGAACATTTTTCCCTTAGAGTTACGGTTTTCGAGTAAAATCCATGTTAAAAAGGTAATACTAAAATATTCAAGCGTATTTCCGCAGCGATGTTCTGAGATCTCAATAATAACAACTACAAGCAAGGAATATACGTGGGTAATAGGATAAGTACTATCTTCATTGGTATTAGTAAACGTTCAATGATTTTCGTGACTAATGTTACACTCAAAAGTGTGAAATAAATATTTTTTACAAAAAATTGGACCGACGTTATTAGTTGGGGAACTGAAAAGTATAAAATAATATTAATTCTGTTGGTGCTGGTACTTGTGAAGTTGGTGCCAAAAGTTATCATTCTACCTGCAACTGCACAACTTCAAAAGTAACAGCACCAATAGAATTAATATTATTTTATACTTTTCAGTGCCCCAACTAATTACGTCGGTCCAATTTTTTGTAAAAAATATTTATTTTAAAACCATAAGATCTAGCTTTATCAATAGTAAGAATTTTGTAATAACTTCTTAATAACTTTAGATCTAAATTATAAAAACCCAAATATTAAAATAAAATCAACACCTGTGATGATTCCTTCAATTTATGCCAACATATCAAATTTCGTAGAGGGATGTTCCCAAAGCTCTGGGAATTTAAATATAATTTTTATTTTAATTTTGTTAATTTTTGTCACCCCGTAACATTTTCTTTCAAATCTGGAAACAGATGGTAATCACTGGGTGCAAGATCCGGTGAATAAGATGGGTGCGGAAGCAATTCCCATCGTAAATCTTTGAAAACGTTCTTCGTTTTTCTTGCGGTGTGGGCTCTTGCATTATCCTGTTGCAATAACTGACCTTCATGCAACTTACCAGTGCCTACTGCAGTGATCCAGATAATAAACTGGAATAATATTCAGCGTTAATTGTAATACTTTACGCCAGATAATCCATAAAAATAAACCCTTCGCAATCCCAAAATAGAGTATGCATTACCTTTTCAACAGACGGAACTGCACGTGCCTTAAAAGGAGGCCGTTCTTCAGGATTCTTTGACTTTTGGTTTCTAGATTGTAATCCAGGAATCGACCTTTCGTCAGTAGTTATTATTCGTTGCCAAAATTCATCACCATAATGGGGTAACAGCTCTTGAAGTTTACGACAAGTATCAGACCTACTTAGTTTCTATTCTGGTCCCAACAGCGTTACTGGTGTAAAGTAAAAACCTTCGATCCACCGATAAACTTCTTCCAGACGCTTAATAATTTCTGATGTTCTAACACTTTCTTTTCACAAAAAGAGAATTATTACTCTTTGAAATTTTGCTGCGTCTTCCATGGTTACGAAAACAGTGCTATGAAAACGCGTCTATTTCATTTGAACACCTGAATCAGACAACAACAATGTTGCAATGTTGCATAAACTTATCAATAATAACATTGCCTGTAAATTCTTTATAATTTTATTAGAGCACACTTCCCAAAACTTTGGAAACATCCATCCCTCTATTAAGGTAACTGTACTTTAAAGAGCTTAGAATGATTTCAGAAATATTTGGTAGAATATTGTGAAGACATTTCAGGTACACCCTGTATATAGATTTCAAGTTAAATCTCGTGTGCTCTCAGCTTTAATAACCGCTACCGCTGCCCACCAAATACCCAAAATTCGAATATATTCTCTCTTTCTCTTTGGGTTCAAAATCGTAATTTTGGGCAGCTCGCAACTGTGTGATATTATTATAGTGGGTTCCTGTTCCTGGGTGTGTGCAAGTGAACATTAACAGATTACCGTGGCACAATGCAACAAACACAATGGCATCGAATGGAATTATAATATTGCGCAGACAATGTCGAAGCGCCGCGCCGCCGAGCCTCGTAGCTAATGCCGAATTAATACCCTGGGCCGTATGCCGCTGATAAATTATTATTGAAATTGTCCGATTGTTTGCGTTTTCCAGACCAGAAACCGGCTCTCACTCACTCACTCTCTCTCTGGCTGGCTGGCTTACGCCAAAGCTTGTGGGTGTTTGTGGATTATTTCTGGATGCGCACCGACGACCTCGGCTTTTGATTAAAAAATAAAAAAGGTACCAGTGAACTTTGTTGTGTTACCATTATTATTATCATTATTATGGAATGTGGACGGATAACTTTTTTGAGCTGATAACTTTTTTTTGGATTGAATATGTTGAATTTGTGGCTGGATAAAAGAGGGTGGATCAGATCAGAGAGGGAGGCTCTAAATTTATAATCGCAAATGATTTGTTCATAGAATATACTCAAGCAAAATTACGAATATTCCAATATTAAATTTTGGTAATGCCACCAAAAATTGAGTGATGAATTAACAATTGTTTAAATCAGGCACGTCAATTTTAGTTTCTTAACTTCCCAGAGAAAGATGATGTGATGGGTCCGATTTTGTTAATGCCCAGCTTTTGCATTATCTCCACGTTTCAAAGTCACCAGAAGCCAAATTCAAAGTTTTTATCGAGATGTCTTTAATATGTACGTATGGGCGTATGGACCTACGTTCGGAATATTTCGTTTCCATTATTATGCGAATCAATGACTATATTAGGCAATTGGGGGGTGGGCTCATTTGACGCTTAATTAAGTATTTAAGAACTGAAAAAGTTTCCAGTCGAGTCACGTTAGCTGATTTTTAACATCAAATTTTGGAAATCAAGATCTATAATAATAACTACTGAAAATTTGTATTGAGTTCTTATGTTCGTCGGAATATTTTCAAATCTACTGGGAAGTTTGTCGTGTGGACCTCGAGGGTCACACTCATTCTGCTGGTTTATTTAAGGTAATTATTTCCCAATTTTGAGTGATCATGCTAAATAACTCACACGCCTCCTGGAAAATCAGCTAGAGTTTTACTAGATGTTAATTTTATCACAAAAGAAAACTCAAATGAATACCAAGAAAAAATATGCCGTTTCTGAAATGAGTTAAATACAGTTTTGACATTCTCAGAGCATTAACTACAGAAATGTGAGAAATTTTCAGCTAAAAATATTGTAAGAAATCATATAATCTAAAAGATATAATAAAAAAAGATTAAATTTTTGAACATGATGTCTGTTCTAACATTCGAAGGGGCTTTATGAAACCCTGCAAAAATTAATATGGGAACATGTCTCAATCATACTTTTTCAAGTGAAAAAATAATCATCATGGTTATTATACGAACCGATGGGGCATACATAAAAAAACATGCGGTAGAATCGTATGCCGTCTTCTTTCAGTCAGTCAGAAACTAATTAAAATCAATTCGTATTATATTTTTTTAACCAAACCTAAACTAGAATTTTTGTTATCTAATTCACTTAAGAACAGAAAAAAAGGTCTATAAATGGTCTATAATGGTAAAGAGCGAGTCGTGCTCTCGTGAAAATTACATATCCTATATTTTTCCAGATTTTACTCGCAGTAGTTTTGGAGCTTGTGGGGGAGAACAACTAATTTTCTTATAATCTTCTTCCTTCTAAGCTGGTATTTTTAGGATAGTCATTTTCGGATAAATTTGCCCCTTCCACATAGCTGAAACCCATATTGCAGACAGTAGCGCGGAAACCTATGATTATTTTTGTCCAATTTAAACATTTCCGGATATGGAATTGTCATTAATTTCTGCCGTCTCGGATTTTCAATTTTCGAGAAAAATTGCCCCCTTCACCACTTTGGGGGCGGTTTTTTGAGGGAAGGAGATTTTGGATTGGATTTTTCTCAATATGGGACCATTTCTCAACTCTCCTCTTTCAAATGAAACAAAAAATCGGAGTACAATTACTAGCAAAACGCATGAACAGCCATAAAAACAAAATTAAAAAACAACCATACAACGGAATTGTATACCTTCTCCTTTTTATTCGAAGTCGGTCAAAAATAAAAACCGTCCGGTCCGAGCGTTTTTCCATAAGAACACACCGCTGAATTTTAAATGAACTCAAGACATTAGGTACTTCTGGAACTCACTGTATATTCCTTATTAGTTTATATAAAATGGTATCAGTAATTTATATCTCCCACAACAAAAACTAAAAATAAATTCCCATAAGTATTTTACTGATAAATTAACAACCAACTAAATTCCATACGCCAATGAAATAGGTCATCACGCCCTTTTAGACTTGAATATTAAAGTTTCTAATGAATGAGCACCATGTGCAAAAGTGCTCCTAAACTTAATTTATGCGTCAATTAAAATAGAGACAATTACACACACGCATACACTCACACTACTAGTGTAGTGAAGCAGTCTGTCTGTGTGTCTGTCTGAATGAAATTAATTCCCGCCCCCTTTTTGAATGCGGCAACGACACAATCCTGCTGCCATGTCGTCGTTGCTTTCGAATCCTAAAAGGATATTATTATAATAATTGAAGCTTTTTTTTATAAAGCCTCCAATCGGCTGGAATATGGTTACGCACACACGTGCTTCATAAGTTAATATTAAAAGACCTGCTTGTTATTTTATTAACATAATGCACACATTGCAAACAGATGAGATGATTGACAATTTGCCAAGATGATGACAGATTGATGTTGTGCCCATTGGAATGAACAAAATATGCAAGGAAGGGTGGATGATATTGGTTATATTGTGTGTTATATATAAAGGGTGTTTCAAATTCCTTGGACGCTCTCTTAGTATGGAGACCTATAAGACATACTTGAATTTGGAATTTTGGTTGCAGCCGTAGTCAACTACGACCTATGAAATCGAAAAAGTCAAGTTTACTCGCTTTTGCTATAAAAGCCCTATAAAAATAAAATGTTTTCAAAAATAGTTATATGTTAGCATAACTTTTAATAAAATTGAGGCGGATGACGCTTTTTTAATAATTTGTTAATAAGAAAAGGGAAAAATCCTGTTCTTAGGATTTGCGACTTTTAGCTGGAATTTTTGATTTGGAAGTATCTTTTTAATATCAAAAATCCTTGCATTCTATTAAACAGTAACACCTTTCAAAATTACACAAAAATATGCGTAAACATAACAAATATGAGCTCGCGAAAAAGTAAGGTTAATCGAATCGATGATGGATTTGTGCTGTATATTCAACGTTCAAGTGCTGGTATTATAAATGTTGCCAAAGCTGCCATTATAAATTTCGCAGCATTATATTATTTTATGGATTCCATTTTCAAAAATATTTGCTTTAGAAAAAATTACCACCATCGCAAGCAAAAGTTGACATAATATCGTATTTTTGCTCCAAAGCAAGTATATGTGAAAATAATTTCTTAGCAAATTTTAAACATGAAACTATACTTTTGGACACTCAAATTATGACCTCCTGGTTATGCTTCCGTTATCGAATATTAAAAAAATGTTCCATATCGCAAATGTTATATCGGCAACATTGGAATTGACAGTTCTTAAACGTCAAACACACTGCACGATTCAATCATCAATTCGTTTGACCTTACTTTTTCGCGAATTTGTATTTATTATTTTTACGCATATTTTTGCAAATTTTGTAGAACGTTAGTGTTAGTGCAAGGATGATTATATACTGCAAAATGAACAAAGATTTTATTTTCTAGAGTATTCTGAGAAAATTTTACAAGAATACAATACTCTTCTTGTAAGGCTACGGAAACTAGATAACCAGACAGATACATAGAAAATGAGTGAAATTAAAAAACAGCGCAGTATCGAATTTGCTCTAGTTTATTCTTTCGAGTTGCATTCCAACAAAATCTGTTACCATCTACAAATTATATACATCTCTACCTCATGCTAAACAACATAGAATTGACAATATAAGACAATTAAACTACTAAAGCAACTAGTTGAAGTTGTTGACAACAACTTCTCAGATGAGCACTAACTACCACAATATAACAACTACAAACTACAATGCATAATATAGATATTAATTTAATCACCGCACAAAACAATCTAGATGCTGTCGGAGTGTAAATCTTCCGGTGGCAGTGTGGATGCCATTTTCCTCCTTCCTCCTTCCTCCTTTCTGCTCCTCTACCATATTCTGCAGCAGTCTCTCCAAGAAGTAGTATAGGCTTATGTTTTGGGGTGCGGTGTATAATAAATTCGAAATTCGTGTGGGCATGTAACATTTGTTCCTAGCAGCAGAGGTCCAAGACAATAAATCTACTCTGGTTGAGTTGAAGGTGAACCGGATGTGTGCTCCCATTTTAGGCTACTCCTCCTCCACCTACCTTTTTGGTAGGGCAAGAGTATGTGGTGCCGGAGTATAGTTTTGCACTTACACAAGAAGTTGTGTCCGGCTGCTGGGTGCCTTTTGCGGTCCTGCTGCTGCTGAAGGCTTATTTACTGCTGCCCGGATGTGTTTGTAGGATGTAGGTACGGAAGATGCAGACAAGACTTAACTGGGGTAGAATATCTAGTAGCAGCTTAATTAATTGTCTGTATTCAAACTTGAGCATGTTATATAGAATGTAAGTGGTCCTTGTTAGATTTATTGAGAGGATCCAATCGAATTTAACGTTGATTGCTTAAATTACGCCAATGATTTATATATTGTATGTCCTAACTCGGAAATGTCGAATTTTATGGCTAGAAATTTTATGAATCAATCAAAGTTGTACAAGTGAACAAGTATCGGTTATATGGATCATTTACTATTTGACTAGCTGACCCGACAGAAGTTGTCCTGTCTTAACAAAAGCAAAAACAATATCTTGGTTTTCTAAATTTTCACCCATGACAACAATAGCAACTTCATCAATTGTTGCCGTATTATAGCGTCCTGCGTGTTGTCCTGCAGGCGTCTTATCCGCTTTGTTGACAATTTTGTGGTAATCAGATGGCATGCGATTTAATGCAATCTTGAATAATACAACAAATTCGTTGTCTGATGGAAACACATTTGAAGTTGCTCCAAACTTTTTCTGTTTACCGATTTATTGTGTGCATAACGCTGATCGACTTGTTTTGCTGAATCGTCCATGAAATAAATTTGCGAAAATTGTACCACCATGTAACTTTCAAGATACTTTGTCAGCACTGCCATTCCCCCATCAACTTTTGACTGGCTGCTTTTGGTTATTCACCTAGCTACAAACCTACTGTACGCTACTTAAATTGATATATGATTTCCATTGAAAATTACTAACGTATTCAGGCACGTAGAAAGTTTAATGTTTTACAATATAGTTACCTTGAAAGTAAGCATATTGTCTTTTGTTGCGCCAAATGACTTCATTTAAAAATAATTATTGTATTCCTGTATATGAGGTAAAAATGTAAAGAATCTGTCCCATTTCCGTAAACCAATGAATACAGAGGCTCTGGTGGCAGTACCAATGGCGTCAATTTGACTTTACCGCCCCCGCAACACAATCCAGTGGCTTCTTTCAATATTAGGTGTGATTGATTTTAAGTTACCGATATGAATAAACACTTCTCAAAAACTCACTGTATAATAAATTGAAATGAAACTATTATTTATCAACCGATCCATCTATGTTAAACGATATTTGTAGCGCGCGTTGTGTCAATTGCTGACAGTTATTTCAAATAACTGTATGTACTGTATGCAAAATTAATATTGTCTTTAAGTTTTCATAAATCTTCTTAAATTTTCTAATCTTCCGCTCAACTTTCTTAATTTTTTCGTTCATAAGAACCTTCTTCTAATAATAATGAACACAACAAAACAAGAATTAGCGAAAGCGATTCAGCTACTCTCGAGAATTGCGCTTAGCAACACTTTCAGCGATTCATTTTTATATTTTAGATATTTCTTGGTATAAGATCACTATATGACTCTATAACATCAGCCGTTTTCTGGTAAATATACCTATAGATTATGCTAACGTTGCCGTCAACAACTACTGCGAGAGTAAACAACCCTTCCAACATTGAATTATGTCAACTAGCATAGGGCAGTAGGAATGAGAAAATATCGTGAGAAATACTTCATAATACCCAGGAAAATATCGTGATTTCAAGGTTGTTGCATTTCTTCAGTTTGCCGCAGAGTGACGAGCCGTATCTGATAATCAGTGACTATCAAAGTTGTTTGATTTTTCTGTTTAAATAACAGTTGTATTATGTGACTGATAATCAATCCTTATTTAAACTAATAGCAATTATCAGCGTACCACTGACAGTGGAGACCAATATGAGCGATGAATTGAACACGTACAGTGTTCATTTGCGTTGACGCCATTTTTTCACATTCTTTACTTTGCTATCTTCGGTAATTTTTGGAATAAAAAATATGAAATCGACAGAAAAAGGGTTTCAATTTAAGTTGTTATTAAAATACCCTTTAATGCAATTTTGATAATTCCGCTTTAATTGTTAAGCAAACAATATCCATTCAGAAGGTTCATTCTCAACGTATTCCTAGCGTTGAAATTTTCACTGTAAAAATGTTTATTCAATTCTCTATCAGTCTGGCTGAAACTTTCAGAAACCCAAGCATTTATAACTCATATTAGATATATATACATACATATGAATTAAACATGCTACGGTCATTAACTCGTATACAGACGAATTGTAAATATTATACATTTTAAGGGACCACCATAACCGGAAAAGTCTATCTTATTTCCCGTTGTTGTTGTCGTAATGTAGCTCGGCCATTTAAATATTTAATCGATGGAAATATGCAGAAAGCATTCTCATCGGTACCTACTACACTAAAATGAAAGAGCTCATCAATTATTTAAAGAGCGAGGATAAATATCAATTTATATGAATATTCAATATAATTTATCCTATTTATGATATGGAGAAACTATAATTTCCTTTGTCTCCAGGCTGATAATGTGAAGTTGTTTTCCAAAGTTTTCAATCTAATTGCAACTGCACAACTTCAAAACTACCAGCACCAGCAGAATTAATATTATTTTGTTCTTTTCAGTGAAAAAAACTGATAACGTCGGTCCAATGTTTTGTTAAAAATATTTATTACAGAATGTTTCCGCTACTTTACGAATGCAATGTATTGGATTCAATTAAATACCGAGTGGTGCCACTTTATGTTGGCCTAAAACGATTTTACGCCTAATATCAAAAAATTTTGAAATATTTTTATTAAATTTATAAATAGTAGCCTAACTCTTACATCTCTAGAAAATATTGAAAATTATAAATTATATAGACATAAAAACATATTTTATTATTATATTCCAATGAAATCCTAGCAAAATAATAAATATGTTTGATTACTGTCGAAAAGAATAACTCACATAGACTTGTAACTATGCAACTAACAATCCTCTTATAATTTTACCTCTTCTGGTATCACCCTGTAGCAATCAATATCTCTTGGAATGAAGAAATTCGCATAGATGCGTATTAATCTACAGAGACTGTGAATATTCTGCTTCTGATATAGTTGTTTAGTTGAGAGAGAATAGAATTCAGTTTTTTCCATTAACATTCCATTTGTTCCAATAATACATCGAAAAAAGTGATTATAATAGAGATGAAACTGTATTTATTGTGAAACGGAAGGTATGTATTTCAATATTTGTAATTATTAAATATTTGAATAAATAGAAAATATTCAAAAATACCAAACATTTTGCTGATAGACGCGTTAAATTAATTGTAATTCTTTAAATATTTTCCTTAGTTTAATGCATTCAAACTATTTTAGATTTACAAAATGAGTAAACAAAACAAGAGTAATCCTAAAATAACAATAAATAATATATCAAAACCCATAGCAACATCGACGTTAAATAGAAGCACATCGCGAAATAACTCTAAACAACAGCAACATAGCCTGGAAGATTCCTTGAGCATCCTTTCACTGAAAAGTGTCAATCTATCCAATATAAGCCAAGTGTCATTCCAAGCATCCCGTAAAAGTCCATGTAAGGATGCAACATGCAATAAAGTAGCCGGTCTACCCTCAAAGTATTTGAAATCTGTACCTGGGAAAGCAAACGATGACAGTTCTTATATATTTTCACATGAGAGTACCATCAACGATAGCGATTTGATGGGCATTCCGAGGAATACGTCAACACCTCGCAACTCCAGTCCAACACATCGTTATTCAGATCCAATTCAAAGATCAGCGCAATTCACACCTGGCGAGAAAGCTGGCGTTCTTCTAACTGCCGATGAGATGTCATGGCGCAAGCGCAACCAACTCGACGTTACAAGCCGATCAATTTCCATTCAGAATTTGTCAACAGATGAATCGATGGGTGAGTTTTTTTCCAAAAAATCCGACTCTATATCCGATTTAAGATGCTCATGTAGCCCACAAAATGATAAAAAGGAACCAGTAGCCTTGGTAAGTTTCACCGAGAAGAATGTCAATGAAAGTTTATGTGGTAATAAAAGCTTAAATCACTCAGCTATACGGAATATGTTGGCTGAAAGTAAAACTTCCTCGCAAATTTTAGATATCATATGTAATCAAAGTGTAAAACAAAAATCCAGTATAGAGCCACGTCAAGCACAGAAACAAGGTAGCTGCAAGAGAACATCAAGCACCTCACCTCGGCCTTCTATGCAAAACCAAAACCTCAAGGCACATGAAAGCTCACCAAGATACGCTTCATGCGAATCTCTAACAAACAGATCTAATACATCATCATGTCTAGCAAACAGTAGTAAATATTCTTCATACACCAGTGCACATTCACAAAATGATGCCCTCAAAGTATTTGAAAGAAAGAGCATCAATAGCAGTGGCAGCAACAACCAATCCGTTCCGGTACCAAGACAAATATCCCAAGCATCTTCCACAACATCATCATCGTCATCTTCAAACTGTAGTAATTCATCTGCTAGTGTAAGAGCATCTTCAAGGGCTTCAAGTGCTCTGACAAGCCTGTCAGCTGGGAAGCTGCCCATCGAAACGACAGTATGCGATCTGGTTTGGGGTTGTGTAAGAATTGATAAGTATACGACACGTAATTTTCAACTGAGAAATACATCTTCAAAACGTGTCAAAATTCAAGCAAGCATCAGTGGTAGGGAATTTAAATTGAGAAAAGACGATAGAGCTGGAAGTGATACATACAGCACGCTCAAGATTGCACTGCATCCACATGAGATAAGGAATATGAGCGTATCATTTATGCCATCAAAAATAGGTGAGTTAGTTATATGTTCTTATATTCTTCACTAGCCATGACGTTCTT
The DNA here is from genome assembly GCA_958507055.1 of Crioceris asparagi. Lineage (NCBI taxonomy): Eukaryota > Metazoa > Arthropoda > Insecta > Coleoptera > Chrysomelidae > Crioceris > Crioceris asparagi. The sequence continues at coordinate 3,348,057 of OY293826.1, forward strand.
TCCGTAGTTCTTCCAGCTTTCTCTTCTGGTGCATTTACAATCCATCAACAGTCATTTTAAGGATTGGACTAATATTTTTTTCCTTATTATTCTTTTTCAAGGGTACATAATGAATATTGAATTCTTCCAGGGGCTGCTGTGGACGCCATCTCGTTTACATCACTCGATAGTCACCTGCAACAGACAGTGAAACAGAGCATCAAGCTTTCTGGATATGGAGGTCTGTATAAAATAGAATTTCAAGGTCTTTCTCAAGACACAAGCAACAAATATTGGTTCCTTTTGGGTAAATTAGACAGTGGATACAATATAACAAAGTCTTTTAGCCTCAAAAATACTGGACAACTACCAGCCTTTGCTTGTATTTCTTTTATTTCAAAGGAATACCTCAATGTGGTAGTCAGTCCCAATTTCTTCACTCTACTTCCGCAAGAAAGTAAAGAAGTAACAGTTACATACAAACCCAGCATAGAAGATCTACTTAATTTCCAACAAAATTCGAATGTTTTTGAAATTGGTACACTCTCCTTCATTGGTGGCTCTGAAGCTACCAGATGGCGCTTGAAGCGTATGAGCAGAAGAAGAATGGAACAGAGTGGCACGTTTGATCCATTGGTCGATAAATTGTCCGAGAAAATTGATGGAGAAGTGATGCCTACGGATGTGGAGAAGTTCTGTGAATCTCCCAGCTGCATGATGGAGCTGATGAAGGCATTGTCCCGCCGTGAAATTGTTGTCACTTTGGAGAGGGATCCTGATCAAACTATCGTGCCGCAGTATATGGAGGACAGTGCAATGTTTCAATCTTTATTGCAAGATACAACTGTTGTTTGTAAGTATTTACTTTTGAGTTAGATTCTCTTTTTATTTAGAGATTCCGATTAATTTTATCACTATTTTGATATTAGAAAACCATGAAATATCTACATTTTCCTCCCTTCTTTTATGTCCGCTTCTTAAAAATTTTCTCCACAGCTCAAACTATCTTCCAAATGTCATGCGCTCGAAAATTATTTAAACATTTCTTAGACACTTTTTGAATAGCATCCAGAGGCGTAAGTGAATTTTAAATTTGCTTTTTATATTTTAAGTTAAATCATAAAGTTCTCCAATAAAATCATCGACTTTCGCATACACAGTACGAAATTCTGTTTCAGCCACAAACGTCAATTTGGCATCATCCATCAAATTTGAACCGTCAGTTATACTATTGAAACCTCCAACAAAGAGAACTGATATAATAATGTTGAAGTCTGATTGGGAGGAGGATATCCCTTACAAAATATCAACAATACCATCTGCCGGATTGCTCTTTAATCCTAAACAAGGTACGCTGAGACCTGGTGAAAGAATAATTGTTCAAGTGGAGCTGGTATCTAGAGAATGTAAAGAATTTAAAATGTCTGCATCACTGAAGCAAAATGTGATTGAAGCTTTAGTTAAAATAATTTAAGAATTGTATATATCTAATGTTTATGTTTTTTTTATGAATTGTTTATGTAATTTTTATCATTATACTCAAACGACATAAATTTTATTGTAATATTTCCTATTCATGTTATATTTCTATTTGATTAAAGAACCCAGTTAAATTATATATATAAAGTTTATTCCGGATTCTACGCTCGTAGGTATAACAAATTAAATACAACAAATCGTTTCTGAAATTATTGCAAACAATGAACTAAAAATATAAAAAATATATTTGCCTGACAAAAATGACCCTCTCTGAATAGTCCATTTGAGAACTCTTCAATACGCCTCTAAATTAATATGAACTCTATTTTTGTTGAAACCTCAAACAAGTCTGTATTATGTAGACTCTTTACTACGTGATATTCGGGAGTGATTTGAAATTTATTACTTCTATACGCTTCCCTCTAGAGGCCTTGTATGGAGAGGCTAATACACAGCCCAGTAGCGGCTGAATAGGGCTCTATAAAAAAAATGGCGGGAAACTTACTTAATCCAAATGTATCAAAAAATCACCAACTTTGAATTAGTCGGGTAGGCATTCCACGGGGTGCAAAGCTTGCCACTTGCATAAAAAAAGTAGAATAAATACAAAAAAGTATTATGTTTCTTCCAATATCCAAAATAGCGCAAACACATTGAAGTTGCCTTTGTAAACTTGTGATGTTTCTTTATTCTTTTTAAAACATTTACTTGTTAGATTTGGAAATCATACGGTGCAAAAAAATAATTAATGGCTCAACACTAAGGAGTACAAGCAGCTGGCTCCAGCCAGATAGAGTATTTCCATGTCCCATATATTTATCGTTCAGCTTAGAGCAGGACTACCAGAGACTACAGAAGAAGTTACCAAATAACCCCGAATCTCTGGATCCACCCTCACATCTCCTTCAATAGGGCAACAATACCGGTTGTATACTGACTTTCGCAAATTTTTCCTTTCCAACGCCTATTCAATTTGACATACAAGCCACTGTCCTTTGGCGGCTTTCCTGATCCTCTAGAGCCGTATGGTTTAGAGTTCAGCACATGCTTTGACATGCTGATTTCTTCCGAACGTACAATATACCCTGTCCAACGGCGACCTGTTGCCATAGTTCTGAGTACGTACATACCTCCATGGTTGTATCTCCTCGTCCAAACTGCGTCCTTTTGTACACTTATAAAGGTTAATTAGAGAGATTAGCGTCTAGCTTCGAGATTGTCCATATCTCCGAACCATACGTTAGGATCGGTAGTATAAGCGTTTGATACTTTTGAGCCTTTGGTTTTTTTGGTTACACTGGAGTTCCTTAATTGTTTGTGCAGCTCATAGTTACCGCAGTATTTGTCTCCTGATCTCATCCCTTTTGTTGGTGGTGGAATTGAGTAGCGATTCCAGATAGACTAACTCATAAGTGATATCGAAGTTTTCATCTCCATGTGAAGAATGTTTTCCGATGTTCCTTTGAGTTTGGTGTTATACCCACCTATGGTGGATCTGGGTTAGATTGAGTCGCCCCAGAACTGTCATTGATGGTGCCAAGCCCAGATAAAGAAAGGAGGTAATACCGCCAAAAAGCCATCGTTACGAAGTCGCAGAACTAACCGGACGGACATCACGAGGAAGATATATGCAACGAATAACGGATCCTTCTCACATGTCGATAAAATCCATCATCTCCGACACTGTGTCGCGCACAACATGGGAATAGATAAACAATAGGGCAAGTTTGCATGCACCCAAGAACGAACCCTTTTTGCCATTCACAACATAATAGAGATTCGTTGTTGTCAGACTGACTGTTTTGTGCCGCGGCCAAAATGATTGGGTAATAGAAAATTAATTGCACTGCCAGGGGTGCCCCGTGCAAGAGGTTCCGAATAGTGTTATACGGGCGTGAGGTGGGGAGCTTAAGGGTGGCTTTTTCATTTCACTTTGCGCGCCCGATGAAGCGGCGGCGGCGGCGGCGGCAGTCACACATGTGCACTTTGAGGACTCTTCCTAAGAGGAGAGGGTTTTTAATGAGTTCGCGGTGAGTCACACACTCATTCTCGCGTTGTGAAACTCTTTTTATGTATGTATGAAGTGGAAGTGGAATTGAAATATTATAAGATTGTAATATTAGAGCTGAGATAGGATTTCTATTCGATTTGAACATCGATTATTGCGCTGTTAGAACTTTTAATCTCATAATATTTTAGCGTGGATAGTTTATCATGTACTTATATACTGTTATATTTGTTTTGGTGTCTATTTGTTCTACTACCTTGTTTACTATAGGTAGTTGTTGCTTGTATGTTTCGTTGTTAAATAGTTCTAGAATTAGTCGATTTATTCTCGAACCATCCAGAAACTATAGGTGAGGTACCCTTTGTCACAGTGTTGTCAGTTTGACAAAAGTCTAGAGCATTGTCAAAGACAACCATTGTTACAAGCGTCTAGAATAATCATAGAACAATCTCGAGAAAGAAGTCATGTCAAATGCAGCCTTATAAAAAGTGTGTTCCTAGATACAAAACATCAGCCTGGCCGGGCTTAGATCATGTCATCAGTCAATGCCATATTCCTATATCGAGTGCATATATCTGTCAATTTTCGACGGCCATTTTAACCCTGACCAGGCTAATGTTTTGAATTTTGGAACAGCCAGAAAGTCACGACGATCACAGGACACAGTCAATCCATGAAGTCGGTCTATAAAAGTGAGTCATAAAAGTCAGTATGTCAGAATCAGACGTTGACAGTAGTTCAAGTGATAGTTTAGATTGTCAAAGTGACAATAAGTGGTGACAAAACATCCTACTACGGAAAGTGGCGTACAGGGTTTTAGAAACCATTGGAAGCAAACTCGGAACTTTGGAGTAATGAGTAATTTACGCAAGTGAACCCCCCCCCCTAACTTTAAGTGTACCATAGTATTAAACGTTACAATATTTTACAATTCATTTGTAGAAGATTTATCTAGTATAATCAGAAGATTGACTGAAATACAATCCTAAATTAATTGAGGATAATTAAATATCAGCAAAAAAATTACATGTCAAAGAAAGTCAAACTTGTAATAAAAAGACTTGCAAGTTAAATATTTGTATAACAGCTTCGCTAATAATAGAATTGATATATATATCTGGATAACAAATTGTTTCGAAATTCCTTAAATCATACCTCCTAACATTTCATCAGTTTCTTTAAAACAGAACTTGTCATGTCCTTTGCTTCTTAATTATATCACTTTTTAAACTGATTAATTAAAAGCAGCGCAGGTTTTTTTTGTTTGCGCGAGATGGATGAAATCCTGCTTATGGACATCGAGTGGACCCTACCCAATCGATAGTGTGAGGCTGTCCATTCTATAGTTAACTCACTAAAACCTCCACCCCATCTGACCCGTCTGACCATTACTGGTTTCCTGCGACACTTAGGCCTGTTGGCCCATTGTATCTAACCATCTCCTTCGCAGCGCAGATCCTGACTGAGCCCAGTACCTCAGACTTTAATATTTAAAGTACCCAATCCAGAATAACTACATCTTGTACAAGCCTGTACAATTCCTTTGCTGGGTATGACCTTGGTGATCCTGGGTCACCTTTTGATAACCCGTGTATTTGCTGTCTTTTGCGGTCTAGGGATCTGCAATCGCACAGTATGTAAGTAAATGTTTCCGGTTCGTTACAATGTACAAGGTCATTTCGTTGAGGAGCACCCTGACCCGTTACAATTTTAAGCTGGTTTCTGTTTAACATTTAACAGCACTTCCCTTGCTTTCTTTTGATATGGGCTTTGAATGTATTATTTCCAGTGTGTCTGTTACTTGGTGTGTTGCTCCAGTCTTATTTGTGTGCAGGACAGGTTGTCTTCGTATCCGTATTTTTTTACTGGTGGACCGGTAAAATTGTATTCAAAATCTGTACATATCTAAGGCATAGCCACAATATAAGGAGTTTTATGTCCCTAAGTAAAATTGCACAGCTATTTTTGTCCATATCATCTCCAAGGCCAGAAACAAACACCAGTAATCAACTTAAGTGATATTAGATATCTCCACCCTAAATAAGAAATATTGTTATTATTATACATTGTTATATCAGAAATACATAAATATACTCTTATATATATATAACAGTCACATATATTACAATCGAAATCAATCTATCGCCACGTTATCTTTGAATAATGTATATTTCGGGTATCTATCTATGTATATATAGACGTTGGTTGATGCATGTCAGTTTGCAGATGGACGGATATATGATTGATGATATCAATCAATAATATTCGGAGTCAATTACTGATGAATAAATCAGTAGGTAACAAACAGCCGATTGTCGATTTGTAACGAATTCGAATGGATGCAATAAGTCGGAAATTGCGATGGAAGACGTATCGATGATGAATAAAACAGACAGAAAATGAAAATGATGATACTGGTTAAGAGTAAATTAATGATTTTTAGGCAGGATAACAATTGAAGTCTTCAGTATTTACCAGTGTTAGTTGTCCATAGCCGTCGTTTAATAATAATTGTACACAGATCAGATTTTCTTCATATTTATATTCTTTTCGATATCTTTTCTATCTTGTCATTTGCTACAAAGATTTCTCTTGGATCACCTAGATTATTAGATGAAAATTCAAAACAAACTCCAACTGCTCCATGTACCATCTTCTGAACCCAATCAGATTTTATATATTATTTCCATGAATCAATTTCATGCTTAGTGCTTCCGTTCATAGATTAAATTAACCTATTCAACCTAGTTAGGTTAGACTAGGTTAGGTTAGGTTATGTTAGGTTAGGTAAGGTTAGGTAAGGTTAGGTAAGCTTAGGTAAGGTTAGGTAAGGTTAGGTAAGGTTAGGTAAGGTTAGGTAAGGTTAGGTAAGGTTAGGTAAGGTTAGGTAAGGTTAGGTAAGGTTAGGTAAGGTTAGGTAAGGTTAGGTAAGGTTAGGTAAGGTTAGGTAAGGTTAGGTAAGGTTAGGTAAGGTTAGGTAAGGTTAGGTAAGGTTAGGTAAGGTTAGGTAAGGTTAGGTAAGGTTAGGTAAGGTTAGGTAAGGTTAGGTAAGGTTAGGTAAGGTTAGGTAAGGTTAGGTAAGGTTAGGTAAGGTTAGGTAAGGTTAGGTAAGGTTAGGTAAGGTTAGGTAAGGTTAGGTAAGGTTAGGTAAGGTTAGGTAAGGTAAGGTTAGGTTAGGTAAGGTTAGGTAAGGTTAGGTAAAGTTAGGTAAGGTTAGGTAAGGTTAGGTAAGGTTAGGTAAGGTTAGGTAAGGTTAGGTAAGGTTAGGTAAGGTTAGGTAAAGTTAGGTAAGGTTAGGTAAGGTTAGGTAAGGTTAGGTAAGGTTAGGTAAGGTTAGGTAAGGTTAGGTAAGGTTAGGTAAGGTTAGGTAAGGTTAGGTAAGGTTAGGTAAGGTTAGGTAAGGTTAGGTAAGGTTAGGTAAGGTTAGGTAAGGTTAGGTAATGTTAGGTTAGGTTAGGTAAGGTTAGGTAAGGTTAGGTAAGGTTAGGTAAGGTAAGGTAAGGTTAGGTAAGGTTAGGTAAAGTTAGGTAAGGTTAGGTAAGGTTAGGTAAGGTTAGGTGAGGTTAGGTTAGGTTAGGTAAGGTTAGGTAAGGTTAGGTAAGGTTAGGTAAGGTTAGGTTAGGTTAGGTTAGGTTAGGTAAGGTTAGGTAAGGTTAGGTAAGGTTAGGTAAGGTTAGGTAAGGTTAGGTAAATTATTTCCATGAATCAATTTCATGCTTAGTGCTTCCGTTCATAGATTAAATTAACCTATTCAACCTAGTTAGGTTAGACTAGGTTAGGTTAGGTTATGTTAGGTTAGGTAAGGTTAGGTAAGGTTAGGTAAGGTTAGGTAAGGTAAGGTAAGGTTAGGTAAGGTTAGGTAAGGTTAGGTAAGGTAAGGTAAGGTTAGGTAAGGTTAGGTAAGGTTAGGTAAGGTTAGGTAAGGTTAGGTAAGGTTAGGTTAGGTTAGGTAAGGTTAGGTAAGGTTAGGTAAGTTTAGGTAAGGTTAGGTAAGGATAGGTAAGGATAGGTAAGGTTAGGTAAGGTTAGGTAAATTTAGGTAAGGTTAGGTAAGGTTAGGTAAGGTTAGGTGAGGTTAGGTTAGGTTAGGTTAGGTAAGGTTAGGTAAGGTTAGGTAAGGTTAGGTAAGGTTAGGTAAGGTTAGGTAAGGTTAGGTAAGGTTAGGTAAGGTTAGGTAAGGTTAGGTAAGGTTAGGTAAGGTTAGGTAAGGTTAGGTAAGGTTAGGTAAGGTTAGGTAAGGTTAGGTAAATTATTTCCATGAATCAATTTCATGCTTAGTGCTTCCGTTCATAGATTAAATTAACCTATTCAACCTAGTTAGGTTAGACTAGGTTAGGTTAGGTTATGTTAGGTTAGGTTAGGTAAGGTTAGGTAAGGTTAGGTAAGGTTAGGTAAGGTTAGGTAAGGTTAGGTAAGGTTAGGTAAGGTTAGGTAAGGTTAGGTAAGGTTAGGTAAGGTTAGGTAAGGTTAGGTAAGGTTAGGTAAGGTTAGGTAAGGTTAGGTAAGGTTAGGTAAGTTTAGGTAAGGTTAGGTAAGGTTAGGTAAGGTTAGGTAAGGTTAGGTAAGGTTAGGTAAGGTTAGGTAAGGTTAGGTAAGGTTAGGTAAGGTTAGGTAAGGTTAGGTAAGGTTAGGTAAGGTTAGGTAAGGTTAGGTAAAGTTAGGTAAGGTTAGGTAAGGTTAGGTAACGTTAGGTAAGGTTAGGTAAGGTTAGGTAAGGTTAGGTAAGGTTAGGTAAGGTTAGGTAAGGTTAGGTAAGGTTAGGTAAGGTTAGGTAAGGTTAGGTAAGGTTAGGTAAGGTTAGGTAAGGTTAGGTAAGGTTAGGTAAGGTAATGTAAGGTTAGGTAAGGTTAGGTAAGGTTAGGTAAGGTTAGGTTAGGTAAGGTTAGGTAAGGTTAGGTAAGGTTAGGTAAGGTTAGGTAAGGTTAGGTAAGGTTAGGTAAGGTTAGGTAAGGTTAGGTAAGGTTAGGTAAGGTTAGGTAAAGTTAGGTAAGGTTAGGTAAGGTTAGGTAACGTTAGGTAAGGTTAGGTAAGGTTAGGTAAGGTTAGGTAAGGTTAGGTAAGGTTAGGTAAGGTTAGGTAAGGTTAGGTAAGGTTAGGTAAGGTTAGGTAAGGTAAGGTAAGGTTAGGTAAGGTTAGGTAAGGTTAGGTAAGGTTAGGTAAGGTTAGGTTAGGTAAGGTTAGGTAAGGTTAGGTAAGGTTAGGTAAGGTTAGGTAAGGTTAGGTAAGGTTAGGTAAGGTTAGGTAAAGTTAGGTAAGGTTAGGTAAGGTTAGGTAAGGTTAGGTAAGGTTAGGTGAGGTTAGGTTAGGTTAGGTAAGGTTAGGTAAGGTTAGGTAAGGTTAGGTAAGGTTAGGTAAGTTTAGGTAAGGTTAGGTAAGGTTAGGTAAGGTTAGGTAAGGTTAGGTAAGGTTAGGTAAGGTTAGGTAAAGTTAGGTAAGGTTAGGTAAGGTTAGGTAAGGTTAGGTAAGGTTAGGTAAGGTTAGGTAAGGTTAGGTAAGGTTAGGTAAGGTTAGGTAAGGTTAGGTAAGGTTAGGTAAGGTTAGGTAAGGTTAGGTAAGGTTAGGTAAGGTTAGGTAAGGTTAGGTAAGGTTAGGTAAGGTTAGGTAAGGTTAGGTAAGGTTAGGTAAGGTTAGGTAAGGTTAGGTAAGGTTAGGTAATGTTAGGTTAGGTTAGGTAAGGTTAGGTAAGGTTAGGTAAGGTTAGGTAAGGTTAGGTAAGGTTAGGTAAGGTTAGGTAAGGTTAGGTAAGGTTAGGTAAGGTTAGGTAAGTTTAGGTAAGGTTAGGTAAGGTTAGGTAAGGTTAGGTAAGGTTAGGTAAGGTTAGGTAAGGTTAGGTAAGGTTAGGTAATGTTTGGTAAGGTTAGGTAAGGTTAGGTAAAGTTAGGTAAGGTTAGGTAAGGTTAGGTAAGGTTAGGTAAGGTTAGGTAAGGTTAGGTAAGGTTAGGTAAAGTTAGGTAAGGTTAGGTAAGGTTAGGTAAGGTTAGGTAAGGTTAGGTAAGGTTAGGTTAGGTAAGGTAAGGTTAGGTAAGGTTAGGTAAGGTTAGGTAAGGTTAGGTAAGGTTAGGTAAGGTTAGGTAAGGTTAGGTAAGCTTAGGTAAGGTTAGGTAAGGTTAGGTTAGGTTAGGTAAGGTTAGGTAAGGTTAGGTAAGGTTAGGTAAGGTTAGGTAAGGTTAGGTAAGGTTAGGTAAGGTTAGGTAAGGTTAGGTAAGGTTAGGTAAGGTTAGGTAAGGTTAGGTAAGGTTAGGTAAGGTTAGGTTAGGTTAGGTAAGGTTAGGTAAGGTTAGGTTAGGTTAATTCGTGATTCCAGACAGAGTGACAGTGTTGACAATACATAAATATCGTTTTTGTTGCTATATAACGTATTCAAGATAATAGAATTTCTAAGTTTAAATTCGTTCAATTCCAAATGTATTAAATAGATCATTATATTTTTTCTGCAATTTAGACATCACCCTCGATACCACCTCATTTCTTAGATCTTAAGCTATGTTACCTAAAGTTTCAACGAGACGAGAAATCTTTTCTCGAACGAAATTTCTCGTCTAGTCATCAAGACGAAAAATTAACAAATTCTCGTCTTGATGTTTTTCTTGAAGACAATTTCTCGATCTCGATTTGAGATTCTCGAAATTTCGAGTCTCGAAATCAAAAACTAAATATTATTAAAAAATATCATAGGTACATGTTTATATAACAAAAACCTGGACCAAGAGATAGGATGATTTTTTCTATCAAAAAAAATACGTCAAAATACAAAGATAGGTACATGCTATGAACTAAATGCCATGTACAACAAAAAATACGCCAACCATTGTTCGAAAAAAAAAGTTACAAAACGTAAAAATTACACAATTTTTTTATCTTTTAATTCAATCTTTTATCCATGGAAAAATGGTGTCATAAGAATATTCTTGGAAGTAATATATAAACTTAAACAAACATTTTTGAGGAATACAATCGGAATAAGGTTAAATGTACCTGACCGAACAGTGTTGTGTCAATTAATTTCTAAATTAAGTATTAATAATTATCTTTTAATTATTTGTAATAATGAATCATAAATCAGCATTTTTCAATACATTAAAATATTGTTTAAATCTATTAAAAATATAATTTGTGAACGAGTCAGCACATAAACGAAAACTGAATGTTACTGAAAATAAGGACCACCCCACCGAAAACCACCGAGCCCGGGAGTAGAGGGATGTAAAAGGACAGTTTGTTTATCTTTGAAATTATGTGACGAAAATAATTATTTAAGTTTACTTCGGTGCCAGAAGAAAGACTGTTTTCAATAGCAACACTGACCATTACAAAAGAACGAAACCGATTAACTCGAGAATCGGCTCGATTTTTCCTGTGTTTGAATTCTTCGCTGTATAACAAAGATATATTTACGAGTGTCTGAAAAATATTTTTTTTATCTTTTAAGATACTTTCTTATATTAAAAAATCAAGTTATCTATATTTTTCTTATGTCTATCATTATTTTTCACATGTTATGTTATGTGCTTAAAGTTATTTTTTTGTTTAATTAACGGTGTTTTTTAAGAATATGAAAATATATATTTTTACCATTGATATTTGGTTTTTTATATTAGCTATTTTTTAAAGTTTTGTTAATGTTCTTATGTTTAAAATAAATTAATATTATTTCCTAACATAGTTTTTTTTATTTTCGCTTTTCTGACCTAACAAGAGCTGTGAGCTATTGCAGAACCCGCATTTTTTCGATCTCCAAAAATTTCGAAGTTTAATTCTTGATCTCATCTCAAAAAAAAATCAGTCTCGTCTCGATCTCGTCTTGAAATCGAGACGAGATGAGAAATCTCGAATCTCGAGAGTCTCGTGAAACCCTAATGTTATCTTCGGGGAAGAGAGATCCGACAAAGAAGACTATATCTAAAGGTTCTATTTGACACTTTTGGTACGGACCCTATCTATTACAGTCAATACTGTGTGTGTCATTTTTCCATTTAAAATACATTGCCTATACCCGGCCACACTGCATTCTCAGTGTGGAACGCAGTATAGCTACCCGGTAACTTAAAGATATATAGTACCTACTTGAGCTTAGGTATCGGTAATAACCTAAAATTAAAGACGATACAAGATATGTCCTACAATATCTGATTTTTTGTGAATAATTTGAAGAAAATTAGGTAATATATATATTTAGATATTTATTCAATAATTTAGTTTTTTCTAAATTTTCCTAATGGATGTCTCATAAGATATTCTATTTATGCTTTATAGCGCCCTTAGGGCACAAATCCAGCTTATGCTGGTTATATTCATGTCACATCCCAATGTACATGTTAAATTTTGTCTTTTTAATCCTATGGAGCGTTATATAAATTCATCACCACATACTTTTCACCGGTTCCAACGAAAGCATGCTTTAATGAAAAAAAGCCTTATTAGAAGAAAAAAAATACCCTGCAAGTCAATACATTAATAAATTTGTTCCCCTATTGATTACGTGTCAAAAAAAGAAGATTGATGACATATATAAGGGAGTGAAAAGTGGAAAGTTTCTAAATAACAAATTCCCTTTTTCATTCTCGTTAAATGGTCATGCATATTTTTCTAAGGATGGTATTATATAAATATAAATGGTACGATCATCGATATCATATTAAGTTCTTTGAAGTTTTTGATGATATTAAATCAGGAAAATTGATGATTCTGAAGCAATACAAAATCATCCTGCATTTTACGTAGTAATAGAAAACGAAGCCCTTACTTATCCATCAACCACAAATTTTAGTATAGTTAAACTAATGTCTTTGTTTCTGAAATTATACATATGTATATAATATTAACTAATTAATATATGAATTATCATGTTTCTTATTGCATTTTACTAAATACAAAAATAAATAAATAAAGAAAATATTCAACTTTTACGCTAGATGTATTTACAAGTCAGTCAGATTTGTTTAAAACCATTATGTTCGTTGGATTATAATTACAATAATAATAAGTGATAAAATAGATTTTTGTTGGGGATGCAGTCATTTAATAAATAAAATGCTTTGGATTATGCCAATCTTTCGAGAATTGAGATAAAATTAACTACAAACAGGAAAGATTTCATACCCATCAATCAGAAAGGTTCCTAACCAATGACATTTCTGATTAATGGTTATGAAATGTTTCCTGTTTGTAGTTAATTTTATCTAAATTCACAAAGTTTACCCTGACGAAGAGAATAAACATTCTCGAAAGCTTGGCATAATCCAAAGAATTTTATTTAATAAATAACTGCATCCCCAACAATAAACTATTTTATCAAATATTAAACTAGTCAAGAATTCAAAATCAAATGATAATAAGTATTGATAAATTATGTTCTCATATGTTGAACAGTATTGTTAATATCCTTTGAAATTATACTCTGACCTGCTGTGAAGGTGATTTTAATTCTTTTTTAATAATTTTACGAATATTTAAACAGCAAGCTTTATAAGAGCTCTGCAACAATTGATCCATTATTTTTAACCTTTCAAAACAATAATATCCAAATTATTTGAACGAACTCAAATTTCGAATTTATCGGAAAATTAAAAGTTGTTCACTTCTATCATTACCAAATGTTTTAAGATACCGATTTTTAATTTTATTCAATAGAAGGGACAAGGATGATTGAGTGTTATGCAATATTACACGATTTAAGTAAAGACATAGTCTTCAATTCCATTCCCACTTCGAGGGAGGATTTTTGTTATTATTCGAGACTTCTTCCATTGCGCGAACTGTGAATATTATACATAATTCATTATGATTTGAGAAATTGTCTATATATCTTGAGGCGTTGTGACAATTGGATATGGAAGAAATAAACATGTGGAAATTCAGTAACACAATAATATTTTATTTACCTGGAGTTTTCCTATACATATATGATATAACCGTACAGTATGTATATGTCTCCACAAAATACATTTTAAAATATTAACTCTAGATTTACAACGAGACGTCGTTTTGGTGAACAAATCTAAATTGTCTTCCAAATAACAAGGTTAGCTTTTATTATTATTCTATTCTATTCTGTTCTCTTCTGTTCTGTTGTGTTCTATTCTATTCTATTCTATTCTATTCTATTCTATTCTATTCTATTCTATTCTATTCTATTCTATTCTATTCTATTCTATTCTATTCTATTCTATTCTATTCTATTCTATTCTATTCTATTCTATTCTATTCTATTCTATTCTATTCTATTCTATTCTATTCTATTCTATTCTATTCTATTCTATTCTATTCTATTCTATTCTATTCTATTCTATTCTATTCTATTCTATTCTATTCTATTCTATTCTATTCTATTCTATTCTATTCTATTCTATTCTATTCTATTCTATTCTATTCTATTCTATTCTATTCTATTCTATTCTATTCTATTCTATTCTATTCTATTCTATTCTATTCTATTCTATTCTATTCTATTCTATTCTATTCTATTCTATTCTATTCTATTCTATTCTATTCTATTCTATTCTATTCTATTCTATTCTATTCTATTCTATTCTATTCTATTCTATTCTATTCTATTCTATTCTATTCTATTCTATTCTATTCTATTCTATTCTATTCTATTCTATTCTATTCTATTCTATTCTATTCTATTCTATTCTATTCTATTCTATTCTATTCTATTCTATTCTATTCTATTCTATTCTATTCTATTCTATTCTATTCTATTCTATTCTATTCTATTCTATTCTATTCTATTCTATTCTATTCTATTCTATTCTATTCTATTCTATTCTATTCTATTCTATTCTATTCTATTCTATTCTATTCTATTCTATTCTATTCTATTCTATTCTATTCTATTCTATTCTATTCTATTCTATTCTATTCTATTCTATTCTATTCTATTCTATTCTATTCTATTCTATTCTATTCTATTCTATTCTATTCTATTCTATTCTATTCTATTCTATTCTATTCTATTCTATTCTATTCTATTCTATTCTATTCTATTCTATTCTATTCTATTCTATTCTATTCTATTCTATTCTATTCTATTCTATTCTATTCTATTCTATTCTATTCTATTCTATTCTATTCTATTCTATTCTATTCTATTCTATTCTATTCTATTCTATTCTATTCTATTCTATTCTATTCTATTCTATTCTATTCTATTCTATTCTGTTCTGTTCTATTCTATTCTATTCTATTCTATTCTATTCTATTCTATTCTATTCTATTCTATTCTATTCTATTCTATTCTATTCTATTCTATTCTATTCTATTCTATTCTATTCTATTCTATTCTATTCTATTCTATTCTATTCTATTCTATTCTATTCTATTCTATTCTATTCTATTCTATTCTATTCTATTCTATTCTATTCTATTCTATTCTATTCTATTCTATTCTATTCTATTCTATTCTATTCTATTCTATTCTATTCTATTCTATTCTATTCTATTCTATTCTATTCTATTCTATTCTATTCTATTCTATTCTATTCTATTCTATTCTATTCTATTCTATTCTATTCTATTCTATTCTATTCTATTCTATTCTATTCTATTCTATTCTATTCTATTCTATTCTATTCTATTCTATTCTATTCTATTCTATTCTATTCTATTCTATTCTATTCTATTCTATTCTATTCTATTCTATTCTATTCTATTCTATTCTATTCTATTCTATTCTATTCTATTCTATTCTATTCTATTCTATTCTATTCTATTCTATTCTATTCTATTCTATTCTATTCTATTCTATTCTATTCTATTCTATTCTATTCTATTCTATTCTATTCTATTCTATTCTATTCTATTCTATTCTATTCTATTCTATTCTATTCTATTCTATTCTATTCTATTCTATTCTATTCTATTCTATTCTATTCTATTCTATTCTATTCTATTCTATTCTATTCTATTCTATTCTATTCTATTCTATTCTATTCTATTCTATTCTATTCTATTCTATTCTATTCTATTCTATTCTATTCTATTCTATTCTATTCTATTCTATTCTATTCTATTCTATTCTATTCTATTCTATTCTATTCTATTCTATTCTATTCTATTCTATTCTATTCTATTCTATTCTATTCTATTCTATTCTATTCTATTCTATTCTATTCTATTCTATTCTTTCTATTATTTTCTATCCCCTTCTATTTTCTTCTATTCTCTTCTATTCTCTTTTATTCTCTTATATTCTATTATATTCTATCCATTGATAATAATTGCTATTTTTAAATAGTTTTTATTACTTTCGGTTCTTGTATCGATGGACTTTGCAGCGATTTCTCAGGCTCCATATAATCTAGAGACTTGAAATTCCGAATTCGTAGCTCGCAGACATCTCTCCGCCTGTTAAGCTCCAAATGTGATCCAAATATCCACCAATATTGATTCATTATATTATATAATTCAAGCAAGATTTTTTCTTCGTCATGGAACGACATGGTCGGACATTGGGATCCGTCACTGGAATTACGTATGAGCATGGAGCGTATATTATACGTCTCTGCTCTCTGGTATACAGGTATTCTATGGCAGATTGTCGTATATATAATTTTATGGTTATGTCGCGCTGTTCACTATCAGCTGTCGTGTAATACTAATTTAATTTTGTGTTGTAGTATACAAACAGTAATTTGTTATAGAATTGCTGTTGCTGGCAAACATATATATATGTATAATTCAAATCAAGAAAAGGAGAGATAGCAATAGTAAGGTTCAAACCTTAAGAACCTTGAATGCCTAATAAAAACTATTTTTTTTTTTTTAATTCCACTATCTTGTTAATATCTGCCCAGTCATGATTATTATAGAAATAATTTAAGAGTCAACAACGTAATTCTTATGAAGGGGTCTTCTGTGTTTCGTAAAAACTATTGACATTTTTCTGATAGGACTAAAAATTAACAATTAACTCCAGCATCATTGCATAAATCCAGCATCTCTAAGTCTATAGGAACATATCAATTTACATCAAGTCATGTGGAAGTTGATCGAGAGCCTTTCAACTATAATAAATCAAATCAGACACACAACAAACACATTATGCACAATGTCCTCAACAGGAATATATACATCTATTCTGTAACAAGAATATTTTAAAATCAACCAACTAGAACACATTATAATGTGCTGCAATTGTGTGACGGCGTTAATGTCTGTTAGTTATATCATTAGCAAAGTAGAGCTAGTAAGGGGGCGGCTGGGGGGGAGGCCAACATTACATCGCCAAATATCCCGCACATTTACCCCTTCAACAATGGATATTCTGTCAGTACCATTGACCGATCACTGATCTGTAAATGAATCAGAGATTATACGTACCTATAATTTGCTTAAAAATTCTACCCAGCTGCAGTTGTGATTTATATTCAGTTTTTTTTTTGTATTTGTATCGCGTATTTTTAACGTTGACTGATTGATTTGGATAATAATTTTTCGAGCATGATTTTTCAATTTGTCCAAAGTCACCCGGGATTTGTGAATAATTTTGGAACATGTATTATCCATTTGATAGAAGATAAAATGTGTTTATTTTTTAGCACACATGTGTGTGTTTTGTATCTCTCCAATTCAAATGAAATATTACAAGGTGATCCAGTCAGGCGTAGGTCCTTGCTGATGCTTTTAGATGTCAGAAATATTATTTTAGCAAATAGCCCATCTTGCTGAAACAAAATAGTTCAAAAGAGATGTATGTATAAGATTAAAAGATAAAAATTCTACATAAATTTCTAGTATATAGTTGGGTCTAGTTTGTAAGACTACCGTTAAAAATTATCGGACATCGAATTTTTATGTTTTTAACGTAAACTGCCATTCTGTACTCTTAACATTTAATGCATCCGATAAAACATAATATTTTAAAGCATACGATAAATCGAGGTAACACGAAACATGCTGTTTTGTATGGAAAGTGATCACAGTTTCGAGTCTTGTGTTGATTTTGAGGTTAGGTTAGGTTACTTAGTCGTTTCCTATCACATATTTAATAAATATTGGAAAATATAGAAAAATTAAATTAAAGTCTGAATTGGTTCTAATAAGAATTAATTTGCCAGTTGCTGTTTTATTAAATTAATAATCTAAGGTGATGACAAAAAGTAATAAATATATTTCGGAGATTGATCTGAGATTCGTATTATAACAAAAGACTTGAAAGAAAGAATTTCAGAAACTATATCAGTTTATTTTGAGATTTGGTTGCTGCTAATTAATAAAATAAATAAACAAAAGCCAAGATACTTTTTAGTAGTTCTTAAAAAAAATAAAAAAATGTCACTGTCAACAATTGCATAAATTTTATTCACCGATTTTGTCCCAAATTCTATTTACATTATTAAACATTACAATAGTTTTATTCGCATTAAATTTCATTTAATCGTATCCACAAACGATGTTGATTGTAGTGAAATTACTTTATTAAAAATAGTTATTTATTATACAAGGGAAAATTACTAGATTTGAAAAAATCTAATATTTTTCCCGTGTATTCACTATTTTTTTTTGTGAGGGAATAAACGATGATTTAATATTGGAAAAATATTACAATATATTATCGAAGTGAAACTTTAAGTTTGAAATTGGTAGTCTGTAGCGACAAATAGACCTACATTGCTAAGAAAACCTTTAAAGTAATCAAATATCTGTCAATTTCATTCTGTGTTTCGATTTATATTTATGTGTGTTTATTCAGGGTGTCCCGATAGTGCGATCTAGGTTGATATCTTGATTACGGCTACGGAAAAAAATCAAATATAAAAGTTGTGCAGCATCATTAGCTGCATAAACTAAAATTATTTTCCTTTGAACAGGGTGTCTCAAACATGTTTGAATAGTTATGTTTTTTCTTATGGAACAGCTTGTATATTTTTGCATATTTGGATTCTGCTGGTAATTCTAGACATAATTTATGTACAATGTCCTATATCTAAATCTGATAGTTTTTCTGTTATCCGCCATTTTGAAGAAAATATATGATTTTTTCAAATGTCAGGTCCCATTTGCTTTTTGATACAGGATTATGGTTTTTGGTTTGGCGTCAACAAAAGTTGTCTGTGTTGTACAGGGTGTCCCAGATAAGTGAAAGAAATAAAAAAAAAACATCATATCTTATTCTTTTAAATGGAATGTTCTCTACAGTATTAGGTGGCGTCTGGTAATCTTGCTATACCAATCCATTCATTCTCATAATTAGCGTTTAAAAAATTCCTTACTTACTATTCCTTACTACACCTTACAACACTTTACTACACTTTACAATAATTTACTACCCTTTAATACGCCTTACTAAACCTTACTACACTTTACTTCACTTTACTACACTTGACTTGACTTGACTTGACTTGACTTGACTTGACTTGACTTGACTTGACTTGACTTGACTTGACTTGACTTGACTTGACTTGACTTGACTTGACTTGACTTGACTTGACTTGACTTGACTTGACTTGACTTGACTTGACTTGACTTGACTTGACTTGACTTGACTTGACTTGACTTGACTTGACTTGACTTGACTTGACTTGACTTGACTTGACTTGACTTGACTTGACTTGACTTGACTTGACTTGACTTGACTTGACTTGACTTGACTTGACTTGACTTGACTTGACTTGACTTGACTTGACTTGACTTGACTTGACTTGACTTGACTTGACTTGACTTGACTTGACTTGACTTGACTTGACTTGACTTGACTTGACTTGACTTGACTTGACTTGACTTGACTTGACTTGACTTGACTTGACTTGACTTGACTTGACTTGACTTGACTTGACTTGACTTGACTTGACTTGACTTGACTTGACTTGACTTGACTTGACTTGACTTGACTTGACTTGACTTGACTTGACTTGACTTGACTTGACTTGACTTGACTTGACTTGACTTGACTTGACTTGACTTGACTTGACTTGACTTGACTTGACTTGACTTGACTTGACTTGACTTGACTTGACTTGACTTGACTTGACTTGACTTGACTTGACTTGACTTGACTTGACTTGACTTGACTTGACTTGACTTGACTTGACTTGACTTGACTTGACTTGACTTGACATGACTTGACATGACTTGACATGACTTGACATGACTTGACATGACTTGACATGACTTGACATGACTTGACATGACTTGACATGACTTGACATGACTTGACATGACTTGACATGACTTGACATGACTTGACATGACTTGAGACTTGGGACTTGAGACTTGGGACTTGAGACTTGGGACTTGAGACTTGGGACTTGAGACTTGGGACTTGAGACTTGGGACTTGAGACTTGGGACTTGAGACTTGGGACTTGAGACTTGGGACTTGAGACTTGGGACTTGAGACTTGGGACTTGAGACTTGGGACTTGAGACTTGGGACTTGAGACTTGGGACTTGAGACTTGGGACTTGAGACTTGGGACTTGAGACTTGGGACTTGAGACTTGGGACTTGAGACTTGGGACTTGAGACTTGGGACTTGAGACTTGGGACTTGAGACTTGGGACTTGAGACTTGGGACTTGAGACTTGGGACTTGAGACTTGGGACTTGAGACTTGGGACTTGAGACTTGGGACTTGAGACTTGGGACTTGAGACTTGGGACTTGAGACTTGGGACTTGAGACTTGGGACTTGAGACTTGGGACTTGAGACTTGGGACTTGAGACTTGGGACTTGAGACTTGGGACTTGAGACTTGGGACTTGAGACTTGGGACTTGAGACTTGGGACTTGAGACTTGGGACTTGAGACTTGGGACTTGAGACTTGGGACTTGAGACTTGGGACTTGAGACTTGGGACTTGAGACTTGGGACTTGAGACTTGGGACTTGAGACTTGGGACTTGAGACTTGGGACTTGAGACTTGGGACTTGAGACTTGGGACTTGAGACTTGGGACTTGAGACTTGGGACTTGAGACTTGGGACTTGAGACTTGGGACTTGAGACTTGGGACTTGAGACTTGGGACTTGAGACTTGGGACTTGAGACTTGGGACTTGAGACTTGGGACTTGAGACTTGGGACTTGAGACTTGGGACTTGAGACTTGGGACTTGAGACTTGAGACTTGGGACTTGAGACTTGGGACTTGAGACTTGAGACTTGGGACTTGAGACTTGAGACTTGAGACTTGAGACTTGAGACTTGAGACTTGAGACTTGAGAGTGGAGAGTGGAGAGTTGAGAGTGGAGAGTTGAGAGTGGAGAGTTGAGTTGAGAGTTGAGTTGAGAGTTGAGTTGAGAGTTGAGTTGAGAGTTGAGTTGAGAGTTGAGTTGAGAGATGAGTTGAGAGTTGTGTTGAGAGTTGAGCTGAGAGTTGAGCTGAGAGTTGAGTTGAGAGTTGAGTTGAGAGTTGAGTTGAGAGTTGAGTTGAGTTGAGAGTTGAGTTGAGAGTTGAGACTTGAAAGTGGAGACTGCAGTCGAGACTGGAGAGTTGAGTTGAGAGTTGAGTTGAGAGTTGAGTTGAGAGTTGAGTTGAGAGTTGAGTTGAGAGTTGAGTTGAGAGTTGAGTTGAGAGTTGAGTTGAGAGTTGAGTTGAGAGTTGAGTTGAGAGTTGAGTTGAGAGTGAGTTGAGAGTTGAGTTGAGAGTTGAGTTGAGAGTTGAGTTGAGAGTTGAGTTGAGAGTTGAGTTGAGAGTTGAGTTGAGAGTTGAGTTGAGAGTTGAGTTGAGAGTTGAGTTGAGAGTTGAGTTGAGAGTTGAGTTGAGAGTTGAGTTGAGAGTTGAGTTGAGAGTTGAGTTGAGAGTTGAGTTGAGAGTTGAGTTGAGAGTTGAGTTGAGAGTTGAGTTGAGAGTTGAGTTGAGAGTTGAGTTGAGTTGAGAGTTGAGTTGAGAGTTGAGTTGGGTTAATTTACGTCAAGTTACGCCATGTTAAGTTTAGTTAAGTCAAGTTGAGTTGAGTTAAGTTAGTTTAGGTTAGGACCGACTTCAAAAGAGAGAAAAGAGATAATCTGAGAAGACTATTTGCAAAATTCAAAATTGTTGTGATTCCAACATTATGTTTTGTGATTTTTATATCTAACATTGAATGATAGGTATATATCAATATGAAATTTTACACATTCACCAGTACGATATTATAACAAAGTTTTTGAAATATGGAGACCAATCATACAACTGTGGCCAACTATAAAAATCCACGTTATTTCCCTTTCCACAATCGCCAGGTCGCAGCCTTTCTTCGCTTCTGGCATGCTCAACGATTCACTCCGCTCAGTTTAGCAATATCTGAGTAAGGATAAAAAATGACCGTTTCATTGCGTACGGGAAATTAATTGCTTAATAAACGTTCTAAGAATTTCTTTGATAGAACTAGTTGCTCTTTGTTGAATGAATTGTAAAAATGCAGATTCTGATAAATTTTATGAGGGAGACCAATTACCAAAAAAAACTTCAGACCAATGCAGTATAATGCAATAGCAAAATATCATCCAGATCAAATTTGGTATATAGACAAGTGTTTACTTTTTAACATTATCTATATATTCGGCTTTTCTGACAAAACGCGAGGGTGTCACCTTCGAGGTCCAGAAACTTTTTCTTGGATGGTTCGGCTGATTTGGATAAAAATTTGCAAAAAGGGGTTTTAAGAGCCGAGTAATCAATTGGCGTTACTTGCATTTTTAATGGATGTGACCCTCGAGGTCTACACCAGCTATTTCGGGAATGGCTCCGCAGATTGCTATGAAAATTTCAGTACGGGGTTTGGGGTTCGAGAGGGCGATTGGTGATACAGCTGAGTTCTGGTATGTTTCATTCATTCATATTTATTTTAAAGTCTGTAAATTATGAGCTATGTGAACAATAAAGCAATATTTACCGACCTACCGATCGCAATACATTTGAACTATTTTTAAGAAGAAATATGCACATTTTTGAACCAAGATTAAACATCGTTATAGACCCACTATAAATCCTGTGTTACTCGTGTAAAGCTCGGTCGCTCAGATATTATTAAATTATGTTACGATAGAATTGATTAAAATGAATACCACCTTGCATACTCCCACAATGTAACCATAAAAACCGATGATTCCATTAGGTAGTGCGCAAATGCATTCTACCACTGTTTGCTGTGTGAAAGATTTACAGCGTGCATTCATTGAATGTGTGGCCTACTTCGTTGATTGCTCCATTGTCCGAGGCTAGATTACATTTCAAGTTCATTTATTCTAAAATATTGGTCTGAAAGCTCAATTTTGCGACTGCAGCTCGCATAAAATATGACGTAGTACTAGGATAGATAGACATAGCCATTGCAATACGTACAGACAGACATGCCATGTTAAGGGTTCTTTTTTTTGTTGTAGGTATATTTACGCAGAATATAAAATACACGATACACACGGTATAGTGGCTATTTGTGAAATGGCTTTAGGTTTTTTCCAGGGATTATTTCATGTATAGTATCTATTTGTAGTATAGTATTGGTACATTTTTTCTGTAAAAGCAATCAGCCCTCTATGCTATGTTGCATGAACTACCTGAAATTAGCTGATTCCATCAAAATATACATGTATATCGACATGTAGGTAAATATTGAATTTTAATTCCTGGCAAACAGACACACACTAGTCGTGACTAGTTGACAGGCACATTGGCTGCATGGGTATTAAGTGGATTATGTTTGTTTATTTATGTTTTATGTAGAAATCTTTATTAGTATCGAACCAATCGAATTTCAATCTCTGATAGCTGGGCATTAATAAAAGAGCATTTTTGTGAAAATGCTAGTATTGTTGGAATAGATGCGGCATAGTTTTTCACACAGAGTGAATTTCTTCATGGACATTACTTTTAAAATCTTTTTTCTTATATCTCGAGTTAGAGAAACGATATCGACATGCAATTTTCGCCATTTTGTACACAAATATGCAGTATTCACTATAATTTGGAGTTTTGATCTTTTTTATGTGCAAGTGCTCCCCATCAACAATAATTGCATCTAAATCAAATTGTTCTATATCATAATATGTGATAGGCTGATCTAATGCTCTTCAGCATGAACCTATTTTCGTTGAACTAGGTTTAACCAAACCAGAGTTTTAAGCATGTTCCCACTGTCCCACAACCTTTGTTTGAAAGACTAGAAAAACGTATTTAACGATTAACCATTATTTACGACCTACCAAAATTAGGTTTATTTTAGAGAAAAAGGGTTTTTACGCCATCTAGCGGTAGAGCTAGTGACTCGAAAGTTATTTCCAGCGATTTTGCTTGACCGGTTTTTCTCTACGATGAGTATTTCTTAAGTTATAGGATCGGATTTTTAGTCCAGCTGTCACCTGGTAGATATACAGAAAAATATTAACATACTAATCATACTAATACTGACAGACATGTTCAAGCCCGAATAAAGAGAACTTCACCCAGTTACAAATACTTTCCTTAAACATAGCTGCCTTAGGTAGCGGTAGGGAATTAACTATCGCTAAATGGTATGCAGGTTTTGTTATTCTTACCCCAAAAACCTAGGCTACTAAAATTCCCCTATGGAACATCCCGAAAAGTTTTCGGTTTTGTATCAAAATATTCCACACGCATCATCGAGGGTATAAAACACACGCTAATAATAGTCGCAAGCCAAGTTGTATTCACCACCACAAAGTCCTACGGGCACAGTGTGATAATATTTACAAATGTGCTCAACCCGAAAGTAACCCGCAGCCTCAAACTTGCAAACTCCCACAACGCACCAAGATGCCTGGAGTAGTCGGTATAGTTGAGGCAACAAGAGTCATCAGTGGTATGCACATTTAGTAAAATGGATAGAAAAAATGGATAAATTACATAACAATATATAAAAAAATAGATTTTCAACTAAAAGTATGTGGAGAAGAATTATTTTTTCTTCAACAATAGAAATAGGTTGATACAAATTAACCCAAAAAACTATGCTGCTTTCCATTTTTGAAACATTTGAACAACTAACAGTATTTCTTTTCATAATTCTAATCATCGATAGATTTAAATGGCTGGTCAACGTTAATTTAATTTATTCATTTTAATGTACTTGGAATTTGTATTATAAATTAATTTCAGCTTGCAGCACTCCTTCCACATACAATGTTAAAGATGGTCTTTAACTATGGCAAATCTCATATTTCCCTGTGACCGCATTATTCCTTAAATGGGGTCCAGTACTTGGCGAGTAGCACGTCGTAATACATAGTCGGCTTAAGATTCGACAGATGGACAATAATTATCCGTCTGCAATGTGCATTGAGGTTGATGTGCAATCTACGGATTTACAGTTCGTACGAAGGCCTTATCTCAACAGCAAACTCTCGTCGCCTGAACCATTAGAGTAGTCCCACGTGCTGCTAGAGATTGGTTTGTATACCTATGTAGAAAGTTGCAGGTAAGAACATTAGAGACAGGATTAAGATGTCGTGTGGTGGTGTATGAGAGAAAACAGGGGAAGGGCGACAGCAGCGAAGCGCAGCGGTTAACTTACAACCTAAAAGATTATTCTAATCGTATTAGTTTTGTTATTTACAAAGTTTCATGAGTGCCCTGCTTGGTTGTATGTTGTACCTTATGGGTTGTCGCAAGGAGTAGTAATAAGCATTTGTGTTCTCTCACACACTATTAACAGTGTGAAACTAGAGACACTACAAGAAGGGAGATGTCAAAGTTCTCATTTGGCTAATTTAAATTAAACTCATTGATGGGAGCGTCAGTCAATGCGGCGCTCAGAAAGTACCTTATTGTTGTTTTAATGCTTATACCATAACTATGGGCTGTAGAAGAGAACTGTAATCTTCAATGGGCAAGTGTGCTAAGAAGAAGGTACCAAAATTGTGTACTAACAAGGGTTCCTAAAAGATCCGCATTAGCGCTAATTGGTAATAGTTTACAGAGCAACAAAAGAAAGAAATGGTATAGTTCAAGAAATTGGATATATATTTATATATGTATACGGTAATGTTATAATTTTCTCGGTGCTCTATGAAAAAACCTAACCTATCCGTTGAAAGTAGACACACTTAATCAGCTAAACAGAATTTAATTAAATGACAGTACCCTGATTTCCAATCGTTTACTAATCAGTAATCAAAAAGTTGACGTCTTTAAAATGATATCAATAAACAATTATAACATAACCCAACTTTTTGTATTTGGTATTTGGCGCTATTGCTATATTTGCCGTTTGAACCAGAGATTTACTAAGATTCAGAATTACCTAGGTATTTTTGTGAAATATCTGCTTACCAGTTTTTTTTTAATTTTGATATAACTGTCATTCTAAATTTTCAGTTATAACTTTAATAGTTTGGAAATATCTTTCATATTAAGGATAATTTATCCAGAATTCTAGGTCATGGAGTTTATTCACCAAGATGAAATGGAACGCTGGGAAATTTCGTAGCGAATATACCTTCCCCCATGAATAATCCACCAACTATGGCTACAAACAGAAACAGCAGGTATCTGTTATATTTAAATATCTCAAATTTCAAATAAACAAGGAAAACATTGAGATAAATTACTTATAGCATTTCTATTAAGGACATCTATTGTATCTTGCACTAAATAATCTAAACATTCTGGTAATCTCCTCAATGATCAGATAGCTGCTATTTCCAGCCCCCCCAGTTTATATATAATTATCACCTGATTATTTTATTATATTAATTATCAATGTCTATGTAAACCATCCTTAGTATTGAAGTTGGCACGTATCCTCATAGAATTTAATTAATACTAACATTTAAAAAAATGCTTAGTGTACCGAGACAATTGCCATGCTTAAACATTTCATTGGATTTTTTTTTCATTTAATTTGCCAGTCTCTTCGCTTGTAGTCTCTCTAAACTAAATTTCCTAGGTAACAAGTCATGGCTCACTTGAGCGTGTATGTAGTTATGTGAAAACAAATTAATACAATCTCATACATACCTCCAAAACTTGTCGACCAAAGTTTTGGGAACGTCTCAGATGGTGATAGGTAGGTATAAATTTGCATTTGCGTTTCCTCTGTTCTCGCGCCCCAATCGGCGAGGATTTGGACTTGCAGCCAAAATCCTTTGTTACCTGATGATACGTAGGTACTTTAATTAAAGGTAGATAGATGGTCAGAGGGTGTGGATTTTTACAAGTAATTGGGCGCATACGTTTGACACGTCATCGTATTACATACACCTGGTGACTAATCATCGGATGGAATAATTGAATCTTCTGTAAAATTAGTGATCTAAGTATAGCTGGCAAAAGTACTTCATGATGTAGGCGTTATTGTTGCTTTGCGATATGTGGATGTAGCTTAAGCTTGAGATGTCTACTAATAATTAAATCTCAAAAAGTGAATACTTTCTCGGTGAATAGGATGTAAATAGAAACATATTTTTTTTAGAAAAATGGCACTGAAAATAATAAGTAATATTTATTCTGCTGATACCCAATAATAGGGTATTTCAGTAGAAATGAAATTACCACTTTTAAGATTGTTACATTATACCCGGCAATTTAAAAAACAAGATTATTTTATAAAACAATCAAATAATTTAGTTGTTATGTCACAGTTATTGAATTTGTGTTCATTGATTTCAAAACGCCCGCAAGATCTCTGACGTCACAACAGAAAAATTTGCCAACGCAGCTTAAAGTTTGCTGATGATGATGATTCGTGAAACAAACTTTATATAGGTACACTTGATTTAGATTGAATGGACGACTGTGTACCACATTTAATTTTTATGATATGATTCTGTAATATTATAGGTTACGTACAGGTCAAAAGGATAAATAATATCTGCACAGTTCGTGGAAGAATAACTGCAGAACACAAATCACCAAAACACCATATAATAATGTAGAAGTTGTTTTTGATGAAACTCCTGGACAACGCAAACTTTATAAACCATTTTGTAACATAAGAGGATAATGATCTTGAATAAAATACAATATGCAGTTGAAAACAAAGTGATGAGCGAAATTCAAACCTTCAAATAAATTTGACATGGACACTTTTTTGACATTAAGAGTAGATCTAGAGGAGCGCGTAGCTGCGGGTTAACTCTGACCGACTTCGCTCTTCGAAGTTAAGCAGCGCAATACGATGGAAACGGCTTGGACGAGTGACCGTTGATGCGGGCGCGCGTTCGTGTCTCTGTCACATTGCATTCTCCTCCTCTCGCAAGGCAACGGGAAACCAGTGAGAGTATATATTCCTTAGTACAGCTCTCTGGAAGGGTGTGCCCTTAAGATTTATCTTGAGACACATCGGTGGTTCGGAATCCAAGTTAAACTGTAGGTCCCCTTGTCTGTGGTAACACTTTTAAGGCAGAGAAGCCGCCAATGCTCGGATACGAGTATGGCACTCAAAGAAGAAGAAGAAGAGTAGATCTAAGAAAGGTCTCTTTAGTTCCGCTGTCTATAACCTGCCTACTTTGAAGTCTACAGCAGTGCTGCAATTTATAAGAGTTCCGTAGACTATGACCATCTCTGTTTTTCATATTTGAATAAAAAAGAGTAACAAAGTTTTCTGTTGTGACGTCATAACGGTTTAGTTTAATTGTCAATTCTTAATATATTCATTACTAAGCGAAATTTCGAAATTTTGATAGATATGAGACTTCAATTTATAAATAAACGACCAAAAAATACAATTTCTCGAAATTACTGAAATATCCTATTTTTAAATTGAATATTAATATAACATTTTATAATATATATATATATATATATATATATATATATATATATATATATATATATAATTATGAAATTTCAAAAGGCTCTGACTAGGAAGTGCTTGAATCTTTTGAAAGACCTTTGATTTAAATGTTGCTGTTGGTCATCTCTTCTTCAATTCTGAATTCTGTCCGTACCCCTTTTGGGCTATGTTATTGGAAGGAAGGGCCTCGTGGATTCTGAATATTTAGATATAGGACCAAACTTCATCAATAGAGAAAATCGTTTGTCCATGTTTGACCATTCTTCAGATTTTTTTAAAGAATATAAAACAAAATTATTCACTAGAACTGTTCGACAAATCTAGCACTGTGAAATTTGGTACCTTTTTTACATTTTTTTGACCGCCCTTTAGATTATATTTAAATTAATAGAATTAAATGCATTTACAAAAATTGTTCAACAAATTGAGCACTGTGAATTTTGGTACCGCAAAATGAAAGAAAATGAATGAAAATCACATAATTTTAGTTCAAACATGTTTAAAAATTGGTCCTGTGATTTTCAACCGTTGTCGTTCCCTTTACAGTGCCAACTTCACAAAGCTCTAAATATGAGAATGACATAACATAATATAATTTCGATTCCGAAATACATAAATTAAAAATGAACCATTAAACAAGCATTCAATGGTCCATATTAGACGACATAACTCATAAGCTCCATAATTTTCTCCTCGTTATTAGAAAGTGGTGCCTGGGGTAACATTAACTTGGAGAAGAAGACAAAAAAAAATGAAAGAACTGTGCACAGCATGCAGACCCCATAAATATAACGATGTTCGATTGTTGTTGCTCAGAAGCAAGCACAAACACAAACCAGCTCTTTTGATCAGCCCGACTGACACTTGCGTGGAATGTCGCAGGGCGCGTGCCTGGCACGTGAACTCTTTTCTCTTTCAAGTCGCCATGCGCCAGGGATGCCGAGGGAGAGCAGGGCAATTCTAGAATGTACAAGGTGTTCAAATTTCAATGTAAGCGCGCAGTTTTTTGCTTGCTAGATAGGAGTATGCCATTGACATAGTTCAGTGATATTTGTTCATGGAACGGAATGGAGATATCGCTATGGTTTTTGGAGATACCACCGTCAGGGTAAAGCTCACATTTTTTTTTTTATCGTATCACAGTATCAAGTCGCCGATTAAGATATATATATATAAAATGTGGCAAGGAGGAGTAGATATCACACCTTGAAGTTCCATACATTTATATTACGAGAAAGGGTAGTAAAAGCAAAGATATTTTATGGGAGATAAGTTAAAAATTATAAATATGTAATGGTAATAAAATTTAATTTTTTTTTTCAAAGTTTTTGTTTATACTTTTCACAATATAGTAATAATTGCACTAGTATTATAAGAAATATGTTAGATACAACAAGTCTTTGAGTGTAAGGCATACTGTAAAATATAACAGTATGATATTTATTCAAGAAATGTTGAATATACAATATTCACAATGTTCCCTAAATTTTTTGTCATTGGGTTTAGATTTTATATATTTCGTGATTGGTCCCCCTCATAAGACTCATCAAAATTAACATTTTCATCATTCATCTACAATATTAAAATGAATCGCTGAATGTGTTGCTAAGCGCAAATCTCGAGAGCAGCTGAGTTGATTTCGCTATTTCTTTTTTTGTTGTGTTCATTATTATCAGAAGAAGGTTCTTATGAACGAACAATTGGGAAAGTTGAGCGGAACATTAGAAAATTTAAGAACATTTATGGAAACTTAAAGACAATATTAATTTTACATACAGTACATACAGTTGTTTGACAATTGTCAGTTGTTTGAAATAACTGTCAGCAATTGACAGAACGTGCGCTGCAAATATCGTTTAACATAGATGGATCGGTTGGTAAATAATAGTTTCATTTCAATTTATTATACAGTGAGTTTTTGAGAAGTATTTATTCATGTTCATGTTCATTCATGTATTGAAAGAATGAAGCCCCTGGATTGTGTTGCGGGAGCGGCTAAGTCAAATTGACGCCATTGGTACTGCCACCAGAGCCTATGAATTTATTGGTTCACGGAAATGGGACAGATTCTATACATTTTTAACTCATGTACAGGAATACAATAATTGTTTTCAAATGAAGTCATTTGGCGCAACAAAAGTTATTCAAGACAATTTTATGCTAACTTTCAAAGTAACTATATTGTAAAAAAAAAACTTTTACCACCACGTGCCGGAATACAGTAAGTTTGTAGCTAGGTGAATAACCAAAAGCAGCCAGTCAAAAGCTGATGGGGGAATGGCATTGCTGACAAAGTATCTTGAAAGTCACATGGTGGTACAATTTTTGCAAATTTATTTCATGGACGATTCAGCAAAACAAGTCGATCAGCGTTTTGTACACAATAAATCGGTGAACAGACCAAGTGTGGAGCAATTTCAAATGTTTTTCCATCAGGCAACGAATTGGTTGTATTATTCAAGACTGCATTAAACCGCATGCCATCTGATTACCACAAAATTGTCAGCAAAGCCGATAAGACGCCTGCAGGACAACACGCAAGACGCTATAATACGGCAACAATTGATGAAGTTGCTATTGTTGTGTCATGGGTGAAAATTTAGAAAACCAAGATATTGTTTTTGCTTTTGTTAAGACAGGACAATTATTAGAACGTTTATTGAGCAAATAATGTATCGCACGCAATGAAACATCATAAGCAGAATCTATTTCCTGAAAAAATTAATGGACATCCTTACTCAGCTATTCTTATACTGAATGGATCAAGCCAAGAGTGGTGAATGCCAGAAGCGAAGAAAGGCCAGGCGATTAAGGAAAGGAAAAACACAACGCAGATTTTACTGATGGTCAAGTAGAGTTGCATGATTTTTCCGAATATAATTTTTTTTCGTATCTTAGAAAAATTATTAAATTTTTTTCTGCAAACTAGACATCTAACAGTGACAACTCAAGGTTTTACTTGCATATCTTTAGATCTGAAATTAGGGAGATGGGAAGATCGGACTAAAGAAAGCGAAACTATATGGGTTCCTCTTGTCACCTTATAGGTAAGGAACTTTCAAAATTAAGTATGTACGAGTAAAACCCATACACCGAGGATTCTATACGTTTATATTACTGTAAAACGTAAATACAATGGTAATCAAACAAGCAATAGTTTTAGATCATCTACCAAATGAGGCAATGGATTTAATGAATCCTTAAGATGAAGAGTCCAGAAGATTTCTTTAATTTAATGAAATTACACATAACTGAACACTGAAAACTTGCTGGTAAAATTATTTTCGCATCGTCATTGATCATTATCACAGCTTGTCGACCAAAGGGCATCCGGAGTGTGAGTATGCATGAGTATAGTAACTATTGGCGACAGTTGTCTGGAGAGCCGCATGTAACACCCTTCCGGAGGATCGGCGATGTCGTCCCTTATATCCGGGGACAAACAACACCACAAAAAACCTCTCTCTCTCTCTTCGGCAGGCTCCTGTAACTCTTCGACACCCCTTTCCGGCCCGAGCAACCGCACGCTCTCATAAAACACAGAACCCTACATACAACAACCGGCTTAAGCCTTCGGTGACGTGTATGTAGTACTAGCACTAACCCTATTAATTACCATTGCCGACGGTCAGGATACAGTGTGTCCAAATTTCAATTTTGTTGCATGGTTTCTCGATTGTTATTACAGATGGAAATCAGAAGCTGATTGCGTAATAGCAGCCTGGATCGTGCGAAGGTTAGGTTAGGTTAGGTTAGGTTAGGATCGTGCGAAGGTTTGGACGAGTGGGATAAGTAGCACCGTCTTGCTAGACCCACATGTCATGCAGATCATTTTCCATCAAATGTCTTTCAAGTCTAATGTTACAGGTTTTGCTAGATGCTTTTTTCTTGTCCTTTAAATAATTATTCATCATTCAGCAACAGTTTATCTCTAGCTAAGTAACTGTCTTGTGAATCGACAAGCGTATCAAAATCATGTTGGAATAGCCACAATCATCAGCAATTTATGGTAAATGTTAACTTGTAATCAACAATTATATCCATATATTATGATATTCAGCATTGTTGCATCGAACATGTAGGTACCTATCTATAGCTGCCTAAATGCAATTTCCAAAACAGGAAATTATTTTGATTAGCTTGCGGTCTCGACCGATGTTAATATATTACGAATAGTCGGAAATTGGATAATTACCGATTACATATATTACGGATCTTCCCTATCATATTATTTGGACCTATGTATATGGGATATATGTAATATAGAGCAGTAGGTATACAGGGTGAGTTTTTATTACCGGAATAAATGAACAAGTTTTTCACAAAAAATGTAGGCATCCTCAATTTTCAATTTTTGAAATTAATTAGGAATTTACAGGATGCCCCACAAATAATTCTGACGTTATTATTAAAAGATATGATCGATTTTGTCAGAAAATTTTTACTTTTATTTTGTCATTAAATTTTTGTATATTTATTAAATATTCCCTATAACTAAAATATAGTAGTTTCAGAGATATTTGAATTTTTCTTCCATTTTTAGGAATAGGTGAAAAAACTATAAGAAACATTTAATAATCAATAAAAAAAAATCTATTTCAGGTAGCCAATATCAAATTTCACTAAAGATACCCGACAATATAATTTCAGCTGAATAGTTGATTAAATTAAATTAATGTTATTAGGGTTTTCAAGTACACAGTGCTTAAATCTATCATATCTATTCGTTCTTTCATATAAAGAAAATTCATTTGGAAAGCTACTGTTAATATGAAATTTACTGAGAAATCCAGACACTCTGTTACTTGAATTAAGTTATCTGAAAAGTTGAGCATGCCTGATGGGGCTTAATCTTGCAAGAGCACTGTCAAAATTTACATTAAAATTATTTTATTTTATCAGTTGAAATTATATTGTCGTGGATCTTCACTGGAAATGGATATTGGTTACCTGTAATACATTTTTTATTGATTAGTAATAGTTTTGTATAGTTTTTTTTTCAATAGTCTGTTATTTGTATTTACACAATTTGAAGGTACTTATTCCTAAAATTAGAGGAAAAATTCAAATTTTTCAAATTTTAGGTATAGGGAATATTTAATAAGAAATAAAAACTGAGTGACTGTTCTTTTTATTTATGATATAAAATACAGGGTGTTCCATTCAAAAATGTTGAGAAAATATTGTATTTGAGTTTTGACATTCCCTGTAGACAACTTCCGCAATATTGTGATAAAAAGTTATTATTACAACAAGATATAAGTAAAAATAATCGACACATGCAAAAAATTTAATCATTTTATCATTTAAGTAATATACAGGAAGTTGAAGTCATTGAAATTTTCTGATAAAATCGATCATATCTTTGGAACCCCTCAGTATAACCCAGTATAAGTTTATATTAATGTGATAGCGAAGAAGAGTAGATTCCAAATGTTATATAAAATATAGGGTTTTCCATTTAAAAAAGTATAAGAATGATCTGTCACCATGTTGTAGGACATCCTATATATTTCTAATTAGTTTCAAAATATGGACATTGAGAGTGCCTACATTTTTTGTCTTTTTATTTTTTTCTTTAATAACGGACTTATCGACCGTGGACTCACTAAAAACTCACCCTGTATATGGACTAGTTTACTGGGCATTTAAGTTATGCTATCGAAATTTTGTATAATATTGTAAATGTTAATATGCCTGAAGCGGTTTGTGATGCTGTATGTGGATTTTGTTGAATTATAGTCTGATTTTCCACACAAATACAATTATCATTCCATTATTTGTGGGAAATAACCACTAATATAATAATTATGAACTTGATCCTATCATCATTCCATTTACGCCCCGTTACTTAATAACCAAATATTCGAAAAAGCAATACTTGCACCTTGCACTTCATGAACCAGAATCTTTTTGATGACTTTTTCATGAAATTCTTCGAAACAGTCTCTTTCAAATAAATATTTTTTACAAAAACTTGGACCGGCGTTATCAGTTAGTGCACTGAAAAGTATAAAATAATATTAATTATATTGAGGCTGTTACTATTGAAGTTGTGCAGGTGCAGGTAGATTGATAACTTTTGGCACCAACGTCACAAGTACCAGCCCCAATATAATTAATATTATTTTATACTTTTCAGTGCACTAACTGATAACGTCGGTCCAATTTTTTTAAAAAAATATTTATTCCACTCTTTTGAGTGTATTATTAGTCACGAAAATCGTTAAACATTCACTAATACCAATGAAGATAGTATGACCCACGTATATTCCTTGCTTGTAGTTGTTATTATTAAGATCTCAGAACATCGCTGCGGAAATATGCTTGAATATTTTAGTTGTTACCATTTTAACATCGATTTAACTCGAAAATCGTAACTCTAAGGATAAAATGTTCATTATAAATGTTGCTACAAATAATTATGTCTTTCATGTACTGCAAACAGATTTTCAATTTTCGACAGAAATCGCCCTCTCCACATAGCGAAAATAGGTATATTTGAGAATTTAAAATGCACCTATTCGAAAACCGTTACTCTTTTGAAAAAATGTTCAATTCAAACGCTTCCGGATATTGTCCTATCATTAATTATACCACCGCAGATTTTAAATTTTCGAGAAAATTTGCCCCCTCCACCCCCTTCGGGGGCGGTTTTCGTAGTGAACGAGATGTCGGATTCCCATTTTTATGAATATGGGACCATTTCTCAAGCCTCCTCTTTCAAATGAATCAAAAATCATCAAAATCGGAGTACGATTACTCTATGAAAGGCGCGCACAAACCAAAAGAAAAAAAACAAGCACAAAGTCGAATTGTATACCTCCTCCGTTTGGGGTTCGTCGGTCAAAAAGTAGGGGCTAGTAAGGGGTCTCTGTTATCCAAAAGTTCGTTCAATATAACTTTGATATTTGTTTGACATGCCATGTCAAAGTCAATGGTTATTCTATGGATTGTAAAGTAACATTTAAAAATTGTACTCAGATTGGGAACACAATTTCACACACTCAGTTCATAAACTTCCTCTCAATATTTTGGACTTTTGCTTTCAAGTGCTAATTCGATCTTGATAAACTAGGTAAATCTATCCAGATACATGATAATGTCTACGAATCACAGATTTAGCTATGTTCGGCACAAAAAAGTGGTCTATTTGAACCTTTATTACATTAAA
Organism: Crioceris asparagi; assembly: GCA_958507055.1. Lineage (NCBI taxonomy): Eukaryota > Metazoa > Arthropoda > Insecta > Coleoptera > Chrysomelidae > Crioceris > Crioceris asparagi. The sequence goes on from OY293826.1 coordinate 3,383,367, forward strand.
CTCGTTATTTTTGTGATTATTTAGAGCATATTGTATCGAATTTGGGATAAGGTGTCGACGCCATTCGGAATGTAGGCGTGTGCGATTCGTCAGAGGGCGGAGCATCTTGACGAGTACACATTTTGGTGGAGCCCAGGTGGTATGAGTGTAAGGCATACTGCTATTGGTCACTGATACATGCCAAAGTCAAGATTATATCCCAAAACATCTAGTGAGTTCGCGGTATTGGTGGAGTGTTCGGGACCTTGGAAGATGCCGGTGGAAGCTTTCTAGATGGAGAGGTCTTGCCCATATATTGAAGAGGATTTGCTCAATCAGTGCGGTGCTGTAGTTGAGTGAGTACGGTGAATACGGTGGAGACGGATACTGCGGTGAGGACCAGCATTACGGATGAGACCGGCAGTATGGTGCTGTCCGTCGAGATCAACAGTACGACGGACACCGGAGAATGTAGGAACCGGGAGAACGGTGCAGTCTGGCAGTCCGGTGTAGTTTGGTTCCTAGTAGAGAGACACCAAAAACATAAATAAATAATGCCCGGTTCGAATGCGGTTGTAAATAGTGTAAATAATATATATAAATTGTAAATAATAGTCGATAGTGTAGTGTAAGATATATAAATAGTGTATATAAATAATCTGTGATATTTTAGTGAGGAAATAAATAAACTTGAAGATAAATAATTCCCAGTCATTTTTATATGCCTGTTACAATATATAGAAGAGACATTATTTGTTACATTTATTACAGCAAATATTTAGTTTTTGCTATTAAACGACGTAACCCGAATCACCGTAAAATAAAATAAAATCATTGTTCGGGAAACATTTTTTATTTACAAAATTTTTGTTCTTGTACATTTTAATTTATTAAATATTTCGCGGGTATTTTAAACGCCCCTTTCTCCCTGGAAACAACATAAGAAAATTATTTAAGAAAAAAATAACAAACAAAAAATCTATGAATGTTCAAATTTCAATTAAATAAATTTTGAAAAATTTACCTTTCCGCTGGCTACACACCGTCGGGATTTTTTGTTATTATTATAAATTTAGCAGTCCTCTATCTGAAAAACAGCCAACTGGCAACAATCATTATTAACTCTACTAAAGAAAGACGAAAACAAAATACATTCTATGCAATCTCATTTATGTGGCAAGGTATTTCTCACTCCATATTACACCCTATTCTCACCCCCCTACTACTCACATCCATAATAATGTAGTACATGACACCTTTTTTGCCATACTCATACCTTTATCACACCCATATACATATATAACGGAACATAAGGTTCGTAAATTTTTAAAATGTGCGACTTTAAAAAACAACCGTATTAGGTATATATACACTCCATCTAATCAAGTGTCCTTACCGGGTGGTCTGCATCCTTCGGGTATATTTCAGGAGAAACAAAAAAACAAAAAATTTTGGTGAAAACTTGAGAATAACTTTCCTGTTTCTAGCTTTATCGTTAGAGTGTGTAATCTTTGAAGAAAAATTGGAAAATTCTAAAATATGCCCATTTCTATTAGGTCTTAGATACGTAAACTAGAATAAAGCCTAAATTGTGTTATGTGCTTTTCTTCTATTCTTTCAGACAAATAATGGGGGAGAGTGGGGAAGTTTCTATGAAGAAATGCCTTTACAAGTTATAGAACAAGTTCATTTATTCCAGTTACCACCCCCATTTATTGTAAACGGCTGTGGAAATGAGTTAAATCCTATAAAAATGACTCAAACTAAACATCGACATCGTTTGTTTAACTCGAGATATAAGCAAAAACGCATGAAGTAGTTATACCCGTTGCACCATAATATAATGGTGTAGGGCTTACAATCTTTTTTATATTTGCACGAATTTCCTCCATTCCTTCCTGTCGTATGCCAGTCCAGTTGCTTCTTTCCAGTTCGTCCCTCTCTTCTCCTGCATTTGTGTGATTATTTTATCCCAGGTGTTCCTTGGTTGGCCCCTTTTGCGACTCTTCTGTATTCTAGCCCTCCACACATTCTTAACTGATCCGCCTTCATCCCTCTGCAGGTGTCCCCGCCAAGATAGCTGCCTCTCTTCAACGTATTCTAGGGTTGGCTTTTTTTCTAGATCTTGTCATATCTATATTTTTAATTCTCTTTTTGTGATCCCCTTACTCTTCTTAAGTACCGCATTTCTACCGCCTGTATCTTACTTATCTGTGACTCTGTCAATACCCATGTTACGCAAACAAAAGTAAGTACTGGTCTATATATTGTTTGAACAAGAACTTTATGATATTTTAGATTTATTGTTGCCCTGTAAACTTGTCCATGTAAGTTAGAGATCATTTTAAATTGAAATATAACTACTAGGGAAGTGAATTATATTTCCATGGCCAGCTAGATCACCAGAAATAAATTGTTTAAACTTTTAGCGATGGACACGATTAAAACATATATTTTTTTAAACTCGAGAAACTACACCGCATAGAACACATTAAAAAACATTAAATCGTATCTGAAACATTGAGATGGAAATAAAGCAAAAATAAATTAAAAAATATTGGAATTTTAATTTATGAGCTAATACTAGTTACCCACATTTATGTTGTTCTACTCATTACTCCAGTTACAGAAATGATATCAACATGTGGCTGCACCATTTAATCTGTTTTTATAGAATATTATATGCCTATAGCATACTCACAACAATTAGAACCAAATGGAATTGTTCTATGTCATATGTGATCTACGCCCTTCCGCAGTGGCTTTTTACCCAACCGAAGTTTTAGACATTTCATCATATAAGTAAAACTGCCCCACTCACCCCCCATCAATTATATGAAAGAATAATAAAAAAGGATTTGAGAGAATTTGCTTAAATTTGAAGTGTTGCAAAAGACTCTTTTAAATTTTTTTACGATGATACAATCGGAGGATTAGCTTTATGCTCCACCCGGTAAGTATCTACATTACATAATATGATGTGTGAACAACACAGCTCTGCCTTGTTGAAATTGAGAATTATTGAAACGATGGAGAGAGAATATTATAAGGATAAACGACATAGAGTAGAAGGCCTAAACAACAAACCGCAAGAACTTTACGCACAATCTCATAATACATCATGATAAATGATGTGGGATGGGGGAGATAAGCGTAAAAATATTCCTGTCAACGCGCGCGATGTTGTTGTTTCTCTCAGTAAGTATGTGCTTCTTGAACAAATACACAAACTCTCTGCTCCAGCTGTATAAGTGGTAAATATATTCGGGGGATGAGGTTAACCAGCATCTCTGAAATATTCATGGTGACGCGCCCAAAAGTGGATTGGAATGGATGAAGATGACTGAAGAAGTTTCCTTTCGTGGTGCGCGCTGATCCTTGTTGCTGCTGGAACTTTTGTTGAGAGCACGACTTATGAGAGAAAGAGAGAGACTCTGTTGGATTGGATAGAGATGTGTAGCGAGATAGAGCAAGTGTGTGTTTTTTTTTGCTCTTCATATTATATAGCTTCTCCATACAGATTACTTTCCACTACTGGTGATGGTAGTGTTAGTAGTAGAGGGTGGAGTGGAAACAAAAGGGATTTAAACTATATTCATTATACTTTATTCTGCGAAAAAGCTGCTACTACTTCTCGGGCTCTGTGTGCTTTATTGCGTTAGCCAGCGGCGGACGAGGATAACAATTGAGATATTAAAAATCCATCCATACGAGTTCTCCTTGGTTAGCTATTTTAAAGATTGTTTGTCAATATGGTAGGGTATGATTAGTTGTGAAGTACACTGCAATGGTATAGGATGGTATAGACGTGAATTTTTTTGCAAATTATTCAAAGATTATTGACTTTATGGAGAACTTTTAAATAAAGATCCTTAAAGAAAAGGAGAAGAAAATTGAAAAAGAGAAATTATGTTTAAAGGTCTAGATTTGTTATCTTTAATGTTTTTATAAAAACATTTGTGAGAGAAGTAAATTTCGACTTTTTTAATTTCTTATGACTTTTAAAATAGTTTTTATTTCTACCGGTTCTTTTATTGATGGACTCCGCAGCGATTTCTGAGGCCCTATACGGTCTAGGGACTTGAAATTTAGAGTTCGTACCTAGATCGCAGACATCTCGCTGCCTATTAAGCTCCAAGTGTGATTCAATATTGATTAATTATATTATCTCAATCATAAGCAAGATCAAACTATTTCTTCAACATGGAACGACAATGTCAGATAATGGGATCCGTCACTGGAATTACGCACGAGCATGCAGCATTTTACCTTTAATTACACTATCTGTTCTCTGGTACCTAGGTACTCTCTGGTATATCGTCGTATATATTACTATATGGTTATGACGTGCTGTTCACTGTCAGCTGTCGCAATTGTCAGACGTCAGATAATACCAATTTAAGATTTAATCGTGTATTGTGGTAGACAAACACTAATTTGTTATGGAATTGCTGTTGCTGGCAAACATATATACATAAATATAGTTCATATCTAGAAAAGGAGAGATAGCAATAGAATTCATCGTTACGATTCAAATCTTAAATGCCTAATAAAAACTACTTTTGATTTTGTTTCAAAATTTCACTTGTTCATTCTGACTTTTCAAAAAACTGGATATCAACATGCATACTTTTATCTTTTATATAAAGGTGCAAACATTAATTATTGCTATTTTAGTTGTTGAAACTAAGATAATATTACATAATTCTATTTTTTGTAAGAAATATTTATTTCACACTATTGAGGGTAACATTAGTCGCGAAAATCCTTGAAGTTCCACATAACACCACCATTACCCACATGGTATATTATTTGCTTGTACTTATTATTACCTATTATTTAGAAATCTAAAAACATCGTCGCGGAAATACACATATTTTAGACTTTACCACTGCTGTAATTTGAAAACCGTAACTCTATGGAAAAACAGCTCAATATAAATGTTGTTACAAATAATCTGCTCTTTAATTTGGCTGCCTCAGATTTTCAATTTTCGAAAGTAATTGCCCCCTCCACATAATGAAAACACACATTTGAGATTTTAACATCGTTGTTTCTTGAAAAACGAAAATTGTCCCCTCCACTCCCTTCGCGGGCGTTTTTTGGAGGGAAGGAGACTTCGGATTTGAGTTTTTCCGACTATGAGACTATTTCTCAGATCGAGCGCCTTAATTCCTTCAACGTATTGATGGAGCAGGACAGGATTAATGACTCAAATATACCCGTGACTTCGTACAAGCATACTGTTTATAGCGCTTGTATACGAATCCATTCTGCCCCTTCCATCGCCGCAATTATTCATGTAAATTGTGAACTTAATTTTTAACTCATGATGTAAACCAAACTTAGCTGTACCCTATTGGTTTTGTGAGCTTGTGGATTAACTATTCAGCAACAACAGATGTCACAACCAAATACTGTTCTCTCAATTTAATTTTTGTCGGTAATTTTGAGTTTTATATCATTTGATGTCTAGAAAATTATCGTGACGATAAAGTGCGTGCGTATAAATTACTTGGAATATTTCCTGAAAAAATATGCATTTCGCCAGCACTGGTGCCTACCGGTGCGGAATCCCGCAAACTTTAACGGGGTTTAAAATTTTTATCCTGGTGTAAATTCATTCGAATCCTCCTGAATTGCCACACTATATATATATATATATAGGTAGGTATATATAAGAAAGTTCGGTGCTGTAACGAAAGCCAAAAAGGGTGCAAGTATGATATTCTAAGCCATTCGAATGGAATGTACAACAGGAAACGGTAAGACGATAAAAAGTTTTGAAACGCAGGATCATTTCACGATAAACGGTTAAAGTTTAATTTCTTCAATTAGATGAAGGAAGCGATATTCAAAAGGGACTTTCCTGAATTTAAATTGATGGGGAAACGGAAAGATATTTAAAGATCGATCTATTTCAATTCATTAGCTGATATTTTTTAATGCTCTTCCACGATTAAGAAGGTCAAAACAAATATTGGAAATATATGCCTTTACTATTCAAGGTTTGAATTCTTGATGTAACATTTGATGTGAATTTTTATTATTTTAAATGACAATATTTTCCAATTATTCTAAATCCAATTTGGTTTGAATCATTGTAACAACCGTTATCTAAAATTTTCAGTAAATTGAAATTATTTACCAAGTGTAAATACCGATTTTAATTTTGGCCAACTCATTGAACGTAAGGAATTCGCACAAGATCAAACTTAATGTCAACTGTCAACCGAATAAGCTAGTAAAGTATAATCTATTACATGCATTATTGGTGCACCAATGTAACCCAAAATTATTTCAAAATAATTTTGACATCCGATAGCATTCCCTTCAAATGTTCTTAATTAGTTCAAAGTGAATTAATGTATCGTGGTTTTACCTCTTATCAAAAAAATATTGTACCTCATTGAAAAGCAAATTGGGTGGTATTATTTATTTGTGGTAGGTTGCCAGGTCTTTCTACGAGTGGGCTACAGCATAGCTTCTGGAAAAACAATCACAACTTAACCGGAATCGAACCGGGATCGAATGTATGACATTCAAAAGAGCAAACCTCGTTCCCCACTGTATCTAATTATGGCCAAAATAAATATTCATCATTTCAGTTTCAAGCAGATATTTATGCTCAACCATTACTTTATGATGGACTCCATCATTTCAACTTGAAATGTAATATATTCAATCTCTCCATGTGCAAAAATCGATTATATAACACCAAAAATCCATTTGTTACTTTTTCCCTCGATAATACATATTTTTTTTTTTTTTCAGGTGGCAATCGGCGCGACTGAAAAAGCCATTTGAACTTATACCATACCTACCATACAGATAGATAGATTTAGATATATATTTTTCGTTTCAGATGGCCCTTCAACATTTCTAAGATGAATGGTTATATTTGCGCCCTATAAATTGGATTCGGAGATTTAAATTCAACTGTTCTGTTTTGCTGGCCAAAAAACAGAGCATCGCGAACGCCGTCGATAGGTACATATTATGTACCTACAGTATGTCCCAAATATAAGTACATATTCGCGTGACCCGGTCTGTTTTCTTCCATCCTCTGCAGGTGTCCCCAACAAGATAGCTGTCTCCCTTCAACGTATTCTAGGGTTGGCTTTATTTCTAGATCTTGTCTTATATATGTATTTTTAATTCTGTCTCTTTTGGTGACCCCTCTAACTCTTCTTAAGTACCGCATTTCCGTTGCTTGTATCTTACTTTCCTGCGGCTCTGTCAATACCCATGTTTTGCAACCAATAGTAAGGACAGGTCTATATATCGACTTAAAAATGTTTTATCTTGTTTCATCTTCTCAAATTTTCTCCATTGGTTGTTCTTGGAGGCCTTTATTATCATTTTAGTGTTTTTTCTTTCTTTTTGGCATATATCATAGCTTTCTTTTGTCTTTTTTGTCAAGTAATATTTCCAGGCTCCCATCTTTTTCTTTACTTGATTTTTAATCTCGTTCGTCCACCATGCCGTTTGCTTCGTGTTATTGTTTTCTTCCTATTCGCTCCACATACTTTTTCAGCTGTGCTTAGTAGTATATATTTAAATATACCCCAATCATTTTCTATGTTTCTACTTTCAGTACTTGTGTTATTATTTATAAATTTAATATTTATTTCATTTTTGTATTTACCTGCTTCTTCTTTATCTGTAAGTTTATGAGACTTTATTAACTTAATTTGAGTGCTTTTTCCTTGCGGTTTTTGGTTGATGGGTTCTGTTTTTCGATTTTCTCCCGTATTTTCGTTATTACTAAATAGTGGTCACTTCCTATTTCTGCTTTTCTTTTAACTCTTGTATCCATTATTGTTTTACGGTACAGATTTTCCGTTATTACATAGTCAATTATCGATTTTTCAATTCTATTCTGCGTACTTCTCTGGTATATTTGTGTATATCTGATACGTGAAGGTTTTTTAACAAAAAATACATTTTTACATTTTAAAACATGATATCTCCTAAATTGATCAATTACATATTGACTAATTAACCTACAATGATCTATAATGCTATAATATCTAAATAAACTATATGTATTATCTGAAAATGGGCAAATTTCTGGTTGCTGTATTTTTGAGACTCATTAACGTTTATTAAATTTTAGGACTGCATTTGGGACACACTATATACCTAAATGTCTCTCAAGCACTGGAAAAAGAAGTGTCATGATAAATCATCGAGCATTAGAAAATCGGCATAAAAGTTCCATAAAGGAATTAATATCAGGACGACTAAAAAAAAGGAATGAGCAAGCTATTTTTGTGTGGTGTTGGTGTCTTCATTGTAAGCGATTTCTTTTTCCCGACAGAACAGACAGAAGCGCGAGTAAATTTCATCGTCGGGAATGGGATGTAATAATTTATGTTCCATTTACACCAGTTGTGACCGTTTGTCACATAAAGATTTATTGGAGAATAAGAAGAGAAAGTCCAATCGGCTATGGAATTTTATATTGAGAATCGATCGGGGCAAAAATATGAGTTGATTTATTAACTAATACTCAATATAAATATCTCTTACTTTTTGGATACCTCTTCGCATAGAATAACAGAATAACTATTAAATTAAAAGAAAATTAACTGAAAAAGTATACAGGTAATATTTATTATTCTTTATATAAATTAAAATTGAACATATTCCTTGCCTATATGCCGAACATTCTATACCAATAGACCGTGATTTTGACCTAATCCTCAAAAGGTGGCGCTACTAAGAACAATGTTAATAAATTAATTTTAGCTAAAACTCAATACAGCACTCATTGACTCTTGGGCGATACAAAGTTCGCTGGGTCAGCTTTTATATAATATTCTCCATCAATGCTTAAGTTAAATAAAGTAAATTTATAGCGACCAGCCCTTTACATGTATTGATATATTGAATTATCAGGTTAGATGATCTGATGGTGTAGTTGTTAGAATATTTGGCCTTATTAAAGAATGTCATTATTTGAGTTGTACCACAATCCGTAGAAACAAATATGTACGCTTTACACACTTGAACGCACTCCAACCTCAGCCGTGTACTCGGTCTTTTCCAATAATATCTAATAATTACAGAGGTATGCTCTTTGACCGAAAAACCTCAACTTAATTTTGATGAATTATGGAAATGAAAAAAAAAACTGCCTCGCGCCTACGTGTTACTATAAGAAATGGTTACGAACACGATTTTTTTAACATGTCCCTTTTACTTTGTTTTTTGAAACGTTATTATGGCCGCCATTTTGAAACCATTCGATCGTTCATACCCATTACAATCTTGACAAAGATCTTTGTGATATCCTCCAGTTGCAAAAATAATTCATTGCCATCAAAATTTCGCCAATAATGATTTCATGTGCTATCGAATCCACACATATTGCAGACTATGTATATAGGTAATTACTTAGGATCATAGATAAGCCAGCCCGAAGCTTACTACCCTACGTAATGGATTGAGGTAATGAACCCGAAAGCGAATCAATGCACCACCACCGTGTTTAATTTTGCCATTAGATATTTCAATATCTGCTATTACTCGAACTTGAATATTGATTCAATCAGCACAAAAATCAAGTGATAACGTCATAGTTTTTATCAACTATGCAAATTTAGTGTATTTTTGTTTCTTTATTTATAGAGATAGACTTGATTTCTATTTGTAAAATAAAGTTGTATTTCAATCATTTAAAAAGTTATAAATCTGAAATATTTCCTTCGTAATAGTGACTGACCTTTTAAAAAAATCACGGCTCTAAAAAGTTCAGAGTAATCCATTACCCAAAATTTCACAATATGTAACTTGACTTTAGTAAATTATGCTCAAAAAAATATACCTACTTTTTTATCCCAGTTTCTTTTCTAACGCTTTCCCCAAATAGCTATGTAAGAAAACTATTGTAATCTTGTAAAATTTGCGCTGCCCGGTTTTCAACAATTCTTCACAAATTTAGTTTAAGTCCATTGATTTGTCGTTTTGTGCCAATATTAACTCGGCCAAAGAGGCTGCTTTCTTTTTCGTTTTGTAGGGTATCGATTTCGCTTGCCTGTGACACTAAATTGCATCCTGCTCGCACATCTTAGGATAGGAAATGTGCTTCGCTCAAAGCAGTGGTGCACAAACGATTTTAATGAAACGACCCAAGACGCATCTCCAAGAACAAGCTGGAAAAAAGTTATGCTCAAATTTAATAATTGTTTATTTATATTCGTTGTAATTTAACTGAGAGTAGGAAAGTCATCTCAATGAATGCACCAGATTCTTTTTCATTTGTTTCAATCCGTTTTTGCAATTTGCAATCCCATTTTTTGTAGCTTCCAGAACAATGTTTCTTATTAATTAAGTAAAATACTTCTATGCAGAGAAACTTCATTTAGTCATTCATTCAATTGTCAATCAACCTTGACTATGGAGCGACGAAACAAAAGAGCATCATCGTACCAGTAGCAGCTGTGCTTTGAAGGTGGCATTGATGAAACGTCTGTCCAACTGTCAGCTTTTTCCTTTCTTGCAAGAAACGAGAAAGTTTCATTGTATAAGTGAAGCACTTCAACCATTATTCAAAACGCCTGTCGATACCTATTCGAAGCACCAGCAGCAGATATTCCGGGGTTGGAGGATATTCATCAATATAGAAGAAGAAAGAAAGAAAAAAAAAACAAGAATCCAAATTGAAACAAATACCAATTAGCCAAAGAACCATCAATCTATATGGCTATGCCTACTTTTGTTGGCACTTAACAAAGATTACACTATGACGACATAGAGGGAGCGCGCAAAAGCGGAGCCGGCAAATACGACGGGCCGAAAGGGGAAAAAGTAATATTTCAACAAACGTTTGGCAAGAAGGTAGCTCTAGCTACAGCTATAATAGCCCAGTCCCGTTGTAGTGAAATATTCTTCCTCAAATAAAAAAAAAATGGGAAGGGAAGACTTGATATTGCTGTAGAGTATACTGCTGAGCAAAGACGCATTTTTCGAGAAAAAAAGGCGTTCTACCTAATTATTAAGGCGAGTTTTATCTCCTTTTTCTTGATAAGTGAAGTGTCACTGATAGCCTAAATTCAATTTGGAGACCAAATCTTGCCATGAAATGTATAATTTGTTCTTCAATAGTTCGGTCATATCTAATTTTTAACGAGAAATCCTAGAGACAAAACTTTTTATCACACCTGCAAGTGAAGTAGCTTAGCTTATTCCGCACCTTAGTTACTTTAACTCACTAAGACAAGTAATTTTGAATTAGTTGCCAAGAATCTTTCATTTACTTAATGGGGGTCAGGGGTCACCACGATGGCTGAGTGGGCTAAGGCGCTGGAAGTGCGTTCGTAGCTTGCGACAGCTGGTTCGAATCCCGTCTGCGCCATGGTTGTTTGTGAACTGGACCCGTGCACAGTTATCCTGTATACCTCTTCGGGAGTGTATTCCAGATAATAAAAAAAATATTAAAATAATAGTGACACCTACTTTATGTCTTTTGAATATTATTGATTAATCAATAATTGTACATTGCGACTGGACTAATGGAATTGCAAATCTGTGCCAGCAGAATTCGCTCTCCTTTCTGCAAATTGACGTCGAAGTCGACGTCAACAACGCCCCCTGTGGGTGTATGTCAGCAGCTCTTGCACGGATTGATGCGATTGATGGATTTGACATACACAGTTGTATATGATGAAATGTCGCTGGGGATTTTTTAATTCATCATCAAACTTCCTCCCTATCTCTCTCTTTCTCTCTCTATATATATATATATATATGAGCAAACACACATATGTATGTCGGTAATGTAAATATGTATTGAAAACTTCGATCCATTCCCAATATATAGTAAATCTGGATAAATGTTGGATTGCATTGGAAAAATAAAAATGGATATTTTTGTCATCGACAAAAGAGACTTTTTATAAAAATATATTTATCACTTCAATCATGCATCGTATATTGGCATATAACCTGGAAAAAGCTGAAATGTCAGCACAATCGTAATGTGGAAATCCCATAAAAAATAATAGCTATTTTAATCCTTCACATGCTGCACTTTTCCATTAATGCAAAAGTATGTAATATTCTTCTTATTTTCTATAGATTTTAAAGTATTTCATGAAAATCAGATTTAGAGTTTGAAATCAAAGCATCTCAAAGAAGATTTTAGTAAATAAGTTTCATTTAATACTCCTGAAGAATTACGATTAAGTGTCTTGATCAATTTAACTCAATAGAACATTGCACTTTATGTACAGAATTCCACTAATCAAGGTGACAGTGAAATAAAAGCGAAGATTCACACACATTTATTCTAGTACTGAATGACCTGAAGTCATTGAATAAGCATCTTAGCTTTACTCATGTCAGTTTGGACGTTATTAACTTCTTCTTCTTCCAATGGTAATACGCTCCTAATAGGCCATGACCTTCCTTAAGTGACGCCTTCACCCTTGGACGATTTCTAGCTTCAGTTTCCCAGCACTGGATGTTTAGGAGCTCTCTTACATCTTTCTGGATATCATCTCGACATCATGTTTTGGGCCTACATCTATTTCTTCTTCCTACCATTTATCCTTTCATCAAACTTTTGGGAGAATTTTTTCGTTCTCCATTCGTTCCGGTCATTCGGTCCACCTTAGTTCTTGTATTTTAATGAAATTTGTTTCTCCCTTTACTTGATATAGTTCATGGTTTTATCTAATGCTGCATCCTGCTTCCTCTTGTATTGGTCCATATATCTTTTTCAGGACTTCCCTCTTAAAGACTGCAAGCAGGTCATCTGCTTTCTTGGTTAGTATATATCTTTCACTGCCATTTAAAACTGGTCCAGGTAATGTCTTACATATTTAGATTTTTGCGTGTTTTTCGCAAATTTTACATTTAGGTGTATTATGGAGCTCATAAAAGGCCTTAATACCTTTAGATATTTTGTAGCTTTGTATTCATTGTTGCTTGTTTCATTTATTTTGCTATTTAAGTACCTAAGTTAAGTCACTAGTCAATACAATAACTTCCTACTGCACAATATTGGATTGCAGAAGATTCCAGCCTAAACTTTAATTCCTGGATATTGTACTTCACATACGGTCACCCGGTATTCAATAAACTATTTCAAGATATGGCGGATGCGCATAACAAAACGAATACGTAGTCTGTTAAGAAATTCCTGCGTTTAAGGTACCTAATAGAAAAGAATAATCATTTATAGATGTAAAAAAATGCATCCTTTATCAAATATGAGTAGAACGTAACAGTAAAACTTGTTTCGGTATTCTGTTTTCTTAATTTATCAAAAACGCATTATAAACTGACATATATTCTTTATGATAAACTTCTGTAATATTATCCAAGAAGAAGGAAATCATGATGTACCCCCTTTGTTTCAAGTTTTGAATAATAAAGTGATTTAACAAATATAAAACAAAACCCATTTCCTTTTCACTCACTGACCTAATTTTAACAGAATCGAAACACGTGCCTATAGATAAATCCACTAAATATTCCATCAAGGTAACTTGCTCAAGAGTTTCCCAAGCGTCATCTTAAACTTTTACCATTCCTTTGCTGGGATAGCTGCTACATTCTTAGCAAATTCTAGGTATACTTGATAGAAATTTTAAATATTTCAAATTGTACAAAGTGGAAAATTGTCGAAATTGAGTGAGACTGAGATTTCCCAAATAATTCAAAACACAGGCAAGTTTACCGTCGCACTCGCCAGACGTTTTTGATTACCTTTAGCTTAGAGATTCAATTAAAAGTTTTCCAGAGTAAGTAGTTAGATAGCTACCTGCTACCTTGTCGGGTTATGCTTGTTGAATCTGGAATGGAGGTGTTGAATTATATATAAGGATAATGATTAAAGGCTACAATTTAATTTCGACTGAAAATAGTGATGAATAACGGACAATGTTAGTTCCACTACTTCAACTAAGAATAAGTTGAAAAAGCGTGATGATTAGGTGTAGTTGTTGCAAAGTTTCTTGTGTTAAAAATATTACTGTAACCATGACCAAGAAATCAAATTGCCCATTCAAGTCTTGAGAAATTTTGCAGATTTAACCTAACCGTAACACTACTTTAGATAAACTTCGATTTAATGAACATCCTGACTATATTTGCATCGTCCAATATAGCCGTGATCCAATTACTGAATTTTGCTTTAGTTGAAGTTGATAAAATGTTTCAGATTTGTTTTTATCTTCAAGTGGACTACTAATGTGAAAATATATTAGATTGTAGGAAGGAATATGCTAAAATCAAACAAATATTTATACTATTATCAGATAGTTGTGTTAATTATTGTGGTTTAAGATTTTTTGGTAATAGTCTAATTTAGCGGCTTTTGCTATAAAAGTCCTAAAAAATCAAATCACACGACTTTCCTACCGCTCGCAGGCAAATTCCACTGAATGAAAAATTCTACTCTATTACAATACTTTCCTTACATAGTGACGATAATAGCGGTAGGAAAGTAAAAATCCTCTGGTCAAATCATGCTACCACTCATGTTTTTCAGCATGACAAGACCAACAACAATGGTCATGTAACATTTTTTGGCAAGATGAAACGTTTAGCCAGAATCTGAAGAAACATGTGGAAAATATGCAATTCTATTCAAGCATAAATTTTTTGTGCTTTTTCTCAGAGATGGCGCTGTGTGTGGGTGGTAAACGGCTCTCAGAAGAATACTTTAGGCAAGTTTTATCAAAATCTTTAGGGCCTTTTTCTAGCTAGAGTCTTGAGCAAATCACATTTTTTGGCTATAGCTCAGCATCCAGTGTATACAGGATTCTCAATCAGTGCCACCGGCGAGTGATATTGGTACCAAGCAAAATAGAAAAAAAGCAACAAAATCCACCGATCTGTTCCCGAGATAATGCTGTCACGAACAGACAGACAGACAGACTAATGGCTGAAAATATGTTTATTAGACTCTGAAACGTCAACATTTGTAAAAATCTCGATACAGAAAATATCACACGATTACAATACTTTCCTTATACAGCTACTATGTAGCGTAGGAAAGTAATAACGACAATATTTTATAGTAAAGCAATCACTGTATTCATATTTTCGAAAAACTGAAGACAAAGTTCGTCACCTTCGTCATCAAAAGTTGCCATAATATCGTATTTTTGCTCTAAAGCAAGTATTTGTGAAAAATAACTTTTTAGTAAATTTTAAACATGAAACTAAACCTTTAGAAATTTAAAATCTCACCACTTGGTTTATGCTTTCGTTATCGAATATTTAAAAAAAACAATTTCGCAAACCTTGAATTGGTATTTTTGGCAACATTGGAATTGACAGCTTTTCAACGTCAAGCAAACTACATAAATCAATTATTAATTCGTTTAACCTTCATTTTTCGCGAACTTATATTTACTATCTGAACGCATATTTTTACTTATTTTAAAGGATGTTAGTGTTTAATAGAATAAAAAGATGATTATATACCATTTGGAAATGAAAAGAAATTTTATTTTTATTAAAAGTTATGTTAACAACATACATCTGTTTTTGCAATCATTTGATTTTTTTGGAGCTTTTATAGCAAAAGCCGCTGAACTAGACTGTTACCATTTTTTTGAAGGTAGGTATGGAAAAATTTCTCTCAACTCCTAATTTCAAATGGAAAATATAATAACAAAAGCTCCATCCCATACAGAGAAATATTTTTTTTTTCGCAACATATACATATATACATAAATGCATAAGGATATTTTTATAAGAATACACATTCATCATTCACATTGTTTGGAGTATGATGTGTCACTTGAAAATACAACAGGGTCATCTGGGAAATTTAGCCAGCAGCACAAAAAACATATACTACACACTTCATTTTAAAAATAATTGTTAGTCATAACACATATTTATAACACATCATTTTTCACTCTTATCTTACATTGAGATTCACATCGTGTGAGTGTAATAATTGAAGGCAATTTAGTGATAAAAATGTATAGGTATTGATACAGGGTGCTTTATCAGATAACGGCTATATGGAAATGGACTAATTAACTAACATAATGACGACACGTTGGTACGTTCAGCGACTTCTTCCGGTTATAGAGGAAGCAGGTTTATAATACCTTTTTTTGTTTATTCAAGGCTACATCCATCAGATTTTCGTATGTTCAAAATAGCGCTCCACCGTCAGTGATATGCTGAACATTGATACTTGTATGTGTTCAAAAAAGGTTGGTTACAAATCAGATACGTCTCGTCACTTTGCCGCAAATTGAAGGTAAACCACAACCTCGAAATCGCGTGATATTTATCTAGGTGACTGGTGCTTTGTTTGGTAATCAATATGATTGAGCATTTGACGATGTAATAAACTGTACGTATTTCCCCAACAGTTGTTGACGTAATTAAATGGCAGAAGGGGTGTTTGCTGTCGCAGTAGTTGTTGTCGACACCAGTAGGTTGTCCTAGCGTAATCTAGTTTTTACCAGAAAATGGCTGATGTTATATTAATCATCTTGGTTATATTACAATTTGAGCACATAAGTAAAGTACGATTTTTTTCACAATTTTACAATTGAATGTTTGAAAATATTATCCCCTTCTTGAACTTAAATTATGATTGAGTGCCGTAATAAAACGAGAACTCAAAAGGAAGTTTCTGAAATATTCAATAGCAAATACCTTGGTCAACACGTCTCACAATTTACAGCCAACAAAACAGAAATAAAATTTCGTGAAATTGGACATTCAAAAAACTATTCAAAAACCAAGTAGAAATGTTAAATTGGATGAGGAAAAAAGATGCTTAGCGATTGAGGAAAATCCGCTTATGACAAGTAGACAACCTGCCGCCGACAATGATGTAAGTAAATCATTGATATTGAGAGCTTTATATACAGAAAAATACCATCGTTATAAAGTTGAGTTGGTTCAGGAGTTAAATGAGGATGATCCTGATAGAAAGCAATAATTATCTGAAGGGATGATGGACATAATGGAAGCAGGTTTGCAGTTCATAAACAAAATTGTGTTTTCTGATGAAGTTACTTTTCATTTAAATGGAACGGTTAATAGGCAAAGCTGTAGATATTGGAGCAGAGAAAATCCTCATTGGATATATGAGGCTTACACAGAACATCCCAAGAAAGTAAACGTTTGGGCTGGTATCATTAACAACAAAATTATTGGCTCATATTTTTTTGAAGACACAATTAATGGTGAGGTTTATCTAGGGTTTTCGATGAACTTTTTCCTATCTACATTGAATTGAATGTTATTGCTCCAAATGCAATAGATAGATCAATTTGGTACCAACAACACGGCGCTCCACCGCATTACGTACATATTTTTAGAGATTATTTAAACGATTTTTTTTCCAATAGGTGGATTGGAAGAGGTGAAACGATTGAATGGCCGCCTAGATCCCCCGATTTGACTCTTCTCGATTACTTCTCATGAGGTCATTTAAAATCAAAAGTATATTTTAATGGACAAGACAATATTAAAAGTTAGGATAACGGAAGAAATTAACAACATAACCACTGAGGTCCTGTAAAATTTCAAGATCGCCTTGCCTTGCTTATTGTCAAGAACTTTTTTTATTATTCAAAAATCATCTAGGGAACTATATCATATGAACATTTGCAGCCGTATTCGTTAGCAAAACGCTGTAGCTACTAAACTAGCATCGTGTTAGTTACGATGGTAACAAAACTAGTACTAGTACTTACCAAAGTAAGATTTAATAATGAATATGGCTGAAATAGTTCTCATTATTATTATTATTATTATCGGTATGAATTTTCAATACTAAAATGGGAACTCGTCTTGGAGAACGTCACTCATATTGAAACACCCTGTACATATATAACTATATATGTATTTTATATCTGATACCCTCGCTCTGCCATCGAAATGGCAAACGTGTACCTATCTGTCCGTTCCACTCTCACATACCATTTCAGATCTTGACAGCTGGTTAGTTACAGCGGTTGAATTTCGCTTGTCCCAAAGGATTCCAGCCAGTTTTGTGTGACTTTCGACCAGCAACATCGGAGATCCTGTGTATTCCCATCTCCGTCCACCACTCCCACCCATTCACTTCTCTATTAGGTACTGGTCTACTATGGAATCTATATATATATATATACTTACCGACTACTAAACATGCCACCCCAGCGATCGAGGAGTCAACTTTCAGGATAGCAGAGGACATATTAGATGGTGAGTAAGTGTATGTAGCTCTCTTAGTTTCAGTGCTCATAGAATGGACTCTGCGATTTGTCGATTTTAATCAAAGTTTGAGAGATAATGTTTGGAGTAATAGTAGTTAAGTTGTTCATCGGTTTCTGGCTTTCTAGATTTCGAGGCACTTTAGATTTACACAGGAAAACTTATTCAATATGTGAAAAAGTATAATAGATTCGTCATTATATATTGGATTGATTCAACTCAGAATAGGATAGCCCAAAGTAATTATTAAGTTTCTATTTGAAAAATGTAAGTTGGTAAATACCTAAAAATAGAAAAAAATGGTTGATATAAAAATTGTAGTTTGTATTTCATATTTTCTTTTCAAATTATCAGTAAACAATTATCGTATTTAAAAATGGAAAAATATAAGCAGCTTCAATTTTTTTAAATGTAACACCCTGTATACTATACACTACAACGAAAGATGTATTTTTTTCTGATTTCAACTATATATATATAATAAAAGGATGTTCTTGGGGATGCAGTCATATATTAAATAAAATTCTTTGATTGAAGCCGAGCTTTCGAGAATGTTTATTCTCTTCTTCAGGGCAAAAATCGTGAATTTAGAATAAATTAACCAAAAACAGGAAAGATTTCATAGCCATCAATTACAAAATGTAAACAAATTATTCAGAGATCTCAAAACATCGCGCCGCAAATATACATATTTCAGACTTTACTGCTGTAACTCGAAAACCGTAACTCAATTTAAATGTTGCAATATATAATCTTTACTTTAATGTGACCGTGTCATATTTTCAATTTTCGAATAAAATTGCTCTTCTAAATAGCGGAAATATGCATATCACCTATTTCAGACTTTACCATTGCGAGACTCGGAAACCGTAACTCTTTTGAAAAAATGTTCAATTTAAACGTTTCCGGATATGGTCCCCTTTCTAATTTTCAAATCTCGAATTTTCGATTTTCGGAAAAAATTGCCCCTTCCACATAGCATATTTCAGACAGTAGCGCGGAAACATGATTATTTTTTAAAATGTCCAATTTAAACATTTCCGGATATGAAACTTTCAATAATTCTGTCGTCTCGGATTCTTAATTTTCGAAAAAAATTGCCCCCTCCACCCTCTTTGAGGGCGGTTTTTAGAGGGAAGGAGATTTTGGTTTTGATTTTCCTCAACATGGGACCATTTCTCAACTCTCCTATTTCAAATGAAACAAAAATCGTCTAAATCGGAGTACGTTTACTATGCAAAACGCGCGAACAGCCATAAAAAAATAAATAAAAAAAGCAATCTTACAACCGAATTGTATACCTTCTCCTTTTTTTGAAGTCGGTCAATGGCCGTTCGCGCGTTTCACATAGTAAACGTACTCCGATTTAGACGATTTTTGTTTCATTTGAAAGAGGGGAGTTGAGAAATGGTCCCATATTGAGGAAAATCAAATCCAAAATGTCCTTCCCTCCAAGAACCACCACCAAAGGGGGTGGAGGGGGCAAATTTTCTCGAAAATCGACAATCCGAGACGACAGAATTAACGAAAATTCCATATCCGGAAATGTTTGAATTGGACATTTTTGAAAATAATCATACGTTTCCGCGCTACAGTGTGAAATATATGTTTCAGCTATGTGGAAGGGGCAAATTTTTCTGAAAATCGAAAATTCGAGATTTGAAAATTAGAAAGGGGACCATATCCGGAAACATATAAATTGAACATTTTTTCAAATGAGTTACGGTTTCCGAGTTTCGGAATGGTAAAGACTGAAATATGTGATATACGTATTTTCGCTAGTACTAGCTAAACCTACCTATAACTTTTTGGGAATCAGTGAACGTTCAACAATTTTCATGACTAAGTTTACACTCAAAAATGTGAAATAAATATTTTTTACAAAAAATTGGACCGACTTTATCAGTTGTTGCACTGAAAAATACAAAATAATATTAATTCTATTGGTGCTGGTTCTTTTGGAGTTGGTGCCTACAACGGCACAACTTCAAAATTACCAGCACCAATAGAATTAATATTATTTTGTATTTTTCACTGCAACAACTGATAAAGTCGGTCCAATTTTTTGTAAAAAATATTTATTTTATGTAAAAATTTGAAAATGTATTCTTGTAAATGTTCGCAATGACGCCTTTGAATTTCCGGACATTTCCCGCACATAAGCAGGAACTGTTCATGGTTCCCTCTTCTTATTTATTGCGGATTGAGTACTTCAATTGTAATTCTGACTCGTAGACATTTCCAAAACAAAAAAAAATAAAAAATTATTTAAAATCGATTGGCACAACTCGCAGCATCATGTATTAAGACTATTTTCCAAAATAAAACAGAGCTTTCACGATTCCATAAATCTCTTTGATAAATTACTATTATAAATAAACTGTGAATTTTTCAGTCTAATCTTAATGTCTTTTCCTACTTCTTTTAACCCCAACGTGGAAAAATAAAACTCCCATCTACGAACGGTAGAAAAAAAACATGTTCCAGATAAGAGAGCTTGGTGTTAGTATAATCAAGTCCTAAACGTATAAACAAAAAAAATAAGAACCGGAACGCTTCTATATGAAACAGTCGTACAATGCTACCTATTTATTTTCCAAACAGAGTAAGTAGGTAGGGTAGGGACCTTAATAAGGAAGAGCCAGAAAAGGAGGAATGTCTTCCGGTCCGTGGGCATTCATCAAGCCAGATAGCGTCAGGTAATGGAAAAATTCGGCCGATAAAATCTATTGGATTCGATTCTTTTTAAATCGCAGCGCGAGATATGTCCGCTCGCCCGCTTCTCTTGTATATTTATTGCTAAATCGTTTTCCCGATTCAGGACCGAGTGCAGGAGCGCAGGCAGACAGACTGACAGGAGGCTACTCAGTAGAGAATATATTTCTAGGAACGGATACATAGTTTAGAGGGATATGCAACCGTTCACATAAAGCATATTTTTCCGGCTTAAAGGTGTATAAGTTTTATGTATACTATGTATACATAAATGTTGGAAAATGGAAATATTTGCTTGTGAGATATGTGCCAAGGATCAATTGGAAAATTCAGATACATTTTTATAGTAGGTATATATATTTTTCACTGGATTTATATTCAATAAAATGATGATACTTGGGGAGACAGTCATTTAGTAAATAAAATCCCATGATTTAATCCGAACTTTCGAGAATGTTTAGTTCCTTCTTCAGGACAAAAGTCGTGAACTTTTACTAAAAACAGAAAAGATGATTATTTGAATTTGTCAGCATTAGCACCAGTTTCCTCGTCATTTCTCGACTTTGAGTAGTTCACGTGACAGTTTGGGTGAAGGGATTCTTAGAAATAATTTAGCTTGTCTCCGTCCTAGGGTTTCTCGTTACCAGCACTGCATCAATGTTATTCATTTTTGAAGCCGTTACTGTACCGAAACCAAGAATCGCTGTTATTTAATATACAGGGTGGTCCGAATTATAATGGAGAAACTTCAATAGCGTGTGTTCAGCAGATAAAAATAATTAAAAAAGTTCATATGAACTTATCTCCAAAAACGCTTCGTTTTGGAGATACGGGGTGTTGAAATATTGCGATAAAATCGTATTTTTAAAGAAAGTCTTCTAGATTTTGCTTTCAAACTTAGTAGGTATTATTGCCACTAAAAAACAAATTTATAACATGATAAACACTTTTTTTGTTTTACCAGTGGCGTTCGTGAGACCGTTTTAATTATTTTAAATAATAAAAAATGGTTTATTATAATTTTTTTAAAGAATTTAGATATATTGATCAATTCTAAACAAAAATGGTCTCGTTAGTCTTTTCGCGAAAATGAACCATTCTCGAGAAAAAAATAATTTATATTTGCATGTGCACCTAATATCTCAGGTTTGCAAATTAAAATAATTCGCGCTATTTTTATTTACATCACATTTGCACATGACAAGATATTAGGTGAACATGCAAAAATTATTTTTTTCTTCGAAAACGGTTCGTTTTAGCGAAAAGACTAAAGAGATCATTTTTGTTTAGAATTGATCAGGATATCTAAGTTTGTTAACAAAATTGCGATAAACCATTGGCGTACAACTTTTTTATTATTTAAATTAATTAAAATGGTCTCACGAACGCCACTGGTATATACCATTGCCATATTTCAACACCCCGTATCCGTATCTCCAAAATGAAGCGTTTTGTATATGAAATTTTACAATTATTTTTATCTGCTGAATACGCTATTGAAGTTTCTCCATTATAATTCGGACCACCCTATATATATTGCACCAAAGTACCTATACAGTATACAGTAATGACTTATCTAAGAGGGTGTAATTCAACAAAAAGTATCATAAAAAATCGATAACTTTGTTCAATGGTAAGTGATACTATTACTGTACCTACCAACGATGAAAACAAGTACTCTGTGAGCAAATACTCCAACCCGCATTGAATTACATCATCGCTGGTAGGTGCACTGTGATACAAAGATTGTAATAAACTTCTAACCTGAAGTTAGATAAATACAATCAATACGAATGAATACAATAATAAATACCTGCATATTTTTTTATGAAAAACATATAAAGATATCTATTGTTGAAAATGGCTCTATAAGATAAATTTAGACTAATAAATAATATAAATCCGGGACCAGTCAATTTATAAGAATTATTTCTGAATAAAATCTCATTCTTTTTGGAATTTATTTCATCCTTATTCCTATCCAACTATATTTTTGTCCTTAATCATCATTTCCATACAAATTTATCGAACGATATCCCAAGAAATTGAATCTTTGATTTACTACTCAACCTCTTTTAAACAATAAAAACCATCTGCAACACACTCATATCTCAAAAGGCGACTATTTGCCGCCGTATTAATATGATTAAGTTGTCACATATTGTTTCGATGGAATTTATGTCTTGATCATATTATTTGGGGTCCTCCTTTTTCCCCATTGCCAAGAACAATGGCGAAAGAAAGTGCCAAGGACATGTGTGAGAGTGTGAAAAAATATGAATGGTGCTCTCATCTAAGACGCAATTTGGATCGACACAGCGAAGCAGCAAGTATGGTGAGTGAGATTTTGAATTATGTTGGCGCCAATATTTGAAAGCTGTGACAGAGCCGTATTCGAGGATGTTTGTCCAAAACAAACAAGTCTACAACGAGAAAATCGGTGTGAAACTAAATATCGAGAAAGTAACATCATGATTCTGTCGACAAAAAGGAAGTTGGAACCGGTTAAGTACTAGTTGCAAATATCTAGGTACACTTATGAAAAAGTCTGGAAAGATAAATGAAGAAAGTGTTGGAAAACAAAATTGAAAGGTAGGTTATATCAACAGGTTTTTGGGAGTGCATTCTGGATATGACAGAAATGCGATTCCTGGGAAAAATAGAAGGAATCAAAAGAGGAGTTCAAACATTGTATCAACTGGATTGAATATTAAACTCATCAAAATTATCATGAAAGAATAATTCAGCTGGCGAGGCCATTTAAATAATATGATATGATAAATAGTTTATTGGAAGAAATAACGAACACGAAATTAGAGAGTTCAAGACAAAGACAGGACAGGATAACAAAAAAAAAAACCGGAAGAGCATGAAGCAGAAGAAGTAGAAGTACTCGCACAAATAGCGATTTGTCCAGGTTTTTTTTTATTATCATTTTTAGTGTCAACAGGAATATAAAAACAAACTTTTGTCCTTTCACTGTAAAGAATAAAATTTAATCTTAACCTAGATAAATTAAAATAGAAACTTTGCTCATTTTTTTATTTCAAGTATTCCAATATATTATTGCTCTTGCTCTTTACGCATCACTACTAAGCTGATTCAGTATAGTGTAGTAGGAAACAGATGATTTCATAATCTGAAAGCAAAATACGTCTCAGCAAATTTCAACTATGTACTTACCATGTTTCACAAAGTATTGTTTGTATACGTTCAACTTACATTCACAAATGTTTCCAGTGATAAGGTAAAAAAATCGCCTGCATACATGCGTAAGTCGATTTGTGATCGCGTCATGAAATAGAGAAGATTTCGTTGTAGAACTTTCGAACAGTACACCCAATCGCAATTGTAGGCTGAAGTTGTTAGTTTTGCACTCTATGGAAAAATAATAATTTGAATAAGAACCTCAGGAAAACTTGAATAATTCTTTCCAAAGTACCGTGATGTAGAATTGGAAATGATCAATTATTTGATTAATTTGTGTAAATCAAATGACAAAGAAATTTGAATGTAATAATAATTATATAAATGTAATATTTAAATTAAATTAAAAATTAAAATTAATCGTTTGTTACGTACTTAATTAATTCTATTGTATTGTGAATATGAAAGATCCTTAACTTAAGCAATCAGAAAAGTATTTTGAGATTCATTTATTTCGTTCTTACCTGAACAATAACTTCATTGCCAAAATAACAAAATATAAATATTTCCATAATCATACAATACGAATATAATACGTATGAGTAAAACTGTAAACTGGTAATTGGAACCTAAAAAAATGTATTCATCATCAAAATCTAGAAGCTAACAAACTAAACTAGTGCTGAACAAAGATTTGAATATGAATACGGCTGAGTTTGTTTTGTGTTTTATTTCTTTTCACTTACCAAAGATAGTTGAAACAATGTGGTGCAGAGGATAATGACACTCAAAATGAATTGACCAAGAATGATTTTTGTAAAGAGGTTTGCAACCTCATCAGAAAATCTATTGAACAAAGTAAAACGTGTTAGGCCAACATTGACAAATGTTTCTTTACCAAAATTTACGAATAAAAACTTTGAACAAAGAACAGAAGCTTAGGAAAGGTCATAATACGAATAAAAAACAAAAATCTTAAACGTTTGAGTAGAAATTTTCACAATTAATGAAAATGATGCAAGATTCCGGACCAGCAAGAAAACAGTTTTGTTCTAACTCTTATTTACTCAGCAATTGAGTACCTACTATAAACAAAATTATATTATAAATAATGCTTATGATATATTCTTACTCGAGGGCATAACGATGCTGGATGACACATCTAATCAAATTTTTGTTCATCATCACCTCTAATTTGGGTGATATGAACCCAATAATCTCATCATGTGCCTCACCGAGTTCGAGCTGGGAATATTTACGTAAATTTTCTAGCGTATCATTAATCATTTCTAGTTGTCCACATATCACCATTATCAAGCCTGCAATAGAAAAATGCTCCTCTCATTTGACATCATAACAGATTTGGATTTGTCACGAACGTTATTAGTTTGAAAAGACTCGTACAAATACGACAAATCACCACAACTCGAAAGATTGCAAAAACAAACTGACAAAAGTGCTAAAATTTCTATTAGGCCTAGTTCCCAAGGATGGCAGCACATGTTAAATGGCATATTGCATACAATTTAAGTAAGTATTATTATTATTAAGACGAAGGGCACCAGGGACATTTCCCTCTGTGGGGCACCTCGAACTTCGAGGTCTTTTGTACCATCCCGTGATGTTGTACTATTGTACCTTTATTTCTGGGTTTAGATCCCCTTAGCCCTTTCTAGGATGTTTACACTTTTACACACTAAAATTTCGCATTGAGTAAGTCATTTACAGATTCTGCTGCTTCTGTGCAGAATTTGCAGGAATTATCTTCAACAAAACCCCATCTTTTTTAAGTGGTTTTTGGTGGGATAATAACTGGTGGTGATTCCAACCAAGTTTCTCAGATCATTTCGTTTCAGGAAAAGTGAGTTATTTTTCTTTGAGTATTGCCAGTCTAGCAGGCGTTTGGCCTGACTGGCTTGCTCTAGGTCGTGCCAGTATTTGATTTTCAGCCTTGATTCCCATTTTTTATTTTTTGACATGTTGTTTTGCATACCCATAGAATGGTTAGGGGCCTATTGGAAGCCTTTCTGGGCCTTTTCTATTCAGTCAGCTTTTTTTGTTGCCATAAAAGTTCTTGTGCCATGGTATCCATATATGGGGCAAACTTTGTTACCCCTTGCCATTTGTACAAGAACTTCATGGCATTCCTTTACTAGTTTTTTTTTAGCAACAGTTGCCACTGCATTAATAGCTTCCTGGCTATCACAAAGATTCTAGCCCCTATATGATTCTTCTTACGAGTTGCATGGGTGCATTATATAATAGCCAATATTTCTGCCTGAAAAATTGTGCAACTCCTGCCCAGGGATATGTGAGTTTCTGTGGAAGATCCCCAGGCCGGCTCTGCCATTCCTTAGTGAACCATCTGTGTACCAGGTTAAGGTACCCGTTTCCTTTTCCACAGGTAGAGGAGGAGTCTTCATCCACTCGTCCACTTTTGGTATTTTTATTTCGTTGTTTCTGTAAAAACAGAGTTGTGCTCCCGTATCATCGACTGGAATGTCTTTTAGATATGAGATTTTGTTTAGAATACTCCAGTGTAATCGCATATCTTGTTTTGCTTGTTCTATGAATGCTTGGGGCTTCGTCTAATGCACACCTCCGAATATGCAAATGTTCAGGATGTCTTCCATTGCTGCAGGTGGAGTTGTACGCATTGTCCCTGAGATTTCTATGCAAACTGGTATTTGAATTTTTTGAGTTCATTTTGAAGTGAACTCTGTTCTGGTTTCAGCCACCACCACCAAAGGCTGCAAATGTTATAGCCGGTCAGACTTGTAACATAAAACCAGCATACATTGAGATTCATTAGGGCTTTTTTGTCTATTCCAGCTCAGGTATTGGTCCAGGTATACCACCAGATATTTATCTGCCTTGGAAAGCATTATTTCATTACTTCCTAAATGGATTGGAACTTCAATTTCAATATGATACCTCTGCACCAGTACCTAAGTAAGGTTAAGTAAAGTACGATCGGAAATAAACAGTGCGTTCAGCAAACGACGAGTCATCTATGTGTATTATTGGAAGGGGCTAAGTTCGCTTGTCTTTATTTATGTCGTCGATGGTTTAAAACTTTCTAATTCGCAAAACGAAATTGTTTGAGATTTTCTACAACGTTGACAATAATTAACGTGTACTCTTCTTGCATCAGTTATTAGTACATTAGTACACGCCGATAATCATAACAAAACGCCTTATAAAACTGTATGAGACCATTAGTAAAGCTTTCGGAACAGTTGTCAGGGTCTGTGACAAAAATGCTTTCTTGTAACCTTGAAAGCAACTGCATGATTTAGCTTTTAAGCAATATAAACACATATGAACTTGTCTATATTTTTTTATACTGTATTTCTGCATAGGTATATGCGCCTAACTTTGACAAAAGTGAAAAAGTCTATTCACCTCTCAAGAACTTACCCGAAGCCAACGCATCCAACGACAGATTCATAATGCCATCAAAGGTCAATGCCAAAATCTCCGACACAAAAGTGCATTCAAATGCCGGTGAATAGTCTGTCCTGTACGGAATAAAGCCAGGCATGGGCAGAAACGGTCCCTCCTCAATTGTGTACGGATAAATGGCCCAAATGGCACACGTTGCTACACAACCCACTTGCAGACTGATGGTGATCCATTTCGATATTTTCACGTAATGCAGCAATACAATGCGTTGACGTGTGTTTCTCGGCTGGAATTCTTTTCGATTGATTGATTCGACCAGTTTTTCGACTCGTTTGCGATCACGAAACATGCAAACAAACTTTGTCATCGATAGAATGGTGGTGAAGGTGAGAAATGAGCCTTCGGCCATCTTGGAAATATCTCCAAAGCTGTAGTAAATGTTGCCGAATTCGATGAAGAGCATGCCGCAAACGAAATAACCTGTAAAAGATGTTAAGTTGGGTTTATTATAAGGTAAAGTATTGTCCATGATTACTGAGAAGAATAATAAAAACTCTCCATTAGCCTATTATAGCAGAAAATTTTCGCATTTTCAAGTTTTGTTTGTGATAATGGGTTAATGGCGTCCACTCCAAAAAAAGAAGAATTCATATGCTTTAATTTGAAACATGAAAAACCATTTGCTGTCAACAGATAACGCTAGAAGTAGCGAAAATATGATGAAAATATGAGTTGTAGACTTAAACTGATTTTTTTAATTAAAGGCCGGTGATTCACTTTGATGCTCTTCAGTTTTAATGAACAAGCTAGGGATACTCAATTTTATGCTATTTAAATTACTGACCTGATGTCTTAAAATTAAGGTATCAAAAAGTTCTTGGTTCGGAAAATATTACCTCAACTTGAAATACACACCTACAAAAATGAAAGCTCTAATCAAAAATTCAACAGCACCCTTTCTAAATCCTCTTGTGGGTGGTAAAATACCAAAAAATCTTAGAGTTTTCATGTTAAGACCAACTATTTCTGCAAAATCCATTATTAGACATCTAATACATATATTCAGTTAATGCACAGTGAATTTGCAAATGGAAATAAGCGTATAATGGATCGATTTAACAAATACAAGGCATCAACGTGAGGGAAGATAATATATATACCCAATATACAGGGTGTTGCAAAAATATGCTGAGGTAAAACGTATTATTTGAGAAGGTCTTACTGTCAAATGTATCTAAGTACTTTTTTGCACCCCCTTTGATATAAGATCCTATCTTAAGGCATTATCCAGAAGAATTTAACAATAATTATGAACACAAAATACACAAACATCATAAGCATTTCCATATCGAGGATAATTTATTTATAGATTGCTCGATACAAAAAACGTGGTTATCTACCAAATCTGATCATGTCAATCTCAACACTCAAATGATTCAAAATTGAAGCACGTTTACTATGCAAAACGCGCGAACAACCATACTTGAAAGAAGCAAACATACAACCGAATTGTATACCTCTCTGTAATTAATGTTAATTCATTTGGAAACAAACGGAGCCTTAGAGGATTTGTTATTTAATTTTTAGAGAATAAGTCAATGAAGGATTTAGGAAAACACAGAATAATTTCGAAGAAAGAACACAAAGTTCTCCTCCAGCGGAAAGTCATCAACCAGGAAAATTCCTAGAAGGAACTACTGTAAAGAAATTTCTGAACTATTGCCTTTACATTCAAAACTACCTGGGTATGTGGTTTCAATTTTCTAGTGCTAATAATACTTAATAATTGTTTCTCACCTTAACCTAACTTTTGAACCATCTCAGTGACGTGTAACGGGAGTGTTTTGTCAATTAAAATTATCATGAAAATTGCTCTTATCTAGCCATGTTTTCAAGGAACGTACCTATATTTAATTTATCCGAATAGGTAAAATTTTCGAATATCGGAGTCTGCGTAATAGAATGAGTAGAAAGTTCCATTATGAGTGACCCATTATTCAGTTTATTTATGCTCTACTTTTACCGTTTCTCCCTATAAACCTTCAACAGTCTACTAAAGTATATTATAATATATACCATTGGTATGTAATACAGAATAAATGGCGGATGCGCCTCTACAAATAATTAAACATTTAGATATTTATTCAATCATCCCCCTAGTAGTTGTCGTATAATTATATATTGAAATCGAACTAGAGACAACATAACTGGGCAATTATCAACAATGTTGTATTTATTGCTAGAGTATGTACACAGAACATGTAATTAAAATCTGTCATTGATTTACATTAGAAAAAAATGATTTTGACAATCAAGATAAATGAAAATTCCATAAATTTATTATGATTTTATCTCGATTTGACCTTACAAAAAATGTTTCCCAACGAAAACAAAATTCATCGAAGATGTGACATCAAAAAGTCAAAAATTAAATTTTAATGAGTGTTCTATTTTTGGACAATAAATTTTCCAGCAAATAAATTATCTAGGAGAAAGGATCCAACAAAACACCCATCCAATCACTTTCCACCATTTGAGTCTCCTCAGTATTTGGTAAAGCGCCTAATGAATGAATCAATCAATCAACTTAAACAACCATATTCTTAATCAGTCTTAGTTCGTTACTAAGCATTTTAGTTCATTTAGATACGAAAGATGTCTCGATTGATATTAGGTATAGTTACTTTAGTAATTAACAAACCAACTAAACTACTACCGAACTTAAATTGATTACGAATACGGGTGTTCAAGTTCATAAAGGAAGACAAAAGTCCCCTACTTCATAAGAATTCGAATTATAATCGGGACCTCGATTTCTTAAGTTGCATTTAGCCATCAGTTAATCATCTTCGATTGGCTAGCATAACAGTTACAGCTCGACTACATGCAACTCCAGGATTCGATTCGGATTGAAATTCTTACGCAGAATGAGGTGGCAGATATGGAGGAGTTGTCCTTTTCTAGATCTATATCCACAAGAAAAGCTCCTCCTTTACAAATATCTAAGACATGAACAAAGGTCCTAGAAGTTCCTTTTCTCAGCATAAATACAGTGGAATCTTTGAGAAGCTCAGCAAGTGCCCCAGCTTAAAATAGGATTGAATTTGTAATTTCTCACAAAGTACTTTATAATAATCCATCAGTGTGTCGGGTAATGTATCAATCCACAAACCTACATTCAACACAATCTGCCTAATCCATTTCTCCCGAAGACCCTTACACCCCTCCCCCCAACGTCTGAGCCTTTTGGTGGAAGAAGACAATGGCGCAAATACTCCTCCAAAATGGCAAATCCAACTAATGATTCTACAACCTCCCCCCCACCCTTCAACGTCACGAGATCTCATCATAAGTATTTCTCTCAAGCAAGCCGAAATAATTATTACGGCATTGCTTTGTATTGTTGTAAGAGTGAAGAAATCTCTCCTACGGCTGTCAAATGGCACATCGTAAGGCCTTCTCTTTAGGACACGCTTAACTTTTAGTCCAGTCAAATACGACACACATAAATTGATTATTATAAAGAAAATGTCAAAAATCCTCAGCAATTTCACTTAAGCTAAAAAAAATTATGGACTGTCAAAGGTCAGGTGTTGAGAAAAAAAGAAGAAATTTCACCAGTTTTGGTCAGTTTTATGAAGGGTTGAATCAATATAATGAATTACCTGAGAAGCCTAGGAATGTAGACCATCTGTCACAATTTCAAAAAACGTGGAACATGTGCTTTTATTTTAGTTTCTAACTCGTAGCGACAATTTATTGTAAAATATTGGTCCATAGTAATTCTTACTGTATCTGCTATATTTTAACCGTAAAAAGGACAATTTTACATCTGTAGATATTCGCGTGTCATAGTTATGAGTGTTACTGTTTAATCCTTAAATGTCTTTATTGATGTAACAAAAATCAAGCAGTAATATATATACATTAATGGTAATGTTAATAATTTCATGTTTCTAAATAGTTGTTTAACATCCTCTTGATATTCCAGCATAAAAATAATTCTTAGAACCTTTCTCTGTAGGTAGTCCAAAAAAATATACTTCAATATGCTTCGAATAAAGATATAACTCCAAGAATTTAACATTTTAATTTTCTTCGTTTACTTGAAGATTCTTATAACTAAAATAAAAGTATTGAGTTTATGTTTCATTTACCCTCATTTTATTTGATTTGGACCAATCATCGACATTTTCCCGCATCTTGCATATTTCTTGCTTTACAATATTCAAACAATTATTTCTATAAGTAAAAGATGTGTCGTCTACAAATAATCTTATGTTATCATAGGAGAAAATAAGTTCAATTCGTTTATGTATAACAAAAACAGAATAGGTCCCAACACTGAACCTTGTGGAACCCCATTTTAGCTTCTTATTCAACTGTACATATTACGATCTACCTGTCAAATATAAGAAAATAAGTTTTTTCGATTCATCATTAAACTTATAATATTCAAGGTTTCGTGTCAAAAGCTTTTTCAAGAACGTAAAAAGTTGCCACAGAGTAAGAATTTTCTTCGTTACCCCAAATAATTTCATCAGTGAGATCCATAATTTTCGATATAACTGGTAAAATAGATATTGATCTAAGATTGTTTAATTCGCTGACATTTTTTACCTTAGGATGTGGAATAACTTTTGAAATTTTAAGCACTTTTGGCTAAACACCTCCTCCAATAGCCTGATTTTTGATTTTTTTCTTCAGCGGGATTATTAAAAGGCTTTTTATCCTTTTAATTAAGATTATATTTATTACATTACATTGCCATTGTCTTTATTTTTTAATTTATTTACTATGTTCCTGGTATCATTATAAGATATTTCTTTAACTAATTCTTGGAGTTAGGAAATATTGAATCTTTTTTGATGTTGTTATGCTATCATGAACTTTGTTGGCTATATTTACAAAGTAATTATTTATTTCATTTTCTGAAAATGTTAGATTCTGCAAAATTTCCAAAGTTTGAACTTATTCTTCGTGTATTTTGACTGTATTATTAATGGATGATTTCTCGAGTTGATGCGTATAATCCAAGAGGAGGTGAGCCATCCTGAGTATCCGCTTAATAGAGTGGGAATTTAAAGCAGTCGGCTCACAGAGTAATATAATATAATACACAGTGTGTCTTATGGGAATGGCGTAATTGAGTTTTGGGGATGATAGTCGACGTTTTATACCTCCAGCTCGCGCTCAAGCCACCCCATCCTCCTTTTAGCAAGACGGTATTGGTAGGCAGTATAACAGTAAGAAACCGGGAGGGTCTTCCAGTCTGGCATATGTATCAGTCTTAGGTACGAACGGTCTCTCCACTTCACATGAATGTATTTTGTACAGGTTATACAACATTAATTCAGCCACTTTAGGCACTAAATAAGAATGGCAATGACTCGCGAAACGAAATGTGCGTTTGCCTGTGAGGGGAAGAGCAAAAAAATAACGACAACCACCATATTGGCTTTGTTTGAAGTTTCTTTGTTTTATTTATTTTTATCAAGTAGAAGAATTTTAAATTCACTCATGATTTTTGAAGATAAAAGTGCATGCCACGAAGACGAGAAACACGAGTAGTGGGGGTAGCACAAGAAACGGAGGGTTATCGTATGTCATTTCGGGGCGTTGCGCAAAATCGTGCAGCGCATCCTTCTGTAGCGGGCGGCGGACGAGCAGATTTATTATTTATTGTACATTTTCTTTGTGGACGAGGTCTTGTTTATTTATTTATATTTAAAAATCGAATATTAAGAGAATGAAATGAAATATATGAACTTATGTTATAGTAGGAGCAAGAACGTGTATGCCCTTGAGTAGGAATAAGGCATTCATTCAATATTTCCAAAATTTCTTTAAAATCTTGAATCTATTTCGTAATATCCCAAGTCATCTTGCGGTTAATAAATCTTCATGTTGATATAGGTTGCCTCGCATCTTTGGATCAAAAGAAAGAAGTACAGATGCTTCCATATTTTCTTCAATCCATAGAAATGTCAACAGGGCATCTCGATCTAGAGTTCTAGAGCTATCACTCAATGCTCTTTTCTTAATTTCACATTGAGTATATTTTATTGAATTATTTCAAAATATTTGCGTACATTGATATAATGTGCTTGAGCAGTTCAATACTTTTCCCTTTTTACAAGATCTTCTGTTGTAGTACCAGTAACCAATAGAATTAATATTATATTGTATTTTTCAGTGCACCAACTAATAACGTCGGTTGAACTTTTTGTAAAAAATATTTATTTCCAAACATATTTTTCAAGAAAAACTTGACGATAGACAGGTCATTTCTAGCTGAAGATGCTTTGTCTATGGATTGCATTTGAAGCTCTGACCAGATAAAATACAGAATTTAAATTAAATGTCTCTCTAAGAAACCTTTATATTTTTATGGTATTTGGATAAACATCTGCGTCATCAGATCAGGACTTTTTCCTCCAATAAGAGGCCAACTGGCGCATGGCGATAAAAGAAAAATATAGATACCTACTATATCTACACATTGTCCATTGGCGAATATTCAAAGCTTCGACGAAGGACGAAGAAACACGCGCAGCGGTCGCAATATTGGTTGTACATACACGTTGATGGAGAAGAAAGGGCGCCCAGATGTGCTGTTTATAAAATAAACATGAATGGATAAAGTTTCATATATATATATATATATATATATATATATATATATATATATATATTCGAAAGAGAGGAGGCTTTGAATATTCGACCCGCGTACATCTCCACATAAATATATCTCTGATATAATAATAATAATATATTATTTTGTTTTTGTATCGACAGCAGCAACAGAGAAGCGCCAAATACTCTTCGTTCTCCTTCCAGATATCCCCTGGATATCGAGAGAGCGAGAAAGAGAGAGGACATTTGGATTCTATTTGTGTAAAACATGGAATTTGAAAAGTTGAACCGCTACACTCACACATATTACAACATAAATAGATACGCTTTTGATGTGTGCGCACTCTGGACGTGATCTTCTTCTTTTATTCGCCTATGTGCGGGTTTTGCGTCCTGGATTGGGGATTTTGCTTTTATTTTGCAGTCCAGTTACATTTTTTATGAAGGATCGAACTTTTGGTTCTCAATGTTCTCCATGATATATAATATTGGTAAAATTTTAATATACCTACGTGGGTTTTCATTTCAAATTTCCTCATCTCGAATTTCTCAAAATGTGAAAATTGAAAAATGGCATTAAAAATGTGGCCAAGAAATAATATCGAGGGGCAGTTTTCTTAGAAGAAATTTGCTTTGCCTTCTCAAACCCCTGCCCCCAGGAGCTACCACCACAAAATCTTAAATGCTAAGAACAAGACCGTACCTTACACGTCCTGGGGTAAGAATTATCGAGCAATAGCTTTTAGTTGAAAGATTATGTCATTTAATTTATTTTCAGTGCTTTTTTATCTTTTCTTATTATATATTCAACAAAAAAGTTGGATATTGCATTCATTTTAATTACGACAACGTATGAATATAAATAAAAATAGATGGAGGCCAAGCACGTTTCCTTGGGGAACACCAGATTGATTCTATTTCTGTACTGATACTAATACCTACTGTTAATAGTTGAATTTAGATGAAAATAACAGTGACAACCATTTCAAGTTTTTATTTTTAGTTTGAGAAAGTAAAAATCATTTTATAACGCATAAGGAAATAGTTTTCAAAAGTTGCTAGAGCATTTTATCACAACCAACATCCCTATACCTATTATACGTATAGCTTAACCATAACTTATCAATTTACACAATAACTCCTGCTGGGGGTGACGTAAGGGAAGCATGGAAGCGTGACAAATAGAGACCAGAGATAGTCGTGCAAAATCATTGACACCTATCGATAACGAGAATTTAATATCGTATGGGGAAAGTGATTCGAAATCCACGAGGATGTTGTAGAATCTATTTTTTTCTACTAGCTTGTCTACCTTCTATACACCTATGTATAATTACGATAAATCTGTAGATGATGTGTTCCAAAACATTTTTTTTTTCAAAAGTGTTTCTAATAATGCTCTAACCTGTTTAAACTGTTGTCGATACTAAAGCATAATATTTCATTCTTATACGTTGTCTGGGCTAATTACAATATTCATTTCATCAGATTTCAATCAGATATTAAAATCTTCATTCATAATCTAGCATAAGCCTAACATATTTGTAGGCGTTTTAAAAAAGATACAAAATAACTCCCTTGTCCTCAAGTACTTCTTCTGCACTATGATAAATTTTCTATTCTTCATCAGTTTTTCTATGATTTCTTAAATATAGTTAGCTAGAACTGTTACTGACCTGACCAATATACTATTTCTACAATTATTTATTTCAAAAAACAGTTCCAATGCACAGCGCACAGCATAGGTATGCTGTGTCAAATGTAAGAGTCTTGTTGCGCCATCTCCAGTTTATTTACTAAAGCCTTATGTCAACTTTGTGTTTCGCAGTTCGCATCTATGGATCTGTGGAAGTCGACAAAATACAGCTTTCTGTCTCTCTATTGAATTGCCGTTAAAAGTATTACGATAGTTATAATCAAAAGTAATACATAAATATCACTAAAAGTCAATTCAAATTTCCAATCAGAATATTCTTAGACAATCTTGCTGTAATATTCGTAGGATAAATAGGTCCAAACTGAAGATTTAACATTTAACGGTAACATCTCCATTATGTCAATCTGCTTTTGCAGTGTTGTCGGTGTGCTTCAATATACATGACACTGAGAAATTTGCCTAACATTATTTCAAATAGCATTATCCAGTCTCAACTTATTTTCACTTTATTATTATTGTACATCAATTATTTGATTTTTGAGATTATTTTCTTTCTTCAGGTAATGCCATCATATCTATTCCATTATATAAGAATTAGGAGAGTTATATGTATTTTTGGTGCAACGTCTCTTAATCCAAACAATCATATGCTAGAGACGGGTGCTTTTAGTAATAATACCATCTACTAGAATACTATAAGATTAAAAATGCTAAAAGGTAGATAGTAGATACTTTCTACTATTCTACGGCAGAGCATTTTCAACATTCAAATTTCAATGAACAGTGTATAAAACCGTAGTGCTGGCAACAGCGCTTCTTATGTCAACATCATTTATCAATTTATCCGTCAATCAGTCAAGTTGTGTTGGTGCTGTTGTTCGTTCGTTACGTACTCTTATTGCCGTTTCTGTATTCCTTCTAAGTGCCTTTTTTAAGTGATAAAACGTGATGGCTGACGAAGTTAATGAAAATGGACATTCTGAGAATGGAGATGTTCCAGAAATTGAACTTATCATACGGGTAAGTAGCTATGATTTCAACATTGCTGGGTGTGACGAATATATTTAATATTCCATCATAGATCTACGATATTGCCTTCACTAATGCAAATAAAAGGGTTTTCGAATTGAATTCCTACATTATTTTTCATCGTGTTCATTCTAATTCGGACTTTCCTAATTGTTGTTGATTTATGGATGATCACGATTCTCAATTGTCGATTGCCAACAGGTTGGATCTCTGACAACAATGACTTTTATTGCGCTCAAGTTAGAGACCTTCTCATATTATACTAAAATCCTTGTCATTCTACCTAGTCAATACTTTCGCCAAAATATAGAGAAAGAACATTGACTGCTAGGTTGTGCCCTTCTTTTATTCTATCAACTATACAATTTCTGTTGATCTCATTAAGGGTTAGAGTATTTCAAGCGTATAGCCCTCTCAAAAACTGGATAGTGTTACAATTGGGGGTCAAAATATCCCTTCAAATTCTCCTAAGCTACTATACATCATTCTCCGTAATTCAAACCGCTGGTTTTATATGATATGTTACATGTTTCTTAATTGCTTAGAAGTACCTGTATGACCTTCATTGAATGTTCCTCCACCCACGAGTTAGACATTAATTTGTCATGTACTTCAGATATCAAAGCAGCTCACGTATACATCAATTGCATGGTTATTTTGAAGCACTTTAGCAATATAAATATTTTTTTCAATGGAATAATCAGACAAGCCATTCATCACCAATTAACATTTGAATGAAATTATTTTAGTAATAAAAGCTGTCTTGAGTGTTATTATTATTAAACGTTATTTACTCCATTAATAATAATATTTTTCGATCAGTTCATTGGCATTTTGAATATTTTCTCCTGTTATTGGATTGAGAAAGTTGTTTGAGGTCATGTTCTCACTGTCACTTTTCAGCATTTGTATCAAAACTAATTTCATGAGTTAATTTGTGTATATTTAAAGTCACTCACTAATAACATTGAAGCATTTCCAACTGTTAACATTTCATTAAATGCTAATTAGTTGATGAGTACCTCTACCAATTCAAATGCTTTCATATACGGCAATTATTGGATAATTTTGTTTCAATTTGTGGTATTTTGTAATATTCACTTTCAAAATAGGTACCTACCGCTCAAAGGTATTGAGTGTTAAAAATTAAAATGTTTTGAATTTCGTTCCCAAGCGGAACATTTGATTTAAATACGCTAATGAAGAATGAATTGCTTGAACAAATCTACCATTATTTGACTTTCATGATTTTAGTCATAATGTTATTCAAATAAACCAGATCACCAAGTCTAATAAAAAAGGTGTGTAATTGCTTGCTGGGGGCAAATGTTGGTTAACAACTAAATGTCGTGGTATATGATAGTTGTTTGCCAATAATTAGTGTTCCGTACCAAATTGGTGAAAAATGGACCCTATAAGACTCTGCTGTCCGTCCATGTGTCAGCGAGCTCTTATGTACCGTAATAGGTACAGAGCTGAAATTTTCACTGAATGTGTGTTTCGTTTTTCAGTATAACAAACAATACTAAATCCTCGACTAAATCCGTCCGTCCGTTCGTCTGTGTGTGGGCTGTATCTCATTAAGCGTTGAAATTTTCAGAGATGTGTATTTATTTTAGGTACCTGTATAACAACAAAAAGTCCATTAATTCGAGATATTCCAACCAAATTTTGCACACGTGTTTTATCACTTTCACTGCCCGTGGGACTCTATGTGAGGAGTTCCTTACCTTAAAGTCTATTGTATATTTCTGAACTCTCAGGCTGGATTTTGATAGCCTTTTTATCATGTATGTATATGTGGAATGTTATTAGAATGATCTGGTAGTGGCTGTAAGTGTGACTGGGCCTCCTAGATGAAGGGTTCCATATATGTAATACCCAAAAAAGTTTCTAGAGCTCTATTGCTACGTTTTCCTGGATTTTTTTTTCGTTATAATATTTGTGTGTACTATGTCGCTGGACTGTTTTGTAAGAGTCTGTCATTGCGACTGGGACTTAAAGGTGGAGGGTTCCAAACCGGCAAATCTCTAAGACATATGTAGAAGAAATTATCATGCTGTTTTCTCTTGGTGCATGTCTGTGGATGGATCTGGGTTCGGATACGTGCGGGTAGTGGGACGCTGAGGTAGAAAGGTTCCATACCTACTCAATACTTTGTATGTCTTTGTTTTCGTACAACAATGTACCTACCAAAGTGTATGCCCTGGAAGTGCCGGGTAAAACAGCTAGTTATTTATAAACCGTTAAAATATATATTTAAGATGACTGAATAGTTGCCCCCCAACATGTATTAAGAATTATTATTTGATATTGATAGTTTCCCCTAGTTGTTAATTTTTAAAAAAATATTTGTTAAGTAAATGTTAATAGGTATATGATGACATGTCAAATATGGAAACCTGGATAATATCCAGTCTTTCTACTGATTCGATAAATCATTATCTTATCTACCTACCAATCCTTTGCTGTAAGCCGCTGTGTAAAACACTATTAATCTGAATAGTAGAATTTATATTCGAATGAAAATACCATTATAATCATTTTGCAGCTGCTTTCAACGCACTTCAAATACTTAGTAGTTTTATCATCTGCTTTTTTATTTTATGTGTAATGTTTATTTTATTCAAAATTATCTTCCTAGTTACTATATTCAGCGTTTCTACTGAGTTATTTATTGAATTATCTTTTGAATATAAAATTCTGTCTTTATACTAGCCAGTGCCCACGATTTCCCACGGGGAAATCAGTTGAATCCCTTTCAAATTACGTCCCCAAAAATATCAAAAACTACACTCGATTAAAAAAAACACTCATTTCACGCACTTTCCA
Organism: Crioceris asparagi; assembly: GCA_958507055.1. Classification (NCBI taxonomy): domain Eukaryota; kingdom Metazoa; phylum Arthropoda; class Insecta; order Coleoptera; family Chrysomelidae; genus Crioceris; species Crioceris asparagi. The sequence goes on from OY293826.1 coordinate 3,422,959, forward strand.
GAATATTTGATTTCTTCATAAGATCACAAATGTCTCGATATATTATAATCTCTTATCAATCTTATCTTATTGTTATTAATGTTGATATTAGTTATGGGTGATAAACTATTTACTCTGTAGGAATTTAAATTATCTAGCAATAATAGCATCTCATATTTTTTGAGAGAAATAAATATCTTGTGTCAATAATTTTCTCTGGAAAATTTATTTTGGTTCTGGCCTGTCTCATTTTTTAAGCCGTCGATGGATGTAACAGAATTATGCCACATTTTTCAATGGGATAACTTCGAAATAATAATAATAATAATAATAAAACTGAAACTGATTATAACAATATAGCGCAGCTAAGTATGCTTAAACGAAGTCACGGGCATATTTCCGGTTCGTATTCAAGGTTAGGGAGTCGACGATTTAAGGTCCTTAAGGAACGACAATAAATTCGGCCCATAAAATCAATAGAAATTAAATTTAACTGATAACTACCTTGTAGATTGTAGATTTAAGGGGTTTTCATTGCACTGAAACCTTGAGGTCTATTGTGCCCCCCCCTCATTAGAGCTGTTCTGACCATTACGTAGTCTACAGCTCGCCCTCTAGTTCCAGGGTTTTAATGAAATCCAGAATCTGGGATGGCTTCAAGGAGGTTACTTCCTCATTTCTACACGTTTCTTGTCCAAAGCATTTTTTGCGTTGACTAGCAATAGCGAGGCATTCTGTCACCAGGTGATCCGGAGTTTCTTCCTCCTCCCCCAAGTATCTGCACTCGTCGTTCTCTGTTAGACCAATTCTTGTTAGGTGCTTCCTGAGGCGACAATGCCCAGTAAGAAATCCAGTGAGGAGGTGTAGCATATTCTTGCTGAGATTCAGATACTTCTTAGATTTTGCAGTATTAACGCTTCCAAGAAACTTTTTGGAATGATCCAACTCAGGGAGACTCCGCCAGAGTTTTTTTCCTTCTCCAGAAACTCTTGTAGTTACATTTACCTGTACCACAGAAAGGTTCTGGGCCAATGAAAGGATTTCTGGCACCTTTTCTGGCAAGTATGTTGGCAGCTTCATTCCCTTTGATTCCCGTGTGGCCGGGATAACTACTTCAAAATTACATCTAATGCAATGAGTACTAGTTTAAATCACGCCATGTTTCATATTCCTTATATGTTCGTAAATTATTGTTGTTACAACTTGGAAATTGCATATATGTCAGTTCTGAACTATTTACAGAAGAGAAAAATGATTGGTAGTATCAACACACTGAAGTCGTTATTTATTTCAAAAAAGGTAATATCAACTACTGTGCTTCTATTAATCTTACATCGAGAATGGCGTCATTATGTTATGTTCTATAACTGTTAAATCTATGAATAATATGCATATTTATTCATATACATTTAGGTCAATTATTGCGATTTTTAAAATCTCCATCATCATCATCTCCATGGGATGGAGAGAATGTTTTGATTGACAATGATAATAAAATGCATTTGTTTTTTTTCGCCACGCTATAATTATTGCCTTAGAGAAAGTATGTTTTAATCAGTTTTAAATATAGCAATGTATTTTTATTAGCATATCATATTGATTATTAATATGTAGGTACAATTTGAAATGGCAATAAAGCTAAGGTAAATTTCTATTGGATATACATTTTTTTATGTTTTACCGTAAAAAAATCCATTACCTACTATTTTAAATGAGATTCAAGTTTTAAATAACCAAAAAAATACAAATAATAGTAGGTACCCACCTTTGGTTTTTGAGTAATTGCCCAAAATGAGATAGGTTTATATATACGATTGAATTCTTTCATTTTTTATCTTTTTGACCGACGAACCCCGACGGGGTTTTTTTTTTGGTTCGTTGGCGCGTAAATATATGATGTATTTTTGATATGTGGAGAGGGCGATTCCCGTCGAATATTACTACTTTGTAAATATTATATTGCATTTTTGATGGCATCATTTAATAAAGTTGCATGATATTATAATAATAAGACTTTGAACGTAGAATTTCAGAAGTCAGTAGAATATCTATTCAGATGTAAGGCTCTAAAAATTAACGTTTTGCTTGCAGAATAGCCCCAATTGAACCTCATCTGTGTGTTCAGGATCTACATCGATAGATTTTTTTTCCTCGATCTATTCAAATTTATTTTACCCGCATTCGTTCAGCGTGTCAGGGCCGACCGGTTGTTTCCAGTCGTTTACACAGCGTCGACACAACTCTTGTGTACCCATTATTGTTGTATAATTCTTTTCTATTCTGTCAAACGAAATGGGAAAAATGACTCACCGAGCATTTTATCTTGTATCTATCGTAGCTTATACGGGGTGTTTCGATGTGAATAGCCTGTTTCGAAATGTACGCTCACAGTTGTTTTAGTTCTGAAAATGTTCTTGTTGTTTTCTGGATACACTTTTATATGATACAAATAATAACAAAAATCACACTCACTTCTGGATATAACTAGAAATAGGCATTAAATCCTTTTTTTTTTCTTTAAATTATATACTTCAAATGAATCTGTCTAGCACAAATTTTTAATATTCAAATAATAAATCAAATATTTCGATTTCACTTCAAATCCTCCTGATACTCGAAAGAATTAGAGAGATCGGGTATGATCTGTCATTTCCAGTCCAAATAAGGGTTCATCAGTTGTTGTCCCACTCGAGCATAAGCCAATTTAAACGCCACCAACCAGTGCAAGTTTTCAGAACTGAAACATGAGATTAGTTTTCTTGAAATGCGTAATAGTTAACTTACAATAGAGCACCCTGTACAAACATGTTTTATTTTTCTCTTCTCTTCTATCATATCGTGAGAACTGGGTAGATATACAAGTTATTTGTTTACAGACTTCTACTTTAGTAGAGATACTTGAAAATATTGTTGATGAGTATGAGTCAGACTTCAGATCACATTAGATGAGACTAGCCGTAACTACACGATGACGTAAGTTTTATATGTATATGAAGAAGATAATTTATTTTCATAATCCTATTGGATTTGAGATTCCTTGTTGAATGTAATACATACTGACATTGTTAATAAAAGAATGTTAATGAGAACGATAAATATTTGTTAAGTGATGAGGAGCTTGAATTAAGATATACATACATGTAACAACGTTACAGAAATTTCGTTGAAGATGCTGTAAAATGCCAAGGTTTAATTAAAAGTAATTTTCTGTCGCTTCATATTCAATTTGAGTAAGTATGTTTCTACGAGAATTAAAGAACTAGATTGGCTGGATAAATTTAGCTTAAGTAAAACGATTTAAGGTAGTTATCGCGAGATAGTCAGTGACAAAAGTATGAGGACCTATGTTTCAACGTTTTTGGAAAATATGTTAATATTTATATATTTATTTTGTAGAGAGTACGACAATATTTTTAATGTTTTATTTCTTGTAGGTACTTACTTTTTATGTTTTCAAAGATAACATCTGTCAAAAACTTTTGACTATGTACAGTTCATTTTTCACACTAAGATTGATATATTTTTCATTAGAGACGGAATGTGGCAATGTTGAATTGTCAAGTTTCCTGAACCAAGCAAAGTTAGTTACCGAGCTGTCATTAGAGCATTTAAATTTGAATAATTTGATGTCTAGTCAATGGCTGTCAAAAGGTGGTAGATTTAACAAAAAGAGAATACTAGAGAAGCTACAAAATTTTAATATACCCAAGGTGAAAAAAGTAAATCCAAGCAGAAAATGATGATTTGATAAAAAATATTTGTTTCTTGCAAAAAGTGTTATGTATGTAATACTGTACCTATACTGTAATACTAGATAAAAGAGGAAATTTCCATAACTCAACATATGATGTGCAAATATAAGAAGAAATATCATCAAAATGTCTTCCGAAAGAAAGATTGTTTAAGGAATGAAGTGAAGAAAAAAACATTATTACCAGATTTAATGGTTTTAAGAGAAACTTATATAAATGATAATCCTGGCAAATTATTATCGGGGCAAACGTCACTTAACAATACTAAAATTACGAAGAACGGAAGATGTATACGTAATATTCAGCGTTTCTTTGAATAATATATTTCAGGAATATCGTTATCTATAAGACGTTTATTTTCAAGCCTTCGTAGATGTACAATAAATGTGAATAAAATCGTTTGTGAAGTCACAGGTCTGTGCTACTATGAATAATTTTAATGCTTATGATTTTATATTGATAAATTGTTTGTTCTTGTAAATTTCACATATTACAAAATTTACTTGAATCAATGTGTTATTTTTTCCGGTTCATATTCACCCTGTGTTACTATCTAGTCAAGATAACCGCTGTTGCCAAGTATCGCCAAAATCATAAGGGTATAATACGAAATTTTCGGAGATACTATACTTTAAAAACTTAAATCAAAAAAACGGAACGATGAATCGCGTTGAATTTTTATACACAATTTTATCAAGGTTTATTTTATAATATAAATAGTTTTTCATTTACATCTTTCGGGAAGTTTAAGCGAAAAAAAAAGTGAAATAATACATTCGCTCTATCTCACCTATGTAAAAAAATTGGAAATATATAGGTATATTATTTTTTTGATTACAAAACGGTGAATGATATTGAAACTTTGCTATATGAAAAAACAGTCTAAACCGTATAAATCTGAAATTTAAAGGAAATCTGTCGAAAACAAATTTTCGCGATAACTACCTTAAGACAAATATTTAATGATTCAGACATTTTTAGACGTTATTTAACTTCTCTAATGTGATATGTGTTAATTAATTTGTTAATAGAGGTGTTATGATACCGCTATAAGAAAAGATCTAGATTTAATTGTTCTGATAAATTAATAATTTTATTCCATTTTGTTCATGACACACATTTTATTGACCGACATCCCAAAAGAAGGAGATATACCTACAATTCGACTGTATGGTTTTTTTCTTCATTTGAAAGCGGACAATTGAGATTCAAGTTGTGTCAGGGTTACACATACTACTCATCCCTTCAAAGGTTTCAATAAAATATATTTTCAAAAATATCTAACGATTTTGTAGTTAGGTTCTGGGAAGGTTGAAAATGTATTGCGCTAATTCAGCTGTTTTAAAATATTATAATAAAATTATCTAACAAAATAAATGCTGTAAATATGAAATAATTGCCTTCCCGTGAATAATAGACTTTCGGAGGTAAGGGCGCTTTAAAAAAATCTGTCTGACAAATATTTTCTTTATATTGAAGTGAAGATTTCATTCTTTTAAAACATAGGGTTACTGTGGTGCAAAGCTTAAGGTTATATACATTAAGTACTTAAAAAATATGTTTTATGAATTACCAACTGAGATTATTGATTGTGTATTTATTTGCTTTTTCTAATGTTATTTAGCATGTTCACTCAAAATTGTGAAATAAATAATGAAAAAATAAATCTAGGACCGACTTTATTCGATGATACAATAAAAAGAATAAAATAATAAGACATAATGTATGGATTATACAGTTTTTGAAGTTGGTGCAAATTATCTTTTGTAAGTAGGTGATCATTTTTCGGCATAAATTTTTTGAAAAAAAAATATGCCAAATATAATAGAGACTTTACTCATAGTTTGTAGAAAAACATGCCACAGTTTTCTCTCTTCGGAATTGAGAACGATCGTTCTTGTCGTCTTCTTATTATTCTAGATGCACTGGATTTGTTTATATTGTTGCAGACGACATGCAAAAAATTTCAATTACCTAGGTAGTACAGAAATTCAATTAGCCTTGTCCCCTATTCAGACCAATTCTCAACATTTAATGTAGAATTCAACGAATTCAAAGATAATATATTAATATATTCTTAAGAGCCATGTCAAAAAATCTGACCTGATCGAGTAACATAGAATGAAATGCTTTGGGGTAATCTTAAGGAAAATCTTGACAGGATTTGTCAGCATTCCGCAAGGGTATGTTAGGGAACTCATATTGAAATAGTTTGTGAAATAAAAAGTTTTGTAGCTGACAGGTACGTCTCACTACTTTTTTTTTCTAATATAGAAATGTTGAAACTTTAATTTAGTCATTTAAATTTTATACTGTTACTAGTAGTGGACCAAAAAAAATAAACGTTAAAAAAAGTAGAGCACTATGTTATTGGAATCAGATTTATTTCTTTTCTATTCTGTAATACTTTTAAGAGTTGTTTCTAACTTTTACTATGCTGATATGGTTGCTGAACAAAAAATGTTCCGAAGAAAAGTCAAATTCTCTGCCCAGACCATTTTTTAGTTTTCCTTATGGTCTCTGTGAATATACTCCAAAGTATTTCATCCTGTTTTACTCGATGTCGGTCAGTCAGCCCTTGCTCTATCTAAATGAAAAGTGTCCAACGAATGCCAAGGAATGGACAATTATTTTCTTTGTTCCCAAAATACATCTGCAGCTGTGTCCAGGTGTGGTTTTTGAGTGTTAATGTCATTACCAATGAATTGCGCCTTGTGCGCCGCATTCGTCGTGTTTTTTTTCTTCTTCTTCTCGTCTTCTTTACAAATACGGGTTGATGAAGAACTCGTGTGCCTTCATTGGCGAGATTCCTCTCACATATTGACGCGTGAACAGGATTTGTCATGCAGTGCTGATGAAGATGATTCATTTCACGTAGATTATCTTTCACATTGCGAGTGAATAAGAAGATGTCTTCTTAGTGTTTTTTTTGTTTTCTTGATGAAAAGTTCTTTAGAAATTTATATAGACCTACAAATGACTAATAATAGTCCAAATAAACGCAGTATAAAAATTCTATGAATCATCAATGACTTTTTACAAGTGAACAGTTTTATCGCAGATCTAGGAAACGCCACATTTAAAAAAGTCCAATTTTGCATACGTGATTAAGTATGACATATAACACTATACAGGATCACAAGTCAAATTATTTCGTGATTCCTATGGTTCATGACAATGCATTGTGGCGTCTTATGCAGCCCATCTTTGTCAGCGCTTTGTTTTTTTATTTTCATTAATTCATAATAATTAAAATTAATGTCAAAATTACAGAAGGAAATATTACAGGTAAATTTAAAGAGTGGCAACACTGTAAGAAAATAAATTGCCTGTACCCGTCCACACTGTATTCTTAGTGTGAAACGCACTGACACAAAATTCACAGGAGTTTCATACATCATAGGGCTCAAGCTAAGTGCTAAATCTAAAACTGGTCGAGATTATCAAATTATTGTTAAATGGACTCTGATATTTAAAGATAAATTTTAGATATCGTATAATTAAATTTAAATTGGGATAGTGCTTTTTAGTAAGTATGATCACTTTTAATCATATTATTCACACGAATTGAACGTCATTTAATGAGACTAATAAGAAATCTTAATTGAAACAAACTCTGTCTTTTTTACTTCCCTCAATAAGGGAAGTATTGTAATCACGTAAAAAATCGACCTCGAGATTTTTGCTGATATTTACGTTTTGGGGTTCCTAGATCACGAAAATCATGGTATGGTCGGTCTGTCTGTCTGTCTGTAGTCTGTTGACGTTGTAGCTCAATAACGGCTTGACCTAGGACAACGAATCTTGGTATGCATATTGAAGGACTACCGGCGACGCAATGTAAGGGTTTTCGTTAATCATATATACAGGGTGTCCAAAATATTAAGTGTCAATATAAGAAAGGTAGAAGCGACGAGATTGTTTCCATCTCGAAGCGGGGTGGTTTGTCGAGGGAAGTCATAGGTAAAGGCGTTTACCATATTTTTTTTTAAATTGTCTTAAATGGATAAAACTATTGATAATTATAAATCAGATAAATTGAAGGTTGAAGATAATCTTTTCATGGCTGAACAGCTAGGATTTGTTCTAAATTCATTGTTGTTTTGTTTTTTAGTTTCATTTATCTTCAAACGAACAAAAGTTTTTTTGCTCGTTTGTTGCTTTTTGTCATCATAATATGTGTAAGAAAACTTGAAAAAGAATTACCCATTTTGTTTCATAATTTCGTAAGTTTTAATTGATAAACGATTAAGTTTAGACAGTTGATTGATCGATACTTTAATAATGATGATAAACATAGATCTAATTCATCGATAAATTTGTACAATTTAATCGTATTTCTCATTACATGTTATAAACATCTTGCGAAATAAAGTGTCGGAATTATTTCCATGTCTGAATGTCTGCGTGTCGCATTTGTCTCAGTATTTATTGCACATAAATGATTTTAATAACGAAAATCCTATATTTTCAGATTTGAGATAAGAGAAAACCGCGCAAAGTAGGAAGCGCTATTTTAGTAGGCCAAGTGGATATATCGATTTTAATAATTTAGAAATAAAATACAAATTTGACAGTGATCGTATATTTTGTTTATAAGATCGGTTTTTATTTTTTCCCTTTTCTAAAATGAAGTAAGAGTTTTATGACGACTGTAAATAAGAATCTATATTGTATAGGAATCTATACTGTGCGTTCATAAAGTAACATATAAATTTATTATTAGCTAAATAAACAATAATATTAGAAATTCCCGAAACAGGTCGATTTTTGATTTTGATTAACTGTTTTTTCTAAATTATAATCTAATACAGGGTGAACCACTTTCGTGTGATGACGTCATCACCATTTTTTCAATGGATCCCCCCATTTTTTTCAATTTCTGAATTTCCCTTGATGAGCTGATTCCAAAAATGTTGCTTCAAATTCTCGTTCAAATTGGTATTAATAACTAATAAAAGCTGTTAGATGCAATGTTAAAAATTATACGGGGTGTTTTCTAATAGTTTATCAAAGAAGTTGTAAAACAGTACTTAATATCATTTAATGTTTTTTTAATTAATATTTTGTAAATAACTTTAATTTTTTTTATTTTTGCCCACCCTGTACCAATTTGAAACAACGTGTTATATCAAGCGATCTAAAAAGAACTCATGAAATAATGCGTTACTTTATGGACGCAATGTATATTATTACTTGAAGAGAATAATCTGAACCGGTTTTTTGCATATTGCGTTCACGAAGAAATTGTGATTCGGCAGTCGAAAAAGCTAAAATTAATATATTAACAATGTATTTCAAGTAGGTACGTTAAATTAAATAAAGTAAATTAACCTCGACCAGCCATTTGTAGTTATCGATAATCGACCTGGGCTCAAATCTTGGCCATCGGATGTTTTTTTTGTGAGTAAATAAAATTCAAAATATTATATTTAACAATTAATAATTATTTTACCCTTTTTTTTGTTTCTTTACATGTACATGTTCATAAATATTCTGAAAAAATCATAAGTTTTAGAGTACTTATATATTTTTTTTTAATTTTTCAGTCCATTATAATAAAAATACTCGGATGTGATTAATAATATTTTTTATTTCGTAAGCTGTAAGCTTTACGGAGAATTTGAGACGTCAGTCGCATCCGCATATTATGATAAGAGGAACGGAAGTATTAACGCAATATTTATAAATAAATCATATGCATTTCTAGAATAATTGATTTGTCTGGTATTTCCAATTTCCATTTTATAAATATAAAAAAAACATGTTTTTATTATTGTGTGAGATTTTATATTTTTTTAATTTCGTTAAAATATAGTTTCAAATAAATATAGTTTTTTTTATAAACACAAATAAAATAAAAGTCTATGATTTCGGATAGCCTTTTCTTTACTCCTACGCACATTAATCTAAAATGGCTGAACCTCTTCTGGACTTTCATTGGTAGAACTGTTGAGTTCAGATAATAAATGTGCAACTTTTTATTCGAATGTGTTTCGTTTACCGAGAGTCTGTAATTTGCATATTTTATTTGTATAAGTAGTGTCTGTAGATTTGAATTGAACAGACAATCTCCATGTGATATTATTTTATAGTATAACAATCTCTTCAAATGTTATAGAGTTGGTAGAGATGCTGGGCTACCTTGAACTATGTTCTAATCTCTTATATTTTCAATTACAGTACATAATTTTACGATTTACAAGTTTGAAATCTAACAAAAAATGTCTTCATTCGTTTTGTATCATATTCAGTTGTATATATTTGAGAAACGGTTACTTTTTATCTTCTCCAATTAAAATGTGTAAATATTAACATTATTCTAGTATTTCGGTGAAACCTTGATTTGTCTGTAGGTAATTTTTCTAGACGATCGATCAAAACATTAAGATGAGAGAAAAACTAATCCACATATTATTTAGAAAGTTTACTCATTTTTTTGTTGTTGTTATTGTTTGACTGGATTACCAAATAAATTTACAGTTATATGCGCTATTGTTTACTGCTGCTTTCTAGAGACAATTTTATACGTGATTTGGCTGACTGATTGTTAAAGGATTTTATTTGCTAAGAAATACACTCGAATTTCCAGGTTAATGATAATTTTGTGAAGAACGATTTTGTGAAGGTGAACTAGTTCAGCTAGAGATCTAGATACCAGGTACATACTTATTTGGATATTTTGTTTTTTCATTAATATACTATTTGAAGTAATAGCTTACATACTCAAGATATGTATAATTTTGTTGATCTTTATGTCAGTATATGTATTTAAATATTAGAAGATGCCCGTGTCTTCGTCAACACATATTATTAGTGAAGCTTGTCTATTAATTTATGATTTTTTGTAGCTCTACTTTGAAAACGAAGTTCTTGTCCATGATAAAACTGATCCTAAGAATATACCTAAGCAATCACTATGGCCATTTTCAAACAAACTACATATATTACTTTTTGTTTTCACGAAATAGGTACCGAGAAGTTGTGAAAAAAAAGCAATAGATTTATTCTAGTGTGAATAGATACATTTAGAAATCGACTTGTTTTTGAAATTATAATTTTATAAAATTTATCTAAATACTTACACATTTTTGTTGTCACTCGATTTTTTTTGTAATCAATACAAATCTCATTTATATTCAAATACAGCTAATTGCATACTTAGAAACAATGTATATGGTTTTAAAAATCTCACATGCTGATTTCGAATTTACATACTACAACACATTAGCGCATTCACAGCTAGGACAAGGGGGTGCAGAGCTCCCTTTCATAAAAAAAATCCGACGGCTCATTTTTTAAGTTCTATTATGTTACTGAGAAATTTAATTCAAACAAAAATTTTAGGTACAGGCCATATCTATAACTACTTTTTGTAATTTATAACAAAAAAGGTACTCTTCATACACAAAAATCCTCTTTAGGAAAGTCTCTTCATATGCCACTGGTGTTTTGTATACTAAATCTTATAGATGACCTCAAAGAAAGAAGTCTAGTAGATTTAAATCGGGAGGCTGAGGTGGCCATGCGACTGCACATCCCTGCCCAATCCTATACTGCTCAAAAGAATCATTTAGATAAAAAGCTGACTCGAATGATGGAAGAGATTCTCTTCGCTATTTTTGAGAGTTCCGGAGTACTATCCCAGTGTTGGAATTCGTTTATGTACGCTGTTCGTCCATGATTGGGTGATTTCACTTTAATTAAATTAAACTATATTTTTTTATTGTGCATCAAAATGTCCATCAAAATAAATGAGACTTCTTCTATCCGACAGACAGTCAGATACAAGAATAATTCTATAAGGGTTCTCTTTTTTCGTCATATGTGTGTGGAATCCTAAAAACTCACAATGAGAGTTGAATAAGTGAAGGTGTTGATTCAGAATTACAAGTTGTGATACCTAAAGAAAATCTTGGAGACGCCACTGTTCATAATTGCTGCTCGCTCATAACTTCGGACCACGTGAGTTACCTACCAGTAATTTGAAAACCTTCAAGTGCAGCAAAGTTAACTCATTATACTCGTCTACATGATACATTTGAGATTAAACATTGAACAATCCGATTGTGTAATGCATCTGATATTGGTGGTCATTTTATTTTTGTGCATTTTTTATCCATAGATGGATTTTGATTATTTCTCTTATTTTTTGGATCGAAAGAGGTTTTTTGAGAAAATATTATTCCGTTTTACACAGTTTTCTTATCAATCTATTATTGACGTCTACAAATATGTCAAGGGGTATTCTTATATCTGTAGGTTATTATTCGTATTTAGTTATGACGTTACTTTTCAATACCGAAACAATCACAATACAAGATCGGTTATTTATGTCAAATGTGACAAATGATTATCATAACCTATAAATCAGCTGATTTTAATCAGTGTCGAAATTTCACGATTTTACAACGTTGAAAATTTTAGGCGTACAAATTTATCTGTGACAAAATATACGTTGGAATTTATTAATTTTTTTTATAATTATTTCTTACAAGAAATGGACGGTTTTTATTAGTTGTTGCACTGAAAGATTCAAAATAATATTAATTCTATTGATACTATTGGCATCAACTTCAAAAGTACCAGAACCAATATAATTAATATTTTTTATATTTTTCAGTGCACCAAATAAGTTTTGTGATTTTTTTGTCAAAAATATTTATTTATACGACAAGCAAACAAAAAAAATCTGTGCTATGTTACTCGGATCCTGGAAAAAATAGCGTTATGAAGATGGGATGGGACATTCGTGTTTGATGAATAAAAGAGAGAAGATAGAAATTCCAGAGGCTAAAAAAATGTGCAGGTTGTTATGTTACTGTCATCTTGAAATAATTTCATACATATTTTGACAGATCTGTCAGTTCGTCTTAAAAATGTGATTGTTCGTTGCCAATCTGTCATTAGGTGCTTGTCAGTTTCGAGTAGGATCTTTATCTTTAACCTATTCTATTAAATCTTACAGAAAATCAGATGTTCCCAATACGCCATACTGGTTATTACATTACATAGTTGTTTGGAACCTCTGATGCTAGGGAGTTGATTCGAAAATTATCAACCGCCTCGTTAGTGTTAGTGGAAGGCGACTATATCTCTATTTTTTGACCGAGGAACCCCGAACGGAGGAGGTATACAATTCGACTGTCTGCTTTTTTTATTTTTTGATTTGTTCGCGCCTTATATATAGTAAACGTGCTCCGATTTTGATGATTTTTGATTCATTGAAAGAGGAGACTTGGAAATTGGTCCCATATTCGTAAAAACTCAAACCCAAATCTCCTTCCTTCCGAAAATCGCTCCCGAAGGGGGTGGAGGGTGCAAATTTTGTCGAAAATCGAAAATTTGAGATGCCAGAAGCCAGAATTAAAGATAGGACAATATCTGAATACGTTTAAATTGAACATTTTTTCAAAAGAGTTACGGCTTTCGAGCTACTTTCATTTTAAAATCTCACATATGGGTATTTTTGCTACGTGAGGGGCAATTTCTTTCGAAAACTGAAAATATTTTTATGCCACATGAAAGACAATAATATGTGTATCAACATTTATTCAGAACATTTTCTCCTTAGAGTTACGGTTTTCGAGGTAAGCGGTGGTAGAATGGTTAAATCTAAAATATTTGAGCGTATTTCCGCAGCGATGTTTTGAGATCTCAATAATAATAACTACAAGCAAATAATATATGTGAGTACCTAATAGGATAAGTACTATCTTCATTGGTATTAGTGAACGTTCAACGATTTTTGTGACAAATGTTACACTCAAAAGTCTGAAATAAATGCTTTTTTACAAAAAAACTGGACCGACGTTATTAGTTGGTGCACTGAAAATTACGAAATAATATTAATTCTATTGGTGCTGGTACTTGTGAAGTTGGTGCCAAAAGTTATCAATCTAACTGCAACTGCACAACTTCAAAAGTAACCGTACCAATAGAATTAATATTATTTCGTAATTTTCAGTGCACCAACTAATAACGTCGGTCCAGTTTTTTTGCAAAAAAGTATTTATGAGTGCATCATCTAATGAAATCAGTCGGTCTGAGTTTTTGCTAAAAAAGTTAATTATTCCACTACGTTTATAAGTCGCGTGCTTTGTGAATAATAATTATGTTTGGAAAATCTCGGAAAGAAAAAAATACCTAGTGTATTGTTACTTTGTTATTGTTAATTTACATATTATTATGATAAAACATAAATGTTTCGACGTAGTTGTTTGATGGGAATTGTTTTTATTTATCTGGGAAACTTGAAAAAAGTTGATTAAATCTAAAATAATATTACAAGTTTTAATGATTTTCCAATCCTGGTACTATTACGTAAAATTAAGTTATAAATTTATATTCAATAATTAACATGATTATTTGACTTATGTTGTACCAAGAAATAGCTTTTTGGTGAAAGTATCTAGCAATGTAACATCATTTTTAACCGACTTTGAAAAAAGGTGGAGGTATACAATTATGTCTGTTCGCGTGTTTTACATAGTAAACGTGCTCTTATTTTGATAATTGTTGATTCATTGGAAAGAAGAATGACCCATATTTATAAAAACTCAAATCCGTGGAGCTACGGTTTTCGAGTTACACCTGAAATATGTTATTTTCGCCGCCATGTTTTGTGTTATCTTCATTATAACGAGTACAAGCAAAGAATATACATGGCTATTTGGATAAGTTCAATTTTTTTTTTGGTATTAGTAAACGTTCAACGATTTTCATGACTAATGTTACACTTAAAAGTGAAATAAATATTTTGTTCCAAAAATTGAACCGACTTTATAAGAGCACAAAGCACTGAAAATGCCCAAATAATATTAATTCTATTGGTGCTGGTACTTTTGATGTTGTGCATTTATTTATTTATTTGTATTTAGATAGAAGACTTTTTGCACCAACTTCAAAAGTACCAATTGAATTAATATTATTTTGTATTTTGAAATTCGATCCAATTTTTGGTAAAAATTATTTATATACTTAGGTACCACTCTTTTACGATAGAATACATCTTCAGAATGATCGCAATAAGTCACAGTTTTTTGGCATCATTGTAAATCTTTTTTTGGTTCAAAAAGTATACCATCAAAATTATCGGATATAATTTTAAGCTTTCTGCACTCTTTCTCCATATAAACTTGAACTATGCCCAATCACAGATTTGTCTGTGAACGCAATATGCTTACAAGGGCATACAAACTATTCCCTTCACCTACAAATATACAGGGTTATCCGAATTATAATGGAGAGACTTCAACAGCGTATTCAGCAGATAATTAAAAAAGTTCATATTAACTTATCTCCAAAAACGCTTCGTTTTGGAGATCGGGGTGTTGGAAATATTGCGAAATAAATCGTTTTTTCTTATTTAAAAAAAAACTCTTCTAGATTTTGCTTTCAAACTTAGTAGGTATTATTGTCACTTAAAACAAATTTATAGCATGATAAACACTAGTTTATATTTTACCAGTGGCGTTCGTGAGGTCGTTTTAATTATTTGAAATAATAAAAACTATTGTACGCCAGTGGTTTGTCACAATTTTTCGGAACAAAAATGGTCTCTTTAGTTTTTTCGTTAAAACGAACCGTTTTCGAGAAAAAAAATATTTTTGTCTGCTATTTCAATTCGTTTTTATTTATATCACATGCAAATCTAAGATATTAGGCGCACATGCCAACGAAAATTATCTTTCTCTCGAAAACTGTTCGTTTTAGGGAAAAGACTATAGAGACCATTTTTGTTTAGAATTGATCAGGATATCAAAATTTGTTAACAAAATTGTGATAAACCATTGGCTTACAACTTTTTTTATTATTTAAATTAATTAAAACGGTCTTAGGAACGCCACTGGTCAAACAAAAACAAGTTTTTATCATAATATAAATTTGTTTTTAAGTGACAATAATACCTACTAAGTTTGAAAGCAAAATCTAGTCAAGTTTTTTTTAAATAAGAAAAATCGATTTTTTTCGCAATATTTCAACACCCCGTATCTCCAAAACGAAGCGTTTTTGGAGATAAGTTTATATGAACTTTTTATATTATTCCTTATACAGATCCTGCAAATTTTCCAGGCAAACATCTTATTCTAAATTTCATTTAATTCTTTCTACAGCGAATGTTTTATTTACTGAAATAGGAAAAACTAATTTTTTTGTTAATTTGATAATTGCCCCAATTAGTCAATATTGAGGAAAAGGGAACGTCATTAATGTTTTTGGGAAATAGTCATAATTGGACAGATTATATAAAAAATACAGCGTATTTCGATCTACGAAGATCATCATTTTGTGCTTTAAAGAAATCGTTGAAATGTTATTTATATATGTGTTCTAATTTTGCCAATCAATTAGTTAAAAGTAATGTCGAAGAACACGTATGTGCAGCGTCTAAACTGAACGCTATTCACAGCCCATTAGCTTCTTTTTATGCACTCTAACCGAATATAGAATAAATGCATTTAGCTGAGTCTTCATATTCACCAAAAAAAAAGTGAAAGTCCTCAAAACAACCGCTATATAATATACCGTTCTGACTTCGGAAACGAACAAAAACGCTCACATAGGTATAGGTATAATTTCCAATAACAGCAATAGTAATTATTGTAGTTCAATATTGCAATTACATAGGTTACATACTACATATCACCTTTAACACAATGTAACTTTGACTTTTATGATGTCACTCACATCCATTAATAGCTCGTGAATTTTTTTGCGTCTGCTATTTTTCACCTTTAACGGCGACATTTTTACTTTCTCTCCGCATCATACCAAATCCCCATACATGGTTTTATTTGTGACTTTCGCTCCGGATGAGATAACCATCATCAACAAGCAGTAAAATGAAGAACCAATGAGTTTATTTATATGTCAGCAAGATATTCGTCTTTAATTCGTTCAGCGTTCATTGATTGTGTTCTAAACACCATTGTTTTTATAACCCCTACACCAACTGATGCACTGTGTTGAGATCAGGTGATCTTGGAGGCCATATCGGTACATATGCTAGGGTGCTTCATCCTGCTTGAAAAGAATCATTAAATTCCTTCCTGTTCTGTCAAATTCCCTAATAAAAGTAAGATACGCTTTACTTATCTAATTCTTGTTGGTAGATCCATGTAATTAAAGGCTATATCGCTTCGATCCATGTTCACGTGAGTTTTATTATATGAATCTGAGTTTATTAAGCGCTTGAAAATGATTTATGTTGGTTTGGTTTGTGTATATGTTATTTTCTTCAGCATTGTAGGAGTCATTATGTATTTACAACTATATTTAGCTGGTTTCGTTAACAATTTAGTTCGACAAACACGTTTCAATGAATATTTTAAACTAACATTTTATATACCTTGTAAATATATTATATACTACTACAAAAATAAACGATTGAAAACGGTAATGTTTTTGTCAGCCTGTTCTACCGGTTAATTGCGTTCCGTTCTAATTGTACAAGAACATTTTATCTTTGCTTTTATTTATCTAATGAACTTTTAATATGTATGTTTCTCCTGTATACCTAAATACAATCGATAAAAATGCTGTTGTTGGAAGGTGATTAATATTATATTTGAATATTATTGAAATAACATTTAAGTTGAAGGTGCCATTTTCTATACAACGGAGCGAAGTTATTTCATTTGATGATAAAACAAATTTTAATTTGTTCTTTTGTTGAAATGCCATCGATAATCACATTTTGTAGAGGATGATACGTTGATTGTATAGTCATGTAACACTTTTTTCTCTTTTATGCTATTAGGAAAGCTTTTAAACGAAGTATACTTTCATGTCCAATCAACTTGATGATGATAATAATATTTGGAACCGATCTATCATCGTATTTCCGTAATTTCTAATGGATTTTATGTTCTCAGTTTTCTGGAATCATTCCAAGAAAATACAAATAAATAAAACTGGTTAATTTAAAGGAACATAATTAATTGTTTCATTGGTTGAGGTAACGGATCAATCAAATTTCAAATTCTTTTCTAATAAATTTAAATGAGAAATCAATAAAATTGCCGATTTATTTGAACATTTCAATAGTTTTCAAGGAAGTTAGAATTCATAAAAATCTTGGAATAAGTTTATAAGGCAAGTTCATTCTGAAGTTTCTTATAGTCATATATGATGCCATATTTTTTTCTCATGTAGTTCGAATTGGTAGACACTAATCGATCTAATAATTTTTTCCTCGTTTTATCTAGTTTTAGTTTAATCTGTTTCATATATCCGATGAAAAACACCATTACGCTGTTGTCTATTGGGTCTATTCTTTTTTGTTTGGATAGTATTGGTCGAGTCTTGTGTTTATTTCAAGGTTAAATTGAAAGTTTGATAGGAAGGTGCCCGTCGTAACTTCGTCCAGAGGTTATCAAAAAAAGCTTTTGAAAACTGCCTCTTTCATGATATGAAATTCAATTTACTGACCTTATTGCTAAATCTGGTAGCCTATAGCCCCGTGATTTCTGATAGCAGTGAATTACAGGAATTGCGAAATCTACATGGTCTGACCCACCTTGCGGTGGTTTGCTATATTACAATAGCTTTGGCTTGATAATAAAAATATTATAGGTAATACTCAATACGGAATTGGAAGGATGCGAAAGTCATCACTTCACGATTTCTCTGACACATACATCTTCTCGATGATATTCCCAGCCAGCTAGAAGACAGCTAAATGTCATATCCCGTTCTCGAGGTTGAGGAAGTGAGCGCATCTCTATACCTACGTGTAAAACAATAAGAAATAATAATAATAAATGCATGTAATCATCGGCATAGTGTATTATAAAATCGCTTTGTTCATTCATTTGGTTGTTATTACATAGTTGTTATACAGGGTGTCAAAGATAAGGATGTGATGAAAAACATATGTTATAAAGTCGGTCTAATTTTTTGTAAAAAATATTTATTTCACAATTTCAAGTGTAACATTAGCCGTGAAAATCACTGAAGGTTCAGTAATACCAAAGAAGATCGTACTTATTATATTTCCCATGTATATTCTTTGCTTTTACTTTATATTATTCAAATATCTCAAAAGATCCTGGCGGAAATACCTACACATGTTTCAGACTTTACCACAGCTGCAACAGAAAAACTGCGCCTTCTTTTTAAAAATTGTCCAATGTAAATGTTGCTATATATAATCTCTTCTTTAATGTGGCCATCTCATATTTTCAATTTTAGAAGAAAAATTCCCCACCACATAACGGAAATACACATATTTCAGTCTTTACCATTGCTGTAACTCGAAAACCGTAACTCTTTTAAAAAAATGTTCAATTGAAATGTTTCCGGATATGTCTCATCCTTAATTTTGCTGTCTCAGATTTTTGAATTTCGAGACAAATTGCCTCCTCCACCCCTTCGGAGGTGGTTTTTAGAAGGAAGGATATTTTGGATTTGAGTTTTTCTAAATTTGAGACCATTTCTCAACACTCTTCTTTCCAATGAATCAAAAATCATCAAAAAAAGACATCGAAGAGTAAGAATAAGTGAACGCCATTTTGTAGAGCCTAAATAAGAAGTTCTTTTCATTTTTTGCTAGCTCTTCAGCAGACTTAAAAATGCGGGCAAATGCGAGTCGAACTCGTGTACGAAGGGTTCTGTACCATTGTCTACCTATTACCTAATTTACATTAGATACAGACGGACGTATTAAGTATTTGTTGTTATAGTAAAAACACATTCAGTGAAAATGTTAAATTTATACCTTTTAGGGTCCATAAGATACAGCCCACTTACAGACGAACTGACGGACTTAATATTTGATGTTTTAGCGTAAACAGAAATAAATATTCTTTGAAAATTTCAACAGTCTATTTATTACGATTCATATTCATGTATTACCGTATTCGAGATCCTACTTATCCCATCCTTATCTTAAACACACTGTATACTTCGTTCAAGTCCCATATTATAAGATGCTTAAAAAAAGCAGCAACAATGGACCCCAATTACATAACCAATTTTATAATTAGTGGTTTATTATATTCATGATGTTATAATATAAAAATTTCTCGCCATATGGTTTTTGTAGTTGGTGTGTGATGTGATATTTTTCTAACTGGTTATGAAATCTTTTATGCATTTACTCTTCAAATAAAATATTTGAGGTCGTTGCCGAAATGCGAGCTTACACAGATAGATATAATTTATGGTGAAATAATAAATATAATAAAAAGACATATGTGTATACACATATTTATATTTAACTGAGATAGGATGTTCTTTTTTAGTTTTCTAACGTGATTTAGATAGCAGCAGATTTAACTTTTTCTCAAATGAAGCTTAGATAATTGTATCGAATTAAAACAAGCTTTAGCGGTACATCCCTTGACATTTTCCTAGCAGATCTATTCTTCAAATTAAATTGAATCAATTATTTAAACCTATATATTGTAACGTGGATAGTTTATCATGTAGTCACAGTTATTATTTGTTTTAGTATGTATTTGTTCTAATACCTACCTTATTTGCTATCGCTATTTGTCACAGTATTGTCAGTTTAACATGCGTCTAGAATAATCATTGACATTCTCCTTGAAAGTCATGTCAAGATTCTGATATATAAAGCCGTTTCAATTATGGATCACAGTCAGTTTATTGAATCAGTCAATTGCAGTCATAAGTTGATAGTAGTTGAAACGCGATAGTCAATCTGACAAGTTGTGACAGATCTACTACTACAGAAGGTCGTGTACAAGGTGTTGAAAATAAACATTACAATTGGTGTCAGAAGTGGGATCCCTCGCATTTTGCTGAGAAGATATGGTGGAGACCAGATTGAAAGTTTACACCGAAATGGCAAATATTGAAGATCTAATGAAGTTCCTGAATATAAGAAAAATAAGACCAAACAAAACAAATCTTGAAAGAATTAACAAAAATAAGTCAAATCTTAGAAAATCAAATAAAAAAAACGGGACCATGAGACTCCGCTGTATATATATTTTTCGCTAAAACAAATACTAAATTTGCATGTCCGTTCGTATGTGAGAGTTCGTCTCGATTTTTTTTATCTTCATTGTATCTCAAATCTAATCCATACAATCATTTCTCTAAGGCAGTTTCAATTTCATTTGATCCATATATTATTCAACGTAGGTATATTAGCTTTTATTAACATTCATCAACATAATTTCCATATTTTTTTCATCTAAATGTGTTGGTAAAATATTTCGAAAATTATATAGATGAAAAAGTAATTTCGAACGAACAAATTAATTTTATTGGATATTTTCCGTTACCAAAAATATTCTTCTTATTCATTTATCAGTTTTCTGTCATTCATAATTATCGCAATGGCTATTTTTGCTTTAAAATGTTACTGAATATATTTTTCACGCTCATTAGTATGCTGTTTAATAAAAATTACTAATTTGATGTTACAAGTAGTTTGTACAATAATTAATGTAAATAAGCGTCAAGGTTATCAAATGTATGTGTTTATTACTTCCTTCCTTATCATTTTCAACGTAAATTTTAAATGTCTTTTTTGTGTTTACTTTCCAATATAACGGTCGGCATTGTAATTGCTCCTAAAGATGCACCGCTGGTAGATTCTAAAATATATACAATATGAATGACTTAATTGAATGTTATATTTAGAAACTTGTAGTTTCGAGAAAAAAAAGAAATAAATTATTTTCTGTATTCACCAGTACCAAAAGAATTTAATATTATTTTTTTCAGTGCACCAACTAATAAAGTTGGCCCTTTTTAATACAAAAAATATTAATTAATGGTCTACTGGGCTCCAATTTTATTTGAATTTTTATATTTTGAATTTTGAAACGTCACTTGTGTCTTCATATGTTGACTAGGAACTGTAAGGAAAAAAATATTTTTTACAAATAATTTTACCGGCTTTATTAGATGGTGCACTGAAAAATACAAAATAATATTAATTTTATTTGTGCTGTTACCTTTGAAGTTGTGCAGTTATTTATAGTTAAATTGAAAACTATTGTCACCAACTTTGAAAGAAAGAAATCAGAACAGTATTTTTCAGTGCACCAACTAATAAATTCGCTCGAATTTTTTCTAAAAAATATTTATTTCACACTTTTGAGTGTAAAATTAGTCAACAGAACCTTCACCAAAGAAGATAATGCGTTAATCATCATCATTTTTCAAAATAATCAAGTGAAAAATTTCCCAATATGGAATTTTCTTTAATTCTGCCGCCTCGGATTTTCCATTTTCTGGAGAAATCGCCCCCACCACCCCCTTTGGTGGAAGGGCATGTCTAATATTGATTTTTTTTTCAATGGGCACTATGCTCAATACTCCTCTATCAAATAAAAAAAACATCAAAATCGGAGCACATTTACTATGCAAAAATCAACAACAATAAAAAAAACATGCTGACATACAGTCGAATTGTATACCTCCTCCGTTTGGTTCGTCGGTCAAAAAATTAAAAAAAAAGATATTAACGCCCTTCAGATCGGTAAAGAAGCGTTTCTAGACCGTTTAACCGTTCGCCGTAAAAATTTGTATACTTAGTTGTAACTCTCAGCTAGATGGCGCCACATTCTCCATCTTTTTTACATTGCTTAACCTAAATATTTGATATTTATATGATGAATTGTTCACACAAATCTATGAAAAAAAATAAATAATATGCTTATGAGATTTCAGCTGGATTACAAGTTCTGAAACACAAAGAGTATGACCGACTCTATTAGTTGATGCTCTAACAAAATCATTAAGTTTGATTCTGCATGCTCCATTACTGTGACGTCAGACACTTTAGTAGGAAAGAGAACAAACAATTAAGAAAAGCAAACTAATCCAGTTTGTGTACCTCATTTTTATGTCGGTCAAAAAAAGGCTTGGAATGCCTTACTTTTAACAACATTGGAAATAATATTCTATGTGGTCGAATAGCTTAGTTTATTTAACTTTAGAACTTGTTTTCACCTATTGCATACTAACTACATGTTGACTTAACCCAATATTTGCAAATACGAAATATTATTTTCAAACGTTAAAACATTTTAATAGCCTTAGTTCAATTATATTGGGTTCACTAATTTCAATATATTGTAAAGAAATAAAGTGTATTTGTAAATATGCAGTATTATTCTGATGAATATTGAAGTAATGGCTCTGGTAGGTATGGAACAGACAACGTCTCGCAAAAACCGTTATCCTGTATGTGAGAGTGAGAATCTTGGAACAATTTGCCGAGTTGCTCATGCATATCAGTCATTTTTATTTTTTGGTCCATATCCTTATCAGTACATATCTATAATCATCTACCAATTATGCGAAACATTGATAGGAAATAAAAGGCATAACTATTATCTGTACCATTATGTTTGTCGTGATTTTAATCGTTTTTCATTCGTGTTTAATTCCAGGCTTCCACCATAGATGGCAGACGGAAGGGTGCCTGTCTCTTTTGTCAGGAATACTTTATGGAATTGTATCTGTTGGCTGAATTGAAGACAATCAGCCTGAAAGTGACCACTGTAGATATGCAAAAACCACCACCCGACTTTCGTACCAATTTCGAAGCCACCCCACCACCTATTCTTATAGATGGTGGCATGGCTATATTGGAGAATGAGAAAATCGAAAGGCATATCATGAAGAATGTTCCCGGTGGGCATAACCTCTTCGTGCAGGTAATGAGAATATATTTTAACTAAGCTCTATATACGGGAAGCCCTTCAAATTATATAGTTATAACTACAATTCAGTTTTTTACGCTAAAGCAGTCCACACACGGTGAAATTTGTCGTACGACATGTTGTACAACATAAAATGGTTCTTCTATGTGTATTTAACTTTCTATTTGCTCATAGTTCCAATTTCAAAGTATGTCTTTTTAACTCTTTGAACCTGTAATCTTTTCAATAATTGTTTTTCGTTTACTACTGAATTTTCGTTCCAGTCTTTTATTGAGCTTTTTTCAAGAATTTTCTGTGATCTTAAAATGTCTCTTATACATTGTGCATCAACTTCTTGAACATCTTTCTCACCTGTCCTTTCAGGAGATTTCTTTTGGCTCATACAGTTTTTCTGCAAATCCTGTATAATAAAGAATCAATTGTATCTACTGAGTTTTGCCTAATTATAAATATGGCAATCAAACATCAAATTATCAGCGTGTATGACTGGCTTTAGCGTCATGAGGACTTTTCTTTTAGTTCTTTATCATGGCAGTATAAGATATAATATATATTATAATCTAATTTGTGATTTATATCTAGATACTTTTTTATACGTCATACTGGCAAAATTGCTGTTATTAAAAAATAGAAAGTATGTACTCATCAAGTTCGCCGACATTTGATTAAAATCGAAGTTATTAAATGATGGATGTACTTAATAAGCTATTTGATAGACGCATCAAATTCAATGCATACTAAATTTGCAAATTGAGCATCTATACAGTGTTTGTGTGAATGTAGATTGTCGAGGTTAATGACCTTACTTGACAATAATGTCAATAATCGTTCTGTGAATGAAAACCAGGCTTGAGAAACATTTTTAAATATTTTTTGGTCTTGAAATAAAAAAAATAAAATAAATATTGAACTAATAATATATTAATTTCATAATTTTACCAAATATTAACATGTTGCTTTTTCGAAAATATTTTTGACAATATTTTCAGAATTTTTTGCGATTTTTTGTTTCAAATATACCCATTAATCAACTTGACTCCCCGAATCAGATTATCTGAAAAATTACCTAAAAAAACCTGTCTCAATTTCACAGGACAAAGAAGTGGCCACCCTCATCGAGAACCTGTACACCAAATTCAAGATGTACGTACGCAAGTACGAATCACCAGACACGACGGAAAGCAGACAACCCTTACTGTCACAATTGGAACGTATCAATGATTTTCTAGCTAAACGTGCCACCAGATTTTTGACTGGAGATGCCATGTCTTGCTTCGATTGTGAACTGATGCCACGTCTACAACATATTCGCATCGGTGCAAAGGCATTTAGGAAATTCGAAATACCATCCAGGTAATTATAATTATGTATATTTTTCATTAAATTTAATGCTCTTTCAGATTAATGATTAAAAATATAGTATCGTATTTGAAAAATCGGAAGGAAATATGAAAATATAAAATTGTTCCTTGAAACAACTGGCATAAAATCTAAATGAAAATTTTTTATTATTTATCAAGGTATTTCCTTTCAAATAATATAAAGTTTGTCAAAATCGATATAGCGGTTCAAAAGTTACAACGATTCTATTGAGTTGGCTTTCCCCACTTACCCCTACCTGTTATTTTACAAGATAGAAGAATAATTATTGGAGCAAACTTACGTGAAATGATTACTGTGAATTACAAATATTTAAATTTTATGGTACTATTACTGGGCAATTTTTAGAGAAAAATAAGTTTTTTGTTTCACTTTGTAAATAACGCCCCCTTGCGGTAGAGAAGGAAACTTGAAAATAATTTCCAACACTTTCTCTTAAGCGAATTTGACATATCCACGGGTTCGACTTGGTCGCATTTATATAAAAAATCAATGAAAAAATATCAAATTATTTTTATCTTAATTTCAAGCGGGACTGGAGAACAATTTTCATCCGTTATTTCGTCGTGGCCATTGATTGACTAAACATACTTTTATTCCATATTCCAGGTTTACCGCCTTATGGACTTATATGGCCAACATGTATGAATTAGAAGCTTTTATCCAGAGTTGTCCAGCCGACCAGGACATTATAAGTCACATCAAGAACCAACTTGGATTAAGAACGACTGCACGAATAGAACTGGAGACTCCAGTTTATACGACAGCTATACCTGTACTCTCAGAGTCTTAAAGAAGAAAAGCTAGCTTCAATATATTATATATAAGTATTTTTGCAGTTATTATTGTTCAGCCTTTTAAAGACGGAAGTAAGGAACATACAAGTAGTATTTGGGTGTCGCACAATATGTTAAATAAAAGATAGGTGCTTGATATACATATATATATATATATATATATATATACATGGTGCTAATATGTTCTCTTGATTTCAGAAACGCACCAATAAAAGTATTCTAAATAAAGTGTAAAGATTAATTTTGCATTGTGTCTGAGTGTGACACCCTGTATATGTACATATACACATTTTACAGCGTGTTTCTAAATACAAACCTTTAGCCTGACCAGGCTTAAATTATGTCATCAGTCAATGTCATATTCCTCTATTGAGTCCGTATATCTGTCAATTTTCCACGGCCATTTTAACCCTGGCCAGGCTAATGGTTTGTATTTAGGAACACGCTGTTTTTTGTGTATCGGATTTTTGTCTAATACTAGTACAAATTTCAAATCACCGACATATTTTGAACAAAAAAAAAGTGGCTGTTCTGTCATTGTCAAAAATTCCATACACTGACTGAGTCGTCTATTCTTCTTATCTATCAGTAATGTTGTTTCTTGTATATACAATAACCAAACTATTATATACAATTTCGTTTTTTCTTTATTTTTGGTACTGCTTTTCTGGCATCTAACTTTTTTTATTATTATTTTAATACTTGAACTTAAATACTGTATAGTATAAAACCTGTCTTGGTATATATTTTTTTTGTTCGCTTCATTTTTTATTTTATCAAAGTTACATTTACTATTTAATGTATAGGTTTTCTTCATTTCTCTTTAATAAGCATGATTATAATATAATAATATATTTTTATTTTTAACATTGTGAACGATTAAAGAGACAAATGCTTTTTGAGTATTTTTTTTGTTTTGTCTTACTGTTTTTGATGTATATCATTATATAAATTATTTTAGAATCAATAAACGTGTTGATTTTATTGGATAATTGTAAAGTTTGAATTTTCCCGCTTTTTTATTTATAAATAACCCTTAAGATTTATAAGACAAATAGTTACAGCACTATCGAACCTCTCCACATCTGCTTGAAAATGCATTAATCCCAAACATTATCCGAAATAATTAAGTTCTATTAAAACTGAAATCGAAAATGCATGGATATTCAAAGGGAAGATCAGACAAGGGGCTATAATATTACCCAAGTTATTTACTCTGGTTTCTTCGTATGTTTCCATTAAACAACGTTGGGGAAATCATCTGGAATAATAACGAACGGTAAGTTACGTTATGTCAGTTATTCTGCTATGATTTTCTGCTGACTAGATATAGCTAGTAAGTGTCTACTGAGGACAACGCCTCTAAAACGTCTTCCAACCCTGCAAAACAGTTTATAGTAATGTCTGAAATATGATATGGATATAAGATATATAAAATAAACATTGAACACATTGATGTAGTGCTGTTATCTTTTTTTTATGAAATTAAACAATCTTCCATCATAGCACAGAGTTTTATTTATTAAGGGCGATTATTTATCGCCGGTGTGTCTAACGTTCCTTGATTTAACCCGAACACACTCATTATTCATTATGACATGACAATAATTGATGACATATGACATCTAATTGTCACTAAACTAGCAAAGACATCATAGAAATTTTATTAATTCTATGAAAGACATCAGGCATCAAGAAAAAGACATGCTGAGAAATAATCTAAAATAATTGTTTTTAAACTTCCTACTTACTGAAGAATGTATTGTTATATTGAAATATCTGAACAGGAACGGAAGCAAAAAATCCAGTTACAGCTCCAACGAAACCTCCAAGCTTTAGAATCTCCGTAAAATTAAGAGATTTATTTATTTCTGCACTTACCTACCTATGGTTAAGTTGAAGATCGTAACTCCTGTCCGTAAGGAGAGTAAACTTTGCTTTTTGCTCTGCTGGGTCTCTTTGGAAGGGATATTTGAGTTGTGTATCTGTGGGGGATGGCATCGTAGCTCCAAAATGGATGAACCAATTTTGATTTAGTTCTTTTTTTTTTTTGAAAGTTCACTTGATTGAGAGAATGTTCCTAGCTAGTTTTTATATGATTCATTTTTTTGATAGAATGGTCGATATTGTTTCCTCATAACTATATGAAAAATGATAAGATTTCAAGTAAGATGAGGTACAAGTAGTTATTCATAGAAAAAGTAGGTAGGTTTAGGAACTTTTCAAACTGATATGTAATTTATTTTATTCCTTCAAAATATTTAATATACATAGATAGTGTAGATGTCCTACTAAATATAGAGGTATATTTGGAATATTATTGCAGTGCTAGTTATATATACATAAAATTTGATTATAAATCTATAGCTGATTTTTTCTTTGATTTAACAGGATTTATAAACTTAATTCGATGCGAATACGCTTTGGAAGGTAGTAGAGAACTTAAAAACATATGCGTCATCACAGCCGTCAAACCCCATATTCTCCATTTTCCACCAGTGAAAACGGGCATTGAAAACCCATGCCTAAATTGTGTATGACCTAACTTATTTGAATCACAAAGATCTTCCAAAGGCACTGCAAATACCTCCTCCACCTCATTGGGATTCACATTCAATTTGCTGATATTCTAAAACAATTCCAATAGATAAATTGATTAAAAAAACAATTATTTTTTTGAAAGCTTACCAGTTTATCATGTATTCTTCCAATGACAGGTAAAACGCATGTTTCTCCTCTTGTAATTATTAAATTTCCACTACCCCATAAATCGATTTTATCAGATTCTATACCTAATTCTTCTTTAGTTTCGCGTAACGCTGTGTCCTCTAAAGTTTTGTCGTTTATATCTTGCATTCCACCAGGAAAACTGACCTACAAATCAAAATCTTTTCATAATGTTCCAAAATAAAATCTCAATCTTCTACAAGATCGAACAAATTGTAATTTTCTAGAAGTAACTTTAAAATTCTCCCTTCCAGAATGGGTAATCGGACTGACTTATTTGACATTTAGAAAAATATACAATCATAAGTTTCATCTGCAGTGCATAATTATTTATTGTTCCAACATATTTATATAATGTTATCCTACCTGCCCTCGATGCGACTTCAAATGCACCGCTCTCAGGGTGTACAGTAGCGACACCTTACCCTCAACATCACAAAGAGGTATCAAAACAGCTGCCCTTTTTGGCGGCTGATGCGTGTGCATCCTTATCGGCTTCAAACTAGCAAATTTCGATGCAGTCCTTTTAATATTTTCCTCACTAAAAATGTGTTCAGCTGCATATAAACTTGAACATCGTGCACCTAATACTTGATGTTTCATAATCACACGCGTTACAATGGACATTTTCTTATGTTTATATTGCCATCATTATCACAACAACGAAGGATTTAAGAACGTCATTTACTTCTACCGAAAGTGTCATTGACACAATTTTGTTCTACTGACCGCGAGACCGCTGCATGAATGTTGAGCACTGAGGAAATCGAATGTTGTAGACACAAGTTATGGATGGTAGATTCTAGGTTACTTATTTATGTAAAATTATTTGGCTTTTTACATAATTGACCGCGGATTCGTTATAACGTCACGGATAAGAATCAGTTTGATTTAACTTCACATTATCATTTGGCATACATCAATTCTATATCCTTTATCTATACCCTAAAACTATTGATTTGATAAGAATTGAATACCTAACTACAATAATTACTTTCTAAGAAAGAATAGCTAGGTAAAAGGGAAAAAAGCTGCATTGAAGTCAATTACACACAATTTTTCTTACAATTCAGACCATCTTATTGGATTAAAAGAACGACACGAAATCTGATTGCTTAAAACAACGTGATAAATATGATAATTAACAATGAATCATTCACTTTTTTAATAATAATTATGATTGTGGGTTATATTTAACTTGTGTTTTATAAATGACAAGTTTGTTACATTACATTAACCACAAAGTATTTTTAAAGATCCAGAAGAGCTTAATTTGTACGCTGAATGTCTCATCAATATTTCTCATCGTTTGTATTATTCATTAGTCTAGTCTTGTTAAAATTATTGATATTTTTTTGATTAAAAAAAATAAAGCTGGCAATTGGTGTTTTATGAGGGTCAGTTAAGGCGGTGTTGTCTATGAAGGAAGTATAAAGGTGCTCCATCGAGTTATGTATTCTGTGGTTTACACATATCCTATCCTATGCGTCATATGTCATATATGACATGACGTTTCTTCCTTCACTTTAATTAGGTTTTGTTGATAAAACTTGATTCGCGTCTACCATGTGAAGCAACTAATTGTAAAATAAAACTAAATACTTACATTTCTCTTTAGGTTATTCCAAAAAAATGGAACAGGTAAGCTTACAAATAAAGCTTCCAACTAGCTTGGATGGGGAAACAGCTGATGAGGCAAATAATCTACTTGGAAATGGAATCCTTGTTGAAACAAGCAAAGGGTAAATTCTAAGCCACAAAATGTAGTATCCCTTCTCCATTGGTCTTTTTTTAGGCTTGTTTGTATGTCCCTGAACGATGCTTTATCATTGGATTTGAATCTATCTGCAGACGATTTAAGAAACGTCGCTGCTCAATTAATTTCACAGCAGAACATACCAAGTGCCAATAGATTAGGGGCCACTAGTTTGAATTGTGACAGTGATGGATTTTCGAGTGAATGTAGTGATATCAGTACCACAACATCAGGGTCAAGCATACAGCCCACATTTATCACATTGTCCTCATTATCAAACGAAGCTCAGTCGAATATACTCAATTATGAATGTCAACTGCAAAACATCATTGGAAGGCCTAGGAGAATAACATCGATCGAAAAGATCAACACTAGTAATAGTAATATTGTCGCTATTGCTGAGAAAATTGATAATACCAATACAGCTATAGTAGATATATCCCAGGGGATTGGGACTACAATTATTGAAAAGACTGATGCAACGAATATTGCTCCCAAACAAATACCAATTATAAACAAGACAATAGTAGAGGTAACTTTGGATGTTTTTCTTTTTTGATTTTCTTGAGTATGTTACATAATTATTAGTACATTCTTGGTTTGTTTTAGGTTAGTAAGAAAAAAGGTCGTGGCGGATGGCCAAAAGGACGGAAACGGAAACCTGAATTATTAAATCTACCCCCAAAAGCACCTGCTACCGGTTATACTTTGTATTTGAATGAGCAACGTAAACTTTTCAAACATAGTACCTTAGCATTCCACGAAATAACGAAAATTATCGGCAACAGGTGTGACTATTTTTGAGTAATTTCGATTTGTTATTGTGACATTAAAATTTATATTCAGATGGTCCAGTCTTACATTGGAAGAAAAGAAACCATATCTGGAGAAGGCCGAAGAGGACAAGAAGCGATACAGAGAAGAATTGAAGCAATATAGACAATCAGACGCGTACAGGTTGTATTTGTTAAAAAAACGAAAGAAACGTTTACAGAACAATGTTCTATCTGAGAGTGATATGGATGCGACGGACGACTTTGATGTAAGAGTTAATAGAGATAATATTTGATAGAATTTGTTGGTTGGTTTCCTGTGAGTGTTTAGCGGAAATATTTTAACTAGTAAATTTTGGAAATATAAAGATTAAACCCAAATCACCTAAAACTAATATGGCTCGTAGTTACAGGATGTTCTAGTTGAGACATTCAAATATCTCAACTAAAGAATATTTTTTAATTAAAATGGATAGGTTATTTATAGAGAAAGTTTTTAAGAGTTGAAAATTCATAATATGGTATGGTAATTGTGATAGTTAAGTTAATTAACAAAGTTAGAAAATGATTGAGGTTATTCAATTATTAGAAGATAAAAATACTGTTTTAACGGTATATGATATTAAGCAAACTCCACGATTCTGAATATTAAAATTTATTATTTACTTTTTGGTTGTGAAACTATCTGACAAGCTAGAGATTTTCGAAAATACCTATGTGAATGATTGTACATCTAAAAACAATTTGGATTAAGATAAAGCAGAATTTGAACCCACAATACTTATTTACAAATTCTTTCAGTGTTTTTTTTTGATATATGTAGAACGAATAAATGAAGAAATTGATTATTTTAGAAAAAAATACTTATGTATTTTCATTGCACACCCCTCGGCCTTATTGATGACTTAGTTAACATATTTTTATTTTTTTTTCTAGGAAGAGGATAATGAGGAATTGTACTGTCGCACGTGCGATCAGTGGTTCCACAATTTGCACAACAAAAGGGAACATTTACAAGGAAAACAGCATTTACAATCTGTGGCCGGTGATATGACCAGGGAATTGAATTCTGATGTTGAAGGTGAGAATTGATGAATATATTGTATAATTTTATTTTTTTTTCATAATGGTAGATAGAATGACTAATTTCATCTTGCATTTACAGTCTTTGTTTAAACGTTTTGGCCGTTCCTCCGAAATATAAACCATTAGCCTGGCCAGGGTTAAAATAGCCATCCGAAATTGACAGATATATGGACTCAATATAGGAATATGACATTGACTTATGACATAATTTA
This sequence comes from Crioceris asparagi, assembly GCA_958507055.1. Classification (NCBI taxonomy): domain Eukaryota; kingdom Metazoa; phylum Arthropoda; class Insecta; order Coleoptera; family Chrysomelidae; genus Crioceris; species Crioceris asparagi. The sequence continues at coordinate 3,455,073 of OY293826.1, forward strand.
GGCCTGGCCAGGCTAATGGTTTGTATTTAGGAACATGCTGGTTATTGTTTTGGTTATTATAAATTCCTTTCCCATCTTTTGTATTTTGGTTCATGTCTTCTGGTATATTGTTTAATTTTTAGAAAGAAATTAACTTGTTTGTCACTAGCACTTAAGGAAATGTAATTGTTATTTGTGGAGATGGCATTTCGCGGCTTTGTTGCCTTAATGTCAGTTAGACAGATCAGTTTGACATTCTTACAAAGTAAAGGCAATAATATAATGTTTAGTTTTAATAAGCTGTTATGGCAACGTACATAAAAAGGCAAAATAGTTATTTAAGGAACAAGGAATGTAAATACATGTTAACATTCAAGGCTTTGCAGTTAGATTGATAACTTTTGGCACCAACTTCACAAGTACCAGAACCAATAGAATTAATATTATTTCGTATTTTTCAGTGCACCAACTAATAACGTCGGTCCAAATTTTTGTAAAAAATATTTATTGCTGTATCTTTTTTCATAGGTATTGCTACAACCAGTACGTTTTCATTTAGCACCTCTTTGGATGAATCTAGTCTTGATGGTATGCCTAATTTGAATAAATCCGATGAAACTAATACTTCATCATCGTACCATTCTTCAGTATCTGATGCTATAATTAACCTGACTGGACTAGTCAGCAGTAAGTATTTGCCCTGTTAATTTTATTAACTATAAAATAATTTCACTAATCATTAATCTGTTATTCAAGTCTTTGGAATGAGAACTGAGATTTTATTAGAGTTTTTGCATTTTGTTTATATATTTTAGATTATGTTTTTTGGAAAATAAATCGTTGTTATTATTGTTGTTAAAATATATGTCAGACTTTCTTCGAATAAAGAATAGAACTATAGTTTTTTCCCATTCATTAAATAGAATTTGGAACATCATCAAAATGCTATTCAATCTTTTGCAGAAAGAGAAACGGAGATTAAGATTTTGAAAAATCGACAACATGAGGCCGTGTCCCAGCAGCAGGCGCTCTGCAATCAACTGTATCTACTCAATGAGCGACACAAGAAACTCCAAAAAGATTTGGATTTGGCCAAAGAACATGAAAAGGACGTTGAAAATTTGGTATTTCATTTGTGGCAAGTACCCAGCTGGTTTATAATCAATGATTTTAATAATGATTCTGCCACCGATGTCAATGAAAGTACTGAGTGATTACTTTTTTTGTTGTTATTTGTTTTACTGGTTAATTAACAATAACAATGCTTTTAGCGAGGATGGATTGATTATTACTATCCCAAGTATTATTTAATTTGTAACAGTGTATTAGTTGTTTTTGATGAGTTTATTTCTGTGAAACAGTCGTACAATTATTTTCAGAAACCTGAATCTCAGTAAGAATATTATTATGCATAGATTAATTATTGGCTAAATTGATCCAAATCACTAATTTTCAAATCTCTCATTGAATTTTAACAGTAATAAGTAACTATAGTGCGTTTCAAACTCTAAATGCAGTGTGGAGTCTTATGGATAGCATCGTTGCTAGCGCGTTGTTATGCTGGTCGGCCCGACCAACCATCTGGTCCGGTGCCTGGAAAATTTCATTGCTTGGATTTAAATTTTTGACCGATGAACCCCGAACGGAAGAGGTTACAATTTGACTGTCGGCTTTTTTTTGTTTGTTCGCGCGTTGTATATAGTAAACTTACTCTGATTTTGATGATTTTTGATTCATTTGAAAAAGGAGGTTTGAAATTTGGTGCCATACTCATAAAAATGCAATACGAAATCTCCTTCCCTTCGAAAACCGCCCCGAAGGGGGTGGAGTGGGCACATTTTCTGGTGGAATAATTAGAGATAGGACAATATCCGGAAACGTTTAAATTGAACATTTTTTCAAAAGAGTCACGGTTTTCGAGTAAAAGGCATGTTAAATTTTCAAATATGTGTATTTTTGCTATGTGGAGAGGGCGATTTCTTTCGAAAATTAAAATCTGTGGATACTACATGAAAGACATAATTATTTGTAGCAACATTTATAATGCACATTTTTTCCTTGATACGGTTTTCGAGTTACAGCAGTGGTAAAATGGTAACATCTAAAATATTTATCCGTATTTCCACAGCCTTGTTTTGATATCTCAATAATAACATCTACAAGCAAAGAATATCCGTGGATAATAGGATAAGTACTTCATTGGTATGAGTGAACGTTTAACGATTTTCGTGACTAATGTTACACTGAAAGGTGTGAAATAAATATTTTTTACAAAAAATTGGACCGACGTTATTAGTAGGTGCACCGAAAAATACAAAATAATTTTAATTCTATTGGTGCTGGTACTTGTGAAGTTGGTGCCAAAAGTTATTAATCTAACTGCAACTGCACAACTTCAAAATTCAAAAGTAACAGCATCTGTAGAATTAATATTATTTTGTATTTTTCAGTGCACCAACAAATAACGTCGGACCAATTTTTTGTAAAAAATATTTTATCTCAACAATTCAAAATGTTCAATAATTGATAATGACAAGTATTAATATACCTGGCCACACTGAATTCTGAGTGTGAAACGCAGATAGCTGACGGCGTGTTAGATGGTATGGCAGTGATCCGATATTGTCCTATTTTTGTCTCCATCTAATGAGTGCTGTTCATTTAAGCACTTATTCTATATTTGAATATTTTATTTTAGTGATTATTGATCATATAAGCCTAAGAATTATTCTTATTTGTTTATTTGATGTTTTTCGCAGGAACTCTTCAAATAACTCTTCCTTATTCGACGCATTTTTTCTCTCTATAACACCAATACTTCAAACTTCTGCACTAAAATATCTGATCTACTGTCTTCGTTAGACATGTTCTCAAAGAATAAATAGGTACATATGGGGCTCTATTTGTACAATAAATTTTAAAGCAAATTCTAGAGTTCTGTAACCCATTAGGCAGGTGTCAAGGCAGTCGAATAATATTTTATTGAAAACGCAACTATGTTTTATTAAATTAAATAAAATTTAACTATGTATCTCTAAAATTTACTTAAAAATTCCCTTTTTGCATGTACCTATCTATATTCTTTGATGTTATTTAATAAACTCTGTTAATTTTTTATAAAAATGTAAAATATATTTTATTATTCGTCAAACTCGTCAAACACATTATTTTACGAACGAGTATAATATAAAATAAAGACGAACGACTTTACAAAAATGAATATGTGTTACTAGCAAGGTGTTCTGTAATTTATTTTATACAAGGAAATATTTTACACAATAATAAATTATTAAAAATATTATGGATTAGTATACAGTAATTATATATCATCTCTAAGATATTATAAATTCTATATATATATATATATATATATATATATATATATATATATATATATATATATATATATATAAATATATATATATATATATAATAAAGATTTATGTGTTTACATATCTGTGATATATTATGAATTTTTGATTATAGGAGCATATCAAATGCTGGTCACATTTGTATGAAAATTGTGATTCCTCAACAAATTTTCACACTGAATCTTTATTATGTTCACAAATAAATTTTAATAAATAAATGAGCTTAGAGATATAAACCAATTTCTTGTTTTTTTTTGTATATAATTAATCTTCTAGTTCATGTCTGAAGTTAACAAATGATTTTAACGCTTGTAAGCGCTTTTATTTATCTAAACAGAACCAGCTAGTAAGTAATAAGCTCTATGTACATAGAACACAATTATGGATTTTGATCACTTGTCAGAAGTGTTTATGTTGTCAATGTCAGTCAATTGACATCAGCTGTTGCTGTTGGTCGATTTACTGAATTACTAATTCAAAATACAAAATTATTGATTATAAATAGTAAAATACAACATATTTGTGAACATGAGTGATGGCAATGATGTCCAAGAAGTGGACAGCTCTTTAAAGTCAATGGATATAAAAAATGAGTCACTAGATTCCGATCAAGAGCAATCAAAATCGGAGAAACAGAAAGGTATATATATTGTTGATATTCATCCTAAAAATCCAATGTGAGAACGTTTTCTGTAAATGTGCAATTTTAGTTGATATACTACTAAAACCAACCGGCAATGCACCGATAATGAAGAAAAAGAAATGGACAGTAGATAGTGATAAAAAGATTGGTTGGATAATTGAGTTTATTAAGAAATATTTGAAATTGGAAAGTAACGAAAAACTGGTACGTATTAATAAATTGCTTCATATACCACAACTTAATATCAATCATATTTTTAGTTTTTATATATTAACCAAACTTTTGCACCATCGCCTGACCAAGTGGTGAAAAATTTATATGATTGCTACAGCACTGAGGGCAAACTAGTACTTCATTATTGTAAAACTCAAGCATGGGGTTAATGAGCATTCCAATATTCGGTATAAGTATATGCTTTGATCATGAACTATTTCCTTTTTTTGTAAGCTTTATTTTAGGGTTAATTATTTTTTTATAAAACGATGATAAGATTAATTTCTGAATTATTTTTTATTAACGTGTAGTCATTTAAATATGAAGTTTGACATATAATTATAGTGCTTATTTTATATGTATTTTGTATAAGTTAGAGTAATTTTATCATCATATATCAAATAAATTATATTTCATAATATCGCAATAATTATTTTCTACTCTTCAGTATTTTTTGTTTCAATTTCTCCGTCTTCGCCCTCGATCACGATTTCTTCAGGATCTGGTGCTCTGGGTAGGAACTCCTGATCAGGGTACATTTTATCGAAAATCTCTTTAGCCTGTAAATTGTTAGTTAATCAAATTAGTGAGAAAAACAAGATTATTTTTTTAAGTAAACTCACCTTCTTTATAGATGAATCTAAGTCTAGGTCTGCATCTGGACCAGGACAAACAAATAGATTCGTTGGTGTTTTCACATTCAAATTGACACAATTTGAATCCGGTAGAGAAAAGTAACAAGACCATAAAACTCGAGGTTTTTCTTGGGAATTCGAAGTCGATTCAGTGGAAAACAAATTTTTCACAATGTGTTTAAAATCATCTTGTGGCGAAATCTCTTGGTTAGTGATCATGTGAACAAGATCTAAAAACAATATATAAATGGCATATCCCGTCGAATGAATTTAGCTCAAATTTTGAAAAAGAAACAACAGAACAAACTTACATAAATCTTTAGGACATGTTCCTGTCAATGTTCCCAACTCCAGAACAAACGTTAAATGCTGTCGGTGCTCTTGGGGGTATAAGAGCAACGTTAAATGCTCCTTTTCGCTGCCCATTATCGATTTATCCGTGATGAAAATCGCTCTAGAGATGTAATTCTTATTGACACATTCAAGGTATTCAACGGGGCACTTTTCTACACCCACAACAATGTGCTCAGCTTCTATTCTCTGATCAGCTACCGTCAATGCTTTGAACTGGTTATCACAAATGGAGTAGCCCCTGATGGGTTGATTTAACGCGAAGATGCCTCCAAAAACAGCACTCAGTCTATGAAAAATAAAATCCTCAACATTGAAATCGCCATAAAATCTGATAATTTAACATACCGACAAAATGCCTGAGGCATTTCACCACTGCCATACATTGAGAATAGGAATGGAGTCTTCCCAAATCGTCCTAAACTTCGAAGGAAGCGTTTTGTATTTTGAATACCATCTTCACATGAAGTTGTATCGGTACTCATCGAAATAGCGTACAAAACATAGTGGACTAGATTTGGTGTTAGCTTCTTATCTTTCAAATATTCTCGGAATGTTTTATTCCTGTAGACTAGCAATAAATACACATTTTATGAGCCATTTTTCAAATATATTTCACATTTTTACCTTCTGCATCTTTTTCGTCTTCATTCAACGATGTCAACAACTTCATCAACATTCGCTTTTCGATAACCGAAACTTTTACATTGCTAAATACGTCCGATCTCGAGCAAGGCACAACTTCTAAATGGCCATTCAACCATGTCAAAACACGACTTACATTTCTAAATTCCGAATACCTGGCTATGTTTGATGATATCAATAGTTCTACGAAATCGCCTCTGGCGTACTGCAACTGGAGACCAAACGATTGGGAAATCATTGCTTTTTAAATTGAGTTAATTAACGCTCACCTTAGGTATCAAATCCATGTTGAATTTTCTGGAATCTCTCATAAATTTTTCTTGACTCCATTGCATATCAAGTGTGTTTGGCTTTGTTTGCTTCTCAGAAGCATCCTCTTGATCTTTCGCCACTTCTGCGGATTCTGAGCTTTTGACTTCTGTATGGGAGTTATCTGTCGTGCCATGACTGAATCATTGTTAAGAATGTTGTGCACACATACAACTTTGAGAAAATTAACCCATTTTGAATCACCTACCTGGGAATATGCCACCGATAATCCAGATTCGTTATATCAAAAGAATCGTTCCCAAATTGATGAAAAATTTCATTTTCTTTCAATAACTTCTTTATTTCATCTCCTGATAATTTATCAGCTTCATTTCGAACATTTAATTGCTGGATAGAATCCAAATTGAAGGACGCCCATTGTCCTCCGTAGTAAGAATGTCTAAAAACAAGACAATAGGATAATGATCACTGTTTTGAAGAAGAAAGATGACGTACGTATCTATATGAAGAACTTTTTTGCCAATTCGACTTGCTGCTGCTGAAAGTATTGATTCAACCATGCCTGAAAATATTTGAAGAAAAGAATAACATTAAGAAAAATGAAGAAATTCAATAGTTTAAAATTCCTAAAACAGCATACCTGTTCCAACAACAATAAGGTCGAAACTATCAGGAAATTGCGAATCCATGATTTTTCCGGACGAGAAAGACAGTAAAATTACATAGAAAATATAAATATATTTGGATAAACAACCAAGCAATCTATAATTAAAATAAAAATTTTAAAAAAGCTTTTGAGATAGATAAATGTGGACTTGACACGGAACTAAACAATCAGAGAACACTACTACTAGAATGAACACAGGTTTCTCTCGATTTGTTTATTGCTCTATGTCAAACGCAGAGAGAAGGTTGGAACATACAATTGTTCTCTCTGGTATGGTTGTCTCGTCTCTGGACAAACGTATGAAAAAATCAAAAGATAAAAATCAGTAATCTAGATATTCTATGGTATATGACTTTTGGAGGTAGTGTTCTCTGCTAGACATGACAAATGACATCTTGAAAAACATATTTACAAAACAGAAAAATTTAATTTTATAAAAAATATCCTATTTCATAAATCCAGTTTAAAAATCACAAACCGTCATCTATAATATAGGAGTTTGAAGGTAAGGTTCTTTTTCTAATTAATTTTTGCAGAAATTGAACAATAACAATAGTATTTTTTTTCATTTCGAACATTAGAATACTAATAATCAAGATGCTGAGAAGACCACCAATAAGTATTGAATTAAAACTCGATGATATAAGCGAATACGAAGAAATGCGCCAACAATTATCCAAAGAGAAACAGCAACAAAAAGGCTTCTCAGAAACTCCTCCAGCTTGGCAAACAGGTCCTAAGAGCAAACAAGAAGTTTATACACGTGTTGGATATGTTCCACCTGAACAGCCAACTACCAGAACAACTAATTTCTTATAGAAATCAACTTTATTTATTAGTGATTTCGTCTTTATTGTTTCAGATGTGTTCGGAATGTAAAGGTTAGGCATTATTTGAATAATTTATTTATATTAAGCTTTGATTTTTTGTTATTATATTCCTAATTCCTAGACATTATTTGGAATTAAAATTTGTCAATCACAAATACATAAAAATGAGCAATCTCTTTATGTCGAACACAAGCAATACGGGTAATAATAATAAAAAACAAAATATCACAAAAACCTCTTTATTTAGTTTTGCTGAATACAGCTTTGGAAGCGGTTTGCAGAAAAAAAATTACTAAAGAAGAGGCAAGAAAGAAATGGCATAAATACATAGTCAATCTTATGAAATAGGAACATTTCAAACAAATAATAGTGCAACGAAGTGAACAGATAAATATTAAATAAAATAAATATAGAATGTTCTAATTAATCAATAAGACATAAATAATGAACAAGATGTATGAATATAGTTTTGACACAGGTCATAATTCATACTAAATAAATGATTTTTGAACATATCATGTGGTATATGTATGCACAAATACTGAACATAAAATCTAGTTTTTGTTACTTTGTAACGGAAAAAGTGAAAAAATAAATAGAAAAATAGGTGCATAAAAAATTAAATCTAGATTGGTAAAATTTTCATATAAAAATAAGTACAAAAATACTGCCATTTTAAATATAATATGTAAATAGATATGGAATGTGGCCTAGGAATCTCTATAGTTAGGACGGATATATGTATCACATTTTAGTTATTCCTTTTTCATATTTTCAAATTGAAGAATAAGAGAATGTGTTCCTGTAACAAACAAAAAAAAACATTATTACGATAGTATCTTCGATATATGGATCTACATTTTTTTTTAAATTTCATTTATCTAGAAGCAGAAAAAAAGGATAGTTGATGAATATGAAAAATATAGGGCTGCCTTTTCAACTTGAACATTTATTTTGAAATACTGGAGCTAATTTGATTATGCGTTAACAAGTAAAAAATAAAAAAAAAGAGAGAAAAGAGAGAATAAAGTTTTTGGTCTAGGAAATCAATGATAAATTAAAAATAAAATTAGGTATATACCTACTTATAAAAGGGATTAATTACATATGTTTTTTTATTTGTTATCATTTTTTTATCTGTTTTTAAATCATGTTGGAATAATTAGAAAAACGATCAATAAACCTGTTTGTATAAATTAGATAAATATTTGATCAATTATCAGGAACATGATAGATTGAAAGACAATGATTAAACAATATGTTAATGGGAAGGTATTTTCCGAAACTAAAATGACATTTTGAAGTGCAAGGTGAACCCGTAATCTGGGGGGTTCCATACAGTAGAAACAGCTGTACCTATAGAGAGGAGAGGTGGCAAGTTTTCGTGATACTGATTAATAAATAGCCCTGTAAATTTTCCAGTTTAAATCATGATAGTAAAATAATGCATCTACACAAAAAGATGTCTTGGGTTGATTATTCCAGTATATATTTTAGAAAGGCGTTTACGTTATCAACCACTTTTGAGCAAAAAACAACTGCCAACTGGTTCTGGAATGAGAACAAGCAGTTTATTTACATGATGCAATATTCAGACCGACAGTGAAACATTTCATGTAACAATTTTTGAAAAGATCTAGAAAATAAAGAATATTTGAGGGATTATTTTTATATCTGGATAAGAAATGTGACATACACTCACTAATGAAAAATAGTACCATAGGTAATTATTTCAATCTGTGGCTTAAAGATTCGATAAAAATGGGTTTCAAACATCTTCCGAATAGAAAATAGCGTAGATACCTCCGTATATTACCTTTCAAGATGAATAGTTTAAAAGACAGCTATTATGAATATTAACTATATATCTAGCTTGAAAATAAACAGAAATATGACAAACTCACCTGGCATATCAAGCTCATCCTCAGTTACATCACATAGAATAGCCAAAGAACGTGCAGGTTTCAAACTTGCTGTTGCCGAATTAAATTCCTGTTCATCCTTTTCCGGTTGATACAACACAGCCATGGACTTTGCCGGTTTCATAAGAGAACAATCGAATCCATTATTCTCATAATCCATTTCGAAAGATTCCAGATCCAATGATGCCATAAGATCAGGTTGAGATTTGAAGCGTTCTTTACGCAATTCTGCCTCCCTAGATTGAAAGTCTTGTAATTCTTTCACTATCTTCTCTTCAGCTGGCACAAAACCATTTCGCAGTGGTTTTCCTTTTTCGACAGTTATTTTGGCCGGTTTGAAGGCAGCATCATCAATCCAAACACTTTGTGGCTGTTTCGATGATATGGACGATAAACCGATCTTTCCACGACTTCGGAAGAATTTCTCCATTACACCTTTGGTGATGCCATTCGATACGAACCGTCTGAAACCATTAGATTTCTGAAATCTACTGGTTCCATTTGTTTCGGAAGTAGTCCTTTCAGAACTTTTAGTTTCAAAACTCAATTCACTACTATCACCATCACTGCTACAATTGCTGGAATATTCACTTTTTACTTTTATATCGTTCATTTTAGCTGAAAAAAAGGGATATTGAACAATAATAAAGTGAACTTTGCGGAAAAGGATAACGTTATCAAATATCCAATAAATAGATACTTACCTGCTGTTGATAAAATATTGTTGTTCACTTTTTTATCATGTTTAATTTTTTATCTGGGTTTACGAATATTTTCTATTAAATGCTTGCGCAGAACATCTGATTTCAAATCTAAATTAAAAACAAACCGTTATGTTTTATCAGATCCCCATTCTCATCTTCTTTGACATGCTTTTGTTCGGTTTCTGTATCCCGAAGTTTGAAGAAGTAAAGTTTCAGTGTAAGCGACCTAGAAACATAATATATGAACAGGGCTGGGCTGCGGATTTTTGTAACAGATAATATAATAAAAATAATATATAAATATGTTTGCTATGAACAATATTATCGAAGGTAGAAGTTTTATAATGAAACTTCGTTTTAAGGAATACTTAGTTGAACATAAAAATTTAATAATATTTAATATCGTTCGGTAAGACATTAAATACCTAACTGCACTCTAAAAAAATATGGTCCTATGATTATGATACCAAAGATTAGATTTAATCTTTGGTCTTACTATATTTAATGGAACTAGCTTTTTAATACGTAAATATGAGATAATATTATGAATTAAAACAGAAAGATTAATTCTTTTGCAGATTTTCTTTTCGAGACTACCTACCTCTGAAAACTTTGCAATATCAAGAAGCGATTTGGTTGATAAACCGTAAATAATGACGAACTATACGTTTATATTACGTAGACCGAATTTGAACAGAAACTAGGTAGGTATATGCTTTTCCTACTTATTATGGAAATAGACGATGAATGAATTATGTAAAATAATCTTTTACATTTTTGTTGATATGAATATAGTCCGGTCCGGGCCTGTATTCATAACTGTATCGTACACAGAACAAAGTAATGCATTCATTAATATTGAATACTGAATTTTTTGTGTGAAAATATTAATTCTCAAGTACACACGTCTGGTTGGAATTATGTATATTTTTCCCAATTTAATAATGAAATGTTGTTTGGCACTGAGTGAAAGGTGTTGTAAAAACATGGCAGCAGCTTGCAGTCAAACGTATCTACCTATATACGAAGAATGCCCCAATTTTTGTTCTCTCATCCATACAAATACAAACAATTCACTTGTTTTGGCATCGGTACCTATTAGGTCCTACTTGGTTAATGAAAAAAAGCGAAAAGACAATTGAAAATATAGGTATTAGGTAGGTATCTGTCAGTCATAAAACTAATTACTAATTTCAAAATGATTTAAGCTGGTACCTAAATGTTGCAAGGAATTCACATCAATCAAAACATATTTCACGTGGTAAATTCGTTGATCGTTGCGATTTTAAATGACTTGCAGGTTCGCTACAAACTACCTACCTACAAGAAAAATCCTGAAAAGTCGTAGCATCTGGCAAACAGAAAGAGTATCTACGAGAAAAAAACATTGCATATTCCATACCTACTGAGAAAAACAATGTTTCTATAGTTCAGTAGAATAAAGACATTTATATGTGTTTTTTTTATCATTTATTCCTGGAATCCCATTTGAAACCCAGTTAAATACTACAAAAATAATATATTAACAATAATTTGATATGTAACTCAATCACAACATTGATTTCAATTCATTTACTGGATCAAAAAAATGAGTGAAAAATATGTACCCTCCTTTCACTGAACTATCAGTTTATGTTGATTGTTTCAAATAATCCACAATCTGCATCCCTAAAAAAGTTGGCCATGATATGTTTACTACGACAAATGTGATTTTTGAACATTTCGTGGCGTCGGTTTAGGAAGATGGGTAATATAGTGGAAATTAATGATTAAGGGGTTGTAATTTGTGGTTAATTGGTTAATTAAACAATTTCGTTACGGATTGAAGTGAAGTGTGAAGTGTTTGGTGTCTTTTTTGGAAGATTAGAGCTTCTGGCAAGGGTAATTATCGTAAGTATCTATCTTCACAATAGGTATATACGTGTGGTAGGTATAACTATGAAATTTGAAATCATATATATTATTGTAATTATGTTAAGTCGTTTGAGAGATGAAAACTAAAGTGAATTTAAATATCTATAAAAGTTTTATAGTATTTTGGGCACACTTTTGAGATTCAGAAAATACTTTAGGTAGGTATCCATTTTTGAAGTAGGCTTGGCCTGCGTGCATATTACAGCAAGGAAAAAGCTAGTTATCTAGATTCCACTGATAGGTATATTGATATAATTATTATTATATTCATATTTTTGCTTCAAGATACTACCACTCATGGTCTATAAAATAAGTTATAGACATAGACCTTAAGGTCTATGGTTATAGAGCATGACTTCCACTAACGCCTAGCGCCAGTCGCCAGTCTCTGTACGCTTTGTCGTTGTCGCTACTGCTGTACTGTGTACTTACCAGTACTAGGGGTGACTAGGGTACCCCACGTTACATGATCCAATATAAAGGAGCATTGAATCTATTTCTGCAGATTTCTTGAACGAAAATTGATTTATTTAAGTGAAAATGTTTCAAAATAATTTATAAATCTTCCAGAATAAATTGGATAATTTCAAGGAGATATACCTACCTAATTGTATAAATTTGTGTAATTGAAATTTGTTTTTTAAATTTCAGATTAGCAGAGCGCACGTACCCCAAGGGTAAGTTATTAGAATATAAGGAAAAAATGTTGCCATTGTGATTTTTTTTGAACTTGCGCAATTCACTGAAAACATGTACATCTGTATTTAAAAAAAAACACGAAAAGCCTAGTCAGTGCACATGTGGAAACTTGTTCTTCGTAAGTTAATAATAATTTATATAAGACAGGAATTATTAGTATCCTTTTTTTCAGGTTTAATTTATTATTGAACATTTGAGAAAACAATTTGTTAGTTTTTATTTCTTCGTATTTACATATTGATTTTTTATTTATTTAACGATGAAATATTTTTTTCCAGTGGTTTAAATTCTCTTCCAGCGTTTCTATCCAACAAGTTCATTATTGTATTATAGAATTTAATTATTAAATAATTTGAAAAAATATTGTTTCAAATAGATATTGCAATTTTTTTTAATTGATACCTTTTCTGATCTTTACAAATGATATATTTCGTTATGCTGCTTGTATTTATTCGATATTTCATATTTGGTTATATTTTCCAGTTATTTTTTCAAAGATTTCACACAATTTTTTTACAGGGAGGGTGCGCCGCTCTATCTAGTATGTTGTATAGCTTATTTTTTCAGCATTTTCGATTCTCTTTCAGATCAACAAAGGAAATATCTCTCAAACATTTTTATTTGACTTTCTACATTTTTGAACAATATATCATAAGTATTTATTTTATTTTAAAAGCAACTTATAGCAGCTGAGTTTCTCAGTCATCATACAAATCAACCATATTATGGTACAAATTATTTTCTTTTAACTAAACACCTGACGGTAGATGTCGTCCTCGACCTAGATATTTATCTCATTACAAATCAGTTGAGAGCCATTTTTGAATCATATGAATTATAAAACCGGTATATCTGATGAATTCAATAATTTTCAAAATCTCTTTACCGCTAATTTCTCGACCAATGGAAACAACCATAGAAATAATACTAGTATTCATAGAATTAGTATTATTTCTATGGTAGTATTAATTCAATGGAAACAACATTGGATGGGAATCAGAGAGAGTGAGAGATTGGAGGTAGTGTCAGAGAACCGTGGACCTCCACGCAGAGAACAGAGACGTATATGTTCTCTGGTAGTGTTCTCTGGTGAGAGACAATCGACTAGTGAAAGTACTTGACAAATGGCAGTTGATGTTGACGATCAGACTTTGACGTCTAAATTTTGTATTGTTCTTTGCTTCTGCTCCGCCTTTTTTTTAGATTGAAAAATCTGTTGTTGAATTGAATTGATTCCCCCTATTTTATTCGCATATATTTTAAAGATTTTCATAGTTAAAATGGTTTTGGTTCGCCCAGACGATATTCAAAATGCGAACGCAAACAATGGAAACGTTCAATCTGCTATAAGGATGAAGGAACCAAAAAGGATCTTACACTTTAGCGATGGTATTTTGGAAGAGTACAGCAGTGACGAAGAGGAGAATGTTGATCAAAAGGAACAATCTGTTGTAGATCCTGTAAGTTTATTTGCAGGCACATTTGTATTTACCTTAGCTTGCCTTTGAAGGTTCTCTTTGAATGCAGCTTATGATTTATGTTATAGAAAACACTCTCTTGGGGACCTTGGTTCATGTACAAGGCATGTGCTGCAGGATCAACTACATTATATGCAATGGATAAAACAGGTGAATTTCTGGCATCAGCTTTCGGAATCACCACTCCAAGGTAGGTGCATATCAAAGTTGTGGAAGATTTGCTATTCAAATTATATATAACATTTCAAGGTACTATTTTGAATTAGAGGAACACAAGAGACGTGAGGGTGAGCGATTGAAACAAGACGAACACGAAAAGTCTTGGGGATCTGATAAACATAACTCATCAACTATTGTGCTCAAACCTGTGACGAATGTTAAAGTCGAACCTGTCCAAGTTTAATCTGTGTATGTATGTATGTACTTATGTATGTTTCTGGTAGTATACAAGCATGATCAAGTATGTAGTATAGATATCCTTAACTGAAGATATTAATTTTGAACAATCTGATTAGTTGAAGTAGCTTGTTTATTTTTAGTTGTTCTCTGTTAAATGATATCTTAGTTGGATTTTAATTTAAATATAGCATGGCTTATTCTTTACCTTAAAATTTTCTTATTGACTTAACAATTATGGACATTGATAAATACCTACTATAGTTTTTGTTGTGTTTAAAATGTATTTTTTTTATTGAATATTTAAAAATTCAGCGTCGTGTCATGGACTCTTCGTTGAAATATATTGCTTTTTTTTCTCATGTTTTAGGTTTGATTCTCTAGTCACTATATACCTACTTCACTGGAATTAAGCATATTTTGGTAGCTTGCAATAAGCATGTTATTTCAAAAACCGATACAATTTGTTAGTATATTTTTTGAATTCATATATTTATCTCATAGATCAACTATAGTTTTCGAATAGGTATGTACATTTTTTAGACTCTATTTCTAGATCTGGTTGCTAATACACAATAAATACTCATTGGAATGGTTGTATCCCAGTATATCTGGGACATGTTTAGATAGGTGCGCTTTTTGATTATATTTTTTTCAGTTTAGAAGACATGCATGTTTCTTTTTATATTCCAAACTGCTACTGACAAAAGTTTGGTGGATTGTAAAATATTACAATAATTGATTTTCTTGTATATATTTAAATAATGTATTTTTTTAAGAGATAATAAAATATGAACCTCCTGTTATACGCAAGTATGCGTTTTTATTATTATTATTATGTCTGTTTCGATTTAAACTTTGAATACAGATATTGCATGGTGAATGTTTTTTTATTATTTTGGAAACAGCTTTTTACGATTTATCGCTTCCCTTGAACACCCCTTGTGGCGACATCTGGTAGCGGGTAATCGTAACGTTTTACGTTTTATTGTATCTGAATTTATTAGCAGTGGTTATGAAATTATTTCTTGGTGCTTTTTTCACTATGCGCATGCTATAAAGTACCAATACATGACAATAATATAGTTGAATTTATTGAGTTAGCTTACAGAGTATTAAATAAACGATACAAATTAATTAGAATATGTTTTATTTCTTTTTTATAATTTTACAAATAAAATGAATCCTTTTTATCGCATCTGCTTTTTATTAAATGTTTTTTTATATTGCACGAAAAATCAATTGACGCAGTTGATAGATGTTATTCGAAATTGACGAACTCTATTTAATATCGTAGCGCCATCTCTTGTCTTAGTTCGAATTCACGATTCAATCATTGGAGATTTCTGTTCTGATACGTAAGGGCGCTGTCTATTGAACAAATTTAAATACCGAATAGCCAACACGAATTTGAAAATTTTTATATATTTTTATTTCTGCTGAAAAAAATCGTTTGTGACGCGTTGCTTTTTATTGTAAGTCAATATTCAATGATTTATTGGATTGTTAAATAATTAAAACCTCTCTATTTTTTAATCAATTTATCAAAAATCGTTTCTGAAACACAAAGATAATAATGAAATCGTTTGTCACTCTCTATTGTTTTAGAAAAATCAAAATTGATTTCAAAATTTCTAGGTTCAGGCAATTATCTATGCATTACTGTTAAAGCTACAAAAAATATAATTTGTGTATGGGACGGCACAAAACAAAATAAAATTAATTCTTTTGGTGTTAGTTATTTTGAAATTTTGCTATTGTAGTTAGATATAAGACTTTTGGCACCAACAAGAATACCAGCACCAGTAGAATTAATATTATTTTGTATTTTGGAGTTTCATATAGAAATTATATTTATTGGCGATTTAACAGTGTTGTATAGTTGGTTGCCTGAACCTAGAAGTTTTGAAATCAATTTAGATTTTTCTAAAACAAAAAAGTCACAAACGATTTCATTAATATATTTATGTTTCACAAACGATTTATGATAAATTTAATAAAACATAGAAAATATAATGTATATAAATTATTTAAAAATCTTATATATAATTCATTAAATATTTAATCACAAAAAACGTTCAGAAACGATCTGTAGAAATTTAAAAATATTTTTCAAATTCCTCTTGCCTAGTCGGTTTATGGTTGACAAGTGGGTATTATATTATTTGTTGGTTCTTTCTTCTCGATGCGCATGCTTCAAAGTACCAATACATGACAATTAATAATTAATTAAACGATACAAATTAATTAGAGGATGTTTTATTTCTTTACTTTATAATTTTATAATTAAAATGAATCCTTTTTTACGCATCTGCTTTTTATCGAATGTTTTCTATTTTATATTTATGCACGAAAAATCAATTGACGCAGGTAGTTGTTATTTGAAATTGAAGAAGTCTATTTAATATCGTAGCGCCCTCTCTTGTCTTTGCTCGAACTCACGATTCAATCATTGCAGATTTCTGTTCTGATACGTGTGCGGCACCGTCTAATGAACAAATTTAAATACAGGGATTTTGCTTTTATTATCTGTGACCGATACAATGTAGGGGGAGCAACTGTTTCAATATTTTATAAATAATGGACTAAATATTACACTTGATCCGCTTTTGTATATTGTAAACATGAAATTTTATGTTGTACATAACAAAATGAAAAATTTATGGAAAGAGTTTTTGTGTTCTCTATTTTTATGACAGAAAAAGTGTCGTTATTTCAGCATACCCAATCAAAGCGTGGTTGATTTTCTTTTCTTCTTTTTATCCGAAAAAAATCTGATCTCTGTGAGATTTCGTTGAATTAAACGGATCAACTGACTCTAACAAACACATGCTGATAAGTCTATCTATCTCATATGTAAAAGTCTATTTCGAATTACTTTTTATTGGGCTAAATATAATTTTTAAAGAATCTGATGAAGCTCAATGAAATTTAAATAAATTTAGCCACATCCAAGATCCAAGAAAATATAAAATATCTCTTGGCACTTTCAGAAACCTTTGAGAAAAAATCAATTTAGATTTTTATGGGATTACATATCTCCTTCCTTCATCCGGTTCTTATCAGTTTTGTTTCAAGGATCAAATTTATTGATTATAGTATATGGAAGCCCGAAACTGTGCGGCTTCCACGAGCTCACCTCATACGTGATATGGAAAATGATTCGCGCATATTAGGTATATATCTACCAACCTGCGGAAGTAGAAGTGCTTTTTCCTCCATAACACAATATAACCAAACCGCTTACCACCTACTGCTGCCTGATGTTTTGGCAAACATCAAATTCAATTACCCCACCTCCCTTTCTATACCATATATTACATATTTCCCCACAAACTACCCCACTGGGGTGGAGGGATTGGAGGGAAATGCTTTTAAATTGTTCTCTTCAAAATTCCAACTTTGTTCTGAGGAGTTGTAGGTACCTACCTAACCTATAAGGGCGTGAAAGGTTCGAGAAAGTAATTATATTCCGCGGATTACCTGGCAAACTCAAAATATTCGTTGACGTAAATAAACGAACTTGTGATTGGTGTGATATTGGTGATGTCTACAGCAGTGTCTGATTACCAGTCGCTTAGTAATCAGTAATTAGAATGTTGACAGTTGACGTCTCTAATATGACAGCTATCAGTGAACAATAGTGCAACATAATATCTATCTTTTGTTTCCGAGTTTCTGCTATTTCCCAATTCTGTTATGAACATCTATCCTTTCTTTTACTACATGATCTTTTTCATTATAAGTATACTGAACCGAACATTCAGTTTCTTTTTCCATTTCTAGTTTCTCTAATGTGTGTAATTGCGTCGAATTAAATTATTTCGACAACCCTCAGTTTGACAAATGAACTAAGCGATTCATAAGTCAAATTTAAAATAAGCTTAATCATGACATGGGACATCGACGTCAAAAATTAGGTACAAATGTTGACGTTTTAGAGTTTTCTAAGTCTAATAAACATATTTTCAGCCATTGGTCTGTCTGTCCGTCTGTCTGTGACAGCATTACCTCGGGAACGGATCGGTGTATTTTGTTGCTTTCTTTTTTATTTTGTTTGGTACCAATATCACTCGCCGGTGGCATTGAATGAGAATCCTGTATACACTGGGTCTTGAGCTATAGCCAAAAATCGTGATTTGCTAAAGACTATAGCTCAAAAACGGCTCTAAGGATTCTGTATAAACTTTCCTAAAGTATTCTTCCGAGAGCCCTTTACCACCCACACACAGCGCCATCTCTGAGAAAAAGCACAAAAAAAGTTGTGCTTGAATAAAATTCCATATTTTCCACATGTTTCTTCAGATTCTGGCTAAACGTTTCATCTTACGAAAAAATGTTACATGACCATTGTTGTTTGTCTTGACATGCTGAAAAAAGTGAGTGTTAGCACGAATTGACCAGAGGATTTTTACTTTACTACCGCTATTATCGTCGCTATGTAAGGAAAGTATTGTAATAGTTTAAAATTTTTCATTCACTGGAATTTGCCTGCAAGCGATAGGAAAGTCGTGTGAGTGGACACACCAGATTTTTTTATATCTACCTACCTAAATTGAAGGGCAAATGTACTTATCTATAGCACAAATTCTATAACTATACCTCCTCCAAAGATGAAATCTTTGTCTCCTTCGTTTGGGAAGTCGGTCAATAAAATAGGTACGCTACAAAATAAAGCCATACCTAAGTACTCACCTATATAGGTAAACTGGACATTTAAAACAAATAACTAGGTACATGTTAAGCGATTAAAGAAACTATCGTGTGCGCCACTGTTTCTCAGCAAACTCTTTCGTTAGTTGCGGAGTCTGTTCTGTTGTTTTTTTTTCATTTTCAAGAAAAGCGAGAGCAAGCGGAAAAGAAGCCGTGTATTAGAAACCGCGACCTACCGCTACGATATTTTAATACTCTCTACGCCGTCTCACTCGTACTTAGTAGATAGAGTACATAGTCGTTTCTCTTTCGCAACTCCCCGCAAGCTAGCGCTAGCTACCTACTTCTTCTCTTCTCTCATTCATAATTAGCGAACATTTAAAATGCGCCCCGCGAACAATCTGCCAGTTCATTCTTCTTCTTCTTATTATTATTATTCTTCTTCTGTACTCTCTTTAGAGAGTAGAGTAGTAGTGTAACGTTGTTGGTGTCAGAGTCGGCGTGACGTCATCATACCCGCCCGTCTGTCTGGCTTTCTCTTCCTGATGATATGATCATCGCATCGATCCATCTTTCGTGCGGCATATATTTTTATCTCTGTCTCTCTCTCTCTGTCTGTAGGTACTGATAACAATTAGTATCATAACAATAGAATGAATAATTATTTCAGGGTTATTGTCTGGGGGCAAGTGGCGCATTCTTATAGAATACGATCGAATATTTGAATTCATGAGAAATGGATAATAAACTTGCTGTTACTGTATCTAATTATTATAAAAAATATAGTTAGGTATTGGCAATACCTACAAATATCTACCTCTGTTATTTGATCAAAGCGGTCACGGACTCGATTCACCGATTCTATCTATAATCATTCAAACAGTGTTTTGCCAAAATATGAAGTTTATTCATATATTAGATATAGTTTACCATATCAGCGTCATATGCTTGGCTTAAATATGTTCTCAAGGGCCCAAAAAACCCAACATCTAAAGGCTGCAACCGGTGGGACGTTTGTGGGAGAGTGCCGAGCATGACAGTCCTTTTTTTTCGGTATAGGTATGTCATTTTCGATGGCTACGCTGTAGCACGTCTTTCCGTTTTCATTTTTTTTTGAAGTGCCGCCTGGATGATGGATTCGCCATCCTACACCCGCCATCTTACCTGTTGAGGTTATGTTACTAATTTTAGTTTGTGAAACAAAAAGGTGTAAGTACCTATATGAAAATTACTACAATAATATGTGACCCGTATAGGTAGTTCAGATCAAACCTAGCAAATAAGAATTTGTTAACTCACCTTATTTTTTTTGTAAAAAGCTTATCCAAGCAAACCTGAAAAACTGCAGTTGCAGTTAGATTGACAACTTCTGGCACCAACTTCACAAGTAGGTACCAGCACCAATAGAATTAATATTATTTTGTATTTCTCAGTGCACCAACTAATAACGTCGGTAAATTTTTTTGTAAAAAATATTTATTTCACCTTTTGAATGTAACAGTCAAGAAAATCGTCGAGCGTTCGCTAATACCTAATATCAGAACATTGCTGCGCAAATACGTACCTACCTAGATATAAGTATTTTAGATTTAACCATTTTACCACCGCTCTATCTCGAAAACCGTAACTCCAAGGAAAAAATATTCATTATAAATGTTGTTAAAAATATTATTGTCTTTTATATAGTGCCCACAGATTTTCAACTTTCAAAATAAATTGCCTAACCTAACCTAACCTATCTACCTATTTGAGAATTTAACATGCCTCTTACTCGAAAACCGTAACTCGTTTGTAAAAATATTCAATTTAAACGTTTCAGATATTGTCTTTCATTAGGTACCTCTACCACGTCAGATTTTCGATTTTTGAGAAAATTTGCCCCATCCACGGGCTGTTTTCGGAGGGAAGGAGATTTCGGATTGCGTTTTAATTTTAATGAATATGGGACCAAATTTCAAGCCTCTTCTTTCAAATGAATCAGAAATTATCAAAATCGGAGTACCTACGTTTACCTAGTATATAAAATGCGCGAACAAAAACCACAGTCGAATTGTATACCACCTCCGTTCGGATTTCGTCGGTCAAAACATTTACGGCGTCAGTCTTTCTTTTTATTTCGCCCTTTTTGTTATTAACTCAGTAAGACTAAACGTATAGGTAGACAGCATTTTATGAGGTAGGTACCTAAATAACCCATAGATTAGATTGGATTCTTTATTGGTCAAAAATTATTACACCTTAGTGCTACCACAAGTCAATAATACATAGGTATATATGTGGTTACATACACTAAAGATATAAATTATGATTAAATTATTATAATAATAAACAAGTGAAATTTTTGAAAAAAATTAAAAATAGTTTTTATTGGGCATTTAAGATTAAACCGAACCGATGAGTACCTACTATTGCTATCCTTTTCTCGATTTTAACTATACTTATGTATATGTGTTTGCCAGCAACAGCAATTCCATAACAAATTACTGTTTGTCTACCACAACACAAAATTAAACTTTAAATTAACAACGTCTGAAGTCTGACAATTGCGACATAACCATAGACGATCTTCCAGAAAGTACCTATATACCAGAGAACGAGACGTATATATACGCTCCATGCTCGTGCGTAATTCCAGTGACGGATCCCATTGTCGTTCCATGTCGACATTATAATGATCTTGGTCGAATGAGATTGAATGAGATAATTTTAATTACCAATATTGGATCACACTTGGAGCTTAACAGGCGGCGAGATGTCTGCGATCTAAGTACGAATTCGAAATTTCAAGTCTCTAGACCGTATGGGGCCTGAGAAATCGCAGCGGAGTCTATTGATACAAGAACCGAAAGTAATAAAAACTATTTAAAAATCCCGATGGCCTGTAGTCAGCGGAAAGGTAAATTTTTCAAAATTCATTGAATTGAAATTTGAACAACCTTTTCATTGGTATACGTACTTGTTATTACATAAAATTGTCGTATGTGTCATAGCCTTGCGGTTAGAGGTTTTTGTTTTGGCTGTTGAATATAAAGCAAAGGTTCGAGTTCCACTTCAAGGCAGAATTTTTTTTTTCGCCTATTTCTTTTCAATAAATATACTATATATTTTTTTAATCAGGGTCTATATTAATATCTCCAGAAAATGTACAATTACTTACATCAAATTAATATTGAGTGTTCATGTTTTATCAATATTTGTTATTTTTTTTATTAATTTTTATTTTTTTACCTGTGTATTTTATGAAAAATTGTTTTGAACAAAAGTTGTAGGTACTGATTATATCTATAACCTAAAATTATTTTTGATGATATTTACACTACGGCTCTTTTTGATATTTTTTTTAAATGTTTGAACGGTCGCCATTTTGAAACTACTTACTCGATATTGCCCAATAACGAACTCGGCCGAGATATTTAGGAGATTGATTTTTGTAGCAAATTTGAACTTGATACCTCCAAAACTGCGACCTCTATCGTGTTAACAAATTTCTTATATATATATATATATATATATATATATATATATATATATATATATATATACATCTCGGTATCATTCTGGCGTCCTTTCAAAAAACAGTAATGAAGCGTCCTTGCCGTATATATTTCACTTCGCCATCAATGTGAGCTCCGTTCATTCTATAGCCGTTTGGGCGTCCAATGTATATAATAATTTCAATCTTACAAACAATAGAGCGTCCATACGGTGTATATTTATTTCATTTACCGTAAATACAGCGTCCGGCGCTATTGCCAAATGTGCAGTGGAATGGGATGATGAAATGTGATTTTAAATATATTTCTCGTATTTTGAAACTACCAGCGACTGCCTAGCATTGGTTGTTTCTCCGAATAGTATTTCATCTGACTTTTTGTTCCTTAAACTTTATTATAATTACTCAATTGTCATATATTCTATAATTCAATTATACAGAATGGAATTGTAGATGCTAATGATTTTAAAATGTAAACTCATTTTCATTTTTGTCATTATTTCTGTCTCCAACATCAAATAGAAATAGAAATATTTATTTCATGTAAACAATTAGGCATGTATACTTTCGTCCTGGATAGTGATATAGATCACACCAAATAAAATAAATTAAAATACGCTTCAGATGAAGACATAATAAACATACAAGTGACAAAGTACATATAACTTAATTCAAGACAAGGATTATGAACATGTTAAAAAAAGAAAATAATAGTAATAACAATCTAGAAAAAAGGGTAAAAAAGGATTACCTACATAAATGTACTTACAACATGTTCCAGATAATCATCTAAGAAGTTAAAACGGTGTTATGTTAAATATTTACGGATCTTAATTTTGAGTGATGCACAAGACATATTATTATCTTTGAATTGTTTGGCAAAGCATTATTCAATTTTATGCCCAGAAATTTATAGGAATTATGGGTCTATGTCTGAATAATGGAGGACAGATATAGTTTTTTTTTCTCTTGTATTATAAGAGTAAACATAATTGTGCTGGATTCTTTGGCATGTTTTTTATATAAAGCAGGCACTGCAAAATGCAGCAACATGGTAATTGCAGGATGCTCAATTTTTTTAACAATGGCTTACAGTGATCATCATATTTGCTGGATGTTATTATTCGAATAACTTTTTTTGTGCAATGCATATTTTGGGGCTGTGACATGTGTTTCTCCAGATTATCAAGGCATACGGTCACTATTATGCTATGAAACATAACAAAATATGCCATTCTTGGATAATCTTTATCTACATTCAGCTTCAGTTACCTGAGAGTATTTCCCTTTTTATAGATAGGTGTAACTTTGGAAACCTTGAGAATATCTGGAAAAATACATGTACTCATACGAAGATTAAATAGATTCGGTAAAGAAATCGCTACATTTTTATTTATCTGCGGCTCTAGAATTTTTCAGTTTATGAACAATGTTCAATATTTCTGATTAACTTGTTGGATGTAGGTAAGAAGTCAAATGGTTTATTGCTATTTTTTGCATGCAAGAATCGAAGGGATTTGCAATATAGTTCGCAGAATTTTGCATTAAATTGTTTATGCAATGTTCAAAAGAGTTGGCAAAGTCCACAGCGGATAAATTGCTCTCATTCCTTAGGTTATTAGTTTTACCTAAATTTGTATTTAATATTCCCCAGACTGACTTTTGCTTATTTTTGATTCAGATATTATCTTATTATTAAACTCCACTTTTTTCGATTTGTTAATGTTAAGTAATTCGAAGCTATCGAGCGTCCTGGTCACTTCGGCAATAGTATGAACCTGGGTTAG
Source organism: Crioceris asparagi (assembly GCA_958507055.1). NCBI lineage: Eukaryota > Metazoa > Arthropoda > Insecta > Coleoptera > Chrysomelidae > Crioceris > Crioceris asparagi. The sequence continues at coordinate 3,479,723 of OY293826.1, forward strand.
TTGTGACTTAAGATTTTTAATATCAGGAGAATTGTCTCGTCCTTGAAGCCAGCAGAGCAAAGTGAGCAGAATCAAAATTACAAATTTGGTGCTTGCAGAGCTAATTAATTGCTAATTAACTGCTGTATACCGAAATGAATTGCTCTTATAGTTTTTTTTAATGGCTGCTTTGCTAGCTGTAAATCTAAAGCTTACAGAGCAACATTTAAAAATATTTTTTAGTACTTTTTTTTGTGTTTATAGGGCTAATTAAGTTCTAATTAAGTTTTGCTTTATTCAGAAATTAATTACTCATATGGTTTTTGGAAAATGGCTGCTTTGCTTTAAAAAATCAACTTTTCCGAGAAAATTTTATTTGGTGCTTGTAGACCGAATAAAGTGCTAATTAATTGCTGTATTCCGAAATTAATTGGTCTTACATTTTTTTAATGGCTGCTTTGCTAGCTTTAGATCTAAAGATAGCTGAGCAACCTTTAAAAATATTCATTGAGAACTTCTTTTTTAGTGCTTAAGGTCTAATTAAGTGCTGTATTCCGACATTAATTGTTGTTTTATGGTTCTTAGGAAAATGTATGCTTTGTTTTTAAAAATTATTTTTTTCTAGAAAATCGTAGTTGATGCTTGTAGAGATAATTAAGTGCTAATTATTTGCTTTATTCCGAAATTAATTGCTCTTATAGTTTTTTATAAATAGCTGCTTTGCTAGCTTTAGATCTAAGTCTAACAGAGCAGCTTTTAAAAATCAACTTTTCGAGAACTTCTTTTAGTGTTTATAGGGCTAATTAAGTGCTGTATTCCAAACTCAATTGTTCTTAAAGTTTTCGGAAAATGACTGCTTTGCTTCAAGAAACACTTTTTCGAGAAATACTTTTTTCGTGCTTGTAGAGCTAATTAATTGCTAATTAAATGCTGCATTCCGAAATTATCGGCTCTTATAGTTTTTAGAAAATGGCAGAGATTGTCGCTATCAGAGCAAAAACATATAATCTATACACCCGATATATAAACTATATCGGTAACCATTATTTGAGGTATTTTTTATAAAAAATCAATAAAATTTACATATTTCCTATGTTATTTAATCAAGTGCTGTTCCCCGAAATTAATTTCTATAATATTTCGGCCAATACAATTATATCCGTAAGAAAAGTACTTACCGACGTGGTTAGTAATGAACTTATCCACCGGTAAACTTATCTTACAGTCATAGGAACATATACGGTTAGCAATCGAAAACCGTCCGGTCCTACAAAAATTAAGTTTTATCCCTTAGCTTTTTAGTATCAGAATTGTACATTTCTTCATTGGGAGAGATAATAAATTCAAAAACATTAAAATCTCAATTTTAAAAGGGAATTAAAAATGGATTACATAAAATTAAGTAGTTTCAAGTTGCCCGGTGTACCTTTAAAGCTATAAATATCCCCACAATAGATAAATTGCCATTTTTATTTGTCTTAAAAGATCGTTCTCTCTCAAAAAATTACTAGAGCAATTAATTTCGGAGTACCGCACTTAATAAGCCCTACAATCGCTAAAACAAAAGTTCTGAAAAATTATGATTTTCAAAGGTTGCTCTGCTAGCTTTAGATCTAAAGCTAACAAAGCAGCAATTTTTTTAATATCAGAGCAATTAATTTCGGAATACAGCAGTTAATTAGCACTTAATTAGCTCTACAAGGACCAAATAAGATTATCCCGAAATAATAGATTTTTTAAATTATCCATTTTCCGAAAAACTATAAATAAGAATAAATAATTTCGGAATACAGCACTTAATTAACAATTAATTAACCTTAACAGCACTATTAAAGAAGTTCTAAAAAAGTAAGTTTTCAAAGGTTGCTGTGCTAGCTTTAATCTAAAGCTAGCAAAGCAGCCATTTTCCAAAAATAAAAACTATAAGAGCAATTAATTTCGGAACACAGCATTTAATTAGCTCTACAACAGATTTGTATTTTTGATTCTACTCACTTTGCTCTGCCAGCTTTAGGGACGTAGAAATCTCAACATTTTAAAGTTATTTTCAGGGATACATAACTTTTTTTATGGAAAACGAGATGTTTAAAGATCTGACAGAGTAAACTAAATGAGCAGCTTTTGTTTCTGGATCTAAATGGCATATATTTCAGATCATTTCATCTAATGCAGCTGTGAAACCTGAGATAGATTTTTTTGACATTGGTCGACACATGATAAAATTCCTTTATGGTCGGACAAGTGCGGCTCTATGACTTCAAGAATGAAAATGTTATCATCTAAATTTGTGAACAGATTATCGACTCTAGTTTCTCTAGATTTAGTTATCCGCTGGTGTCAACAAAAACTTTTTCTAGCATATCATGTGATAAAAAATATGTTTGCATTCAGTTAATTTATTGTCACTGGTTTTAAGTCTTAAAACTATAATTGAAAGTCACCGACAGCCTGTACCTTATTATTGGAGTTTTTTTCTGATAATATTCTGTGCAGATAATATTTAAAAAAATTACTATCACCATCCGGTGATCTGTAGGCACAAAAAAAAACTAATTTTCATATTTTTAAGCTGTGTTAATTCTGCATCTATCTTCGCGCAAAGATATTTTACACAAATGTTATGGAAATCTAAATTAGTCTCAGTATAAATGCCACCTTGAATACAAATCTGTCGAATATGATTTATAGTCTATATCCTCGCGGAATACGATACGATAGAGTTTATGTCCTCCATTTTAAATGAAACGTCTGTCAGTAGTAGTACGTCAATATTGTTCGTATTGTTAGTTCACTTTGTTCCCAATACATTGAATAATGATTAAAAAAAATTAAATATATACTATAAATAAAAAAAATTCAAAGAATTTTTTTTATCTAGAACGATTTTTTCTTCTATTGATTTCTTCTATTTGATTTTGATCGGTTTATCCACATGATCACAAACGAATAATTTATAAGTGCTTCGAATATATATCAGAAGACCATATATGAGTGTAAAAGTCGTTGAAATGAAATTCATGTGTTTCGTTGTTGCCAGATTGCCGGACGCCCAATACGCGATGGAATGAAAGTTAACGTATTCAAAATGAATATTTTAGCGCCGCGCTGCGCCAGATATATCGAACTAATTATATTCGAATATCAATCAAAAATCTCTTGGGACGTGCATAGAGCGTCCTTCCAATTTTTGTTCCATCGGTTAAGATGATCATCTTGACCAGAATTACACTGATGTGTAATAGAGCGTCCGTATACGGACGCTCAATTACCACGGACGCTCTATTAAATGCAATTCGTCAATGTACGGACGCTCTATTGATAGGAAGATATATATATATATATATATATATATATATATATATATATATATATATACTTTTCCCGAGCTCGGTGTTTCTCGGTGCGGTGGTCCTTTTTTCAGTAAATTTCAGTTTTCGTTTATGTGCTGATATATATATTTGATTTTGTATTCTTGACTGGTTTTATAATAAATAAAAATATGTTCTTGGGGATATTTGATGGCTATGAAATCTTTCCGTTTTTGGCTAATTTATCCTAAATTCACGATTTTTGCCCTGAAGAAGAGAATAAACATTCTCGAAAGCTAGGCTTCAATCAAAGAATTTTATTGAATATATGACTGCATCCCCAAGAACATCTTTTTATTTCATTCTGTGAAACTAAACGTATCATACTTAGTACCTAAGCATTCTCTAAAAGTTGTTTTTTTAGCTTTCTTTTGAAACTGTTGAGGGTTGCATTTTCAATGATTGTGGCAATGAGTTGTATAATGGTATGTGGGTGTTGAATGTCCTTGTAATTTCTAATCTTTGAGTTCTTGTTCTAATAGGTATTATTTCTGTTCCTAGTATTACCTATACGAATGGTTATTTCTATTTGTGGTAAACTTATGAAGATTTTCATGAATGTATTATAACAAATTGCAGTTTATCACACATGATGGCAGAGTTAATATGTTGAACCTTGTAAACCAAGTCTTACAGCTCTCCTTTTGTGATATTACAGCTAGAGCTCTAATTGCTCGTTACTGAATTATATGCCCCACGTTATCAATCCGTAAATTAAAGAACTATGAAAGATGGCGTAATATGCGGTGTATGTGCGGCTTCACAGCCGACTTTCTTTTTTATCTGTCTGATTGCGTAGACCTTGCTTGACAGGCTTTTTGCTAGATTGTCGATATGAGGTTTCCAAATTTAATTTTGAATCGATATTTATACCGAGATATTTCACATTGTAGGTATGATGGATTATGAGACAGTGAGAACATACCTAACTGATCTGGTTTTGCTTTTATTTAGGTAGGTACTTACACATAATCTATTCGCATTGAACCCATCCGTTGCTTTTTGAATAGGTACATCGCTTTTCCAGTTCGAGAGATGGTTCATTGTTATTATTGTTTTTGTTGTTCCGAATTGCGAAGGTATAGTGTCATCGACGAAAAGTGTTGTAAACGTTGCCATGGAGTTTGGCAGGTCATTGATATATACTTATATCAACAAAAGTATTGGCCCAAGGACACTACCTTGTGGAACACCAGTCAAATTCGGCTTGCTTTCGTTCAGAAATGATGCGAGTAGATTGTTTCTTTCCGATTTCTGAACAACGCATTAGCTAGAATCTCATCAATTACAGTTTTTTCGTGGATGTTGATTACTTTCAGGTTACAACTAGCCATTCCACTTATACCTACATTATAAGGTATGCCTAGCTCCTAACGATGAAGAAAATCGACCACCGTAACCATCATAAAACAGAGCAAACGAACAATGGCCCGCCAGCTTATATATTATATATCCTACCTAGGTACCTACCTTATATTATAAATAAAGCCTCGTAACAAGTCGGTTAGAACAACACAACAAGAGAGAGTTGCATCTGAACCGCGCGCGTTCCTAATTAATCATTCGCCGGAGCATTGAGAGAGCGTTTTCCTGTCGTTGGGGGTTATTTATCACATAGACGACGAGCCCTACACAGTGCTGGTGGGTAAGTGGGTGGTGGGGGGTTCGTGTGTGAAAGAGGGGCCGCCGCCGCCGTCGCATCCCTCCTGCTCTGACGGTCCACGGTAATTACCCGGCGGCGGATGCTGAGACCACGCCCTGACCAATAGCAGCCGGCTGTGACACACTACCAACTACACCCACCGTTCGGCTTTTGTGTATCGATTGTGTGCGTGGGGAGGAGGGCGTGCGCAGGCGCTCAATAGCCTCGGCCGGACACTGGCCAGCCGCCGCGCGTCCATGTCGTGTGTACGAACAACGTGAACGAGGGTATGTTATAGGAAGAGTTGGTTGGGAAGGGAGGGAGGTGGGTGGGTGGTTCAAGACTCGCCCTCGGGCACGGGCCAGACACCCTATTGCTTGTTGTTGTTGGAGGTGCAGGAGTGGGGAGGTGCGGCGAGGTCATGCAGGGGTCACCTCTGCTATACTTATATGCTTATATGGCTTATACCTACCTTGGGTACCTGAGATTTCATTAGGAGACATGTTCTCGCGTGTGTCGTCAGCACATGTGTTGCCCTTTCATGTTAGGTAATGATGTGAGGGTGCATTTGAGTGTTGTCAGAAATCAATAATAATATTGGTATCTACTCACATAAGCCCGACAGAGCAACACGAACTTGTTGTTCTGCTCTGCATTATTTAATGGTACATTTGATTTTTATTTTCCTAACTCTACAGGTAGGTACCTACCTATCTTAGGAAAAAAGGGAGTTGGTAGGTAGGTATTTACCTACCTAGATATTAAATCTGTTGAAATTACTAAGGTACCTACAGGTTTCTGTAGGTAGAACAATATGATGTTACTGCTTGCCCCACACTAGTTAAAACTTCCCCCAAAAACGGGGTAAGTTGAAACAAGCGACTCTTTCCACAAAAAGTGCTAGGGATACCTACCTAAATACAAATTTATTATAGATTCAGAAAAAAAAAACATTGTGGGAATATATTTTCAAATGTATGATTACTTAGGTATTTAAAAGCCATTTTCAATTAAAATACTAAATAGTTTAGTCACTCCATAGGAAGAAAGAAAAAATGTTACAACTAGCCCCTCTCTCCCCTATCTATCCTTTGGCGCGTCTCTTAGAAAAATCTAGGTGAATAAGGTGAAGGAGATTTTGGATGTGATTTTTTAATATGGCACCATTTCGCAACACTCTTTCCTCATTTCCTCTTTCAAATGAGATAAACATACCTAAGTACATCAAAATCGGAGCTCGTCTGGACCAAAATATAAAAAATCAGACAGTAGAATTGTAGGAAGGTACCTACCTACCTAACTTTACCTCCTCCGTTTGGGAAGTCGGTCAAAAATGCAACAGTTCACATGCCTATTACTTACGTATAAAGTTACAGACATCGGGAGAAAATACCAAATGATCTATAGATTCTTGAATTTTTATATCTGTAGAATTTAGGTACATCAAATATTATCTTCTTATCGTTCTTCTATAGCTAGCTATAGCAAAAGGTAAAGAAAACTTATTTCTCATTTAAAAACCCTTAAAAATTCACGCCTGGTAAAGCGCGGCTGCTGCGTTATCTTATGTCCCGTTGGGAGTTTTATAGGGATATTGAATATTCACGGTGCGTAGGTTGGGATACTTAGCTTAGATCTTATAGGTATAGGTGCCTACGTATACCTACTTTCCCTTATTTAATCGGCACTCTTTCCAGTCATTTTCCAAAATCTTATTAATTTGGAGCAACCCTTCCGTAGGTATCCAGCGCGATATGCCATGTAGATATGGGAAAATGTATTTCTTTACTTAAAATATCTAAAACTGAATAGGTACCTAATATTGAAACATCACTTGTCATTTTTTGGAGCAAAAATAATTTATTGAAAGAAATACCTATCTACCTACACAAACCTGAACTAATTTATCTAGTGATTATAACAATTAGGTAATATCTTTGGTCAAATAGGTACTTACCATAGACATCTGAACACCTAGACGAAGCATTTCATTCATAACATGTATTCAAAGGCGATCTGTTATTGTTAGAGAATTGTTTTGGTATTTTCCATGTGTAAGAGAGAGACAAAATTTTCCTATGGGAAATTTTGGCAACAGTGTACCTGAGTAGAAGCGTATAAATTCGTAAAACGTAGTAGCAACACTCAAATTATGAATGGAACAACAAGAACAACAATATTCCGACTAGCGACGAAAGCTGACGAATTCATACGGACACCTAAATTATATTTTCCTGTGCTGCCGCACTTAAAATTTTTATTTTGTGTTGTAAAATATAAATTTGGTACGTAATTTAATTTGCAGGTGTTTCTGAATAATTAGTAATAACTATTTCAATGACCACCTTTCAATTACGTCTGAATGTCTTTGATTATTACTCTATAAATCACAAGTTGCCATGAAAAATAAGAAGTTTGGCAAATATGTTAATCGTATCAGTCAGACACGAACCATTCTGGACCAGAAGAATAATAGTCTTGAGATGTTGGATCGCTCTGAAAGAGGCTATGCGTGGTCTAGGTGTTCAGATGTCTATGGTAATATCTTTGGAAATGGAAATGACATACCTAGGTACTTACTTATCTAGGTCAGTAAATTGACCATTTCCGGACTGTTCATTCGGTTTCGGTTGGTTTGAATCATTTGATATAATTCTTGTTTTCAAAAAAAAAAGTTTTTGTCAAAAAAGCTGTGATTTGATTGGTTCATTCTTATTTCTTATTTTATTTTCGTCATCTGTATAAACCAATCTTTTTTGAGGTTATTCTTATTTAAATTTTAATTTGTTTCTTATTTTATTTTATTTACTGTATAAACTCACCTTTAATTTTTGGCGGATGTAATGGTCTTTCGTAAGTAAATCTCATGGGGATATTCGTCTCCCCATATGCGGCAATTTTGTTTGTTTACGTATCTACACTGATAGATGGAAATGAGCTTCATTAGAAAAAAAAATAAAAGTTTGCATAACATGGTTCCTAGGTATACTGAACTGTTGTTTTGATAAAACAACCGCACAATTTGCTTGCGTTGAGCGGTGGTCAAGCGATCTATTTCGTACGAAATGTGTTTCTATATAAATATTTTTTACAAAAAATTGGACCGACGTTATTAGTTGGTGCACTGAAAAGTATAAAATAATATTAATTCTATTGGGGCTGTTACTTTTGAAGTTGTGCAGTTGCAGGTAGATTGATAACTTTTGGCACCAACTTCACAAGTACCAGCACCAATAGAATTAATATTATTATGTACTTTTCAGTGCACCAACTAATAACGTCGGTCTATTTTTTTGTAAAAAATATTTATTTCACACTTTTGAGTGTAACATTAGTCACGAAAATCGTTGAACGTTCACTAATACCATATATCCTATTACCCACGTATATTCCTTGCTTGTAGTTGTTATTATTGAGATCTCAGAACATCGCTGCGGAAATACGCTTGAATATTTTAGTTGTTACCATTTTAACACCGATTTTACTCGAAAACCGTAACTCTAAGGGAAAAATGTTCATTATAAATGTTGCTACAAATAATTATGTCCTTCATGTACTGCCCACAGATTTTCAATTTTCGACAGAAATTGTCCTTTCCACATTGCACATTTGAGAATTTAACATGCGTCTATCTCGAAAACCGTAACGCTTTTCGAGAAAATTTGCCCCCTCCTATACAGGGTGTTACAATTAGGTACATCGGTTTTTTACGAAAACTTTGTAACACCCTGTACCAATTATAAGCAACAATAATAAGGAAATTTTGGAATAGAACTATGGAATGATCTTTTCTCAATATTATCTTTTTTGGTTTATCTCAATATCTCTATTCACACGATAGATATGTCGTCCACGAGCTTGAATTACATTGCTCATACGTTGTCGCATTGAATTTCTAAAATTTCTATATGTATTTGAGGAATACCTTCAAATTCTGTAATCGTAATTGATGCCAAAGATGCTCGATCGGGTTCAGATCTGGGCTACAAGCAGGTCAATCTAATGTTTGAATTACATTGAATTACAATGTGAGCAACATGTGATCTTGCATTATCATGCATTAAGATGAAGCCATCAATAAATGAAATGGGAAAATGGGACGCTGTTGTTCTACGATCCCTTAGAGTGTTGAGTACCAAAAAAGGATCGTCTCTTGCGTTTGTTGCCTACTTTTTTCCTCACCCTGGCCGTCTGGTGCTAGGTGTATGTACCACTCTCCAAATATCGAATCCAGGCATCTTGAATACGAGGAATTCCCAAATTCTGAGACACATAACGTATGCTATAAGATCATCTTCTATAAGGGATACAACTCTATAGCTATGTCTTTACTATTTAAGGGCACTTTAAACACTCAAAATAATAATCAAAATACTGATGACAGATTTAAATGACATAAGCGTAGGTACTCGAATTTTATTCTGCATTTAGTGTAGGATTGAAATGACACGTTATTACCTAATTCAATTTAAAACACTCAAAACGCAAGTTAGGTATTCAATCCAAGTTCTTTTTGAGCAGTCTCCTCATGCTCCAAACTTGCGTACCTAAATACGCACGTACTTACGTAGTCTTTCTTCCATCTTCTGAATAGCGCCCTAAACGTTAATATGTATACTTACATAAGATCGGCAAGAGAGTTTATAATGTCTACAATATAGGTAGCTCCAAATATATTTCCAGAACATTTGCTATACACGCCCTATGCTAAAATGATTGATGGTTATGTTCCTTCTTATATAATATATTATTATTACCTATAGGTAGGTACCTATATACTTAACTATACAAGAAAGGCGTTGACGCCGACAAAGATGGCGACATCTTTTACAAATAACTTATATTAATGAAGTGGGTCTCGCCTAAGTCTTCGCTGTTGTTCATGCAAACGAGCTTGCAAAATGCCTTCTTGTGTGGCTGCTCTTCTCGATGTAGTATGGAAGTAGGTAGGTACCTACCTATATATTGATCTACGACATGTGAATTCCCCTAGTCATCCATCAGGATGCTGCTGGGAGAACATGCGGAGACTTCTTCAATGTAGGCTATAGAGGTATACGCAGTAGCGGTGCATCAGGTAGGCTCAAAAAAGGGATGGGAATATTTTTGGATGAGCAGTAATTTCGGTACCCATCATTCTGTCATCTCTATAAAACTTTGGGAAGATTAGGTAGTTTTTTTTTTTTAAATTTTCGACATTTTATTTATCTATCTATCTTAATCTTAGAACCAGAAACAATTTGGGAAAAATTGTTTCCCAAACAGCTTCTTCGTAGACCTAAAAAAATCTTGGATTACATACCTAGGTATATAAAAGGTGATTTAGTTTCAGGTTATATTTTAAGCTCAAGAATAACTCAGCTAATTTCGTTACTTAGCTCTGGAATTGTTCTGTTATCATTGGCATAATTTTTTTGCTTTTTTGGTGACCCATTCAGATCTCCAAAAAGAGAGATAACGCAGTTTGGAAATGTTGTGTTTAACAATTAATTTCTCGTGCTTTATGGCATCTGGCACCGTCTTGTATGGCCCTATCACGCCGCTGGCCCAAAATCCACATCAAATTGTTTAGTACTTTTTAAATAGTTTTTATTACTTTCGGTTCTTGTATCAATGGACTCCGCAGCGATTTCTCAGGCCCCATACGGTCTAGAGACTTGAAATTTCGAATTCGTACTTGGATCGCAGACATCTCGCCGCCTGTTAAGCTCCAAGTGTGATCCATTATTGGTAATTATAATTATCTCATTTAACCAAGATCATTATTTTGTCGACATGGAACGACAATAGGATCCGTCACTGGAATTATGCACGAGCATGGAGCGTATATATACCTACGTCTCGTTCTCTGGTATATAGGTACTTTCTGGAAGATCGTCTATGGTTATGTCGCAATTGTCAGACGTCAGACGTTATTGTTAATTTAAAGTTTAATTTTGTGTTGTGGTAGACAAACAGTAATTTGTTATGGAATTGCTGTTGCTGGCAAACACTTATACATAGTACAGTTAAAATCGAGAAAAGGATAGCAATAGTAGGTACTCATCGGTACGGTTTAAATCTTAAATGCCCAATAAAAACTATTTTTAATTTTTTTCAAAAATTTCACTTGTTCTAGATGCATTTGGTGTTCCTTGATGGTTTTTCAGAACTCTAAATTCGACAATTCTGTTTATTGAAGTACCCATCGAGTAGAAAATGAGCTGTTTCTTGATTGGACGAGAATTTTTGTTATATATGTATTAGTTAATTTGTTAACCGCTGCCTAAGACGGACGGTTATAGTTACCGAAGTCACTTTGCGAAGCTCTAATCATGTGTTAGATAGGTTTAAGAATTAAAATCCGTGTTTCTATTGAACGCCACTCCTTAATCACAAGTGTCAATACTTACTTATGACATTTGAATGACCTGTTTATGATTGTCTGGAAACTAGTATTGTCATAGGTACTTATTTAAACTGTAATCTAAATTGAATCAGCTTTTATACCTTCTCATGTGGATGCCCTCCAAATTGTTACCTTATCTTTAGGGTTTCATACGTCCGTCATGAGTGAAGGCCTGTATTTTCTATTCTTTCGGTGACAGACGAATAGACAGAAAGACACCCGAGTTGTTCTGGTTCAATTTTGTTCATTGGATGCAAGGTGCCCCGAAAAAATATACGCAAATCAACCAACAAAATTTGGGGCCTTAGTTTAATGGGCGTATGCACCGCCGCCACTGGGCAAATGTACCGAACTCCATATACTATACAGTCCTAACAGCCACCCCCCACCTATTATTATCTAGCGACTGAGTCTGATGGGATATGATCCAAGAAGATGCACGATCGCCAAAACGTGGAGAGGTGGTGCTGGTGGACGCCACAACGTCAATGTGCGTCTCTCTGATGCTGACAAAGGCAGATTTAGGGGGTATGGGGGGAGATTGGGGGGTAGTTAAAGTTGCTGGAGTTTGCGGGAGGGGATGGGGGCGTATGATGGTAGTGTGGTGGTCGACGGCATAGGGGTGGGGGAATGAAGAGGCGCATCGGCCATTAAGGAAGAGATGATTCGAAGACGCCGTTTTCGGCATCGTTAAACTTTCCACTATGTGTGACATGGCTCGCTATATGTCCTTGAGCGGCGGATATCATCTGCGTGTGCACACGACAAATATTCCGGAAGAAGAGCGCAAAAGGCTTTCTTCCACCACATCATCATATGATGATATACCTACCTTATTTTTGCGCTCTTTGAAAGATATTCGAATCAAATCACCGGGCCCGTATATCTGTATCTAGGTACATATCTCTTTGTGATGTGTGAGGGTGAATCACAACCGGCAGTATAATAATTGAGAAGAGATTTTGCTACACTAGAAGTTGAGAAGAAAATAACGTTTTTCCAAATCAAACAGTATTTGATGTTGACGTTGAACGGCTATGAATTCTTTCAAAACATAAATTCTTTGAATTTCAAAACTCTGAATTAAATTCGGAATTTAGTACATAGATTGCCACGCCATGTTGTTCTTTTTTTTTAAAATATAGAACAGATTGCTTTGTCTAATGCATGTTTTCTGAGGTACTCTTAATACTAGCTTATCTATTCGATAGCGCTGTCGGTTCTTCAATCGATCAAATGGTGAGTTTCTGAAGACTCAATTTAGTCTAAAAATTAGTTTAAAAAAGAAGTTGATTTGATATGAAATAATGAATAATATAATTGAGTAAATATATATATTGGTCCCGTATTCATCCCAAATCCGAAATCTCCTTCCCTCCGAAAACCGCCCCTGAAGGGTGTGGAAGGGTAAAATTGTTTCTAAAATGGAAAATTTATGATTGTAGAATTAAATAAAACAAAGTATCCAGCAATGAAATAACAACTACAAGCCAAGTATAGATGGGTAATAGTGGGTATACGTGAACGTTCAACTAATTTGGTGACTAATATAACAGTCAAAAATGTGAATTAAATATTTTTTTGGTGCTGGTAGATACTTGTGAAGTTGGTGCCAAAAACTTTTCAATCTAAATGCAACTGTACAACTTCAAAAGTACGAGCATCAATAGAATTTATATTATTTTGTATTTTTCAGTGCACCAAATGATAACGTCGGTCCATTTTTACTTTCCTACGCTACTATATATAGTAGCTGTATGAGGAAAGTATTGTAATCGTGTGAAATTTTCGGTATCGAGATTTTTACAATTTTTGACTTTTCAGAGTTTTCTAAGTCTAATAAACATATTTTCAGCTATTGGTCTGTCTGTCTGTCCGTGTGTCTGTCTGCCTGTGACAGCATTATCTCGGGAACGGATCGGTGTATTTTTTTGCTTTCTTTTTTATTTTGTTTGGTACCAATATCACTTGCCGGTGGCACTGAATGAGACTGGATGCTGAGCTATAGCCAAAAACGTGATTTGTTCAAGACTGTAGCACGGCTTTAAGCATTTTGATTGAACTTGCCTAAAGTATTCTTCTAAGAGCCCTTTAATCTACATACAGCGCCATCTCTGAGAAAAAGCACAAAACAAGTTATGCTTGAATAAAATTCCATATTTTCCATATGTTGCTTCAGATAATGGCTAAAAGTTTCATCTTGCGGAAAAATGTTACATGACCATTGTTGTTCGTTTTGACCGGACGATTTTTTATTCACTGAAATTTGCCTGCAAGCGGTAGGAAAGTCGTGTGAGTGGACACCCCAGATTTTTTTGAATTAAAAACAATACTCCTGTTATAGGTACTTAGGTAGTTAAATTATTTATGTGTGTATTGTTTGTTTCGTACCTCATTTGCAGTATTTTAATGTTGAAAATTACCTACCTTGTATTGGATATTCTTCTGTTTAACCGACTCCCTAAAAAGGAGGAGATATACATTTCGGTTGTAGTTATTGTAGGTTGGTATGTTTTTTTAAATTTTTAATTTTGTTTCATGTACCTGTGGATTTTCTCTTGTTTTGCATAGTAAACGTGCTTCGGTTTTGATGATTTGTTGACTCATTTGAAAGAAGAAGGGAGTTAAGCAATGGTCCCATATTTAGAAAATCTCTTTTCCTCTAAAAACTGCTGCGCTAAAATCGATACTTTGAGACGACTGGATTAAAGATAAGACTATAACCGGAAACGGTTATAGTCACAGGCAAAGAATATACAGGGGTAATACAATAAATACTATCTTCTTTGGTATTAGTGAACGTTCAACGATTCTCGTGGCTAATGTTACACTCAAAAGTGTGAAATAAATATGTTTTTATCAAAAATTTGACCGGCTTTATTAGTTGGTGCACTGAAAAATACAAAATAATATTACCTAATTCAAGTGGTGTCAAAAGTCTTCTATCTAACTACAATTACTCAAAAGTAGCAGCACCAATAGAATTAATATTATAATATGTATATGTAATGTTAATATGTATTATTTTGTATTTTTCAGTGCACCAATTATAATAAAACTCGGTTTTGGTAAAAATATTTCCCATTTTTCAAATTAACATTCTTCTGTTCTGACAATAGTTTCTCAGTTGATTTATTCAGAAATCGTGCTTCTTGTAAGGAAAAATGTCATGTAGGTATAAATGAGACAGTCTTCTTCCAATATTGTATTGTGTTTTCTCGTAGCCATTACTCAAATCTTGATTGGTATACCACAGTCCATTGTGTGATACCATCGAGTTGTAGGTACTTGAAATCGCATGGAGGAGTTTTTATCTCAAACTTGACTCCAAAATTCAAGTATGTTCACGCCACACACACCTCATGCCGAACCCTCTTCTAATTGATGACTGAATATATAGCTCTGGAGAACATCCTTCCTTATCTTGCGAGCGATCATATCGGACCTTTTAATATTCCATAGTACCGCAACAGTCGATGCCATATCTTCCCAAACAAAAAAAATCTGGTGTGTCCACTCACACGATTTTCCTACCGCTCGCAGGCAAATTACAGAGAATGAAAAATTTTACATTATTACAAATCTCTCCTTACATAGCGACGATAATAGCGGTCGTGAAGTAAAAATCCTCTGGTCAAATCGTGCTACCACTCACTTTTTTCAGCTTGTCAAGACAAACAACAATGGTCATGTAACATTTTTGCCTAAGATGAATCGTTTAGCCCGAATCTGAAGAAACATGTGGAAAATATGGAATTTTGTTCAAGCATAACTTTTTTATGTGCTTTTTCTCAGAGATGGCGCTATATGTGGGTGGTAAAGGGTTCTCAGAAGAATAGAATAGGCAAGTTTAATCAAAATCCTTAGAGCCGTTTTCGCACTATAGTCTTGAGCAAATCACGTTTTTTGGCTATAGCTCAACACCCAGTGTATACAGGATTCTCATTTAGTGCCACCGGCGAGTGATATTGGTACCAAACAAAATAAAAAAGAAAGCAACAAAATACACCGTTCCGTTCCCGAGATAATGCTGTCACAGACAGACAGACCATTGTTGCATTACATCGATAAGTTTCTTGGTTGTAAAATCCAAACAGTTCAAAATAATAGATTGAAATTTTGGTACCTACCATTTCTTAAAAAGTATATTTTTGTGTTTGTTGTATTGTCACTTTATGCTACAAAATTTTGGAAAATGTTATAAATAAATAAATAAATAACGTTAATTGACAATTTGAGAATTTACATTTTTGTCAACAAACACCAATATTAAAACCTACGAGACTAAAAAGTCTGTTTGTAGGGTAATTATAAATAACATATTTTTAAATCAATTAATAGCTAATTGGTAAGAAACAAAGCATTACAAATAAATAAAAGTATGGAATATAATATGTAGATATAAGTTCTATCACCTTTGAATAATATTTCTGATGAATTCCCTAGAGTTACTTCTTAAGAAATTATCAACCTCATTTTTAAATTTTCTGATTGTAGGTACTTATATTTTTTATAATTTTGGGTAAATAATTATATGCTTTTGGTCCTATGTACATACAATTTTTTTGACCTATATTTTTATTTTTAAATGTTATAACAATGTTTTGGTTCTGTCTAGTGAGATGACAGTGAAAAACAATATTGTGATCTTTTTTATTCTTAAATTGATCTATTACAAGAATTTTGAAATAAATTTGTATTGGATCAAAAATATTAATTTCTTTATATAATAAATTACTTGGATATCTGCTATTTTTCTTCAATATTATTTTTAAACAACGTTTTTGTAAAATTTCAATTGGTTTTAAATGTGTTTTAGAAATTCCCCCCCAACCTATTAAAGGTATTCAATTCACCGTTAGTAATATGGCATTTTCAATTGTTTATTATTGTTATTTATGGCCTACCATTAAATTATGCATTTAATTTTAGAAATTCTCATTTATTTGTATGTTTCTGAGAAAAAAAAGATTTTATAGTCTATAAATATACCTACAGTGTTGCATTCAAAAAAAATATAAGTTTGGTTTATAACTCAAAAATAGTAGATATCGAAAATCGCAACTTTCTCTCTATTGGCAATAGGAATACAAGTAACCCTGTTGATCTCGTGGGATATTACCTTACAAGACATAGAAGAATTCCGGGAATCGACTCATTCAAACAGTGTTTGGCCAGAATATGAATTTTATTCAAGTGATACTTAGATATATGCTCATTTAATAAAAGCAGCCTAGTCTTCTATGAGAACTCCATGTTTCAAATCGAAAATAAAGGTATGTTTTACAGGTTATGATGAATTTTTATATCAATTCAATTGTGATTAATTTGAGATTCCTCAATTCTGACGTTTATGAAGTCAGTAAACGAAAATTAGGTTATGATCTTGATATTTCTCAGTACGTTTGTATATCTATATAATATTGTATATATATATATAATGTTTATATTCTGTTCTATTTCAAATACGTGGTCATATTGACGTTCATTTGAATCAATCATCATGAGTGATGTTTTACCACTTAACGTAATCTTTAAAACTTATATTGATTCATGATTTTAACTATGATGCTTACAAAAAAGACTACGCTGCTTTCGTTGAATGAGCATATATTTAAATATAACTTGAATAAAATTCATATTTTAGCTATACACTGTTTATAATGAAGTAGATTCACTGAATTCTCCTATGTCGTGTATGGTAATCTCCCACGAGATCGTGGTCTCCTTGATCAAATAACAGGGTTACTTGTATTGCCAATAAGAATAACGGATATACCCTGCAAAAGTAGGTACCCAAAATGGGACACCCTCTACATGATCTAATGGATAATAAATAATAATTATTATTATTATTAGGTACCTTTTATTTCCGTAGCATCCCAAAATCTAGATATAGATAAATGTTGCAGCTTTATCTAGATATGCGCGCGTTGATACATTTACGTTGTCTCTCATCTTTAGCAGCCACCATATTATGCAAATGTCGAATAACCAAATTATGCACTCAGCAGTCTCTCTTTCTCATATGGCGAATATTGAATATGTAATTTTGGTGGCGGGTCCTCTTGCTCTTATTGTTATTATTATTATTATAGAGTGTGTCTGCTCCGAATATAGGGGGCTACCACCCAATATAGGTAGTGTAGGTTCTGGGTAGGTACACCTTATCTGCATCGAACATCTGTAACGTTTACATATGATGTGTGCGGGACCTCTTGAAAGCTACGCGCATTTTTTCCTATATATTTATATATTCCTTATACATAATATATCTAACCCTTTTTGCTATCCAGGTACCTAACCTAAATCTAACTACTATACAGCTGCAGGACGATAGATAGGTAAGGATACTTAGGTACTCTATGCCTTCATATATTTAAATATTTCAGATGGGCATATGCAAATTTTTCGAATTAATATACAAATGTTACGTATTACCCATGATACCGGAACAGGGTTTTGGTTTTGTGTGTTGTTAATACATATACATAGACCTACTATTGGGAGAGTTCTATTCCTACCTGGATCTATGGTTTAATAATCAAGGGTACCTACTGTATATAGGAGTCCTAGGAGGCCGGTAGGTATATGATAATAGATGATATTAGGGATGGATAGAGGACTAGGAAGATTGGTTCGAAAAAAGAATAAATACGAAACGGTTATATTTTATTTATGTATGTTTTGATTTGGGGAGGCAATGCAAACTGTGGTCGTTGTAAATGGTCACAAATGTATTATATACCGAAGTATAACGACTGTAGCACTATTGTAGCACATATTGTATGATTCATGGACAATACGTATTTGACTGGATGTTATAAATAAATGGTCGGCTAAATTGGATAATACAGCGAAATTTCGATTTTCGGAGTTATATTAACAACTTAAGAATTATAAATATTAAAAAAATTGGAATGACGTTATTAGTTGGTGAAAAATAAAAAATAATAATAATTCTATTGGTAGGTAGGACTGGTGATCTTGAAGTTGTCCATTTGTAGTTGGATTGAAAACTTTTGGCATAACATTAGTAATCAGAATCATTCAACGTTCACCAAAGAAGAAAATACGGTGCTTACACTTATTCAGAGATTTCAAAACATCGCGGAAATACACATATTTCAGGCTTTAGCACTGCTGTAAACCTAACCTAACCTATCCTAACCTAACCTAACCTAACCTAACCTAACCTAACCTAACCCAACCTAATCCAACCTAACCTACCTCGGAAATTGTTTGATTCTGTCGTCTCAAGTTTTCGATTTCTCAAAAAATTGTCCCATCCACCCTCTTTGGGTGAAATTTTTGAGAGGAAGAACATGATGAATGTCGATTATTTTCAAAGGGACTGATTATCAGTCCTTTATCAAATGAAAACGAATAGAATAGTCCTCCATCAAATGAAAAAGAATCATGAAAATCGGAGCACGCTTAGATACTATTTATAAAGCGCGAACATCCATAAAAAACATGCAGTCTAACATTCTAATAATTGTAGGTATGTCCATTTGGTTTCGTCGGTCAAAAAAGACAATGATCGCTGGAGTACCTAAGTATTGAGAACAAAATAAAATTCAACAACCAAACAAACATTCTTAAGAAATTGCATGTCAGTTTGTGTTATCTAAGTATGTGGAAAAAGGAAATGGACATCTGTAACATTGTTAATTATAGGTACTTTATGTAGGTATATACAGTGCGTTCATAAAGTATGGAAACGCATCAATAACTACTAAAATATTATCATATAGAGAAAAAGCTTTGGCAGGTCAATTTTTGATTTTCTTATTTTATAAGCAAACAGCATCATTTTATCCTCTCCACTTTTCAAGTTATGACATCATCATTAATTTTTTTTTTAATGGGAATGACATAATTTTATATTATAAACAGAAAACTGGCAATTTTTTGTGTTCAAAAATACCAAAATACATGGGTAAAAAAATATTAAATACAGGATGCTAAAAATTGATATATTTTTATTTTGCATGATTTGTTTCTTAGATCTTCTGAACAAAACTAAATCTTGTTTGGTGGTCCTTTAATAAATTTGATCGCTGTACCATCGGCTAGTGGCACCATCGTGTTGGAACCACATATATCCTGGACATTTTGTAGTCCACTGTATCCAGTTCAATTTTTTAGAGATTGTGTAACTGCATAGTGTTGACTCTTTTATAAAGGTAAGGAACCGTTCGTGTGCGAGATCGACATGCACTTGGATACATTTTTTTGTTTTCACCTAAACTGCAAGGAATGGCATTAAATTTTAATCGATTGATGTAAATCTCATCTCTAAATAGAGCGGAATATTTCTGATAATTATGACTCTTTGTAATTTGTTACAGTGGTGGGCATATCTAAAAATGACTCAACTTTATAAAATAAAATTACAAGTTTCTATTATACAAGCCGGTTGTTTAGTATCTTTTTCTTTCAATGGTCGGTTTTACATGTGAGCAAACATCGGTTCGCGTGTTCATAATATAACCTACCAATCTATGATGAACGAACCCGTGTCCAAAAACCCGTCCAATTATATACGTATAACGGCGGTATAACCGGACCGACTAGGAAGGACGCCTCTTCGTCGCAAGCCAGCCAACAAGGACTTTGTGACCGGTGCGTGGCTTGGTTCGAGGTCATATATCATCATATACCAGAGTGTCCGTCCGTCCGCAGTGCGTGTCCACTCGACACGCCTCTAAACCCTCCGTATTTACGAACAATATTTGCCCATTGCCCATTTGTCACACGCGTAGGTACCTACCTTCCTACCAGAGGGACGGAGATAAATTATGTATTAAATAAATATATGCCATAAAGTAGTAGACTTGGTTGTGGTCATTCGTGTTGTGATAACAGAATTAAATTGTTTATATCTTGTTATAGTTTTTCGATTGATGTGCAAATGTATTTATAAAACTTAAATATTCCGTTAATAAAATGAGTGAATGTTGATCAAATTTAGAACTTGGCTGAAGTAGCTCTTGTAACATAAGACTTTTTGAATCGGTTTCTCAACTCTTTAAAAACCACTGGATGTGATAAATTGCACAATATAGGTAGTACATACTTTGTACTTGTCAAATTGGCAAGAAATTTCTGCGATAAGTAAATTTTATTGTAGGTAACTTATATACCATAAATATTTATATATCGTGAATTTGGAATAAATTAACTAAAACAGCAAAGATTTCATAGCTGTCAATTGAATGACAAATTTTGAAGTATTGGCTAAGGAATCTTTCCTGTTCTTTAGCTGATTTATTCTAAATTCACGACTTTTTCCCTGAAGAAGAAAATAAACATTGTCGAAATCTTGGTATCTTGAATGTTCAATTTTCGAGCACTAAGGGTCGGATTCATAGCAGTTCCGTAAGTTTAAGGTAGACCTTGAATCGTCGTCTCTTTAACATCCTAAATTGTCATATTTCCGTTTCACAAATATATGTTCCTTACTTACAGCAAAAAGTTCTCGTACCAAAGTTTGCCTCACAAGAAATGAATATTCCACCGTCACTTTCCATTTATACAGACTAGTTTACTTAAAGTAGCTAATTCTTTAGTATCACGAATAACTTTACCGCACTAGTGCAGAAAGTAAATGATTTTAAGAACGCTCTTACTCATTTGTCAGCCTTAGAATCAATACATAAATTTTACGTTATTATTTTGTCTTGAAGTATTCAAAAACGGTTTATGGAATTTGTCCATGTAACCATTTTGATTCACAACATTTCATATCATTATTGAATTAGCAGGTGTAGTAAACAGATAACGTATCCTACACACAGGTGAATAAAATGTTGAAACTTCGCTAGACACGCCTTTGTCTCGTAATTACATTACTCTCGTACATCAGTGAATTTGACATATATACTCGAGAAGAAATTAGAATTCGGAGGCATACTTATGAGGCTTCTTAGGAAATGATAATTTGGTAAAATGATTTATAAGTGTATCGTTCTAATATACTTTTTTATTCTTAAAAAAGGCAGATGAATTTTGATAAATCTTAAAAATGCTTAATATCAAGGTTAACTCGAAGATACCTACAACTTTTCTTCTGCTCTTCTATAGTCCAGGAGTTCTGTTTATTTTGGGCTAGCAATGACCAGCAAACATTATCGGAAATATTTCATGATCAATGAAAAAATTGAAGAATTGACTTAACCCTTAGATTATTTTTAAATTAACTAACTAACAAAGGACAGGTTAAACTTTTATGCCTTTTATGAACTTATGACCCATGCTCTTCGCAAGAGTCATCATGCATATATTATAAATAAGAATATTATTATATTCAGTGTGTGATCTTCACGACTAGTCCTAAAAGAGCCCACCCTCCACAAATCGAAAAGAAACCAGTTTAAATATTATATGATGGATATATAATTAGGTTGATATTATTATTATATTCAATGGACTCGTGCTGGGCCGGACAGTGGTCAGCAAGTAGGTGCATATACTGGTTGTACAAGTCCATCATCCAATGTGGGCACACGCGAATCCCTAAAGGTACCTACCTATACTGCAACAACACTGGTTTACATGTGCTTACTCACTTGTGAAACTCTGACACGTTGAAAATAATTTATGACTTTAAAATTGATGCGATAATAACACAGCAGCACATTAGAGCATTTGGGGCGAGAAAATTTTTGTGCATGATGGAAAAATTTGCTTATGTAGCCAATTTGTTTTTTGATTGCATGTATTAGGTGCCCATTGTATGATTTTTTGTTGTTGTTGTTGGTATTTTTTGATTGAATTGAAGTTGATTCATTTTCTCGTTGTCATTGCGTCTTATTAATTTTGGCCAATCTGTAGATTATTTTGATGTATATATTGTAGTTTTCCTTCCAAAAACAAAACATTGGCTATAAAAAAAATCTAGGACCAGTTTTGATTGTGGAAGGATTATCTAACAAAGCATTTTTAAATCCGATTTTTTCAATATTGAATGGCTTGATTTCAGGTAATCCTGATAACAATGTTATTGCATCAATAAAATAATTTTATAAAGTATATCTATATCAATTATTTATTGAATTTATTTTTGAAATGATATCATTTGTAACTGTGTTGGTGTTTTTGTTAAAAAACATCTATTCGAAGATTGGTTCGTGTAGCTCTCTGAATAAATTAATTATTTCCAAAAAAAGTACTTAATTATGATTAATTTGAAAGTCGGTCTTAGTTTTGAACTAGTTTAGTTTGATATTAAAACAGTTACAAGTTTGTTTCATTCGCTACAAATATTCGAAAGTATACCTACTGGGTGTTTTTTTAAATGATGAATTTGGCGTCAGTTCCGGTCAGATTGATTGAAATTTTATAGTCATTGATCTTAAAATCGATATTTTTTTGTCTCGTTTGGAACTTTGCCAGTGTCGGATTATCGAAAATGTCGGATTATTGAAAGTGCCGGATTACTGAGCATCGTCTAAAAATAGCCGTTATTGCGTGAATAGCGGAGATACAGCTAAAAAATTAGAGAGTCAAAAGGAAATCATTGGATAGCGGGCCATTGTTCCGTGTGTTCTATTGTGTTTTCTCTGATTTTGCCAAAGATGGAAAATGTTATGAACAAAACAACATTTCAACCAGAAAACAGATTGATAATACACATTATAGTTTAATACATACAGTACCTACAGTTATTGCGTACATTATATAATACAGTTTCAAGATATTTCATATTACATAAGTATCGTGTTGTATTTCTATAATTTTATCAAAGAATAACTAATTCTGTGCTTTGATCCTCCTTCTCCGAGTACGCCCGACCTCTTCCGAACGCGCCTGAGAGGCTTATCTTTACCACAGCCATAAGATGTGCTTATTCGGTTATACAAACCATCTCTTTAGAACCTCCTCAGACCGATGCCGGATTATTGAAAGTGCCGCACCATCGGATGTCGGATTAGCGGGTTTTTACTCTACGAGTACTACTTTTATTTTCTCTCATTTACCACTACTTACCTATTTGTAATGTTGTTTGTTTTTTGGTTTCAGGTTTCATTGTATTGGAATGATACAATGGATATTAATTACTAATTATGTAGAGGCTCGTGCATTCCGTTTTATTGAAGGTATATAGGCATTTTACAGCTATATGTAAACAAAAAAGGTACTTAAATGCTCATAAATATGCTGATTTGCATTTGCATGATGAATTTCATACATAATATTTAAGCAAATAATCTCGTTGCTTTTAATATAAACATACATTTATTTTAAAATATTTTTGAAATGGCCGAAAATTGGACCTAATGAATTTTAACATAATTTTCTTTACATACACACTTTATTTCCAACATTTTATGATTTTCTTATTTTATGCTAGTTAAGTTTTGTGTCTAACTCTTACCTCGAAACTTGTACGATAAATACCTATATTTTATAATATTTTTATATAAATTTATTTTGAGAGTTTTAAGCTTTTAGAAAGGCGAAGTCGTTATATACTTATACCTATATAATATATTGAATGTTATGACAATACTTAATTCTTAATACTTAGGTATAACTACTGTACCAGTACCAATGTTTAAAATTTGACAAATATATAAACATGTTGCTCAACAAATTTGTTTTATATACCTTCTTAATAATTAATATCTGAATCAATACCTATGGTTGCCACTTCGCCCGTTTTTATAACAAAAAGTTAAATAAAGTGCCCTACGCTCATGTTATAAGGTAGGTATATTCGATAATTATTTTTTCAATTTCAATTATTTAAAAATTATCTAGGTATTTACGCATTCGTTCTGTAAAATTAGGAGCCGTTCAAATATGTAGTTTGCAATTTTTTCGTATTGGATTATTCCCAGTACAATTTTTAGGGTCTTTGAATTGAAGGATCATTTATTTTCATCAAATACGGCATTACGAAATTATTGAACGAAAAGGTTTTCAATATATTGAAAAATTTGATTTGCTTATTATATAGGTACTGTAAATAGGCATTTGATGAACTCTCGTATGTTTCTGACATTTTATAATTTTGTTCACAATATAAAAATTGCATAATTATCATATTACATTGGATATTTGTATGAAAGAAAACTTTTTATCATCGTGACACCATATTTTAGGTTCTCCTTTCAATTTGTTTTTTTAGAATAAATTGTAAGGATCTGTACATGTCGTAAAAAAGATTAACTTTCCGTTCTATCATTTATTGTGTCTAATTTATTTATACAATATGTTATACAATTTCTGATTATATTAGGTAAACCGTAACTAATAGTGGAGGCCTAATTGGAAATAAATCTTCAAAAACTTAACTTAGGTATTTGGTAAGAATATTCCTATTTTAGTTTAGGTGTTATTCAGGACATCAGATTATTATTTTAAGTTACAAGACCTTTGTACTTGTTTATGTGATATTCCTACCTGAAAACAAGAAAATGTTGAAGTTTTTATTCGTTATACAACTGGAAACTTTAACTAATTAAATCTATTTATAAATAAGAATTTTTTACAAAAAATTGGCCCTACTTTATTATTTGGTGCAATGAAAAATACGTTTAGATTGAAATTTTTTTCAAAAGCGTTACGATTTTCGAGTTACATTGATGTTAAAATCTCACATACCTAGATATATGTAATTTCGCTATGTGGAGATGGCGATTTCTTTCGAAAACTGAAACATGAAAGCAACATTTATAATGAACATTTTTCCTTAGAGTTACGCTTTTCGAGTTACAGCGTATTTCTGCCGCGATGTTCAGAGATCTCTACATAATAACAAGTACAAACAAAAAATATACCTACGTGGTTAGTAGGATAAGTAGATACTATCTTCTTTGATATTAGTGAATGTTTTTCGTGAATAATGTTACACTCAAAAGTGTGAAATAAATATTTCTTACAAAAAATTGGACAGACGTTATTAGTTGGTACACTGAAAAAACGAAATAATATTAATTCTACTGGTGCTGGTACTTCTGAAGTTGGGGCCAAAAATTATCAATCTAAATGAAACTGCATAACTTCAAAAGAAACAGCACCGATAGATTCATTTATTTCGTATTTTTCAGTGTACCCACTAATAAGGTCTATCCATTTTTTTTGTAAAACACATTTATTAGGGTTCGTATACCCTATAGGTGTTAACCGAACACGATTACATAGCTTCCGCTGTCTGTCTGTCAATATATCTTGAACCGTACCTAATAGATAGATATTTTTTTCAAAAATTGAAAATTTTGTCTTGCAGAATTGAAAAGAGTGCTTATGGCTTTTCTGCCGCATTATAATTTTTATTTCCAAAAAAATTGCTAATGCAAAATCCAACAAAAACATGACAGAAAGGTATATAAGGGCCAATACGTATAAATGAATGTTATGGAATCTCAAATCAATGAGTTCCATTACCTACAACAAAAAAGTAAAGATGTATCACGTTCTATGAACAGCCACGTAAACCTCCCTAAACAGCACGTCCTCCCACTACCCTGGGACGTAAGGGTCGTCTTCTTCTTAACCCCCTAACCCCCCAACTCCCCCAAATTCAGCCCCGCAGGCCATGCGTGCTTCTGTATCAACATCAGCTTCATCCCCATTATTCTCGATAAACTCTTGATCGATACGGTGAAATTTTTTATGTGTCGGGTCATAAAATACTCAACTCACACTCTCTTCTTTTGGCCGGCAAAGAAAAAGTGGAGGATAAGGGGAAGGGGGAAGACTAGAGAGGAATAAAAGAAAGAGAAAGGTATCTATAGAGTGAATAAGTCTTTTGGTAGATGACGATGTGAATCATGCAGGGGGGCATGAGGGTGTTGTATGCTAAAAAGGACATTGGCATTCGAAGGGACACTCTGGAATGAAGAAAAAGTATCTAGCATCTACTTTTGGATTTTGGTTCGGATTCAATGATACGGTCAATTGGGGATGAAAAGTATTCATTTTTTCAGCTAAAAGAGCTCTATTAAGTTTATTCAAATGCGATAAGTGTGTTAACCGCTTTGGAGTAACAAATAACCTAAAATAGCTTTTCTAAAGATGATTACCATGAACACGACTTTTTAAATTATCTATTTTAGATAGATTTTAAGATGAATTGTAAAGATTTTTTTGCTAAAAGCTCATTAAAGAACATTTATGTCTGTTTTACCCGCTTCTCTACCTTTTTACCGACTTCCATTGATGGACAAGGACTCATAGGTACAACTAACTCATCGAAGTGTATGTTTGTTTTTTTGATGAATGTGTCTATGTTCGCGCCTTCTTTGCATAATAAAAGTTCACTGATTTTCATTATTTTTTTTATTTAAAAGTGTGTTGAGAAATGGTCCCGTACTAACAAAAAAACGAAACATCTCCCAAAGAAACTTGGAAGGAGCAAACATTTTAGATAGTTAAAAATGTTATTTGACAAGATTAAAGAAAAGATCATTTCTGGGATTAGTTGTAGGCACCAACTCAAAAAGTACCAGCACCAATAGAATCAATATTATTTTGTGTTTTTCAGTGCACCAACCAACCAATTTTTTGGAAAAAATATTTATTTCACACTTTTGAGTGTAACATTGGTCATGAAAATAGCAAAACAACGCTGAGCAGATACATATTTCTGACTTTACTGCTGTAACTCGAAAATTGCAATTGTCCAGAAAACATGTTCAATTTAAAGGTCGCTACATATAATTTCTTAGTTAATTTGTGTGTCTCATATTTTCTAAAAAAATACTGCATCCACTTAGAGGAAATACACAAATTTCATACTTTAACTGCTGGGACTCGAAAACTATACCCAATTCTTTTGAAAAAATGCGGCTATGGTCTCATATTTAATTCTGAAATCTCGGATTTTAGGTTTCTGAGAAAATTTGTCCCCTCCACCTCATTCCGGGTGTTTTTTTTAATATGGGACAATTTCTCAAGTCTCTTCTTTCAAATGAATCAAAAATCATCAAAATCGGGGTACTGTCGCTATGCAAAACGCACGAACAGACTTATTTAAAAAAAGCAAACATACAACCGAATTGAAAACTTCCGCCTTTTTTGAAGTCGGTCAAAAATAAAGTTAAAAATTAAAGGAGGTCCTTATACAATACAATATCTTTTGAACGGATTAACTGATCCTTAAAACTACACAGTCATATACCTATTATTTGACATATTTCAGACTTTTTTGTTTGAGAAACTTCCGGATTTGTTCTCTCTTATAGATTGAGCTTCTTATAGATATGGGCTATACAGCATGTTCGGGACATTGTAGATATAGCCTTTTTTCGATTTTGACTTACAGTCTATCTCCGGTTCAATATGTGCATATTTAAAAAAAAAAATCTCTAAAGAACTGTGGAAAAATCCTTGAAACGAACCAGGAGAAATGATGAAAAATAGTTATTTTTGTATTGAGTGCGTAAAAATTTTCTCGAATATGCCATGAAAACACGAAATACAAACATTTTTTGTACAACTGTCAAAAAAAAGCTTGACATTTCTGCGTCTCTATTGATGCATGAAACGTGACGGTGGCTGGAAATCTATTTCCGTAGCAGAAGCATATATAGAAAATAGTTTGAATAAAAAATTTGAGATTTCTAACAAAATATTGTATTGTCCATTTTCTTCCAAACAAATTAAAATATCTGATAAAATCGTGGAATCAACTCTTCAAGAAATATCTAACGTTTCTGATCACCAGCAACATGGAACATCTTCGGAAATTTATTATTATTAAATTATTATTCCAATAAATGAAATTGTTTTATGATGAATAATCAATTAATAATTGACTCTGTTATAAATTCTTCAAAAAGTTATATTTCATGTTTATTTTGTGAATTGTTTTGGCAGTGAAAAAAGTAAACATTTACGCATCAATGGACAAAAAAGTATTTCTTCTTAATTGCATCTAGCAATTTCGTTGAAACTAGTTAAACGGTTCATGGCACGATTAAGATAAAAAATAATGTTTGCTAGACAACCTTATCAGCCGATTTTTATATTAGATCAAATTTGTGAGCTTCAGAAAAGTCGTTGGAGATCAGATTTTTTTGCCTATAAACTATAGGTATCAAACTATTTTTTCTCCTCAAATTGTTCACTTTGCTATCTTTGGAAACCTGGATGAGATGATCGGATGGATTTATTTACGATACCATAAGAGTTAATTTTCTTTACCTTCTAGCTACAGAACTGATTTAAATGTTGGGTTTTAATTTATATCATTCCTGAATAGCCTTTTTCTGACTCTGAATACAATCTAAAGACTGAATAGATGTATCCAATTTAAATAGTATACATCGATCAGTTTCCTTCGTAGTATCTATAGGTAAGTATGTAATTGGATGAATGGAGTCGTTGATCCATCCCAATGAGGCTACTTTTGTAATCTCTTTCACTATAATTCACGAGAGCCACCATACTCACTTAGTACATGGTATAATAAATCTCTTGCCCATCGATACGATAGAAAAAAACTACTTCATTCCTTATCGCTGCTTTTTCTTATTATACCAAACCGTAAATAAATTTTATCCTCTCCCCCGCTGTACTGGCATCGTCGACCGTACTATATATATATATATATATATATATATATATATATATATATAGAAGACCCTGGGGTCATAGGGGAGCATCAAGCAACGTCAGCAAAAGCAGAAGCAAGCATAATATCATCGAAAGTATACAGTGGCCATAAAGTTTGCACCATTTGAGTCGTTTCCGCTATAGTATACCATAGAGAGATAAGATTATATATACACAAGGGGGGGGTGGTGTAGTTCTGGGCGGGGGAGTGAAGTGTGCAGAGACGAAGAAAATGGATGTGGATGTAATGGACTTTGCGTGTGAGAGGCTCCACCCTGTCTGGATTGCTGGGGTCGTCGCGTAATGGTGTTTGGCTATTTTTGCGAGGGTGATTCTCTCGTCTCGTTGTATCTGGAATAGGCCCCCCATTGTATATAATATGGTCATTTCCTAACGGAGACTGTATCTATCACCGGATGATGATGATGCTACATGCTGTGAAACAAAATGGACGTGTCCTAAGTCGTAGGGTTGGATATACATACATATTTAATTTCTACACCCTGTATCTCGAAAATGGTGCATTTTAGAGGGTACATTATAATATAAACTTTTTTCATATTTTTGGACGAGCTATCACATCCTCAAGTCCTGCGCATATATTATGAAACACCTTGTATAATATAACTAAATGAACGTAATGGGATTTGGTAATGTGAAAATTTTATTACCAATGAAATGAGTTTTTAAGATTGGCTAATTGATCAGTGATTGGAGTGGAAATGAGTTTTTAGTCATCAAACTTTTTTTGACCGACGAATCCAAACGCCGGATGTATACAATTCGACTGTATGTCTGCATTTTTTTATGGATGTTCGCGCGTTTTGCATAGTAAACGTGCTCCGATTTTGTTGATTTTTCTTATAAATTGTAAGAGGAATATTCCAGAATATCTGGATAACAATCCTTCATCTTCGACAAGATATTTTGTTGTAAAATGAATACGTCCAATACGATATATATTTCTAAACGTTCTATTTGTTTTACAAAGTATCTACCTACGTTGCCAAATAAATATCTAAGTCGTATTTTTAGGATTTCGAAAAGTAAACATTTTTTTTTCTATTTCCGAAACTACAGAGCGCAGAATTAAAAAAAAATAAGTACAAAAAATGCTTCGAGACTCGAGACTGATCTCTTGCAAAACTGCAAGAACAAGAACGAGGCCAAGACCGTCTATGCAAGACTAAGACCCAACACCAAGACCATTACTGCGATGCAAGACCAATACCAAGACTAATCTGGCCTTGGTTTCGCTGCAAGATTTGCAAGCCTCTTGCAGTTCCGTAACCAAACAGCTAATTGGTAGGTCAATGATTAGAGAAGAAGCTTTGTTAAAGTACTTATTTAATTTAACCTTTGAGCTCCTTTATTATCGATCTTTATTTTGCAGATTCTGAAAATATTGAATTAAAAGTTGTTGGGTGAAAAGCGAGTTCATCTTACCGTTCTAGGATTTCCTTATTTTCAAAAATTCTGATACACCCTATATACAGTAATGTCAACTCTGAGATACGAACAATACTTATGTGTGAATGGTGAATAATAACTTATAACCATTATTAATTAATTACGCATCTCCTTGCTCTAAATTAATTTTGCGCACCTAGTTTTATTCCCAGTTCCTATCTACTTATTCTAGAATGGTTTGGTGCCATATCTTTGACAATACCAGGAGTGTTTGTTCTGGACAATGACCGAAATCTTTAATACCGTCGATATTTATCCATTTGGAATGATAATATATCTATTTATATGCAATCTTATAAGATTATCAATTACATAGTTGCGTTGGATATTGCAAGGTTCTTCTTCATTTGAATTTAGCAGTTAGAATTTATAATCGCGCGGATTTTTCACACTTATAAAAATGTTTGCAAGAGTCTTAAAAAGTCGTGCAGCAAGACCAGGACTAAGAATTTGATGCAAGACCAATACCAAGGACCCAAGACCAAGAAAACTTGTATGAAAATCATACATACGGAACGCGAGCACTACCTACTCGCACTTGTCCGTTTTTTGCAATTTTTTGAAAAGCTTTGGCAATCTAAGACGTCCATCTAAATTCAAGATGGCCTCTATACTGGCCTCTATATTAAAAAAAAACTCCAGGTGACCGAAACAGTTTTTTTTTAAACATTCGAGGATCCTCAGCGGTTTGAATTGTTCCGGAAACTGCATTGAATTACCCATTAATAAATAATCTAAAACATTCCAAATTTAACCATTTTCTCTCTCAGGTAGGTATGTTTTAGCCTTTACTCATATAGTTTTTGAAATCTTGCATCGATCAAGAAATTCTGATTCAGCTAAAGCCTCCACATAAATTGGGAGTTCTTTGAGATGTCATATATACCTAGGTATGAGAAAGGCGCTCAAATACAAATATAATAAAGTTGTTGACAGCACCGAAGTACATTCCTTCACATACCACGTACATACATACATACATACATACATTCCTTCACAGAAACAAATTATATTTAAGGGGAGAATCAAATCCTTTCGCCGCCTCGCCGCCATTCATACCATGACCCCCCTCCCCCACCCGTTTCTGCCTCACTGTGATTCGCTTCAAAACTTGCAAACTCACTTGAGTTCGTATCAGACAGAAAGTGACACATTTCTCGGTCGATGAGAGACAGCATATCCATTTTGAATCGTACATATCCCATTACATTACATACTTCATATATACTTGTACCTACATCATGTTTGGCTGTTTGATATAGCGAAATGCTCTCGAGGAGTTTGACAGTTCGGATATTGAGTTCTTGTTATACCTATATATATATATATATATAACAACTTCACTTGCAAATAAGGCGATCAACAAGTAATAGAATGAACAGAAAATAGATGCAGTAAGGTTAGGTATACATGTCAGTCATTTTACAGTATTGCATTCGTGTTAGATGTTGATCGTTGTATATATACATTGTGAGATAAGACTTGAAGTGGGTTGATTAGATCATATTGAAGCATTCGATTATATCTGGCACTTAGCTATTTTATGAGTTGGCTTTATTGAGTGTGCAAGGTTTGAAGAGTTGTTTTTTTAATGTATGAATAACCAAGACTAACTTTAGTTGTTGCTGCCGTGGCAAATATAAAATAATATTAATTCTGTTATCACTGATAATTTTGAAGTTGTGCATTTATACTAGGTACATGGGTGGATGGAAATTTCAAAAGTACCTACCAGTCAAAGCACCAAAAAGGAATAATTTTTAATCTGCAATTAGCTCGTAAAACAAAAACTAACTTTGGTATTTCATATTTTTAAGAGAATAGAGAACAAAAAAGTCCTTGACCGTTCAGGTTCAGATTTTCATGGTGCATTTTCGTGATATAGGTAGTTCGTCTACGGGATCTTGAACAGTTCGGTAAGGGGAAATGTGTTCTAAAATCATAAAATACGGTCATTTGATTATGTCTTCCTTGTTGCTCTAGATGTTGCCGAAAATGATTTTTTTTCTCTGATGTTGCTTCATTGAATTGCCCCGTTCATCACTTTAGGTAATTTTTTTTTGTGAAGAAATATATTTTATATTCAGAAAGTTTGGTATAATTCAGCACTCATCTTTTCACTAAAAAAACAATTAAAATAAATTTTTACGAATAATTAGGACTGACTTTATTAGACGAGGCACTAAAATGAAGTATGTACTTATCTACTTTGAAGTTATATAGGTTAACTCTTCAAGACCAGTCTCAATAGATTAAACATTGTTTTGTGAATTTATTGAATTATTTATATATTTTTG
The DNA here is from genome assembly GCA_958507055.1 of Crioceris asparagi. NCBI lineage: Eukaryota > Metazoa > Arthropoda > Insecta > Coleoptera > Chrysomelidae > Crioceris > Crioceris asparagi. Next base: position 3,512,435 of record OY293826.1, read on the forward strand.
AGTGACAATAGGACCACATATCACTTTCAATAAATAAATAGATACATTTTTTTCAAAAAGTGTTTAGACTAGATTTTGAATAATTTCCTATTTTAAAGTTTTAGGAAATCTCTTCTTCTTTAGCCATATCAATTTTAAATTTTCACAGAAATATTACTTCCCCATTCCGTTTTGAAGTAGTTTTTGAGTATAACTAAACAACGGAATTGTGCAGGAACGATTAACTCTATCGTTCTAGGGATTTGTAGGAATTTTGATGGGACCATTTATCAGTAGCCATTTTGTTTTTGAGCAGGTTTATGTAGCAAATCGCGCGAACAGTTAAGCATAAAAGAAGCAAATATACAATGGAATTTTGTATAGGTACCTTCTTTATTCTTCTAAGTCGATGAAAATCTGTTATTGTGACATTTGATAGAATGGAAAAATAATACCTGAAGGAATTCGCAAGTGAAAATATTCAGCCTAAACATGGTGATGTAAACCGGATCAACGATGAGAAAACTTGAAATTGGTCCATTTCACATCTAATTAGTATTTCTTGTATGTGCGTTTAGTGAAAGGTAGCTAACGCTGGCGCTAAGATATTTTATCATCGGCGCTAGTAAAGTAGTCTACGTCTACGTCTACGAATGGATTTGGATTTGGATTCTAGATCGAGAATATTACAATGAAATAAAATTTTGGCTAGTATCCCGACTCTTCAATATAACTGTTTTCACCGTTGAGTGATCTGTAATACAATTTCCCAAAGCATCAATTTACCAAATTGGTTTTGTCCTTTGGTTGTCAAGAGTTATATTCTTATATAAATATGTAGATATGTATGCCTACTACCCAAAACATCTTGGGAGCACCCTTATTCTTCCACATGGCATATTAAAGCCATGTTGTGTATCTGCAGCAGCAGTTTACTAAATATTCCCTAAACATATTCATAAATATTCCAAAATTGCCTAATAACCCCAGTGGTCCCATTAACATTTCCCTCAAACACGGTTGAGCGCCAGTCACTACCACCAGCTTGTTGGGTCTTACATACCATGGCCTCCGTTATTATTTGAGTTATTTCAATACAGAATTCTCTATCTCTTTCCTTTTCTAACTCTAACCCTTTTCGCTTGTGTTGTTGTAGTGTAATAAGGGCCTTCTGCACCGACCCTTAAGACGTTGTATATATATACATGTATATATATACCTACGTATATATTGTGTAATATGTGTATTGCTACAAAATTAAATTTAAGCTCCATACAGCGCAGCGCCAAACATAATTTATGGTTTGGTATTATCATGCTTGAAATAGCGCTGCTACTTTCTTCCCTCTCTTGGATAGAGAGTCTCTTCCATGCTGCGATGAGAATGTAAAAGAAAAATTGATTACCTTTTTCGTAGTTCAGCTCAAAATTCAATACTGTTTGAAAGTCCTAAAGACTATGGACTGTAGAAGCTTATTCATTTATTAGTATTTGGTAGTTTGATTTTATTTTATATATAAAAATAAAAAAATGTAATAGAAGAAGCATATTTCTCCCAATTGTTTTTAAAACCCCCTCCCTTGAAAATAATCTGCCCCCAACCAACATAAAATTACTTGTTTTGTGGTCCTTATTCTTGAACATAATTTTGTTTATTATTTTTCTGACTTTCCGCCAGTCAAAGACTCTTTTCTACAAAAGTACAGAACAAAAAATATTTTTTACAAAAAATTGGACCGACTTAATTAGTTGGTGCACTGAAAAGTATAAAATAATATTAATTCTATTGGTGCTGTTACTTTTGAAGTTGTGCAGTTGCAGGTAGATTGGTAACTTTTGGCACCAACTTCACAAGTACCAGCCCCAATAGAATTAATATTATTTTATACTTTTCAGTGCACCAACTAATAAAGTCGGTCCAATTTTTTGTAAAAAATATTTATTTCACACTTTTGAGTGTAACATTAGTCACGAAAATCGTTGAACGTTCACTAATACCAATGAAGATAGTACTTATTCTATTACCCACGTATATTCCTTGCTTGTAGTTGCGGAAATACGCTTGAATATTTTAGTTTTTACCATTTTAACACCGATTTTACTCGAAAACCGTAACTCTAAGGGAAAAATGTTCAGTATAAATGTTGCTACAAATAATTATGTCTTTCATGTACTGCAAACAGATTTTCAATTTTCGACAGAAATCGCCCTCTCCACATAGCGAAAATAGGTATATTTGAGAATTTAAAATGTCTCTATGTCGAAAACCGTTACTCTTTTGAAAAAATGTTCCATTTAAACGTTTCCGGATATTGTCCTATCTGTAATTATATCAACGCAGATTTTCAATTTTCGACAAAATTTGCCCCCTCCACCCCCTTCGGGGGCGGTTTTCGGAGGGAACGAGATGTCGGATCTCCGTTTTTATGAATATGGGACCATTTCTCAAGCCTCCTCTTTCAAATGAATCAAAAATCATCAAAATCGGAGTACGTTTACTACATGAAAGGCGCGCACAAACCAAAAAAAAAAAAGCACACAGTCGAATTGTATACCTCCTCCTTTTGGGAAGTCGGTCAAAAAGGCTCAAATTTGGTACTTATATCTACAGAGTTAGCTGACTGCCATGTACTATACCTAGCCTAAATAAGTTAAATTCACCGTTAACTCCTTATCTTTGGAATAATTCATTTCAAGTCAAAGTATACAGGAAAACTTATATGAACCCGACTTGCAATTGAGCAATTTTTTAAAAGATAAATTGCCGTTTTCGTATAAATAACATATCCACAAATAGACTTCAATATCTAACAACTCTCAACTGTTCCTTGTTCTACTAAGAAAGCTTTTTTGACTTCTTCTAGATTCCAGAGTTGTCAATAAAGTTTACAACATTTAGGCATATCATTTCTCAGTGCTTTAGAAAAATCCGGAAATAACATATTTATCAACCTTTTATAGTCAGTAAAATACTCGTTATTTAAATTTACGTCCGTCATTACCTAATTGGGAGTTTCTTATGAAATAACATAGGAGTTTATATCAATATTAGGTAGTTTTTGAAGCAGGTATACAATTAGATTGTTTGTTTATATTTTTAATTATTATTAGTTCTTTTATATATGGCTGTTTGCGCGTTTTACATAGTAAACGTGCTCCGATTTTGATGATTTTTGATTCATTTGAAAGAGGAGAGTTGAGAAATGGTCCCATATTTAGAAAAACTCAAATCCGATATCTTCTCTCGAAAAACTACCGAAGGAGTGGAGAAAAGTTAGGTTTTTCGAGTTACAGCAGTGGTAAAGTCTGAAATAGGTATGTGTATTTCCGCCGCGATATACTTGGGTAATACGAAAAAATACTCTTCTTTGGTATTAGTGAAACCATTTTTATGTCTAATGTGTAAAATAAATATTTTTACATACTACAATTGCTCAACTTCAACATTACCAGCAGCAAAAGTATTAATATTTTGTATTTTTCAATGCACCAACTAATAAAGTCGATCCAATTTTTTGTTAAGAAATTTTTTATTAATATCAATTAGAAATTGAAATTGATAAATATTTTCATATTTTTTATTTTAACATACAAAGTCAAGATTATGTTAAAATAATTTTCGTTTATTCGAAATTGTTTTTTTTTTCAATTTCACAACTGTTCTATGAATTAGAAACGAGAACAAAGCAGTGGTATAATATAGCTATCATTATCGTCCTAAGTAAACTTGGACCACCGAGCTGTCCAAAAACAGCATTCAAAGTCAGATAATAAGTAATGGGTGTGTTCGAACAATTAAACGAACGAACGCAATAGGCATATGATGACAGTAATGAGGAATCACTAAAATTATGTATTTATCTAATAAGATAAGGCTTATGCATTAAATAACACGTCTTTATTTATAATATCTGGAGACCGAGCTGTGCTCAGGTAAAACAGGATTTAAGGTGGGTCTATAAGAGTTATATTAAAGAGGATATTTAAACTTATTACAAAATGTGCATATTTCTGGATAAAATGTAATGCGATCGGTAAATAATGCACATATTCGCAAGTTATAAATTTCGAAATAAATATGTGTAATACTAATATGAATGATAAATATACGAAAACTCAGCTGTATCACCAATCGCCTTTTCAACCCCCAAACACTATAAGTACATACTGAAACTTTTATCTGCGGAGCCATTCTTGAAATAGCTAGTATGGATCTCGAGGGTTACACCGATTAAATATGAAAGTATCGTCAATCGATTTCTCTACTCTGAAAACCCCTTTTTGCTATTTTTTACCAAAATCTGCTAACCCTTCTTTGAAATAGCTAACGTGTACCTTAAGGGTCGCATTAGATATGTACAAATTTTCATTGAAAATTTCCGATTAAATTATTATAAACTCATATTAACATATTTTATTTAAAAAATGGGTTTTGTTAAAAAAAAAACTTGAAGGTGATCAGAATTAGAACCGAGAAACTCTAGATTAATACTTAACCATAGGACTATTTTACCCTATGATTGGGTTCATAATAGTATCTCACATATAATCTGTAGAACTCGTAAAATGAGAATATTAATTGCTGTAACGATTTTTCGTGTGAATGTCAATACAACCAATCGATTCAATACACTCTAGAACCCATGCATATGAATTTTCATCGAAATGGGTAGACCAGATTCCGAGCATATAATTAGATAAAATGAAAAAGATTTATAAGCTTTTTCATTAAATAAAATTGTGAAATGTAGCTCTATGCCATGATAGAATAAATATGTACCAATCAGAGCATTTCAAAGAAGGGACGTAAAACTTCTAACGGCTGCATTCATATTTACGTCAATTTAGAACCATTATTGATATGGTACTGAAAATAAATATTTTGTACAAAAAATTGGACCGACTTCATCAGTTGTTGCACTGAAAAATACAAAATAATATTAATTCTATTGGTGCTGGTAATTTTGAAGTTGTGCCGTTGTAGTTTGTAGTTGTGGGCATCAACTCCAAAAGAACCTGCACCAATAGAATTAATATTATTTTGTATTTTTCAGTGCAACAACTGATAAAGTCGGTCCAATTTTTTGTAAAAAATATTTATTTCACGTTTTTGAGTGTAAAATTAGTCATGAAAATTGTTGAACGTTCACTAATACCCAAAAAGTTATAGGTAGATTTAGCTTGTACTAGCGAAAATACGCATATCACATATTTCAGAAATTACCATTGCGAAACTTGGAAACCGTAACTCTTTTGAAAAAATGTTCAATTTAAATGTTTCCGGATATGGTCTCCTTTCTAATTTTCAAATCTCGAATTTTCGATTTTCAGAAAAATTTGCCCCTTCCACATAGCTGAAACACATATTTCAGACTGTAGCGCGGAAACGTATGATTATTTTTAAAAATGTCCAATTTAAACATTTCCGGATATGGAATTTTCGTTTATTCTGTCGTCTCGGATTTTCAATTTTTGAGAAAAATTGTCCTCTCCAGCCCCTTTGGGGGCGGCTTTTAGAGGGAAGGAGATTTTGGATTTGATTTTCCTCAATATGGGACCATTTCTCAACTCTCCTCTTTCAAATGATACAACAATCGTCTAAATCGGAGTATGCGAAAGCGCGAAAAGCCATGAAAAATATTTAAAAAAAGTAATCTTACAACCTTTTTTTGAAGTCGGTCAATAAAGCAAGCGCAACGGCCCTGAAATGTGGCTACTATGTTCCGGCACATTTGAATGAAAATATGTATCTAATTGTTGGATACTCTTTACCTTTCAAACTAGTGTATTAGGTAATAATTACGGGACTAGAGATTAACTTATTTGACGCACTAGTGTGATAAAATTGAAAGTTATAGTCAAGGCTGTGAAAATTGAGGAGATACATTCGCCAAAAACAAACCAGTGCTCGGAAAGTTGGAACTTTTAAGGCAGGTGTTGCACATATCATATGGCAATACATTTTTATATCAATAAATTCTTTCATGTGCATACGAGTGTAAATGATTTTGCATTTCAATCCTATTTGATCGAGAACCTATATGTTAAATTGAAATGATATATGTATATAAAATATCTCTTCTATATTGTTATATATCACATAACAATAGATAGAAAAAAACCGTTACAAAAATCATCTAAACCTAGACACATCGAACCCTTTCACTTTCATCATACATCAGATCACAATGTACCTACCTATCTACCGAGAAACTAGCGTCGTATTCAAATGATCCCAGATCTCTCAAAATCAATCTGTCTGTCGTCCCATATATTCAAATCACCGTGTGAAACGAGGAGAGCAGGAATCTTTGCATTCCAACGAATTGAGTATGTATCGACTGTAGGTATATAAAATAACACAACAGAAAATCTAATCTTTCTACCTGTATTATGTAAGTACAATGTGTTCGAATAATGAATGAGTGCGGAACAGGAAGCTATGTCGGCGGTGGATGAAAAAAAAAGGTGAGACATGCAAAAAGGTCTTGTTACCCTGTTTATTTATTAATATGCGGAAGGGTTGTATTTGGGATAGGATATATACATATGTATATATATATCTATATAAATAGGTATATAGGTTTGTTTTTCCATCGTATCTATGTGAAGGAATGCTGCCAAAAGGGTTTCGGGATCGTTGCTTGGAATTTTAAATGGTATTAGGTATTATATAATCTGTGCCGTAATATATTCGGAAGTTATCTTTTTAGCATACGAATGCAGCTTTTTGGCTGATATGGAAATTATGTCTGTAGTTTTATCAATCAGATCAATAATCAACTGTGGTAAATAAAATTCTTCTTCAGGGAAAAATATAAATCGTTACAAACAACTTAATAGTATTATAAAAATACTTACAGTCGTGAATTTTGAATAAATAAATGAAAACAGAAACGATATCATAGTAGGTAATCCATTACAAATGTCATTGTAATGTGGCAAGAAATAGCTCTTGATTAAAGTTCATCAAATTTATTTTTCATTTACAGTTATGATCTGTCTTACAACTTTCGTTTAAAACATTGCATTGCACCTAAATACATAAAATAAAATATAGGAAAGGAATGCTTAATCAAAATTGGCATTTTGAAAAAATGTAACAGAACTATTCCACAGGTTATTTTAAAAATACGGTTATATAGCAACTTTTTAGTTTCCCTTGTATAATAACTAAAATAGCATTTACCAAAGTTGTACAGTTGTTGTAAGGTTAAAATAGTCATTTTATCGATCATCTGTTCAAAAAGTTATGAAAATTGAACAAAAAAAGAGATTTCAAATTTGGCCCAATAACAACTCTCTACTAGTGGTCGCCCAGTGGTCGAAATTCGACCGTAGTTCATTATTTTTTGAATTTAAACGTCATTGAGGTTTTTTTCAAATTGCATATAATTTTTGGGAATTTTGTTCTATTACGTCAGTTGAAAGCTTGTACAAAATGGTATTAGCGTGTGTTGTTTGCCTAATTCTTTAAAATACCTACGTATAAAATTTGAAATTTATTGTCAGAAACAGTTAAAAAAACACAATGACAATTGACAGTTTATTTTATAATACTGTGCATTGTAATGTTTCAGCTTAACGTCGGTATTATTACTTTACCCTTGTGACAAAATGAAGAGAACGCAGTCCTTTCACAAAAGTGACTTCAGATTCGAAATGTTTTGAAATGTAAGTGCATTAATCCACTATCAGAAGTATTGAACTTCTTGAAATTACATTCAGTGTGCATTTAAATGTATCCCTTCAAATAATCACTTTGTATACCTATAATATTATATACTATATACAAAGTCTATTTGATAGACTTTGCTAGATACTATTCATAATATTTAAATTTGCCTTTGACCAGGGTTGTCATTCACGAATAAAACAATCTGACAGCCCTGTCTCGTTGACTTCACATTGCAATTGGGTTCGTTATGCAGCACACAATACACTTCTAGCTCGTATACCATATATTTTTTATTTATTTTAGTTTAAAATATTATTGCATAATAGATCCAAATTTTAACTTTGTGCACGTTTTATGCCTTAAAAATCGTCTACAATCAGGTATTAATAATTATACTCATAGATAGTTACGTTTTTTTTGTATTATATTAATATTTACCTAAGAAAATATAATGTATCGCAGTTGCGGTCTTAGGAAATATTCGTAGATTTTAACTCGTATTGAGTCACTATCCGGTATCCGATAGTAAATTTGAGCCGGGTGACGAATAGTTTTTATATATAAATTTAGTCTAGAGCAAAGTTTGATTTTTTTCTTCACCCTGATTTCTTTTTTTTACTTTCCTACGCTACTATATATATATATGTAAAAGGAAAGTATAAGAAATATTCGGTATTTTACAAATGTTGACGTTTCAGGGTTTTCTAAGTCTAATAAACATATTTTCAGCCATTAGTCTGTCTGTCGGTCTTTCTGACCGTCTCTCTGTCTGTGACAGCGTTATCTCGGAAACGGATCGGTGTATTTTGATGCTTTTTTTTTATTTTATTTGGTACCAATATCACTCGCCGGTGGCACTGAATGAGAATTCTGTATACACTGGGTGTTGAGCTATAGCCCAAAAACGTGATTTGATCAAGATTATAGCGCGAAAACGGCTCTAAGGATTTTGATTAAACTTGTCTGAAGTATTCTTCTGTGAGCCCTTTTCTAACCCGCATATAGCGCCATCTCTGAGAAAAAGCACAAAAAAGTTATGCTTGAATAAAATTCCGTATTTTCCACATGTTTCTTCAGATTCTGGCTAGACGTTTCATCTTGTGAAAAAATGTTACATGACCATTGTTGTTTGTCTTGACATGCTGAAAAAAATGAGTGGTAGCACGATTTGACCGCTATTATCGTCGCTTTTTAAGGAGGGTATTGTAATAGTGTAAATTTTTTCATTCACTGGAATTTTCCTGCGAGCTGTAGGAAAGTCTTGTGAGTGGACACACCAGATTTTTTCATGTTAGATTCATCTGGATTTTTAGTAACTTTCTTTATCTAGCCAAAACTGAAGCTATTACTGATCTGTTTTGAATCCTTCTATGAAATCTGTATGTTCTACAATAAACAAATCGATTCTATATACAAGGTTAACAAATTATATTTATTAACCAATTTTTTTTGTTTCATATAAGTATAGGTTACCTATAATACCAAAATCGGATTATGATATCGTCACGCAAATCACAACACGACAACAATCACAGTAGGTACCTAGTGGCTGCTGTTCTAGACAGACAGACAGACCTATGAGAAATTAATTAATAACAAACCCATCATGCCACAATAACCGCATCCTATAGCTGTCACAAATCGATCCTTATCTATTAGGCTACGGCTTTCATTCATTTTAATGAAAAGAATTTCACATCCCTCTGGATCGATGGATGCATGGATATATGTATGCATCGTTATTCAAAATACATTTAGAATATAAAACCGCAAATGATGGGCAAACAGTAGCAGCTCTCTCTTCTCTATAATATAAGGACCTTGTGTACGCTTCTATATAAAATATATTGTGTGTTTCAATAGGATGAGCATTTAATCCGTGCTTTGTTGTACCTCTACCTTCCTATATGTAATATAAAGTTGCTCAGTGGAGTTGTCTACATAATTCGTGGATTGTCGTACTTATGCGGCATTTATTATATAGGCAAGTGAAAGTGGAATTTTTCAAGGATTTGTCAACCAAATATACCTGCAGTTGTGAGAATACCATTTGTTATTTGTTTAAATATAGTATATTTTGAATGGTTTGAATGAAAATTATTGTTGCTATTACTAAGTTCATACGAATGTATTTGACATTCACAAGGTTTTTAGAAGTTCCATATCTCTTTTGGTTAGCTCTATAAAATGGCATTTACAATATTATTAAAACACGGCATTTTGTTCTTATCAAATTTGTTTTTTTCATATGGAAAATCTGTATTACGCAGCACTTTTCATTACCAAAACAACAATCTATCAAATGATTTGCCAATTATAATTTTTTTCAGTAAAAAAAAATGCTCATTTTGTGCTTTGGAGCACTTTTTATAGGCGATGCTTAATGAAAATTAAATGATTTGATATCAATAATTTTTTTTTACCAGAAATTGGACCGATTTTATTAGTTGGTGCACTGAAATATACTTACGTAATATGAATTCTATTGGTGCTGGTACTTTTAAATTTTCGCAATTGTAGTTAGATAGAAGACTTTTGGCACCAACTTCAAAACCACTAGCACCAATAGATTTAATATTATTTTATATTTTTCAGTGCGCAAACTAAAAAAATCGATCGAATTTTTGGTTAGAAAAGAAAAAAGTACTTTTTCTATTACCCATGTACCAACCTAGATTCTTTGCTTTTACTTGTTATTATCCAGAGATCTCAAAACATCATGGCGGAAATACACATATTTCAGATTCAGCCAATGCTGTAACTCGAAAACCGTTAACTTTTCGTTTAAATGTCCGATTCAAATGTTGTTGCATATAATGTCTTCTTTAATTTGACCGCCTCATATTTTCAATTTTAGAAAAAAAGATCCCCCTCCACATAGCAGAAATACACATATTTCAGTCTTTACTATTGCTGTACCTCGAAAACATTAACTCTTTTATAAAATGTTCAATTTAAACGTTTCCGAATATGTTCTCATCCTTAATTCTGCCATCTCAAATTTACGATTTTAGAGAAGAATTGCCCCTCTCCCCCAGAAAAAAGGTGATTTCGGATTTGATTTTTTTTAAATATGGGACTATTTTTCAACTTTCTTCCTTCAAATGAATCAAATTTAAACAAAATCGGAGCACGTTTACTATGTAAAGCCATACATAAAAAAATAATAAGGACTGCCGATAGAAGTGATAACTTCAAACAAAGGAATAACTAAATTATTAAAAATTTTAAATGAAATTATTAAAATTAGTCTGATTTTACATCTACTGGTCGGAGTGCCAGTAGTACAATAATTATTTAAACTTTTATACAGTTTATTAATAAATCAAATATATTTACATAGTTTTCAATGAATTTTATTTTCATTATTAGCTCTATTATCTCATCTATTATTATCGTTAAATTCAACAATACTTACAACTTACTTTTAATTATTTCATTTTATACTAAAAAATATATAATATTCTTATGATAACTGGAATAAGAATCAAATATGTTAGACTGGAATTTATCTAAGTATTGTGCAAAAACTGCATCGATCGTTGTTTTATATTTTTTAGTACTTAATTTTCTATCATTAGACATAGTCAAACCTAATGCATCATTAAGAAATTGAATTAGTGGTAGGTTTTTATCATTTGCAAAGTTGATATTGAAGTCTCCATATAATATCATCAGAATATCGTCAAATTTTTCACCAAATCTTTTTTCGAGTATGTCAGAACCTTCATTCGTATAAATCCTCAAATTTTCGATATCAAATATGAAAAAATCTTATTAAATACTAACAAATTCTTCTATCAGTGAACAATATAATATTCATTGTAAGATGTACGTATTACAGATGTCAAATATTAGAAAATAAATAATATCAAAAAATTGTTTGCAGATGTCAGTAACAATGTTGGATATATTCGAAAATAAATATTTTTTTGTCATTTATTGTACTACGTAAATATATCAAGTTCTCACTATTGTACAGCACAGTAATTCCACAATTAATCAATTAAAATTGTACTAACAGAGAACAGAGACGTGGTATTAGTGTAGATATAATACATGAACACTGGCTACTATATTATGCGCAATACATCTCGAGGTCATCGGTGTCGCGAGCTGGGAAGATTTTACCAATCCTAAAAACACCTAACGTGCCTATAGAAGTTTTTACTTCAAAAACAAACATACAACCGAATTGTATAGTTGAAGGCCGCCAATAAATAGTGTTGAATATTTTGATATTGCTTTAAGTTGCGAGATATTGTTTATTTTCACAGATCACCAAATCTGACATCTCTAATCAAAAACAATGTCTACCAATATATATTTCAAACGGAGGAAAATAACTTCAATGTCATAGAAGCGTTTCAGGTAATTTCACCAGAAGTAGGTACTTAACAGTTTATTGGATTTCACGATAAGGCATTTAGATAAATATTTAAAAAAAAATTGGACCGACTTTTTCAGTTGTTGCACTGAAAAATACAAAATAATATTAATTCTATTGGTGCTGGTTCTTTTGGAGTTGGTGCCTACAACAACAAACTACAACGGCACAACTTCAAAATTACCAGCACCAATAGAATTAATATTATTCTGTATTTTTCAGTGCAACAACTGATAAAGTCGGTCCAATTTTTTTAAGAAAATATTTATTTCACATTTTTGAGTGTAACATAAGTCATGAAAATTGTTGAACGTTCACTAATACCCAAAAAGTTATAGGTAGGTTTAGCTTGTACCTAGCGGAAATACGCATATCACATATTTCAGACTTTACCATTGCGAAATTCGGAAACTGTGACTCTTTTGAAAAAATGTTCAATTTAAAAGCTTCCGGATATGGTCCCCTTTTAGGTAAATTTCTTATAGAAATATACCTATTGCGATCGTTCACACTTTTGAATTTTGAAAAAATTTCAACGGCATGTTGTTATATGTCTATAAGTTAGTCCAAAAAAACATTTGGTTCAAAAGTTTATATATATATATGGGATATTACGAAATTTGTTAACACGATAGAGGTCGCAGTTTTGAAGGTATCAAGTTCAAATTTGCTACAAAAATCAATCTCTCAAATATCTCGGTCGAGTTCGTTATTGGGCAATATCGGGTAGGTAGTTTCAAAATGGCGACCATTCAAACATTTAAAAAAATTATCAAAAAAGAGCAGTAGTGTAAATATTATTAAAAGTAATTTTAGGTTATAGATATAATCAGTACCTACAACTTTTCTTCAAAGCAATTTTTCATAAAATACACAGGTAAAAAAATAAAAAATTAATAAAGAAAAATAACAAATATTGATAAAACATGAACACTCAATATAAATTTGATGTAATTGTACATTTTCTGGAGATCTTAATATAGACCCTGATTAAAAAAATATATAGTATATTTATTGAAAAGAAATAGACGAAAAAAAAAAATCTGCCTTGAACTGGACTCGAACCCTGTCTGCTTTATATTCGACAGCCAAAACAAAAACCTCTAACCGCAAGGCTATGACAATTTTATTTAATAACATGTAGGTATACCAATGAAAAGGTTGTTAAAATTTCAATTCAATGAATTTTGAAAAATTTACCTTTCCGCTGACTACAAGCCATCGGGATTTTTTAATTTTCAAATCTCAAATTTTCGATTTCGGAAAAATTTGCCTCTTCCACATAGCTGAAACACATATTTCAGACTGTAGCGCGGAAACGTACGATTATTTTTAAAATTGTCCAATTCAAACATTTTCGGTTATGGAATTTTCATTAAATCTGTCGTCTCGGATTTTCAATTTTCGAGAAAAATTGCCCCCTCCACCCCCTTTGGGGGCGGTTTTTGGAGGGAAGGAGATGTTGGATTTGATTTTTCTCAATATGCGACCATTTCCCAACTCTCCTCTTTCAAATGAAACAAAAATCTTCTAAATCGGAGTTCGTTTACTATGCAAAACGCGCGAACAGCCATAAAAAAAAGCAATCTTACAACCGAACCTTCTCCTTTTTTTTAATGTCGGTCAAAAATAATGCTCATTTGTTTGAATACAGTAGATGCATTTCTCGTTTGCAAGGAGGGATGCTGATACATGACCAAAATTGATGTTGGTGCCATGACTTTTCTTTTTTCTCTTAAAAATCACCACTCTACCAATCGAATTAACATTATTTTGTAGTTTTCATTGCACCAACTAATAGTGTTAGTCCTTATTCGATATTGAAATGATATTATTATAATTTATGTTAACCATCCTATTGGTGAATAACAAAATAAAAAGAAATCAACCACCAAGACGCATTTGGTCGGCTGTAAAGAAACTGAAACAACGCGAGGAGACTTCGATAAGACAAAATATATCTGAGGTATACGTAACACCTACCTGTGAAATTATAACTTTCAGCAATATCAACCGCGATCGGTTATTGAATGCTCAAGTTTGAAAACTCAAACATAGATCCCTCTCTTCATATTATATTCCGTACCTATATCTACCTGTATAAGAGTTGGTCCTCTCTTGACTTATCGAAAGCAAACATCATAAATTCAAAAAGGATCACACATAAAGGTTCAACACAAACACACACATACAGGATATACAGGGTGAGTCAGAACTGCAAGGCACATTTGCAGAAAATATGAGCTATTAATAGTAGCATACATTTTCTCTAATTACATAATTTACAAAATCTTGTAACTACTTGTGATATTTTGGTGGTTCATAAAATCTTTTGGAAAAATGTAGATACTCTGTATGCCACTGCTGAATTTTATTATTTTGTTTACTCTATCAAATCAATTTGATCTCTTTTAATTATTTTTGCACCAAGTTTGTTCACTTTCCTTATATATGGTAATTAATAAATAAATTCAGTCAAATCTGCAGGCATGAAGTTTATACTTTTTTTGGAATTGAACAACATTTAAAGGAGCTATTTAAAGTAGAATATTGAGCAAAATAAAATACAATCTTTATTTTTTTAAACTTTTAACGCCCTGTGCCATATATCTACTTCTGCTACCGATCAAAATCATTTGCATATGAACTTTTTTCTTTATTTTCTACTACAGAATAAATATGAACCCTAAATATTGCGATGATGTTCTGGAACACCCTGTACACAGAAAATCAAGTATAATAAAATACCCGGTAGCTAAGAGCTACCTGACGCATATGGGAAGTGTTTTTTATATCCCATATAATATATATATACCTATATATTGTGAAAACCTAACAGTTATTTAATGATCTTTCACACTAAATCTTTTTACCCTTCCGTGTTTTATCTTCTATATTGAACCTATTCAGGTCTATTCTATTTGGTATCTTTGTGATGGGAAAACATCAAGGATTACCTAAATCGATAAAGGCGAAGCATATAGGTAGGTATACGTGATTTATTTTGAAGGATATAAGCTTCTTTATATTATTCTATATAATGAGAAAAATATGCTTCAAAGGGTTGAAGTAAAAATACAGTAGATATTGTAGCATCAATATTTGAGGAGGGTAATGGTGTTTGTATTTTCTAGGGACCTAGACACTTCGCCCAAAATGATATATCGACCACTTTGTCCAAAAATTTGCTAATGAAAACAGTTTCCAGAGCCACTTCACCCAATGTAATTAAAAATCCACAAATCTCAAAATGGACACTTCGCCCAAAACTCGTTGGTGGAGACTTTGCCCAAAATGTCCACTTCGCACAAACTAACTGAAAGTCCACAAGGCCCAAAATGGCCACTTCGCACAACTTATTTATTTATTTTGATCGAACTCTATTTGGGACCTTAGTACCTAATAAGTTAATATTATAACTGTTTAAATTTTATTAGAAAAGTAGACCTGCATAAAATAGTATTGTAATTCAACTTCACATTAATTAAGAAAAAGTCACCGGGAAATTAATATAGAAATTCATTCAATAAATATAAATGATAAGCGGAGAATTCACTTTATTTTTAAACAAAATTATATTATTTAATACATAACACAGTTCCTAAACATGACTTAATTCGATAAAAGATATAACTAATATAAAACCATACTAAACATAAAAAAATAAAGGTAGTGGAATGTTAAGTTCATTTTATTACTGTTTTTTCAGTAATCTATGGGCTGGAAATATTCAATATATAAATATATAAATTTATAAATGTTCAATTCAAATATGGTAATCCCTCTAAAGCAAAAAGCAAACTTCTTTTTTATATATAATTTCTCAAATATGAAATATGAATGAATGAAATATGAAAATAGCAAATACTTTAAACAGCCTTATCTCTGTTAACAAACGGAATTGTGACATTAAAAAAATACATTCAGCTACCTTGAATTTAAAAATTTAAACAGTTATAATATTAGCCTTATCACAGAGTTCGATCAAAATGCGAAATGGTCATTTTGGGCTTTGTGACTTTCACTTTGGGTTTGGGTGAAGTGGACGTTTTGGGCGATGTGTCCACCAACGAAGTGTCCTAGACCCATTTGCTATTTCTAACTTTTTAAATCTCTGTGTGTGTAAATTAATCAAAGGTAAAATATTTTCTGTGCTTTGAGATTATTTTACTCTCTAGTTTTTAATGGCATTCATTCGTGTCTTGATTTTGATACTAGCCGAGGTACTATTATATATATAAATTTATAAAAAAATTAAAGATACCGGAACGGATTGCCAAAATTTGGCATAGTATATTAAAGATTCAGCAATATATTGTTTATGAAATAAACTGTGAAAACATTAAACTACATAATTTTCTGGGTGTTGTGCTTCACAGTGAATTCATTCTCAATTTCTTAGCACTTAGCACTGCAGACCAATAATAAGATCCAAGATTATCTGTTTTACGCTGAAGAGATGTTCTTATACTCGACAGCCTATTGTGGATGATGTTTTGTTTATTTGATATAATCTTAGGCATAAGCTAGTATTGGTGATATTGAAAAAAAACATCAGTCATTTGCTACAAGCACAGATTTCGCATCACTGAAATTTACTGATAAAACAAGAGTAGAAACACCGACTGTGTGTGGTTTCGTGGGTAGGTTCTGATTTTCTCTATTTAGCCATCGAACACAGAATGGAACTACAAGATTGCGTGTGCCTTTGCAATAGGATGTCGAGACTGAGAAGAAGAAGAAGAAGAGGGTCTGTCTGTCGGTCGGTCGCCTTTTGCACACCACGTATCCTGAATAATAACAAGCAGCTAGCTCCCCGGATAGAAGCAGATCCTGTGCTAAAGTAAAATATCACAAACCTAAAACGTTAGTTGCACGTGACTCGACGATTGATTTTATTTTATGCGAACATGTTCCTGCCTATAGGCCAAGAGCTGGTTGCCGAAAACCCAGAACGAAATCTTATCTTTTTTATTTGCTGCATTCTTTTACACTCTTTTTGCTTCTGTTATCGTCCTTAAGAAAATGTCCAAACCATTCCAGTTTGCTTTATATTGTTACTTGATTTAATTCTTTGGCATCTGTCCAATAGTGTCTTTTCCAAAAATGTTTGCAATCGAATTAGAATCCAGAACAATAATTGAAATAATGTGGGATCGAATACTTACAAACTAGGATCGAGAGACAAAGACTAGTTATTTCACATAACGCATCACAATTTTGTTTTTGATCGACTTGTTCGGAAGCAAACATTTTTGTATTGGATCAAGTTCTAAATTGGAATGAAGAATCGAATAAAGACCTTTTTTCTCATCTTATAGGGAAAATGTGGCGGTCACTTGTTTAGCCGCGATTTTCAAAACTTTGAAGAATTCGGACAACTCGATTATACGTCGACAAGAATCCAGCATTTTAATTTGTTAATTTTTAATGGAAAAAACACTCCCAGGACATCAATAATGCACGATACTATTGAAGCACATATCAATGTTTAATTACAAAGTTTAAAGCAATGCCTTGAGTGGAAAAGAGCAGAAAAACTAATTGAGATGGTCCAAAGGTGAGGTTGAGTTGTTCAGTCAGGAAAAGATTGTAAATTATAAAAATTGTTGATTTTTTATTCATGACACATATACTTCTATATGCAATTAGTTAAATCCTGTTATGTTGAAATCACAAACATACTCTTCGATTTTATTTATTTTTATAGATTTTTTTCTAGAATAAAAATAGCCTAAGTTATTCCTTGTAACAACATTAGCTACCTGCCAGTGAAAATCCCGTCGGAAGCGGTTCAGCCGTTACGGAGATTACCCGGAACGAACAGACGGACAAAAATGATAAAAATTCTTCTTTTGTTATTAAGGCTGTTCGAGCAGTAGTTTGGGACGGTTTGATAACTGTTTAAAATGCGCATGTGCGGTTTGAAACAGTTTCCAAGTGGTTTGGGATTTTGTTGCTCGAACACCAAACTGCAGTTTGGAAACTACCCCTTCCATTTTTCTTACAATTTTGTCGTCATAGAACAAATGACTATGCCGATAGATATGTTTTATGACCAAATATAAGAGAGAACATCAATGAAAGACTGATGGACAAAACACAAAACCAGGGTTTAGTTTAGGACTGTGGTGAGGGATTTCTCCAACAGCAACAACAGAGAACACTATACTCTAAGAAGAAGAAGACGCTTCAACTGCGCCTGTCTCAAACTGAGTTTGGAAATCGTCAAACTACTGCTCGGACACATCTTGCTAGTAGTTGGGAATAAATTATTTCATCGTAAAGTGAAGTGCGCAGGTGTCTGACGGTTTGGGACTGGTTTGAACCGCTGCTCGAACACCCTTATTAGTACTACATAGGTATATATATATGTAATTAATTAAAGTTATTTTGATATTACAAACAGACACTTCGATGTTGTTTATTCGTATAGATAGCAATAAGAATTTTTTTCCGGTGGAGATAAACTTGGCAATTAGCACAACGGAGCCATAATT
Source organism: Crioceris asparagi (assembly GCA_958507055.1). Taxonomy (NCBI): domain Eukaryota; kingdom Metazoa; phylum Arthropoda; class Insecta; order Coleoptera; family Chrysomelidae; genus Crioceris; species Crioceris asparagi. The sequence goes on from OY293826.1 coordinate 3,530,978, forward strand.
ACAACTTTTCTTGACCGGTAACTTTCTTGCATCGAAACCTTATAAATTTTTATGAAACCGTTGGTAAAGCTTTCGGAACGACTGTCACTTTTTTTACTCACAAAAATGGTTTTTTTGTGCCTTTGAAAGCAACTCAATGATTTAATTTTTTTTATTGAATCAACCTCATTCTATACTTTTAAATTTTAAATTTATGGCCAGCAACTCAGTGCAGATTATTAAGAAGCAATTGATTTATTTTTAATGTTTTAAATATTTTTTTACAAACAATTGGACCGACTTTATTTCTTGGTGTACTGAAAAATACAAAATAATATTGATTCTATTGGTAGGTACCTACTGGTAATTTTGAGGTTATGCACTTGTAGTTAAATTGAAAACGGTTGGCACCAACTTCAAAAGTACCAGAATCAATAGAATTAATATTATTTTGTATTTGTCAGTGCAACAACTAATAAATTTGGTCCAATTTTTTTTGCAAAAAATTATTTGTTTCACTCTTTTGAGTGTAACATTAGTCCTCAAAATCATTCAACGTTCACCGAAATACAAATATTTACTTTACTTTACCTCTGCTGTAACTCGGGAACCGTATATTATTTAAAAAAATGTCCAATTTAATGTCACTACCTATAATCTCTTCTTCAATTTGGCCGTTTCATATTTTGAATTTTAAAAAAAACTTCCCCCGACACCATAACGGAGATACACATATTCTACAGTTTTCCACTGCTGTAACTCTGAAATCTAAGATTTTCTTTTTAAATGTCGAATTCAAACAATGCTGTATATAGTATGTTCTTTAATTTTGTCGTCTCAAATTTTTGATTTTCGAGAAATAAATCCCTCTTCATCCTCCTCGGGAGAAGTTTTTGGGATGAAGAACTAAGAAAGCATAAAAAATGGTCTATCGAATCCTTTCGTGAGTAAGGTTCAAGCAGGTTTTTTACAGCCAGTTCCCGCTCTATAGCTGCCACCCCCGTACCCGCCACTCCTTTACCGCCCCCATAATTTCCTCCTGCTTTCTCCTGCTCTCCCATATATATACTATTCGTATTCTTCAGAGTCCCAATGTGCCTGTGGAACTTCCACACGATAATACCAAATTGAAAATCATGAAGTTGTTCGATGGAAAACGTCACAGTTTATTTCTTTTTGTTATATATACAGTGAGACTGTATGTATGTTTCACGTGTTGCGAATGTAAGAAGAAGCAGTTGAATTGGGATTCTGGGATAAATATGTGTGGGATTGCTGCTAGCTATATCTGGCAGATTTGTGGGTCGTTTTCTTTGGAGGAATCAGCTCTGGATGGAGGCTTTTTGATTTTCTGAAACGATTAGATTAGATCTGGCTCATTAAGGCTTCTTTGTAATTTAAAATTTGGGTATACCTACGATGAATGAGTAATATCGAATATCCGAATGATTGTTTATTAGTAGGTGCCTATTAAATTTTATAATACACAGGGTGTTTCTAAATAAGTGCGAAAGTTATTGGGGGGTGTATCTTTGTCGAAAATTATTCGAGTTCTCTCATGTAAACAAAAACTCTTAGACCTTTCCCAGAAAAGTTACACGCTTCAAAAAATGAGAAAGAAAAATCTTTTTTCTTTCATTCTGGAAATCGCTGAAGAGATGAACGAATGCCATTTTGTATGAAGGAATACCTGTGAATATTTTTCAAGTTTGTTGTGATCTTTTAAACGGGGGAAACATGCAAACTCTATTCCATTTTTTATCTGAACTTTTTGACGAAATGAAATTTATGAATTTAAAAGCATGTGTTGAAAAGGACTATTTATAGCAAAATTGTTTTAATTCTTTTGTTGTGTCCGTAACAGCAATAGTTTCTTAATAAAAATAAAAATAACATTTGAAATGAAAATTTGGAGAATTGGATAGAATAAGCTTATTTTTTTCAATAAAAAAATTATAGGTTTGTAAATAACTGCAAATAATGTATAGAACATGCGTAACTTGGTGGACAATGACCGAGACACGGTGTTGCTGCTTATTTTTGTTTTGTAGTGGTAATATGTTGAGCCATTTCTTTTGTTGAATCCAATACAATTATCTCTCGTTTGCAATATGTTATTGTTTTTTTGATGGATTTTCCAAAAAAAAGGAGGCGCACAACTCGAAGGTGGGTCGGTGTGTTTGTTTTTATGTATGTTCGCTTGTTTGGCATAGTAATTCTTTTTCCATTGGAAAGAGATGTGATGGGTGATGGTTCTGTGGTAAATTCTACAAAATCATTCTCACAAAAAACATTTGAAGAAAAAATCGCTATATTTTGAAATCATTGAATATACCTAAGGGAATGCTCCAAAAAAAAATTAATGATACACTCAAAAATGTGAAATAAATATTTCATACAATAAATCGGACCGACTTTATTACGTATAATGATAATAACTTTGCTCTGAACGTATTCTGGTACAGTTTCTTTTACTAATAGAACTTTTATATGTTATTTGATTTCCAGATTGTTACTTGGGACGACGATATCTAACAATTTAATTCACATTTCAATATCTTGCAAAAATATTCAATATATAGTTGAAAATAACAGAAAATATACACATTAATAATAACAACTTACCAATCTTTAAAGAGTTCGTACTGCATCTGTACACATATCTGTAGAAGCACAAATATTAGAAGGAACCAAAACAGACTGCGGAAAAGAATGGCATTGCCGAAAAAGGTGCAACCTACCATCATCCAGACAGCGGAATATAAAATTACCATTGTGAATAATAATTAATGTGAAAAGAGGTCATTGGGATAATGGTGACGATGGCAGCATGCATCATCAGCTGCGGGAAGAAAAATAATCCCTTTATATATACAATATATTATCATATTATGTATTCGACGAGTGAATGCATCCACAGATGGGGTGGTTTTTGTTACATAGGTAGAGAGATGCTGTAAGGGTTAAATAGTATGTACCTATGTATTATGTAATTCGGTACATGGAAATTTACATATTTTTTTTCTTTTGGGATAAGGTTAGGTAATATGGTAAGCATATTATGTGAATACGAAATCTGAGCGTTGGAAAATTTATTTTTGTGTATGTACGTTCCTGAAGGTGTTAACACCTTTCGAGGTGATGTTCAAATTGTTTTGATTCTAGTTTTTAGTTGTGAGTTGTTAACTTTGTGGAGAAAATTTTAAGCTTTTTAATGATTATCTTTAATTTTGAGCAATCGCTTTTCTTAGAATATGTTTCTACTTATAATGGTGTGAGTAATTTGAATCTTATTCATCATTTTGAAAAATATGGACTGAAATCAAAGTTGGTTTTGGTTCTAGTTTTTGGTTGTGAGTTGTTAACTTTTTGGAGAAAATTTTGAGCTTTTTAATGATTCTCTTTAATTTCAAGCCATCGCTTTTCTTACAATATGTTTCTACTTATAATGGTGTGAGTAATTTGATTCTTATTCATCATTTCGAAAAATATGGACTGAAATCAAAGTTGGTTTTTGTTCTAGTTTTTATTTGTGAGTGTTAAATTCGTGGAGAAAATTTCGAGCTTTTTAATGATTATGTCTAATTTCAAGCAATCACTTTTCTTAGAATATGTTTCTACTTATAATGGTGTGAGTAATTTGAATCTTATTCATCATTTTGAAAAATATGGACTGAAATCAAAGTTGGTTTTGGTTCTAGTTTTTGGTTGTGAGTTGTTAACTTTTTGGAGAAAATTTTGAGCTTTTTAATGATTCTCTTTAATTTCAAGCCATCGCTTTTCTTACAATATGTTTCTACTTATAATGGTGAGTAATTTGATTCTTATTCATCATTTTGAAAAATATGCACTGAAATCAAAGTTAGTTTTGGTTCAAGTTTTTAGTTGTGAGTTGTTAACTTTGTGGAGAAAATTTTAAGCTTTTTAATGATTCTCTTTAATTTTGAGCAATCGCTTTTCTTAGAATATGTTTCTACTTATAATGGTGTGAGTAATTTGAATCTTATTCATCATTTTGAAAAATATGGACTGAAATCAAAGTTGGTTTTGGTTCTAGTTTTTGGTTGTGAGTTGTTAACTTTTTGGAGAAAATTTTAAGCTTTTTAATGATTCTCTTTAATTTTGAGCAATCGCTTTTCTTAGAATATGTTTCTACTTATAATGGTGTGAGTAATTTGAATCTTATTCATCATTTTGAAAAATATGGACTGAAATCAAAGTTGGTTTTGGTTCTAGTTTTTGGTTGTGAGTTGTTAACTTTTTGGAGAAAATTTTGAGCTTTTTAATGATTCTCTTTAATTTCAAGCCATCGCTTTTCTTACAATATGTTTCTACTTATAATGGTGAGTAATTTGATTCTTATTCATCATTTCGAAAAATATGGACTGAAATCAAAGTTGGTTTTTGTTCTAGTTTTTATTTGTGAGTGTTAAATTCGTGGAGAAAATTTTGAGCTTTTTAATGATTATGTCTAATTTCAAGCAATCACTTTTCTTAGAATATGTTTCTACTTATAAAGGTGAGTAATTTGAATCTTATTCATCATTTTGAAAAATATGCACTGAAATCAAAGTTAGTTTTGGTTCAAGTTTTTAGTTGTGAGTTGTTAACTTTGTGGAGAAAATTTTAAGCTTTTTAATGATTCTCTTTAATTTTGAGCAATCGCTTTTCTTAGAATATGTTTCTACTTATAATGGTGTGAGTAATTTGAATCTTATTCATCATTTTGAAAAATATGGACTGAAATCAAAGTTGGTTTTGGTTCTAGTTTTTGGTTGTGAGTTGTTAACTTTTTGGAGAAAATTTTAAGCTTTTTAATGATTCTCTTTAATTTTGAGCAATCGCTTTTCTTAGAATATGTTTCTACTTATAATGGTGTGAGTAATTTGAATCTTATTCATCATTTTGAAAAATATGGACTGAAATCAAAGTTGGTTTTGGTTCTAGTTTTTGGTTGTGAGTTGTTAACTTTTTGGAGAAAATTTTGAGCTTTTTAATGATTCTCTTTAATTTCAAGCCATCGCTTTTCTTACAATATGTTTCTACTTATAATGGTGAGTAATTTGATTCTTATTCATCATTTCGAAAAATATGGACTGAAATCAAAGTTGGTTTTTGTTCTAGTTTTTATTTGTGAGTGTTAAATTCGTGGAGAAAATTTTGAGCTTTTTAATGATTATGTCTAATTTCAAGCAATCACTTTTCTTAGAATATGTTTCTACTTATAAAGGTGAGTAATTTGAATCTTATTCATCATTTTGAAAAATATGCACTGAAATCAAAGTTAGTTTTGGTTCAAGTTTTTAGTTGTGAGTTGTTAACTTTGTGGAGAAAATTTTAAGCTTTTTAATGATTCTCTTTAATTTTGAGCAATCGCTTTTCTTAGAATATGTTTCTACTTATAATGGTGTGAGTAATTTGAATCTTATTCATCATTTTGAAAAATATGGACTGAAATCAAAGTTGGTTTTGGTTCTAGTTTTTGGTTGTGAGTTGTTAACTTTTTGGAGAAAATTTTAAGCTTTTTAATGATTCTCTTTAATTTTGAGCAATCGCTTTTCTTAGAATATGTTTCTACTTATAATGGTGTGAGTAATTTGAATCTTATTCATCATTTTGAAAAATATGGACTGAAATCAAAGTTGGTTTTGGTTCTAGTTTTTGGTTGTGAGTTGTTAACTTTTTGGAGAAAATTTTAAGCTTTTTAATGATTCTCTTTAATTTTGAGCAATCGCTTTTCTTAGAATATGTTTCTACTTATAATGGTGTGAGTAATTTGAATCTTATTCATCATTTTGAAAAATATGGACTGAAATCAAAGTTGGTTTTGGTTCTAGTTTTTGGTTGTGAGTTGTTAACTTTTTGGAGAAAATTTTGAGCTTTTTAATGATTCTCTTTAATTTCAAGCCATCGCTTTTCTTACAATATGTTTCTACTTATAATGGTGAGTAATTTGATTCTTATTCATCATTTCGAAAAATATGGACTGAAATCAAAGTTGGTTTTTGTTCTAGTTTTTATTTGTGAGTGTTAAATTCGTGGAGAAAATTTCGAGCTTTTTAATGATTATGTCTAATTTCAAGCAATCACTTTTCTTAGAATATGTTTCTACTTATAAAGGTGAGTAATTTGAATCTTATTCATCATTTTGAAAAATATGGACTGAAATCAAAGTTAGTTAGTTTTGGTTCAAGTTTTTATTTGTGAGTTGTGAACTCTGTGGAGAAAATTTCGAGCTTTTTAATGATACTCTCTACTTTTGAGCAATCGTTTTTCTTAGAATATGTTTCTACTTATAATGGTGAGTAATTTGATTCTTATTCATCAATTTGAAAAATATGGACTGAAAGCAAAATTTGTTATTTAGATATTTGTCTGATGATTTCACAATTATAATTATAATTTGATTTACTTGGTATTGATTTATATTACAATCCGCTTTTGTATGTCAAAACTTTTATTTTTATTGAGATAATGTTATATTTATTCCATTCTGTTTTTGACACTACAAGTGATATGAAAGTATTTAATCATTATCTAGACAGACAGGTTATATTACACGAACCATTTAAGATCTATTTGATCTAATTTTTGTGTCAATTACGACACTATTTTAAGAACTAAACCTCAATTTTCCATGGAAAAAGATCCCACTGTTTTGTTCATGTGTCCAAAAATAACTATTTTTATCATCAAAAGTATTAATTAATTCCAGATGACTAGGAAATTATGAAATGGTGTGGAGGTAGGTTATTGGTCGGTTATAGGAAAAAAATCAAAAATTATCTCATTGACATTTGGAAGTTGGTATAGAATACAAAGCTACTTTCAAGCATTATTTATACCTGTATGGAGCTGCTGAATTCTATAACATTGTATTGTTTTTACTGAACGACTTTAGTCTAGATAACAAAAATTCTTTTTTGCAGTGAGAATAAACAATTTGATAGCCGCTAGATACCTACGTCAAAAAAATATTGATTTAGCAGCGGAAAACATGAATGTAAAAGAAAGTCACAAAGAATGCAAATTATACGAAAACGTATAATCGACGATTTTTCGATTCAGCGAGAAGTGGATTAATAGTCGCTTATTTATTGTAAATTTGTAATGAATGGAAACAAACCTAACCTATTCTAACCTAACCTAACCTAACCTAACCTAACTTGGTATTAGAGTCAGCACTACCATCTCCTGAAAACATCAAATTTTCACCGATTTCGACTATATTGTGCGTAACTTATTTGTCGCAAATTAGTCATGATATGGAAGTACTAATAACATTATTTTCATTTTCTTATCTCTTTATAAGGTGTGGTAGTGCTAACTCGAACTAAAGCTAGCACCACCAGTGGGTAGTAAATGGTTTTTCCCGCTTTCCGTAAAATTTGCTGCAACCTTTTTGTCGCTATTTTTAGTTACGTTCGAAATCACAATCACAAATTTTGACTTTTCGGCCACAACCTTCTTAAATATCTGCTGTTATTAGGTATAAACATGAAAAAGCGCGGACAACACGGCATATTGCAATGCATAACTAATTGAAATACGCCAAACCTCATTTAAATACTTTTATTTCGAAAACAAATAATCTTTGAGAATGTTCTTTGAAAAGAATGGTAATGCTAAGTTTAACTTGATCAAAATGTGCAAATGCAACTTTGATGATTGTAACAAAACCGAAACAGAATTAATTTGTAGCGTATTATTTATGACGCATGAATATATAATAAGTAATTAATTTTCTTTGATTATTTAATTTTTACAAACTATTAATTTATAATTTAGTAAGTCTACTAAAATTGATTGTACTAAATAATTTTATAATTTGTTTACATTTTTATAACAATAATTAATAATAAAATGTTAATTTTTCTAACTAGATAGAAAAACTTGAAAAAAAATACAATATTATAACCAAGTATTCCTTCATTGTGCTTGTTATTGAGGGGATACAATTTGACTGTGTTTTTTTGTTTGTGCGCGCCTTTTATATAGTAATCGTACTCAAATGTTGATGATTTTTTATTCACTTGAGAGAGGAGGTTTGCGAAATGGTCCCATATTCATAAAACCGGAAATCTGAAATCTCCTTACCTCTGGGAGTTGACACATTTTCTCGAAAACTGAAAATCTGAGGTGGTATAATTAAAGATATGACAATATCCGGATAGCTAAAATTGAACATTTTTTCAAAAGATTTACGGTTTTCGAGTAAGAGGCGTGTTAAATTCTCAAATATATGTTTTTTTGCTATGTGGGGAGGGCGATTTCTTTCGAAAATTGAAAATCTGTGGGTACTATATGAAAGACCTAATTATTTGTGTCAACAATTACAATTTTGAGTTACGGTTTTCGAATTACAGCGGTGGTAAAATGGTAACATCTAAAATATTTATTCGTATTTCCGCAGCGATGTTTTGAGATCTCAAAAATAATAACAACTACAAGTAAAGAATATACGTGGGTAATAGGATAAGTACTATCTTCATTGGTATTAGTGAACGTTCAACGATTTTCGTGACTAATGTTACACTCAAAAGTGTGTAATAAATATTTTTTACAAAAAATTGGACCGACGTTATCCGTTGGTGCACTGAAAAGAACAAAATAATATTAAATCTAACTGCGACTGCACAACTTTTTCAGTACACTAACTCATAACTTTGGTCCAATTTTTTGTACAAAATATTTATTTGAACGATGAACCAAACGGAGGATGTATAAAATTCGATTGTATGTCTACATGTTTTTTTTTTATGATCGTGTCTTTTAAATAGTAAACGTGCTCCAATTTTCATGATTCTTTTTGTATTTGATAGAGCACTATTGAGTTTGTCCCACTGAAACAAAAATCGACATTCAACATGTCCTTCCCCTCAAAAACTTCTCCCGAATGGGATGGAGAGGGCCATTTTCTTCGAAAATCTAAAATTTGAGACGACAAAATTAAAGAAGAGACGAAATCTGGCAGCATTTAAACTGGACAAATTTTCAAATAAATAATAGGTTTCCGAGTTACAGCAGTGGTAAAAGTCTGAAATACGTGTGTCTCTGCTATATGAAGAGAGACTTTTTTTGAAAAATTGAAAATATGAGAAGGCAAAATTAAAGAAGAGATTTTATGTAGCAACATTTAAATCAGACATTTTAAAAAAAATGTATATTTTCCTAGTTACAACAGTGCCAAACTCTGAAATATGAATATTGACGCGATATTTTGAAATCTCTGTATAAGTAAGTACAAGCAGCGTATTATCTTCTTTGGTGAACGTTGAATGATTTCGATGAGTAATGTTTCACTCAAAAGAGTAAAATAATTAGTTTTACAAAAAAAATTGCCAACTTTATTGGTTGGTGTACTGAAAAATATAAAATAATAAGTACATACTATTTGGTACTTTTGAAGATGGTGCCAAAAGTTTTCAAAGTAATCCAAGACTAGATTTTAATAAGCACTTTTCTAAAAAGTATGATGTGCAAGATATTGAGTTTCTGCCGTCGCTACCTTTGATATAAGTAAACAACCCGATAGGGTTGCAAATAAATAATAACCTGTCGATACTTTATCTCGAAATGAAAGGCACTGTAGACGCGCCCTTTTTTCCTTCGAACATACAATAACAAAAAAATAATATTATAAATCATCGGTCCATACCTATATGAGATAAAATCCTAAACACCTTTTCTCAAGATATCCAGGTCACTATGCCCAAAAGGGTTAAAGAAATAAATATAATGTGTAGGTAACTGAATAACGGTTCGCAGTATAAAATTTCACGGAGGAAATAATTGATGCAAAAAGGTCACAGGGTTGGTACACATGCCAGCATCCCGAATCAAGAAATCTTGACACAGTTCGTTTGCTCCACATAAAAATATACATATTCCTCTTCTTTTTTTTGTTGGCATTCTTTCGATAATAGAACGGTGTCATATTCTGGGGTGAGATTGGGCCACCAAAGGGTTATATGTATGTACCTGAATACAATGCCAAAAAAAAAACACCCTGAAGAAATAGTCTGAGGGTGACGCGACGCATTATTCCTGGGGTGAGAAAGGGTTATAGAAGAGACAAAAAAAAAGCTATGCAAAAAAGGGTCACACAACATCATATATAGGTAGGTAGGTAGTTTGATATATCGCGCGGCGCGTATGCAAAATGTGAATTTATTCCCTTGTCCCGGGTTAGGTTTTTGCGGGAAGGGTTTTTTCCTATTTAATATATATGGGATTCAGCCGATGGCATTGTTATTATATGCCATGGTTCTTCTCTATGAATGGTTAACTAGATGTATTCACATATACACAAATATATGTAGGATAGAACTGTCATAACTGGAACGGGTAATCAATAACGAATTGATGATTTTGACTGTCACTTGGGAGCTTTTGTGTTTTTTTTTTCTTTTTTGTATATGCCCATAACATTACGCATGATGTAATATATTTGATATAAGGGTAGTTGAGATATATATATATATATATATATATATATATATATATATATATATATATATATATAGATACAAACCGTGAAATGTACATAAATTTTAATTCGATCTTGTGCGATTATTTCGCATTCTATTGTTATTCACATGCATCGATGAACGATTGCATTTTTTGATATGACTATTCATTTATTAGCCAAAGATGACATCATATACCTAGCAATATAGATGCAAAAATCGTTATTACTTTCATCTATCATTAGATTCGACATTTATTATGTTTTCTCTATTTTGCGCAGTTTCAAAAGTTAAAGTTTCAGTGCATACAGATTTTTACAATATATTTTATCATATTTCATTTAAGTATGTCGACTTGAATCTAGTTGGCAGTCTTTTTTTGAAAAAAATTACAATAGTATTTTTTACGTATTTAAGTATTTTATGAAAAAAACAACCAACGATTACAGCTGCTTTCTACCACTTCACAGGATTTGTTTTATCAAATTATTTTTTACAGAAAAATTGGACCGTCATTATCAGTTGGTGCACTGAAATATAATTAATCCTGTTACTTTTGAAGTTGTGCAGTTGCATTTAGATTGATAACTTCTGGCACCAACTTCACTAGCAGCACCAATAGAATTAATATTATTTCGTATTTTTCAGGGCACCCAATGTAGAGATCTCAGAACATCGCTGCGGAAATATGCATAAGTATTTTAGATTTAACCATTTTACCACTGCTGTAACTCGAAAACTATAACTCTAAGGAAAAATGTTCATTATAAATGTTGCTACAAATATTCTTGTGTTTCATGTGGTCGCCCTCTTCATATAGCGAATATACACAATATGTGAGATTTTAACATGAATGTAAGTCGAAAACCGTATCTTTAATTCTAGCATCTCGAATTTTGGAGAAAATTTGTCCACTCGGAGTAAATTTTTCAGGTCTCCTCTTTCAAATGAATTAAAAATCATCAAAATCGGAGTACGTTTACTATACAACGCGCATACAAATAAAAAAGTCTGGTGTGTCCACTCACACGACTTTCCTACCGTTCGCAGGCAAATTTCAGTGAATGAAAAATTTTATTGTATTACAATACTTTCCTTACATAGCGACGATAATAGCGATAGTAAGTAAAATAAAAATCCTCTGGTCAAATCGTGCTACCACTCATTTTTTTCAGCATGTCAAGAAAAACAACAATGGTCATGTAACATTTTTCGCAATATGAAACGTTTAGCCAAAATCTGAAGAAACAAGTGGCAAATATGGAATTTTCTTCAAGCATAACTTTTTTGTGCTTTTTCTCAGAGATGTCACTGTGTGTGGGTGGTAAAGGGCTCTCAGAAGAATAGGCAAGTTTAATCAAAATCCTTAGAGCCGTTTTTGCGCTACAGTCTTGAGTAAATCACGTTTTTTGGCTATAGCTCAACACCCAGTGTATACAGGATTCTCATTCAGTGCCACCGACGAGTGATATTGATACCAAACAAAGTAAAAAAGAAAGCAACAAAATACACCGATCCGTTCCCGAAATAATGCTGTCACAGACAGACAGACAGACGGACGGACGGACGGACAGACAGACAGACAGGCCAATGGCTAAAAATATGTTTATTAGACTTAGAAAACTCTGAAACGTCAACATTTGTAAAAATCTCGATACCGAAAATTTCACATGATTACAATACTTTCCTTATACAACTACTATAGTAGCGTAAGAAAGTAAAAAAAGCAGACATTTCAATTGTATAGCTCCTCCGTTCGGAGTTCGTATAGTTAAAAAACGCACAAGCACATACTCAACGCTGACATAACATTATTAATGTTTCGTATTATTAGTTGATTTCACAACTAATTAGTTTCAGTAAGCAAACCCATAAATGCTCTTTGTATAAATGTATATGAGTATCTATGGTTCCACATCCCAATAAAAAATCTTATATGTACCTATCTATAATATTAATGAATCTTTATTGAATCAGTAATAAACTTGTCTCTGACTTAGGTATGAATACGCAATTTTCTGTCTCTAGTCTATATCTAGCCTGAGAAGTTGTAGCAGATGCAATTTTTCAACTTGACTGAAAATAATTAAAACTATTTAAAAAGTAAGTTTTTGATAAAAAATTTGATAACTAAAATCCAACATGGATTTAAGTCTAATAGAACAATAACGGATGTTTTGAACTCTCAAAGTCAAATCGATGTAATCTATATAGATTTCCAGAAGGCTTTTGATAAGATTGAACATTTTCTTTTTTTATTTAAACAAGAAACTGTCTAATTTTCGTCACCCATGTTGTTATTGATAATATTCTACTTGTCAGGTTGATAGCAACTTCGAGTACGGTGGTTTCAAATCGTTTAATTATGTAGCTACATCAGGGGTTCCACACGGCTCTAATTTGGGACCTTTGTTATTCTTGATATTCACCGATGATTTATCTAGTGAATCAGATTATATGAATCTCTTATTTATGGATGATTAGAAGATATTTGTAAGTATAGAGAATATAAATAGCTGCAATAACCTACAAGATAATTTGAATTTGATAAGTAATTGGTGCTCAAATAATTCACTCAAGCTTAATATTGGGAAATGTAAAACCAATATTCAATCGTATTTAGTACCGTATCTTATAGAGAGTGAGTTGAAAGTTTTAGAGTATGCCGCTATAACAAAAAAGATCCTTCTGTCCATCTGTTTGTCAGTACGAAAAAAAAAATATATCATTGACACATGTTATGTTTAATATGGTATATTTTGGCTGTGTGTAAAAGTCGAATGTGGATTCTCGATATAAAGAAAACTATGATCGTTATAAACAGTTCGAGAAAATACAACACCAAACATCTTTTTAGGATCGTTCCCAATCTTGATATACATTTAAAGGGAAAGTATATATATATTTATCTGCATAGTCAGCTGGAACGAAAAAAGTATTGGTAATAAATCCACCCTCCTTATCTTCTCCAAGAAGGCATTGCCGCTCATCCACTACTACCATCACCACCACCACCACCATCAGCAACAGTAGCAAGGGATGGTGAAATAAATTTTCCAATTTCGTTGGGCTCCTGCCCACCGTTCTCTATATTCTTCCGCGAACACATCCACATAGTTTATTTGTCACCGACCAAGACAGAGACAGAAGAAATAGGATAATAGCGAAGGGGAGAAGAGAACTTGGTAGAGTAGAAACTATACTCTTGGAAACTAAATTAAAGTCCCCAATGAACGACCAGGATGTATACTGTATATATAGGGAAGAGAAGCGAAGGCATCTGTGACCACACCCTGGATGTTGCCAACATTTGCATGTGACGTATTTTATTACCCAGTTTATATATATATATATATATATATATATATATATATATATATATATATATCCAGATGAAGCCAGCAGCAGTAGTCCTAGGGGGGAGTGAGGGCTTTTGAGGATTTGAATGTGATCCAATAATTTTGCTTCTGCAAAAGAGGATGATGATACTACACTGCTATTACTGCGATGTACGAGAAAACGATGTCTGTCGATAACAATGCTTGTCTCTGCAGATATTTTGTAGTTTGAAAGGTTTGGATATCTGATGCAGGGGAGTTTAATAGTTCCATGGAAATATATGACGATTATGTTTGATTCAAATTATTATTATTATAATTAGAACGATGGAAGTTAGACGGTAAAATTTATATGAACGACACTTTGGCATGTAGAACGGTGGGTTTTGCAGCGAGCTAGAAAGGCAGGTAGTCTCAGGTCAGTCGCACTCACGACCAAGACTCACCTCTCGGCTTGCCCCGTTCAGTATAGAAATAGCTGAGTAAGGATGTAATTTTTTTTTTCGGAAAATAGGTTCTTTTTTTCGACATTTCAGTGCATTCGTGAAATTATTTGCTCTATTATATACGCTCTAATAATTTTTCTGATTAAAACAAGTGCTTTAGATTCTATATATTGAATAACCAATTGTGAAAATGTAACTTCTGATGAATGCTGTAAGGGGGAGCAATAACGAAAGATAAATAAATATTATTTACCAAAAATTGGACATTATTAGGGCACAGAATATTATAAAAGAATATTAATACTATTGATCACACTGACTTTTGAAGTTGTGCAATTGTATTTAGAAAATTATTGACCGCTTACTAATGCCAAAGAATATAGTACTTATCCTATTACCCATGTATATTCTTTTCTTGTTATTATTCAGAGATTTCAAAACATCGCGGCGGAAATACAGATATTTCAGTCTTTACAACTGCTTTAACTCGAAAAACCTAGGTTGTTTTCCTTTGAGAAATGTCCAATTTAAATGTTGCTAGAAATGATCTTTCTTAATTTGGCGGTCTCAGATTTTCAAGTCTCGCAAAAAATTGACCTCTTCATATAGCGGAAATACATATATTTCAGTTTTTACTATTGCTGTAACTCGAAAACTGTAACTCTATCGAAAAAATGTTCAAATTTAACGTCTCCAGATATTGCCTCATCTTTAATACTGTCCGCTCAGATTATCGATTTTCGAGAAAAATTGCCCCCTCCACATTCTAGGGGGTGATATTTTGAAGGAAGGAGATTTCGGATTTGAATTTTTCTAGATATTTCCATTTCTGAATTCTCCTCTTTCAAAGAAATCGCACAAACCAAAAAAAAGGCAACAGTCGAATTATATAATTCTTCCGTTTGAGAAGTCGATCAACAAACTTAAAACCAATGCAGAAAAATGTAAGGGATATCGTGAAAGACAGAAAACAACGAAAGAAGTTGAAGAACGGAGGAAAAACGCTCAAATATGTAAAGAATATCGTGAGAGAATAAAATCTATTCGTAGAAAATTTACTAAAATTCCAACTGATTATAAGAAAGAATACATACGTGAAGAATTAGAGCATTATATTAAATAACTTGCCGGTAAAATATCATCCAGAGGCATATGTAATTTATCATTTTATATAATAAACTTATTATTTGCTGCTAAAAATGAGCTCATCCATTAATTTACTGATCCATACATGCGATAACATTATCCAATTGCTGGGTTGTCTGAATTAAGAATTATTTGATAATTATTAGAATTACTTAAAATGTTTAATGATATATCTATAATTTGATAATAGGTCGGTCCAGAATGCCATAAATTAAATTTTGTTGACGTAACTATTCCGATCATTTAGATATAATGAGTTCAAAAATATCTTATTCGAATTGAGTGTATTCTGTAAGACAACCGTTAAAAATTATTGGACTTAAATAATTTAGGTATGCTTCTAATGTAAATTGTTATTCTGTAAGTTCAATATTTAACATTGGTATCCGATAAAATCGTAATATTTGAGGTGCCGCGGAACACACGCTATTTTGTATGGAAAATAATCTGAGAGTAAATAGTTACTTCTCTTTTCCTATCATATATTTGATAGGAAATTTAGATATCGAACCTTATGAATCATAGAAAACTGAATAGATTCTTTCAAGAATTTATTTGTGAGCAGTCGTTTCATTAAATTAATAATCTGACGTGATGACAGAAAGTAGGTATATATTTGACCGACGAACCCTGAACGGAGGAGGTATACAATTCGACTGTCTGCTTCTTTTTTTTGTTTGTGCGCGCTTTTTTATATAGTAAATGAGCTCCGATTTTGATGATTTTTCATTCATTTGAAAGAGGAGGCTTGAGAAATGATCCCATATTCATAAAAACGCAGATCCAAAATCTGAGAAGGTATAATTAAAGATAGGACAATATCCGGAAACGTTTGAATTGAATATTTTTTCAAAATAGTTACGGTTTTAGAGATAGAAGCATGTTAAAATTCTCAAATATGTGTATTTTTGATATGTGGGGAGTGCGATTTCTTTCGAAAATTGAAATTTTGTGGGTACTACAAGAAAGACAATTATTTGTAGCATCATTAATACTGAACATTTTTTCCTTAGAGTTACGGTTTTCGAGTTAATTCGGTGTTATAATGGTAACATATAAAATGCTTGAGCGTATTTCCGCAGCGATGTTTTGAGATCTCAATAATAACAACTACAGGTAAAGAATATACGTGGGTAATAGGATAAGTACTATCTTCATTGGTACAAAAAATTGGACCGACGTTATTATCTAGTTGGTGCACTTAAAAATATAAAATAATATTAATTCTATTGGTGCTGGTTCTTGTGAAGTTGGTGCCAAAAGTTATCAATCTAACTACAAAACTGCACAACTTTAAAAGTAACAACACCAATAGAATTAATATTATTTTATATTTTTCAGTGCACCAACTGATAACGTCGGTCCAATTTTTTGTAAAGAATATTTTTATAGATTGATGTGACACTCGTTTTGTAATAAGACTTCAATGTAGAATTTCAGAAGTTCAAAATAGTTTCTTTTGACATTTAGTTGTTACTGATTATTAAAATAAATAATCAACAGCGACTATAGAAAATAATGAGTACATTTATTGATTTTCAATTATATCTAAACTGGTGGACAGTTGCTTAGCAGCATGGAAATTTTTAACCTAATTCAAATCTCGATATTTTCGGAACTGAAAGAGATATCGAGATGCGGTATTCGTGTGGTTCTTGACCAACTCTTTCAAAATACGTGCAGTGCTCGACCGGTATATATATTTTTAATTATACATTTATACAGAGTGATCAAAGGAAGTCATGTTTTTGTATCAAAGTTTGGGCTATGTCAAATTGTCAATTTTTGATCTTGGTAAATTTTTCAATGCATCTTTTTGATCTTTGGACTTTCCTAAAAAAGGAATTTCTCAAATTTCTAGAAAGTTGGCTAATAACTCAAATTATGGAATTTTTAAAAAAGTGTTACATTAATCCCTAAGAAGGGGCTTTTTCGGGGTTTCTCTTGAGAATGGGTATTTTTTTCTCATAATCTTCCTTAAAGTGAGTTTTTTGTGCCCTAGAAAAGATTGAAGCACTCACTGAATGTTATTACCTCCAGTGGCGTGAAGTAAAAATTTGCTTCTATGACATTATGTAATTTAAACCGAATATATAAATTATACTATACAATTAAACAGCTTAATGAACAAATCCAAATTATCACTCTCAATATAGGGGTGTATTCCAGTGGCGTAACACCAAAATCATTTTTAAGATTACGTGTATATCTACATTATTCTTTGTACTTCTAATTTATAATGACTGGTGCCTATCCTATACATTGAGTTCGCTTGATTTGAGTATAATTTGAGCAATTTTGAAGGATACTTCAGCGAAATCAAAGATTTTCGATGAAAATGTAATTTGTTTTAACCATTTATCAAGTACCTAATCAAAGTTTCATATATAAAGATCAATTAAATAGAAAACTATCTCTAAATGTCCCTAGAAAATTACAAGAACAACCAATAGCTACATAAGCCTTTAATTTAACAAATGACATTAAATGTAATACCTGGTTTTGGTTAACAGAATAGCAACTGACGTTTTACGAGAGTTCGAAATTACAATCCTCTAAAAGTAAGAGGAGTAGAGGAATTTCTACAATACATCTGCATTTATCTTGGAATAGATTATTGCTCAATCAGCAGCAGTGATCGTCTGATTGCTGAGATTGACTCTTCTCCCTCCAACAGTAAAACTTGATCCAGCATATTTGTTGAAAGTGATCGGCAGAGCCAGATACCGATCGGAGGAGGCACACATGGCGGCGAACACGGCGCTTTTATATAACTACGTCAGAAAGCAAATATATATATATATCTTCAACTACCCCCCAAAACCAAGAGCTACGAGAGCGTAGTAAGATAACCCAGAGCAATTTGCATTTTGCCTAATCCGAGTAATAGGACAGAAGAGAGAGAGAGAACGAGACAGCAACCCGTGTGCTATATAAAATGTATTTTGTAGGGTTTTGGAAATACGTACGACAAACGAGGTGGACGGAATTCTCTCCCTATAGACACTCCAGAAAAGACACGAGCAAAAAGAAGAAACAAGGAAAAAAATATATAACATGGATCTCTTGAAATAGACGGTAAATTGGGAAGAGGTATTTTTTAAGGGTGGGGGGAATGGAAGATTATATGGGACCTGTATGGTATGACTACTTGGGTAAATAACATAACATCGTCTTTATTAGATGTAGTATAAACTCTACAATAAGTGGCCACTAATGGCGAAGTTTAGCTAAGCTACTCTTACACTTAACCATTAAAGGAAAAAAGAAAGTGATGTTATTTGCTAGGAGAAAAGAAGAAACTTAACTATCTTAAAAATAAGAGGACATGTCAACATTAAACAGACATATTTATACTACAGTGAAGACCAAAAGTCCGCCCCCCACCGTAACTTCCTTGTTTTCAATATAAAAAAAATATTGAATACATCAGTTGTAGGGTTTCATTTGACCTTTTCAATAACATAATTTTAATTTATACAGGGTGTCTCAGAAACGCCCACTGACTTATTAGTTTATTTTTTCAAATGGAACCCCCTGTATATTATTAGATATTCGAGTTCTACGTGAAATTCTAAGCAGATATCATGCATCATTTACTATACCTAAGTTGAAGATTGAAGTGAGTCCCAAAAGATCTTAATATAAACTAGATTTTCGATCCCTTACGTTAATTCAGTCGGCAGTTTATACTGTGAGTGCCTTAGTAACCATAGCAACAAGTAGATAAATCTTAATTCTGTTGTCAACAATTGTCGAATTAAAGTTAACAATATTTTGTGATCTTGATTACTTTTTTCATCATTTTTCTCGTTGATTAATATGGCTCGATGATTAGAAGACAAAGTTGAAGCCGTTATCATCTTTGGTGAAGCTAATCGGAATTTCCACGCTGCTGTTCGCATTTTCAATGAAAGATTTCCCGAACGTCCAATGTGACGAAAATATCTCCGGCAATTGGTGGCAAAATTGTAGTAATTATTTAGTAGTTATTTCTTGAATTATAAATAGTTCAACTTTCTCTTCTAATGAGTATAAACAGCCGAATGAATTAACTTAAGGGATCGAAAATCAGACCAGTTTGGATTAAGATTTAGGTATAGTAGTACATGGTGCATAGAATCTGCTTAGAATTTCACGTAGAATTCGAATATATCTACCTACAGGGGGTTCCATTTGCAAAAATAAACTAATAAGTCAGTGGTCTTTTCTGAGACACCCTGTATAAATTAAATTAATGTTATTGAGAAGGTCAAATGAAACCCTACAACTTAGGTATTCAATTTTTTTGTAATATTGAAAATAAAGAAGCTATGGTGGGCGGCGGACTTTTTGTTGAATTCAATAATTATAATTTACTATGAACTAAGTACAATAGTTTGATTCGCCTTCTGACTGAGGTGACACTTATTTTTTTTTTGCAGTGAAGGGTTAGGTTGTTATAAATTGTAGTATTATTTGAGTATCTTCGCTCAAAAAGCAAAGTGGAGTGTTGAGGTACCCTATTTCTAAGAGCTCTGCCATGTATATTGTATGGAAACACTATTTTTTCGTGAAGATACTTAGGCCGAGCATGTAACAGTATTTATGGATGAAGCTTAAATAATGACATTTGATTATAATTTCTATTTTCATCCAGTTCAATGTGCCAAATTTACTGGAAACGTGATCATACTTTGTTAATCCAAAAATAAATCTAACACAGTTGTTCTGAACCCTATGTATACGATTTTTATAAATTGCTCTAGACATGGGTAACATACGATATCACAGTAATAAAAAAGTGAAGTTACTAGAGATTCAAACAACTTCTTTCTAAGATTGAAACACAAAACTCGTCTCGTTAGCATATATACAATAGGCGCAGTCTAAGATATGTTTTTTGGAATACTTGACTAACATGATGCGTGAATCTGAGTTTTTTGTATCAATTTACCCCGAAGAGGTGGAGGTGGCAAATTTTGTCGAAAATTTAAAATCTGAGCTGGTATAATTAAAGATAGGACAATATCCGGAAACGTTTAAAATGATTATTTTTTCAAAAGAGTTACGGTTTTTGAGATAGAGGCATGTTCAATTCTCAAATATATGTATTTTTGCTATGTGGAGGGAGCGATTTCTTTCGAAAATTGAAAATCTGTGGGTACTACATGATAGACATAATTATTTGTAGCAATATTTATAATGAACATTTTTTCGTTAGAGTTACGGTTTTCAAGGTAAATCGGTGTTACATCTAAAATACTGAAGCGTATTTCCGCAGCGATGTTTTGAGATCACAATAATAACAACTTCAAGCAAAGAATATACGTGGGTAATAGGATAATAATATCTTCATTTGTATTAGTGAACGTTCAACAATTTTCTTGAGTAATTTTACACTCAAGAGTGTGAAATAAATATTTTTTTACAAAAAAATGGATCGACGTTATTAGTTGGGGTACTGAAAAATATAAAATAATATTAATTCTATTGGTGCTGGTACTTGTGAAGTTGGTGCCAAAAGTTATTAATCTAATTGCAACTGCATAACTTCAAAAGTAACAGCACCAATATAATAAATATTATTTTATACTTTTCAGTGCCCTAAATAATAACGTGGGTCCAATTTTTTGTAAAAAATATTTATTTTGTATTTTTCAGGGAACCAACTAATAACGTCGGTCCATTTTTTTTTTGTAAAATATATTTCTAGTCAAAATAATCTGTTTTATTAAGGGTTGAAAAAATACAAGGAATTATCTGAATAGGTTAGGAATTCAGCCCATTATCTTTCACAATTTGGAACAACAAATCATAAATTTGAAATAATATTAATAACTATAGTATAGTTTACTACATTTCATAGAATGCAGCTATTAATAAAGATTAAGATTAATAGGTACATTATTATATTGTTTATTACCGAAATAAGTAGCTACTTTCAATTTAGTTAGTGAATTAGGTAGCTAAACCAATTTTAGCTGCAACATGCAATGTGGCCAAATCTGAATTCTGAACTGACAACATATTGTCGACTGACTCAATTCCAGTGAAGACATGATATCAAATTATACAACTCTTAAACCTTAAACATTTTGGTAGAAGCATACTCAATGCTTTATTGGAGGCCAAAATATCTATATGTGTTGTGGAAGATGAAACTGATCTTGGAGACACGATATTTTCTGACTTATAATGGAATAAGCACATCTATAAGTTCCATTTTAAAAAAGCATATTCCATTATATATCTTGTTTGAAAAGCGTTTAAACATTTAAGGACCCAGATGTTTTTAAAAATTTACAAGACATATATCCGGCCCAAGCTTGAATATTCAATTTGAAATAATAATGATAATAATAATAATAATAATAATAATAATGTCTTTATTTTCTAAAGAAAAAGAGCGAAGTCTAGCCAATGCCTACTAAATCCTTATTATTCTAAGGACATTCAGTTGTTGGAACGTATTCAAAGAAAAGCGACAAAGCTTCCTCATTCTATTCCAAAACTTAAGTTATGAAGAATGATGAATGATGAATCTGACCTCACTACGTTAGAAAGTTCTTAATAATTTCTATAACTGTCATTTGCTAATGTTTATTCATAGTTTCGAGGAAATAACGATTGAACCATGTAAACTTGACATTAAAAAGAACTTCTTCAGTGGTCGCGTTGTCCAACTTTGGAATTTATTGCTTGAGAGAGTTTTCAGTTCTCCAAGCCCTAATGTATTTAAAAATAGATTAGATAGTTGTTTAAGTTGTCTTGTTCTTTATTAATAATTTTATACTTTGTATGGCTAACAAGGTTTAAACTTCAGAAGAAATGGAATCAACAACTTGAAACTACGGTCCACAATTCTTCAACAAATCGATTACTAGTTTCCAAGTAATAGGGTTGTCAGCGCTGCAGGCGAAATAAAAAAAATCTGTTAGGAGATGCGTTCTGCTGATTGAACGAATTCTCGTTTTATAATTGTAGTTATTCGTAATTATTATTCCATCTGTTTTCTTTTATCTCATTAATTTCTTGACTTGTGGAAATACTATTCTACTGTATTATATTGAAAAACCTGTTTGTCTTCAAAACTAATACCTACCAATATTTCAGCGTTTCAATCACCCTGTATAGATATATATATATATCGACAAACGAACACGGCTTGTCCCTCCATCCAAATGGTGCTGTGCACATGGGTTCTCATTCTTGCTCTACCCCCCCTCACCCCCTAAGCCCCCGATATTATCCAGTCACACAGTCCCTTCTTCACATAGCATAGCCGTCTCCATCCAGCCGCCCACAGTTACCCACCCACCCCCGTGTCGTTGTCGGTCGGTCGTAGTTCGTTCGGGCGGCGGGTGGTATGGGGGCCACATAGCCATCAACTGAACCGACTCACCCGCCGCCCGCCCCCCTTCATGTTCCCGCTCCTGTTCTCTTCGCAAGCCCCCAACAAACCAGCTAACTCCGGATAAGCATTGACATTTTGGGCGGGTTGTTAGAATGTGACAGACAGACGTATGTGACGTGCGGTATGGGGTCGTTGGGGAGGGAGGGGGAGGTGGTGGTGTGCTCAAACACACGAGGTGCTCGCCGCGGGACATTCTCCACGAGTATATGTTGAAGCTGCCGCCTCCATGCCGCCGCCCCCTGCTCCCCGTACTCATACACTTGTGTCCCTAGAAGGAGCACCAGTGGTGTGGAGCTTTAGAATGGTCCCCATTGAATACCTAATTTGTTGTATCATCTGAATGATTTTGAAATTGGATATAATTATCATTGTAAATATTGAAATGAATTCAATAAATAAAAATATTACCAAATTTGGTGGTGCTGGTAGGTACTTTTGAATTGGTGCCAACTTGAAGTGCTTCACCAGTAGACTCAGTATTATCTATTTTGTATTTTTCAGAACTAATAAAGACAGTCCTATGTTATAATTTAGTAGGTACCTTGAATATTCAACTTTCTAGCACTGATTGTGGAAGTAAAAGTGCTCAATAACAGCACTTTTGACCATAACTTCCAATTCTGTTGCACTAGTACGTAAATTAATCTATTCGCCAATACCTACCATGGATCACTTTACGCACTAGTGCGGGAAACGCTACTTTACGCACGCATTGACTAAGGTGTCAGTCACTTAACCAATAGACTATTTCATTACTTGATCTCAAAATATGCTTTCATAACAAGGGTTTCAAAAATTAACGTGTCATACGGATGAAGTATGGCGCATTGGGAACATATGATTTTCTGTAAGGTTTAATAAAATAGGTTCATCAAGATCCTACTTCAAACTGACAAGCAACTAATTACAGATTGGCAATGAATAACCATATTTTTAACATGAACTGACAGATCTGTCAAAAATATGTATGAAATTATTTCAAGATGACAGTGACATATTATAAAAACTATTTTGTTGACAACCAGTACATTTTTGCAGCCTCTGGAATGTTTGTCTCTTTCTTATTCATCAAACACGGATGTCCTATCGTTTTTGAAATACGGCTGTCTTTATGACGTTATTTTCTCCAGAATACGAGTAACATAGTACAGATTAGTTTGTCGTAGATAAATTCATATTCCTCCTCGTTAAGTGGAAGGCGACTATAGTATTACGTACATTTATAAATTTTTCAATAGTCATTAATATTATTGAACAATCTTGCACTTCCCTAGTAAATGGGAAACCCTTGAATTTTTGAAGTTATACTTCTTTGGGCTCATTGGGATGGGCCGAGAAACCGCGTCACGCTAAAAGTGAGAAAAATCGTCGATTATACGTTTTCGTATACTTTTTTGTACGTTCTGGCTTTTAGAGAATTTTTTTATAATTATCTTATATATTAAATTTCCTTATTAACTACCGATTTTTTTTTTGAGGTAGCTATTGTTTTGACCATCCTGTCTGTCTGTCCGTCAACTTGGTACACAAATAAGTAAGGCTAATACCTCCTATAAGATTGATTTTCAGTTGCCTGTCTGTCTGTGTGTGATAACAAGATTGTTTTCGGTAGTTCTCCTCTCTATGCTTGCATAACTAGTTTATCATACTTTAGGAGGCGTATTAAACTTTTATTAGAATTATGTGCGAATTGCCAAAGAAGTATAACTTCCTCCAGCTGGTCCGACGCAGACCCAGGTTTTTTAAATTTTGTTAATACTCCTCTTTCCAATAAAAAAAACTATTAAAATCAGTACCTACATGTTTACTATAAAAAACGGTTGAATAAACATAAAAAACAAACAGACAATCAAATTGTATATTTCGGCAAAGTCGATAGAAAAGAGTCTAAATTCATTAGATAATTTACCGAAAATAAAGTTGGGAGGCTATTAAAAATTGATCATTTTTTTCATTATTTTCTTTCAAGCTTTTGTTCGTGACATCTTTTAACAACAGATATTTCTTTTTCCGATATACTGGTTCCAGAAAAGCACAACAAATAAATGATCCAGAAACACTATTACACGAAGCTAGCTACACCAGCGATATCCATGGCATATACTTGCTATGAAGGGACTATCTAAAGATATACCAAAGCGCTAGGCCCGTTCTGGCTTCGAATGGAAAACTTATATAACACAAAAATATCTCTAGATACATATAAGTACGTACCTATACCCTTACGTCCTTATCTATATCCCTTTCGCTTCGTCTCCTTGTGTTACACCTTACAGCAACATACTTGTATTTTCCTTGGGGAACAAAAAGGGAATACATATACAACGGAACAACAGGAATCGGAAAGTTTTATTTATTCAATACAATATTTATTTGGGAGAGTGTATATACCTATAGATTTCCACACATTGAGTTTCGTAAACGGAAAACAAAACCCTCCATTTCCAATGTAGGTAGAATAGGAATCTAAATGGTAAAAAGTAAAAAGTAAGTTTGTATGGATAATGTATTTTAATATGAAAGCTGTGCAGGTATAGAACAAATAATAATCTCGAAAAATCGATTTAGGAGTGGAGATTGCGTATTTAAGTGGATTGTGATAAAATGGCTCTTATCTGTGGGCTTTTTCAAATTTACGCAAATGCAAAAAAGCAAACGTTCTGGAGATCTCCTCGAAAAGCATTGCTACCGAAAATGTTTAGACTTAACTTGAGCTCTGTGAATTTAGTAACCGACTTGAAAATAAAATTAATTAAAAATTATAGTCGTAAACTACAAACAACGTAGATGTTTGTAGTGAAATTTATTTGTAGTTTTTCAAATAACCTTGAAAATATAAAAATAACTCCTATAAATTTTGTTGTTTTTATATATTTTTTTCGGGAATGTGTTAACAATCGCTTGAATTTTTTTGTAGTTACAATATATTTTTCTGTTAAATTTTTTAGCACTATCAATCGTTTAAAAAAATTCGTAAAATAAATTTAATAATTTTTTTGTGGTTCCAGAAACCACAAACGAAGTAGATAAGTATTTGCAGTGAAATTTTTATGTTTGTAGTTTTTCAAAAACCTTACTCCTACAATTTTTCATGTTTTTATTGGCATTTTTCCGGGAATGTGCTAACAATCGCCTGTAGTTTTTTGTAGTTACAATATATTTTTCTGTTAAATTTTTTAGCACTATCAATCGTTTAAAAAAAATCGTAAAATAAATTTAATATTTTTTTTGTGGTTCCAGAAACCACAAACGAAGTAAATATTTGCAGTGAAATTTCTATGTTTGTAGTTTTTCAAAAACCTTACTCCTACAATTTTTTATGTTTTTATTGGCATTTTTCAGGGAATGAGCTAACAATCGTTTGTATTTTTTTAGTGGTAATAGTTTTTTTTGTTAATTTTTTTCAATAAATTAACGCTGAATAAGATTAGTCGGTACAATTAATGAGTTTCCAGAAAAATGTCATAAAAACAATAAAAATTGTAGGTGTAAACCATTTTTTTTCATTTTCCAAGTTTTTTGAAAATCTACAAACAAATAAATTTCACTACAAACATCTACGTCGTTTGAAGTTTCTGAAACCACAAAAAATATATTAAACTTATTTTTCTTAAGTTCAATTAAACGATTAATAATGTTAAAAAAAATTACAAAAATAAACTAATGTTACTAAAAAAACTACAAACGATTATTAACACTTTCCCGGAATAATGCCACAAAAATATCAAAATTTGTAGAAGCAAATTTTTTTTTGATTTTCACGGTTTTTTGAAAAACTACAAACAAATAAATTTCACTACAAACATCTACGAGTATAAGTTCTTATTAATTTTATTTTCAAGTCAGTTTCTAAGTTCACGGAGCTCTTAACTTGCTCACTATATTCATCCATTTTACAAGCTTTTTCAGGTAGGTATTATTCGTGAATTAAATCAAACAGAGGATTATTAACAATTCATCTGATTTATAAATCTCTAAATGTTGTCAAGAATTATTCTCTTTGAAATTGCGAAAATATAAAAAAAATATAGCTTGTTAAGTGCCATTCGTGTTGCGTTAAGAGGGTTCCGTACTTTGGGTTTTCGTATATGTATTTTCCTTAATATCTTCAAAACCGGAATAATTCAATTAATTACGAGTCCCTCCATTTTGGTATTTTGAGTCATAAGCTTGAAGAAAATATATTTTTTTGAGTTATTTGTTCCACAACCAAAATCATAACTTGTCTTTATTCAATTTATATTTGTATTATTATCTTACTGTTCATCAGTACCAAATTTCAACTTTCTACAATTTGTAGATTCGTAGAAAATAAAATGTGACAGACAAACGGACAGACAGAGAAACATGAAAGTGACCTTACAAATGTTCCGTTCTTAGATCGGATGTACGGAACCCTATTTCTATGAAGTCTGGGACGGACTTGTCCAGTAGGTTAATGATCCTGACAGACTGACTTAGGTAAATCTCAAATGACTTTTTCTTATTACCATTTAATAATAACCATTATCTCCTCGAAACTCCCCTTAATTACCTATAATTAATGATCGACTTGCGCAGAGTCCATTAATAAAGTGTCAAATATACCACAAACGGCTCATTCCATCGAATTCAAATCAGTAAGTGTAACTTTTTGTTCGCTAAAGATGTGGGGAAGACATTTTTGCTATTAAGATACGGCTTCTTGTATCCCTGCAGAAATTTGGGATCGTTCCTTAGGTACAAATATACGTTCAAAGAATCGTTAAAATTTATCCAAATTAGCCTTTTGAAAATTAGAAACACATATGTAAAAATTTTTAAATTTTATCTTCCGTGGCCTATAACTCGAAAAGATGGTACTGTCTAACAAAAATTTCTATAAAATACTAATATTATTTTTGTCCGCTCTATACCTACGTGTTTTGACCGACTTCAAAAAAAAAGAGAATGTATTCGTAATAGCTTGGGGAAATTGACATATTAGTTCATTACTATTGATTGAAAGTTTCGACAGTGTAATACGCTTTTATGCCGAGAATATTGCAGAAACAGTCTGAGAAATCCTCTGGCCCAGGTATGTACATCTGTAGCTAGGTATATATTATATACCTACTCAATTACTTGAACGTATATAATTATAATACACAGGCATATCAATATATGTATAATATCCTCTCTCCGGATATTAATTATTATGGCTTTGTAGGTGCTCTCACAGAGAGAAAGATATAGGGAATTTGCTATATAGACTCCAGAGTATACAGTGTGGTCCAATATAAGCATGGGATAGCATCAGGATCTCGAGAATGGTGACTGACTTACATATGGAATCGGTTGAATATTAAACAAGTTGAGTAATATGATACTTTGATAGCTATTTTTGGTTTCGGCTATTTATTTAGGGAAAAAAATGATTCTTACATTTTTTTCTCTCGTTTTTTCTGCAGTTTGTCCATATCAAAAGTTGTAATATTTATATTATAAAATAACTGCCCGATGGTACGAGTTCGGGTGAATTCGGGTGTCAAGTTGAACGGGACATGTTCGACAGTGCATGGACTCCATTAGGTTGGTTCATATGTTTTTTGATATTCTCACTTCATAGATAAAAGACAGGGTTGTCAGATCTGGAAAATATTCTCAATAGGCTTACAAATTGAAACAATGAAAAATATTCAGCACATGAATTTTTGATATACCTAAATTCATTTTAGTGATCAAAAACATAAGCTTGCAGCTAAAAGACACAAATAATGCATTTTCAGCAGAAAACCGAAAATAAATAAAAATTTCTATCTAATACAGGGTGCGATATTGATTCGGTTCAGTTAGAAAAGCAAAGTTGGTGATGGTTTGTAATAAAACGAAACGTGGTATAATAATATTGTAAAGGCCATTTTATAGAGCTCAAATTCTTTTTCTTCAAAGAGATACTTTTTGTTGGTTGTTAGCATTTCATCTAACTTTTTATAGAAAACATTGATTTGAAAATGAACTTTTTGACCTCCTCAAAAAAGGAGGTTTTGCATAGTAAACGGGCTCCGATTTTGATGATTTTTGATTGATTTCAATGAAGAGAGTTGAGAAATGGTCCCATTATTAGAAACATTCAAATACGAAATCCCAAGAACCATTCCGGAAGTGGGTAGAGTGGGCAATTTTTTTCGAAAATCTGAGACGGCAGAATTGAAGATGAGACCATATCCGGAAAAGTTTAATGTGAACGTTTTTTTCAAAAGATTCATGATTTTCGAGTTACAGCAATAGTAAAGTCTGAAATATGCCAATTTCCGCTATTTGGACGGTGTAATTTTTTTGAAATACTAAAAATATAAGAGGCCAAATTAAAGAAGAGATTATATGTAGCAATATTTACATTAATTATTTTTTCAAAAGAGTTACGGTTTTCCAGTTAGAGCAATGCTGAAGTCAGATATAAGAATGTGTAAGTATTTCCGCCGCTATGTTATCTCTGAATAATATTGAGTACAAGAAAGGAATATACATGGGTAATAGGATAATTACTATCTTCTTTGGTATTAGGCAATGCTCAACGATTTTCATCACTAATGTTACACTCAAAAGATTGAAATAAATAGTTTTTATTCAAAATTGGACGGACTAGTACCTACTTTTGAAGTTTTTGCCAAAAATCTTCTGTCAAGTCTTCTTTCTAACTACAATTGCACAACTTCAAAAGTTCCAGTACCAATAGAATTAATATTATTTTGTATTTTTCAGTGCACCAACTAATAACGTAGGTCCAATTTTTGGTAAAAAATATTTTTATAACGTATGCATTGCTATTGTCGAGAACCTATTGGTTTTTCATCGTCAATCTTGGACACACTGTATAAACATGCCAACAACGCGAGCATTTCCAATTATTTCCAAGTTTGGAGCGAAGCTGATGCTGCTGAAACTGCTGAGGCTTTGAAGTTATATTATACCTTTGCAAAACTGGATCCTCAGACCCATCAACTTCCAACCTACTACTACCTGTATTTCTCATCCTTGTTCCTCTGTTTTGTATATCTATATTATAATATATAGGTAGTATTTTTCTTCTTCTTGCTTCTAGGACAAGATGGTTGTAGTTTACAGGCAAATAAAGATTTTATATTAAGTTCCAAGTATTGGGGTATACATATATAATAGTTCTTTGCTCAAAGTCATAATTTACTATTTTGTTAATTTGCGGAAATCCATGAAACAATGATGTAAAATTTAAAGCAAGTGCTTGTTTTATCTTGCCTGCATTAAAGGCGCATGCGTAATCTTTCGATGACCTAATCGTACCTAATCATATTTTCACTGCGGTCCATCATAATCATAGGTAAAAGGTAGTAGATGCACTGCGTTCCAAACTGAGAATTTCAACATTTTTATCTTCAATAATAGTATACAATATCAATGAAAATGAATTTTTAAATTAAAGATGAAAATATTATAGGCAAATTTATAGAAGTTAATGTTTTGCTATTCAAAATTTATTGTCTATATACCCGACCATACTGTATTCTCAATGTGAAACGTACGTTTATTATGTCTCGTTAGTTCTAACGAGAAAAAAATATTGATTAGAGAGAAAAGTAACTGGGATGTGTCTTTTGTGTTTTTTTTGTTCTCGAATAATATTTGATTGGTTTGAATTATTATACGATAGATATCTTTGATAGATTGAATATATATTGGGCCAAAAGTTTTCTCACTGGCAGTACGTCAATTGATCTTTTTGAGGGAATTATTTAAATCAGGAGAATCAGGACACATTTTGAATATCCAGCTTTTAATTGAGACCAAATAAACTATCAGAAAATGTACAGCAATTAGTCCTTAGGTCTGCCTGTTTGTGTCAAGATTGTCTCTGAAGCGAATAAATCGATTTTGTTGCTCTCTTTCTTGTTTTTTGGGGTCCAAATGGCTCTTGACGGAACTAGTATTTTATTCCCTTTCAATGAGATGTTGCTGCATACTCTTAGAATCACATTTTTACTCTGATGAAGTCTCTAATCCTAGAGTTCTATTTACATCGTTTAATATAAATATTTAAGTACATTATCAGTTATTTAAAAGTTTTTTTTCTAAGCTGTATTTTTCAATATGGAAATATAAAATATTTAAAAAAAAAAATTGGACCGATGTTATTAGTTGATACACTGAAAAATTCATTAATTTTATTGGTGCTGGTATTTTTGAAGTTGTGCAGTTGCAGTTAGATTGATAACTTTTGGCACCAACTTCACATGTACCAGCACCAATAGAATTAATATTATTTTATATTTTTCAGTGCACCAACTAATAACGTCGGTCCAGTTTAACATTAGTCACAAAAATCATTGAATGTTCACTAATACCAAAGACGATAGTACTTATCGTATTACCCACGTATATTCTTTGCTTGTAATTCTTATTATTCAAAAAACAGTAATTCGAAAACCGTAACACTTTTGAAGAAATGTTCAATTAACATCTTTCCAGATATTGTCTTTAATTCTGCCACCTCAGATTTTCGAGAAAAATTGCACCCTTCACCCCCTTTGGGGATGTTTTTTGAAGTGGATGAGATATCGGATTTGAGTTTTTACAAATATTAGACCATTTCTCAATTCTCCTCTGTCAAATGAATCAAAAATAATCAAAATCGGAGTAAAAAAACACACAATCGAATTGCATACACATAACTCCTCCGTTAGGGTTCGTCGGTCGAAAAAAATATAGACAGTTGAAATTTTCATAAAATGTTTGTTCCTATTTTCTATGTCACAGCAAATTCTGTTTGTCTTGAGCTGTAATATGTAGTTGAAATTTTCAAAGTACATAAGTGTATTTCTATTTCCACTATAACAACAAATTGGCTGAGTTTTATTTATTCTAAGCATACCTGATATTTTATCTTCTATCTCTATTTTCTACTAGATTAGATTAGATTAATTTTCTTCTAATGTTTATATATCATATTAATATCGAATTATGATGTCTTCAGTTATATCTATTAAGCCAAGATAATGGCTTTGTTTAAACAAATTAGCATACTTCCACGTATAACAGTTGAATAAAGCAATATATTTATTCCTCGTGTAAAGTACCTATTTCTCCGTCCTTTCATTCCATACATAATTTAAATTGAAACTTCTACAAATCTTTTGTAATTTTCCACAATACAAGATTTTCTTCTTCAAAGAACAATGTCAACTCTACAAATAACTAGAACTAGTTCTCTCATGTTCTATAATAATAATAATAAATGGTATATTTGAATATTTTACCTACAGATACGAACTGTGGTGGGGATATACAGGGTGATTCATAATATATGCGCAGGATGTAATTGCTCGTCCAAAAATATTAAAAAAGTTTATATTAACTTACCCTCTAAAACGGCTTTTGTACGCATTTTGCACTCATAATAAGCTAAGTTTTGAGTCAGAAAATAATTTTTGTTGTCATAATTGGTGAAGATTTTGAAGGAGTAGTGGTTGTTTTTCTCCCCTATATGGAAACCGCCATTTGAACCACCAATGTTTTCTACACAAAAAAGATTTTCGAGAAAAATCAACTTTTATGTTGAAAAAACACGGTCAATTTTTTGAAATACAATTTCTTAATTACTAATTCAACAAAATTTATGTAAACGTTAGAAGAAGTAACAGAAGCTAAAATTGACCGAGTTTTTTCAACATAAAAGTTGATTTTCCTCGAAAACGGTCGACTTTAGAGCTCACGACCTAGAGTACCTTTTTTGTGTAGAAAACATTGGCGGTTCAAATGGGCGCCTCCAATCCACGACTACTCCTTCAAAATCTGCACCAATTATGACTTAACAAAAACAACTTTCTGACTCAATACTTAGCTTATTATGAGTGGAAAATGCTTACAAAAGCCGTTTTCTGTACGATAAACGGTTCCGGAGATATTCACAAAAAACGAATATATTTTTTTTCAATTTCAACAACCTCTATCTCGAAAATGGTTCATATTAGAGGGTAAGTTAATATAAACTTTTTTTCATATTTTTGGACAAGCTATCACATCCTCAAGTCCTGCGCATATATTATGAAACACCCTGTATATTAATTCTGGCGGTTTCACCCTGTCTTAATAATTCAAGGAAAATCGCCTCAAGTGTGAGTCCTCAACGATATACATAATATATATACCTATATATGTATATACTAGGTATGTACACAATGTTTGGTGTAGGAAAGCAATAAATAATATGCAAGTCTTTGAGTCAAGCCCTATGTGTGTATATATATGCCTCTAGGTATCAGCTACAGTCTACCAAACAAAATACTCCAAATCAATTCACATCGCTATATATGCTCTACTTTGAATGTGCGACTACACCTCAGGAAATGTCTCGCGGATCAAACAGAAAGCATACATATATATATATAGAGGGTGGTTACTGTTACGTGTTGAGCTAAGACGGTGCTTCAATTACATGCGGATACATTTGAGAAGAGTCACATTCTCATGTGACACACGTACTTTGGAGATAACAAAGGAATTGCGCTGCTGCTGCTGTTGGGTTCTGTGCTTGCTGGTGCGACGTCGTCTTCAAACGCTCTGTTGTATTATATAGAGGAGAAGACGAAGAAGATGAAGGCGAAGAAGAAGAGGAAGAAGAAGAAGGGTCAGCTATGTCTTGTTAGTTGGGAAAAGGGGGAAACTTGCGGATATATTTGCTTTTTGAGGGGGTGGTGGTGGTGGTGGGAGATGGTATTTTGGGGGATAATATAACGAGGGAGGATTATTTTGAAAGGTAGAATACGAGAGAATATTTTATGTAGGTATGTGTATATGAAGGTAGGTAGGTACATTTTGGCAAGTGTAAATGGGTTGGGATTAATTTGCCAGGGATTTTGTTTGTTTTTTGGAGTTTAATAATTATAAATTGATATGGTGGAAAGGGTTCAGAATAGTCGAGTTAAATATAAAACAGGTACAATGTCGATATTGGCGACTATTTTCTCTTTCCTACCGCTAGACCAAGTAAGTAGCCTGGCAGGGAAAGTTTTGTAATCATGTTTATGCTTAAATGCGAAAAAACGTATCAGGCATTTGTCCTATATGTCAGTCGGTCTGTGCCAAGATTATTTCAGGAACGGATTTTGTTAGTTTTTTATTTTGTATGGTGTCGATACCGTTCGCCGGTGACACAGATGGGGGGCTATACTTCTCTTACTGGCTGCTAGATAATAAATGAAAAGTATGTTTCGCTCAAGATGATGACGCGTAAACGGCTCTAACGTTTGTGAAGAAACTTGCCTGAAACATTAGCATCTAATTGGGCGATGTTTCAAGAAATGTTCTTAATAATATACCAACGCTTGTAAACTTAGCACGACCATTTTAACTTAAATCAAAATCAATTTCACCATAATTTACCGTAAATTTGCAGTGAACACAGAAAATTTGCCGCTCTCATATTTCTTTGAAAATTCATAAGTTTATATAAAGTTAGCACCGCCATAGCCATATCTTCCTCGAACAACAACCGATTCTTCCGGGACTACCACTAAAAATTGCCGTAAATTGCCGCTCTTTTTTTTTGGAAAATTCTTATTTTTCCTAATTACCGTGACTTAAAAACCAACTGATTCTTTTGAGAAAACCACCAATATTTGTCGTAAATTAGCCGTAAATTCAAAAGAATTCGTTGGTCTTTAAGGAAGATACGGTGATAGTAGCACTAAATTAGGTCGACACTTTTTGGAAAATTGAAAATATGAGACGGCCAAATTAAAGAAGACATTCAAATTGAATATTTTTTCAAAAGAGTTACGGTTTTCGAATAACAGCACTAAAGTCTTAAACATGTATATTTGCGCCGAAATGTTTTGAGATCTCTGAATAATAACAAGTACCTACGTATATACCAGCTAAGCCTTATATGTAGATAAGTACCTACTATCTTCTTTGGTATTAGTGAACGCTCAACAATGTTCATGACTAATGTTAATGTTACACTCAAAAGTGGGAAATAATTATTTTTTACGAAACTTAGAAAGTTGGTCCAATTTTTTGTAAAAAATATTCTTGTGTCATCAATATTGAAATGAAATTATTCTTATTTTCAGTTCATTTTATTTATTACTGTTTTCTAATTTATGTTTTTTTTGTCATCATTATGATAAAAGTATGGGTTTACTAATTATTGCGCGAATTCTCCTTGCACATACAAACATCCAGGTGCAGACCTAACAAATTATAATGCAATTCGTTTGATGCTTTAGGAAAGCCATATCATTAGCAGGATATCGTATAATTTGATGATAATTTTTGATACTTTATCATTGTTCAATCATGCTGGCCCAGCCAAATATTTTGGCATTCGCTTGACCTTTGTTGCTTTATTAATTGGATATTTTTCGTGCTCAGCATCTAATTAGCTCTAATCACCTGCCTACATAATTCTGGTATTTAAATTCAAAAGTAAGAATCAGGGGGGGGGGAAACTCATCGATGAATTAATTACAGTTAATAGGATACTTAAGTCATCAAAATGTTTCTGAATAACTGATTAACATTTTTATTTAGCAGATTATTAAAGCTTATTGAGATCTGAAATACCTACCATGAAAGCTAAAACCATGCAATAAAATTAAAACCAAACAGCCATTACTCTTACATATTATTACGTAGATATTATTAAATTCCAGGAGTTCTCAAAAGTCGTTTCCACCGTTTATTGCCGCTGTCTTTCTCTGTCGGACAGACGACTGAACGTATTCAAACTCCCTCAGGAACCCATATAGGTATACAAGAGAGAGAGAGAGAACGGAAATAGTGACATGGGAAGCAGAAGAAAGAGACCGCACATGACCTGAAAGTCTCCATGCACTGTTTAGAGATTATTTTCCTCGTACGCGAGAATGTTTTGTGTACAAGGTGGTCCATTTATAAAGGACGCCGGCTATATCTCATTATCCGGTTATCGGACGTCCCGGAGAAAAACAATTTTTCAGTTAAATCGTCGGCCAAAAAAAAGCTATATATATTTATAAGTTGCTAAGTCTACAGCTAGAGGGCGTTACTCACACCGCAAATTAAAAACACTGTTTTATTCAAAGCCATCCAAAAATAAACTGAAAACAAGACAGCTTTTTTGTATTAAAGTTTTTTTTCTATCTTGTCAAATAACGGATGGGGAGAGAGGCAAATGATGGTTTGAAAAAACTGGATAATTTTGTTTTGGTATAACCTATTCTGAATAACTTTGTTTCATTTTAAAGCGCTTTTTTGGGCACTTCTACTGGAATAATAACATTTCGAGTTTAATTATTTTCCGATTCGGTAGATGACACTTATGACAAAGTCGCATATTTTTATGAATTTCTCAAAAATTTCAAATGTAAGGGTGTTTTCATTTTATATTAGGAAGAAAGAGTGTGAGAAATTATAGTTACTGGTGAAAACCGTAATTCGATATGATTAGTCCTTATAGAATTATTTAAAAATATATTTAAACCTTCATTTCTATGTAGAGAAAACTTTGAGTATCAGTAATATTTATTAAAGTTACCTATATTTTATATATCCTACTTTAACAATAGAAAAAATCTATTACCTATGCCGCCCTAGATGGGGTAATTTAAGTGTCATGAAATTAAAGAATTAAACACAAATAACTGCCTACAGCCGGCTACAGCTTTGTATTGCCCAGGCCGGACGAGACTTTGAGCACTAAGGTATCATTAATATTTTTTACATTTTAGTTCTAGGCTCTAAGTTATTTAACTCTAGGTGCCTAGGTTTTTTCCAAATTCGGTTCTCTTATGGACAACCGACATTGTCGAGGGAGAAATCGTAAAATAATTGACTAAGGAAAATACTATTCCAAAGTCTTGGTTATTGTAAAGAAATATATATTTTATTTTTGCTTCTTTTGTTTTGTTTTTGTCATGTCAAGGCCTAGTTATTATAATTTTCTTGTATTATTACTTGTATTATGTATTATGTTGTTGTTACTGTTATTTGTGCTTAATTCTCATTTAATTACATTAAACTTAAATTACCCCATCTAGAGCGACATAGGTAATAGAAAATTTTAGTTATTTAAAAGTAGGTTATATAAAATATAGATAGGTAACTATATTCTCTAATTATTTTTCTAGGTAAAATAAAGGTTTAAATATATTATTAAATAAGTCTATAAGGAATGATCATATCCTAATGGAAAATAAAAATACCATTGCATTTAATTTTTTTTTTAATTCATAAATATCTGCGACTTTGTCATAAAGCGCCGTCTACCGACTCGGAAAATAATTAAACTCAAAATGTTATGTTATTATTCCAGTCGAAGCACCGAAAAAAGCGCTTTAAAATGAAACAAAGTTATTCAAAAAATATTTTCAATATAGATGAAGTTGGGATAATTTTGAATAAAACAGTGTTTTTTACTTCGTGGTGTGAGTTGCGCCCTCTAGCGGTAGCTCAGCAACTTTTAATATTTTCTTACTGTTTCTTTTGGTCGGCGTAACCCAAAGTTTTTTTTTCAGGGTCGTCCGATCAACGGATGCTGAGATATAGCCGGCGTCCTTTAATAATGGGCCACCCAGTATGTATATGAGTTGAGCAAGAGAGATATTCCCTAAAGGGCGCGGGAAAAGGAGCAGAGTGAAGGGGAAAGAAGAAGGGACAATGACCATAACATGGCCTAGCGTGTGCGTGGGCATTTTGGGCCACACCCATTTCGACTTCGATCGGTTTTCTGTGTATATGCCCGGTCGTTCGTTCAGTCGGTCCGTCGCTTGCCTCCCCCTCAGCCCTCAGCCCTCAGCCTGGCCTGTGCCGTTAAGGGTCGCCAGAGGCATACATACACTTTGGACTGCTGGCTCCCCCATTCTCCAGATCCCATCCTTAACTCGCCGCCCCCGCTTCAACCCCCCACACTCCCTCCTTCCTAGCCTTCCACCAAAGACCTGTCCTGCCCGGTTCTCAGAGGTAACCGCACTGAAGAGGAGGGAATATACGATTTACGAGCGAATGTATTATATATATATATATAAGTTGGAATTCTTGTTATATGTCCTTCATAAAATAAGGGAATAATATATGCATAAAGACGGTTTTTAAGGTTTTGCCCGATTTTAATGCCATGGGATATGAGTATGAGTTTTACGTGACTTGATATATTTTCGGTACATTTTCTACATTCATGTGAATTTGATCCGTTATTATATATCTACGAGTATAAATCGTGCGTCTGAAATATTATAACCCATACTTAAACATGTACAGTAATTAATTGATTTACGCTTTGAATTTGAAGAAAAAAATCTGGGTCTGAGTTCACTCCAAACTACTTTCCTACCTCTCTCAAACAATTTCCATCGAATATAAAAATCGTCTGAACACTTCGTGTCGCGAACATTCATTTTTTTTGTAATCGTCTTGCCTAGCAACTAGGATGCCCAGTCTTACACCGTTGAGCCGTGGCAATATCCTAGAGAACAAAAATGAAAGCAACAGATTCGATCCACCCACTCCCGAGATAATCTTGACACAGACAGACAGACCAATGGCTAAAAATATGTTTTTTAGGAATCCTTATGTTGGTATATATTTTAAGATCTTCCTAGAATTGTTTGGTCATGTAACCGCAGAAACGCAGCTGTAAATGTACCAGAATTTGAAGTATTTGAGTTTCTAGCTCTATTGGTATTTCCTTTGCATTCTCTGTTACGATACAATATGACATTGACAAAATATAACTTTTAGATTTATTTTCTTTCTTTTATAATAACATTATTTTTTAATCTATATTAACAGTAGGTATATCATTTTTATACATGTATTTGTGAAATCATGAGATCGAAGAATTATTGAATGTAAGAAGAAATGTAGAAATGCAAAACTTTGAAGATTTTACCTTACGATCATAAAACATTTTGGCTAACATTTTTGTTTCCATATATAGAAAATTTTATCTATCCTTTTGAATAAACTTTTATTGCACTATTATGTTTTTTTTTTGTTTTTATAAATGTCTGGAATTGTAACAGTTTTATTTTGAGATACCCTTTCCTTTATTCACAGGTTTAGATATACATATATTAATAACTCAAAAAATATCTGGCTTAGTTCCTGATTTTCAGGGAATTTATATAACAATGTAAGAAGTTGTTAGCATATCTCCATAACTATGATGATAACAGTGGTGACGTTGACAATTCTCAAAGAAAATGCTAATATTCTTTGGAATATCTATCGATGACAACATATCAGAAATATTCTATTAATAACCCACACATCAATCTATCGAGAAAACTTCTTCCTGCTCAATAATTTTTACGTGCCATTTAAAATTCATCATCATCATGCAACATTAATGGCTTTATTAGACAGATTGACATGTTTTATTAAATATCATGTTGCTTGTAACGACGTAATTAATTATACAAGACTCACCATCTGGTGGCATGGTTTGTTATCTTATTGATATCCTACCGGAAATATCCGTAAAGGCCTCCGATCTTTTATATTAGGTATATAAGATGAGTATTCATATCAAAATTTGGAAAAAAATACCCTGACAAAGAACATCTTTTCATTTATCATAGGTTCACCAAAACAGTTCGAGGTCCATGCATTGATTCGAAGAGGCGAGCATCGCGTGCAGCTGGTTGTATAACTTTAATAGTTAATCTCTAAATTGAAATTAAACCACTAAAATAAATTGTTACTAACCCATATATTCTTTAAACATGAAAATTGTTTCGTCATATTATGCCCTTCTCAGATGTGAGTATTAACTAAATTCGAAGATGATAAGTGCCTACTTAACTAATAAGGATTAGTAACATGAATTATAACGACTGATATTTTGTAACGTGAATTTTATTTGAATTTATGTATTTGAAGGATTTTCACTTGATTGTAGAAAACTCTCAAGCGCGTAATTTTATAAAAAAAATTAGATGCGATTTTTCACATTTTTGAATTTCGAAATAAATATTGGTCAGTAAGATAGTCCAGTGAAAGAGATACTCTGGCGGAATCTCCCTTAGTTGGATCATTCCAAAAAGTTTCTTGGAAGCCTTAATACTGCAAGATCTAAGAAGTATTTGGATCTTAGCAAGAATATGTTACATCGTCTCACTGGATTTCTTACTGGACATTGTCGCCTCAGGAAGCACCTACCGAGATTTGGTCTAGCAGAGAACGACGAGTGCAGATTCTGTGGGAAGGAGGAGGAAACTCCGGATCACCTGGTGACAGAATGCCCCGACATTGCTTGCCAACGCAAAAAATGCTTTGGACAAGATACATGCAGAAATGAGGAAGTAATCTCCTTGAAGCCATCTCAGACTCCTGATTTCATTAGAACCCTGGAACTGGAGGGCGAGCTGTGGACTACGTAATGGCGAGAACAGCTCTAATGGGGGGCACAATAGACCTCCAGGTCGCAGTGTAATGAAAACCCCTAAAAACTGACAATCTACAAGATAGTCCAGTCCGAGATTAGCCCAAAAGAAGACAAACTCAGCTCGACCAGTGATTTTAATTTATAATATGTAAAGAAACAGAAGAAGACAGACGAGCGGACAGCGAAGTTTTGGTAATAGGGTCTGTTTTTATACCAATTTGGTAAGAAACCCTAAAAAGATGATTGTTAGGTAAGCAGTAATTTAATAAATACAATTCTATGAATCAAGCCGAACTTTCGAGATTGTTTATTCCCTTCTTCAGGGCCAAAGTCGTGAATTTAGGATAAATTAAGCCAAAACCAGGATAGCTTCCATAGCCATCAATTACAAATGTCATTATTTATCATTTACCTAACTGAACACACTCTATATTCAAGAGATTACAACTAATTACCTTCTGATATAGCAACAATATGCAGCGAAATAGTTTTCATTTCCAGTAGCTTGCTTTGAACATTTTTTTCTTGTTTTGAATCTCTCAATACAAAACTTTAAACTTCAAAGTATATCTAACCCTTTACCCTATGACTAATGGGTTGACCAAACCTTCCGAGAGCCCACACATAAAGAGACAAATTAAAATCGTATTGCATATAAGCATCATATATATACGAGTAGAGGTAGAATGCCCTACCATACCTATAATATAATATTATGCTAATGTATGATGGGATAAACTGGTTTCTACGCTACCTCTAAGAACCTCTCTTACTACCTGACCATCAGGAAGAGAAAAGGTCAGCTCGTGCCTGCATACGAATGATGATGGATGGCGTGTTTATATACCCATAGGACGCAAGGGGTGTGGACTTTGGTGAAGTATAGAGGACAAAGGTCAGCGAAAGTATGTGGGGTGTGAGCTGGTTCTCGTCAATATGATAATATTTAATGCTTGGTCTACTTCTTTTTTTTTTCAACCAATATTAATATAGTGGAAAATGTTTAAGGCTATTTTCTAGTTTTACAGGCAATAGAGGTTGCTTTCAACTGTTAATATGTGTGGTCAATGATGGGTGCGTTTGGTGTAAAATAAATAGCGAAGGCGATTTTAGCGATCGCTTAAGATTGATCATTAGCGCTAGCGAAAGTAGCGATCCGATAGGTAATTTCTACCAAACGGACCTATTTTGATTAATCATATAAATCTTATGGTTAGAGTTTGGAATAAATTACATTCTTGAGGAATACAAGGTGTTCTAGATATCTGGGTCTAGGAAAATTCTGAACGTTGAAATATTTGCTACAAAGGAACAAATTATTAATACAGTGTGATGTAAAACCTAAGAGGAATGAAAAATAATGGACGGATATCAGTAATTGAAAACATATTTTAAAGGAATACAGGGTAGTAGGTAGTTTATGCCAAGCAGATATTAGAAACTGGGAGTCATGGAAAAAATAGTCGACTAATGAACTATGAAGTAATAGTTTAAAGAGAGGGTGAAGGTTGAAAAATATGAAAAACGTGGTGAAGAAGTGTGACACTTTCTAAAGGATATAATTTTGGTTTCTCTGTGAGAAGACAATCATAATTTTTTCATTATTCGTAAATATCTAGCGATCCAAAAAAAACTCATCCCCAGTAGGCATTTGAGAATGAGAACATGTCTTTAGTTGAGTCACCTGAAATTGCATTTATATTGATTGAAACTTGTCACTTCCTTCCTATCTGTGTTTTGATTTTCAAAAGCTTACTGGGTATGAATTTTTTGTGTATCTCTCGATACAAAGTTCATCCTGTTTTTAAAAACTTGTGAATGTTTTTTCATTTCTCTTTTAAATTGAAAATAAACTACAATGCAATAATAACATTATGTATGAAATTTAACTAAAATTTATAATATAGATCATGACAAATTTTATTTATTTTCATGGCATTGGATTTCCTTTTGTGTTCATGATGGGTTTTTAACGATTTTCTATTTTAATTAAAAGCTTCTTATGTAAATAATATATATATAAACATATAACAAGATCCTTTATTTCCTTATAGATTAATTTAATTTATTTATCTTTTTATAGCAAACATTTATTTTAATTAGTACGGCTGATTTTTTATCGCATGTCAAATCATTTATATTGAATAAATTTTGTATTACCTAGTTGTTTTTGGGTAGAATACATACAGCTTTCAAGATTGCAAAAATCACTCGATAGTTTGTGTTTCAATTCACTCAAATACTGTGTTGCTATCTATTTTTTTTGTCTGCAAGAAACTTTTACGATCTCGACTTCATCTCCTTGCATCGAGGTTAAGTAGCGTGATATTTTGGAGATTATTTTCTAGAGCATCAAATTTTTACAGCCCTCTCTCTCTCTCTCTCTCTCTCTCTTTATATATATATATATATATATATATTATATATAGTATATATAGTGGATGGTGGTATATGATGTTTGGAGTAATTTCAGGACAGCGATTGTAGATATATGAAATTTTATGTAAATTTTAGTCCATATTTTCTAATCGAGTAAGTCATAACATTGTATATGGGTATTTCATATAAAAAACCTATAAATAGGTACCGAGATATAAGAGAATTTGAAAATGGAACTGAATGTCATTCACGAAATAAATAGTTGCTTTTCATCAATAGATATACTTTTTCTTAATTTTATGATAATATTTCATTTTTCTTGCTGTTCTGATATTTTAATCAAATTGAGAATATTCATTCTGTATAGAGCCTCATTAATGTTACATTTTTTATCAAATCAATATGATGGATCCCTGTAAAGCAAAACTGCTGGTAATTTTGAAGTGGTGCATTTTTGAATAAATAGAAGAATACCAACTTTAAAAGTACCAGCCCAAGAAAATTAAACCTATTTTTCAACTAATAAAGTTTAATTTTTTGGACATGGTAAAACATCGCTCAAAAATACTCTTTCCGATCAAAAAAATCCTCGAAAGAGTGCGTACTTCGTTCTGGTCAGTCAAAAATTTTATTTTCAATTATGTTGTCTAGTCTATTAACCTCCTGAATGACTATACCGATGGTGTTTTATGGCAAATTAATTTATATTTGAATATTTATGTTAGCCATCCTTATTGCATAAGCAGGCACGTATCCTCTTAAAATTCAGTTAATACTCACATTTCAGAAAGGAACAGTTTGCCGTCATGTTTAAGCAATATAT
This sequence comes from Crioceris asparagi, assembly GCA_958507055.1. Lineage (NCBI taxonomy): Eukaryota > Metazoa > Arthropoda > Insecta > Coleoptera > Chrysomelidae > Crioceris > Crioceris asparagi. The sequence continues at coordinate 3,574,316 of OY293826.1, forward strand.
TTGTGAAAATCTATTATAGCAGATATTTTAATTTTAATTTACTATGGATCAAGTGATCTCTAAATGTCGTGACATTCCGATATTGAGAAAAGGCGTAAGGAACTTTTTTGAAATTTTTTTGTTGCATTTTTTCCATCACTCAATTAAGGATGAACAAACTATACATATAAATTTTATTTAAGAGAAACATTTTACCTTTGTCTTTTAACACGGAAATAACTATGTCAGCGCTCGTTACTTGAAACCACAATTCACATAAGAATTCTTGTACCAACCTGATGACAATCTATTACTCCACTCCACTCACACATCCTTTTCCACATACCTACATAGATATATCTATTGCCTTTATGGGCTGTTGGTGGAATCCGTAAAACTATAATTTTATAGATCACGTGCGCGTTGCGGTGGTGCAAATTTTCACATTTGTATGCGGAACATATATACCTAGCACCATGGAACATGAAGATGAAGAGTTGTATGTGCAATGAAGTTGCTTGTTCTTTACCTCTATGTATATCTATGGAGGTATATGTTTAAAGTAGTCGTCTTTAAGGTAGTGCACGCCCACGTGCGCTAACGTTCGACATGGAAATTAAAGAGAAAAAATAAAAAAACACTTTTATTCCAGTGAAACTGGTGTGGTGCAGTAGTGCTGCTCTGCATTTCCCAAGCCCAGAACGTTTGAAATTTATGGATGCTCCTTTGAATTGAGAAACATTCTACTGGATCTAGTAATTTGCATGGAATTGGGAACAGGTGTTTTCTTTCAAGAAATCCCTTTTCAATGAAATTTCTTTGTTGTAAGTGAAGACTATTATCAAGTTAAAATAAAAATAGAAAATATGTATCTTCATAACGATGACTAATGTTACACTCAAAAGTGTGAGATGAATATTTTTTACAAAAAATGGTACCGACTTTGCCAGTTGGTGCACTGAAAAAATACCAAATTGAAGTTGGTGCCAACTAATATCGTCAGTCCATTTTTTGAAAAAAAATATTTAATAAGTTTATAGCAAGTGGTATAGAATACACATTGTTTCCAAAATTGATCTGTTGATGTTCAGTACTAATTTATTCAAATATAGCCAATTCATTTTGAGATATTGCGACAACCTGTTCCCAAGTATCACCAACTCAAACAGCCTCTGTTGTGATGCAACAAATTATATAAGTATTTAAAGTACGAAAAGCAGTGGACCGAGGATTAAACCTTGTGGAACACCGACATTATCTAAACATTCATCACTTAATCCATTTAAGGTATTCACCCTTACAAATTGGGTTTTGTTGTGGAGTGTTTGTTATCTCCAGGAACCTCTCGAGGTTCCTTGAGGGAGCTAACCTAACTTCAAACCAGAGAGAAGGTATAATGTTCTCTGGTATAATAACAAAACAAATTCTCTCTGATCATAACCTCCAAACTAAACTTGTGGAAAAAATAGAAAAAGCGCACGTTCAGATTTCTTTACGAAGCATAATGGAAAATGATTTTTTGAATCAATTCGACGTTGAATTTAACGACGAAGATATTCGGTGGCGACTTGTTAGAAGGTAGGTACATTGTAAAAGGGCTTATTACCTATGGTCAATGCCCAATTAAGGAAATTAAAACGTCGAGGTCTGCCTGTTTCTCCCTTGATACAGTTAATTATAACTTTACGGTTCTATGCAACATGCAGCTCTCAGGTTTGTAGATTTTCAATATTATATTTAAATTACATTATTAACTATGAGTAATCCATTCTCATCGTGGTAATTTGCGTGAATACAGCCAAGCATCAGTGTCAAGAAATGTTTGCGTCATACTCAGCTGTCCATATAATTTTTCTACTGAACAAGTCGGTTGAAATAAAAATCTATTTTATTACCAACAACGAAAAACTAACGTCAGAAATGCGAAATGAACGGGATGCGGGGCCTAATCTTTTTAGTCTAATCTTTTTAGTGATTAACGATATCGCCATTAGAGAGTAAAAAAAATCCCTATAAATGTCTTCTTTTTGTAAGGAAGCATTAAGATTTGACTCTGAAATGAGGCTTCCTTTATAATTTGAGGAACCCTCAATGAAGGCTTGAGATAAGGACGAACTGTGAGTGAATTCGGCTATAAGACTCTAAGAAAAGAGTTTAGAGGAATGTGACTTACGGTAACCAACAATGCATTTTATTGGCTGATGAAGGCGGTCTCTAAATAGCAAACGGTTTCTTTGACATGACTATTACATATATCTATTTATCCGATAGAGATGGCATGATTTCAGCTCTTCCGGTATTGTTGGAACGAACAATATTACTAGTTTCTGAAACGATAACCGTTTCCATATTACCAACAGTATTTAAAATTTGCTTCCTTTGTTCTCTGCCAATTTTGCGGCTAAATTATAGCTTATACCTGATGATGTAAAAAAGCCCCCCTCAATACCTTTTTCCAAATGCTAATTCAGAAGAAAAAATGTAGCTACTGGCCTTCCAAAAATTCAATACAAATACAAATTAAACTCGAATTCCATGATTTATGGCCATATATTGTACCTACCACACACACGTACCGTACGTACCTATACGTTGTCCACCCCAATCAAAGGTTCCAAACTGGTTTTCCAGGTATGGGTTGATGAAGGAAGGAAGGTAAATGACAAGCACAACATAACAACAACAACACACACATACGAAATTCGTTTCCAATTCCTGGTTTGTGGGTAGCGGTATGATGGATGGCGTGTTTATATGCCGAGTGGTGGACGGTGGACAAAGGTCAGGGGAGGAGGTGTGTTGGTCAAGGTAGAGCGCGGCGGGGCGCGACCTCACCGGGTCAATTGCCTGGCCGGCCGGCCGGCACACGGGCAACGAATGCTACCTGGCTGAACACCCCTTTACGGGGTGCGGCGTAAAGGGTCTCTGTCAAGGGACGCGCGCGCGCGCGAGCTCATTTCAAAAGCAGCAACTTTTTGATTGAGTCCAGCCTATGCTGCTGACCGTCCTCCTTATCGTTTACCTATGTGTTGGGCTTGGGATTTTGTGGTTCCTGTTTTGGTGCGGTTGTGATGGCGGTGACGACGATTCAATGTCGTGGAAGTAATAAGTCACATTAGGAGGCATTAAAAGAATTGTAGTTGTCGTTGTTGTTGATGTTGTTTGGAATGGGTTAGCTAATGGTTTCTTGGATAGCCCAGCTGCGTTTTGAGAAAACATAATTTTAGACTATTGCCATTAGACACAAGACCAATAAATTTATGGAAGAATATGCGGGTGAAGAATACATTTCCAGCACAGTCGTGGTCGATACTATTTTTATAAATACGTTCAGGTTTGTGGATTTCTTTCAGTACTGTTTAATATTATTGTATTAAATTTCAGCTAAAGGTGCTGTTTCAATATTTTGCAAATTCCATGGCATACATACCTATCTACAGGAGATGATTGGGATGATTGTTTTATAGTCGTTCGATATTACTTATCAATTTCTCTGTTTAACAGAAAAAAATCACGCGTTTCAATATGGAAAACAATTTTCCAATCGAAATGCATTTATGATGATGATGATGATGATGTGTCGAAGAGGATTTCCCCCGGATGTGCTGCGTTTTCTTTCTCTCGAACGCCCGCCGGCTTATTTATATAGAGCGTGAAAGAGGAGAATATAAAAGAGAAAAGAAATTCAATTATGACACTGTGACTTATATTAAAATGTAAGTCTGCCAAGTGTTTGGTGCCGGTAACTCAATTTGTTTTTTGTTGGGCGGGCGCGCACGATTCACACCTCATACCATGCCCGCCTGTTCTGCCCTTCAGAACCCACCCCCCCCAGCCAGCATTCAGAGGTGGAGTAAAACTTTCAAAGGCCCGCGGGGTAATGTTTAATATACCTACCTATGGGGCCCCAATTATGGTTCTGAAGATGTTAGAAATTACCTGAATTGGAGCTATTTTTGAATGACATCAAAATCCCGCCTTTTTTATTTAGTAAACGTGCTCCGATTTGGATCCCATATTTAGAAAAACTTATACCTGAAATCTCCTTCCATCCAAAAACCGCCTCCGAAGAGGGAGGAGGGGTCAATTTTTCTCGAAAATCGAGAATCTAAGACGGCAGAATTAAAGATGAGACCATATTCGGAAACGTTGAAATTGAACATTTTTTCAAAAGAGTTACGCTTTTCGAGTTACAGCAGTGGTAATGTCTGAAATATTTGCATTTCAGTCGTACTTATGGATAAATTTGCGTTTTAAGAGAGTTTCTTCCATGAAAAATACAAGACGTTGCGCAGAAAAAAATTGGAAAGTACGATAGATGCTGCACATTGAGATAAGTCCCTTATTTCTTCCCTCCTCAAAAAAACTCTCCTCAAAAGGGCTTAGATGGAAATTTCTTTACTTTAGTTTTATCTGTTTTATCTGGCAGGATCATTAAAATCTTGTTGGTATCTTGTACTCATGATTAATTAGTGGAGATTTTTATAGCTGAAGTTATTAGTTTATTTAGTGACTGGATTTTATTTTTAGTCCACTCGTAAATTTAATGTGGGTTGTTGTACAATATATTTTTATTCTCATAAATATTTAATTCTCGTTTATTTTCTAATATGCAATTTCCATGCCTAATTTAAGTGAAATTAGATCTAGGTGAAGTTTGCCCCTCCTGTCCACCCCCCAACTTCCCGTTACTCCGCCTCTGCCTCTGCACTTTTCCAAGCTCCTTGTTCTCCCATCTTGCTCTCACTCTCCCAACAGCTCATTTTTCTAATTATAGGACGTTCAACAGGTTGCCACTTTTTCAAGCCTTGTGAATAATTTTTAATTTTCACTTTCACCTCTAATTCTTGTTTACATTTCAATTATTTAGTTAAAATGACTAATTACATGATGGCTTAATTGACTAAATTAATTAGATGGCTTTCTGTCGCGTCAGCTCGCTCGGGAATTAGATTTTATATTTATATAATATCACTTATTTTATTATCGTGGTCGTCGTAATGGTTGGCGTGAATTTCCTTGAAAGGTGCGAGAAATAATACGAGCTAGGTAATTATAAATAATCGTTTGATTGATTAGATTTTTTATTAGATAAACTCGGGGCAATTGCTTCACAAGTTTGAATATTCCAACTTTTTTGAAGAAAAATTTGTTTTTCTCTAAGAGTCTGCTATTTCGTTGGTCGTATCATAATGTAATGTAAGTGTTGTTAACTTCATAGAATATCGTACAAGTTATTTAGTTTATATTCTATACTTTAAGGCTCTCTGGGCTTTGTGGTATAGGAATTTTGAGGGAAGATATTAAAGAAAGATGCTTTAGAATTATTTGAACTAGTGGTCGTCCAGTGGTGGAAATTCGACAGTAATTCATAACTTTTAGGTAAATTTCTTATAGAAATGTACCTATTGCGATCGTTCACACTTTTGAATTTCAAAAAAAATTCAACGGCATGTTGTTATATGTCCATAAGTTAGTCCAAAAAAACATTTGGTTCAAAAGTATATATATATATATATATATATATATCGGATATTACAAAATTTGTTAACACGAGAGAGGTCGCAGTTTTGGACGTATCAAGTTCAAATTTGCTACAAAAATCAATCTCCTAAATATCTCAGCCGAGTTCGTTATTGAGCAATATCGGATAAGTAGTTTCAAAATGGCGACCGTTCAAACATTTAAAAAAAATATCAAAAAAGAGCCGTAGTGTTTATATCATCAAAAATAATTTTAGGTTATAGATATAATCAGTACCTACAACTTTTGTTCAAAGCAATTTTTCATAAAATGCACAGATAAAAAAATAAAAATTAATAAAGGATTATAAGAAATGTTGATAAAACATGAACACTCAATATAAATTTTATGTAATTGTACATTTTCTGGAGATCTTCATATAGACCCAAGAAATAGGCGAAAAAAAAATCTGCCTTGAAGTGGAACGCGAACCTTGTCTGCTTTATATTTAACAGCCAAAACAAAAACATCTAACCGCAAGGCTATGACACATACGGCAATTATAAGTAATAACATGTAGGTATACCAATGAAAAGGTTGTTCAAATTTCAATTCAATGAATTTTGAAAAATTTACCTTTCCGCTGACTATAGGCCATCGGGATTTTTTAAATTCAAACGTTATTGAGCTTTTTTTTGTCAAGCATACGTAGCATAATTTTTGAGAATTTTGTTCTATTACGTCAGTTGCAAGCTTGTACAAAAGGGCATTAGCGTGTGCTATTTGCCTAATTCCTTACAGTAAATATTAAAATAAAAATGAAATGTCAGTAACAGTTCAAAAAACACAATGACAGCTAGCTATTTATTTTATAATACAATGCATTGTAATGTTTCGACTTAACGTCTGTACTAATATTACTTTACCTTAATGACAGAATGAAGAGAATGCAGTCTTTTCACAAAAGTGACTTTAGATTCGAAATTTTTTGCATTGCAAAACTTGCTTTGTAGATAAATTTCTTGAAATGACATCAAGTGCGCATTTAAATGTATCCCTCAAAATAATACACTATTCACAATATTTAGGGACAATTCAATAATGTATCCCTAATGGGAGATTAGTTAATTCTTCAATTTGTTTAACTCATTTCTTGATGATGTACAATCAAAAAAATTCTGAATCTTTTAATGTAGGATTAAAATTAATAGGAGATTAAATTTGATTATGAAATCGACCCTCAAATTTGCGTTTGACCAGGGCTGTTATTCACGAATAAAACAATCTAACAGCTCTAATTCGTTGACTTCACATTACACTTGGATCCGTTATGGAACAGACAATAAATACACTTCTACCACGTTAACCATATTCTCTCTATTTAAATTAATTTAAAATATTAACGCATAACATCTACATCAAAATTTTACCTATGTCAAATCTCATACTTCTCCGTGCATGTTTTATGCCTTAAAAATTATATATAATCACATATAGATTCTAAAAAACGACCTAAAGTTCGTTAACTGAGAGTGCTCATTTTCCACAGCCTTCACCATCACTTCTTATTTTATATTTCTAGTACGTACAGTAGCTACAGTCATTGCTAAAATAGTGCAGAAATTAACTTTTTTTACGCATGCTCTGACTCAGGGGTCAGTCCCGGATATGTACCCAATAAAGTCAGCTTACGACATTTCTGAGAAATATCAAACTACATTTTCAAGCTAGAATTTAAAAAAACTAACACACCTATCTTGAAAATTAATTTGATAATCTCCCTACCATCATATTGAAAAACCGTCAATCTACATTACTAGACTATCAATTAAATTATCAAGATGCATCAAATTGAAGACAAAAATCCTTAGTTCTTTCAAATCTCGTCAGCAAAGGGACAAAACGGAAAAGATTATGTTTGTGTGTTTTTAGCAACTCGCCCATGGCTCATAGCGACACGTACCAAACTCCTGCTTTATATCGAGCGATACAAAAAAAAACATTCGCAGTAGGCCTTTGAAAATGAGAACATGTCTTTGCTAAACACAGTTGGGAAGCTAAAAGTGACAAGTGATGTTTGAATCAATATAAATGCAATTGATAGTGACTCAAGTAAGGACATGTTCTCATTTTCAAAGGCCTATGGCAAATGATTTTTTTTGGATCACTCGATATAAGTATAGTTTGAATACCCATCGAATGGGGTTTCGTTATACCTTGTCTATTTCTTTTTTTTTGTTTGTAAATTAGGTGAAATAAAATTTTAACGTCATTAACATAAGTACGTCTTCGATCAGATCGGCTGATTATTATTTTGACGTTTGTTATTGTTCTATTTGACGTTTAATGTCAAACATTTCTAAACGCCCCTTAACAAATATGTCAGTATTGTCAGTGTCAGTGTTTTGGGTTTAGGTATTAAAATTTAATTCAAATTATTTACGACATGCGTAAAATGGCAGATGACGTGAGCAATCGTGATGAAACCCCATTCGATGGCTATTCAAAGTGTATATATCTACGTTCATTTTGTAATGCCACGATTGTTTGATGGATTTATGTGTACTTCATTTGTCAGCAACATCAAACCTAGTCTCTACATGGATGCAGCTATATACTAATTCCTTATTACTAGAAACTGAATACTGAAACTTAATATATATGTTAATAAGGGTATAATACATATTTTGCACACTCCTGATGACTGCGTTATACTTACTTAATAATAATATCTTTACGTTAAAGACAGGCGAGACCTAATACCTAATACCGAGGAGTGTAAACTATTATAAGTTTCATGCATTCTCATGCATAATTTTCGACAAGCTTTCAAGGTACTATAGGCTGCTGTATCTGCTGTATAGCTAGCTGTAGATTCTCTTCAAGTTGATGCCTTGGCATATAACTAACTATATAGCTATGTAGCTACATTCTCCTACACGTTGATGAGGTTTAGCGGTGTGCGGGACAAGGAGGAATGCCAACGAACACACAAAATTGCCTAATATCACATCAAATTATTATCAGCAAGAAACTCAGCTCAGCAAACAGGAAATTTCCTGTATAATCACCACAAAAGTTGGTAGGTATGGTGTGAAAAACATCAAAGTTGAAACGTCATCAGTCGAATTTATGATCAAAAGTTAATATGGTACCATAAGTTACCTGAAGTAATTAGAGTAAACTTATCCAGAGCAAGAAATCAAAAATTACAGATAATTGTAAATCAGGTGTTTATTGTTTGAAAGTCTATAAAGGTTAAACTGGCAGAAATTTACCAACCCGTAAGTATCAATGAACGCAACAGCTCATTCATATGCCATAAAACTAATTGAAACTATGCGCTACATCTCAATGATACCTAATAATTATCTACACATTTAATGATAATAAAATCTTACATAGGAAAAGGAATGGGTTATTATTGAATTAACTTAATTTATTAAAATGTAATAGAAGTAAATATTTTGTTAATTTCCCCGTACCAGTTTCTAATATTTGTCATCAAGATTTTGTGTTAACCATCCTTATTATTTAAGTAGACACTTATACTCTTAGAAGTTAGTTAAAACTCACATTTGAGAAAGACAACATACTGTACGAAAAGAATGCCATGTTTAAATAATATATTCATAGTAATTTATTTTAACATCATTTTAATTTAATTTAGTGCACTATTCCGAAATTGATTGCTTCTGTCTTTATTTTTAGACCGAAGAACCCGGAACGGAAGAGGTATACAATTCGACTGTCTGTTTTTTGGTTCAATCGCGCTTTGTTTATAGTAAACGTACTCCGATTTTGATGATTTTTGATTCATTTGAAAGAGGAGACTTATGAAATGGTCCCATATTCGTAAAATCAAAAATCCAAAGTTTCCTTTCTTTCAAGAACCGGGTGGAGGGGGCAAATTGTCTCGAAAATTGAAACATCGAGATTGTAGAATTAAATTCTCTGAGTACCAGATGAAAGACATTAAAATTTACAGCAACATTTAGAATGAACACTTTTTCCTTATATTTCAACGATTTTCGTCACTACTATGTTATACACTCAAAAGTGTGAAATAAATATTTTTGACAAAAAAAATTGACCGACGTTACTAGTTGGTGCACTGAAAAATACGAAATAATATTAATTCTATTGGTGCTAGTACTTGTGAAGTTGGTGCTAAAAGTTATTAATCTACCTGCAACTGCACAACTTCAAAAGTAACAGCACCAATAGAATTAATATTATTTCGTATTTTTCAGAGCACCAACTAATAACGTCGGTCGAATTTTTATTCACATAATTTCTCCGGTCCTTCGAAAAATATTCGATTTTGTTGCTTTCTCTTTTTGTTTTATAGGGAATGGAATCCGCGCTCAACAGTGACATAGAATGGACACTCTGTTCACCGAAGTTATTGCTGAAAAAACGTGTGATTCTGAAGACTGTGACGCGAAAACGACTCTATCGATTTGGATGAATGTTGTCTGAAAAAGAAGTTCATACCCTTTTGCCATCATATCAAGGCATATTTTCCACACTGCTGCTATTTTTTTGATAATTTCTACTTCTCTTCAGACAGAAGGACATGGTTTTCTTATATGAACAATAAATCTCAATATTCTCTGTGATTTACATTTTTTTTTCCAGAAAACTATTTCATATGGAAGTGCAAATTCAGCTTCATGAGTTTTGGATTTTCAATTTTTTTTTAATAAACATTTTCTTCAATGAAAATGAGAAAATTTTACCCAATCAAAGAGAATGAGAGATCTTTTTTGACAATTCTCAATATTTTTCTACGATATTTCCATTGTAAATTCGCAGAATAACATTTAAGCATTCACAATAATAAAATCTGCAAAAAGTACTTTCCAGAACCTAAATAGTCGAACGACATAGGATTATGGATTTTAGTATAACTACGCCAGTTTATTTTCCTTGTTTCCAATCAACTACTTTTTCGGAATACGTTGCATATCAATCAACTCAAATCACTCATATACCTACTGGTTTTAATTCCCAATAAACAAGAAAATGAAAAACAATAGAAGAAAAATAAAAAAAAACCGCTGCTACCACTAACTGTGAAGTGGATGAATAAAACAATCAAAATTCTTCCATTTCATTGACTTCATTACTACAGAGTATTAATAGGTAAATATACCAGCCAACCCAACCTATATACTACGATATTATTTTATTGTTCTTTTGTTTTAGCATTGAAATGAAGAATTGAAAAAAAAACATACAAGTTCAGCTTCGATATACCGCTGAGTTGTGAAAATACAAAATATATACGCCGTAGTAGAGAAATAATAAATGAACAAATGACTTCCAACTGTTTGCGCTAAAACAATGCTGCCATTTAATTTATCTCATGCATATTATTATTATATGACAGAGGTATATATATATGTATATATAATATGTCTGTCTGTCCATACCGAGTATTGGTTGTGTGATTAAATGACAGCTGTTGGATTAGTTTACTGGTCCATACAACCAAGTGGAATATAGCAGCAGCTATAGCAAAACCCAGCCAGGTCTAATTATCACATACACGAATGCATCTTGTCATAGATTTACATCTAATATATGTATATATGTATAGGTATATACAGTGTGTTCAAAATTTGGGCTAAGTGTACCGGTAACTTCGTACATATTTGAGTTATAGAGTAGGTTAAGTGGGAAATGTTTAGAGAATCAATATACTGTCTTAATTTTAAATAAATTTGGTTTTAGAAAAAAAGTGGAAGGTCTATTTTTTGTCACTTATAGTTCATAGCTTTTTGCCATGAATTTTTAAATATACATCGAGGACACATCCATATTTTTTGAATGAGTGAAGAGGAACATTTTTATTTCATCGGAAGGGTTATTAAAAATAATGAGGTAGATATTGGTCAGACGAAAACGCTCAAAAAGTCTTCACAGATAATCTTCATAATCCAAAAGGTCTCATTCGAGGTCCCGGGACTTGACTGCAACATAGATTTTTTTCTGTGAGACTATTTAAAGGCAACTCGTCCAGAAAATATCCAAGAGCTCAATGTCCGAATTGCTGAAGAAATTCGGCGAAAAGATCGAATTTTGCTTCATTGAGTCAAGAATCATTTCTTGTCCAATATTGAAAAGTGAATTCAAAGATGATGGTGGTAATTTTACAAGTTGAGATAAATCGTAAATTACAGTAAATCCCAAAAAAATCAATTGTAATTGAATATAATAAAATGTTTGTTTTATTAAGGTCTAATAGTTTTATTGAGCTTTTAATATGGGGAACCTCATATGACCAAGGAATACGAATAAATATCGTAAGAACCATTGATGAAATTTAAATGAATATAAAAAAATGGACCGACCTTATCAGTTGCACTGAAAAATACAAAATGATATTAATTGTATTGGTGCTAGTACTTTTGAAGTTGTGCAGTTGCAGCTAGATTGAAACATTTTGGCACCAAGTTCACAAATACCAGCACCAATAATCAGTTGTATTTTTCAGTGCACCAACTGATAAGGTCGGTCCAATTTTTGGAAAAAAATATTTATTTCACACTTTTGAGTGTTACATTAGTCACGAAAATCATTGAACGTTCACGTATACCATTAGGTACCTATGTACACTTTGCTTGTATTTGTTATTAATCAGAAATATATAAACATCGTCGCGGAAATACGCATATTTTAGACTTTACCACTGCTGTAATTCGAAAACCATGACTCTATGGAAAAAAAATGTTCAAGATAAGTGTTGCTGCAAATCATCTGCTCTTTAATTTGCCATTCTGAGATTTTCTATTTTCTAAAGAAATCGCCTCTTCTATATTGCGAAAATATACATATTTCAAATTTTAACATCGTTGAAACTCTAAAACTCTCTTTTGAAAAAAAATTCAATTTAAACGTTTCCGGATATTTTGTTATCTTTAGTTCTGCCATCTCGGATTTTCGATTTTAGAGAAAATTTGCCCACTCCACCCTCTTGGGGGTCTGTTTTTGGAGGGAAGGAGATTTCGGATTTGAGTTTTTATAAATATGGGACCATTTCTCAAGTCTTCTCATTCAAATAAATCAAAAATCATCAAAATCCGAGTACGTTTAAAATATACAGCACGAGCTATTTAAATGTAAGCTAAACGAAGACGATGAAACCTTGTTATATTTATTATTGATTGTGGACCTCAAATACCATTGACAAGAGTTTACCGATACGTCATCAATGATGCGGATGATGCGCAGGCACCAAGCAGATGAAATACCTCAGTAAATGCATTTCATAATAACTTATCAGCAAAATCTCTTGTACCTAATCAAATATTTATTCAGCTTGTATGTATATGCGACGCACTGTACAGTTGTCGTGAGTTGGTTTATCATGTCTTATCAACATAGGAATGTGACTCTCGTGCAACTAGAGTGCAACCGGATGATAGGGTCACCGTCTAAGAGTATGTAATATATTATGCAGTGCAATAGGAAGTGTTTTTGTCTACGTCGAAATGTCTGATGGTTTTGGAGGCAAGTATACCTACTTACTATGCTTTACTGCTTGCTGGTTCAGTCCTGCAGCTCTGCTGCAAAGATATGAGAGATACGACGAGAAGCAGAAGCACACAGCTCTATACCTATTCATTCGGAATGACTGGTGAAGCTGCTAATAACCGCATACAGAAGATGTGTTATACAGGGTTGGGCAAAATGAACAGAACACCTAATTTATGGTTTCTCGAAATTTACGCAAATTTAACGAAACTGGCACTGCAAAAATATTCTCGTTTGTGGGTGAAAGAACACTGCTGCAATTGAAATTAATGAACCTAATGTAATTCCAAACGTATATGAAGAACCTAAAACTTCAATATCAAAACTTTCATTAATGAACGACATTAGTGAGAGATCTGTAAGAAGGATACTCAAAAGAAATAAATATCATCCTTATAAAGTACAATTACTCAAAATTAAATGAAGATGATCATGATAAACGAATTCAGTTTGAATTGATGAAATGATGAATTTAGTTAATGTGAATAATATGTTTATAAACAACATTGTGTTTTCTGATGAAGCAACATTTTGCCAAATGACTTTGTAAATCATCATAATTGCCGATATTAGTAGGATAATAATCCAGACTGGATGGAAGAAGGCCATTGTGTGTGGCCAAAAACAAAGGCTGAACGTTTGGTGTGGAATAGTTACAGGAAGAATAATTGGAACTTTTTTTATGCGAGAAATGATTAATGGTAATAGTTATTTACAACTTCTACGAGATCAGATAGTTCTAGAATTAATTCTATAGTTTTCCAATTGTGCTAATCACTTACATCTATCAGAAGAAATTTGGTTCCAACAAGATGGTGCTCCACCTCATTATGCTGCCAGGGTTTACACTTGAACACAGTATTTCCACAGAGATGGGTGGGATGGAGAGGATATATTGAGTGGCCGGCAAGGTCACCAGATTTATATCCAGTAGACTTTTTTTCTTTGGGGTCAGTTGAAGTCTATAATTTATAAGGATCTACGTCAGTCTCTCCAAGAACTAGAAGATGGAATTAAAGCAGAAGTTCAAAATATTACGTCTGATATTATTCAATATTCGCCAAGGGCATTTGTTGAGAGATATTGTCAAGTAATCGAAGGCCTTCACTTTGGACAACTACTGTAATGCGGTAAATTTTGAATTTTCAGTTATCGTTCATTTTGTATTAGACAATTAAAATTAATGTATACCTAGGTACTATTAAATTTTATTTCTTTCTTATAAAACTGTAAGTCGTCACAGAATCCACTAAACCTGGTATCAGTAAATTCATAAATATCATATCTACTTGAAAAAAATACAGGGTGAGCCATTTAAAATATTATCCGATGAGGTCATATCTTGCAAAATATGACGTAAACGGAAAATCTTCAATTAGCACTGAATAGTACATAGAATATACAAAAACTTTTGTACTAGTCATAATAAAGCCATAAATTAGGTGTGCTGCTCATTTTGCCAAACTCTGTATATTATTATGTATAGGATATCCCCACAAAAATTCCCAATGTAAAAATTTTGAAGGTGAGAGCTATATTCTTTAAAACTCAACAAAAAATCTCAAATCTTTCGCATACGCTCATTAAGAGCTGAACCACCCCGATACAATTTTTAGTATGTTGTTTTGTATAGGAATTTTGCTTTAATGGTACATTTGCATCAAATTATTCTATCGCTTCTCACCGCCCACAAAATTCCTTTTATGAAATTACAACTTGAAGTATTATATTCATAACCCACATTTACTGTAAATCTGGACTGGAGCATTTCCATTTCCTAACCAGCCTGCATTTATAATTCGCAATATTAACGCATTTTGATCTTCGACGTCATTAGTAAAACTTTTCATCAGATCAGATGTACCACCCTCTTTTTCTTTTTGCTCCTGGTCAATGGTAAAAATACAAATACCTATAGAAAGCAGTTGTATAACGTTGACATATAAGTTGTTTAATTTTTTTCAAGTTTTATAGATACTACACTCTCCTTAATACGGTGTTTTTCCATTAGGTTTGAGTATATATAAAAAATAGATCGTATCGTACATTTGTATGTTTGGCATGTGCATAAATATTGCAGATCACTAAGAAAGTTTATTTTTTCTCCCATTGGAACCTTTAGAACATGACAATATAGTTGAATGTACACATGTACTACAGAAAACACAAAGAAACTACCTGCACAAAACAGGCCTAATAAGACAAATATAAAATATTGCAAATAGTGTAACTGTCCTATGCTAATAACCCTGCGTGGTTGAAGCAGGATGATAACAAAAAAAACACAAATACAGTTCGCAAAAATGAATAAAAGTTTAAATACAATATTAATTCTCTTTTATTTCATCTTCTTTTCTAAAACTGGAAATAGTGCATTCATTTCAAGTATCTATGCAAGATAGTGAAACTTTTATACTTGAAAGCGAGCAGGTGAGTGACTGGAAATGCTCGAGTCCAGATTTACTGGAACTGTGGGTTATGAATACAATACGTCAAGTTGTAATTTCATGGAAGGAATTTTGGGGGCTGTGAGAAGCGATAGAATCACTTGATGAAAATGTACCATTAAAGGAAAATTCGTATACAAAGCAACATACCAAAAATTGTATCGGTGTGGTTCAGATCTTAATGAGCGTATGCGAAAGATTCCAGACTTCTTTGTTGAGTTTTGTAGAATATAGCTCTCACCTCCAAAAGTTTTACATTGGGACTGTTTTTTTGGGGATATGGATAGGATATTGGAGCTCGTAATATATAGTACATATAGTTAGTTACATAAAGATTGCGGCACTAACCTCCTTCTGTACATAGAGTGTTCTATATTATTGTACTTATTTTAACAGAACGTAGCTCGAGAGGATTGATACTGATATTGATGATGATCCTCCACCTCTACGATGACGACGACATGAAATCGACCCATCCGATCCCCCATTTTCCAGGAGGCTTCTAATTACATAACACAGTATTCTTTAATTTAATTTGAAATGGATAGTCGTACCTAGTAACCTAACCAGGAGCATCACTATAAACATACATCGTAATGGTACAGTTGTGTCACATTGCTGGAATTAGACACGTAGTAGAGTGTTGTGTTGTTACTCCAACAAGCTCCCTTGGTTCATTCGATCTTCCTCAACCCCACTCCCCCAACCAACCCGGCCAAGGAACATGTTCCTTACTGCCGAGGTATATAATATATGTTGTCTTTGTCCTTGTAAATCCAACAAGGCAACTACTCTACTATTATACTGCCATGGAAATAAATTAAAGCGGTCGGCCTCCTTGACAGTTCTCTCAACTTGCTTGCCTTGTGCATTCTGTGGTGACATGGGTTGGTTGATTTGTGTCAGCCCGCCCCTGTCCTGTCTTCTGTCTTGGCGCTCGTATACAACGACGAGGAGGCTCCTCTAATTCGATATCGTCCTGGAGGATGGCACAAGAAGAAACATACGACCGTCACACACACGAGCGTCCTTCTGTCACGCTTCCAGGACTGGTTATCGACTGGGTCCTGTTTTGGTGCTTCGTCAGCCCAGCTCAATAAATTCTGTATGTATATATGTGCTTGTAGGAAAGGAGAATGGGAAGAATTCTTGCCGCCGGCATTTTTCAATTTCGATAAGTGGAGTAGGTAAAGATTAGTTGATATTGAAGGGAAAATAAAAAATAACAAGTTTCATATCTATCTACTTCAGCATTGTTTTATTATCCTACCAATACCAATAGTAGATAAAGGTGAGGAAATTATTGCAATCGTTTCAAGATTTTCGTTGCCCGGTTTTTAATTGACATGTTTTTTTAATCAATAATACGCAGTATTATTGTGGAAAAGCACGTGAAAACAAATATTTTCTACCCGTTTATTGTATTATACGGGGCCAAGGGCAAGTTGAGCTCGCACACGGTGGGTTCCGTATCATATCACTGTTTATGAGATACTGACAACTAACCGACGGAGAAACGGAAGGATTTGTTGTTATTGCTGTAATATAAATGCACATTTCTCTATATATTATAATAAAACATGTCCGATGTCAATACCTTCTTTGACTATCGATATATTCTAGTGGAAAAAACCACAAAAACATCAATATTTTGGTAGATTGAGCCTTTAAGTCGAACAAGAATTGGCCTTGAAGAAAGTGAAGCAACAGCATGGTTTTAGTCAAGGTAAATCAACAATTACAAATCTCTTCAATGTGAAACATTAGAGAATCGAAAATAATGTTTCACATGAAATAAATGTACTGCCTGGAGTTCCACAAGGTTCACACTGCTCCCCTCTTCTTTTCGACATATTCATTAATGATATTCAAGAATGCCTTTTACATTCAGACTACTATTTATTTGCTGATGATTTGAAACATTTTGAAAGAATAACTTCCAGCAATTTTGAAAGTCTGTTGCAAGATAATTTGAATGATCTCAGTAATTAATGCATCACAAATTATCTTAAGGTTCATGAATACCAAATACTGCTGTTCCATTAGTTTTATTAAAATAGATAAAAGAAATGAAAAAATCAATTCTACACAATAAATAATGAACCCCTCTAAGAGGTAGCCTTTGTAAAGGACTTGGGAGTAATGTTTGAGGAACGATTAAACTTTACCTTGTATCAGTCAATTTGTCAAAAATGTTAGGGTTCGTATTAGTGTAACTGCAAATAATTTTCTATAAACTCTGTTAGGTGAATCAGTTTATACTGCTTTAGTAAGATCGAAACTAGAATACGAATCAATGATGGTCGCCGTTTTATGAAGTAGGTACATACTAAAACTTGAGAAAAGATCAAAAATAAATTTATTTTGTGGCACATTACTTATACCAAATATTTTTTATTAACTGATTTGAAAATCAGCATCTCGTATATTTTATCTCATTTCAATTTTAGTTTATTCTTAGTAAAAAATCACTTTATACTTCGTTATAAATAATTCCACTGTAGTAATGGGCTTTCCCTTAAATAGAATTTGAAAATCGCATCAAATTTCGCAAGTAAGCCTCAATCAATCATTTTTTGGGCTCCGTACCAAATTGGTGAAAACGGTACCTTATTATACAGGTATTCCGCCCGTCTGTCCACGGACTTTATCTCATGAACTGTAATATGTAGGAGAGCTTTCATAGAATGTATTTTTCTGTTGCTGCTACAACAGTGAAATGCTAAGTCCGTCCGTATGTTCGTATGACAGCCATCTGTATCGCAGGCAATGTGTTCAACTGATATACGCAAAATTCTTGATAGAATTCTACTTTGTATGTGTTAGGTGATTATAAGAAAATAAAAATGTTAATACTTTGTTTTGTACGTAGTTTTCATAGTGTTGAAACTAAAAGTGAGTTCACACGTACCCCATATCGGAAGCAAGTATCTGAAGTAGGTATGTTAATTTTCAATTTGTTTTATAAGAGCTAGTCATTGTATAAGTAGATTCAGGTCTAGGTTTTCATTAGTTTCCATTTCATCCGAATTATAACCGCAATATGGGTTATAACGCAGTGTTATCGGCATAAGTATGATCTTGAGCCCGGAGATGCGCAAATTGTAAACTTAGTACATATAAGGAATATACTAATGGCCCAAGAACAGAGCCTCCAGGGACACCATAACTATTTACTTTTAGTTCACTGACAGTACATACATATTGTAGCCTATGGTTTGACTCGCCAATCGCCAATGGCCGCATTTTGTTATAGCTTGTTTATTTTACTATAATTATGGTCATTCGCTTCTACTGTCGCTCTTATTTACATGTAGGCAGTCAATTCAAGAAATCCTGACACAACAGTCTTGTACATATAGGTACCTATGGAAATCTTGTGTATAGAAAAATGTTCATTCTATACCTAATTAATTTCATTCCAATCATTCGACCTTCAAACACCACATAATGTTCCACGTTCCTTCAAGGCACTGTAACAATCTGTGTAGGTAACTGATACCGGATCTCATTTTATGAAAGAGCTAACTAAGTCGGTATACCTATAGTAAAATAAAAGTACAGAGAGAAAGTTTTGCATCACTTAAGAGCGCCGCTTTAGGAAAGTTTCTCCAATGCAAAAAAAAAACGTTTACTACACACCAACATTATTCCCCCCAGAGCGGCGGAATACATTGACTTAGTTTCTTCACTTCTTCTTATAATCATCGTGATGCAAAGTCTTATCCACGCTGCAAGACGCGTACGATGACACTTAGGTAGTTGTACCTATATTTACCACACGTCTTCCTCTTCACTCACTCTCTCTCTCACTCTCTCTCTCTCTCTCTCGAGAAATTTAATTACAAGTAAATTCCAATAAAACTCCAATTAACTAGCTCCCATCGCTCTGGCAAGTTTACTTTAGCTTTGAACGCTGTGCCAGCATAACCATCCTGGTCTCGGTCTCCTTACCTCCCTTCTCTTCCACGAGTGTTACCAGATTCCGCTTTGAGAGATCCTTCTATGTATATATATATATATATATATATATATATATATATATATATATATATATATATATATATATATATATATATATATATATATATATGTATATACCTAAGACCATGTATAAAGTGGAAATTGAAAACAAACAACTCTCTAACACATGAAGCAGGTGGGTAAACATGGCGTCGTCGTCGGTAGCCATGACGCCATCGCACACGGCGGCGATGGCATCATGCTATACCACCACCCACACCCTCCTCCGCGGAGGGTTGTTAGCGACCACAGTGCCTAGCAACGCGCCCTCGCGCCCTGGCAACGGCTAGCCACTAGCCGCGGATACTTATTGATCAAGCGAAGGCCGGGCGCCGTATCCTCGCTCCCCCCGCCATCCTCTCCTTCGTCCCGCTAGCATCGTCGTCGTCGTCATGTGGCGCGTCAACCATCGTCCGTACATCAGCGTCGTCAACCCCCCCCCACCCACCATCCTCGCCCGCGCGCCTTTCAGCCATCGGTTCGCGTCGCGCGGACACTTGATACAACAACACATGCATATATTTATATATACAAGGTTGTCATAAAGTAAGGGACATATTATTTCAGCCTAGTCATGGTTATCTAGCCATTTACGTTATCAATACTATGTACGCATAATTATGCTATTTATTATGTCCATCAGTTTCGATATCTCGTCCATTTTGATGCTGTATGTTTGTTGCAGCAGCTTACCCCATATAGTAGTGTTCTCAACATTCATCTTTTTTTTTAAATAACCCTTGGGTTGAGATCAGGCGATCTTGGAGAATCGGCTTAATTTTTACTGTTTTTGAATTCTTGGCTGTGTAACAAAGATATATCTAAGATCTAAACAATAATTTTCGTATCTGCCAAGATACTTTTTTATAGATATTAAAAAATCATGTTACCTGTATTTTTCTTATATCTATCATTATTTTTGTTATGTTTTGTTCAATCTTAAGTGTTTAAAGTTATTGCGTTTAATAGTCTCTTTTTTAAGAAAATGAAAATATTTATTGTTATTTCTCGATCACGAGAATATTTTGAGACATTCTTGATCTCGTCTCGAAAAAAAAAAATTAGTCTCGTCTCGATCTCGTCTTGAAATCGAGACGCGACGAGACGAGAAATCTCGAATTTCGAGAGTTATATGAAACCCTACCTATAATTGTTTCTTAACCATTAAAGTACAATAAAACGAACCATTAACTTTTGAATTTATCACTTTTCTAGAAACATTTAACTGTTCGAATACATATCATCATCTATACCCTGTATATATCTGAAGGGATGGAGGCGAGTGAGATAGAAGAAGACGGATATATATATAGTATAATATAGCAGCAACCAGCTTCCGCTCTTGCCGCACTCTTCCTTGCTTGTGTCCCTCAAATATACCTATAGTACCCCCAGCAGCCCCCACCCGTGTATGTACTATATGTGTGAGTTGTATGGGAGAGCGCGCTGGGAGTTTGGAGAAGGACAAGAAGAAGGGCAGAGGGGTGGAGGGAGGCGAGTCGAAGGGCAAGGAGGTATAGGTAGAGGAGAGCCAGCAAAAGGGGACAGCACCAGAACCAGAACATCACGCATCCTGGATACTATGGATTTGGTGGCATCAGGCTCCATATTATCTATACCTATACCAATATACCGAAATTTCGATATATTTATTTCGAGTGTAACGATTTGGATGTAATATAGATATATACTATGTATCAAAGAAGAGGATTGATTGTCTCTGGTGATACAGAATTAACAACTTCAAACTAGTCAAATGTTGAGATTTGATGAGTAAATTTTCTCTTATTATCAATTAATGACGAAGTCCAAATGCAACTATAAAATTTCCAAGCAACATTTGAAACAGACATATTAAAAAAAGACTTTAAATCGGCTAGCGGCTCTAATCGATTCGCAAATTCTTATTGGCGCAGGCGATGAAAATGTCATTTCCAGAAACATGTTTTTGCTTTAATTTCTAAGTAAATATGCTATCAACCATAATTGAAAGATCTTTGTTAAAATATCTAAATGCCATGCTTTGACCCAATTAGGTATATACCTAACATCTATAGTGCGTTTCACATTGAGAATGCAGTGTGGTCGGGTATGGGCTATTTATTTTAAATGGAAAAACAGCACACGGATTTGCCTTTCTTTAACGATTTTTTTTGATGAGTTCAAAAATATTGGAGGTATAGGTATTTGTATAAATACTGTAACGTTTCACCCTCTGCCCTCTACTAAACGTTGTGGGTTGAGTTCACTTGCGTAATACTCCAAAATTCGCAAATTGCTTCAAAAATATTTATTTTCAACACCTTGTACACGTCTTTCTGTTATAGTACAACTGTCACTTTGACTATCTCGTTTCAACTACTATCGAGTTATATGTATCCAATGGACTGATACAATAAACTGAATGATTCGTGATCGACACGGTTTTATATATCTGAATTTTGACATGACATACATGGAGAATGTTCTATGATTATCTAGACCCTTGGTAATAATGTTCTATAAAAGCTTTTCAAACACAATACTGTGACAAAATGCACCTCACGCCTCATCTATAGTTTCTGGTAGGTTCGACAATAAATCTACTAATTCTAGAACTAATTAACGAACTTTACATGAAACAACTATATATATATAAGAAAAACATACTACCTAAAAGAAATAATAACAATAAGTACATGATAAACTATCCACGTTACAATACTTATTAATGTATAGGTAGGTACTTTATTTCTAGGAAGATCCGCGGGGTTATCACGTAAATAGCAACTGCAACGCGACCGCGACTATCGCATAATCGTCGCTGTCAAAACGTCGACTTGATACAGTTTTGTCGCTCTGTCTGTCTTGAGCCTAAATTGATACCTACTCGAGTAAAAATTATCAAAGTGAGGTTTATTGCATGTATTTGTATAAATTACTTTTAACATGTTCCGAATGAAATTGCTATTTTCTACAAGATCATCAAAAGTGAAGGTTATTCTTATTAGTATCCACTGTGAATTCATGTCTAGAGATTTTAAGGTTTAACGTAGCTACTTCGGACAAAGATATATTTTTTAAAATGTTTAATTACTGGAAACATATTCCCGAAGAGACAGGTATAGATATGCCTGTGCATGGGACTAGTATACAAAATTTGATAATTTGAAGATATTCCTGATCCAGAGGAAAATAGGGAAGTATAAATGTTTGGTTCTGGTGTTTATTTTTTACCCTGAACACTGCATAAGTTGATGAAGATTCCCTGATAGATGATTATCTTAGCGCTATAGATTCAATTTTATATTATTTTAGGTATATTTTCATAACTTAGTTCATTTCGTTCATTTTCTTTCCATTGAATGTGATAGTTTATTATAAATATTTATTCTTCTAGACAACAACTGAAACGGAATTGTTATTTTATTATTTCTTTCAAATGAAACATAATTTTCTTCTTCACCCTTGCAGAAAAAAAACACTATATTTCAAGCTTCATTAACTCACCTGATGGATGACAATGAAGCATTCACAAGTATACCTAGGTACTCCTTAGCCCTTTTTTATGATTTTAATAAAGTTCAATAACCTGTGAAATTTTCTAAATAGTTTTTTCTATTCTATAACATCAAACCCTTCGTATAGGGTCCATTCATTCACAAGTGACCAGTGGTCGTCGTGTCATGCGTCCAATTATCGAACAGCAGGATAGAACGTAATGCGATTGGTCGGTTGACTGACGGACGTATGGCGTGGTAGTTTCTGGAGGGTCAATCGACCGTAGGCGGCACAAAGATGGCCGGTCTATATATATGCTTAATCTCATCTGCAAAATAAATGCCTTTTTCCTACTGCTCGTTAAAAAAAGAGCAATCAATATCAGTAATATCTGAAGTATTTAAAAAAACAGATGAGCTTTAAGGATACTAGAATGGTATCAGTAGTAACCGAAAAAGAAGAACAAGAGAATAGCAAAATAATTGCATTTTCTCTTTACATGACTTCATTCATAAGAATTAATAAAGGATGAATGTAATGAAATTCTCGTCATCTCAGCCGCCTACTGTTTTAGATCGATCACTCCATATTGTAATTTTAAAATGCGACCAAAAATAATAATAAAAAAACTCGTTCATGTGACTCGTAAAAATTATCTGCTTCAGCTTGAGCTCTTTAAACTGAATCATAAAACAAACTAGTAAAGAAGGCAGTAAGTCTTTATGGGCATAGTCTCATGCACCGAGTAGCATACCTACTAGTTTAGCCCAAAAAAGTGACGAAATTTGAGATTTTTGACAATTTGCCTTAGGCAATGGTCGAAAAAATAGGGTTTCGGGGCCGCAACTCGACACGACTATCTAAATTTCACTAAAAACAATAGGGCTCTTCCTTGGGCCGATACCAACTAACAGCAGAAAACCCTTGGTCGAAATTCGGTTCCGTTCTTGAGTTATCGTGCTTAACTACAGACTCATGTTTTTTGTGAATATCTCGAATGAGAATGAAGTGATTTTTTTTGGGTTTATTACAAGCGATAGATAATTTCAGGCACAACATTGGGTATATTCAAAATGTTTTGATTGGAGTGGTTTTTGTGGGTCAAAATTCCAAAAAACTGATTTTTCAAAAAACCAAAAGTAACATATTCACATCGTGGAATCATAATATGGGATTAGATGCAATTTCGATATTTAAATAGTGAAGAACAATAGAAATGTATCTGTTTGTTCTATAAACTTTTCGCCATTGCTGACCCCTAGATATGTAGGTAGCTACCTACGATATCAGCATTCTACAGAAACAACTTTGCCATCAAGGCGACTTGTTTGCTTTCAAATTAAGTTAAAAAAATCTGTCGTGACCACTCACACGACTTTCCTACCGCTCGCAGGCAAATACCAGTGAATGAAAAATTTTACACTATTACAATACTCTCCTTACATAGCGACGATAATAGCGGTAGTAAAGTTAAAATCCTCTGGTCAAATCGTGCTACCACTCATTTTTTTCAGCATGTCAAGACAAACAACAATGGTCATGTAACATTTTTTCGCAAGATTTAACGTTTAGCCAGAATCTGAAGAAAATATGTAATTTTATTCAAGCATAACTTTTTTTGTGCTTTTTCTCAGAGATGGCGCTATATGTGGGTGGTAAAGGGCTCTGAGAAGAATACCTTAGGCAAGTTTAATCAAAATCCTTAGAGCCGTTTTTGCGCTATAGTCTTAAGCAAATCACGTTTTTTGGCTATAGCTCAACACCCAGTGTATACAAGATTCTCATTCAGTGCCACCGGCGAGTGATATTGGAACCAAACAAAATAAACAAGACAGCAAAAAAATACACCGATCCGTTCCCGAGATAATGCTGTCACATACATACAGACATACAGACGGACAGACAGACCAATGTCTGAAAATATGTTTATTAGACTTAGAAAACTCTGAAACGTCAACATTTGTGAAAATCTCGATACCGAAAATTTTACACGATTACAATACCTACTTCCCTTATACAGCTACTATAGTAGCGTAGAGAAGTAAAAATAGTAGGTTGATGTTTTTCCTTTGAATCACACAAACATGGAAATGACAATAAAACGTGGATAAACACCAAACTTGGTATACCTAGTTACCTTCATATATACCTTCCTACATAAAGTGTCGGTATATAGTTATACAAAAAGCTCATTTTTACAGCTGATATAATTCCTAATGAATTTTAAAACGGCAAAGTAGCTCGCAATCCAGAAAGAACGTGCCCAGAATCTGACTACGATATGAAGATAGAAGTGAGCAAGGGAAAGAGTGCTGTCCTCAGATTCAGGCGCATCAACATTCAACAATATTAGGTAAGTATAGGGGAACGTAGTAGAAGGTTTCTGTGTATATATCTATGTGTTTCTCTTTGTTTTCCACGAAGAAAAACTCTAGTTGTAGGAGAAGGATGGCATGAGCTTAGGTCAGGGGTGGCGATCATTTTTGACGGTGGGTAAAAGCTTTTTCGTTTAGATATTGAAAAAAAAAACATGTAATATTAGACCATAAGTAACATCTAATGGAATTAAAAACCAAATTAAACATCAATTTACCTTGGCAAGTACACAGAAGAAAAGTGTTTATTCTAGATTTTGTTGTAGCCGGACAAAGTCATTTAGAGAAGAAGTCTAACAAAACATATCTAGATATGAGTAGTTTGAAAGTGAGGAAACTGAGAGCAGACTTTAAATAAGTACCTACACCCAAATAGGAAGGGGACCTAGATGAGATCTTTGCGGCACACCCGACGTAACATTGAACAATCTAGAATGATAAATACCTACCTAACTGTGATCTGTTCCAAAAGTATTAGTAAAGTCAAGTTAGGAGGGCTCCTCCTACATATACGGTGGTAAGCTTCCTTATAATAAGAATGTTATGAGAGCGATTTTGTCGAAGGCTTTAAGCCTGTACAAAATGGCGACTCCAATGTTTATAGAGTCTTCCCCCCTATATCGACGCCCTTGGTTTAGGAGGTGTGTAGATACTCGTGGCGCACTGAAATTTCGGCGGTTTTGCCATGCCAGTGTTAAAATTCTTCTTGTGCTTATCTCTGAATGCCGGCATCAAGAAGACGAGGACGAAGAAGAAGAAGAAGGGAAAAGCACGACGACGACGATTCAAGACGCGACACGATGATCAAATAAAATATTAAACTGGAACATGATTTTTATGCGCACTCCGTGTTAAGGGTTTTAAGGCTTTATCTTTCCTTTTTTCATTTTTAGAGGGAAAGCTACTTTGCTTTTTATTTTGTTTGTCCAAACGAGGAAGTGATTTGCGTTTGCTTTTCTTTGCTTTTTTTTCGTTCTACTCTGCTTTTCTATATAAGCTTTTCGCTCTTTGTTTCTTATAACAAGATGTGGTCGCTCCTTGGGGAAATATCTATAATATGTAAAAGTAAGATAAAAAGCTGGATTTGTGACTTTTTATCCAGAGGGCGGACGTAGGTACAAGTTTTTCTCAGGATAAGTATGTTGGTTTGCTTGTTCAGCATTTCTTTTCTGTCAAAAACTTTCCCCAAAAGGTGTTTGGGAGAAATTTATTACAAAAATTCTATTTTTTCTGATAGAAGTTATAGAAAAAAAGGTAGGCAATTCCTGACTCCAGCAAATTGGGCATTTTTGAAAAAAACTAAGGGTTCCTGAGCTGGAGCTCCAAAATTGTCTGAAAATATAATTCTGGAGGTTTTGTATCATTTCCAATCGATCTAAAATATTTACCGGATGTAGACATCAACTCGCTTATTTCAAATGGAATATACCAATTTATTATTGTCTCATTTTTTATTTCTACTTCTAAATTAAAGGTAAGCTCTATAAGCAAATTGTATCATTATTTTTGACAGCTTTCGAGATAATCACATTTTTACAAATATTTCTTAAAAAACATAGGCCCATTTATGCCAGTCTATCTTCCGTAGTTTTTAATATAAATGATTGAAATTTCAGAGTTGGAAGTCTGATAATGTATTTTAATATTTGGAATACAAGTAAACTTCTGAACATTGTACAGGGTGTTTAGATTCACCCAACCAATTCCGACTAATTCAGAGCCCAATAACTCACTTATTTTAAACAGAACACCCTGTAGGTACTTATTTTTTTCCTTTTGAGCTATGTACTTTTGATTTCTCTTTACCTAAATTTTACATATTTATAGATTTTTGAATATTAATTACTGCTTTGGCTGTGAAATGAAATATTTGAATGTTCAATAATGATACTATTTATTTAGCAGAGTTACCTAACTACGCCATTGCTGTAACGTTACTTAGCCTAATAATTTACAATATAAGGATGTGTTTTTGTGGTTAATCTACTCAATAACATTGTAAAAATACCTAATCCCAATCGGTTAGAAATAATTATATTATTGTTTCATGTAATTGACACATGTGATACAATTTTAATTGTTTCTTAATATGTATCAACAATATTCAACATGAGCACATAAATTCATTAAATAATAAATACTTATATTTCTTCAATCTTATTAACATTCACGCATATTCGAATCTAATTTTTATAATAAATTTAATGTTGTATTTGCAGAGATATTCTGATAAATCTAGACCTGTTGGTGTCGTATTTTTACCATTTCTCTACATCTAAGCATATGAGAAAAAATATGACTGAAAACTAATTTTGTCAAGGTTGATTTATCGCTTATAATGCATACTAACTAATTGATAGAAGAATAACAAAATAAATGACGCTATTTCGAAAGTTGTTGAGATGTTAGGTTTTGAAGAAAAACGCAGAACTAAATATAGATAAGAGATATCATCTTTCTGTAATAAATGTTCGAAAAATTAGTAATATGTCAAATTTAGTTAGGTATATGGAATGCTGATACCTACAAAACGAAAGGGAAAACATGTAGGTACATAGATCAACCCGAAAAATACAGGGTGTTCTATTTAAAATATTCGAGTTATTGGGTTAAGAATTGGTTGGCCGATTTTAAACACCCTGTACAATTTTCAGCAGGCCTTTTGTTTAGGTAATCCAAACAACAAGATACATTTTGGACTTTCTCCTCTAAAATTATTATTATTTATATGGAAAACAAAAATAATGATGCACTAAAACTTACGTTTAATTTCAAAGTAGAATTCTAAAATGAAACAAAAATTCAGTATGTTCCTTTGAAGTTAAGCGAGTTAATGTCTACTTTCGGTAGAACCAGAAGTCCTGTCATGATGAGAATATTTTAGATCAATTGGAAATTGTAAGAAACCCCCGTAATTATATTTTCAAAATAATAACTTGAGTAACTTTCTAAAAAAAACTCAAACTCTTCGTGGTAGGCACACATTTTATAACGTATTTCGAATCTTATGTCGTATATACTCAAACAAGTCTATTTTTTCAGTCTTTGTTTACCAACATTGTCATATCTTTCTATCAAATTACTGACAGCATTAATTAGGAATTATTTTTCTAAGAAGGTTATCCACCTTTTGAAATCATTCGTAGGTATAAGTGACAATAATTATCTTATTATTTATGATCATTGAACATTAATTAAAACTACTTATTAAATACTTAGTAGTTCACTTATCTTACCGTGTATATTCTATGAGAGAAAAAAAACACAAAACACATAATTGACAAAACACTTTTATTCTCAAGAAATCACTGGAAACACAAATATAGAAAATACATCAGTTTTAATATGAGAGAGTTCAATATGCAAACATTCACTTCCTACTTCCTAGTGTCATCACAAGTCTGTTCCCGCACCGGAATTCAATATTCAACTAAATAATACTTCCTCCCAACTTACGTATAGGTACATAGGTACCTTCATTTTTCACATATGCATATATATATATATATATATATATATATATATATATTTTCTATACCTTCTCTACACGCACATCATTGTTATAGAACAATAATTTATGCAATTCTATTGAATATTCACAGAGCATGTGACTCTCTTCCTATATACTTACTTTTTTTGTCGTTCACTTTTGTTATTACCATACACTAAACCTTTTTCTCTTTCTCCTATCTCACTCTCTATGTACTCTCGGTTATGTATTTATTTACCTGATGCCCCCCCCCCACTTCTTTCTCTTCTGTGTTCAGTGTGAAAGAGTTGGAGGTACCTATACTGTTGAATGGGATTTTGAATACAATGATAATTTGTAGTAACCATCATGATGATGATGGTGTTCAGTGTTGTAACGATTTTTGTACCAAATATACCTACTTTGGAATAAATTGTTTGGTGTTGAAAAATGTAATTGGTAATTACAGATTTTTAATTTCCTACGCTACTATAATAAGTAGCTGTATAAGGAAAGTATTGTAATCGTGTGAAATTTTCGGTATGGAGATTTTTACAAATGTTGACGTTTCAGAGTTTTCCAAGTCTAATAAACATATTTTCAGCCATTGGTCTGTCTGTCTGTTTGTGACAGCATTATCTCGGGAACGGATCGGTGTATTTTGTTGCTTTCTTTTTTATTTTGTTTGGTATTGGTGTTGAGCTATAACCAAAAAACGTAATTTGCTCAAGACTATGACGCGAAAACGGCTCTAAGGATTTTGATTAAACTTGCCTAAAGTACTCTTCTGAGAGCCCTTTACCACCCACATATCGGGCCATCTCTGAGAAAAAATACAAAAAAAGTTATGCTTGAATAAAATTCCTTATTTTCCACATGTTTCTTCAGATTCTGGCTAAACGTTTCATCTTGCGAAAAAATGTTACATGACCATTGTTGTTTGTCTTGACATGCTGAAAAAAATGAGTGGCAGCACGATTTGACCAGAGGATTTTTACTTTACTACCCTATTATCGTAAGGAGAGTATTGTAATAGAGTAAAAATTTTCATTAACTAGAATTTGAATGCGAGCGGTAGGAAAGTCGTGTGAGGTTTTTATTTAGATATTATATTTTACAAATATTATTATTCGCCGAAGAACGTTTATTTTCACTCGTGGGCTCTTTGAAATTGTACCAAATTTGGAAAGTCGAATGATTCTACCTTAGTTGTAATTGTGTTCCAAAAATCGGAAATAGTAGAAGATATGGGGTTGGTAGAATTCGAATAATTTTGTGCATTAACTAATACAAGTACTGTCGTGCAAATAGCTCGATCGAGTTCGTAAGTGGGCATCATCGGACTAGTAGATTCAAAATGGCGGCTGCCTTAACTTTGAATAAATCTCAAAATGTAGCTGTTTTTTACAAAAAATTGTACCGACTTTAATAGATGGTGCTTTGAAAAATACAAATTATTTTTAATTCTATTGGTGCTGGTAATTTTGAAGTTGTGCAGTTGTAGTTAAATTGAAAACTTTAATACAAGAATCAATAGAGTTAATATTATTTTGAATTTTCCAATGCACCAACTAATAAAGTCGGTCCAATTTTTTGTAAACAATATGTATTTCACTCTTCTGAGTGTAACATTATTCATCAAAATCATTCAACCTTCACCAAAGAAGATAATTCGTTGCTTATTCTTATTTAGCGATTTTAAAACATCGCGGAAATAAGTAGGTACACATATTTTATAAATTCCCACTGCTCTTTCTCGGGAAACTTTTTTTATTTCCGATTCAAATATTGCTACATAGGTATAATCTCCTCTTTAATATGACCATCTCAAATTTTCGATTTTAAAAAAATGCTCTCTTCACCCCTTTAAGAAAACTTTCTGGGGGAAAGGGAAAGGACATTTTGAATGTCGATTTTTTTCAATAGTCCTTTATCAAATGTAGAAAAAATCATGAAAATCGGAGCACGTTTACTAATTAAAACTTCCATACAAAATTCTGTTTGGTTCGTCGGTCATTAAAAATTTTTTAACTCTACAAAGCTAACAAATTTCACAAATACCAAGTTTTGTTCCGAAGAAACAATTATCAATTATGTATTTTCGTATGCTTTGTAAAAAAGTAATTACATTCAATATTTTTAGATGGTATTTTTCGTTACGAATTCAAGGATCTACCTACGGTACAATTTGGTTAGGTTAGGTTAGGTTTGTTTTTATTCAGAAAGAAATGATTATTGAAAAGTTTATTTCAAACATTTCAGCCTAGAAGGCAATGAGAAAATACTAAGTGAATTTAGTGGTATTTGTCTTATATTTTTTACCTGATTGATTGTATGTTTATTGTACCTACTGATCGTATTTTAATTGACGATGTTTTACAATGCTGGGAGGTGTTTTAAAAATTGAGAACATTTTGATATGTTACATTTACAAATAAATTTTAATGTTGCTTCATAAAATCTCTTCTTTAATTTGACCGTCTCACATATTCAATTTTCGAAAAAATGCCTCCTTCACATATCGGAGATACACATATTTCAGATTTTAGCATTGCTGTAACACGAAAACCGTGAATCTTTTGAAAAAATGTTCAAACTAAACGTTTCCGGATATGATCTCATCTTTAATTCTGCCATCTCAGGTTTTCGATTTTCAAAAAAAAAATTCCCCTCCACTCCCTTTAGGCGCGGTTTTTGGAGGGAAGGAGATTTCAGATTTGAGTTTTTCTATATTTGGGACGAATTTCTTGAGTCTTGCCTTTCAAATGATTAAAAAACCATCAAAATCGGTGCATCTTTACTATGCAAAACGCGCGAACAGCCATACATAAAAAAGCAAACATACAACCGAATTGTATACTTCCTCCTCCTTTTTTGAAGTCAGTCAAAAAAGTTATAAAATGAAGTGCGACATACTAACATTAATGTATTTTATTTTTATGTATTACTGTGACGTAAGATCTCAATAATTTATCAGGCAATTTCTAATTATAATTTTCCAGCAATCAGTCGAGTGAAAGAAAGTTCCACCTTGTATATACCTCCTGTTTCCTATGAATTCGGTCAAAAATACTATCTCTAAATCATTAAGTCGAGCCCTACTTACTTAACACGACATGCGCTCTTGAATGCCTTTGAATGTGTTTCAACTTGGAATCTTACTCACATAATTCAACACCTATATATAAAATAATATGATGGATGCAAGGGCATGTTGTGTTGTTTTTCCTTTGAATTGATTTTCCGACATTTTTCATCACGTTCATGCTTTTAAAGATAACACAGCCAAAAAGGAGAGAGAGAGCTACTAGCACACAAACACACATCTTTCCAATGCGGGAGAGCGACAGGATGATACATAAGTCCTTTGTCGATGTTGGGATACACATCAAGTTGAATTATTGATGGGGAAATGAGGATGACGCGGTATGGATAGAAAAGGGATGGGAGGGGTATGAGCGGTGTAACAACGGGAATGATTTATTTCAGAAAATTCACATCAGTAGCTCAGTTTGCATTTTGTTTGGGATATTTGCTCAAAGAAAAGTATTCTACAATCAAATATTTGTTGTCATTCATTTAGAAGAGCTACTCCTAGTAAGATTGAACAAATAAAAGAAAAATCAACAGTAAATAAAATTAATATTTCCCGCCAACATGGTGAAAACATGGTTGCGATAAATTTTCGGTGAAAAGTTCATTTCATGCTTGAGACTGGTGAACATTTCTCCCATCGTTTGCCAAATAGGAACTTACCTGTTGAAAATCGGAAGTTCAGGAAGAACCATGTTAGGCTCATCTACAGTCAACATTTGAAACAAGTTAATATTTAGGAAATAAATGTATAGAGTGGTTCCTTACATGAGAAAAAATATCTTTTTCCAAAAAATATCTTTTTCGTCCTGTTAGTTTTTGTTTTCGTTTTCGTCTCAGGGCCGATTTCATAATCAAATTTAATCTCCTATTTTTTTTTTGATTGGATATATAATTTAAAGTTACTTTAAAAGAACGAAAGATAAGGTGACTGACGTAAAAGTTATTGAAAAAAACACTATTTTCATTTCGTCATCAAGATATGAGTTAAACAAATTGAAGGATTAACTAATCTCTCACAAGGGATTCATCATTAAATCGGCCTTTAGTTTTCGTCTTCGTCTTCGTCTTCGTCTTCGTCTTCGTCTTCGTCTTCGTCTTCGTCTTCGTCTTCGTCGTCGTCTTCGTCTTCGTCTTCGTCTTCGTCTTCGTCTTCGTCTTCGTCTTCGTCTTCGTCTTCGTCTTCGTCTTCGTCTTCGTCTTCGTCTTCGTCTTCGTCTTCGTCTTCGTCTTCGTCTTCGTCTTCGTCTTCGTCTTCGTCTTCGTCTTCGTCTTCGTCTTCGTCTTCGTCTTCGTCTTCGTCTTCGTCTTCGTCTTCGTCTTCGTCTTCGTCTTCGTCTTCGTCTTCGTCTTCGTCTTCGTCTTCGTCTTCGTCTTCGTCTACGTCTACGTCTACGTCTACGTCTACGTCTACGTCTACGTCTACGTCTACGTGTACGTCTACGTCTACGTCTACGTCTACGTCTACGTGTTCGTGTTCGTCTTCAACTTCGTCTTCAACTTCGTCTTCGTCTTCGTCTTCGTCTTCGTCTTCGCCTTCGCCTTCGCCATATACCCGAAAAAAAGGAGGTGACTATTTTGTTTCGATCTACCTACCTACCTAGGGATGTCATGGTAAAGATAAATTAATGACAGCGGTAATGAGTTTGGTGTGCTATTGAAAAAGGTTCAATAACACTTTTTCGTTAAACTCAAAAGAAGTACGTATAGTCGCCTTCCACTTAACGAGGCGGTTGATAGTTTCCGAATCAAATCACTAGCAACGGAGGTTCCAAACAATTATGTTATGTAATAACCAGTCTGGAGCGTTGGGAACATCTGATTTTCTGTAATGTTTAATAAAATAGGTTAAAGATCCTACTTCAAACTGACAAGCACCTAATGACAGATTGGCAACGAACAACCATATTTCTAACATTAACTGACAAATCTGTCAAAATATATATGAAATTATTTCAAGATGACAGTGCATATTTAAAAAAACTCATTTTTGGCAACCAGCACATTTTTGTAGACTCGGGAATTTTTATGTTTGTCTCTCTCTTATTCAACAAACACGGATGTCCAGTCGTTTTTAAAAATACGGCTGTCTTTATGACGTTATTTTTTTACGGGATTCGAGTAACATAGCACAGATTAGTTTGTCGTAGATAAATTCATATTCCGCCTCGTTAAGTGGGAGGCAACTACTTATACATACATGCAAATACCAAACTGAATCCCTGGTATATGAGAATAATGCAGAGCATCTGTTTTCAAGTTAGTAATCAGTCAAATAGAGAGATATTCCTGCGTTGGAAACTTCTAGAATCCACAATTGTTTGTCAAAGGATGGAATTTCTCTTCTTGAGGTAATTTCGTAACCAGAAACTTATTATTCTTTGTAAATTTCTATTATACTATTGCTTATTACTTATTAAGATTATCAGGATATAATTAATTTTGGATAATAAAAAAAACATAATCATATTTTTTTTACCTTTGTGAATTTTGTTTGGAGGAAACTTTTTTATATATATGATATAAAATATTCTTGACAAATTCATTGACTTGGAATATTTGGCAGGTACCTACCTTGTTGTCAGTCTTGTCTAAGCAAGGTGTGGGTTTCTTTCTTTAGAAAAGGGTTGCCGTACCTATATATTATATTATTTCCGGGCATGGAAAGGTGGGGTAGGTATTTTGTGAGGAGGTAGCTTCCTTGTTCACAATTTTTTTTTTCGTTGAAAAGTAACGCATTTAAAGAACCGGAAAACTGGAATAAGATATCACCCATATCACCGTAAAGAACTGGTTAAACAACAATATCTAACGGTTGTTGACCTACTTTGGTAGTAGTTGCTACTGTTGGTTTTTCACGAACTTCCTGAATTTACACCTGGTTTGATTGTGATATTTTTTTGGAATCTGACAAAATCGTAGGGTTTATTTTTGATTAGTGACTATTATTGTAGAATTTTAACAGTTCAAAGTGACAAGAACTAGAATTTCAATATTGTTATTTGAGACAGAAAGAGAAAGTTTCTGAAATTTTACGTACCTACCTTATTGGACAAAGCAGAATGATCGCCATTGTATTATTTCTTGTTTGTGTCAATTGTTTTTCTTGCTTTATATCTTAAGCAAATTAAATTTAACCGAATTAGAAATATTAAGAATTGAAATAATCGATCACAGTACCTACTTTATCCGGTAGGACAATCGTTACAAATTATCGGAAATTAATATTTTCTGTTTAACCTAAATTTCCCAATATTCAAAATATCTGAAAGGTAGATATAATATTTTAAGGCATCCTATAAATCTCGGTGCCACGGAACACGCTGTTTTGTATGGGATATGATCACAATTGTCTCGAGTTGGTGGACACTTTGCCCAAAATGTCCACTTCGCACAAATTTGTTAATTTATTTTGATCAAACTCTATTCTCGAAATAAGCACAGAGTTCAATTTATTTTTAAACAAAATTATATTATTCAATATCTATACAGGGTGTTTCATAATATATGCGCAGGACTTGAGGATGTGATAGCTCATCCAAAAATATAAGAAAAACTGTATGTTAACTTACCCTCTAAAATGCACCATTTTCGAGATACAGGGTGTTGAAACTGAAAAAAATATTCCTTTTTTGTGAATATCTCCGGAACTGTTAATCGTACAGAAAACAGCATTTGTAAGCATTTTCCACTCATGATAAGCTAAATTTAGAGTCAGAAAAAAATTTTAAGTCATAATTGGTGAAGATTTTGAAGGAGTAGTGGTTGTTTTTCTCCCCAATTTCTACGCCAATGGAAAAAGTACGGTTTTGAAACTAACCTAACCTAACCTAATATACAAACATACTAATCATAAAAATCATTAATATAATAATGTAATAAAAATAATATAATTATTACTGTTTTTTTTTTAAAATAACATCTTCAGTGACGTTCGAGCTGTAAATAATCAATATATAAATATTTAGATCTTTAATCCAAATATGGTAATCGCTCTAAAGCAACTTCTTTTTTATACATAGTTTCTCAAATATGAAATAAATTAGCAAATAATTTAAACGGCCTTATCTCTGCTACCAAACAGAATTGTAACATTTTAAAAATACACTCCACTACCATGAATTTGAAAATTAAACAGTTATAGTATTAACTTATTAGATTCTAACGCCCCGAACAGAGTGGTGAAGTAGCTCTGGATACTGTTTTCAGTACGAAATTTTTGAGCGAAATGGTCGATATATCATTTCGGGCGAAGTGTCAATTCGGCAAAGTGTCCTAGACCTTTTCAATTCTAACCTACCAATATAATAAATATTATTTGTATGTTTTAGTGCATCATCTAATATAGTCGGTTGAGTAGTTTTTGTAAAAATTTATTTTAATTTTGAATATAGTCACAGGTATTTTTTCCATCCAGAATAGTATTTTTTTAATATGATTATGAATACAATATTGTTAATATAAACTGAATGATTCTAATATGTACTATCTCTTCAAAATAGCCCATTGATCCATTGGTAATCGGGCGTCAAGTTTTATCTTGATCCCATCAACTACTGTAATTCGAACATGTTGTTGTAACCTTTATTGTAGCTATATTTTTCGAACCCTCCCCTCATCTCTGTCTACAGTTCCTTATCAAGTCGATTTTTGTAGTGGTTTCCTACATACTTACTCAACAAGACTCTGTCTGTCACTCCAATCCATTTCAACGCCCATAATAAATAATCAATCAAATTCACAAAGTCCAAATGGATGAAAATTTAGATAACATTATATTCAAATTTGGCCGTTAGCCATTCAAGTGCCCCGTCTCACCGCATGACATTTTTCAAGTGCCCATCGATAATAGGGCAATGGCAGAATGGTTGGTTGGTTGGTAGATAGGCCTAAAAGGCTTCAGTAATTTCGAGATTGGGAGAGTTGTTGGGAGAGGAGTCGTCGAGATGTGCGTCCTTCAGAAATGATTTTCATCTGGTGTTGGGTGTGTTAACGCTTTTGGTTTTGGAGGGGAAGGGGGATTCAGGCGACGACATCTGACACAAGAGGTCATCGTTCTGTCAAGTTTTTCTGCATGTCTGCATAATAATGGCCTGATTATGATTTAAAATAAAATTAAACTCTATACCTATAGCATCGATTTTTGAAGAGTTGGGAAAATTGAATTAAGTACTATTGTTTTTTGAAACATGTATAATAATTATTTCAGGTAATAATCTGCAATATATTTCCCATGTTTAATTGTCAGCTAAGCCAATGCAAGCGTAAAGATCCATACTTGCTTATAAAGTTAATAATGATAAGCAAAAATACGCTACTTTGCGAATTGATGTCACAAAATAATAGCTTTCCAAGCAAAGCTATTATTTTGTTTTCTTATTGCTCAGGATTTTCATAACAGTAGACTCGTTTCAGTTTTGTTTTTCGAATTTCGTTTTTTGTTTCTGTTTAAGTTTCATTATTGTTAAAATGAAATATGTTTTGTACTGAGAAAATTCTTCAAAATTATTCTTAAGACATTTCAAATATTGCAAGAGAAAAGCGTCTTCCAGCTTGCTTCCTTCAAAATCCAACGAAAAATATGAGAAGGTAGATATATAAAGTATTTTGTAGCTGGAGGATGACACAAAACGCACCGATAAGTGAATTAAAGTGTAATGCTAGCGTATTTTACTTTCCTAAGCTACTATAGTAGCTGTATAAGGAAAGTATTGTAATCGTGTGACATTTTTACCAATGTTGACGTTTCAGAGTTTTCTTAGTCTAATAAACATATTGTCAGCCATTGGTCTGTCTTTCTGTCCGTCCGTCCGTCTGTCTATCTGTCTATGGCAGTATTATCTCGGGAACGGATTGGTGTATTTTGTTGCTTTCTTTTTTATTTTGTTTGGTACCAATATCACTCGCCGGTGGCACTGAATGAGAATCCTGTATGCACTGGGTGTTGAGCTTTAGCCCAAAAACGTGATTTGCTCAAGACTATAGCGCGAAAACGGCTCTAAGGATTTTGATTAAACTTGCCTAAAGTATTTCTCAGAGAGCCCTTTACCACCCACGTATAGCGCGATCTCTGAAAAAAAAGCACAAAAAAAGTTATGCTTGAATAAAATTCTGTATTTTCCACATGTTTCTTTAGATTGTGGCTAAACGTTTCATCTTGCGAAAAAATGTTACATGAACATTGTTGTTTGATTTGACCAGAGGATTTTTACTTTACTACCGCTATTATCGTCGCTATGTAAGGAAAGTATTGTAATAGAGTAAAATTTTTCATTCACTGAAATTTGGCTGCGAACGGTAGGAAAGTCGTGTGAGTGGACACACCAGATTTTTTTGAGGAGGTAATCTATTTTCAGCATCAACAGCTTTATTCCCCAGAAAGTTGCAGAATACTTAAGGCATCCAGCTATACTGGCCATTGCATTATTTCTCAAAGCTCTTGGAAGTTACATAGGTGTCTGGACAAAAAATTATTGCTTGTAATGTAAACATTGCTGATAATATCTTTTGTTTTAATGGGGATTATGACTTCCTCTCTTTTTTTGTTTTTGAGGACATGGCTGTAGTGGGAGGTGGGTCATGGGGCTGTGATTGGAGAGAGATGGAGATAGAGGAGGTGTTACCGAACGCACATATTGGCGCATTAAATTACAATGGCTCGACAACACTGCTGCTGCTGCTGCTGGAAGGTTCCTTGGCAACTAATTAAAGTTCCAAACTATGGAAGGCTTAGTGCGCCCGTAGCTACTACAAGAACACACGACGACGTCGAGGTAGAGAGAAGATAGATACTTCGTCCCTTGCGTCCCTGTCGAAACCGCTGCTGCCTCGCACTCCTTGGCCGATCCGCGTCTTTGAACAGTGGCGTAGGCAACAAAGGGGTCTTTCATTTTCTTGCTATATCCATATAAATCTCCCATCTCCCTACTTTCCAATGAAAATCTTAAAAAAGCTGAAAATAATGAAAAAATACTATATAAGGGCCATCAAAGATCGTTGTGATTCTATTTATATAGAATCCTGAAACAATACCTACGAAATTTTCTCTAAATACTGCTCAATTGCCTGTAAAGCTCTCACAAGAACCAAAGATTCTCTGCAAAATCTGGTGTCAGACAAGGTGGCATTATCAGCCCATTGCTGTTTCCAGCTTTCATAATACGTCCTCCGTCCTCAACATGTGCCAAGGTAAATTATACGATTCAAGAACAAGGTATGATAAACACTCCAGCATCGCCGGACCTGCTTTTCTTGCGTGCTAGAGGTGTCCTGAGTTTGTTAGGAAACCAATCTTTACCTACGAAGCCTTGTACCATCTTGGTAGGTTGGTTAATCTAACTAACTGACGCATCTAGAGTTCCGAAGTCAAGAAATCTCTTTATCCCCAACGAGTTACTGTTCCGCACAGTTTTTATATTATTTATGTCATCCGACCTTTGTTTTTTCAAGAAAGATGAATATAAATATAGACAATTAGTCAAAAAGTATTAATAAAATTCGAATACAAATAATTGGCCGTTAGACTTTTGAATGATTTAATTTCTAAGAGTAAATTTTCGAGCAATTATTCTTCAGATAGGGCCTCAGTTGTTTTGCTAAAATGTCATGAATCTTAGATCACTTGTACAGACAGAATCGAAGTGGGTATTTACTGGATTTCCAGATGTAATCGTGGTGTTTTACTTTGAATTCAAATAGAAATTTATTATTACTTGAGAATGTACTATATTTCATGCAATAAGTGACGGAATGATTTGCATTTTTGCATAAAGGCTGAGAATCTCGAGAAACATAGAATCACATACTTGATTGCAAAAGACAGCAAATTTGGTTTACGAAGGAGTGTTCTGAAAACTGGCGAACTCATATCTAGCAGTGAACGACTAGTATATAATTTTACAGAGTATTAAAGAGTTGGCATTTCAAAAATCTCAAGGTTCTAGTTGCTAAGAGAGCAAACTGATGTTGGTTAGAAAATCCATATTGGTTGGAATTTTAACTGATTGGATACCTATACAAGGTTTGAGGTGTGGAGACCTTGATACTTTTAACGATGGCCATTAAAATGTTACTGTTATTTCTGTAGTAAACTTTATTTCATGGATATGATATGAGTTCTTATTGAACTTCAATGCTATCTTTGCTCTTTGATTAAAAAAAAATATAGCCCCCAAAGAAATTTCCAAAGCCCACATACGTTGCTGACTAGCAGAAGGTAGTAGTTAGGCTATTAAATATATTGTACAGTTGCAAAATCTTGAAGCAGCAGCAGCATCAACAACTACTTCTCTCCACGTCTATGTAGTTGACGTCCCTCTTTTATACGCTCATAGCCTTCGGGATACTTTCAGCTAAAACGACCCAGAGCGGTGAAGAGCTGAGCAGGATGAGGGTGCCTCTCTCTGGGTGTGTGTGTGAGTGTATGGGGGGAATGGGTTGGAGTTTTGGGGTTATACGGGGGGACTTTTTGCGGAGACTTCTCTGATGTGATGTGGGTAGGAGAGGGAGAGGGAAAGAGCGGAGGGCAAGAGCAGCAGGGAATGCTTAAACTATCTAAGTCGACTCCTCTACACTAAATATCTCCCTAACTGTCTTTCTTGTTTTGGGAATTTGCGTATACAGTATATATATAGGTATATATGGAGTGAAGTAGACTCGTTGTGGCATCACAGGCTAAGGCAGAGGCGGGCACATATTATAATAATAAGGCTACAGCTTCAAAAACATGTAGGAATTCTGTTCAGTTAGATTTCCACCCAAATTAAACTAATTAAGTGTAAAGGTACCTATTGAGTTTCAATAATAATAATTTTCTACATTTCCACAGAGATTTGTATTGATTCATGTAACACCAACAATTTGAAACATTTATATTATTCCTTAGGTACCTATAATTATTATTTTTCAAATTTGATTACAGTCGAATCATTCAATCAATGAACGAATTATTCAATCAATTTATGTAGTACAGATACACAAAAGTACAATTTCAAATATGTTTTACTGTCCATCTCGTTTAAAGATTTGACAACCTACCACAAATAATAATGCCTAGTAGAGCATCTTAACCTAACCTAACCTTAGAATTGGATAATCGAGTATATTCTATCTAGTTACTATGTTTCATCAAATTCAATCGAAATTTTCTTTCTAGATTAATATTCGAATTAGATTATTAACAACAAATGGTTCAACCTTTTATATCGCTACTCAAAGCATCGGAAGAAATATTTAACTCACAGAATATCACTTTACCCAAAACTTATCCAAGTAATACTTACTCCAAAGGTATGTCTGATGAAAGTTTATCTCAGCAAACTCAAGTTGGTTTGTCAATGCTTTGTCAAACTTTTCAAACGCACCGCATCAAAGGAGAATTTAATTTAACGAGAAAATTCCTCATAATTACTCAGCCATTTCCCATTCACTTTTGACGACTTCTACGACTACTTTTTGTGCTGTTACACTTTTGGCGGCGCTGTAATCAGATCACGAGACGCTAAATTGTTGGAGCGTATAATACCTAAATACAATAAAATTCCTTCATTAATGTTCAATCATTAAATAATCTTTGTGCTGCTTCTTTGGCAAAGTTTATGAATGAAATCTTAAATTTATGCGCTTGTCTTCTTTCCAACCATGCAAAACGAGGTCTGTGTAAAAGTTGCTTCCTCGCACTTTTCTTTTTTCTGTCTCTCTCTCTCTGCTAGTCTTTCTTCTTCTTCTTTCAGGCGCTGAATGTAAATAAATAGTAAATTATCGCTGTCGTCGCGACGAGGCGTCCCATTTTTCTCACTCTGTGAGTGTGTTAATGAAAATCTGAAGTAAGTCAAGGCGAAGGCTGCAATTAAAAATCGATCTCTTGCTTGCTGTGGCACTTTTACAAAGTCTGTGCCGTTAGCCAAAAGAGTCTTGTTCTTCTTCTTACGTTTCATCTCGTTTGTTTTCTTTCATGAAGTACGTAGGTACATGGTGGCTCGATTTTAGAGACATAATGTAGTGATGTAATTGAATGAAGTGTCATGAATGATTGAACTGAGGTTAAATCTTCATATCTTCAATATTTACCAGTTCGAATATTTCCAATTATTGAACTACCTTGTATATATGAGTTATGCTGAATTTTGACATTCTATGACATAAAATAATTTTCTGAAAAATCTTTTGGCAACAGTTATCTCTTTTATCTATATTTTTTATCTATATTTAAATAGTTTTTATTACTTTCGGTTCTTGTATCAATGGACTCCGCAGCGATTTCTCAGGCCCCATACGGTCTAGAGACTTGAAATTTCGAATTCGTACTTAGATCGCAGACATCTCGCCGCCTGTTAAGCTCCAAGTGTGATCCAATATTGGTAATTATAATTATCTCATTCAATCTCATTCAACCAAGATCATTATAATGTCGACATGGAACGAAAATGGGATCCGTCACTGGAATTACGCACGAGCATGGAGCGTATATATACGTCTCGTTCTCTGGTATATAGGTACTTTCTGGAAGATCGTCTATGGTTATGTCGCAATAGTCAGACGTCAGACGTTGTTAATTTAAAGTTTAATTTTGTGTTGTGGTAGACAAACAGTAATTTGTTATGGAATTGCTGTTGCTGGCAAACACATATACATAAGTATAGTTAAAATCGAGAAAAGGATAGCAATAGTAGGTACTCATCGGTACGGTTTAAATCTTAAATGCCCAATAAAAACTATTTTTAATTTTTTTCAAAAATTTCACTTTTTTTTATCTATATTTTTTTCTAGAACTCTGTATAACAAAGAAACATGGTTGATTTTGATGTTATACTATTCCTTTCCAACCGTTTAAATCTGGATTTAGTACATTATGGACGAGATTCGAATTTCAGTTCAAACATTTTGACAGTTGAAATACTAAAAAAAGAAGAAAATATAATTTATTTGGATGATGTTATGCATGGAAATAGATGTCACATACTTTTTAACTCATTGTAGAAGGAAAGTTTGTAGGAAACAGACGTCATTTGTAGATGAACAATTGAAGAGACTGGCTCAACTATTCCAGTAATCAAAATGGGGTGTAAAGCTAGTTCGCCTCCACGTGGTGCACCCTGGATAGCGCTTTGACGTGAACTAAATGAACTAGCACTTACTGGCCAGACCAGACGAGACTATCGTATTGATCACCTGGTCAATATATAACTAAACTAAATGGTTAACATACAAGGAATATATTTCTATAAAAAAATTGGACCGACTTTAATAGTCGGTGCATTAAAAAATACAAAATAATATTGATTCTATTGGTACTGATAATTTTGAAGTTGTGCAGTTTTTCATGTTATAGGTAAGTTTATTAAAATATTAAGAAAACTTTAAAATTATATTTATTATTACTATAAGAAACGACAAAGGAGGTTTTTAATAAAATCGTCTCAAAACACAAATATTATAGAAAATTTTCCTTTGTTTTTTCTATTTTCATATCTAAGAGCAACAAAAATAGGACTAATTTCTTTGTGGTTTATATTTATGAATGGGAATACATTCTATAAATTTTATTACAAGAATTTGATTTTATACCACAAAAAGGAGAACTTGACTAGAATCAAACAAACAAAGACAAATGAAACAAACTTGGCTTTTCCATTTGTGGTTTAGGAATGAAAATATATTCTGTCAATTTTATTTCAAGAATTAATTTTTTCAAGAGTTTAAGAAAACAACCAGATTCATCTATATTATTTGGACGCTATGGATAAATATAGATTATGTTCAATTTAAATCATATTTTTAAAGTTTATAATTATCAATAAAATGTGAAAATAGTTTTCGTTATTATTTCCTGGAAAATATTATAAATACATCAAATATAGAACAGGTATCATTTTAATATATTTTGGGGGGTTTTAGGAACTACAAAAAAACAAATTGGCTTATATGTTTGTGGTTTAGGAATGGATAAAGTTCAAGAAAACTTAACTAGAATCATCTACACGATTTTAGCTACGGATAAATATAATAATGTTTAATATGCTTCATATTTTTAACGTTTATAAGTGCTATCAATATTTTTTGGAAATAATGATCATTATTATTAATATTTCCTGGAAAATATTATAAATACATCAAATATAGTCTTAGGAACTACAAGAAAATAAACTTGTCTAATCCGTTTGTGGTTTAGGAATGGATGTATATTCTGTAAATTTTATTTCAAGAATTACATTTTTAGAGGGTTCAAGAAAACTTAACTAGAATCATCTACACGATTTTAGCTATGGATAAATATAATAATGTTTAATATACTTCATATTTTTAACGTTTATAAGTGGTATCAATTTTTTGTGAAAATAATTTTCATTATTATTATTATTAT
Source organism: Crioceris asparagi (assembly GCA_958507055.1). Classification (NCBI taxonomy): domain Eukaryota; kingdom Metazoa; phylum Arthropoda; class Insecta; order Coleoptera; family Chrysomelidae; genus Crioceris; species Crioceris asparagi. Next base: position 3,618,548 of record OY293826.1, read on the forward strand.
TTCCTGGAAAATATTATAAATACATCAAATATATTCTTAGGAACTACAAGAAAATAAACTTGTCTAAACCGTTTGTGGTTTAGGAATGGATATATATTCTGTAAATTTTATTTCAAGAATTACATTTTTAGAGAGTTCAAGAAAACTTAACTAGAATCATCTACACGATTTTGGCTATGGATAAATATAATAATGTTTAATATACTTCATATTTTTAACGTTTATAAGTAGCAATCAATATTTTTGTGAAAATAATTTTCATTATTTCCTGGAAAATATAAATACATCGAATATAGTACAGGTATCCTTTTAATCTATTTTGGGGGGATTTTGGAACTACAAGTAAACAAATTTGGCTTATCCGTTTGTGACTTAGGAATGGATATATATTCTATCTATTTTATTAAAAAAATTACGTTTTTAGAGAATTTAAGAAAACAGCTAGAAACATCTACATGGTTTGAACTCTATGGATGAATATAAATTATGTTTAATTTACTTCATATTTTCTTAGGTACTTAATGCTTCTGTGGTTAATACCATGTTTGTGCATTTGATGTAAATGTATGAATAAATAATTATATCAGTATCAAGAAACTGTGAAAATAATTTCACTAGAAATTAAATAAAAACATCAAACTATTTCTAGCTAAAGAGCCTATTTTTATTTTTATATTGCAAATGTCTACTCCATCCCGCATTGGATTACTTTATCGCTGGTAGGTGCAATATGCTTGAAAATGTATTCATAAGAAATATTACAGAAACTTCTAACCCATATTAAGTATGATTTTAATTCATTTGGAATACAAGTGTATGATCGTCGCCTCCTGGATCTCCTCCTTTTAGATAATTTACATGTTGCTAGATCGCTAGCCAACATGATGACAAAAGCAGCTACTTACTAAAAAAGCTAACAAACTATTAGTAAGCTAGCTCGTTTTCAATAGAATTTGCTGTTAGACTCTTGCGCACTCTCAAGCTGGTTTATGCAGAATCTTCAAAAATAACTGTTGGGGTATTTTTCTGAAGCTGCAGCTTAAACAGCGCAAGCGTTTCATACCAAAATCTGCCAAAAATGTTGCAGGGCTTTCTTAGTTAGATGTGTTTTGGACAAAGCAATGTCATCGAGGCATTAGCGCTAGCCAGTGTTCTCTTGTTGATACGCTAAGGAGGCTAACAACATTTTCTCGTTTGTAATAATATGGAGCAGCACCCTGTAAGACTTTCTCTTTTCCAACTTGGTGATGTAAATAATGTGGCGCATTCAACAGATTGCCGTGCGCTCATCAGCATTTTATTATTTTTAGAAGCGCACACACAACTTCTTTGGTGGGCCGGGCGGCGGCGGCGGCTGCTCGACGAGCAACGCCAACTCTCACTTTGCGAACTTCACAAATGAATAATGCATCATTTATAGAGTTCAGTGAGCTACTTGTTTTTCTTCCTTCTCTCTCTCTGTGTCTTTCTTTTGCTCTCCCGTCAGCCCGCCTTTTAAAACTTTTCTTATAATTTATTTTTACGCCCTATTTAAGAACGGGTTCAAGGTTAGGTAACTCTCTCTCTTTCTCTCTTTCTCGTTGCCGCCAGGCCGCGAGATGAAACTTTCCGTGCCATGGAGAATGAAAGTGAGATTCATTAATATAGTAGATATAGAACTAACACAATGAATAATTAAGTAAAGCTCACTCAATGCCGGATGTTTTGTTCGGTTTTCATTTTGTCTGTTATATATTGATTCTATAACCTGTTTGATTTCATATTTGTTAGCCTCAGTTATCGACTGAGAGTTGTTTTTTTATATCTTTGATGTGTTTTGTTTGGTTCTCTTCTATTTTTGACCAACCGACCAAAAGAAGGAGAACCCTACCTTTACAATTCGACTGTATGTTGTTTCTTGTGATTATGTATGTAACATAGTCAACGTCCCTTTGAAACAGATCTTCGGATGTTTTCTTTTCTTTCAATCATAATTGAATTTATTTTAACTCACCTTATTGATCAAATAATTTTTTGAATTATTTGTGTATAAATTAGACCTTTACAATATATAGACAATATCAGAACAGACAGGTTACTAAGTGTAGCGGTAGGAAAGTAGAAATATTTATAAATATTGCGTTGAGAAGAAAACAACGCAAAAAGAAAAAAGGGAATACTTGAATAAATCATCAAAAGCAAAGATGGAATAGTAGAGGTGTTCATATTGATTTAGAATCTGATCCAGTGTCGGTACTAACCGAAATGTAGTTTTTTTTGCGGGAGCTGGATGAAATTCTCCTCATGGACATCAAGTAAACCCTACCCACTCGATAGTGTGAAGCTCTCCAGTCCAAAGCTAGGTATACTCACTAAAACCTCCACCTCGTCCAGATTTGTCTGATCATTACTCGCCATAATGAACATTTATGGATGCAAGAAAATCCATATCATTTTGAATAAAAAAGACCACAAATTAAGTTCGGTTTGGTGTGGTGTTATGGGCTCAACACTTATTGGACCATTTATTTTTATGGAAATTTTAACACGTGACCGCTATCTTCAGTTTCTTCAAAATGATTCAGAAGAAATGCTGGACAATTTGAACTTAGACACCCCAAGAAATTTACAATTGTTTCAACATGATGGCGCTCCACCACATAATTTTGTATAAGTTCGAAATTATCTAAATTAAATATTTCCTAATTCTTGGATAGGAACAAAAGCCCCTGTTTTATGGCCACCACGATCTCCAGATCTTTCGATTTTAGATTTTTATTTGTGGAGAGCTGTAGAAGATAGAGTTTACAAACAATCTTATGTTACAATAGATAAACTTTGAGCTGTTGTACTTGAAGCTTTTAATAATATTGATATTGATGATCTCTACAAAAAGTAACTAATTCAGTTCTAAGATACAACATTTGTATTAATAACAAGTAAAATTTTTGAAAAAAAATTAAAAATAGTTTTTATTAGGCATTTAAGATTTACACCGTAGCGATGAGTACCTACTATTGCTATCCTTTTCTCGATTTGAACTATACTTATGTATATGTGTTTGCCAGCAATAGCAATTCCATAACAAATTACTGTTTGTCTACCACAAGATAAACTTAAACCATAGAGTAATAATAAATAATTAAACTTTAAATTAACAACAACGTCTGACGTCTGACAATTGCGACATAACCATAGACGATCTTCCAGAGAGTACCTATATACCAGAGAACAGAGACGTATATATACGCTCCATACTCGTGCGTAATTCCAGTGACGGATCCCATTGTCCGACATTGTCGTTCCATTTCGAAAAAATAATGATCTTGTTCGAATGAGATAATTTTAATTACCAATATTGGATCACACTTGGAGCTTAACAGGCGGCGAGATGTCTGCGATCTAAGTACGAATTCGAAATTTCAAGTCTCTAGACCGTATGGGGCCTGAGAAATCGCTGCGGAGTCCATTGATACAAGAACCGAAAGTAATAAAAACTATTTAAAAACGTTGAAATTTTCGAAAATATTTTGTATGAACTAAATAAATTGTCAAAATAATACAATATTATTATTTGTTACTACGGTAACCGAACTAACACAGGCTTATTTTATTTGATTTTTTCCATAGATAACTAGACTAACCACCTTGAGGTAATACGTGAATCATAATAAATAAAAAATGCCTATAAAAACTTAAGTTTATGTCATATGTCAAAAATGATAGGGGTGACAAAAAAGTTTTTACATCGTTTTATTGAAAATAATTTTTTTTCATAACTCTTGTATCTAAAATTTTTTTCTAAATTTAGTATTATACTAGGGACGTTTTAAGAAATCGCCCTGAAATTTCTGTTGATAGTTGTCAAATTTTGTAAAACTGAACTTTTGAGTATACCTAACTTACAAAACTGCAATTCTTTGCCGATTTAAACTTTTTTGTATCTCTCTTAGTAGCCGAGATCCCTGTACTAAACATCAAAAATAACTCACCCTTTATATTCACTTTTTACATCTCCCAGTAGATTTTACAACTAAAAAGTAAGTTGTATTACCATCGCAATATTCTTTGTAAATTGCTAACCAAGTTTTAATATATTTTTTTATATATAGGACGAGTAATGCAATCGATAAATGTTCCCAACGTAACCTAACCTAACTTTAATCTAAGTCATACAAACAGTCATGGAAACATTATTTTGGGTATTATATGATTAGACTCAGTTTTGAACGACTTCAAAAAAAAGAAAAGGCACACTACTTACAATTCGACCATAGAGTTACGTTTTTTAAACCAACCAAACCAAACATGCTCTTTATAAGGGGTAGAACTATAGTCAGCGGAAAGGTAAATTTTTCAAAATTCATTGAATTGAAATTTGAACAACCTTTTCATTGGTATACCTACATGTTATCACATAAAATTGTCGTATGTGTCATAGCCTTGCGGTTAGAGGTTTTTGTTTTGGCTGTAAAATATAAATATAAACAGGGTTCGCGTTCCACTTCAAGGCAGAATTTTTTTTTTCGCCAATTTCTTTTCAATAAATATACTATATATTTTTTTAATGAGGGTCTATATTTAGATCTCCAGAAAATGTACAATTACATCAAAGCTATATTGAGTGTTCATGTTTTATCAATATTTCTTATTTTTTTTATTAATTTTTATTTTTTTATCTGTGCATTTTATGAAAAATTGCTTTGAACAAAAGTTGTAGGTACTGATTATATCTATAACCTAAAATTATTTTTGATGATATTTACACTACGGCTCTTTTTTGATAATTGTTTTAAATGTTTGAACGGTCGCCATTTTGAAACTACTTATCCGATATTGCTCAATAACGAACTCGGCCGAGATATTTGAGAGATTGATTTTTGTAGCAAATTTGAACTTGATACGTCCAAAACTGCGACCTCTATCGTGTTAACAAATTTCGTAATATCCCATATATATATATATATATATATATATATATATATATATATATATATATATATATATATATATATATATAACTTTTGAACCAAATGTTTTCTTGGACTAACTTATAGACATATAACAACATGCCGTTGAAATTTTTTCGAAATTCAAAAGTGCGAACGATCGCAATATGTACATTTCTATAAGAAATTTACCTAAAATTGGTCGTTGACAAATTTATGTGATATCCCAAAACTCTTAAAAAATCTGTCGATCAGATAATAAATAACAACTATCTAACGATAATGATCTTTGATAAGATACACAATTCTTATAACATTAACAAAAGTGTTTCTACGGATGTATGTCGGTGTGAAAGCGGCTCCCAAAATTGAGCTCACTGCCTTCTTCTTATCTCGCTCAAATTATATCGTAACAGCCTTTAATTTTTATTAAAATGCCCGGTTTAGATAACGTTAATTCCCTTTTAGAACCCACAACATATAAAAGCAAAGGAGCCGCCAGCCTATAGCTTGCGTGCTCTTTGACTCTCTTCCCGTTATTGACATGCAAGAGATGTAGTTATACAGGGTATCACAAAAATATCGTGGATCAATACTTACCTCAGTAAACATTTGGTTATTTTGGGCGCTGAGCACCTCTTTGGGATTAACAATAAATTCGGCAGAAATATTCGACAAGACAATGCATATTTACGGAGTTATATTATTTATTATTTCACATTGAAACAATTTCTTTGAACAAAATTATAAGTGCACAATTTCTTTCAATGGTAATGATTTTTGATTTCAATTTTCTATCAAGCAAATCTAGATAACTGAACAGAATATTCCATAACCTAAAAGATGCTCGTTAAATATATAGTTATCGAATTCATAAGCGGTCAATGCTGGCCGGTCAGATTCTATGTTGTTTTAACTGGGTTTAATATAGTAGAAACACTTTTTGATGAATTGACACAGCTATAGAATAGATACATTAGCATTACCTAAAAGTACCTCAGAAACCGAACGTTACTGCTGAGCTAATCTAAATCAACTCATTCCAAACTTAGGAATATATGCGTTAACAAAGTGTGTAATGACCTTTTAGCGGACACCTTGTATATACAAGGAAAACCTTAGTCTGTAAAGTGCCTCCATAATATAATAATTATTCCAGTACTTAACCGCGCGCAACGCCGTCTCCAAACTGCACATAAAATTAAAATTGGCCTTCCTTTTAATACACAACTCCCACACCACCCCCCACCAACCACTAGCAAGTCGTAGGTATATATATATATCCATCCCTTTTTGCCTTAAAGCGCCTATACCGTTTAGCCACTGCCGCCGCTTTTAACTGCATCAAATGCTCATTCTTCGTAATTCGTTTGATGTTTCACTTCAACTTCTCGAGTTTTACATTTTAGCAGCATTTTTACGAGGCAATCTCGAGCAATATTATTACTCCCAGTTATATTAAGTATTTGCCACTTTTTGTCGACTACCACTGGTTGTTTGTCAGACTTCTATCATTTATTCATCCAAGAATCAAGAACATTTTGGCAGCTCTTTATTATGAGATTTTTGGTAATAATTTGGTGCTTATCTAAAGTGTTATGTTAACTTTGACTTTGCTAGCTTGAAGGTTTTAAGCAGTTTACAACCCTTTTAGATTTACTTAGGTTATAATTATTATTAAGTACCCACCTATATTTATGGTTATGTCAGTTGAGAACAATGACATTTATTGAATTTGTTCCGCACACCATGTAGACTTAGGGTACAAGATACTTAATATATGGCACTCAGTTTTAAGTAGAAATAAAAATATGTTATCTATTTGAAATTCAAAAAAGAAATGACATTCTTAATGTGCGTTAATATAATAAAAATAATTATTATTCTCTCTTATCTTGTCTCATTATTTGACAGTTGTACTACAACAGAAGGTCGTGTACAGAGTGTTGATAATAAAATATTGGAAACAATCTGTGAACTTTTGAGTATAACGCAACGTTTAGCACAGGGTTAAACGTTACAATATTTTGGTACTCAAGATAATATCTATGCTATCTGTATTGAGTAAATAATTATAATTCAGAAACTATTTTTAATTACATAATTTATTAATTTTCCTCCTTGAATTTAAATTTTCTGCATAATTTTTATACTCAAATTAAAATTATTTAGGTACTTAGGTAATATTAATTCCAGAATTTTTATTCCTGATGGATTCGTTTGATACTCTCTATTTCTTGAGGAAAATCAAAATGTAATTCCAAAATATAGGGTTATGAAGTTACCTACTTATATTTACAGTGTCCCTGACTGTATTCATTCTTATAACAATTGATAAACTTGAACATAAAGAAATTAATAAAGCTGAAAACTCGCCGGAATATTCACGAACAACGATAGATACTTTTAGCAACCCACAATTTTGATTTGAATTTCTTCATCACGATTATTGCGGCATCTGTTAGAAAGTAGCGAACTCAACTAGCTGATGCAAGTACTTATTCGCAGTGTTGCCGTATTTTCATTATGTAGGTAACAATTTAAATCTTGAATTTTTATTCTTGAATTAAAATTATGTACTTCATTTTAATTTAAGAATAAAAATCCACGAGCTATAGGTACTTATATACATAATTCTAAAATATATATTTGTTTAATATAAGAATAGACATTTAAGAATTAAGACTATGTAGATAATCTTAATTCAAGAATAAATTTCTAGTATTCTTTACCATCATATAAATAAAATGGAATGAAAAGTAACAAAAATTGAAAATTATTGATGCTTCAAATGATTATAATTTGAAAGTGTAACAATCATTTTTTGGATCTGTATTTTTTTTACCGAGCAAAAAATCATTTATATAGGTACAATTATCCCATGGTGGAATTATTCAATTGCAATAATGCTTTAATATAATTGTCATACATTTCTATAGTCATATTTTTTTTAGATTTCTTTTTTAAATATTTTTGATTACTACTTTGTTTTATGTCTTCAAATAGAAACACGGCGTGCCATAGTAGTACGTAAAAACTATTCGATGAATAAAATTTTAACGATACATCGACAGTTTTAATTCATTCACTGTGATATACATATAGCTATTCCAATTCTTCCTTAATCATCCAATATCTATACCCACTCCAGTAATTTCATCCATTGCCTCTCACTCTTCTTCTATTACTTATTGATTTTCCATTCAATCTCAAAAATACTTCTTTCACATCTATCAATCACAGTATATCTATAATTGGTAGAAAAATTCTTCCTAGTTTGATGTTGGTCAGTCCTAGAAATGTATATTTAATCCTTAGTAAGTAAGTAAACATTTGTCTGAATTCAAAGCACAAAACTTTTCGATTACTTTTCGAAAATAATGCAGGTTTTTTTTGTAAATAGGCATTCTTTTGAGGAGATGACACCTTCAACTCAAAACTCGTTTGGGATGAAGAGCTTTTCTGACTATTGCTCTAGAATTTTCCTAACTCCAGATGAGGCAGCTCTGCTTATTGACGAATCCAGCTAAGAAACGTTTTTCTTGATTCGTATCCTGATAAATGTTAAAAGCTGAAGAGTTGTTTTACAACAGTACCGAAAATGTCATTAGATCTAGTATGTATATCACCAAAAAACTTTCTTTTGAACCCTGGAACACAGTCAAAGCCCTTCCTGGTGGAATTGCTTCGTTGAGAAACTCGCATCATTAATATACGTGTAATTAATGAAAACATTGTTCCTCCTTGACGAAATTCACTGAGACGTGATGCAGAGCTCTAGTAGGTACACATACTGGGCGGCGGTTATATGCCGCCGCCGCCGCCACCACCACCACCCCCTCCTTCCCGGCTACGTCTTTGCCTGGAGCTGTCGTATCCTCTTCTGTTCCTCCTTGTTTCCCCCATCTCCCCGCGTATATGTGTGTGTCGACTATCAAGACCACATGTAACAGTTTCCTCAAGTTAGTTTGTGCTCTAATAATGGTTCCCGGCCCAGGCCTGCCCCCCGTAATTAAGCGACTACTAGCACTGTGCTAATTAAATACAGAGGCGCACATACACTGACAGACAGACACACACACACACGTTTCCACCACCGCATGCTCTCAACATGGCCGCCACAGATGCCGCCCCCGCTCAGCCTGCACCACCCCCCCAACGACCACCACGCCGCCCCATAGCTTTTCGTCGGTCCCTTTGCTGCTGCTGCTTCTTCCTGCATCGTCCTTATACATATATATATATATATATATATATATATATATATATATATATATATATATATATATATAGGTATATACGAGCTGCTACTGCTGCCCCCGGTGGAAATTAATTTCCTTGCCATGATGGAAAGCGGTCGCGGCCACACACGGTATTTTATCCTCCGGGAAAGTACTATAGGCGGTGGTATATGGATGCATGCGAGGGTTTTCCTTGTCTCTATTAGAAACAAAATGTAATGACCTATTATCGGGTTAGATTTTTTCTTTTTGATCTGTGATAGATAATGTATAGTTTGTCTTGTTGTGTATCGAAGTCATTCCAAGTGTGACTTGTAAATATGGGAAGATGTCTTCGCATGTCTTTACTTAAACCATCTGAGATCATATTATATTGAGAAACATCAGTTGTCACTTTTTATAGTATACATTTTATATTGAAATAATGTGATGATTGCAGTAAATGTTTTATATGTCCATTTGGCTATTTTTGAGTTTTCATATTGCAGATTTTAATAATGTTTGGAAATCACTGAAGTAAACTGATAATATTCTCAGTTTCTGTTTCTTTGAACAATTAGGTAATTCGGTAATAGTCTAGTATAGCGGCTTCAGCTATAAAAACCACAAAACATCAAATGTTTGCAGAAATAGATATATGTTAGCATAACTTTCAATAAAATGAAGGCGGAAGATGCTATTTTTAATGATGTTTTTAATAGAAAAGGAAAATGTTGTGTTCTTAGGACTTGAGACTTTTTGTTGGATTTTTAGATTTGGAAGTAATATTCATAATCCTAAATACTATATAATCACCCTTGCATTCTATTAAACACTAACATTCTTCAAAATGAGCAAAAATATATCTACGTGAAAAAAAGGTAAACATAAGTTCGCGAAAAAGTGAGGTTAAACCAAGCGATGAATGACTTGTCTAATGTGTTCGACGTTTAAAAACTGTCAGTTCCAATGTTGCCAAAAGTGCCAATATTACGTTTGCCATATTGAACACATTTTCAAATATTCAATAACGAAAGCATAAGCCAAGTTGTAAGATTTGAAGTATCTATAGGTATAATTTCATGTTTAAAATTTTCTAAGACATTAGTTTTTACAAATACATCCTTTAGAGCCATAATACGAATTCACTAAAACACCATGATTATTTAAAAAAATCAGTAGTCCTTCTTTAGTTTCACTTAGAAGAATGAATTCAATATACTTATGAAAAGTTGCATACAGAATACCCAACACTTACCATTTAAAAAAACTTAAACTATAACTTTGTATCGAGCAATCAAAAGAAAAAATCCCGATTGCCTAAACCTAGTCAGCGGAAAGGTAAATTTTTCATAATTCATTGAATTGAAATTTGAACAACCTTTTCATTGGTGTACCTACATGTTATTACATGAAATTGTCGTATGTGTCATAGCCTTGCGGTTAGAGGTTTTTGTTTTGGCTTTTTTTTGGTTTCCAATTCAAGGCAGAATTTTTTTCGCCTATTTCTTTTCAATAAATATACTATATATTTTTTTAATCAGGGTCTATATTAGGATATCCAGAAAATGTACAATTACATCAAATTTATATTGAGTGTTCATGTTTTATCAGTATTTGTTATTTTTCTTGATTAATTTTTATATTTTTATCTGTGCATTTTATGAAAAATTGCTTCGAATAAAAGTTGTATTTACTGATTATATCTATAACCTAAAATTATTTTTGATGATATTTACACTACGGCTCTTTTTTGATCATTTTTTTAAATGTTTGAATGGTCGCCATTTTGAAACTACTTACCCGATATTGCCCAATAACGAATTCGGCCGCGATATTTGAGAGATTGATTTTTGTAGCAAATTTGAACTTGATCGCAATAGGTACATTTCTATAAGAAATTTACCTAAAAAATTCGCAGTAGGCATTTCAAATGGGGAGCGTGTCTTTACTATATTCAAGTAATAAGTATTCGTCATTCCATTACCGAATGCGTGTATCCAGACAACATTTAGAACGTTGGAACAGAAATAATAAATTAATAACTATACTTCTATGTTGATACTTTGTCTAATTTCATAAATATAGCTTCTAAAAATAGAATTACACTACGTAAATAGTGCCGATAATAGTATTTTTATCTATACGTTCCGTTAGGTGCGTCTACTGGTTAGTTTCGCATCCTACTCTTCTGTCCGTCTTGTCATTTCCCAGTTGCCTGAAAGCAATGCCAGCCTGGAATGAATAATGAAATGACAAATATTTATTACTTGAATCTAGAAGACACGCTGCCCATTTTAAATGCCTACAGCGAATGCTTTTTTTTTGGTCACTCGATATAACATGTTAAGCTCAGTTGTTATTGTCGTTGTTTTTTTCTAAATCAAATATTCCTGGAAATGGAGTTCATAAATTAGTTTAATGCTGCGAAAGTTATACTGGCAGCGTTGGCAACATTGATATTATTGAATATACTGTACAAGTCAATCATTAATTTGTTTAACCTCAGTTTTTCGCGAACTTATGTTTACTATTTTCACGCATATTTTTTTCTAATATTGAAGGATGTTAGTGTTTAATAGAAATGCAGCGATGATTAGGTTATATACTATTTGGGATTGAAAAATTACTTCAAATCGAAAATTACAGCAAAATGTCGTAAGTCATAAGAACAATATTTTTCTTTTTTTTATTGACAAATCATTAAAAATAGCTCCTTCCGCCTCAATTCTATCAAAAGTTATGCTGAAATACACCTATTTTTGCAAACATTTTGTTTTTTAGGGCTTAAAAAAATCTCAATTATTATCAGTATACATACCAAAGTATTTACGATAGAACTCTTAGAATACTAAAGAGAACTCCGAATAGTGGTCATTGGTCATTACCCTTATTTTGGTATTTTCAATTATTTTTCATGAAATTCCTTCAAACTATAAACTTTTTTTTCAAAGTACTCTGGAACTATTCCATATCTACCGGGAACTCCGATGAAATATATTATTTTGTAAAAATCCCTTGCCAAAGTGTTCTCAGAAATGACTAATGAATACATTACTTAAACTTTGCCATTTGACAAGTTTTGTCTTAGGTACCTATCTAAGAAATTAAACTTTCCTTGATCACTTCGTCCATATCAATCATATACTGCTCATCAATAAAATACCTTTGAAATAACCTGCTCGCCTTCCTACCAACTAAGATTTCTATTACATTGGAAAACTTTTCTCATAAACCTCCTGTTGTATAGGCAGAGATGTATCGATATTTTCAGACATATTATACCAACTGCTCTTCTCAAAGACCCATTCCCTGACGCAACGCGGCAAAAGCATCAATATTTAATTCTCTTAGCATCTCATGTGTTTCAGTGAAGGTATGTGTTGGTGGATATGTAAATGTGAGACATTTGAGGACATAGAGATTGAGAGGGTACAGAACCATCAATCATTCAACCATTGAAGGGATAAAATGTATCGAAGAGGAATACCAGCTGAGGGTGGTGGTGCTCTCTGGAATGTTTTTTTTTAAATCTCACCCCTCTCACAAAATCTACTTCATATGTTGATTTTTTGTACTGTTTAGTTAAGTCAGCAATAAAGAAAGTTTCGAGGAAATATCAATGAAAAAATTGTTCACAAAATGAATTAATATCAAATCATCATGTAGGAAAACGTTCTTCAGCAAGCTCTGGAATGGAGAAACACATATTTATCCCCAATAAAAAGAATCTTTCGAAGTAGGATATTCAAAAAAGTAGGTACATGTCTTTGCTAGAGTCAGCTGGAAATTAATTATCATTTTAAAAACTTTGGATACGTTCGAATGACCAGTTAAATGATCAGACAGATAACACCAGCAATAATAATCAAACGGAGTGCGGGGGAGTCTATCAATACCCGGCCGCTAGACGCGGTGTAGCAGTGAAGCGGGGGGCCCTACGATTGCTGTTGCTTTAGAAGAGAACAGACTGCGTAAGATAAGTAAGATCTAATTTAGTGTGCTAAGAGGACCATTACGAAGACTGGATATCCACATGATTCAGCTGGACCATGGGTGGCATCACGAAGCTTGTACGAAAATCCCTGAATTATTAGATGCGATCGATGCCCGATATTTTGAGCATGTCTGGCATGGGCTGTCTTGAAGTTAATTCCATATTTTATTAGATACCAATTGCATCATTTCAATTATACGGTTCCATACTACTATTCATGGTCAACGGGCTAGATCTCTCATGAACCATAATGGGTAGGGGAGCTGAAAATTTCATAGAACGTGTATTTCTGTTGCTGCTACAATAGCAAATACCAAGTCCATCTTTCAGTCCGTCCGTCCGTCTGTCAGTGGGCTGTATCTTATGAACTGTATTAGAAGGACAGTTGAAATTACTCTGGAACTATTCCATATCTACCAGGAACTCCGGTATTTCTCATTTTTTACAGATGATTTAATAGAATTATTTAAAATTCATGAAAAGTACTTTAGAATTATCTAATATCTACCAGGAACTTCCATGAAATATATAATTTTAGAAAATTTTGTTGCCAACTTCACTGATTGAACCAATTTCGCTTATTCATAATCTGATGATTGAGGAATTTCGATGAGGAGTTCATTTTAATCAGAAAATACAGTCCTTTTTGTTAGCTGGGAATGGTTTCTTTTGTTTCCTAAAATCTATTAAAATGTCTCTTTCTAATGAAAAACTATTCCTCAAAATCGGTGCACTTTTACTATGAGAAAGCTCGGTTACGTACATAAAAAATCCCGATGGCCTGTAGTCAGCGGAAAGGTAAATTTGTCAAAATTCATTGAATTGAAATTTGAACAACCTTTTCATTGGTATACCTACATGTTATTACATAAAATTGGCGTATGTGTCATAGCCTTGCGGTTAGTGGTTTTTGTTTTGGCTGTTGAATATAAAGCAGACAGGGTTCGAGTTCCACTTCAAGGAAAAATTCTTTTTTCGCCTATTTCTTTTCAATAAATATGCTATATATTTTTTTAATCGGGGTCTATATTATGATCTCCAGAAAATGTACAATTACATCAAATTTATATTGAGTGTTCATGTTTTATCAATATTTGTTTTTTTTTATTAATTTTTATTTTTTTACCTGTGTATTTTATGAAAAATGGCTTTGAACAAAAGTTGTAGGTACTGATTATATCTATAACCTAAAATTATTTTTGATGATATTTACACTACGGCTCTTTTTTGATAATTTTTTTAAATGTTTGAATGGTCGCCATTTTGAAACTACTTACTTGATATTGCCCAATAACGAATTCGACCGAGATATTTGAGAGATTGATTTTTGTAGCAAATTTGAACTTGATACCTTCAAAACTGCGACCTCTATCGTGTTAACAAATTTCGTAAAATCCCATATATATATATATATATATATATATATATATATATATATATATATATATAGAAATTTTTTCGAAATTCAAAAGTGTGAACGATCGCAATAGGTACATTTCTATAAGAAATTTACCTAAAAAATCATAAATACAGTCGAACTGTTATCCTCCTTTTGAAAAGTTAGTCAAGAAATAAAGTTATTCTATTCATAAACAAAGATACTATCGCAATTAACATTTCCTTTTCTTAGTTACTTACCTTCCTATCAAAATTACCATTGCAAAATAAACGAAATTAACTTTAGCAATACTGCAACTTCAATTCACTTCGTGAATTTGTACAGTAAACCTATCTCCTTTTATTTCTTTTCTTATATTTCCATGTCGATAAATATCATATCTATAGGTACGTGTTCGGAATCACACTATGGAATTAACGTAAATGGATCAGCCCCATCACCATCACTCAAAACTGAGATTTATATCAACGCTCATGCGAAAGTGTCTTCATATATGAGTTTTATTATACCTATACTTACGTCTTCTATAGGTATGCCTGTGTTATTACGATCTCAAATCTCTTGGAATATTTACTGAGGGAAAAGTACTTTGCGGAAGAGCAGATCGTCGACGATATGAGTAGGGATGTACCTAAGGTACTTACCTATTTGTGATTTGCACAGCGAGAGCAGATATATTTTCACTCCGTATGAATCTATATTAACCGAATTGGATGAATTGCGTTTGCTTATTTTCTGGGAGACTTATTTTGACTGTAAAAGAAAAAAAAATATTTTTGTTCATTAAACTCAGGTGATACATAGACAAATCTTAAGAGTTTACCTATGTAGGCAATTTGTGACCATAGAGTTTGATTTTGAGAATGGGCAAATGGAGAATAAGGATCCCAATCCTTGTTGTGAACATAGTAAATGTCCCGTGGCAACGGAAGTTTCGAAAACTATATACCTATTTCGTCGGAGTTTCTGGTAGATATTAAATAGTTCTATTGAATTACGTGAAAAAAATGCAAAATGGGGATACTTAGCAACCACTTTTCCAATTTTATCCAATAATAGTTCTGGAGTACTTTGCAAATAATTTTAACAACTTTATGGAAATTCGTTCGAAAAAAATTAAAATACCAGAATGAGGATAATGTCCATTTTTGGAAAAAACATTCGAAAAAAAAAACTCACAATAGTTCTGTTCAGAGTTCACTTTACTGATCCATTTACGTTAATTTTATAGTGTGATCCCGAACACGTATAGATATGATATTTATCGACATGGAAATATGAGAAAAAAAAATAGAAAGAGATCGGTATACAAATTCACGAAATGAGTTGAAGTTGCAGAGTTTCTAAAGTTAATTTCGTTTATTTTGCAATGGTAATTTTGACATGAAGGTAAGTAACTAAGAAAAGGGAATGTTAATTGCGATAGTATCTTTGTTTATGAATAGAATAACTTTATTTCTTGACTAACTTTCCAAAAGAAGGAGGATAACAGTTCGACTGTATGTATGATTTTTTTATGTATGTAACCGAGCTTTCTCATAGTAAAAGTGCACCGATTTTGAGGAATAGTTTTTCATTAGAAAGATACCTTTTAATAGTTTTCAGAAAACAGAAGAAACCATTCTTAGCTAACAAAAAGGACAGTATATTCTGATTAAAATGAACTCCTTATCGAAATTCCTCAATCATCAGATTTTGAATAGGTAAGCGAAATTGGTTCATTCATTCAGTGCTGTGAAGTTGGGAGTTCCTGGTAGATATGAGATAATTCTAAAGGACTTTTCATGAATTTTCAATAATTCTATTAAATTACCCGAAAAGAATGAGAAATAGCGGAGTTCCTGGTGGATATAGAATAGTTCTAGAGTAATTTGTAAAAAGTTTTAAAAGTTTTATGGAATTTAGGGAAAAAAATTAAAATACCAAAATACCTAAGGGTTACGACACTTTTATAAAAAAACATTGGTTAAAATAAAAATCTCACAACAGTTCTGTTCAGAGTTCTCTTTACTATTTTAAGAGATCTATCGAAAATCCTTATAACATTTTGCCGTAGATTTAGTAATATTCATGAGATATTCGAAAAAAAACTAAGATGATGAAAAAATGAAAAATCCTCTTTGAATAAATACTACCGAGAACTTCGAACAGAAATTTTTAATTTTTCTATTTTTCCAAATAAAAAAATGAAAAAATACCATTTTTTGAATATCTTATGAATTACTTACTAATTTTCTAGAAAAATGGTATTAGGATTTTCGACAGAACTCTTAGAGATTTTTTGTTCTTCCAGAAAAATGGAATTAGGATTTTCGATAGAACTCTTAGAGATTTTTTGTTTTTCCAATGTTTATCGCAAAAGTGGTCGTTATCCTCATTTTGGTATTTTCACTTTTACCAAGAAATTTTGCATTCTTTTTAACATAATTCAATAGAAATATTTAAGTAAAAGTACTCTAGAACTATACTTTGTTTTACGAATGTTGGCGTCTTCCTTGAAAGCACGAAAAATGGATCAATCCAACTGACGGGAGAAAATCAATGACGTAACGATTTCGAGCTAAGATATGGCATTTAAGAAAGTTCATATAATTACAGGAAAAAATATCGATTGATTAAATAAACAAACATAATATGAAAGATTCATTATCAACAATAATGCAGAAACACAAAATACATTTGATATACAGTTATTGCTTGAGTTATGAAATATAAATTTATGCACCAGAATGATCTGAAATGTCACAATGACTTTGTGACGCCTACGAAATAGAGATTGCATTGCCTTCGGACATACGTGCAGTGCCCTATCATTGTTTGGAAAAAGATAAGCTTGACATACTGATGTCGTAGCTTAGATCGACAAACGTAGTAGAGAATTTCATGATAATGAGATGCGATGAGACGTATAGCGATATGTACGTAGCTCGTGAATGATTGCACACAATAGCCATGATTCGTGAAACAAACTATATCTAATATCTACCAGAAATTCCGACATTCTAAAGTCACTGGGGGACATATTTTCATGTTAGTCCCATTACCGGTTATACCGGAAGTAGATGCCAAATTTTTAATGGAATATCCTGTATATTACCACAATTTTTGATTTCTTGTATAATTTTAAAAATATTTTTTGTATAATGTCCTTTACCGTTTTTGACATAGATATTTCAAATTTTATGTCAAAAATTTAGTTTGCAGTCCAAAACATAATTATCAATCTTTCCCATGAGGAAGCCTTTAATATTTAATTTTGGTTGATTTTGTAGATCTACTTTATCAGTATTCTTATGATATTTTGATAATAATATATACTGATTGATCAAAAAAGAAGCTTGAAAACTAGATCCATGGCTTATATTTCCAGTAAAACTTTGATATTCTTTTCAAGAATATTAACGTCTATAGATACCTACTTCATTTTGGCTTTCATAGATTGATAAAAATGTGTTCAAGAGCATAAATTCTCTATTTCAGTTATTTTCATCCAACACTTCTCTTCGAAAATAAGTCTATTTATGACAAAACTAGTAATTATCTAAAAATAGTCAGGCCTGTTTTATTAGCATAGATAAAATTTGGTAGCTGCGCCTCCGCCAAAACTTAAAATATAAAATATGGACATCTTTACTTATTAATGAATTATTGCTCGTACTATTTCTAGCGATACGCGAAAAAAACCCGGATTGACTGTGATATTTGAGATCCTTTCTAAATTATATTCAAGTAAAATTATAAACAAACTCTACAATTATTATCAATCTAATGATATTTGTATTTGTTATTTGTAAATCTCAGAAAACACCTCAAATTTCAAAGACTATTAAGCACCAAATTTTCTTAGATCTTTAGACATCCAGTGGTTTATGATTAGATACAATTATTTTATTGAAAACTTCTTTCATCATTATATTTTTACATATACACTGTTCTGGAATTATGAGAAATTTCCAATTGTTGAAATCAAATAATATTTCAAGCACGTTAATACAAATGCTCCGTCCCCGAAGGACCATCCATAAAGCCAGTTCTTCGACTTTTCACTCAACCCCCGATAACTGCTGACTGTGACTGTATAAGAGCACGTTCGTCGGTCCACGTTTTATACTTAGCTACGTATTCGAATGCGTACGTTCGTACGTCTTCCGTCTTTGCAGCAGCAAGCAGCATTTCGAATCCTAAATAGGTATTCGAGGGCAGGGAGCAGCGAGCGGTAAAGCTATAGAGGACCTTTATGTAGGTATATACAGGGTGTTGTCGGGTGCGTGGAACTCATCGAGTGTTTCGTTGTGATGTCAGATAAAACGTTTCAAAAAATCTAGGATAGATTAGATTTTAGCTGCAGACAAATTAACGTTTTCGTTGCAATATTTCTCGAATTTATAAGCTTGAATCAATAATTTTTTTTAGGTATTCTGTATCACTTTGTAAAATATATTGTTCTTTTCTTTATTACTTACTATAGCTGTTGTCCTGTCTTAACAAAAGCAAAAACAATATCTTGGTTTTCAAAATTTTTACCGATGACAATAGCAACTTCATCAATTGTTGCCGTATTATAGCGTCCTGCGTGTTGTCCTGCAGGTGTCTTATCAACTTTGCTGACAATTTTGTGGTAATCAGATGGCATGCGGTTTAATGCAGTCTTGAATAATACAACCAATTCGTTGTCTGATGGAAAAACATTTGAAGTTGCTCCACACTTGGTCTGTTCACCGATTTATTGTGTGCATAACGCTGAACGACTTGTTTTGCTGAATCGCCCATGAAATAAATTTGCAAAAATTGTCCCACCATGTGACTTTCTTTGTCAGCGCTGCCATTCCCCCATCAACTTTTGACTGGATGCTTTTGGTTATTCATCTAGCTACAAACCTACTGTTACGCCAAATGACTTCATTTGAAAACAATTATTGTATTCCTTTATATGAGTTAAGAATGTATAGAGTCTGTCCCATTTTCGTAAACCAATGAATACAGAGGCTCTGGTGGCAGTACCAATGGCGTCAATTTGACTTTACCGCTCCCGCAACACAATCCAGGGGCTTCATTCATTCAATATTAGGTGTGATTGATTTTAACTTACCGAGATGAATAAACACTTCTCAATAGCTCACTGTATATTAAATTGAAATTAAACTATTATTTATCAACCGAACCATCTATGTTGAACGATATTTGCAGCAAGCGTTCGGTCAATTGCTGACAGTTATTTCAAACAACTGACAGTTGTCAAACAACTGTATGTACTATATGTAAAATTAATATTGTCTTTAAGTTTTCATAAATGTTCTTAAAATTCCTAGTGTTCCGCTCGACTTTCTTAATTTTTTCGTTCATAAGAACCTTCTTCTGATAATAATGAACACAACAAAAAAAGAAATAGCGAAATCGGTTCAGCTGCTCTCGAGATTTGCGCTTAGCAACACATTCAGCGATTCATTTTTATATTATAGATTTTAAAAGTACTATCTATATAATAGCCAAAAAAGCATACTTTTCATGAGACTGTAACGTGAAAACGGCTCCGACGATCTTGATTTGTAGCTTACCAAAATTATTATCATAAAAATCCACTCCAAATTGAAAATGTTGCTGTCAGTTGATAATTTCAAGCTTATTTCGTAATAAATCTGTACTGTCTGTACGGGTCATTTTCTTTATCTCTTCTACCCATAAACCAGAAAAATAACATTGTTTAGAGACATTTAATTAAAAAACACCCTGTAAGTATATGTACCTATACCACAACAGTGACGGCATCAGGCAATGTCGTTGATAGAGTATATTTGAGTTGTGTAGGTATATAGAACACATACACGTTTACCTACCCCCCCATCGTTGCCTAGGCAACAACAACTCTCGAGGAGTTCTTCTCCCAGAATGTAAGGAGATTAATTGCAATCGTTTCTCCTTTGCAATCGGTTCACGCGCGCCAGCATTTTCGGAAATAGAAACATTAAACATTTCGCGTGAATGATTTGCAAATGAATGGCCATTATTATTATCATCCAGTAGGTAAGGAAGGAAATCCAAGCGTTTTATCCTGAAAAAAGATGTTTCAATCAGGCAGGGAATTGGTTAGTAGAAAAACGGTAGCTATATACCTGATACCGAAATTTGAAAATGATTACGTAGGTACATGATAGAGTTGTAAAATGTAATTTTGATTAGATTGGTCTTTAAATTATGTATTTCTTTTGAAGTTACAGTTGTTTGTTAGCATGAAAAATACTTATTTTTGCCTGGGAATATTTTGGTCAAAGGACCAAGTTAATATAGAAGAAAAAGGGTTTGTGTTTAGCATAAGAGGTATATAAATATTTTGGCGTAATTAGTACTAAGAAAAATCATTAAAATAAGAAAGTGATGTATTCTTTAGGAAAAATGTTTAGCAGGAAGGAGTTTGTAAGTTTCTTGAGATATCAATACAAATCCATTGTTGAGAAGATATGGATTAGAGAAATAGGTAGACTTCTTCTAACCATTTTTGAAAATAGTTTGAGAAATTCGATAAAGATAATAAATTTGTTATAACTTTATCTGAACAAGTAGATATTACTTATTTGTTGATATAGGTAAGAATCATAGATATAGATATATGTTTTAAATGGGAAAAGTGAACATATTTTGCTTTTAAATATGTTTTTTTTAATTGAATTCATTGAAATTATCCTCATAGACGCGGTATTGATTATGTTCCTAATTTATCATCATAATATATAAACATTTCTTTTACTCAGAGGAGTTTCGAAAAGCTATATATCATCTTATCCTATTGTTTATATAATAAATATATATCTCAACTTTGAGTACAAAAATATACTGATTGGCTGTGCGGAACTGAAAATATTGACAAGCGAATCAACGGATGACTTGACAGTTATTGCAAATGTTTAAATTTGAATCATATCAAATTATGTACTTAACTATAATCACATGAGGTCTTCATCAAAATTTGTGAGGCATTTTTTTAATTGACAAATAAAATCATCCAGGAGCGATTCGTGTTCAAATTAGTAGGGTTTCTTGAAAAGAATTTGCGCTCAAGGTTTTCTCAAATTTTTTTACGCTCAATAGTTTTGCTGTGAAGGTGGAAACAGTCAATCTTGAAGAAAATGTTTCTTCAATATTTTATTAACTAGTCAAAATTAACCCAATTTGTTCACTCTAGGATTAAGACCAGATGATAAAATAAAAAACAAGTTTTTTTATCCAAATTATAATTTATTATTAAATACCGTCACCTTTTAAATCTATACACATAGTCCAACGATTCTACGAGTTGTCTTTATCCTTTTACTGATTTCTTCAATGTTCGATCAAAATTTTGTTCCCTCTTTCCACTCGTATAACAAAGAAACTGATACCTACATGTTTGGCTCAATATTCCACAGATCCCATATAGAAAAATGTACCTCAAGAAAATTATATGGATTTCAGAATGGTTGTGCCCTTTCTGCGTCATCCTAAGGATTCATCTATTGAACGTCCTTAGGATTTGTTCAGGAATGAGTCACCAAAATTTTTTTTTTTATTAAGTCATCACGGAGAAAATAGTGTTCTCTTTTTATATCGGATGCAAGGAACCTTTAAAATTATTTATTATATCTATATAACAACGTAAGTATATATTTCTAAAATTTAAAATTTGAGATGGCAAAAATGATAAAGGGATCATTTCCGGAAGCCTTTAAATTGCATATTTTTCAAAAAACTTTAGCAGTTTACAAGTTACAGCCATATCAATGTGCAAGATTTCTAGCACTCTATTGTGAAATAGAGCAATATCAGTGAATGTTCTAGAAATTTGACAACCCTTATGAAACACTCAACAAATTAATGTGAAACAATAGAACCATCTTTTATTAGCTGGAAAATACAAAATAATATCAATTCTATTGAAGCTGGTACTTTTGAAGTTGGTGTCAAAACTACTTTATAAACTGCACAACTTCAAAATTACCAGCACCTGAAGAATGAACATTATTTTATAGGTATTTTTCAGTGTATCGTAAAAGTCGCTCCTATTCTATGTAAAAGTAAAAGTATTACTTTTTAGATAAGGGGTAATTCTTCTTTGAAAGTAAATAAATAGCCTGGCCCAGGGATTTTGGCACCAATATTGCTGTGTTTATTTGGTGCGGCGCCTTCGCCAGAATCGCATATACTATATATCCCAATCATCAAAGAGTAGAAATTTCATCTGCCCGCCTGTAGGTACATAGAAGAGAACAAAACACCCCTACCATTCTTTGTTTCTTTTTGAAGATTCTCAAATTACTTACAAGAAATAATTTGATGAACGAAAAATTCATTCAACTGATTTATTCTTCCAATTGGCACACGACGATTAATTCAAATCATTCTGGAAATTGTTTCATTTCAATCCAATATACCTAGGAAAAATCGAACTCGTCTTCCTTCTCCTCTGCCTTCAAACTCTTATTCCATTGTACAAAATGAGTAAAAGAAAAACCGACGATGGAATCCGAAAATCCGTGAAGAGAATCGCTCAAACGTCCGATGCACATGTGTTCCCCTCGTCCAACCCGTCGATTTCTTATAATATGTCTTTCGCATTCGCTGTTCGACGACGACACCACGTAAGGGATGGATTCTCGCCCTCCCCCCCACGCCTTTTCCTTGATTGACCGATAAGGCCCGGCGGCGGCGGCAGTAGTAGCGCTCCCCCGTCCCCAGGGGACGCATTCAGCGGAAATAGTCGTCGGGAAAAGTTGAGGAAAACGTAGGCGGAGCACGCTTCCGGTCACTGCCATTTGCTGTCCCGCCAGTTTCCCTCGTCGTTTCACTGAAATAAAAAAAAAAGAGGAAACTACGGTTCAGAGGAGGCGGTAGGATTGGATATGGTGAGGCCTCATAGCTTGTTCGATTTTTATCTCTTAGGTTTTTGTAATCTGAATTGGTTCTAGAAAAAAAAGTCTTCGATTATCTACCTTCATTCAATGAAACTATGAAGGTTTTACTGGTATTTATGAAAATACTTCAATTAAATCAACATTTTGATTAAAGTACCTACCTATAATTGTACCTATGCCTTGTCCAGAAATTCATGAAATAAAATTCTAGCGGATATGTAAATTTCACAGTTTTTTGTCATTTATTTGATGACTGAGTTTTTCAGCAAATTTGAACTTGATACCTCCATGAAAGTGACATGTATGAGAAATTAACCTAAGAATCTCGACGACTTTCCTTTCCGTTTCTCAACAAATTTCAAAGAATATAAAATTTTCGGTCCATCCATTCCCGAGATAATTTTGGCACATACCTACAAACAGATTGGATAATTTGGACTTGGGGTCCCAAAACGTATAGGTACATTTGTTGAAAATTGTATGCAGTTAGGTACAATACGTAAGTAGTTGGTGTAGCGGTAAGACAGTAAAATGAAATCTGTTTGCTGAGTGATGACAAAAAAATATATGTTGAATTTAAATGTGAAGAAATAGTATATAGAATCAAAATAAAATAATTCCAGTAAAGAGATATTGTTAAAAAATATTTTAGTCAATAAAGAATTAATAATCAAAATTTAATGGTAGTTCTGTCGGCAAAAATTGAAAGGTTGCATATTTTAATTAACTAAAATGTGAATAGTGGTCATTTAATACTATAAACCTGGAAAAATTGTTCACGTTGGAGATATATTATTTAACTAAATCAGAAATTAGGACCGACTTTATTAGACAATTGACTAAAAAGTTCCCGAAGTAATTTTACTATATTGATACTGGTTCTTCTTAAAGCTGGGCATGGGTTATACGTAGATGAAAGACTCTTGGCACCAATTAAAATTTTCCGGTATCTGCTTCTGCAATGAATTAATTTTTGAGGGGCAACAATGGTTAACATTTTTTTCGAAAAATCCTTCTTCTATCTCTGGAACAGTTATTGAAAGATGTTCATTTTAAATATTTCCGTAAATTATATTTTTCTGACGATATTTTTGGTGAAAAATACTAGTATTTTTTTATGTAATTGGCTAATAAATATTTTCTTTTCCAGGTATTCTCTTTAGCATGATTCCTGAAGACTATTTTTTTGTATTGCTTCAGAAATGATTATTTATTTATATAAATTGCCTTACATATTTATTTACACATATCTAGGTACTAAATCGGTACATATTGCAAATATGCATATATCCTCCTAAATCTTATTCTGTTGTTTTATTGTTTAGATGCTTTGAAGTTCCGTTGAAAAAATGACCAGTCCTAAATCTGAAAATCCGATAATCTTAATACTTGAGCTTAACAGGTTTGTACTTCTCTAAGCCTAGATGAGTTGTTATATTTTGTTTAGAACAAGTAAATTCTTCAGTTTATATTCATCAGTTCTATTTATTCGAAACTCTCCGAAGATAGGTAATTGTTAGATGTTAGAATTGCTCTGGATTAATTTTTAATTATTTATTCAAGAAGTCTTTTATATTGTAACGTTCAACGCGGTGCTAAACGTTTTAATTTACTACAAAGTTCGCAGATTGCTTCCAAACGTTTATTTCCAACACCTTGTAGACCACCTTCCGTAGATGTACTTCTTGTCACGACATGTCTCTTTGACAATAACCTGTCAAACACGTTGTTTTTGAGGTTTTATATGGTTTTATGGGACATTGTAATGGCAATGCATTTATTTTTTAGTGCAAGACGGTGAACATTATACAATTAAAACCCTATAATAGGTAACTGCGTTGAGGCGCCTTTCACTTAACGAGGCGGAATATGAATTTATCAACGACAAACTAATCTGTGCTATGTTACTCGGATCCTGGAAAAAATAACGTCATCCGTGTTTGATGAATACGTGAGAGACAAACATAAAAATTCCAGAGGCTACAAAAATGTGTTGGTTGCCAAAAATGAGTTAATGTTATGGTTATTCGTTGCCAATCTGTCATAAGTCATTGGGTGCTTGTCAGTTTGAAGTAGGATCTTTAACCTATTTTGTAAAAATCAGATGTTCCCAATGCGCTGTACTGGTTATTACATTACATAATTGTTTGGAGCTTCTGATGCTAGTGATTTGATTGGGAAATTAACAACCGCCTCGTTAAATGGAAGGCGAATATACAGAGTTTATATCCAAGAGGAGAAGGTACAATAATTCTTGAATATGTTCTCTCTGGTTTGTATTTATAGGAAGGTTGAATAAAGTTTTAACAAGTATTTCTTTAGGAGACTTCACTTATCTCCGTGAACGATGTCGTAGGCATTTGCAAGCATTAATATTACCTAATCCATTTACAATTAATCATATAAAGGTCCAATTGCTTTGAAAGCCTGGTTGCAGTGCTAAAGCTTAGTTTTTTTCAAATTTACGTTTACTTTTATCTTTTATGGTGATAATATCCTATGCACAGGTATTTAATATTTCAAATATAACTTCCACACTTTTTCAATTAGTTTGTAACAATCTTAAATATTTTCAGAATATATAAATTAATTTATATCAGTAAGCCAATGAAATGTCAATCACGGACTTATAAACATACAAAATATCAACAAACGTGTTTTTGGGTGTGGGTACTTTCTTTTTATTTATATTTATGCATAGATAAAAGAAATGTTTCATAACTGTTTTTTGATATTATTCATAACTTATTTTTCTCAAGTCTCAACCCATTTCTGGAACACTGAACTCACATGTAGAATATAACTCAACTCCCATAAAAATTCCTCCAGGCCAAGCACCCCGTCTACGACGAACGCTTAAGGAAAAAGAATGAGAACATGGAGAGGATTGACGTCGCCGTTCTAAGGTCGATAAAAAAACCTAACGAACACACATCATTGCTGCTACTAATTATAATAACGTAGTAAAGCAATTCTGGTTGAGTGTGTTGATTATAGAGCCGGTCCTGTTGTCATCAGGCGTTGCGGGTTGCCTGCCGCCTGGCGCTCACATAGCCGTTGACTGTCCCCACCGTTCGGACGATAGAGTAACTAATTGTGTGGCCGATACTCGCAACTGTTGGTTGAGGGGGTGCATTATAGCCCAGTCAAATAATACAAAGGGGCTCATGATATGATTGATCATGTGTGGTGCGGTGTATCGCTATGATTCGAATACGAATACATAGTGGATATGGAATTGTGATTATTGTCTGTCATAAGCACTGCTGCATTTTGTTTGAATGATTTTTTTTTGTGTTATTTAAAAATAGAAGAATATTTTGTATTCAAATATAGGAAGAAATATAAGACTATATGATTTACATATAACATAAGATGATTGGTTAAATATTGGTTATAAGGTTTTGGAATCTTAATAGAAAATTTTGTTTTGATCAAAAAATATTGCGTAATGGACATATGCAATTAGTGATTTTTTAAATGAATTTAATAATATTATGTTCATCTAAATGAAAATTACTGATTAATGATTATATTCGAAGACTATAGTTATTCTGTTTTTATTAGTATATTTGATGAAGATTTCTGTTTTATACTATGATGTTTTTCAAAAGGGTAAGTAAAGAATTTCAGTTATTTAAACGGATGGGGGAGACAGTTTCTGCTACTCGTTCATAGAGGGCCTATGGTACGCAGGTAGTACCTAGGAATATATGATAAATTGAGGGCTGTAATTGAACAGTTAGGACTAAGGAAATAGGTTGTCAGTTGATATGGTAATTAGAAGAATCCTAGATAATTTTAGATGATTTTTTAATAATTAAAACAAATCATATTTTAAATAAAACCTTTAAAAAATCTAGGACCGCCTTTATTAGTTGGTGCGTTGAAAAATATAATATTAATTCTACTTAGTTGTGCTGGTAGTTTTGAAATCGGTGCCAAACCTACTTGTAAAACTTACCTACTACACGAAAAATACCAGTTTCAAGAAAATATAAAGTAAAACTTCAAATAAATATGTACAATCATCTACAAATGTTCTCTTCAAAGGACACTAACTTGGAAGTTTTTGAAAAATCTAAAGGTTTACGGAAACGATCTCCTCCGTTTTCATTGGAGGGTATTTTTGGGATAAATATATCCAGAATTTCTCGGAAAAAGTAAGTTATCGCCAAAAATCCACGTGCTACGTGTTACTTAAAAGGAATGTAGGTAGATTACCCCCCGTTTTTTACATGCCACTTATTTTTCAGAGAGGCAAATGCCGGATTTTCTTGTGTGATTTATATTGCACAAAAATTGTTGTTGCTTTAATCGTGTCCACTTCCTGTACGGCACGATATTTAAATTATCTACATGTTTCGAGAACGCTTTAAATTTCTTATGTAAATACCACATTGTAAAATGTAGGGGAAAAATGAACCAACGTTCATTTCTTCCTGTAGAAATAATTTCTGCGCTAAATCAAAAGAGCAATCTGTCGAACATCTAGACATCTTATCCATAATTAAAAATACCTACCTGTGAAACTTGGATGACAATTTATATTTATTCTTAGCTTATTAATGAGATATTATTTTCTCTTTTGAAAGAAAAAAGATTAACCATAAATATTTTTTACAAAAAATTGGACCGGCGTTATTAGTTGGTGCACCGAAAAATACCAAATAATATAAATTCTATTGGTGCTGTTACTTTTGAAGTTGTGCAGTTGCAGTTAGATTGAGAAATTTTGGCACCAACTTCACAAGTAGGTACCAGCAACAACTAATAATGACGATCCAAATGAGGATAGTTCTTATCCTATTATCCACGTATATTCCTTACTTGTAGTTGTTATTATTGAGATATCAAAACATCGCTGCGGAAATACGCATAAGTATTTTAGATGTTACAATTTACCACCGTTGTAACTCGAAAACCGTAACTCTAAGGAAAAAATGTTCAATATAAATTTTGCTACAAATAATTAGGTCTTTCATGTAGTCCCCACAGATTTTTAATTTTCGAAAGATATCGCCCTCTCGATATACATAGGTATATTTGAGAATTTATCATGCCTCTATCTCGAAAACTGTAACTGTTTTGTAAAAAATTTTCAAATTAAACGTTTCCGGAAATTGTTCTATCTTCAATTATATCACCTCAGAATTTCGATTTTCGAGTAAATTTGACCCCTCCACCCCTTCTGGGGCGATTTTCGGAGGGAAGGAGATTTCCGATTTGCGTTTTTATGAACATGGGACCATTATGCAGACAGTCGAATTGTATACCTCCTCCGTTCGGGGTGCGTCGGTCAAAAATTGGAGCACGTAGGCTCTGTGCAGAACGCACGAAACACTAGGTACATAAAAAGCAAACATATAATTGAATTATATACTAATTGAATTTGTTAATGAAGCATTAGGTTTGACTATGTCTAATGATTCAAAATTAAGTACTAAAAAATATAAAACAACGATCCATACAGTTTTTACACAATACTTAGATAAATTCCAGTCTAACATATTTGTTTATGATTGCAATTTCCATAAGCCTATTATATCTGTTTTAAAATAAAATGAAATAATTAAAAGTACGTTTTGTTGATCTTGACGATGATATTAGAGCTAATAATGAAAATATTAAAAAACTATGTAAATACTAATAAAATATTGATATTTTGTATTGAGCTTGTGCAGTCCATCATATGTTTGATTAATTAATAAACTGTATAAAAATGTAAATAGCTATTGCTCGGAGTGCCAAAAGATGTGAAAGCCAAACTAATCTTAATAATTTCATTTGAAAAATGCAGATATTTCAATAATTTAGTTATTTTTTTGTTTTAAGATTTCACTTTTGTGGGCTGTCCTTATAACTGCCTCTGTTTTTTTTATTTATTTTACACTGGATAATTTGAGAAAAAAAAAAACCGTTTGAACTATGAACTCAAAAGAAAACGATTTGACTAATTGCCAAGAAATATTTATATCTTCAATGTTATAAAATTGTGTGGTATTCTGTCCTTAAATTTGAGCAATAATTTTAACATTGTTACATATTATAGTCTTAATTTATAAAAAAATATAGATGCCATCAAAAACCCCGAAATTTTCTCACGTTGAGGTTATTTTTCATCTAAATTACATTTTTGAGATCATATTGCAACAAAAACTCTTTGCAGTTTCTCCTTTTACAAAATCAGTCAGATGTTGATTAAGATTTCGTTTAATTATAATTTCAGAAGATGTAAGTAACATTACATCCAAAGATAATTTCATGACATTTTTTCAAAAAAGTCTTGTGAATTAATGTATGCGAGCTTTCCTTAAGAAGAATAAATTCAAGAAAAGATTAAGAACTATACAAAACAGTATGGAAAACAACTTTTTTCCTTAACTACTCGCATTATTCATGCATAATTTATTAATTAGTTTCTAGAAATAAAGAGGAAGTTACATTTCCAATAAAATGCAAATATCATTTTCAAGCAGCGGTAGCCGAACTGCAGGTAGAAATTTATTCTCGATAAATTAGTCAAACAACAAGAAATTTCCCCAAAAATGATAGCGGGTGGTTTTCAACCCTTATTAAACCTGCTGGCAATAAAATGGGCACAGGATGGTTGATGATGGCGGTGTTGGCGGTGCATAAAATTTATATAATATTATTACAGGTACAGAACCTACATGGTATAAGAAAAAGGCACATGTCTCGGATGGACTGACCAAGGGTTGCTTAGATCGGACAGGTTGCAAGCGCGCCGTCGATGTTTCCAAGACATTATTTTTCAACTTGATGAGGGTTGGAAATATTAAATACAGACGGTCAAAGCTTTCTATAACGGAACCATTGTATTCTATTATACAGGGTTGTATCTAAGTCTGTTGAATAACTACTGTAGTCATGAATATGTCTGTTATCGAGATTAAACGTAACTGAAATAAATATTTTTTCTCGTCTTTCGAACAAAATTGCACCCTCCACATAGTTGAAATAGGTACACATATTTCAGACTTTACTGCTTTAAGTCGAAAAAGATACCCTTTGGTGCTGAAATAATAAGCAAAGCTTGCTTAAATATGCTGTAAATTATGTAAATTTTAATAAAGTCAGTACAATTGAACCCTTTTTAATTAATTGTCAGTTCTGGTAAAGCGGGTTGTAAAATGAACACCCTGTATAGTTAATATGCGCCTAAGCGTGAACAATTACATTTTTATTAAAAGTTTAGATCTAAAACTGATAGCTTTTCATGTTGTTTATTTTTTTTATGGTTCATAGTTTTGAAATTTGAGTAGATAACACAAAAAAACATTGCTGATTTTCATTTTTATATTTCAAAATCGATCAACTTGTAGGTATTTAATAATGTTGTATTGTCTGAATAAATCTCAAATAAGTATAGTATTTTCATAGAAATATTTTGAGAAAAAATTTCAAATCTTCAGCAATACCTAATTTAGGTTAGGTACCAAAATATCGAGAAGCGATTTGCACTAGCTTGTTTGGTCAGCATTTTTCTTTTTGACCGACTTCAAAAAAAGGAGAAGGTATACAATTCGGTTGTAAGATTGCTTTTTTTTATGGCTGTTCGCGCGTTTTGCATAGTAAACGAACTCCGATTTAGAAGATTTTTGTTTCATTTGAAAGAGGAGAGTTGAGAAATGGTCCCATATTCAGGAAAATCAAATCCAAAATCTCCTTCCCTCCAAAAACCGCCCCTAAAGGGGGTGGAGGGGGCAATTTTTCTTGAAAATTGAAAATCCGAGACGACAGAATTAATGAAAATTCCATATCCGGAAATGTTTAAATTGGACATTTTTAAAAATAATCATACGTTTCCGCGCTACAGTCTGAAATATGTGTTTCAGCTATGTGGAAGGGGCAAATTTTTCTGATAATCGAAAATTCGAGATTTGAAAATTAGAAAGGGGACCATATCCGGAAACATTTAAATTTAAAATGTTTTCAAAAGAGTTACGGTTTCCGAGTTTCGCAATGGTAAAGTCTGAAATATGTGATATGCGTATGTTCGCTAGTACAAGCTAAACCTACCTCTCACTTTTTGGGTATTAGTGAACGTTCAACAATTTTCATGACTAATGTTACACTAAAAAATGTGAAATAAATATTTTTTACAAAAAATTGGACCGACTTTATTAGTTGTTGCACTGAAAAATACAAAATAATATTAATTCTATTGGTGCTGGTTCTTTAGGAGTTGGTGCCTACAACAACAAACTACAACGGCACAACTTCAAAATTACCAGCACCAATAGAATTAACATTATTTTGTACTTTTCAGTGCAACAACTAATAAAGTCTGTCCAAGTTTTTGTAAAAAATATTTATTTATGGTAAAAAATTATATCAAAAGATTGAAACTTTTTTGAGAAATCTTGCAATTGTGTCCTAATATCAAATAATGCCTTCTTGTGGCAACATACTAAATTACAGTTACAACACATAAAGTTGACTTGTTCACTAAAGGAAAGCTCTTTTTCGTCCTGCAGCTACATGTTTATTTACAAAAACATTTGAACTCCCCCCATGCTTTTTAAACACAATGAAAAAACTTTACTACAAGAAAGACTCGAATTTATCTCAAATTTGAAAAGCACATTTTTTGTTTGTCATCTTAATTTGTAACTCACAGTTACACGTTCGGAAAAAAAACAATTTAAACGTTTCTGTAAGTATATGGTCTCATCTTTAATTCTGCCGTCTCAGATTTTAGATTTTCGAGAAAAATTGCCTCTACCCCCATCGAGGTCGATTTTTTTGGAGGGTATGATATTTCGGATTTGAGTTTTTCTAAATATGGGACCATTTTCAACTCTTCTTTTTCAAGTGAATCAAAAATCATCAAAATCGGAGCATGTTATAATATGCAAAACGCACGAACAGCCTTATGTAAAAAACATACAATCGAATAGTATACCTATTCCGTTTTTGAAGTCGGTCAAGAATACACAATTCAGTGATACTTTTATGTGTCCAACAGAGAAAAAGTAGATATTTAAGAGACGCGTCAATTAATTACCTGATAGCAATTAAAATTACCTTCGGCTGAATTTATGCTGACAGAGTTGACTTTGTGTGGAAAGGCAGGATATGCATTTTCATGATAAATCATCTACAAAACATAAGAATCGTCCGTTCAGGGTATATAATAATCACGGACCACCGAGAACTTGGTTAATTCGGTTAAGTTATTACACAACACTATTGCATATATTCTTACGTTCTTGTTACTACGGAGGACCATGGGCCTTGGGGATAGGATGAGGAAATTCTCTTCTTCTTCGTCTTCTTCCTCTTCTAATCCCACGGCCATCACCTGTGGTCACGGCGCACCAACCAAACCAACATTCACATTTTTCAATGAATGGATAAAAAGTGCGTTTTTGCTGCATCGCCATATCATCCGCAGCTGGATACATATTGACCTGCATTCGGTACTATTGTACTACTTTGGTCTAATCACTTTTAGCAAAAAGGTATAACTAATCTTCTATTATTGCATCGAATGGCGAACAATGTTATTTGGCTGCTTTTTATAAATTATCTATGGAGATTTGGCGCAATTCAAACACGATATATTCCGCCGTGCTTTGATATGGACGGTGATTTTCTTCGATTGGATTACGACGGGGATAAGTTTTTCTATAGTATCTACGTCCTGGCTAGTGGGCAGATAAATGTTTTCTTTTTTGGGGTATTTGTGGTAAAAAAAATACTATTCAGATGCTCTTTAACTGTGTACTTATAAAAAATGTATTGATTGTCCATTGAAATAATGAATTTGAAACATAATATAATAGTTATTTTTGTATTGTAGTGATCGAGAACTAACTTTTGTAAAAAATACATACCTATGAATAAACCA
Organism: Crioceris asparagi; assembly: GCA_958507055.1. Taxonomy (NCBI): domain Eukaryota; kingdom Metazoa; phylum Arthropoda; class Insecta; order Coleoptera; family Chrysomelidae; genus Crioceris; species Crioceris asparagi. The sequence goes on from OY293826.1 coordinate 3,651,851, forward strand.
GTAGAATGAGTGTGACCCTCCAGGTCCGCACGACGAACTTCCCAGTAGATTTGAAAATTTTCTGACTCAATACTCAATTTTTAGTAGTTCTTAGTTGTTAGTATAGATCTTGATTTCCAAAATTCTATACAGTGCGTTCATAAAGTATGGAAACGCTTCAATAACTTCTAGAGAATTAACATATAGAGAAAAAGCTCTTTTCAACTTTTCTATAACGGAATCATTTCATCCCCTCCACCTTCCAAATTATGACGTCATGATTGATTTTTTTAAATGGGAAGGCCATAATTTTATATTATAAATGGCAATCTGGCAATTTTCTGAGCTCAAAAATACGAAATATATAGGTATAATCATAAAAATATATAAAATACAGGGTGCTAAAAAATTAATATATTTTCATTTGCTGCTTTCAATTTTCAACAATAACAATAATATTAATATGCAGTGGTAGCTAAGAACTTATTAGTTGTTGCTAAGGACTCCGATTCAAACGCATACTTGTTTTTATGCATAATTTGTATAAAATTGAAAGCAGCAAATAAAAATATATTAATTCTTAGCACCCTGTATTTAATTTTTTTTTTATGTTAATACCAATGTATTTGGTATTTTTGAACACAGAAAATTTTCTGTTTTCAAATCAAAATCAAAAATCGACCTGTCAAAGTTTTTTCTCTATATGATAATATTTTAGTAGTTATTGAGGCGTTTCCATACTTTATGAACGCACTGTATAAAAATATTCGGTTAGTACTGATTAGTAAATAAGCGAAAAAAGCATGCCTGCGCGGGATTTGAACGCGTCTCTCCACTATGACGCTTGCCTCCAATTTTTTGCAAAGAAATATCTATTAGGTACCTTAAAAATAATCATTCTACATTTTTGAGTGTATTAGTCACGAAAATTGTTGAACGTTCACTAAGGTATATGTATTCAGTGATTTCACAATAGGTATAGCGATAAAAATAATGCATTTTTCGACGCTATCAAATACATTTATATCTAATGTTAAGAATGTATCGAAGAAAAAATCTTTCAATTCATTATTAATAATAATAATAATTGTTGATCACTGGTGGAGGCTGTAAAAAAAATGTAAAATAAGTACCACGGTGTTGCCCGACATTGGTGATTGACCCAATCTCAGGCGACGTAAGTTGAAAGCTTCAAGCGCTATATATACTCAGCGTCGTCATAGCTCTAGCGGTGGTGACGTTGGCTGTATATCACTTGTATTTTCATATTTACTCATTTTTATATATATTTTCGTTAACAGATAGATTATTGTTGCCACATTATAATATTATTTGTCAAAAAATATACAGTATGTCCAAGATAAGGATGGAATATCATTAGTATATTGAATACGGTACTAGATACGTAGTCGGTTAAATTAAGAAAAATATGAACAATTTGATGGTCGCTTTATAAAAAAAATTATTAGCTCTTCTATCGACACGCAAACCTGTCCTTCCACCCAACGAGGGTGGAGGGGTCAATTTTTCTCGAAAAAAGAAAAACCATATCCGGCAACGTTTGAATTGGACATTTTTCCAAAAACTAATAGGTTTTCAAGTTACAGCAGTGGTAATGTCTGAAATATTTGTGTTTCCGCTATAAGTATCGAGGGAACAAGTGAAATGAGATAGGTATTGCCAAATGAACGACGACATTATTATGTAACAACATTCACCTAGGTATATTGAATATTTTCAAAAAAGCTACGGATTCGGAGTAGTATTATCTACTATAGTGAACGTTGATGCAAGTAGGCAATTTTTTGAACACTTTCCCAACACCCATATCATATCTATTTCCCTTATCATACAAAAAATTATTCGGAAATACATTCTAAAAATTGACTACCCAGATGTATCAAGAATTAATTATGAAGTATCAGATTCTGCTTAATTTTGCTTTTTACTCAAATACACACCTACATTAAAGTTATTTATCATTTTATCAAATGTTTAGTTGATATCAAAATTCATTCATATAGGTTAGTTGTAATTATTGTTTTTCTAGGAATTGTTAATACCTATGTTTTCTACAGTATGCTATTTTAATTTTCACAAATCATAAGACATATTAAAATATCTCCGACACTAATCATTTTGTTATACCTATTTAATAAAAAACTATTGGGTGATCGATTTGAAAAAATATTGTATTTGAGTATTGTCTTTCTCTGTACACAATTAACTCCTTAAATGTAGATGTAATAGGTCATGACTTATATTACTATTTAAGCAATATTATACTTACAGATGATTGAAATAATTGAAATTTTCTGATAAAACAGATACATTTTTGGGATCAGGAATCAGGAAGAAGTGTAGATCCTGAATTCAAAAAATGAAATATAGAGTGTTCCATATAAAAAATATAAGATTGGTCGGTCATCATGTTGGGGAACATGCTGTAAGTACATTTGTAGTTATTTTAAAAATATGAAGACTAATAATAGCACCTACAATTTTTGTAATTAATTGTTTTTCATTACAATTAGACGGTTTTTTGGTTTGTACATGCGTTGCATAGACTTAGAAAAGAGGAGACTTGAGAAATGGTCTCGTATTCATAATTACCTGAATATGTAATCTCCTTCACACCAAAAACCGCCTGCGAAGGTGGTGGAGAGGGCAATTTCCCTTGAAAATCGAAAATCTGAGATGACATAGGTATAAAGATAAGACAATTATCCGGAAACTGAACATTTTTTCAAAACAGTATTTGTAGCAACATTTAAATTGAACATTCCTTCCATAGATCTACGGTTTTCGGTTTACAGCAGTGGTAAACTCTGAAATAGGTATGTGTATTTCCGCGACGTAGTTTTATTATATTTCTGAATAACAACAAGTACTTACAAGCAAGGAATGTACATGGATAATAGGAAAAGTACTATCTTCTCTGGTCTAAGAGAACGTTCAACGATTTTTTTGACTAATGTTAGCATTCAAAAGTATGAAATAAATATTCATAAAAAAAATTACCGACTTTATTTGTTGGTGCACTGAAAAATACAAAATAATATTAATTCTATCGGTGCTGGCACTTGTGAAGTTGGTGCCAAGAGTCTTCTAATTAACTACAGTAGCACAACTTCAAGGTTACCAGTGCCACTAGAATTAATATTATTTTGTATATTTCAGTGCACCAACAGTCAAAGTCGGTCCAATTTTTTGTAAGAAATATTTAATAAATAAAAAATATTCAATCTACATTTTTGAGAATTTCATTGGTCACGAAAATTGTTGAACGTTCAATTAGTTACATTCAGTGATTTCACAATATGCTGATAACAATATTGTACTCTCAGAGTGCTCGGAAATTTGTTATTAAAAAAAATATCCCATTGAAATTATGCTGGAAATGTTGTTCATTTTAATGCTGTCAAATAAAATTCTCATATTTATAAGAAAAAAATTGGTAAAAGCCTTTACCTATGACTTCCCTCGTCAAACCACCCCACGCTTCGAGAATGTATCTTTATCGACCTGAATAACTTACATCTTTTTGCTCATGGAAACAACCTCGTCGCTTCTACCGTTCTTATATTGCCACTTAATATTTTGGACACCCTGTATATATGATTAACGAAAACCCTTACATTGCGTCGCCGGTAGTCCTTCAATATGCATACCAAAATTCGTTGTCCTAAGTACAGATAGACAGAACCGACGGACTTGAGATACCATGATTCACGTGATCTAGGAACCCCAAAACGTAAATATCTGCAAAAATCTCGAGGTCTATTTTTTACGTGAATACAATGCTTCCCTTACACTGAGGGTAGTAAAAATGAACCCCCCTCATACACTGTTGCTGGTTTGGATTTTGATAAGAAATTATAAGCCATTGATTTATTTTTCGAAGTCAGTCAAATACCTGTTGGCTCAATTTATTGCTCACTTTAACGCGCAGTGCTAATGTTATTGTTCAAAATCCATCGTACATCGTACCTGGGTTATTTCGTGACAAATATTTCTGAAAGCACAGCTGGAAACTTCGTAAAGTGTCGATATAACAAATAAATAATGTATATATGCTTACAAATACAAAGATGACCAAGAAATTACTTATGTATTGAGCTCAAAACTATCTCTGCATCAATAATACCTAGCAAAATACATGGGTGGTTGAAGTTAATCTATTTTTAATACCCTGCTAATCTGAGAGCACATTTTTGAGGGTGAATTTTGTCTGTTTTGTCAGAAGAGGACACAGAACAACAACTGCGTATTTGTTATATATATATCTATATATATACTTGTTATATGTATAAATGTATATCGAAAACGTTGGGGTGGTCTCGTTTTATAAAATAAGTAAGTATGAGATGTAAGACCAGCGAAAAGGCACGATTCTACCCCATTTGGGTGAGATCAGTCATTGTGTTGAAAATATATCGTCGTAGAGGATGGATGATGTTATTTTAGGAATGTTCAATGGACACGAGCTATACCTATGGGTATTTTATAATGGAAATAGAGTAGGTAGGTATATTATGGAATAATTGAAATGGTACTTACATTATTGTACTACATTTTTAGGTAAATTTCTTATAGAAATATACCTATTGCGATCGTTCACACTTTTGAATTTCGAAAATATTTCAACGGCATGTTGTTATACCTATGTCTATAAGTTAGTCCAAAAAAACATTTGGTTCAAAAGTTTTTATATATATATATATATATATATATATATATATATATATATATATATATATGGGATATTACGAAATTTGTTAACACGATAGAGGTCGCAGTTTTGAAGGTATCAAGTTCAAATTTGCTACAAAAATCAATCTCTCAAATATCTCGGTCGAGTTCGTTATTGGGCAATATCGAGTAAGTAGTTTCAAAATGGCGACCATTCAAACATTTAAAAAAATTATCAAAAAAGAGCAGTAGTAAATATTATTAAAAATAATTTTAGGTTATAGATATAATCAGTACCTACAACTCTTGTTCAAAGCAATTTTTCATAAAATACACAGGTAAAAAAATAAAAATTAATAAAGAAAAATAACAATTATTGATAAAACATGAACACTCAATATAAATTTGATGTAATTGTACATTTTCTGGAGAGCTTAATATAGACCCTGATTAAAAAAGTATATAGTATATTTATTGAAAAGAAATAGGCGAAAAAAAATTCTGCCTTGAAGTGGACTCGAACCCTGTCTGCTTTATATTCAACAGCCAAAACAAAAACCTCTTAGCGCAAGGCTATGACAATTTTATTTAATAACATGTAGGTATACCAATGAAAAGGTTGTTAAAATTTCAATTCAATGAATTTTGAAAAATTTACCTTTCCGCTGACTACAGGCCATCGGGATTTTTTTCATGTGTCATTTGCTTTTACAATCATCAAAAATAAACATTATTGATAGAAACACGTTAACTAGTGATTGCCGGCTATTACTTTATCAAAGACTTGCCAGACTCAGACTCAGTGCACCAGCTAATAAAGTACCTAGCTCCGATTTTTTGTGGAAAAAATATTTCATACTTTTGAATGTAACCGTAGTCATCAAAATCTATCAACGTTCACCAAAGAAAATATTATGTAAGTTACCTACACTTATTTATTTATTCAGAGATTTTAAAACATTGTTGAAATAGGTAGGTACATATATTTCAGACTCTACCACTGCTGTAACTTGAAAACCGTCCATTTTGTTTGCAAAATGTCCAATTTAAATGTTTCCAGATATGATTTGCTCTTTATTTTTGTCGTCTCAAATTTTCGATTTTAGAAAAAAAAATGCCCACTACACTCTTTTTGTGAGAAGTTTTTTTGGGAAAAGGACCTGTTGAATATCGATTTCAATGGGGCCAACTCTTAATTGTCTCCTCTTTCAAATGAAGAGAGAATCGTTTAAATCGGAGCATATTTACTATAAAAGGGCGCGAACAGCCCTATAAAAACCAAAAAAACAAGCTAACAGTAGTATTGAACCTTTGTTTGGAGCGTCGGAAAAAAAAGAGCAAAATGTGCCACTAGAGTTTAGTGCTAGCCCCAAACTCTAGTGACATTTATTCTGCGAAATCGATTTATATATATACTCAGCTTCGACGTAGCTCTAGCGGTGGTGAACTGTTTTTTAGATCACTTGTATCTATGAAACGTATTTATTTTTTTAAATTTTTTTCTTCCGATTGTTTTGTTTTTAATTCAGTAAGATATAAACAGTTGAAAAATATTCAATAGAATGTAAAGCTTTTTACTACGATTTTTTTAGTTATACCTACGTGCTTACAGTTGAAGAGAAAAATGTGAAGACGATACTACCTACATTACTTTTGGCTTCAACGAAATGGTCAATGATTATAATAATTATTTTTATTTAATTGTTTTTTTGTAAAAAAGTCATTCTGAATTAACAAAAAAGAAAATGATTTACCAAAAACATAATAAGGCCTAATAAAATATAACAATTTATTCCCGCATCAAATCGGTAATACAGATGGCTAATTATTCATATAGGTCTCAACTGTGATGGATGAAAACCAATTAATTAAATCAATTCTTTATTAATGTTCAATCATAACTATTGTTCTCTAAAATCTCTTCCTCTCCAGCTTCCTACGCATTGGAAGGTAGCATTAACACAAAAATAAAAAAATACGGCCATAAAATTACGAAACGAAATTCCTTGATTACAGTGGAATGAAAGTCTAATGTATCAGCAAACATTGTAAAAGTAATAAGTAACTGAAAAGCGTAAATTAATCTGCTGTTTTTTTCTGTATTACCTACCTAATAGAAAATAATTAGGTACCTACTAGTGAAAGAGTTTAGAATTTTTTGAAAATCATTACAACTTAAATAACAATCATCAACATTCATTTTTATGAATAAACTACTTTGCAATTCTAAAATATGAAATGTATCGAAAAAAAAATTCTATTTTTTATATATTAATAATAAAATAATGATTATTGTTGATCATTGTTGGAGTCTGTTAAAGTGTAAAATAAGTACAACGTTGTTGCCCAACATTGGTGATAGAACCCAATCCCAGACGACACGTTTTAATCGATCCAAGCGGTATATATACTCAGCATCGGCATAGCTCTAGCGGTGGTGAAGTTTGGTGTAATCACTTTTATTTTCAAATTCTCTCATTTTTATATAATTTTTCGTTTACGTTTGGACTATTCTTACCACATGTGCATGTGTGTAGCATGTGCTATTTTTACGCGCTTTTGTTACGGTCCAGTTAAAAAGAAAAACAGAACTTATCTTGGATTCTACAAACCAAAATAATTCATGATATTACCTAATTTTTCGCGAACGCCTTTTTCTTGAGCTTAAAAAGTTGCTGAGAAGAAATAATTTCCGGTCTTGGCTAGGTTCTCAGCAAACGTAGGGGAACTAGCTCTCAAAGAAAAAATTACAACAATCATTTTTCATTAAAAACTAAAGGGCCGCCAGTTCTCTTTCAAATAAAAGACGAACCATCAAAATTAACGCACATTTGCTTTGTGAAATACCTGTTTATACGTATCTACGTTTTTTAATGTCGGTGAAAAATAATTTTCCAGCCACTGTAAAAATCATAGACATCTGATCAGATGTCTTTGGTTTTGGTTTGGTATTTTTTACAAAAAAAATCTACCTACCGACTTTATCAGTTGTTGCACTGAAAAATACAAAATAATATCAATTCTATTGGTGCTGGTAATTTTGGAGTTGTTGCCTACAACAACAAACTACAACGGCACAACTTCAAAATTACCAGCATCAATAAAATTAATATTATTTTGTATTTTTCAGTAGTACCATAACAACAAGTGATAAAGTCGTCCAATTTTTTGTAAAAAATATTTATTTCACATTTTTGAGTGTAATATTATTCATGAAAATTGTTGAACGTTCACTAATACCCAAAAAGTTATACCTAGGTAGGTTTAGCTTGTACCTAGTACTTGTCATTTATTATTCAGAGATCTCAAAACATCGCGGCGCAAATATACATATTTCAGACATTACTGCTGTAACTCGAAAACCGTAACTCAATTTAAATGTAGCTAAATATAATCTTTCCTTTAATTTGGCCGTGTCATATTTTCAATTTCCACATAGCGGAAATCCGCATATCACATATTTCAGACTTTACCATAGCGAAACTCGGAAACCGTAACTCTTTTGAAAAAAAATATTCAATTTAAACGTTTCCGGATATAGTCCCCTTCTTAACTTTCTCGAATTTTCGATTTTCAGAAAAAATTGCCCCTTCCACATAGCTGAAACACATATTTCAGACTGTAGCGCGGAAACGTATGATTATTTTTAAAAATGTCCAATTTAAACATTTCCGGATATGGAATTTTCATTAATTCTGTCGTCTCGGATTTTCAATTTTCGAGAAAAATTGCCCCCTCCACCCCCTTTGGGGGCGGTTTTTGGCGGGAAGGAGATTTTGGATTTGATTTTCCTGAATATGGGACCATTTCTCAACTCTCCTCTTTCAAATGAAACATAAATCGTCTAAATCCGGAGTACGTTTACTAAGCAAAACGCGCGAACAGCCATAAAAAAAAATATAAAAAACAATCTTACAACCGAATTGTATTCCTTCTCCTTTTTTTTAAAGCCGGTCAAAAATAGTCTCTATATGACCACAGATACTCTTTTAAATGGTGTGTTTATAATAACAACTACTGTAAGTAGTAGTGGAACACTCAATCCAAGGTTATTCTTGCCTCCTTATTCCCAGTGGGGGATTCATCCAAATTTAGATCATACGCTGGCTAAGGAGAAGAAAAAAAAATGAATACTTATTCTCTTTCCAGGGAGATATAAGGGTATAATGTAGGCAGTTACATCTCATACAGGGCTTGTAAGTACAGGGTTATTTTTCTAAATAATTCATACTCAGACTGTTTAACATTGAGGAAATAAAAGTGTTGTTGGAATTATATCGGATCAAATGGAAAACTTATTATTATATCAATGAGTTATTTTTATAGACTTGATATTTAAAAGAAAGTATCTGCAAAATATGTCCAAACCGATAGACACATAGACCATAGGCTGAAAAGATGTATGTACTTAGTTATTGTTAGAGGTCGCGCCGTTGTCGAAAATTCTACCGTAATTCATTTAATTTTCTAAATTCAAACGTTATTGAGTTTTTTTTGTCAAAAATATAATAATCTATATAAATAGAAATGAATCGCCAAATGCGTTACTAAGCGCAAAACTCGAGAACGGCTCGACCAATTCGGATAATTTTTGTTTTAATATTTTCGTTAAGGCATAAGGAAGGTTCTTATGGAGTGAAAAATCGTAAAAATTACGAGGAGAATAGTGGAAACACCACTTTTCCCATACGCTTTCTTAGAGTGGTGTCAGATATGTCATAAACCTCAAGAACCATTATCCAAAGAACACCTATATTATCTGGAACAATGAGCCTTTTTCCTGAGGAAGAGTGTGGCCTTTTGCTACGAGAGGGCAGCACTTCTGGTAGGGACAGGGACAAATATTAAGCCTACTCCATCTAACACTGTGGAAATATAGGTGATAAAAGTAAATTATTTAAAATAATCAAGCAAGTAAAAAAATATCGTGTACCATAAAGCATTACAATAAAAATACTTATTACTGAAGGGTACAAAAGCAGGAAGTTATTTTTGTAAGTAATCTTCATTTAAAATTGAGATAATAAATTAATAATTAAAGTGATTACTCTGAAATTCGTTTTCTTTATTAATTTTTTCTATTGGGCTACACATGGCCAATAACCAACATAACTTATTATTTCAAATTTCATATATCTCTCCAATTATTACTGCTACGGCAGCAATGCTAGTTGCATTTAATTTTGGTAGTTTTGTTCTATTAATTCAGTTGCAAGCTTGTACAAAACGGCGGTTGTTTACCTAATTCCTTACAATACATATGAAATTTAAAATGTAAGGTTGGTGACAGTTCAAAAAACACAATGACAGCTAGCTATTTATTTTATAATACAATGCATTGTAATGTTTCGACTTAAAGCCGGTAATATTACTTTACCCTTATGGTAAAATGAAGAGAATCCACGAATGCAGTTGTTTCGCAAAAGTGACTTCAGATTCGAAATGTTTTGCATTGCAAACTTGCGTTGTAAAAGCATTAATCGACTATCAAAAGTATTATCATTTCTTGAAATGACATTTAAATGTAACCCTCAAAATAATTACATCACTTTTTATACATTATTCACAATATTTAAATTTGCGTTTGACCAGTGTTGTCATTCACGAATAAAACAATCTGACAGCCCTGACTCGTTGACTTCACATTGCAATTGCATTAGTTATGCAACACACAATACACTTCTGCCACGTAAACCATATATTTTCTTAATTTTATATAATTTAAAATATTATATTAACGCATAATACATCAAAATTTCAACTGTGTGCACTGCTTCACCCTATAAACTTTCAAAATGCCAAATCTCATACTGAAACTAAAATAATCCCTGTTCTGCTTTTCTTCCTTATGTTTCTTGAAAGTGTAAATCTTGGACCCTTCAAGATATCGAAATAAATTCAGGTGAATCAAATTCAGTTGATTGCAAATTCAAAACTTCAAATCTCTACAATTTCATCTAGAAACTTCCTTACCTGTGATAAAAAACTTGATATTCAAATGCTTTTTGATTGCTCTTGCTTGAACTGCTACGAACATTCTAACCTGAACTACTTGCTTTGTGTAAGTGACATCCTGTATCACCCTGTAAGCGCCGAAATATCATCTCCTGGACCATGACGACTTGGACCAGCAGACGCGCTAGCCAGCCAGCCAGCCAGCCAGTCAGTCAGGCTATCAATTTTAAATGTTCCACTACCTACTAAGATTCACGTGTGGTGCACGATGTTTTCTCTGGGTGCACGTCTCTCTCTCTCTCTCTCTCTCTCTCTGTGTGATGAGGGTGCGATATGTGACAAAAATAGCCCCAAGTGGGGCGCAAGAAGCTAGCTATCGCGCGAGAGAACTATATATTATGATGTTGAAGAAGAAACGCAGATGCTCTGGATATATATATGTGCAGAAGGAAGTCGTGACCTGGCTGACCCTTAGTGGATGCTGTCATAAATGTATGTGGTGCGGTATATGGTGGCATTTTTTCTATGTCTATTTGAAGTTCCGAAGGGCCTGAGAGAAGATATACGTACATAATATGACATTTGGTCGCAGCGATATGAGATAATTATTTTTATTTTGATCACTTCCCATTATGACGTCATTGATATTGGTTGAAATATAAATGACCTTGATAAATAGGTAATTAATATTACCGTGCATATCAATGATGACAATAACTACTCAATGGGCAAATTACTCCATCCTGCATTGGATTACATCATCGTTGATAGGTGCAATATGATTGAAATAGTATTCCAATACAAATATTGTCAAATCTTCCAATCCTTAGGCTTTTATTTCATTTGGAACACAACACAGTTGAATATCAAGTGAATGATAGCCGATTTTGTTCTTACTAGAACTCATCAGATACACATATTATGACTCCTGGGTATTTCCAAAGAAGTCAAAGCACCGCTGAGAAGTTGAAACTAAATAAAAGTCATTTATTTTTTAACATATTTCACAGTAGAAATCTTCACATCTTTCATTATTGAAATAGGTTTGATTTTTTATGAGCAAGGAGGCATAATTGTTATCTAGATATTTTCTTTATTATTGGTATAGGTATCACTAAGATATTTGAGTCAATGTTGAAAGCATCTCTATATTCGATCTAGAATCGGCTGCGGTTAAACATCTTACTGCGAAGTTGTATATTTTCAATTGTTCTTCTCTAATTTTGTCTCAAATATCTTGATTAGCCTTATACCTATTATTCTATTTGAAAAAAATGTTGAATATAACAAATGCTATCCATATATTTATTGTTGAGAATTTTTCTAAGCTGCATATTGCTAATTTTCTCAATTTAAAATTTAACAGTAAAATTGGGTGATATTTAATTTATGCAAAAAAACCCGATGGCCTGTAGTCAGCGGAAAGGTAAATTTTTCAAAATTCATTGAATTGAAATGTGAACAACTTTTACATTGGTATACCTACATGTTATTACATAAAATTGTCGTATTTGTCATAGCCTTGCGGTAAGAGGTTTTTGTTTTGGCTGTTGAATATAAGGCAGACTGGGTTCGAGTTCCACTTCAAGACAGAATTTTTTTTTGCCTATCTCTTTTTAATAAATATACTATATATTTTTTTAATCAGGGTCTTTATTAAGATCTCCAGAAAATATACAATTATATCAAATTTATATTGAGTGTTCATGTTTTATCAATATTTGTTATTTTTCTTTATTAATTTTTATTTTTCTACCTGTGTATTTTATGAAAAATTGCTTTGAACAAAAGTTGTAGGTACTGATTATATCTATAACCTAAAATTATTTTTGATGATATTTACACTACGGCTCTTTTTTGATATTTTTTTTAAATGTTTGAATGGTCGCCATTTTGAAACTACTTACCCGATATTGCCCAATAACGAACTTGACCGAGATATTTGAGAGATTGATTTTTGTAGCAAATTTGAACTTGATACCTTCAAAACTGCGACCTCTATCGTGTTAACAAATTTCGTAATATCCCATATATATATATATATATATATATATATATATATATATATATAAACTTTTGAACCAAATGTTTTTTTGGACTAACTTATAGACATATAACAACATGCCGTTGAAATTTTTTCGAAATTCAAAAGTGTGAACGATCGCAATAGGTACATTTCTATAAGAAATTTACCTAACAACAGACACTTCTATTTTCATTGCTTTGCTCCTTTTAAAAAATGCTATGAGTAGAATTGAAAAGTCAATAAGGAGCTAATTTACATGAAGTTTTTCAGGAAGACAGGCACAACAATTCAGTGGCCATCAAGATCTCCCGATTTATCGCCATCAGAATATTTTCTATGGTGATATATCTATCGCAATTGCGTAATTCCATATCAGATTCTTATAATAGACTAAAAGAAAGAAAAAGAAGAAAGAACAGTTATATTATAAATATGTCCTGATTACTGGAATCCTTGTGTTAACTGATCCGTCTTTACTTTATCCTGCGAGATTTTATAATATTACCAATAGTACACGTATGGCTTCTGTTGGTTGAATAATTGATTTATTTCAAAATATTATGTATGGCAAAGTTATTGAAAATAATCTGTGAATATATTTGGTTTGATTCATTCAAGTCCAATTTAAAATTGCCCCCACCACCCACTTTGGGGTAAACTTTTGAGGGGAAGGGCATGTCTAACATTGATTTTTTTCAATGGGACCAATTGTCAATACTCCTCTCTCAGATGAAAAAAAAACCATCAAAATCGGAGCACGTTTACTATTCAAAAGTCGCGAACATTCATTAAAAAATGCAGACATACATTCGAATTGTATATATACCTCCTCTATTTAGGTTCGTCGTCGGTCAAAAATAAACTTGCATTGGACGCTTATGAATCCAACAATATCTAAATATAAATACCTTTTTATGAACCTGTATTCCCAAAGTAGAATAGGAATATACCTAGTGTTGTTGTATGGTCCACAAATATTCTTCATCAAATCGTGAATATAGGTATATATGTATATCATATAGGGATGTAGGGATAATATATTATTCAGCAAGCGTAAGGAGCAGAATGCTTGTTAAAATGGATACAGAAATCGCAAGAAGAGATGACGATATTACTAAGCGCATATATATAGGTATATACATACGGTCCATTACGTCAACGATGGACGGTTTTCTTCTTGTTGTATGATCATCTATACCTACTTACTGACTGGGCTTGGCCGATATTTAAAATATTACCAGATACAGGGTGTTACTAAATTATATGCTTATACTTTCAGATTTTGAAAAAGTGAATCCATAAATGTTGCTTTAAATTAAGTCAATAACTTCATGTTTAATTAATGTGACAACAGCAGATCGGTATTAGATGTATTTCTGGATCTAGCGAAGGCTTTTGACACGATTGCACATGAACTTCTATTGATTATAATGAGTGATCTTAGTATAAGAGGGATTGTCACTGATTTGATGTGGAACTATCACTCAAATAGATTTCATTGTGTTATCATTAATGGTGTTAAAAGTCCGTACAGTTTCGTCACTTGTGGATTCCCTCAAGGTTCTATTCTGGGTCCTTTATTATTTAATGCCTATATTAATGGATTTTTGCAGGTTAATATACCGAGTGTTATCATTATTTGTAGTGGTGACTGTTGGAATGTAATTACAGTTAAAACTAAAGATTCCTTAAAAAAATATAAGAAAATGCTTTAATTATCACAGAGTGACTCTGAATGTCAAAATCGAGTGTTTTAAATGTGTTTCTCTACGCGGATAAGCTTCCTGCCTGTTACAGACGGACTGACAATACATAAAGATGGTTGTTATAATAATTTAAACTGTAAATATCATAAAATAAAAAGTCAAAGGATGTTAAATATCTTTGTGTCATACTGGATAAAAACTGGAAATGAAAGAAACAAATTTTTAGTATTGTTAAAAAAGTAAGATAGCTTCTTTTTGTCTACTATAAAATGTGACATATTCTTAGAGAGAAAAATAATTTATTAAAATTATTTAATGCTTTGTTCTACAGCGTACTATTTTATGGGATTATTTGTTGGGGTTCAGCTTATTCAAACGCATTAGGGCCGATAGGCAGAATACAAAAGCGTGCCATCAAAATTTTAACATTTAATAAGCAAAACCACCTTTTTAGTGAAAAACGATTGTTGAATATCAATCAGTCAATTATATTTTGTAAGCATTAATAAATAATTATTGTATTCTACGGGAACAGTATACCATTGCTGAAGTAGTAGCAATCTGTAATAGATTAGACAATAATCTAAAAAACAAGTTTAATAGATGGCGTATTGAACATCACTATAAAAGTAGGATTTTAAATAATTTAAAGTTCTCTTCTGTTATATGTATTCATGTTCTTTTAATCGTATTTATAGACATTAAACGTTATAAAAAACATTTAGGTATGTATAAGACTGTCAGCAAAATCATTATGATTATGGGTATTGTAACTCGAAAATTGTTTAGAGATGTCAAATTTCTGGAACTTCTTTTTTACAATGTTCAAGCACAGTTCTCAGATAGACAATGTCTTCAGAAAATCATCCTTACCGTTTTTGAACTTAAAATACTATTTCGTACGTACAAGAATTGAATTATTAGAATAAAATTATACCAATAACTTATTTTGTTTTTGGATAAAAAAATATAGAAGTATTTATTGTTCTTCAAAATAAAGTGAAGAAGATAATTTTTTATTTGATCTAATTACCATGTCTTTTCGGTTACATACATTATATAATTTTTCACCAGACTCAATGCAACAAACAATTATAAGTTTTTTTTTTGTTATATCACATCTTCAAATCAAATTCTTGAATATTCGCATGTAATTGAGGAACACCCTGTAGCAGAGAACTATGGTATGTGTAGTATAATGTGATATTGGTATAAGTTTGACCGTCAAGAGGGAGACTCTCTTTATCTACTACTTCTATGCGTACGATCAAATTCTATCTTTTCATATGTCAATCAATCGATATGGGCATATTATATTTTATGCAAAAATCCCTATATTTGCAAAGCATGCTATGTGTGTAGTGCATATGCGTATGCCAGTGGCGTTGGTATAAGGGCTGTTTGAAATTTCGTTTGTGATATGCATAGGTATATATGTTTTTTTGAAGGTGAAAAAGATGTTAAATGAAAATAATCCAGAGTGGATAACATTTTTTTTTGTTTTCGAGATAATATAGAGATGAATGAGTATGCATTCCAGCTCCAGGGAGCTCCAAATGTTGATAATATTATTATTAGTTCACGAGTATTATAATAACTTTTCATATAGGAAGTATAATATGATGATATTTTATATGGCTATTGAAACCGGGTTTTTAGTTTTAATCTTAAGCTTATATGTAAAGCTCCTGATGAAACTAAAGGCGAGTTAATACAGTAAATAAAATAAAATAAGAAACAAATTAAGATAAAATAAGAAAACTTGAACATGCTCATTTCCATGAGAGCGTTGATACACAAAGTAAGTTAAATTAAAAAATAAGAATAAGAACTAGAGATTGCCCACATTCATCTTTATCTCTCTCTCTCTCTCTCTCTAAGGTTTTTGGCCCTTGCTCCCTATTGGTGCATTTGGCCAGCTCATTCGGGGGGTTACAATCTTGTCTGATTTTGCATCATATTGTAACCCATTAATAATAGCTTTTTTTTCCTCTATTTCTTTTGTGTTATTCTTGTATGATTATTCTTCAATGCACGTGTCAAGATGAGTCCAGCAATGTGCCTCGATCCGAGTATAACCTTCTCTGTCACGCTCCTAAGGTTATCAGCGAGGTTTTCCCTCTTGTCTCCTCCAGACCACGCTGCCACGTGCTTCTAACCTTAAAAGTTAAATAGGAATCGACCTCTTTTCGCTTGCACACCCCGAACTACCCTCGATTATCACGGCCGAGACTTCCCTGTCCACCTCGGGGGCCCAGCACTCACGTCCTCTACTAGCGTGTACTTCCCGTACGGAAATTTTTGATTTCCTTCAGACGCGAAGTGAACTCTACCGAGGTTGACACGGAAGTGATCTTTATCTCTTATTTTAATTTATTTTGTTTGAAAACTGATAATGCGCATGACCGAACACCAGAGACTACTTAAATTGCACACAATACAAAAGTTTTTGTCAAAAAAAGCTGTGATTTGATTGGTTCATTCTTATTTCTTGTTTTATTTTAGTCATCTGTATAAACCAATCTTTTTTTATAGGACAAAGTTATGTGTTATCTATTGAAACAAACCCAAATCCAAAAAGAATTCTATATGAAACTATCTAACTCTCATAACAACCAAAATGTATATTGATTTGGTTATAGCGAATTGCCAACATTTCTCAATCTAATTCATTCATTTAGGTCACCTTGTGAAATGCCAGCCCAAATTTTTTTTTGTTGTGATATTCATACACACTTATCGGAAATTGAAATCAGCAGCGGCAGCCCTGAAAGGCCACAGGTCAGACATATATATATATATATATATATATATATATATATATATTTATATAGATATATTGTCTGCTGCTTTTGCCCTTTTGACACTACTTGAGAGATCTGTTATCTCTGCGTCTGTTTTTCTCTCTCTCTGGTAGGTGTAGTATCCTTTGTGCTCTGCTATCACCAGCATTTTTGATGTGAACCACAAAAGTAATTAACATCACTTATTATTATATTTCCCTTCACGTCAAACGCATATTATTATATGAATATATCTGACTAAAGATTATAAAACGTTTGGTATTTAATTATTGTGACATGGAAAAGAGATTGAATGGCCTAGACATGTGCTCTGACCGAATGGGTAATTTTTTTTTGCAGCTGTATTATATTAAATATTTCAGCTCAGTACTGGTTTAGTTTGTTTGTAAGTTACTATAATGCTGACGATAATATAACATGTGATAGTTTCAGTATCAAACTGAACAAAATTACAACCTCGGTTATCCGGACAATTAATGGTAAGGGGTTGTCCGGATAAGTGTTATATCCGGATTACTGAATATTGATGTGATACAAGTAAAACCCGGAATAATTCAAGAAAACTTTTATCAGTTAACATAAAAGTAATAATTTTTCATAGAAACTAACCAAGAAAATATATCAGAAAGTTTAATGAGAAAAAAAAGTTAAAACAGTTTGGATAGTATATACATAATAAAAAAAAATTTAAAAACCTGAACAAACAAACAAATGTAACTTACTTTAGAACTGCCTTAAAAAAATCAGTAATACTTTTTTACTTTCCTTAGTAATCGTGTGAAATTTTCGGTATCGAGATTTTTACAAATGTTGACGTTTCAGAGTTTTCTAAGTTTAATAAACATATTTTCAGCCATTGGTCTGTCTGTCTGTCTGTTACAGCATTATCTCGGGAACGGATCGGTGTATTTCGTTGCTATCTTTTTTATTTTGTTTAGTACAAATATTACTCGCTGGTGGCACTGAATGAGAATCCTGTATACACTAGATGTTGAGCTATAGCCAAAAAACGTGATTTTCTCAAGACTATAGCGCGAAAACGGCTTTGAGGATTTTGATTAAACTTGCCTAAAGTATTCTTCTGAGAGCCCTTTACCACCCATATATAGCGACATCTCTGAGAAAAAGCTAGAAAAAAGTTATGCTTCAATAAAATTCCGTATTTTGCAAATGTTTCTTCAGATTCTGGCTAAACATTTCATCTTGCGAAAAAATGTTACTTGGCCATTGTTGTTTGTCTTGACATGCTAAAAAAAATGAGTGGTAGCACGATTTGACCAGAGGATTTTTACTTTACTACCGCTATTATCGTCGCTATGTAAGGAGAGTTTTGTAATAGTGTAAAATTTTTTATTCACTGGAATTTGCCTACGAGCGGTAGGAAAGTCGTGTGAGTGGACACACCAGATTTTTTAAACTCAATATCTTTTTTAACCAGCAACATTTATCAAGTATCTCAAGTAAAAAGTATCTCGATTCGATTGTCTTTAGTATAATGTGATGCTCATTGAATGCAACTGTTAAAGGAATTTAAGGCATCTTGTTGTATAACTTTCACAACAATTTGAACATCGTCGTTGCTAGAAGGAGAATCGTTATTTACATCATTCATCTCGTCATTTAATTGGTCTGTTAGTAAGATATCAATCCTTGTTATCGATGCTTCTATATCATCCAATGAGATATCTGCTTTTAATAATTTTTCTCCAAGAACTTTAACCTCAATTAATTCATTTTAAAGTTCTTGCAAGTTCTTAATGTTTTTAGATAAAGTTGCCGACGGAATGTTTTCTTCTTCATCATCTTCGTCCATCTCCTGGGTGGACAAGAATGGCTTCCTTGTCTTTTTTATTAGGTCCTGATATACTTGGTACCATGCTTTTTGTGAGATCCTTAGACTGCCTTGGGGCATTGTCAAATAATAACAGAGCTTTGTGTGGTAATATCAATTCTTTGATTTTTTTTTGTAGGTACTGTTTCGTCGGTACTGCTAGTACGAATATCATATGGAACCATTTGAGTAATAAATCATTTCGTGGTTTTGCTGATTCTTCAGCAACCAACGAAAGTTGAAAAATGATCCCATTTTTAGAAAAACTCAAATCCGAAATCGCTCCTTCCCTCCAAAAACCACCCCGAAGTGGTGGAGGGGTCAATTTTTCTCGAAAATGGAAAATCTGAGATGGCAGAATTAAAGATGAACTATGTCTGGAAACGTTTAATTTAATTTTTTTTTCAAAAGATATGTGGAGGGGGCAATTTTTTTCAAAATTTGAAAATATAAGACGGCCAAATTAAAGAAGAGATTATTATATGTAGCATCATTTGAATTGAACATTTTTCAAAAAAAGTTAGGGTTTTCAAGTTACAGCAGTGGTAAAGTCTAAAATCTATGAAAGAATATACATGGGTAATATGATAAGTACTTCTTTGGTATTAGTGAACGTTCAACGATTTTCATGACTAATGCTACATTCAAAAATTCTGAAATAAATATTTTTTTACCAAAAATGTTGGTGCCAAAATTCTTCCACCTGACAACATTTGCACAACTTCAAAAGTACCAGCACCAATAGTATTGATATTATGCCTGATTTTTTGGAAAAAATATTTATTCGATTTCTTAAGTGAGTTCCACCAAAAACAACCATTAGTTCCATGCTCACCCCAATGTCCGAGGGCAATTGCCAATACATTCTCACAAATAATATATATATATATATATTCATACAGTGGAAAAAACTACAATAGTAATTATTTTCATACGAAAGCAAAAGCTCACATCCACCCACCCATATCGATACATCGTCGCCATTTGTTATCAATCAATTGTTCTCGATGTCTATTACACAACTGGTCGACTGTGCTGGTTGGTGCCTATTGTGTGTTTTGTGATATTTGACAACCCCTACGCAATAATAGATTCGTTTTGTCGTTGTTATACTGTTATGTGGACGCGGACCTTCGTTCGGCGGCGCAGTCACAGAGATAAGAGAGACCTTTTGACAACAACAACGACAACTGGACGCTGCCATCATTGCTGGACAAAAATTATTAATCATCTGAGCAGAAAATGAATTGATGATTGTATGTAGGTATGTATGTACGTACGGACGTACGAGTATGTTTGTGAGCCCCGTATCGGCTCGCAGCGTAGATATCTCGCTTCACAAATTCACTTTCTGGGTTAATTAATAAAGGGACAAGTCGGCCGTATGCGGCTAATGAGATTGCCTTATATGATGTGTGGTGGTACTATTAATCCAGGCAAAGTATAGGTTTTTACTCAGAATGTATTGGGGTAGGTACATTTGATTTCTTCAGTTTTAAATATTTTTAGGAATCAGAGATTTTGGAGTAACTTGAATAACTTTTTGACAGTCATCGTTGTATTGAAAATAAAAGTCAAAACCTAAAAAATACAAATACCACTATAAAGTCTCATTCTTCGATGGACCGTTTGCCTTGGGGTCAGGCGCTGGCTGCAAATAAACCCACTTTTACCCGCTAGATCTCCACGTTTTGACGGATGACTGTTAAAAGGTAACTTTTTGCTTTTTCTCAGAAATACTCGTGGTAAAGCGCCTTAGATAAGCTTCATCAAAGTCGTTAGAGTCGTCTTCGCGTCACAGTCTTGAGTGAAACACGTACCTCAGCTATTACCCAGGAACCAGTGCGAGCATGAGGCCCGATCTGTGTCACTGATGATCGGTATCGATACCCCACAAAAATAGAAAAAAAATAACACTAGAATTTGTCCATTCGTTTCCACGATAATCTAGTCATCTAATTCAGCTAATTCCTCATCTTTTTTTCACTCAAAAAGTGTATTATTTTTTAGGACCTCAGGCTTGTAGAAATACATGAATATTTACCCTGACAGCTGAAAGACGTCATTTTTCATCTAAGGCTTGAGGTAAAACCGTTTATCGGAAAAAAGAATAGTTAAGTTGAAAAATTTGCAGAAAATTATATGTACCTTGATTGTGAATAAAAAGTGTTTGCATATCTTCTACAGTTATGTCCCAACAATTTCTTAAGATTGAAAAATCAGAAATAAACCCACAAGTTTCTCACAATTTTATTGATCTTGTAGATCGTAAATTGACTATATTATTATGTAGGTGCATTACATTTGATAGATAATGTTCCATAAGCGTCAAGAAAGACATTTTTTTCTCAGAAGCTTCACAAAAAAAATAATCATTTTCAGTCAAAAACTAAAATTATTCAAAGATATTATGCTAGCCATGGGGCATTTGTATTTTGATCCTTTTGGCCCATTTTCTAGCCAACGGTGTCTCGGATGTTCATTTTAAAGTCACGATAACATATTTCGAATAATGAATTTTATTAATAAATTTTTACTTTTCTACGCTACTATACCTAGTAGCTGCATAAGGAAAGTATTGTAATCGTGTGCAATTTTTGGTATCAAATGTTGACGTTTCAGAGTTTTCTAAGTCTAGTAAACATATTTTCAGCCATTGGTCTGTCTGTCTGCCCGTCTGTCTGTCCGTCTAGTCTGTCTGTCTGTGACAGTATTATCTCGGGAACGGATCAGTGTATTTTGTTGCTTTTTTTATTTTGTTTGGTACCTATACCACTCGCCGGTGGCACTGAATGAGAATCCTTTATTCATTAGGTACTGAACTATAGCCAAAAAACATGGTTTGCTCAATACTGTAGCGCGAAAACGACTTGGATTTTGGATTTTGATTAAACTTGCCTAAAGTATTCTTCTAAGAGCCCTTTACCACCCAAATACAGCGCCTTTTCTGAGAAACAGCCCAAAAGAAGTTATGCTTGAATAAAGTTCCATATTTTCCACATGTTTTTTCAGATTCTGGCTAAACTTTTCATCTTGCGAAAAAATGTTACTTGGCCATTGTTGTTTGTCTTGACATGCTAAAAAAAATGAGTGGTAGCACGATTTGACTAGAGGATTTTTACTTTACTACCGCTATTATCGTCGCTATGTAAGGAAAGTATTGTAATTGTGTAAAATTTTTCATTCACTGGAATTTGCCTGCGAGCGGTAGGAAAGTAGTGTGAATGGACACACCAGATTTTTTGACTAACGAACCAAACGGAGGACTTACACAATTCGAATTTTTGCATTTTTTATGGATTCTTTTTTAATTTGAGAGAGGACTGACTATTTAGAATCAGTCTCATTTACAACTGATATGTCTTTCCCCCAAAAAACTTCCCCCAAAAGGGGTTGAGGGAGCATTTTTTTCTGAAATCGAAAACTTGGAACAGCAAAATCATAAAAGAGACCATATCCGGCAATGTTTAATTTGGACATTTTTCAAAAAAATCATAAGTTTCCGAGTTACAGCAGTGGTAAAGTCTAAAACATATGTGTCTCCGCTATGAGAAGACAATTTTTCGA
Organism: Crioceris asparagi; assembly: GCA_958507055.1. Lineage (NCBI taxonomy): Eukaryota > Metazoa > Arthropoda > Insecta > Coleoptera > Chrysomelidae > Crioceris > Crioceris asparagi. The sequence continues at coordinate 3,674,411 of OY293826.1, forward strand.
AAATTTTAAATATGAGACGGCCAAATTAAAGATTATACGCAGCATTATTTTAATGGGAAATTATTCAAAATATCGTCTAAATTGAAGTAAGTTTTCTAGGCAAAACACACGAATAGACATAAAAAATAAAAAAAACATAAAAAAATATGATGGACTGCACAAGCTCAAAACAAAATATCAGTATTGTATTAGTATTTACATAGTTTTTAATGAACTTTATTTTCATTATTAGCGATACTTACTACATTTGTACTTTCAATCATTTCATTTTATTCTAAAAAAGATATAACAATTTTATAGTAACTGAAATAAGAAACAAATATGTTAGACTGGAATTTATATAAGTATTGTGTAAATACTGCATCGATCGTCGTTTTATATTTTTTAGTAATTAATTTTCGATCAATAGACATAGTCAAACATAAAACTTCATTAAGAAATTCAATTAGAAATCTGCAAAGTTGATATTGAAGTAAGTCCCCTCATAATATCATCGGAATATAGTCAAATTTTTTACCAAATGTTTTTTCGAGTATATATATATATAAATCATCAAATTTTCGATATTAAATATGAACAAATCTTGTAAAATAGATACTAACTAGACTTTTTATCAATGACTATATAATAGTCATTGCACGAAGTATTGCAGATATCAAATATTAAAAAAATACAAAATTTTCAACTCAAATATCCATAACAATGTTGGAAATATTCTACAATAAAATGATATTTTGTTTTGTAATTTATTTTTTTACATAAATATAGCATCAAATTCTCACTATTGTACTGCACAGTGATTCTACACTTAATCAATTCAAATAATGATTATTAAAAACATAATTAAAATAATGCACAGCAAAGTCTATCTAAACGACTTAGGTATTAACAGAGATGTAGTATTAGCAAAGATTAATGTATTTAATCTTTGGTATTAGTGTATATATGTGTATATTACATGTATATGCGGAATACGTCACAAGCATGTCGAGGTCATCGGTGTCGCGAACCCTTTGTTTATCCTAGCAAAAATCGCTCAATGCGGCAAAGGAGTTTTTCACTTCAATAATTATATACACTCTCCTTTGTCTGAAGTAGGTCAAAAAATTGTACCGACATTAGGTATTAGTAGGTTCACTGAAAAATACAAAATAATAATTTCATTGGTGCTCTGGTACTTTTGAAACTGGTGCTAAAAGTGTTCAATCTAACTATAACTGCAAACTTATAAAGTAGATCCAATTTTTTGTAAGAAATATTTATAATTAGAAGCATCGACTCAATTATCATCAACTTAAATGTGGAGACTTTTTCGTTTCTTCGTTTAGCATAATCGAATGGATAAGTTGACGACTTTAGTCAGTTAGGTCCTATGGTGCGGTGCCAGGAACGGAATGGGGTCCTTATTCCGGGTGGCGGTGGCGGCGGCGAGATGACCGCGCTCCATCGTCCTCGAAGCGGGGGCTGCACGCTAGTGGCCAGGGGTCACGACACTCTGCTGAGGCCGAGAGGGTGGGTTACACAGTAGGCATGGGCCGATCACCAGGTGGTACATCTACACCACAAGAGTGAGGCGGCGATGGCGCGGAAATGGCCAGAGGTCACGTCCACCACCACCATGCAACACAAAACTATCGACCAAACTGTTGTGGGGACGAACGATGTTGGTTGGGGCCGGCACGACTAAATACCTACTTCTTCTTCTTCTTTCTCTACGACGTTGGCGATATATCCGGAGAATAGAATAAAAAAGTAAATGTTAAATCGTTTTTATGGTCGCTGGATTCGTGACGCGACTCATTAGCGACGTGTGTCACGCTCCGATAGATAGAGGAAGTCTTTTGGAATTGTTGCGTCTTGATTTCTTTTTTGTTTATGGCTCACATTGAATATAACTTAGAAACTCTGCAAATACTATGTAAATTTTTGAACATTTTCTTAATAAAAGCGAAAAGTGGTCAGTACAAAGTGTTAATGTTAATTAGTAAACTTCACACAGTCAGATAAAATGGTTTTCAGGTCTGCTGTATGTGTTAATATGTCTGTCCGGTTGTACTTACGGGTTTCTTTATAGAATTTTAACTCCTAATTGTTTCAAGAGTCAAAAATGATAGATAAATAGTTATGTTGCAATGGGTTGATTTTATTTTGGCTTATATCACTAGAGCTTATATCACTGAACATAGTCAAATGTTATACAATGCGTACATAAAGTATGGAAACGCTTCAATAACCTCTAAAATATAGAGTAAAAGCTCTGACAGGTCGATTTTTGATTTTGATTTTCTACTTTTTTATGCAAACAGCAATCATTTTATCCCCTCCACCTTTCAAATTATGAGGTCATCATTAATTTTTTCAGATGGGAAGGCCATAATTTTATATTATAAACGGCAAACTGGCAACTTTCTGAGCTCAAAAATACCAAATACATGGGTATTAACATAAAAAATATATGAAATACAGGGTGCTAAGAAAATAGTATATTTTCATTTGCTGCCTTCAATTTTCAATAATAACAATAATATTAATATGCAGTGGTAACTTGGAACTTATTAATTGTTGCTAAGGACTACGATTCAGACGCATACTTGTTTTTATGCATTATTTGCATAAAATTGAAAGCAGCAAATAAAAATATATTTTTACTTTTACTTTTTTAGCACCCTGTATTTCATATTTTTTTCTATGTTAATACCCATGTATTTGGTATTTCTGAACACAGAAAATTGCCAGTTTTTTATTTATAATATAAAATTATGGCATTCCATTTCAAATACTTAACGATGACGTCATAATTTGAAAAGTGAAGGGGATAAAATGATGCTGTTTGCATATAAAATAAGAAAATAAAAATCAAAAATTGACCTGTCAAAGCTTTTTCTCTATATAATAGTATTTTAGTAGTTATTGAAGTGTTTCCATACTTTATGAACGCACTGTATATTTATTTCTAGATTTTCCCTTTTGATGTTTGTCCTTGTTTCTTGTAAGGTTGAAGAGTCCTTAGAATAATCGCTAGTGCAGCATTAAAATTTTAATTCGCAATAAATACAATTTGAAAATTTTCATAATTTTTTTCTTCATGTCGTAACATAAAATTTAAGGCATCAAATGAAGCTATATTAATTTTTTAGCTCTCTGTATTTCATATATTTTGATGTTAATACCCATGTATTTGGTATTTTTGAGCTCAGAAAATTGCCAGTTTGCCGTTTATAATATAAAATTATGGCCTTCCCTTTTGAAAAAAATAATGATGACGTCATAATTTGGAAGGTGGAGGGGATAAAATGATGCTGTTTGCATAAAAAAGTAGAAAATCAAAATCAAAAATCGACCTGTCAGAGCTTTTACTCTATATGTTAATATTTTAGAAGTTAGTGAAGCTTTTCCATTCTTTATGAACGCACTGTATAATGATTACGTTTTTTAATCGCGTGCACGGAACACTAAAAGTGTCAGAATAATGTCAAAATAAAATTTAAACAGCTTCACAAATAAATAATAAGTAGGCGGCATGCCTCAAATGAGGGCTATAGCTTCAGACTCGCTAATGTAGAGTGACATCTCAAGGTCAGGTTGCTAATCTAAAACTTATGACAACGACAGTGACAGGACCTCACTCGCCTGTTGTGTCATCTGGATAACCCTCATTAACAAATGCCATTATTCTATTTCCAGTAGATTTTGAATATTTCTCTAAGATTAGAGAATCATGACTTCTATTGAATAACAAACATTTTTGGTCAACAGTGACTGTAAAAGTTTTTAGATTGAACAAAACATTTTTAAATGTTAATGAGTTCCAGGAGCCAAGAGGTCAAACATTCATAAATATAGCGAATTATTCGTTGCAAAAATATCCAACAGCTGTCGGGAATATCCAGCGCATATTATGCAGAATTATTGAATTAACAATATATATTCTGCTCTATGCCAAAATAACCCTCGATATATAGAAAAAGTAGCAGGAACATAGTAGTAAACCACATTAGTAGTGGACGCGTGGCCCCTTTTTGTAAGTTTTACGACGATTTAACGTGTTCACCCTCCTATATAGGTGACCATCATATCCTTATGTGTCTAGTCCACCCCAAAATATCATATTATGGGCCCAAGCTGTTTTTGGCTCTTTTACCCTATAATGAATATATTGACCGATACGATATATATATATATATATATATATATATATATATATATATATATATATATATATATATATACATTGGTCGACATTTACTATTGTTGGAATAGTATGCTTATAAGTGGCGTAAATGTTTTTGGTTGAGTTTTTTTTTATGGGCAATCGCTTAAACACACCCCCTATCTATTTTTTTATTGAGGTGCATTTACTGAACAGTAGGGTTTGTTTCTGTTTGCCTAAAAGGTTTTTAATATACATATTTTGCTGACTTACATGCCCAATAGATTTTCAATTAACTATACTTTTTTTAGGAATTCTTGTTTCGTAGCAATAAATGATGAAATAATTTTTCTGCAGTTTTCAAGAGCTCTTGTATTATCTTACCGAATTTGCCAAGGATTACCTATTATTTGAATGAAAAATCTTTTGTCTTTAATATAGAAATAAGAGGTCAAAAATGATTAGTCTCTGCTGTTTTATTTTTATCAGTAAAAGCGATGAATAATAAATACAATTATTTGCCGAGCTTTCGAGATTGTTTCTTCTCTTCGTCAGGGCAAACTACAAATCGTCATAAATTATTTCAAAAACAACTTCTTTTTCAAGTCTCTTTGCATCCGAGTGTAGGTGACTGATCTACCTTGAAAGTGTTATTAAAGACAAGGGGATCCACAGTTTAACGTTGATTTCGAACTATCGTTATATATCAAGATAAATCTCAAAATCCCGCTTGAAAATTGTACGAGGATAAATATTTTTTCAAGAAATTGGACTCAATTTGTTGGTGCACTGAAAAATACAAATAAAGTAGGTCCAATTTTTTGTAAGAAATAATTATTTCACACTTTTGTATGTAACATTACATATATTAGTAACGAAAATCGTTGAACTTTCACTTATACCAAAGAAGATAGTACTTATCCTATTACCCATGTAAATTCTTTGCCTGTACACATTATTGCTCAGAGATATAGAAAGATCATCCCAGAAATACGGATATTTTAGACTTTACCACTGCTGTAACTCAAAAACCGTAACTCCATGGAACAAATGTCCAATTTAAATGTTGGTAAATATAATCTCTTCTTCAATTTGGCTGTCTCAGATTTTCAATTTTAGAAAGAGAGTGCCACCTCCACATAGCGGAAATACACATATCTCCAATTTTAACATTGCCGTAACTTGAAAATGGTAACTCTGAAAAAATGTTCAGTTTAAAGAAACGTCTTCGGATATTGTCTTTCTTATCTTTAATTTCGCCGTCCCAGATTTTAGATTTTCGAATATTTGTGAAATTTTCCTACCCGCTAACTACGGGCCGTCGGATTTTTTCTGAATCGTGTAAAATAGTGTAAATTCTTGATATGTTGAGCTCCTAATTTTTTTCATCCAGACCATCAGTTCCAAATTAAAATTCTACATAGAACTATAATTTTCTATCACCTATAAATTATGAACTAGACACACATTGTTGATTTTTTTATATAAAATAATCCAACCCTTATATATGACGTATGCCATACACAAATTATAGATTTTAACCTTGTCGGATAGCAATCAGTAAAAAAAAACAATAACCAATCGACTGAGGAGAAGGAGAAAAAAACAACCTGACGGCCGTTCCTGTTTTTCGTATCAAGTCTATTGTTTTTTTTATGTTTTGGGCCTATACGCAATTTTGAATCATTTACGCACCTGTTGCTAGCTGGCCAAATTTTCTTCAAATACGCACGCATGGCAAATGTCGTGCATTAAAAAAACACTGGCCGCAAGGGCTGGTCTTGGTTGTTTTTTTTTCTTTTCGATATCATATTGTTACTGGCAACGGAAACGCATGTTTCCGCATTGATATTTTGTAGGTTTAGTGAGAGAAGAGGTGTTTTTTTTTTAGTCTTCCTTTGTTAATAAACCGTCCGCCCGCTCGGATATAGAGAGTTGATTAATGAATCTTCGATAACAATAGGGTTGTGAAATATATAGATAGATATTTGGCAAGTAATTATTTTGCCCTGTGGTCATAGTTGAGTAATATCTGGAGACCGACCTTTGCTCGGGTAAAACTGAATTCAAGATGGGTCTATAAAAGTTACTAAGGATATTTAAACTTATTAAAAATGTGCATATTTCTGGTTAAAATGTATTGCGATCGGTAAATACTGCTTTGATTGTTCACATATTCGTAAGTTATTGATTTCGCAACAAATATGAATGTGTAATATGAATTATAAATATACCAAAACTCAGCTGTATCAACCCCCAAACACTATACATAGGTACTGAAACTTTTATCTGCGGAGCCATTCTTGAAATAGCTAATGTGGACCTCGAGGGTCACACCGGATTAAATATTCTAGTATCGTCAATCGATTTCTCGGTTCCGGGAACCCCTTTTTGCTAATTTTTACCAAAATCTGCTAACTCTTTCCTTAAAAAGCTAATGTGTACCTTAAGGGTTGCAATATATTAGATATGTACAAATTTTCATTGAAAATTTTCGATTCAATTATTAGAAGCTCATATAACATATTAATTTAAAAAATCCGTTTGTTAAAAAAAACTCCAAGCTGATCAGAATTCGAACCGAGGAACTCTGGTTTAATACCTGGAAGCTTAACCATAGAACTATTTTTCCCTAGGATGTTATCGGGTTCATATTGGTATCTCGCATATAATTTGTAGAACTCGTAAAATGAGAATATTAATTGCTGAAAACAATTTTTCTTGTGAATGTGAATAAAACCAATCGATGATTCAAGACACTCTAGAACCCATACATATGAATTTTCATCGAAATCGGTAGACCAAATTCCGAGATAAAATTAGCATATATATGTACAACCATTGCTCGTTTAATATAATTAGAAAACGAGAAAATATTTGGACTGTAGTGATGATAGGAATCGTCCCTCAAAAGTTATTTTTCATTCTATCCGTTACATATCAATTTGAGTCCGAACATCTGAACGGAAAATTTAATAATTTTCCTATTGCAAATTATTAATAGACTGCTTTAAAAAGTCGTATATTATTTTAAGAAATCAAGCAAGTAGAGAAAACTGAATGAAGTCTAGTTGATTCAATAAATGGATTCAGTTTATTTGAGTAAAACAAAAGAGTTGTCTTGACAGCGGCTAAAACAAATAACATACACAATGATTGCCCTCAAAACAAAACGGTTTCAATTTTATTAACGACAAAAAAGGATAGAAGTAAACATTTCGACGGTTTGATAAATTTCATATACAATCAACCTGCTGTTTGAATTAAAAGTTGGCGATTACCTCTTCAAATACGAATATGAAATCCCATATTTTAGAGACAGATGAAGCCTAAATACTGTCTTAAATGGTCAATATGTTACGGTCAAGGACGTTGTTTAGGGAGAGAGCGTGTATTTTCATATTTTCTTCGACATTCAAGTCATTAACCGGCCAATGACAAGAATTACATATCCACTCTGCCAATGTTTGAATTTATTAATCTTGTTGTGGATAATTTCAACTTTGACCGGCCATTGTTATGAATTTTATTTGGACATTGTTGTTAAAGTTCACACGAGTTGTAATTATTTGCTCATTATTGTCTATATTATTTCACAAATGAACATAAGAATATAGGTATACCCACTTAATGCAGCTAAAAATAAATATTTATAACAAAAAAATGTAGGTACTTTATTAGTTGGTGTACTGAAAAATACAAAATAATATTAATTCTACTGGTGATGGTACTTTTCGTTATATTTGTCTGAAGTATGTCACTGGACTGTTTTGTAGAAGTCTGTCAGTGTGACTGGGACTTAAAGGTGGAGCGTTCCATATCGGAAAATCCCTAAAACATAAGTAGGAGAAATTCTCATGCTGTTCTCTCTCTCTGGTGCATGTCTGTGGATGGATCTGGGTTGGTGTTCGGACTGGTTCTACGTGCGAGTAGGACTCTGAGATAAAAGGGTTCCATATTCAAGACTTGTAATGACTTTTCGTACCACAATCTACTAAAGTATTTTCCCGGGAAGTGTCGGGTAAAACAGCTAGTAATAAACAATAAATGTGCAAATCGCTCTCCAGTTTTTCCATATTTAAAATGGATACCAGAACTCAATGATACCTGATTCTTATTTGTATAAGAAACACATACGTGCACCTTTCAGAATCAACCAAACAAACCTTAAGCTTTAACATCTTGACCAAATTAAGTGTGCGTGTTCATTGACATGAATGGCCGGTCAATGATGTAAGCGGCCAATGTTCATGGGATTTGGTATACCTACAGGGTGGCCCTGAATTCGTCCCCGAGCAGGTAGTACCTAATTTCTACTACCATAATTCCTCTTCATACTAAGACAGGAGATTAAGAGATTTATACTTTCTTGAAAATATAAATAGTAATTGCCTATGAAATACTAATTGTCCCAAAAGCGTCAATTTCTTTTCATTCATATTAGAATGTTATTTCATATAGAAATACTATTCCTGGCTTAGAACTGCTTATTTAGGTGTGAGAAAACATGGAAAGCAGCTTTGCCACTTTGAATGAACGAGGAAATCATGTGCTAATTGTAGACTCTGTAAAATTTACCAGACACAATTTTTTTTTTTAAGTGAAATATGTTGACAATGTTCGAATCGCTCCTGTAGGGCAAGTAAGTAGCTGTATGGGTGATTCATACTGCGATTAGTTCGGGGACGAATTCAAGGATCTATTTTTGAGGACCTACTCTTCTTGGGGACGAGTTTAGGGATACTTTTTCAGGTAAGAGATTAACTAATTACGTCATTTTATTTCTGGGGACGAGTTTTGGTACGTCCGGTATACATAGACGGCCATTGATGTCATTTCATGGATTCACACTTCTGATCGTTACGTATATATCTAATTACATTGATGAATTTTTGGATGATATAAGGACATGGACTATGTTAAGGGTCAAATAAAAACTCCACCGTTTGGCCTATTATTAATATTATGATTATTATTACAAACACAGAATGTTCTCGTTACCAGCATATTCCATATCATTATCACAAACACTGAAGGTAGGTATATATATATATATAATTTGTTTGTCGAATATAACGGCTACAATGTCCTCATTTAACCATGAAGAAAGAGATAACCTACGTGTACCTATACACTATATTTTATATTTGTATAAAACGACGGACAGAATACACACATTGGGTATATATATACCTGATAAGATAATACACAAATAGCCAGGCTATCCGACACACACCGGCCTCTAATCTTCTTTTCACTGATAACAACAAGGCACAAGCAAATATTGATAATGTGTTTGTTCACCCACATTAATTTATGAAGGTATATATAATATTATTATTATAGACACCGATGTAATTGTTGTCGCTCTCCACAAAGTGATGTGGAGAAAACTTTCCGTCCAACACACATTGATTATTTGTCGGATTTTACTCTGACCACTTGATGAAGCATTATTTTGAGGTTATACCCAAGAAGGATAAAATTCTCAGCAGAGAACTAAGTAGCTGAACTTGCTCGACGACGCGTTGCTGTGGCTGATTTTGTTGAAACGAAAAAAGAATAAATATTTTCTACCAAAAATTTGCGTTAATAAACTGAAAAATACATAATAATATTGATTCTATTGATGCTGATACATTTGAAGTTGGTGCCAAAATAATTAACATTACTTTGTTATTTATTGTGCACCAAATAATATAATTTTGTCAAATTTTTGGTAAAAAATATTTATATTACACTTTTGTGTGGGTAATATTAGTCATGAAAATCGTTGAACGTTTACAAATACCAAAGAAGATAGTAGTTATACTATTACCCATGTATATTCTTTGCTTGTATTTGTTATTATTCAGAGATATCATAGCGGCCTTGATACAAATATTTCAGGCTTGCTACTTTAACTAGAAAACTGTGGCTTCTTGAGCAAAATGTCAAATTTAAATGTTACAACATATAATATATTTTTTGGGTAAATTTCTTATGGAAATGTACCTATTGCGATCGTTCACACTTTTGAATTTAGAAAAAAATTCAACGGCATGTTGTTATATGTCTATAAGTTAGTCCAAAAAAGCATTTGGTTCAAAAGTTTATATCCATATATATATATAGATATATATATATATATATATATATATATATATATATATATATATATATATATATATATATATATATATGGGATATTACGAAATTTGTTAACACGATAGAGGTCGCAGTTTTGAAGGTATCAAGTTCAAATTTGCTACAAAAATCAATCTCTCAAATATCTCGGTCGAGTTCATTATTGGGCAATATCGGGTAAGTAGTTTCAAAATGGCGACCATTCAAACATTTAAAAAAATTATCAAAAAAGAGCCGTAATGTAAATATCATCAAAAACAATTTTCGGTTATAGATATAATCAGTACCTACAACTTTTGTTCAAAGCAATTTTTCATAAAATACACAGGTAAAAAAATAAAAATTAATAAAGAAAAATAACAAATATTGATAAAACATGAACACTCAATATAAATTTGATGTAATTGTACATTTTCTGGAGATCTTAATATAGACCCTGATTAAAAAAATATATAGTATATTTATTGAAAAGAAATAGACGAAAAAAAATTCTGCTTTGAAGTGAAACTCGAACCCTGTCTGCTTTATATTCAACAGCCAAAACAAAAACCTATAACCGCAAGGCTATGATACATACGGCAATTTTATGTTAAACATGTAGGTATACCAATGAAAAGGTTGTTCAAATTTCAATTCAATGAATTTTGAAAAATTTACCTTTCCGCTGACTGACTTTCCGGACTACTATCAGGCCGTCTCATATTTTCCATTTTAGAAAAAAATTGCCCCCTCCACATAGCAGTTAGAAATACATATATTTATGTCTTTGCCATTGCTTTAACTCAAAAATTGTAACGCGTTTGAAAACATTTCCAATTTAAACCGTTCCGGATATGGATGTGGATTCGATTTTTGAGAAATATTGCCTCTTCCACCGCCTCCGGGGACGGTCTTTAGATGGAAAAATATTTTTCCTTGTTTTTTTCTAAATATGGGACCATTTCTCAACTCTCTTCTTTCAAATTTAGAAGAACTCATCAAGATCGGAGCACGTTTGCTATGCCATATATAAATAAGCAAGCATACATACATCTCCTCCTTTTTTTGAAGTCCGTCAAAGAGAGAACAAGATATTTGAAGTCTGCTTGGATTTCAAAAAAGTATTTTTTACGATACAATTTGAATTCAGATGAAAATCAATCAACACAGAAAATTTCACTATCCGATCAAAGATAAGAATGCCTACTCATGAAATAAAGGGTAGAGAAAATGAAGAGAACAATAAGTTTCAAAATATGACATTTATATCAACCAGTTTGGAGAAAGATTTGAAAAATATGAGAAAACCTGTTGAATTTTCTCAATAAATTGCCATAATTTTTTTAATTAATTTAAAAAAAACGATAACAATACATTTATTTTGTTTGAAGAAATTTTGCAATTTCCTTGCTAATATCGAAAAATGTCATCTAGAGGCATCATATCAAACTACAATCCTAACTCGCCTCGACACTAAGTTTGCAGGAATTGGTCCATCAGCTTGTTTATTTACATAAACATTTGTACTTCCCCCACCGCTTTAATTTTGGACATAGGGAAACAAGTGCATTCAGGAAAAACCATAATGTTACTTTGAAAATCCAACATTTTTCTGTAAATAATGCTTCTGTAGTGCGAAGTTCCGCAAGGTACCACTCTCACCTCTGCAAACTACAGTTTGCATTGATACGGTAAAATTTCGAGAGAAAATACCTTAGCCACCTTAGTGGCCATCTTAGAAACCTGAAAATAGCATTTTTTCTTGGCAACTTCAATCACTAAGAGGCGTATTCATAATCCAATCTCATTTCGGTACTAGCAAGTACCGTATTAAAATAAAAAACAAAACAATATCCTACCATAACACTGACATAAGAGTCATAAACCTAATTTGAGGTTAGGTTAGTTAGATTGTCCTCATTTGCGACCGAGGATTGAATGTTCTGGTAGCCATAAACATCCGCACTTAATTTAGTAGCGTACTAAGTTTCGATTATGAATAAGGCAGTAAGTTTCTATCCGCAAGTCTTTATCATGAGTAGTTTCCGAAATACAGCACGTTTATTTGATCACCCTGTATTTATTTTTCGAAAGTAATTTCTTGAGGAAAACAATTATTGAGTAAGTAAGTGATAAGTATATACACGAAGGTAAATAGAAAACTTAAAAAAATCAAAAACAAGGATTACAAATACGCCAGAAATGCAATTTCACGAAAGGGTATAGTTACTGACTCTGTATTAAAAAAAAATGCTTACCAATATAGTTTTAATAGCTTATCGATATCCAGGAATATAAAATATTTCCTTAACAGAACATACCAACAACGAACACGCGTTTCGTCATGAAAATTGTCATCAACAAATCTACCAATACTACAAAAAAGTAATTAGGTTAAATGCTGTGAAAGCCTCCCAAATCCGATTATAGGATTGCCATAATATGAAAATGGACGTGCTAGTTTTTTTTACCCTGCATTAATCCAAACAAATAATATCCTTGTGGGCCAGTGCTACTGTTGTTATCCATTTCTTTTTTTTAATTAAGAATATCAAATATCCAGCGCGTAGACATACAGTGGACATTATTTTCCATTATACTGTGCGGCACATGCCTTGGGCACATTCGACGGCAAAAAAATAAATCATAGCCACTGTATATACCCCGTATGAAAAAAGGGTTTTTTATAGCACCTGGCCTGGCCTGTCCCTGCTGTAATATACGTATGTGTGTGTATACAAAAAGCCCTCTCGGCCCTTATTAATCTAAGTATGCGGGCACACAAAGGGCAGAGGTAGGTACGTGGAAACACAAAAAAATCCTTGAGGGGACACTTTTGCTTATTTGAATATATTTTTTTCAACATTCGTTTGCATCGTCCCTGCCGTCAATAGATTTGCTTTATTTTTTAATGGTGCCGTTCTATTTTTATTATTAACGAACAAAATGAAAATCTGTGTTGGCTGATTAGCTGTTATGTGGTGTTCTATTGTAGTGTATTTTTTATGACTTAAATGAATGAGGTGACGTTTTTTTTTGTTGCAAGAAATTTGCATTAGAATCATTTTGGAATTACTATTAAGTTTGGTGTTTGTTTAAGCAGCGTGAAAAGAAAATGATTTATTTAGAGACCGGTTCTGATTTTAGTCTATTATAAATAGTAACAATTCTCATAGTAATTAATTAAAAAAAAATCTGACGGCTCATAGCCACTGGAAGGGTGAACTTCATCGTCTGTATTTTTCTAAATTATTTATATAAATTTGCATAAATCAATCTGAACTACTTCTGATGAAATTTGCTCCAAGGCAAATTATTAAGAAAACAAATCGCTTTAGATTTCTTACTGGCACACTTTAACGTATCGTCGATATTTTTTTCAAAATTCGAATATGCTAAGAATCACCACTAGATTCATTTCAAGAAGAAATTTACTCAAAAGCTGGCTTAACATATTTTTCACCGATTTCCCAAAAAGACGAGGACATTTACAATTCGATTGTATGCTTTTTGACCGACAAACCCAAACGGAGAACGTATACAATTCTACTGTCTGCTTTTTTTAAAAAAAAAAACTAAAATCTGAGATTTCCTTCCCTCCTAAAAACACCCTCGAAAGTAATGGAGGTTGGCAATTTTTCTAGAAAATCTGAGATGACAGAATTAAAGATAGGACAATATCACTAAACGTTTAAATTGAATATTTTTTAAAAAGAGTTACGGTATTCGAGATACAGCGATGTTAAAATCTCAAATATGTTTCTTTTCGCTATGTGGAAGGGGCAATCTGTTTCGAAAATTGAAGATCTGAGAATGGAAAATTAAAGACCAGATTATTTGTAGCAGCGTTTATGTTGAAAATTGGTGAATGTTCAACGATTTTCGTGACAAATGTAACAAACAAAAATGAAAGATACAAAATAATATTAATTCTATTGGTGTTGGTAATTAAGAAGTGCCGTTGTAGTTTGTTGTTGCAGGCAGAAACTCCAATATAATTAATATTATTCTGTATTTTTCAGTGCAACAAGTCGGTCCAATTTTTTTGAAAAAATATTTTTTACCATTTGCTGAAAAGCAGTTTTCGTTTTGTTTTGATGGCGCTCTTCAATTAATTATTATAGTATCTATACTTCAGCGATATATTCTTTAAAAAAGTGGCAAAAATATCGAAAAATAACATATTTTTATTAAATTTTATTTGTATTTAACATAGACTGCGTTTATTATTTGTTACACATTAAACTGTCAATATTTTCGATTTAATTGCCAACGTTTCCAATAAAATCAAATGTCTCTTGTCAATTGTCATATGTCTTAGAGCTTAAACCATCTACAAATTTGGTGCTTCTTGCATAACTCCCTTCTTCAACTTTATTCATCAAAAATAAAAGCATTTGTAGGCTTTTTATATCTTTTCGCAAAAGATCCGTTACCCGAAAGAATTTGTCTTATTTTTTCTAGAACGTTTATATGAAATGAACCCCATGTATATATATATACCCATATTTTTTATCAGATCCAAATACTAACACGCAATGATATCCCACCAAATTAAAAAAAATTGTAATACCGTTTTGAAAAAAAATTCACCCCAGATTTTAATTAAAAATCAATTATAAAGATGTTCATTTTTTTCTCTCCTCCTAACGGTCTACCACTGAGAGACTAATGCCAAAAAAAGCAACCTGAAAAATTACCGACAATTTATTGTGTTTTTTTTTTCTTCTGCTTTTCTTTTATCTATTTTGCATACGAGTCTAGGATACAATGTATATAAATAACTTTTATAATGACTACCGATTAGAAAAAAATGTTAGGTAGAAGAAAAAAAACTTCTCTGGGGTAACATGTAGGCATATTTCCCACATGAGAATATATCGAATAAAATATTCTTCCTTTAGTCTGGGGTGGATACTTTTCACTATTAGAAAATTTGCATTATAAAAACTTGGCCGTTCCTGTGGGTACAAGTTTTTTTTTTATGGGCCAGGTCGTTATCCCTCCGGATTTTTTTATGGTATTCTCACGGTAATCTGATAGATGTTTGCCTCTAACTATGATATGCACATAATTTTTCACAAATTGATTTTTTATCAACTTTTATTTATTAATATGTCCCTGTTGTTTGTCTCTATACATTTTTCTAGAAGCAGACGTTAGAAATGGTTTAGTTTGTAATAGTGCCAATAAAAAATATCAGTTGAAAATGAATGGAGAAAAAGGCACTGGATAGATTAATTTCATTAGAAAAAAATATAATTGCCTCGACTAAGATGATTAAGCCAACGATTAGTTCCAGGAATTTTTTTGATAGCTTCCTGAAAAAAATACAAACGGTTAATAAAACGTACAACCAAATCCTCTAAAAGATTATTTTGCATAAAAAACTATTGTTTTGAACTGAACTGAACTGAAAAAATATTTTTTGTAGAAATATTCTTAATAATGTTTGGCATCTCTAAATCATTGTGTCAAAAAGCTCATCCTTGAAAAAATAATTCAAGATAACTAAACCAAATTTAGGACCCATAAGCCCTTTATCGGCAGAGAGCTCTTAAGAAATGCTTTGAAATGATGTAATAATATACAGGGTGTTAAATTTGAGCAAGTTGAAATATTGGCATTAGTAGGTTATTTATTGAAAAAAAAAAAAATTGAAGTAGGAAGCAGAACATCGAATATTTGTGCATTTAAGTTCTTAAGTTCACTAAGTTTTTTTGACATAAGTCAAAAACTATTACGGATAAGTCTATGGAACCTGGGTGCATTATATCGTCGATGTAATGACAAATCTAATGATGTACCAGACATGGGGGGCTGCTCAACTTACTTTAGAATACTCTGTATATAAATCAAATATTTTAATAATGCTTAACTTGGATAGAAAAATTGTTGTATAGCTTGTACGCACTCCTGGGTCTACTTGTTTGGGTAGGTATATTTTAAGAATTAAGAAGTATTTCGCGATATTTCGAAATATAGATGACAGTGATTTTTTGACCGACGAATCCAAACGGAGGAGGTATACAAATGTTTTGTGCGGGTGTTGTATATAGTATAGTAACTAGTATGCTCCGATTTTGATGATTTTTGATTCATTTGAAAAAGAAGATTTGAGAAATGGTCCCATATTCGTAAAAACTCGTATTTTCGCTATGTGGTGGGGCAATTTCTTTCAAAAATTGAAAATCTGAGAATACCACAAGAAAGACCAAATTATTTGTAGCAACATTTATAATGAACATTTTTTCCCTTAAACCTATGGTTTTTGAGTTACAGCGTTGCTAAAATGATAAAATCTGAAATACATACTCACGTGTATTTCTGCCTCGATGATTCCAGATCTCCAAATAATAACAAGTACAAGCATGTATATACTTGGGTAATAGGATAAGTATTATCTGTTTTGGTATAAGTGAAAGTTCAAGGATTTTCGTGACTAATATTACACTCAAAAATGTGAAATAATTACTTTTTACAAAATTACAAAATTTTATTAACTCTATTGGTACTGGTAACTTGTAAAGTTGGTGCCAAAAGTTATCAATCTAACAGCAATTGCACAACTTCAAAAGTAACAACACCAATAGAGTTGATTATATTATTTTGTATTTTTCAGTGCACCAACTAATAACGTCGGTCCAATTTTTCCTTCCCCCAAAAACTTCTCTCAAAGGGGGTGGAGGGGGCAGTTTTTCTTTTGAAAATCGAAAATTTCAGACTACAAAATTAAAGAAGAGATAATATCCGCAACGTTTAAATTGGACATTTCTTAAAAAGTCATAGGTTTCAAAGTTACAGCAGTGTTAAAGTCTGAAAGATGTGTGCGATATTTTGAAAAATTGGTATAAGTATAAGCAACGCATTATCTTCCTTGGTGAACGTTGAGTGATCACTAATGTTACACACTCAATGTGTGAAATAAATATTTCTTAAAAAATTATAAACTTTATTAGTTGGTGGACTAAAAAATACAAAATAATATTATGTCTATAGGTTCTAGTACTTTTGGAAGTTGTAGTTAGATTCAGGCACCAACTTTTAAAGTTCCAGAACCAATAGAATTAATATTATTACTGATCAAGTTGGTACCAATTTTTTGTATGAAAATATTTGTTTAACATATTCATTCTCTACCAAAAAATTTAAATGAATTTTATCTGCTGATTTCCGCAATAGTTCTAGTGATATGATACACTCTTCAGACATATCCAAATTATTAATGCGACAAACTGCACAATATTCCTTTACTCAATACAAATACATTAAAACATCGTGGCTACAATAAAAATAAACTGATCCCCATATATGCAAATAAATACTGTCACTCGCACACAATAACAGCATCAAACACGTGAGATGCACATTATAATATATTATTTCCATAATAGTGGATCGTTGGTCATTTTTGCACATTTTTCGGAAAGCACCAATGTCCGGTGATAGAGTAAGTAGTATGAAAAGAGAGAGAGAGAGAAGTGTTGACCTCTGACCCACAAAACTGCTGCTGCTTCTACTATCCCCTATATTTATTACAGTCGATCAGCTCAATCATGGTCAATGGATACATGGATACTTGGTAGGGTCCGGAATAAATTGAATGGGATGCTGTAAATGGCGTGTTTTGTCTGTCATATATTCATTCATTCCGACTCCCTATTTTTTTTCTACCACAATTATTGATAGTTTGTATATGTACGTAATGTACTTTCGTGATTTTTGCGTGAGTGTTTGGTGATTTTATTGTGGTCCCTATATATTTTCATATATCTGTGTAAGGGTGGTGGTGGCGGCCCAGCAATATGGTTTTTAAGGGCTGAGGTGTATATGTGCATTTATATCGAAAGCTAATACATACAGATATAATTTGTTCGAAAGCATTTATTTTTTTATGTAAGACTTGCTCTCTTGGTTCGTTATTTATCTATTTTTAGGCATGGAACCCTATTTTAAAGAAGAAAGGGTCAAGTGAGTGTGGAGCTCGCGCATAAGGGTCAAGTAACAAGTATTGCGTCAAATTTAATTTGGTAGTAGTAGTATTTTCCACAATAAATGGTATTGACTTATTTACTGCAATAAAACTGCCAGGTATTCCCGTTATATATACAATCCACAAGCAAATACACTACAGGATCGGACTTTATATATATTTAAGTGGGTATATTAAATTGGTAGGTAATTTAATTAAAATTAAAATTATGAGGTATAAAAAAGTAGTCAACGATTTATTGTGAAAATGACTTTACTTACACCTGCAATTTCCAACAGTATAATATGGTAGAATTGACAGTGAGTGGTATCAGCGGATTACCAATTTAATAGGGGTTATGATAATAATTTGTCATATTCAATGTTCTAAATATTTGAAATATAAATCAACGAACTGATAAATTTCAAAACAATATCTGTATGCATTCCTAATGTCAAATGCTGTTGGGAGGTCAATAGAAAAGTTACTCAAAAATAATCTCAACTAATATTATAAATGCGAATGTCAGTTTGAATGTTTGTTTGCTACTCTTTCCCGCCGTAACTACTCAACCGATCATCATGAAATCTTGCATACAAGTTGCCAATAGACTATACAGTCCGGCCGTAAAGTAAGAAATAAAATCAATAATTACCCATCAAAGCATTTTTTAAATTATTATACAAGGTGGTTGCAAAAAAGCTGGGCAGGTAGCAACTTCATTTTTTTAAATAGATACCCCTATTTCTTTGACATATTCGAATTGCTGATAAAATTCTAAGCATTTTTCATGTAATATGTCCTATACCTAAATTCAAGTGTATTTAAATTCCAACGTGTTAAAAAAAATAATTCTCCAGTATCATTAAATCGAGTAAAATACATTTAACTCAAAACAGACCATGAGTGAGTGGTCTGTGACTTTTTTGACTGGATTAAACAGAATCAAGAAAAAATCAACGTATGGGCCGGTATTGTTGGAGACACTCTTATAGGACACTTTTTTGTAGAAAATTTAAGGTATTTGCTGCTTTTGCAGGACGATTTGATTCCAGCTCTCTCAACATTATTTCCGGGAGACGCAAATCCAGACTTACCTAAGGCAAACATTGCCTTGCAGACGATCGCATTTTTGAATGAAGTTTTTCCAAATAGGTGTTTTGGAAGAAGAGGTTCGATTGAATGGCTTGCAAGGACCCCGGACCCGGATCCCATTCAACTTTTTTCTTTGTGGTTACATTAAAGGACAAGTTTTTAAAACAAAACCTACAGATTTGGACAACATAAAAAATCGTATTATGCAAGAAATAGGACATATTACACGGAACAATATTAATGTCCAGAGGAAGTTTATTAATCTTTTAGGTTACTGTGAATTAACAAATGGAACACATTTTTAACATTTGTTAGAATGAAATTAATTAAACTATGTAATACATGTTCTAGCCTCTTATTGGTTCATGTCCTGTTTTGATTTAAATAGTATTGTTACTCATGTTTATAATACAAATACAATTTTTTAACACGTTGTGAGTTAAAAAAAATGTATTTAGGTATAGGAAATTTTTCATGAAAAATGATTAGAATTTTATCAGAAAACTGAATATGTAAAAAATTGGGGATGTCTATTTAAATAAATTACTACTGGTCCAGGTTTTCTGCGACCAACCTGTATAATAATTTTATTTTCTAAGAAATGCTCGACAAAAAATAAAATCGATGTGTTCCAGGATTTAAAAAAATGATTACAAGAGTAATTATTGAATTTATTCCTTATTTTACGGCCGCCTAATCTAAGCCAAGTAGAAGACCTTTTTAATTATCTAATTTTTACTTTGATTTGCTATTAAAGCGTGTTTAGTTAATTAAAATATTATTTATTATCTAGTTTGCAGTTCGGTTTGCAATTAAAGCGATGACGAATGTAGGGAGTGAAATATAAACAATCATGGTCATATATACGAGCACGGTATGAAACCCTCCACCAAAGAGTCCCACTCTTAAACTCCATTGCAAATTCTCTAACACACATTCATATTGAAAATTCCACAAAAATCCATCCATAAAGCTCCAGGAGGAAATCCATCATCAAAAAGCCCCACTTGCTCGTACTTATCACAAAACCTCAAAACCCACATACAGAGACCTAGAAAGTTCCATGAAAATTCATCCAGAAATCAAAAACACCTATAGTTATGGAACCCTCCACCAAAGAGTCCCACTCGCACTCACACACCATCACATATCCTACCAACACACATGCATATCGAAAATTCCACGAGAATCCATCCATAGAGCTCAAATATATAGGTATGGAACCCCCCATCAAGGAGTCCCACTCTTACCTACACAACAGGAAATCATTGTATTGTCATCGGTCCTTTAGAAGTATACAAAGTTTCAAGTCGATCCGATGTTTTTAAGTGGGTGAAAATCGTGTCCAAAGATTTCGTTACATACATACATACCAAGCTAATAAAAGCGTGTTAAAAATATACTTGGTTAAAGATAAGATAAAAAGGGAATATATTGGTAAAAATTTAACCAAAGCTTGTCTCAATACCGTAAGTGAAATTACTTACGTTAATTTTATTTCATTTTTGTATTTGAACAGTTCTGATTAAACCAGACCAACGAGCCAAACGGTGCAGGTATACAATTCGACTGATTGTTTTTTTTATTGTTTTCTTTTGTTTTTATGGATGTTCGCGCCAAAATTATAAACGTGCTTCGATTTTCATCATTCTTGTTTTATTTTATAGAGGAATGTGGAAAATTGGCCCCATTGAAAAAAATGACATTCAACATGTCCTTCTCCTTAAAAACTTCCTTCAAAGTGGGTCGAGGGGTCAATTTTTCTCGAAAATCGAAAATGTGAGACGGCAGAATTGAAGATGAAACCATATCCATATATTGAACCTTTTTTCAAAAGAGTTATGGTTTTCGACTTACAGCAGTGGTATAACTGAACTATGTATATTTCCGCTATGACGAAGGGGGGTTATTTTCTCGAAATTGAAGAAGAGATTATATGTAGCAATTTTTAAATGGAACATTTCTTAAAAAAATCTACGGTTTTTGAGTTACAGCAGTGGTAAATTCTTAAATTTTGACTGACTCAAATTAGCCAACATTCTATGAATAGGTTATGTTTACCATATAGACCTACCGATCTTCTAGAGCTGTTATCTTCTCAGTGTCGTAGTTTTATGAAATTAACTTAACTTCATTAATAGAAATGAAAATTCATATAATAGCCTACTAGGTATATGATTTTTCTGGATCACTCGATGTAATATATTTGTTAAACTTGCTTAGTATTTTGAGAAAATAAAATCTTCCATTTCGTTAGCTAAAATAAAAGGTGATTCGATGAGTGATGTGAGTAATCAATGTTATTTGCAAATGATGCCACATAGAAGCATAAAGCTAATGAATGAATAATCATAATCACCAGGTAGTGTGGAGAGTTTGGTTATACAATATCGGTGTTATCCGTATACATACACAGATTATTTGTGGTGCACCCAGTTCTCGGAGGATGGGTAAAAAGTAGATGATACGTCCGGCGGCAGCTCTACTTGGCGGCTTGATTACCGAGAGTGCGGAAGAGACCTGGGGCCCCGTTTGACCCCTGGTCGTCGTCGTCGAAAGGGGTCTTCTGCTCTCGGGATGGCTGGGCACGGGATAATAATAGTTGAGGCAGAGGCAGAGGAGCGGGGAAAACAGGAGCTCCCATTCGGTAGTAATCGGTACATCCGCGAACACGGTGCTTTGCCGGATCTCCGTTAATTAACGCCGGACAAGAGTTGCAGGTATAGTCTGTTCATAAAAATAATGTCGAAGTGGGAATAATATGGTAATACTGTTCATTTTAGAGGGTTAATTAAGAAACTGTTATGAATTTATTTTCAAATACCAAATTATGGGCTTGGGTATAGCAACTGAACTTAGATAACGTTCAGTATATATATGAACTCTTTTTCTTTTCTACAATCAATATTGCATCTATCTTA
Source organism: Crioceris asparagi (assembly GCA_958507055.1). Taxonomy (NCBI): domain Eukaryota; kingdom Metazoa; phylum Arthropoda; class Insecta; order Coleoptera; family Chrysomelidae; genus Crioceris; species Crioceris asparagi. The sequence goes on from OY293826.1 coordinate 3,696,654, forward strand.
ATACCAACTTGAGTCTTTTCAAACAATATATCCAAGAACTATTTGTCGAATGATTTAATGCCAATTTGCCAAACTAAATTACCTATAAGCAAAGTCTATCTAAGGATGATAAACTTTGCTATAAACAACCACCAATTACTTAGCTCATTCAATTTCATTATGACATGCCTCTTGGAACAGACTATACTAATGCTACCGTCACTGCTGCTGATGCCGTCTATAATGTTTTAATAACATTCCTGTTATTATATACATTTATTATAATAACACACGACGACGAAATTGCATCGGTCGGTCTTTATTGGCCGTAATTGAAATGTTGTTACACATTCTCTAAGCGATATTAAAATAGTTGGCACTTGAATGGATGCTCGGGATTGTGTTTGATTGCAAGCAAACGTGTTGAATTTCACTCACTTCACTGTTTCAAAGCTGGATGTAATTATATCAATATACCTAGGTACCTACGGTTGAAGTAGGATTTACGTAAGCTATATATAAGTAATTATTACCTGTTGTTAATTTGGATCAGGTTCAAGACAATAAAAGCATATAAACTTTGTTAATTACGTAAAATAACATTACTAGTTGTGTATTGAGATTTGATTCATAGGTTCGATATACAAAAAACTTTCCTACTTCTTTCAAAGTGAAATCTGAATTAGGTATATAATATCGAAGAAAACAATGGATATTTTCAATTTTCAAGAAAGAAGAACCGTTTAGCTAGAATATCAGTAAATAGGTAGAAAATACGATACTATATACAAAAAACTTGGAAGCGTTTTCGAACTACAGTCTTGTGCGCAATGAGTAGGGTTTCACGAGACTTTCGAAATTCTAGATTTCTCATCTCGTCTCGTTTGGATTCCAATACGAGGTCGAGACGAGAATGAATTTTTATTTTCGAGACGAGGTTAAGAATTACACGATATCGAGAATTTTTTTCTAGAATTCTCGATATCGAAAAAATGCAGGTGCTCCAATAGCTCACAGCTCTTGTTCGGTCAAAAAAGCGAAATAAAAAATCAGGTGTGTCCACTCACACGATTTTCCTACCGGTCGCAGGTAAATTCCAGTGAATCAAAAATTTTACACTATTAAAATACTTTCGGTAGTAAAAAAAAATCCTCTGTTCAAACCGAGCTACTACTCATTTTTTTCAGCATGTCAAGACAACAATAATGGTCATGTAACATATATTCGCAAGATGAAACGTTTAGCCAGAATCGGAAGAAACATGTGGAAAATATGGAATTTTATGCAAGCATAACTTTTTTTTGTGCTTTTCCTCAGAGATGGCGCTGTGTGTGGGTGGTTAAGGGCTCTCAGAAGAATACATTAGGCAAGCTTAATCAAAATCCTTAGATCCATTTTCTCGCTACAGTCTTGAGCAAATCACGTTTTTTGGCTATAGCTCAACAGCAAGTGTATACAGGATTCTCATTCAGTGCCACCGGCGAGTGATATTGGTACCAAACAAAATAAAAAAGAAAGCAACAAAATACACCGATTTGTTCCCAAAATAATGCTGTCACAGACAGACAGACGGACAGACAGACAGACATACAGACAGACCAATGGCTGAAATTATGTTTATTAGACTCTATAAAACTCTGAAACGTCAACTTTTGTAAAAATCTCGATACTATATATAGTAGCGTAGGAAAGTAAAATCTGTGTAAAGAAATAATTTTAATTTATTTTAAACATTAGAAAATTCAAAAAGCATAAAAAATAGCGAATATAACAAAGCATATATCAAGGGTAAAAATAAATATTTTCATATTCTTGAAAAACATCCTTAAACTATTAAACACAAAAATGAACTTTAAACACTTAAAAATAAACAAAACTTGAGAAAAATAATGATAGACATAAGAAAAATATAGATAACATAATTTTTTAATATAAAAAAGTATTTTACCACATAAGAAAATTATTGTACTCCCAGGCTCGCTGGTTTTCGGTACAGTGGTCCTTATTCCAGTAAATTTCATTTATGTTCTGAATCGTTCACAAATTATATCTCTATTAGATTTAAACAATACGTTAATGTCTTGTACAATGATATTTTATGATTCTTTATTAAAAAAATTAAAAGATAATTATTATTATTTACTTGAGAAATTGACACGACACTGTTCGGTCCAGTCTGCCATAAAGTGCCATAATTTAACCTTATTCCTTATATATTACTTCCAAGGATATTCTTATTCTATGTTTGCATGGATAAAAGTTTGAATGAAACCATAAGGAGTTCTGGAACATTTTTTTTGGTACAATAGTTGACAAGATCGAGAAATTGTCTTCAAGAAAAACATCAAGACGAGAGTTTGTTAATTTATCATCGAGGCGAGACGAGAAAGTTTCTTTGAGACGAGATTCATCGCGTCGTTGAAACCTAGAAATGACTACTGCGCACCAACTACTGCGAGCTGGATGACCATTCCGTGCTACAAGCGAGAGGTATCGGTACCCTACAAAGCAGAAAGCTACAAAGTCTCTGCCTATTCTCGGGATAGTCCGGTCAGAAAACTACAGACAGACCAGTGGCTGAAAATATGTTTTTGGAGTCTTGGAGATTTGAAATGTAAACTTAAAAAATCATTTAAAAATTTTACACGATCGCAATATTTTTTCTTACATAGCTGCTTGTGTTAGCGGTAGGAAAGTAAAAATGCTTTTAAATAAATATAACAACAAACAATATCTCAAACACAGACAGGAAAAGATAATGCTTATTTTTTTCTCAATAATGAAACAAGCAATATTTTAGAGAGAAACAAGGTATACTCGGTTGATGGACGAGTTTAGACCGGTGCACGTACGTCGTCATTCCATAAAAAAACAAGAGAATCGTACATTAACATCGACATATTCTGGCAAATTAAATTTATGTTTTACTAGATATTTGTTCATTGTTCCTTCATGGTGTATGCAATTATAGGTATTGCAGAAGTTTTAAATAACATAAACTCATCATGTATTAGGTACAGAAAAACCTAAATTACCGAAAACCAAATTGCAGGCGAGCACAAACTATTGAGACTGAAACATGCGTTTTGTGGTTGTTACGCACTGACGTCATCGGGGATGCGCGTGAACATATCTTTTTTTTTCTAGTATATTGGATAAGAGCTAAAAAGTTTTTGATGACCACTTTTAACTGAGCTAGGAGTCAAAATCAGACTCTGGACTTGACGCATGCGCCCAAATATATGTTTGTCACGCAGGTACTGCAACTAGTTGTCAAAAGTGATGACCTTGAAATTAGGAAATAATTTTCAGAATGAACGTTTGAAGTTTATTTTCAATAAACGAATTAACGATTAACGAAGTTAAGTTTTAAACTAACTGTGCCCACCTATGATAATAATAATAATATAGCAACTTGCAACTCCGATAACGAAACCAAACACTTTACAACTGTCAAATGTAAATGTCAAAGGACTGCTCAGTTTTCAAGTGGTTAATCTTCTCTATGGGTATTTGTTGCTTACGATTCGCTCTTTGATTTGATTTAGTTCCAACAATTGCCACCAGTTGCTTGTGACGCTCCATTGGTATATTATCAACTTCTGCTCTTATTGTTGGACACAATACTTACACATTTTCTTCGAGAGTCGTGCAATGACGTAATGTGTAAACAAGTAGTGGTAGACTGCTTTAAAAAAAAGGATATATATAACTTTCAACATGCTCAGAAAAGCAAAGAACATTTTACAAGTGGGGAAGAGAAGAAAATACGCCACGCGAACAATGATACGAAAAGGATTCCTCTCGAATATAGGTAGGTAGTGTTTCGCTGAACATCCTCGCCGCAATATTTATCCATGTGGCAATCTGTGATCGATGTTAGGAATTATATAGAAGAAGAGAGTACATAGTAGATAGACAGTGTATATATGCATAGCGCGACATTGTATTTATACAATTTTTGAGACGATGCTGCACTTAGATCCCAGTGTATTCAAACAGACAGACACATACACGTGGGCAGAAATCACGGCCTGCTAGCTATAAACTCTGAGAATGTTCAAATGTCATGAGGAGAGTAGAGGATATCGTCGTCGTCGTCGTTTGGGAGAAGTAGTAGAAGAAGTAGTTGGCGGGTTCAGTTCGTGACACGTGATGAGACCGCGTGACACACGAACACTACTACAATTTCCTATATATACAGGGTGAGTTTTTAGTGTGTCCATGGTCGATAACTCCGGTATTACAGGAATAAATGAAATAAAAATTTCACAAATATTTAGGTAGCTACACACTCAATTTCCATATGTTGAAATTAATTGTAAATATACAAGAATGTCCTACAACATGGTGACAAATACGAAATTATACGGTTTGGACGAGTGACCGACCATTGATACGGGCGTGCGTTCGAATCTCTGAGACTGTCGCATTGCATTCTCCTCCTCTTGCAATGCAACGGGAAATCAGCCAGAGTATATTTCCCAAGTATACAGCTCTCGGGAAGGGTGTACCTTGATATTTGTATTCAGACTTATTGATGGTTCCGAATCCACGTGATTGTAGTTCCCTTTCAGAAATGCTGAAAATGATCTTCTTAATAGTAATAAGTCATTTATATTTTAACTTATTTCACATTAAAAAACTTCACATCTTTCTTTATTATTGTATTATTATATGCCAGAAAAGAAGCACGAACTCCTTTCATTGGCCTCAAACCTTTATGTGGTACAGGTAAATGTACTTACAAGAAAGAGTTTCAGGAGAAGAAAGAAACCGAAAGAGAAACACTCTGGTGGAATCTCCCTGAGTTGAGTCATTCCAAAAAGTTTCTTGGAAGCTTTAATATAGCAAGATCTAAGAAGTACCTGGATCACAGCAAGAATATGCTACAATTCCTTACCGGATTCCTTACTTCCTTACATTATCGCCTCAGGAAGCACCGAGAACGAGAATGGGTCTAGCAGAGAGAAACTTTGGATCACCTGATGATAGAATGCCTCGCCATTGCTAGCCAACGCAAAAATGCTTTGGATAAGAAACATTAAAAAATGAGGAAGTAAGCCATCCCAGATTCTGGATTTCATTAGAACTCTGGAACAACTGGAGGTTGAGATGTAGACTACGTGATGGCGAGAACAGTTCTAATAGGGGGCACAATAAATATCAAGGTGGCAGTGTAAATCTACAATCTACATTATTATAAGTACAGATAAGGAACAGGTCTTTTTACAATAACAATAAGCTCGTTTCAACTGCATCTTTGATTACGTATGAATTTTATATGAGGTCTTAGAATGCGATGCGATTTTTGGCCATAGAAAAACGGTTCTTATTCTTATTGTTGATGAATAAGTTTTCTGTGTATTTTTTTTGTTGAGTTTCTGGACATTATGGAATTCCTCAAATCCGAGCTTCTGCTATGACAAAATTTATTGAATACTACTCCTGTTCTTCAATATAGGCAATAGAAGTTAGAAGATGTTTCGTTCCTCAAGATTCTTCTGATTAAGATCACAAATGAGTTTTACTAGTAGTTTTAGCCTTGTTACCTCAAATATCAATCTCCCATCTCGACCATTAAATAAATAATCCACTCCGTTGTTTCTTGTCTTGCACGTCATCAAGTTTGTACATATCTTGTACATTATTTAACTCTGAATGTAGAAGTACATACCATAGTGGGATAGGATTGATAGATAGCACTTGTAAAACCATCACAGCGTTAAAATGTGATCATGGCATCACAGCTATCTGTGATAGATGCCCGACTATATAAAAAAATATTCTCGATGATGATCGGCCATTACTTTATAGATGCTATTTACAACTTCATTTTGTCTAGCAGAAGATTTATCTGTTGGTATGCATAATTATTTAATCGAGACAAGGATCTTGTTGCCGCCGCAAAGGTTCCATATTGGGTAATGTAATGAGCATTGTAATTAGTCGCGTCCATCGCGTAAATATCTCTTCTCTTGTCTAGGTAGGTTAACTGTTTTATCTTTTACATATAAACTATGTTGTCAGAGTGTTATGGGTTCGTAGTTGCGCTTGGTTCGATGGGTGCCGTATTCTTGAGTTAATTTATTTGGGAAATTTGTGTTTGATTGCTGAATTGACATGTTGTTACCAACAGAAAGCTTAGAGAGTATATAGGCTTGAGTTAGTACTGTATAAATTGCTGAAAAATATTCGAAAGGTGAATTTTATGACACACAAGACTTGTCAAGTCTCAAAAGATTTGATAGATACACAAATTTATGGTGGCAATATAAACCGACAGTGTGTGATTTGTCTAAAGCATTTGGCTGCGTCTCCTATAACATTTTAATAAAAAAATAGAGCACCAAGTTATCTTAAAAATTAATATCAATCCGTTTATTTCAACAACAAATACTCTGACTATAGATAATTTAAAACCGGAGTACCACAGGGCTCTGTCTTAGGTCCATTATTATGTGTAGTATATGTAAATGATCTAAGTGATCACATGATCACTGTCAAATATACCCAATTCGCGGACCACAAAATTTGCACCATATCTAGTTCATGCTTTGATACTAAGTATGGATGGTGATTCAAGTAGGGCCTTAAATCTAGCGGAAAAATGGTTCACTGCAAATAGTCTTCTTTTAAACTTGGATATAACTCAAATTTTACAAATACCAACCGATCCTAGGCCAGCAGTGGGAAATAGGGTGAAAATTTTGGATCTCACTATAGACGATAAATTATCGTGGACACCACATGTCAGTAATCTCTCCGAAGCCTTATCCTATTAAGTAGGTACTACAGGATAATGACTGCCCTAATATAAATGAGTTCTTACTGGAGACTAAGCTATAGGCCTGAAATGGTCCTGAAATGGTTCGTGGAATATAAAGCACATTCGAGCTACCACCCTGTTGGTATGCGAACTTGGATGAGTTACAATCTTTCAGCATGTCATAGTCATCTAAGAATATTTGTGCTTCTTTATAAAGTTCTGTCAGCTCTTCATTGGTTTTTCTTCGTCTGTTTTTTTAATCCCACATAATGACCTAATTATTCTTATAAGCCATCAATTCACTGCATCTCATCGAAACTTTTTTCAAGCCCCATTTTTAATACGCATATGCTCATGTTGAATAAAAAGAATATTGAGATTGAAAAAAAATGCTGGTCTTAAAATTGTTATACCCTTATTATAGTATTCATAGACGGAATTCAACAAGGGCCTTAAGACAGCATATTTTTGTATTTCTTTTATTACTCTTGCTTTTACTTTTTGATCCACCCTTCCCAGTTTCTCTGATTATTTCCCCGAGATTTATTCAAATTTAACAGCATTTTCAAAAATTATTGTAAATGTAACTGTTATTTCTCAACCTTGTTTCTTAAACTCTCTGGAATTTATATTTCCCGAATAATTGTATACGACAACTCATATAAGTGAGAATAATAAATCATACTTTCAAGGAATTACTCAATGTTTGAAGGGGACCTCACTTTGCGCGTTGAATATTTCTTTTATGCTAATAGATTTATTTTTTCTGTTACCATCATGGAAGATATTTTAACGCAAAGTGTTTTGTGGGTGGTCACTAGCCACCAATCTAATAAAGTACCTATCCCTAAAAATAGTAAATCGGGGCTTATCCCATCGTCCGTCCATCCGTCCGTAGGCTGCAGAGAGAGAGAGAGATTATCCTCAAATATCTTGGGCGGTCACGATTTTCCACATCGATGATGTACCAGTATTTAATTAAAAAAAGTGGGAATTATTAGCATCCTGAGGAGTTATGGCGGTAATCGAACGAAACTATGCTAATAAGTGTGTTAACAGATTTGTATGGTATGGTGAGAAATACATAATACAAAGTATATAGGTACATGGTGTTCCTCAGTGATTTGCGATGTGATTTTCTTTGAAAATTAATAACAGCTTTATTATATTCCGAAAATTCTTCTTCGCTGAATGTGGCAAAGATATTCAAGACTTCGTGGCAGCCATTTGTTAGTAGGTCTATCAGTCTTGATATAGATATAGAAATTTTCTCTGGACTGTAGCCACAATGGCGTAAAAGTATATGAATCACATTTGTCCAAATTATTCTACTAGATAGCCTTGATCTTTTTTTTTCTTTCAAAAAACCGTTTTGTCAATATGAAATTAAAGCAAGCAGGCGGATTATAGATCTATATCGAATCAATAGAGACTCGATAAAAATATTCTACAATATCCTGCTATATAACAAAAAAACACTTTCCAATAGCGGCTCTCACGATCCAGCCAACGTATACCTACCTATAATACTCTCTCAGTTGGTTCTCAGGTGAGTTGGCGTCCATATATCTGTTAGGAACGATGTAATTATACCGCAAATCCCGGTATCCGGACATAACTTTCATTGAACCAGGCACACCAACCGTCCGTAGTACTACTAGGTACATACTATAAAACCTTCATTGCCTTATAAAGTGTCAGTATATAAGGAATAATACTACAACAAAACAAGAGTGTGTGTAAACGGTCCATTGAATGATCATTCCCATGCAAATCATGCTCCGTATGTGTTTAATGGAACAACAATACGACAAAATTGAAAAGTGAAATACCGAAACCATGTGCTTTGGTAGTGGAACGTGCGACAATGTTGCTACTTTACAAAATGTCTGTTGTGCTTGAAATAAGAAATGTTAATACAATTTCAAGTAGTCCTTTGCCAGCGAAAATGTCACACAGAAATATGCAAAAAACAAGAATAAATTGGAGATTGAAGATTTATTTTTCATAGTGATATTTCTTATAATTTTTTCCTGCTTAATCCTCCTTAAATGGCTGTTTCTAGCATTCTATATTTAAATAAGGTATAATATGATGAATCCCCAAATAAAACTGCAGAAAAAAACTAGAAATTGAAAATTACGATTTATTTTTCATATTATTTTTGTTTTCATTTTTGTTTGCCCTAAATCTTTTATAAATGATTGTTTTCCGTATTTTATGTCTAAAGAAGGTATTATAAGATCAATCCACATATAGAAGTGCAAAAAATTTACAAAACTTTTAAATTAAATGACAAGATTCATTTTTCATAGTGGGTAATATTTCTTATAATTTTTTTCTGCTAAATACTTTTTTAATGACAGTTTTCAGAATTTTATATGTACATAAGTTACATGATCAATCCACACATAAAGAAAAAAGCTTTAAATTGGAAAATAAGATTTATTTTTCATATTAGATTTTCTTCTTAATTTTTTGCTTCTAAATCCTTCTTAAATGACTGTTTTCAGCATTGTATATCAATCAACACATTAAAAGTGCAAAATAAACATTAAAAACTATAAACTGGAGAATAATATTTATTTCTCATATTATGGATTTTTAAAATTTTTTGCCCATAAATCCTTCCTAAATGAGCGTTCTCAGAATTTTATGTCTAAACAAGGTATAATATGATCAATCCACACATAAATGTACAAAAAAATCAACAACATTTTCAATCAAAGAACAAGATTTATTCTTCATATATTACTTTCCTGCGCTACTATAGTAGCTGTATAAGGAAAGTATTGTAATCGTGTGAAATTTTCGGTATCGAGATTTTTACAAATGTTGTTTTTTTGCTCAGTCGCCGTTTTGAAACTACGACTCCTATCATGCCCATCAACAATTATTGCCCATTAACAATAATGACCGACATATTAATTAATTAATCAAATCAAATGAAACAAAACGATAAATACTTGAGCATTTTTTTACATTTTAGATAGTATATATATATTTGTACCAGAATATTTTGAACTTTAAGAATAGGTACTAGGTAGTTTGTCATTCGATAAAAAATGGACAAATTGATGAGCACTGTCTAAATTAACAGTCAGCTGGGGCCAATCTATTCTCACCGTAATCATTCGAAAGCCATCGCTTCCTCCATCCTACGTAAAAACAAACATACACTCATATATAGAAACAACAACACTGTATGGGGACATGTCGTGAGCCTCAGTCCATTTGATTCCGTTGCTCTATTACCTACCCAGCGGATAATGATTCCCTCCTTCAAGAACTGATTATAATCTCTGCTGTGGTGTGTCTTCAATGATTGCTGATGCAGCTATCTATACTGCCACCACTTTTCCAGTATTCCACAGCTGAGCGATTCCTTCAATGAACTTCACACAGAACACGAAGAGATTGATGATGATGATGATGATGATGATGATTTAAGAAAATGTCCAAATCAGCCACGTCACAGCATTATTTGAACAGTTATTTGAAGGTATCGACACACCTTAAACCAACCGTGACCATATGATATAGTAATTATTAAATTTGGTTATGCATTTCAAAATATTTACACAGTTTTTGGAACCTACACTTTAAAGGATCTACACTCCAGACTGTAATAATTGAATAAACGCAGAACCGAATCCATTGAAACTTGGCAATAAAAAGCAGCTAAGATGATTGCAACTTATTAGCTGAGTTCAACCTGGTGAACTTAAGAAAATTGGACGGAAATTCGATGGCTAGAGTTGAAGCAGTTGTTTAAAGCTACATAACTTATCCAAAAAAACCTGAAAAAGCTTAAATTTAGAATAAAAATGTTTGTATTGGGGCTATTCTGTCAACGCAACATTTTCCAAAGCCCGTTAAAAAATAACAGACCTGCATTCGATAATTTTTGGGGCTTGGTTAAAATCCATAACATTGTGATTGGTATTCTGTAAACTAAAACGGAGTGTTAGATTTACATATTGAGAAACATTTCGAAGGTTTCTTTCTGTACTTATTGGTCTTAAAATGTTCTAGGGACATTTAGAGATTGTTTTATGAGCATTAAAATGTAAATTATGATGTTAGATGCATATAATTGTTCTCTATATATGAAACTTTGGCTATAGGAACTTGACAAAAAATTATCAAAATTATCCATTGATATCGCTTTTGTTAAAATTTATTAACCAGCAGTAAACAAATCTCAAAAGAAACTGGTTCAGACTTCAAACAAAATAAAATTATCCCTTTCAGTCATAAACTCATATTATTTATTCATTTAATGAAACAGCAGCAGAGAACGAAATTCTTAAAAGAACCATTTCAGCCTCTCAAGGTTCATTATTCATATTTTTCAATTTTGATCAAATATATGATAGAAGAAGAGCGTTACCACATATTATTTCAACATAACCTTAAAATCAACACAAGTCTCGACAACTACTGTGATTAGGATTTCATCAAGGCGAGAAATTTTGCCCCGAAGGAAATTTCTCGTTTCGTTTCGATAATCGAGACGAGAAATTAACAAACTCTCATCATGATGTTTTACTTGAAGACAATTTCTCGATTCGAGATTTTCTAAATTTTGAGAGTCTCGAAAATAAAGTCTAAAGGTTATCAAAAAATATTATACACATATATATGTGTATATAACACAAATCTGCACCAAAAGATAGGTCAATTTAAAAGTGAAGATTACACGAATTCTTTATATTTTAATTTAATCTTTCATCCATGCAAAAATGGTGTATAAGAATATTCTTGAAATTAATATTATACAAACTTGAAATAACATTTTTGAAAAATACAATAGGAATTAGTTAAATTTATATCACTTTATGGCAGACTGACCGAACAGTGCCGTGTCAATTAATTTCTGAAGTAATAATTAATAATTATAATAATAAAAATAATCTTTATTCAGGTTGACATACAAATCTTGATTAAAAAAAATAGTATGCTAATAGATTGTCTGACTTATAAAGTCCAACAAACCCCTACCGAGATGCAAATAGCATCTGTGTGTAGACCTGAACTTAATAATGTATTAAAATCTACAAGCTTAACATAATCTAAATATACATATTAATATATTATAAATAAACAAATAATAAAATTAAAATGCAACAGAACTATGAATACAACTACAAATGTAAAGAAAGACACATGATATAGGAAATATTAAATATTAAAACAGATTTTTTAAGTAATATAACAATATCTATGTATATTATAACTTCAAATTATTTAAAATCCAACTCTTAATATGAAATTTAATACGCCCTCTAGAGAAGTTTAATTTTTCTTAGATTGTTATCTAATCTATTGTAGACAAGTTTGGATCGATATAAACTAGTTTTTTGACCAATACTTAATTTAGTTTTACTTACTGTAAGCGATTTATGTCTAGAGAATAAACATGCTTCAGCAATAGTATACTCTTCCCGTAGATTACAATAATTATTTATTAATTATCTTTTAATTATTTGTAGCAAAGAGTCATATGATAGCATTGTACAAGTCATTAAATTATAGTTTATGAACGATTCAGCATATAAACAAAAACTGAAATCTATATTTCTCTTATATATCATAATTATCCTCATGTTTTGTTAATTTTTAAGTGATTAGAGTAAATTTTTGTGTTTAATAGCTTAAGGTTTTTTTTGAAGAATATGAAAATATTTATTTCTACCTTTGTTATTTACTTTTGTCATGTTTGCTATTTTTTATGCTTTGTTAATTTTCTTTTGTCTAAAATAAATTAAAATTACTTCCCAACATAGTTGTGTATTTTCGCTTTTCTGACCTAACAAGATCTGTGAGCGATTGCAGCACCTGCATTTTGTCGAGATCGAGAAATCTCGAAAAAAACTCTCGATCGCGCAAAAAGTCGAAGTATGATTCTTGATCTCGTCTAGAAAAAAAAATCAGTCTCGCCTTGATCTCGTATTGAAATCGAGACGAGAGATGTCAAATTTCGGAAGTTTCGTGAAACCCTAACTACTGTGATCGACTTTCCATATAAGCAGATTTACATAGAAATTGTCTTGAAGAATAGACTCGAAAACTAAATGATAATAATGACTTTTCAATTGCTGTAATTGGTCTGCGATAAGGCTACTTGCACACAATGTATCTACAACAATATAATAATTGTCCATTGTCACTTTGACCGTGTGAGAAAATCTATTATAAAACTTTATACACCACAGTCGAACTACTAGTGGTAGTACCATTTCCTGCTGGTAATTATGGGAGCAATCACGACGATGGCCTGCTGTATTGTTGACCACCACCGGATTCGTGTTCGTCTTCTTCTTGTTATTTCTACTCTTGTTCTTTGTATAATTATTAGTTCTCACCCACCTTATATATATATATATATATATATATATATATATATATATATATATATATATATATATATACCAACCTATTGTCTTATGAACCAATTAAATCAACAATTAAAATTCTAATCGGAGGCCAGGTATATTGTATGTGAGTATGTGTGGACTATTTAACTGCATGTTGGAGATAATAATAGGATTGGAAAGCTTTCTAATATTGCAGCAGGAGAATTGCATCAATTAGCTAATCAACATATTTCAAATATTGTCATCATATACATGGTGATTTGAGTAGATAGTTCATTAGAAGTTTTCCAACTTGCAGACGTATCGAAAAACTTGGAATTTGGCGTGTTGTCTGTCATATTTGATCATGTTCGGTGTAGCTGAAATATTTTTAGTCCTGCAACTATACAGGGCATGTCGAAAATCGGTACCAACTTTCCTATTTCAAATCGAAACCTATAGATAGATATATTATTTCCCATATCATTTGATTCATTCTGAGATCTCTGAATAATAAAAAGTACACGCAAAAAATATACCTGGTTAATAGGATAAGTACTATCTTCTTTGGTATTAGTGAACGTTCAACGATTTTCATGGCCAATGTTATATTCAAAAGTGTAAAATACCAGATGAAATACATATTTTTGACTAAAAATTGGACCGACTTTAGTAAAAGTGAACAAGTGAAATTTTTGAAAAAAAAAATTAATAATAGTTTTTATTGGGCATTTAAGATTTAAACCGTACCGATGAGTACCTACTATTGCTATCCTTTTCTCGATTTTAACTATACTTATGTATATGTGTTTGCCAGCAACAGCAATTCCATAACAAATTACTGTTTGTCTACCACAACACAAAATTAAATTTTAAAATAACAATAACGTCTGATGTCTGACAATTGCGACATAACCATAGACGATCTTACAGAAAGTACCTATATACCAGAGAACGAGACGTATATATACGCTCCATGCTCGTGCGTAATTCCAGTGACGGATCCCATTGTCGTTCCATGTCGACAAAATAATGATCTTGGTTGAATGAGATTGAATGAGATAATTATAATTACCAATATTGGATCACACTTGGAGCTTAACAGGCGGCGAGATGTCTGCGATCTAAGAACGAATTCGAAATTTCAAGTCTCTAGACCGTATGGGGCCTGAGAAATCGCTGCGGAGTCCATTGATACAAGAACCGAAAGTAATGAAAACTATTTAAAAATACAAAATAATAATAATTCTAGTAGTGATGGTACTTTTGAATTTGGTGCCAAAAGTTTTCTATCTAAAGACAGTTGCACAACATCATAAGTACCAATAGAATTATTATTATTTTGTACTTTTCAGTACACCAACTAATAGTTCAATTCAAAAATAAAATTTAGTGTAAGATGAGTTTCTTAAGCATTCCCTATATTTAAACGAAAAATTTATCGAGATACTCAATCAAAATCAAGAAATGTCTCATCTTGACAAAATATTAATTGCTTTTTTCAAGTTGCCTTATTAGCAAAGGAGAATTGTCATTAAAATATTTTTTATTGTAAAAGTTGAAACAAAATCGATTTAATAAATATTTTTTACAAAAAGTGGTCCGATTTTATCAGTTTTGTACTTGTACTTTTAAAGTTGTGCAGTTAAAGTTAGATTGAAAACTTTTGGCACCAACTTAATATTATTTTGTAATTTTTTGTGCACCAACTGATAACGTCGGCCCAAATTTTTGTAGAAAAATATTTAATTCACACTTTTGAGTGTTACCTACATTTGTTATGAAAATTGTCGAAAGTTCACCATTATCCATTTATGCTTTGCTTGTATTTGCTATTATTCAGAAAATACGCGGAAATACGCTTATTATGAACTTTACCACTGAACTGAAAACCGTAACTCTACTGAAAAAATGTTCAATATAAATGTTGCTACAAATAATCTTGTCTTTAATTTTCCATTCTCAGATTTTCAATTTTCGAAAGAAATTGCCTCTCTCACATAGCCAAAATACACATATTTCAAATTCAAACATCGCAGAAACTCTAAAACAGTACCGCTTTTGAAAAAATGTTCAATTTAAACGTTTCCGCATATTTTGTTATCTTTAATTCTGCCATCTCGGATTTTCGATTTTCAAGAAAATTTGACACCTCCACCCCCTTTGGGGCGGTTTTCGCAGGGAAGGAGATGTCAGATTTGCGTTTTCATGAATATTGGACCATTTCTCAAGTCACGTCTTTCAAATGAATCAAAAATCATCGAAATATGTTTACGTTTCCAATATAAAATAGGCGCAAGAACCAAAAAAAGCAGAGAAAGTATATCTCCTCCGTTTGAGGTTCCTTGGTCAAAAATGAATAGATTTGGTTTGAAATTCAATCGAAATGACACTCCGACCTCCGACATCGTGCAGTGATATAAATCACATGGAAATGACACAAAAGATATTGACAACATTAATAAAATAATCACAATTATTAAATTAATAAAGTACAATTATGTTTTTTCAATGTTCAAATCATAAGAAATAGGAAATAGAACAATACTTCAATATAAGATTCATACAGATTTATTTATTATGTATAATTATTATTGTAAGCGTCGACCATTGGCTCATCCCAACACACTCAATGCTTATGACATGACGCGAAACTCCCATCTGATTCTAGCAAAGACATGCTGTGAAATGATCTTCATTTTCAATAGCCTACTTCGAATGATGTTTGAAATTCAGTTGTTTACGCGGCTTGCTTAATAGATTTCTAAATTACTACGAATTTCATTAATTAACAACCAAATGCAATTATAACAAGTTCTCTATATCAAATAAAATTCGGGAAAAAGCATAAAGAACTTCGGATATGGAAGAATTATCTCCTTTACTTTTGTGATAAAATGTATTTTAATATTCACTTACTATCACTAAATTAACGCAGTAGAAAAAGTACCAAATGCATTTAGCAGTAGGTACCTATATGCGATATGCAAACCTAAACGCCTGTCACCTATTTTATTTCAGCATAGGGTCAATTACAATCAGTAACTTTCTCTTTCTCACTGTACTAATGTCATTTTTATTTTCATATCTCCCTCACGAAAGATTACAAAAATGATTTTTAGGTGTGTTAAGAATATTAGTAGAGAGTATAGAGAGAGTCAGTCAGTCAGTCAGCCAGTTAGTTATTATGAGCACAGAGACCGCCTGTTGCGTCCACTTTAGCATTTAGATAATGCAAGTCTATATACACCTATATGCAATATATCACTTTGCATATCAAATAAAGCGCGCATGTGTTAGTTATATAGTATTATAGAGAGATATCTTTGGTCTTTCTCTCTTTATCTCCATGTTTTGTTGCTTGTCGTCGATTTGTTTGTTTGTTGTTTATAATTATACGACAATAACTTTTAATACATGTAATGTATTTAGTAGACGCTACGGGCAAGAGACTGGCTGCGGTCAGGTAAACATGACGAAAAGAAAATTCGCCATTTCTCGTGTAATTTTCTCATGAATTTTCACTTGTTTAGGTATTCCAAGAAGTGCTCATACCTAGTAAATGATACATGTTAGGAGGTTAATTTTCTAGATAATTTTAAAAGCAATATAAACTGTAAAATATCTAAAGATGAAAATGGTCATTTAGTTAATTAAATGCATTCTTACTTTGGTGATAATTACTTGATTCCGGTAAGAGGAAGTTCAGTAAACAGTGGAGAAAATCAGTTCATGGAATGGGTCTATAATTATTGAGTGAAAATTTTCTTAAACCAAAAATACGGCGGCAGTAAATATGATCAAAAACGTAAATGAGAAATGAGAGCCAAGTGCAATATTATGATATATGCCTTGGTTGTTGACTTCAACGACAAAAGAAGTGATATCTAAATAGTTCAATGGTCAGTCCTAAAATGTATTTACAACAACATAAAATATTTTATAACAACTTGAAATATCATTTCTTTTTATAATATATTGAAGGCTAAGGTCTGACTTGGCTAGTTTCTCATTACGTATTATAGCATTCGCAAGTTCTAAAGCTGTACGTTCTCATTTTATTCTTCCGAAAATTTAACCATCGAACATAGGGAGGGCTCCTTCATGAGTTCGTATACGAGAACTAGCCAGGTCAGAGCTTAGGCTTCAATATATTATCCAAAGTTATAAGAAGAAATTATATTTGAAGTTGTTATAAAACATTTTATGTCAACAACCAAGGCATACTTATATCATAGTCATAGTATTACACTTGGCTTTCATTTCACATTTATGTTTTTGATAAGATGTCATTACTTTTTGTACAGAAATTGTTAGACGGTATTTATTCATAATAAAATTAATAACAAACGGTTTTAACGGTTTTTGTTAATGTACTGTATTTTCCGGGGTATAATTGTCGTTTTTGTGTTATTTTCTATATTTTCTTGAAACTTTGAAATGTTCGAGTGAATTGCCCATTCAGTATACTGATTTTTTTTTACATTAAGACCGACAGTCGTCAGTTTTGATTGCTGAATTTAATATTAAAGGCATTATAAGTAAGTGTTCCTAAAAGAATCAATTAATTGAAAAATTTTAATAAAATGATAAAAAAATACTATATTCTCCTTTGTATTCACCCAACTACCTATCTGGATGCCAAATATGAACTTTCTTGGTCATCTGGAACTGGGTTAGAGTTCTGATCTATAGGTAAGTCAGTGATAAAAATGACGATTTTTAGACGATAATATCTAAATAACCGTTTGAGGTGTATTTATGAAATTTGGAGCACATATATATCTTGCAAGTCTCAATATATGAGCCAAATTTCATAACTTTATGTGAAATAGTTTTTGAGTTATGACGGGGTCAAAAATGGCTCCTAATGGTTCGCCACTTCTGTTAGCTTGAACTTTGCTAAGATAGATTATTGGAACTGTAAGTATAGAGGAAATGTGTCAAGTATGTAGTTTTTGTGAATTATGATGTAATTCCGGAGATAAAAATGAAGGACATATACAATTCAATTCTTTTTTTTTGCATTTTCATTCATTCAGTTTTCAGAATCAGAACTCTGTGATTTATGCTGTAAGTTCTTGATGGAATCAAAAAACATCACTACTTTAGTAGTTTTAAAGAAAATAGACCGACAGATATCAAACTGCTCTCGGATGGGCTCACTTTTTACAACGAATGTACGAATCTCAAGAAAATGGTGAAATGAAGTAGAATTATCACAAACGAAGTAACCGGGCACAAGTCGTATCCAAAGCCAAGCAGGCGATGGAAAAAGAGTTGAGATACAATGGTCAAAGAAAAACCCGACCACAAAAATAGGTCTAAATAGAAGAGGTCGATTAGGTACAAATTGAAATATTAAGGTTTGTTGTATTGCTTTTCGTTCGAAATTAGTACAGTATTTTGTAGAAAAAACAACAGATAATATAAATGAATTTTATTAACAGTAGATAAATATTTGATACTATGACTGTGTCTACCAAAGATGAAAACAACTAGTCAGTAAGCAAATACTCTAACCCTCATTGAATTACATTATCGTTGGTAGGTGCAATATGAGAAAAAATTTCTTCAATATATTGCATCAAACTTCCAGCCCTTATGTTTTTATTTCGTTTGGAACACATCAGCCAGTTGAATCAAGTAGATATAGGTGTGCTGCGATTTCATTCTTATTAGAACTCATCAGATGCACTCACTTATGACTCGGGATATGTCCAAAGAAGTTTAAGCACTTCTGGGAAGTCGATACTAGAAAAATGAACACCGCATGTTGCAACAACTTTCAGAGCATCTCTATTTTTGGCACAGTTGTATTTTTGATCGACTTCAAAAAAGGAGGCTGTATACAATTTGCTTTTTTGTATTTTATACTTGAGCATTATCATGCAATCACTTACTGTAGACAAAATATTGATATTTGGGATAGAATCAAATTTTCTGAATATTATCTTTGGTCATTCAATGTTGCTTTAAATAGATAAGTACAAATTCGCATGTACTGAATCTGTTTGTATAATATCTCGATCAATTTCTTAAATGTTTAAAATATCATTTATTACTTAATTTATACTGTCTGCTTTCATAAAAAGTAATCATGGTCATTTCATTGTTATATTCTGGTATTCCATTGTTTTGCAGAAGAAGCTTCCATGTAGCAAGTGTAGCAGGAATATACGATGAAAACAAAAAGTATAATGTCTCAACAGTGCCTACCGGGAGGCTATGTTCAGCAGCAGCAGCGGTACAAAAAATTGCCGGTTGCGTGTCATTTAGTTCTTGTGTTGTGTGAATGGCAGGACATCCGGAGCGGAGGTCATGTCGTGGATCGCGCGACTTCTCGAGAGAATCGAGAGAGAGAAAGGGTCAGGAAGACATTCTCGCTGCAGGGGTCAGTGGTCATCCGGCGGCGATGCCAGCTCTCCTTTACGAAAAAATAGAAAAGAAAAATGAATGAAGTCAATGCAAAAAAGTGAAGCAGATAGAAAGACAATGGGCATTGTTAAGAACGTTTAATATAACTGATAATATATCATATGAAATTGTGCAGACATTTTTAGTTTAATCATAGAAAAATCAAATAATTCAAACTATTTATGCAATTTGGAACTACGGTATATCGTTTAAACATCACTTTAAATTCAATCAAATTTACTTTCAACTACAGGTACTATAATTATTATGTTTTATGATACAATATGACATAAGTTTAAATTTCATCAACTGCAGAACATATTTGACATAATTTTCACTCTTTCTTTTATTCTCATTATCTGGTTTTTTGATAGTTCAAAATTATTATTACCATCTGCCGCTGAACGAATCTTAGCTTCTCTAAATTGGAAAGGTAGTCTCTTTTTGCTTCTCCCCCAGGTTAAGACAAGGTCTACTTTAAGGAAGCGCCTCATCCTACACGAGCTCTGACTCTTCCTCCTTCCTAGAAGAGAGTCACATCCAGACCTTATAAAATATCTACTGATTAAGCAAAATAACAATAATTTATTCAGGCTAACACAGAAATATTAAATATGAAAATAGTATGCTAATAGTGCCTGACTTATTACTATGAGCCGTACAAAGTCCAACAAATAATAAAATAAAAATTCAACAGACTATAACAATATATTATTATATTATTCAAAATCCAACTCTAGTAAAGTTTATGGTTTTAGATTATTATTCAATCTAAACTAGGTAAGCTCGCATGGATATAACCTTGTTTTTTGACCAATATTTAATTTAGTTTTATTTATTGCAAGCGATTTATTTCTAGAGCATACGGATAATTATATATTAGTGATTCCAAAATATATTTTGATTGATATTTAACAAAATATTCTCATTAAAAAGGTTGTTTTGCTTATTAAACATAAAAATTTTAATAGCACGCTTTCGTATTCTAGTCACTTGATTCATTTGAATAAGTTGAACCCCAACAAATAATCTCATAAAATAGTACACTACAGAATTAACAATGATATAATTTAAATAAATCATTTTTGTCAAGAATTTATCGCATTTTATAGAAAACAAAAAGAAGCTATCTTACTTTTTCTAAATTATAAAAAATATTTTTCTTCCAATTCAAATTTTAATCCAGTAGATATAGCACCAAGGTATTTAACTTCTTTAACTCTTTTTATTTGATCACATTTACAATTTAAATTATCATAACAACTATATTTATGTACTGTCAGTTGGTCTGTAACAAGGAGCTTATTCGCGTATAGAGACACATTTAAGACACTCGATTTTGACATTCAGAGTCACTCTGCGATAATTAAACAATTTTCTTATATGTCATCCGCAAATGATACAATAGCACCCAGTATATTAAGTTGAAATAATCCATTAATATATAGTCATTAAATAATAATGGACCCAAAATTGAACCTTGAGGGACTCCACAAGTGACTAAACTGTAAGAACTTTTAACACCATTAATGGCAATACACTGAAATCTATTTGAGGGATAGTTTCTCAGAAAATCATTAACAATCCCTCTTATATATATATATTCCATGTTCAGGTTGGATTGGGTTCAATGATTTTATTATATTTTTGGATGCAATCTGTAGAATTGTGTAATTCAAGTACTTACTGAGGAGTTTGATAGAATTTATCAATAGTTTGAGAAGTTTTAATGTGTGTTGTTACATTTTGATAAAGTCATGGTGCTGGAAGAAGAATTAGTAAGAGGCTCAGTCAATTGACTTATTAATATCTAATGTGTTTCTGGAATTTATCACTGTCAATGGTATCAATTCCTTTGTTCCGTGTCTTGATGGACAACACTCCTATTCCCAAATGATTTATCACCTACCCATCATCTTTGTCACAGTACAATAATACCACTTTTTTTTTTGTCTTCAAATAAAAATCAGCATGGCAACACTGGTCAGTCCCATCCTCGATGGTTTTGTGTGTGGTATACATTTTACAAGGTATGTGTGGGAGCAGTCGCACGGCTACTACCATTGTTACGCGCCTCTTCATCAGTAAGTAGTAGTAGTATAGAAGAAGACCTGCAATTGTTTTGTTTTATGTATTCTTCTGTAGTATTTCATGATGATGTTGACCGCCAGCAGGCCACAGGTGAGATTGTGTATGTGGTATGATGGGCCTCGTTCCAAGTATAATGAGAAACAGTTTCAGGATTCTGCGCAGTGGCCTGAACGCATTTCAACCTAAGCGTCTTACCGTTAACAAACTACTATTATTCGTCTAAGACATGCGTTGTATGATCTGAGGGAAACGCGCTGCCATTGATTCCGACAGATACAGCATTTTTTTGAATCTAACCCAATAAAGTGGTTGCTTAGATTTCGAATATAGTATAACTATTCTATGTAAGCTAAAAGCTTAAAATGTTTTATTGTGACCAGTTTGCTCGCTCATGTGTTATTGAGGTTATTTAATAGTACCTACCTAGTTTATTCGTGGTATGAACCCTAGGGGCTAGGTTAGGTAGATTTTGTATCTATGCTTTATTGCGATCAATCAAATAATCAATGTACTACCTATATTTCTCAGAAGTATCTAAAATTTGTTTAATTAGCTTCGCTTGCCATTACAATAGTATATTGATTGACGTACCACGTACAGAACCCTGTCTGAACAAGTTTATCTGAATAAAACTCAACAAAACATCAACACAATAGCTATTGGTTGGGTTAGGTCCACTTGAATGATTCAAACTTAAATTCTAGTTAACTATTCAGCTATTCCAGTGTGACTGTTATGGATAATGGATAATTATCTAACAGATAATGATGGATATATTTCAACTAATCCTGAATTTTTATTAAATTATATTAGTTACAAGAAGATATTTGATTGTAACAAGAATGGGAATCCATAATATTCGGGTTCTGTAAACCCATTTTCTTAATAATCCCGCAGCCAGTAGAAGCAATTGTACTAAGATCGGGCTATCTTGTGGGCTATGAACTTACAAATATGTCTGTTTATTACATGATCCTCAAAATCCGAAATTAACAACCATTCTTCATTTGTAAGTGTGCTCCCTACAAATATTAATAAAATTATACTTTCGCCTTTGGAATAATGAATTATTAAATAGTTTTTATTACTTTCGGTTCTTTCTATAGATGGACTTCGCAGCGATATGTCAGGCCCTATACGGTTTAGAGACTTGAAATTTAGAATTCGTATTAAGATCGAAGGCATCTCGCCGCTTGTTAAGCTTAATACTGATCCAAATGTGATCCAATAAAGATTATTTAATTATCTGATTCAAGCAAGATCATGGAACATGGAACAGAGGCAGCTTTAAAATACTTCGTTACGCAAGTAGTAGCCTCAGCCTTACTATGAGAATCAGAAAGTTAGATTTATTATTCCTGTTATTAAAGCAACTATAATAGTTCCATAGACCAAAGACAATGTCGGACAGTAGAATCCGTCAATGGAAATACGCACGGGCATGGAACTTCTAACCTTTGCAAAGAGAGTTTATATACACTCTGGCAGATCGTTTTGTCTTAAATGTCATTTAATTTTGTGTCACAAATATACATTAGTTCACATCAAAAGAAGATGTGACGGCAGTAGTACTCATCGCTAGGGTGAAAATCTTAAATGCCTAATAAAAACAATTTTTATATATTTTTTTTAATTTTACTTTTTTACTTTTCTAATGCTGCCACTGGTAGCTATGTAAAAAAACATATTGTAATAGATGTTTGAGTTCTGTAGTTCCCTGAGTCCCAAAACATATTTTCAGTCATTTGTCTGTCTGTCTGTATGTGCAGGTATGAACCGACTTCGTTGCTATTTTTTTCTGTTTTGTAGGGTGTCGATACCAATCGCATAATAATATTCATTCATAAATAACTCAAGAATATTAAAAACAAATTTGAATATGCAAATATTACCAAATATTAATTATTAGTTTTGTTATTAATTGTATAAACGATGATGTTGAAGAGAAGCTATCGACAACAACTTTTTAATACGATTGTGAGCACCAACTGCAAAATGGCCATGAAATGCCTCACCCAAAATCTGCATCACCGTAACCCACTTTCGAGAGGAGTCACCTCGTACAGCTGCTATAGGCGAAGAAGAAGTAGTGGGAAAATATGATGAAAAAAAAAAACTATTAAGCTTCTCACATTTCCGCA
Organism: Crioceris asparagi; assembly: GCA_958507055.1. Lineage (NCBI taxonomy): Eukaryota > Metazoa > Arthropoda > Insecta > Coleoptera > Chrysomelidae > Crioceris > Crioceris asparagi. The sequence continues at coordinate 3,720,410 of OY293826.1, forward strand.
TGCTGAAGAAGAGAATAAGACGAGTAGGAGGTTGGATGATGATCGCGACATCTGCGGCGACTTTCCATTCCATTCCATTCGAAGAGATGTTCCCATGGATGATGATGATGATGATGGTGATGGTAAACGGCACACACACACATATCATCGCATGATCTGCGACATACCTGCACGTGGGGCTGTGTTCGGCGGCCCTAATCTGCCGGTCATCGGGGTCCACTAGGTATACGCGTCGCGCCGCGATATAAACGTAGGAGAAACGATGGCGGTTTCGACGCCATATCACGGTGAAACTGTCATTTTTGACCGAGTTCGATGATAAACGGATTACCTAATTATCCCAGGTTCAGCGAGGTAGGATAATAGGGAAAACGTGAACCCTACGTCTTGGGGAAAAATCTCAAATAAATAAGCTAAAAGAAATTCAGGTAAAATATTTTCAAGTTTCTAAAATGGCCGCTAGGTGGCGTAATTACCAAGGTTTAAATTAAAATTATTTTTTTCTCAAAAAATTGATACATTAACGTATCTTTTTAGTACCTATCGAAAATGGAAAGTTCGTGAAGTTGACGATATTTTCATGTCCATGTCCCTAATATAAAAATTATTAATTCAATTAAATAGTTATTTTTATGTTTTATTTTATTTTGTTATTAATCCACTAATATTGCTTAAATAGATAATTATGTTTTTTCTCGATAAAAAACATTTATTTCTATGGACCCAATTATTTTGAATTAATTTTACGTTAATTTAAGAACGACTAAACATAATCCAATGGTCTATCGTCAAATTGAAATTGCGCAGCTATCAAAAGTTTGAGGGATATTATGATTAAAGTACCTAAAGGAATAGTTATAATATTATTATTTTTACTCAGTGCACACTGAATAAGCAATAAGTAACTGATATCTTTGAAAAGGTAGTGATAATGATTATTACTTTCCTAATAAAACAAAAATATCAATTTTACAATAACTCAAAAACGAGAAATGATATTTTCTCGAGATTCTCGCTTAAATGTAGCTAAGCTAAAATAGCTAATCGATACTTAGTACGCTAATAAAATAAGGGCGGAGGTCTAACCTTAAATTAGGTTTATGACTCTTATGTCAGTGTTATGGATAGTGTTTTGTTTTTTATTTTAATACGGTACCAGTTAGTACCGAAATAATATTGGATTATGAATACGCCTGATAGACTTTAAGACCAATAATAAAAAAATGTATCGTGCTATTTACTTTTTAACAAAAAAGATCAAACCTAAGTATTTGCTAAGCAGCGCATTCTAGGAGTAAATGTGTGAACTTGCTAACACATTCGACATTATTTTTTAAATAAGCGTCGAATTAACTTTCAAACAAAGCTAAACTCGTTTCATTTAGATAATGCGTCTAGGAGATTACAGCGGTTTAAGAAAGTATTTACCGAGCTCCCAACCCTTATGATCAAAAATACGGAAAAAGTATATAGACCAAAATTACGCAGAATTTCATGAACTTTCCATTTTCAGTACTAAACCAATACGTTGATGTGTCAATTTTTTTAGAAAAAATGAATTTTAATTTATACCGTGGTAATTATGCCACCTAGCGGCCATTCTAGAGACTTAAAATATTTTTGCAGAATTTCTTTTAGCCAAATTACTTCAGATTTTTCCCCAAAGTCGTTGGGTTCACGCTTTTCTTATTATCGCTGACCTTAGTGGGACACCCTGTACAGTTCAAATGAATGTTAATACACCTTGTAATCCAGAAATAAGCCCTATCTCCTATCTCCTTCGATAAAAGGGCAAATTCGGTTTTTGAGCGTAGCATAATACAACACGAAACAACGATTTTTTATTTCATGTCTGATTGTTTTTCCCCGGCATCTCTGAAATTACTGAACTGTGTTTAATACGATTTTCACAAGTACCTGCCTAGAGTTGTCCATGGATCAGAATAATGGCTTCATTTTATTGAAATCGGATGTCATTAGAAAAGTTTATCATCATTTAGATATATTAACATGAAACTAGATTCCACGCGAACAAAGTCGTGGGCAACAATTAGTATCAAATAAATATATATATATATATATATATATATAACTACCATCTTTCAAACATCTAAAATTTTGTGTTTTATGATTTTTTTTCAAACGTTGACTGTAGCTGCACAAAACTTTATATTTAATGAAAATTCTACTGTAATATAGAAAAGCAAAAATGTAGTCGAATTTTCCTCTTCCTTTTTTGGAAGTCGGTCAAAAATATTCGACACGCCTGTCCAAAAGGTGTGCGTGGGTGCCGCTGCTCACAAGAATCAGCCACTGAATTTTTTTTTTTTTTCGTTTTCTTGTTAAATTACACCATAATATACTTACAACAGGATAGTTAAGATAAGATTCATATCTGAGGATGGGTTGGATTTGATACGTTGTTTCATGTAAATTCAGTACTGGACATGACTAACAATTGGGATGCCAATTAGAAGGAGCAATTTTATTTGTGAATGGCTTTCTGAATGGTGTTTCTTAATTTTTTTCAAACTCAATAGAAATCTCTTTTTTTTTTCGTAATTGGTCCCCCTCACAACATTCATCGGTTTAAGCCAATTCATTATCTATTATTAAATGAACGATTATCAAGCAAATAATTTCTCGCATGCAACGAAACGTTGTACAGAATCTACTTTAAAGGTTAAAAAAAGTTGAAAAGCTTTTTAAATGGATTGTTATATTTTTATTATCTCACTGGAAAACGGAGAAAATTCTATATGTGATCTACCAAAAATATTTTGTCGTTTCATAAGAAAAAACTATAATATTTTTGAATTTCAATAAAGAATCTCATATGAAACTGCAAAATATTTTTGGTAGATGTAGAATTTTCTCCTCTTTCCAGTGAGGCAATAAAATATATACCAATCCTGTTAGAAAAATCAACTTTTTTTTACCTTTCAGAGAATTAATTTTTTGTTCTCGCCTCGTATCTATAAAGGCAATTTAAATAATTCATAATAATCTCCAATATTATGTTTAACTCTGATAAATATTTCATTCTCTGCTCTTTAACATGTTCTGAGATATTAATTTTTATAAAGTACCTTTGATCTGTCAAATTTCTTAGTAAAACATTTATATCTCTAAATGTATTAACATTAGTCATACAGTTTTGTTATACAACTGGCATTAAAATTTTATGGATAATTTAGTTAATTAATAACAATATACATGTTCCATAAGAAAAAATCAAGTTGAGTGCAATTCCGACTATTTGGACGCACCTGGTACAATTGAAAATATATTTGGATTATAGAACTTAAAAAATCATATACAGGCTGTTTCAAATTCGACTCTCACCATTGGGATCTCGGAAACTATAGGGAATACGATGATCGTTAAATTGGGGCAAAGTTGCGTTTGAAAATTTCGAGTAATTCCGGAGATATCCGAAAAAAACCGAATTTTCGGAAAATCATTTTATTTTTTTCCCGGCTTTATTTCTTAATGAATTTTTAAATAAATAGCACATTTGTATTGCCACTTTTTTACTCTTTCCAATGATGATAATGTATTTGTAACCTGACGTTTCGTCTATGTATAACTACCATGAACTTTTGTCTTTCTTATGGGAGCCATATTGGCGTTCCACAAATTTGAATAGCCCTTTTTACTGCCTTTTTGGCGATATAAGTTGGCCTTATTGTCCTAAAAATCCAAGAAATTAAATAAATTACTTTTATTAAGTAGTTGGCTTTGATCCCGAGAGATGACAAACACAACCAAATTTGTCCAAATTAATGGACAGAATTTGCGATGGGTTTGGTTCGTTTGAAAAAATTAAAGATTAATTGTACCTCATTAATAATGATTTCATTAGTTTCTTCATCAATCCTGTCTCCAGTTTTTTGTGTGGTTTTTTTTGAAGGAACCATACTCAGCTAAATTTGTATCCAATAAGTTGAATGAATAAATATCGGTGGGGTTGTCATCTCTCGGGATACCTACATGTTAAGATGATACACTTCCAATGTATTCATAATACTATTTCTTCTTCATTCTTGTAATAAAGTTTTATCATATCTCGTTTTTATTTATTGGAGTACTCCATTTTCAACGACTCAGAAAATGACAATACTACATAATGTCATTTTTGTGTCACCGATTGGAAAAATATAAAAGTAATTTATTTAATTTCTCGGATTTTTAGGACAACAAGGCCAACTTATTACACATCATCAAAAAGGTAATAAAAACGGCTATTCAAATTTGTGGAATGTCAATATGGCTCCCATAAGAAAAAAAAGTTCATGATAGTTACACATAGACGAAATTTCAGGTTACAAAATTATTAACACCGTTGGAAAGAGTGAAGAAAGTGACAATGCAAGTGTGTTATTTATTTAAAAATTCATTAAGAAATAAAGCCAAAAAAATAAAATGATTTCCCGAAAATTTGATTTTTTCTGGATATCTCCGAAACTACTCGAAATTTTCAAACTTTCTAAACGGCGTATTGTCGAGCACATAAACGCCCAACTTTGCCCCTAACTAACCATCTTCGTATTCCCTATAGTTTCCGAGATCCCAATGGTGAGAGTCGAATTTGAAACAGCCTGTATAGTAATTGAAAACATATTTTTGATATCTTTATCCTTAAAGGCGTAATCTTCTGATTACAGTACAAAATCACACCCTGTAGATTTTATATTTTATTACTTTATCTGAGAAGTGCATACTGATCGCTACTACTAAGGAAATGTCAATTTAATTTTTGACAAATTTCTGCATCGTATCAAATTTGCAACAATAATCAAAATCGTGCACATTGTGAACTTTGATAGTCGCATCATACTGCTGATTTACATGCTCAGAATGCATCAACTTAACACAAAATAATTTACATAACACACAACACATCTAAGAAATCATCAATCACTCTTACATTTATAAAAATTATGACACTTGATTTGCATAAGTTAAAGACGTATAGTATTGAAAGAGAATAATATTATTGACCATATGACCAGCAACTGGGGTCAAGAAGATATAGGCTTTGTTCCAACAGCAAGTCCAGTACCGATTTCCAAATATTTTCAAATCACCATCACTGCGCATGCCTCTCAGGTAATAGTTGAAGTGGTAGTTGAAACACAGCTGACAACTTCCATGATTTTGAATTGAAATGTAACCTTACATTTGTCTTGATTTATCTTGTATTGAATTTCTAAAAAACTACGGCTCTGTACCTCACTAAGTATACAATTACCTATTATAAAAGTAAGACAGGTTAATGAAGGAGGCATTTTGAAATTTGAATTCCTTATTGTCTCGCGGTATACTCTACATATATTTTCATATATAAAAAAATCAATTTATATTCATCGTTCTTTACAATTAAATATATCTTCTCAAATTATCAATGGGTATAATATTTTCTATGACAAAATAGTGAGCTGAATGGACGGGACTTGAACTCACGACCCTATCATCAGCGGATGTCAACTGTATCATTGAGTCAAGAGGGATGCTTTGAAACATACTATAAAAAATAATCTACAAGCGTTTCAGATTTTTAGTTCTCTGGGCTATGTGATTCTGTTTTATTTTTAATTTATTCTAATGTCGTTTTACGCAAGGATGACATATGTATTTGTATAAATAATTCTTAACAAAAATTGTACCAACATTATTTTAGTTGGTGCACTGAAAAAAAAAACTAAATAATATTAATTCTATTGTTGCTGGTAATTTTGAAATTGTGCAATTGTAGTTAGATAGAAGACTTTTGATAATAACTTCAAAAGTACCAGCATCAATAAAATTAATATTATTTTTCAGTGCACCAACAATTTTTGGTAGAAAATATTTATTTCGCACTTTTGAGTGCAACATTAGTCATGAAAATCTTTGAGCGTTCACTAATACCAAAGAAGATAGTACTTATCCTTTTAGCCAGGTATATTCTTTGCTTGTACTTGTTGTTATTCGGATATCTCAAAATATTGCTGCGGAAATACACATATTTCAGATTTTACCACTTGTATAACTCAGAAACCATAACTTTTTTGAAAAACAACCAATTTAAATGTTGCTTGAATCTTTTCATTAATTTGGCCGTCTCATATCTTCAATTTTAGAAAGTAATTGCCCTCTCCACAAATCGGAAATACACATATTTCAGTCTTTATCATTGCTGTAACTCTTCTGAAAAAATCTTCAATTTAAACGTTTCCGGATATGGAGTCATCTTTAATACTGCTGTCACAGATTTACGATTTTCGAGAAAAAATGGAATCAAGGTGATTTCGGATTTCAGTTTTTCTCAATATGGGAGGGCATTTCTCAACTCTCCACATTCAAATGAATCAAAAATCATTAGAATCGGAGCACGTTTTCTATGCAAAATGCGCGAGCAGCCATAAAAAAGTAAACATACAAACGAATTGTATACATCCTCCTTTTTTTAAGTCAGTAAAAAATGGATTTTGTGAATATCAATTCTCTTCAACTTTATTTACTAGAGAGACATCATTTTATTTTTTCTGTATTCTAGACATCATCAAATTATATCAACCCAATTGAGCGTATAAAAGCGAGTCTATAAGGTTTCTTTTCGTCATCTTTCATGGAACCCTAATAACCATAAACACAGAAAAATCAACTGAATATATATATCAATAAAACTCTTCAATCTTTTATATAGAATACTTGCCTTTCTCAAATATCCCAACTTAAACAGTTATCCGACCGCATTGTTGGGTCAGATTCAAATAATTTCTAGAACTTCTTGAACTTCTTAGAACCAGCAGTTTGCTAATAGTTATATGGTTAATTTGCAACGCGTTTGGGCGACTGCGCAGAATCCTGACTGTTCAGAAAATTATTTCTGATGGACCTTGGAACGAAGCTACAATAATATCATCACATCTCTTTCCAACTTGTAAAAGGTGTGGCGGTTATGGGTGTCAGCTTGAAGTAATGATGGATAATTAAATGTAGATACTCGGTATATATGTACAGCGAGCACATTCAAATTGCATATACAAAACGACGTCAACTTATCAAATAATAATAACGAAGCCGCGGCTGCTATCAGAGATAAATATACTCTCTAAAAGCTAACTGTTTAGGATAGTAGTAGTAGTAGTATCGGTATATGGACAGTTTTATTAGCTCAAATGGTGAAGAAGTGATTGACGTCCATTATATTGTATTATCTATCATTTATAGTTGGTACGGGTATACTTGTCGATTGCTATATTCAAAAAGAATGAAATATTATCAAGAGTAATCATCAACACTCGAAATTTCGAAAGGAGGAAATAGAAGAACATTTCTAATGGTTATTTTGATATTTTTTAAATACATTGTGTACAAAAACTTATGTTACCTGCTTATGTAAAATAATTCAAAATATATTATTTTCTATTAGAGTATTTTTGGTCCGCACATTTGTCTTGAAATCGTGGTTATCGTTATACGGAGTCGGCGCACTAGCGACCTGTTTGCTAAGCATAACGGACATGGATATTTACGGAGGATTAGCGGCATCTTTATATAGAGTGCTTATCGTTATTTGACAATTTTGACATTGACATTTCTGATTATGTTTTTCCTTTGTGATCGATTTTTTGAACTTTTTGGTAAGTTTTAAGTGATTTTCTTACAAGTTAGTGGAGTATTTCCAGTATAAAACTAGGTACGCACTTTGTGGATTATTTGAAGATCCAATAAAAAAAGTATTTTACAATTGTAACAGTTACTTAAACCTGTGCGACCAAAAACTTTGCGATTTGCGAAAGTTATGGTTATTAAACACAAAGTTAACCACAGCTATAACGAAATTGACGTTTAAAGTGACTGACCAAAAACACTCTTGTATCCAAGTCTTTTTGACCGACGAATCAAACGGAGGAGGTATACAATTGCATGTTTTTCTTATGGATGTTCTTGCCTTATAAACAGAAAACGTGCCCCAATTTTCTTCTTTTTTAATTTTAAGGAGTTCTACTGAAAGTTGCTATCATTGAAAAAAAATCGACATCCAACATATCGTTCCCTTCAAAAACTTCCTCAAAGGGGGCTGGAAGAGGCATTTTTTCTCGAATATTGCAAATATGAGACGACAAAATTAAAGGCGAGACCATATCCGGCAACGTTTGGATTTTACATTTTTCAAAAAATCATAGGTTTCAGAGTTATAGCTGTGGAAAAGTCTGAAATATTTGTGTCTGCGGTAAGGGTATTTATGTCGAAAATTGAAAATATGAGACGGCCGTGTAAATGAAGAGATTAAATATAGCAACATTCAAATGGAACATTTTTCAAAAAATATATACGGTTTCCGATTTACAGATGAGGTGAAGTCGGAAATATGTGTATTTCCGCGATGTTCTGAAATCTCTGAATAAGTATAAGCAACGTAGACAAAGTGAATATTTTTTACAAGAGATTTTACCGTCTTTATTAGCTAGTGAACTGAAAAATAAAAAATAATATTAATTCATCTGCTTCTGGTACCTACATTTAAAACTTTCAATCGAACTACAACTGCACAACTTCACAATTACCAATACCAATAGAATTAACTGATAATGTCCGTCTAGTTTTCCTGTAAAAAATGTTTATACAAAAAGCTTGTACAGTTTTACGTCATTGTTAATTTGGTGTTTGATTGGTTGTTATCAGTATTTTAATTAAAATCATCCAGATTATGATTTTCTATTCCTAAATAGAACTTTTGAGATGTTATTATGAAAAATAATCTAATAGTGATAAATCTGAAGACTTTGCTGGCCACTTGATCTCCGTCTCTTCGTTCCATGCATTCGTTTTTGAAAAAAAATCATCTAAAAATTCTCAAACATTGATGCTTTAATCCATGTCATCGAAATAATTAGAAACAGTATTCCTTATTCATTCCGAAATATATTTAAATATCTTTGCCGATAATTATAAAAAAGCGAATAGTCAAGGGTGTGATTCTTCATGCAAAATCCATTTGCAAAATGACCAGGTGTAATAATTTAGATCTTACAATATTTAACCTTAACCTTAATCAGATTTCCTCTATTGATTGAAAATAATCCCCAATTGTTATCCAACAGATAGTATAATACAAAAACCTGAATGCTTCTTTTATACTAACTACATCAAGATGTACATAAATTTGTTGTTGATGGTAGATATAGGTACCTAACTAAGTAGATGACCCGTGTAAGTATACTTAAGCATATTATCACTCAGTGGTCTTGGGTAGGATCCACACCTTAAACCATGCTAACGATCCCCGAGACAAGGATAATGTGCTTGGTCATTTTGTCTCAGTTGGATGCATTTTATCCTCTCAAAATATTTTTACAGGATGGGCAGCCGTAGCAACATATTAAGCTTCCTCAGATCCCCGCAGCATATTTAATAATGAGCTTATATTAAGTAAGAACACTATTAAGTAGAAATTATAAATTTTTGTTATAATTGGATATTATATTAACGGAAATAATATTTGAACGATAGTCTACAACTATTGAGATTAATATTTTGCAACTAATCCAATTAAGTAATTTATATAATATAATTAGCTTACCAGCTTTAATTTGGATAAAGCTTGGCCATGGTCATGAGACTTCTGATTGATTTACTTGTTCTATGCTATGATCAATTGTTGATGGACATATGCAATCAGTAAAACTGTCATGTGGCCAAATTTATCATGGGAAAAACTATAAATCAACACAAGTAGATGATGTTTGATGCGTTTTACACTGAGAATGCAGTGTGGCCGGATTTAGGAACGCAATGTTGCCGTTCTATGAATTTATCTTCAATATTTTCTACTGAAATTTTGGAATTAATTGTTTATTGATAATAAAATTATTGAACATAAAAATGTTGCTATACATTTTAAACCAACGCAGCCAAATTTGCCTGAGACAGGAGTCGAACAATAAATATTTTTCTACAAAAAATTAGACCGACTTAATTAGTTGTTGCACTGAAGAATACAAAATAATATTAATTCTATTGGTGCTGGTTGTTTTGGAGTTGGTGTCTAGAACAACAAACTACAACGGCACAACTTCAAAATTACCAGCACCAATAGAATTAATATTAGTCCAATTTTTTGTAAAAAATATTCATTTCACATTTTTCAGTGTAACATTAGTCATGAAAATTATTGAACGTTCACTAATACCGAAAAAGTTAAAGGCTTAGCTTGTACTTGTTATTTATTATTCAGAGATCTCAAAACATAGCGGTGCAAATATACATATTTCAGACTTTACTGCTATAACTCGAAAACCGTAACTCAATTTAAATGTTTCTACTTATAATCTTTTCTTTAATTTGGCCGTGTCTTATTTTCAATTTTCGAAAAAAATTGCTCTTCCAGCGAAAATACGCATATCACATATTTCAGACTTTACCATTGCAAAACTCGGAAACCGTAATTCTTTTGAAAAAATGTTTAACTTAAACGTTTTCGGATATGGTTCCCTTTCTAATTTTCAATTCTCGATTTTTCGATTTTTGGAAAAATTTGCCCCTTCCAAATAGCTGAAACACATATTTCAGACTGTAGCGCGGAAACGTATGATTATTTTAAAAAATGTCCAATTTAAACGTTTCCGGATATGGCATTCTCATTAATTCTGTCTCGGATTTTCAATTTGCCAGAAAAATTGCCCCCTCCACCCCCTTTGGGGGCGGTTTTTGGAGGGAAGGAGATTTTGGATTCGATTTTTCTCAATATGGGACCATTTCTCAACTCTTCTCTATCAAATGATATAAAAATCGTCTAAATCGGAGTACGTTTACTATGCAAAACACGCGAACAGCAATTAGAAAAAGCAAACATACAACCGAATTGTATACCTTCTCTTTTTTTGTAGTCGGTCAAAAAGCACTGGCAATATTTTTGTTTACGTCTATTATATACAAGGACATAACTATTGGGACAAAGGCTAAGGGCATGCCTTGATAAAATGTTGCTGTGGAAAAGAATACTAAGCCCCAGTAAAATAATACAGGGCGTTAAAGTTGGAATTTTATTTTGTTTTTTTGTCTATAATTTTACCCTATATTTATCAATTATTATCAAAATCGGCGCAGAGGCATTAGCTTAGACAAGGAATATTATTTTATATATTATTTCAAATTTTGTTATTGGGGGCGTCGGGGCATCACGCGAATGGTTCTTGATGATTAAATTAAGTGGTAACGTCTTTGAACGAAACTTTTTTGTCATTTTGATTAGAAAATATGACGTGAACATAATTTCCACGTAATATTGGTACTCTTAGATAATTTCATCGGTTTTCGAGAAAAAAGCAACAGATCAGAGTCTCAGATGGGGACTTCAAATATTACTTAATTTATGAAAGGTGTGTCAGATAACTGTTGCTGGTGAATGTCATTTCTGCGCCGATTTTGATAACAATTATTGATAAATATAAGTTGAAATTATTTACAAAAAAACAAATAAAAAATATTCTTTTCCACAGCAATATTTGATCCTATCGCCATATTTTGGTCCAAATAACCTGCTCTTAGCCTATTCCCAATAGTTAAGAATCACATATACAGATAAAGAAAAGTTGTGGTCAATGCTGAAGCATCATGGGGCCCCATATAAATATTGCAGATAATCTTCTAATATCTAGTTCATCTTTTGATTATCGTTTCTTATGGGAAACTGTGCTGTAAATTTGTTTGTATCTTATGTCACTGAACATTTTCTAACCTTCGAGCTTTAGAGAAAGTACCTAATATTAAGATTAGAAACTGATAAAAACCATATATATATATATATATATAAATAAACTAACCCACTATTACTAAGTAAGTATAGTTGTGGGATCAAAGTTTAAGTTGTGATGCGAAATTGCGCGCATCTCACCAACCAACCAGCATAGATTCTAAGCTGCATGAACCAATAAATCTGTTCAATTACATTTGAAACCATCGTTAGTTGTTGTGTGACTTCCTTTCGTTCTTCTTCTTCTTCTTCGTCTCTGGTGTTGCACCACCATGTTTCTTTGGTACTTTATGCAAAATTTCACATCTTGCCTTCTTTAGATCTTCATTGATTTATCATCAAATCGTGTTTTTAGTGCACAACATGTAGGTATAGTACACGAGAAGTACCTACCTTTTAGCTATTTATTGGTTTACTTTCTGAATACATTAAGGAATTTGATTTTCTTTTACCTTCGAATGCCTTTTCTAGTAATATTATAAACTGCTACGAATGTTTTCACAGTTGAATACATATTTTTAACGAAATAAACCTTGGATATAGGTGATATCTTTTATTTCCACAATCACTTTTTCCTATATTTTAAATAAACATAATATGATCATTTGAAATTATTGCATTTATTTATTCATAACCAAATATAGTAATATCATTGTGTCACTTATAAATCCTAACTAAGTAGGAGACTTTCAGATTAGCATGCGGCACTGGCGGTCGCTTCACGAACTATCGAACAGTCGAGGACATTCGCCAAGTTTTTGACCGACTTCAAAAAAAGGAGAAGGTATACAAATCGGTTTTAAGATTATTTTTTTTTATGGCTGTTCGCGCGTTTTTCATAGTAAACGTACTCCGATATAGACGATTTTTGTTTCATTTGAAAGAAGAGAGTTGCGAAATGGTCCCATATTGAGAAAAATCAAATCCAAAATCTCCTTCCTTCCGAAAACCGCCCCCAAATGGGGTGGAGTGGGCAATTTTTTTCTTAAATTGAAAATCCGAGACAACAGAATTAATGAAAATTCCATATCCGGAAATGTTTAATTTGGACATTTTTAAAAATAATCAGACGTTTCCGCGCTACAGTCTGAAATATGTTTTTCAGCTATGTGGAAGGGGCAAATTTTTCCGAAAATCGAAAATTCGAGATTCGAAAAGTAGAAAGGGGACCATATCTAGAAACGTTTAAATTGAATATTTTTTCAAAAGAGTTACGGTTTCCGAGTTTCGCAATGGTAAAGTCTGAAATATGTGATATGCGTATCTCGGCTGTGTGGAAGAGCAATTTTTTTAGAAAATTGAAAATATGACAAGGCCATATTAATGAAAAGATTATATGTAGCAACATTTAAATTGAGTTACGGCTTTCGAGTTACAGCAGTAAAGTCTGAAATATGTATATTTGCGCCGCGATGTTTTGAGATCTCTGAATAATAAATAACAAGTACAAGCTAAACCTACCTATAACTTTTTGGGTATTAGTGAACGTTCAACAGTTTTCATGATGAAAAATGTGAAATAAATATTTTTTACAGAAAATTGGACCGACTTTATCAGTTGTTGCACTGAAAAATACCAAATAATATTAAGTCTATTGGTGCTGGTAATTTGGAAGTTGTGCCGTTGTAGTTTGTTGTTGCAGGCACCAACTCCAAAAGAACCAGCACCAATAGAATTAATATTATTTTGTATTTTTCAGTGCAACAACTGATAAAGTCGGTCCAATTTTTTGTAAAAATTTTTATTCTTCAAGGTATCCACGTCAAGGGTATACCCTGGCATATATGGAATTTAAGCTACTGACATCTCTATTTCTGTCACTATTGGACATCAGTTCTTCCCTTTTCTATTTTTAACCGCTGCCTCAGAATGGGGGGTGTTTTAAATTTGAAGCCCATGTGTCTCTCGAGTAGACTGATTTCGGTGTGCCTCTCTATTTATGGACGTTCTCGAACAAAAATATTAAAAATATAATATATTTATCTGCAGCATAAAAAATGAGACATAACAAAAACTCAAGTTTTATTCTATGCTCACAAACATTCTATCCTGTATTTACCAGAATAAATATTATTTTGAAATTATCGGTAGGTACTTTATTTTATAAACTCAGTCCCAGAGATTGAAGAAATCCCCATTTTGCTCAGCTCACTTTTTAAAGCTGTAGATAGAAATAGTATTTTTGATCGACTTACAAAAAGAAGAAGGAAAACAATTCGGTTCTATACAGGGTGGTTCTCCGGGAAAGACATCGATCGATTGTGGGTAAACGATAACTACAGATAGTTTGAAAATTTGGTGACATACTAAAGTCACTGGGGGACATGCACCTACAATATTTTCATGTCAGTAGCGTTTCCGGTTATACCGGAAATAGATGCCAACTTTGTTATTTTATTTAGAATACCCTGTATATTACCGCATTTTTAGAGCTTTTGTATAATTTTGAGAATATTCTAAGTATATATAATGTCCTATACCAAAGACTAACCGTTTTTGACATATTTAAAATTTTATGTCAAAAATTACGTTTAGTCCAAAACATAATTATCATTTTTTTTTCTATGAGGACGCCATTAATATTTCATTTTGGCTGATTTTCTTGTAGAAGAAGATCTACTTTATCAATATTCTTATGATATTTTGATAATAATTGATACGGAATGATCAAAAAAGAAGCTTGAAAACTAGATCCAAAAAAACGTCAAAAGTATTTTTTTCAAATGGAAACCCCCGTTTTTTATTATTTTATTGTATTAAGCAGCAAAAATAATGGGGACTTTGTATAACGTTGTCTATACCAAAAATTAGTAGTTTTTGAAATAATTGAAAAAAATGTCATTTTCTAGATACAAATGAATAAAGGTTCAGTAGTCGACTTACTGTTGATCTTAGAACAATGTAAAGCCGGTTACAAATTATACACCATTTGGCAAGTGCCAATCACATGTCAAAGTACTCATAAACACTATGCAATATTACTGGGCTCCTTTAACGTATGATTGTTTTATGACAGCTACTGACGAGGAGCCCGTCATGTGTGTAACCAGCTTAAGCTTTAAGACATATGACAATTGACAAAAGGCAATCGATCTTACTGGAAACGTTAGAGAATGCATTATCGACTTGAAAATATTAGATCTAATGGCTGAATAAACATAATATATGCTTAGTAAGTGCAAATAACGATAAGTTGAAGTATAAATTGTATTATTATTAATTGAGGAGCGCCATCTACTAGGACATAACTAGAACTGCTTTTCAATACTAGATTGGAAAGTCGGTTTTTCTAAAACTGAAGTTAAAAACATCATACAAGATTGATGTACACAATATCAAATTTATGATTTAATGAATTATTCTTGATTGACTTGACTTTTCGCTGATAACCTATCAGCAATGAAATAAATAATCGTTGACTCGTGCGTGTCTAAGCTAATTAAATTTTGTGGAAGTAATTTTTGGAAAGTCTCGCATATTTCCATCAAATATTTCGTATGCATAATGAGCAACGAACGAACAGAAAAGTTATGAACGAGAACAGTGACCTTTGTCCCAGCATATTATAGCAGTACTACTTTACAAAACAGTTCGACCGACCGTGATGCTTGATGCGGGTGCCAGCGCGGGGGTAGTGAAGACGTGACAAGAGCTTATTGCTGCTGGTGTTGTTCTTGTTGTTGTTGTGACCGAAACACAAGCTTAAATGACGACCCACTTGATGGTGCTCCCGGTCACCTTACCTGCATGTCATGTAGGTATATACCTAGGTAAGCCGTCGACGCTTTTGTCGCTTTCCAGATATTCCACATAATAATATATTAAATATATATACCTCTACAATAAACGGTGAAACGTGATGGGAAACTTAACAATGTCACTGATAAGAGCTAGGTGCACATACAAACACACAGGTAATTATACGGTACAATACAAATTATAACAACAAAAGTATAGGTATACATATACGAGTAACGAATATGGACACGTTGTTTGCGTTTATTGTTTGTTTGCGATGTGTGATACTGGCCAATACTGTAACAAAATGAGATAAAGGACACAAAAGTGTGATTCATGATTCTACCTGTTTTTTTTTTGATAGGGAAGAAACTGATCATAGGCGCACCTCTTCTAGACAGAATACTTAGATTGTGAATCAAAAAGTAATGAAGAGATGAAAATGGAAGTCATACGCAAAACATGTGGGATACAGGTCAATCGAGGACTGCTGATGCTAATGAATCTTCATTCTGGATCATCTTTGTTCCTCATTCGTCAAACTTTATAATATACAGGGTGTGATTTTGTTCTGTAATAGATTAGACTTTTTATGTTCTATAATGCAAAAATATTTTCGATTGTACCAGGTGCGTCCAAATAAGTCGAAAATGCACTCAACTTCATTTTTTCTTATGGAACATGTATATTTTTAATAATTAATTAAATTTTTCATAAAATTAATTTAATAATTTTAACTAAATTTATAAAAATTGATCTCCGAACATTTGAAACAGCAGAGAATGAAATTTGTATCAGAATCACACATAATATTGGACATTATTATGAATTGGTTAAATTCCCTTTATATTATACGAGGCGTGAACAAAAAATAGTTTTGGGAAAAGTTAGAAAAAGTTGAGAAAGCCAATTATTTTAAATGGAATATTCTTTATTATTTTACTGGAAAGAGAGACAATACTATTTGTGATCTCTAGTAAGAATATCTTGTAGATTCATATTTTTTTTTATATAATTCAAAAAATATTGTAATCTCGAAATATGTCTTAATTAACCTTTTAACAATAATCCGCGGAGAAAGCTTGGTGAATTCTTTCAATCTTATCTTTATTTATGTCATCGATGGACTGAACTTGTCCTAAAATTGCCTGATTCATAGTTGCAGCTTTTCTCATAGACAAGCGATAAGCGTCCAAAACTGTATGAAACAATTGACAACCGACACACCCCGTCTTAAAAATACTTCTTCATGCCTTTGAAAGTAACTCGATTATTTCACTTTCTTTTCTTAGTGGACCAAGCCGATTCTGTTAGAGTTAGATTTTAAATGTATGGCCAACAAATCAACACAGATTATTAGAAATTGATTGATTTGTTTATATCGCCAATGCGGTCTTCAACGAAAGTGAAAAAGGGTCTATACATGAGTTAGATACTGAGCACAATAAATAAAAAAACACTACAAAAGCATAGGTGGTTCGAGCCTTGGTATGTTCGGTTTCTTCCTAGCCAAGATAGGAAACTTGTTTGAGTAGAGTTATTGAATATATTCGCATACATGTACGTATGATGTTCGTAGCAGGTCACTAAAAAGCGAATTTAAAAACAATGATTTAAAAGATAAAAAATATAAAAAGAAAACATTAGGGATCTTATGTACGTACATAAAAAAAGAAATAAAACATATAGATCTTGGTAAGTCCCTCAACGACGAACAATACATAATCAGATAAGATCAAATGCTTAAATTGACATAAATAAATATAAAAAAATCCCGATGGCCTGTAGTCAGCGGAAAGCTAAATTTTTCAAAATTCATTGAATTGAAATTTGAACAACCTTTTCATTGGTATACCTACATGTTATTACATAAAATTGTCGTATGTGTCGTAGCCTTGAGGTTAGAGGTTTTTGTTTTGGCTGTTGAATATAAAGCAGACAGGGTTCGAGTTCCACTTCAAGAAATTTTTTTTTTTCGCCTATTTCTTTTTAATAAATATACTATATATTTTTTTAATCAGGGTCTATATTATGATCTCCAGAAAATGTACAATTACATCAAATTTATATTGAGTGTTCATGTTTTATCAATATTTGTTATTTTTCTTTATTAATTTTTATTTTTTTACCTGTGTATTTTATGAAAAATGCTTTGAACAAAAGTTGTAGGTACTGATTATATCTATAACCTAAAATTATTTTTGATGATATTTACACTACGGCTCTTTTTTGATAATTTTTTTAAATGTTTGAATGGTCGCCATTTTGAAACTATTTACCCGATATCGCCCAATAACGAACATGACCGAGATATTTGAGAGATTGATTTTTGTAGCAAATTTGAACTTGATACCTTCAAAACTGTGACCTCTATTGTGTTAACAAATTTTGTAATATCCCATATATATATATATATATATATATATATATATATATATATAAACTTTTGAACCAAATGTTTTTTTGGACTAACTTATAGACATATAACAACATGCCGTTGAATTTTTTTCGAAATTCAAAAGTGTTAACGATCGCAATAGGTACATTTCTATAAGAAATTTACCTAAAAATGGACCGACTTCATTAGTTGATGCACTTAAGAATCCAAAATAATAAAAATTTTGTTGGTACCTACTAATAATTTGGAAGTTGTGCAGTTGTAGTTTGAATGAAAACTTTTGGCAATAACTTCAAAAGTACCGAAACCAATCATATTATTATTTTGTATTTTTTAGTGTTCCAAATAATGAAGTTGCACCAATGTTTTATGAAAAATAATTATTTCACACTTTTAGTTTAGCATTTGTCATCAAAATCCATGAACGTTCACCAAAGAAGATAATACGTTGCTTATACTTATTGAGAGATATCAAAACATCGCGGAAATACACATATTTCACACTTTACCACTGCTGTAACTCGGAAACCTATGATTTTTTTTGGCAAAATGTTCAAATTTAAACTTAACCGAATATGATCTCTTCTTCAATTTTGTAGTCTCAAATTTTAAATTTTCGAAAAAAAAAAAATGCGCTCTCCAACCCCCTTTGCGAAAAGCTTTTGGTGGGAAGCGCAAGATCGGAACTATTTATTCGTGGTTCAGAAATGAAAATGCCAGAGTATTCGGAATAAAGATAATCGTGCAAAGTTTTGTTAACAGATTCCTAATTTGGTACTTGCATGAAATAATTTTAGTTACCAAGTCGTATCTAATTTTGAATGGATGATACACCTTAACCTAAAGCTCATTCAACTTTTATTAATAAGCTTGCACACACAGCCCACGCCTGTGGTGTGTCCAGGTGTGGCGGTGTACTTTTGCTGGCGCTCGATCTGTCTGTCTGTCTGTCTGTGTGTTCGTGTGGCGGGCAGCATCCGGACCAGCAACAAGAGACAAAAGCCATACATGTAGGTATATATTCATACATATTTAGATAGATGGTCCCAGTACGATCACCGATTATCGGCAATTATGCATAAAGGCACAACGGGCTGGGCCGCCTATCTTCTTCTTCTTCTTCTTAGTTGTCTTTCTCGTCTTCTTCTTCTGCATGTCATCCTTTTTCTCTCCCAACACTACCACCACCACCTTCGCGATTGTTTATAATTCCTTTCTGGTGGGCGATACAACAATGGTCAGTTTGGTTGATCTTTGTGTCGACTAATATATCATTGGGATAACAGACAATTTTGCATAAATAAATACATTATAGAGTTTTTTTTGTTGTTGTTGCTTATTGTCTCTTTTGTGTGCTTTTACAGGGTGACAGATGATATTATTACGATATGTATTTATGTGTGGAAATGACAGTATACTTTACATGTGACCTATATCCCATAAGAGTTTCACAAATAAATTAAGTGAGGTCCAACTGGATATTAAGTTCTTTCAAAGTTCCTTAAATCACAGCTCCTGAAATGCATAACGATTTACAGTTAGTTTAAAGGCAAATTTTACATAGGTATTCTTTGACTAAATTGTTCCCAAACTAGAAGATAAAATCTGGTTGGTGAAAAACTGCCAAGTATGTTTTTTTTGTTATTAAATTGGCTCATTATCAGTTATGTATAGTCACATCGTTCAGTAATAATAATACAAAGCTATCAAGTTCACAAGCTTCATAACTAATTTTCGAAAGTACCTACCCACTTTATTAACTTGGTCTTGTTCAAAAAGATTGTAAATGTACGTTTTGGGAAACTACTAAAAATTCTATGAATGATCACAATTGAGATAATATTATTTGAGGAATTCAAAATAGCACAAACGGATTAAAAATTCTATCCAGGATGAGACACCCACGCAATTCACTAAACACTTGAAGAATTCTCAACTCTGTTTTTCTGGTTCGTTTTTATGCTCATAGCATGATGACATTTTGGCGCCTCCAAGATTACCGTATCTCATCCTAGGCGGGTATTTAAAAAAATATAGTTTCTGACCTACAAATCTGGAATAATGGAAATATCATTTATCTAAACAATTGACTTTGGTTCCTATCTTGTTTTTAGCTTTATTTGTGAAAAATGCATCTTAAGCTGAATTATATCAAACTCTTCATATGGTTTCTTTCGAGACTTTATCATTCAAAGATCTCAAAACCATAACAACAGAGAAGAAGAAGCAATCCATGATCTCAAAACGAGAACAAAATTCAACATGTATTCTAGTTGAAACTTGAAATATCCAAGAGAATCATGTCGTCTAACAAACCAGACCGCATCCAGCACTCAGGTTAAATCTTATCTCAACAAATATAGGAAAAAAGATAAGCAGCCATATAGGTGGGTATATAATATATTATAAATCAAATGACGGAAGAAACGGACAATGATACTCACTACTATACAGTGTGATCAAGATAAGGTTGGGACAGCATATGCTCATTCTCCAAACATTTGAACAGCAAGTCATGCTTACAATTAATTATTCGTGATACTTGGATTACTATTATATCAAGAAGTTTAAAAACATTGATAATAAATACATTGAATTGCCACGATTTGTCTTTCAGAAATTTACTTTTTTTTCATACGAACATGCCAGTTAGGTCTTTCTGACCAACAAACGAAACGGAGAAGGTATACAATTCGACTGTATGTTTTCATATTTTTTTATTTATTTTTTTCGGATGTTCGCGAATTTTCAATAGTAAACGTGCCCCGATTTTGATGATTTTGTTTTCATTTGATTGACGAGTATTAAGAATCGGTCTCATTAACAAAAAAACAATACTAAACATGCCCTTCCCCTCAGAAACTTCCCTCAAAGAGGGTGGTGAGGGCAATTTCATACGTTGAATGATTTTGAAAATTTTCTTACAAGTTGGACTGACTTTATTAGTTGTGCACTGAAAATACAAAATAATATTAATTCTATTGCGGTTCTGGTACTTTTCAAGTTGGTGCCAATAGTTTTCAATCTAACTACAACTGCACAGAAAATTTGCAAATAACAAGTACCTAGCTACATACCTAATATTCACATTTGTGTGATACTTCTTTGACTGTTTTGAGATTTGTGATTATTTTCTAATCAAATCATGGCCTACTTCTAATACAATTATTTGAACGGTAAATGTAAAATTGTCAATTATTTTAAAAACTACAAGTTTTTGGAATAGACAGTCTCATAAATAGTTAACTTTATTTTTATTGCTTTATTTACATGTATGATAAAGTTATCAGAATAGGGGGCTTCGATTTGAGAAAATAACATTTGAAGAGATTTTTAAGTTGATTCACTCTGCATCAAGAATTATCAAAATAACATACAAATATTAGTAAAATCAGTTTTCTCCTATTAGAAAACAAACTCAAATGAAATAATATTGGAAAAAATCATAATTTTCTATTTATTCTTCTGGAAATGTCATCTTTCACATAGCATATTAAATAACCCCAAAATGGGTGGACTTGGAATATGATACATGAAATGTTTTAAGAATTTGAACGAAGAATCTAAAAACGTAATAATGGGTATAAAGGGTGTTCTATTTAAAATAACAAAGTTGCCATCTACTTCCGGTATAAACGGAAATGTCGCTTTCTTGAGAATATCATGCCCCTCTATACTTTAGAATATCTCTGATTTTTCCAATTCGACTCATCTATAGTTTTTGACCAACTTCTCAAGCGAGTTATACAAATAAAAAAGAATGTCTTCCTGATTTATTGACCGACTTCAAATAAAGGAGGAGGTATACAGTTGGGTTGTATGTTTGCTTTTTTTACTTCCCTCAATAAGGGAAGCATTGTATTCACGTAAAAAATCGACCTCGAGATTTTTGCTGATATCTACGTTTTGGGGTTCCTAGATCATGAAAATCATCGTATCTCAAGTCCGTCGGTCTGTCTGTAGTCTGTTGGCGTTGTAGCTCAATAACGGCTTGACCTAGGACAACGAATTTTGGTATGCATATTGAAGGACTACCGGCGACGCAACGTAAGGGTTTTCGTTAATCATATATACAGGGTGTCCAAAATATTAAGTGTCAATATAAGAACGGTAGAAGCGACGAGGTTGTTTCCATCTGGAAGCGGGGTGGTTTGTCGAGGTAAGTCATAGGTAAAGGCTTTTACCATATTTTTATTTTCTTTTCCTATGCATGGCTGTGCTCCGATTTTGATCATTTCTAATTCATTTGAAAGAGGACCATTGAGTGTTGAATTCAATATTTAATATGTCCTTTCCCCCATGTGTGGATGAGTACTATCTGGTTTCGCTAACGTTTAAGCAAACTCCAGAAAAATATACACTTTACGTAGTTAGTGCACTGAAAAATACAGAATTATATTAATTCTATTGATGCTGGCACTTTTGAAGTTGTGCAGTTGTAGTTAAATAGAAGACTTTTGGCACCAACTTCAAAAGTACCAGCACCAATAGAATTAATATTATTTTGTATATCACAGTTCGCCAACTATTCGGTCAAATTTTTGGTAAAAAATACTTATTTGTCACTTTTGAGTAGATATACTATTAGTCATAAAAATCTCTAATACCAAAGAAGATAGTAGGTACTTATCCTATTATGTATATTATTTACTTGTACTTGTTATTATTCAGAGATCTCAAAACATCGTGAGGGAAATACACATATTTCTGAATTTACCAATGCTGTAACTTCTTTGAAAACTGCCCATTTCAAATGTTGGTACATATATAATAACTTCTTAAATTTGTCCGTCTCATATTTTTAATTCTCGCAAAAAATTGCACACTTCACATAGCGGAACTACCGAAATTTCAGGTCTTTTCCATAGCTTTAATTCGAAAACCGTAACTCTTTTGAAAAAAATGTTCAAATTAAACGTTTCCAAATATGCTCTCATCTCAGATTTTCGATTTTCGAGAAAAATTGTCCCCACCAAATCCATTCGACGGTGGTTTTTAGATGGAAGGAGATTTCGATTTTGAGTTTTTTTTTTAAATGCGGAACCATTTGTCAGTTCTCTTCTTTCAAATGAATCAAAAATCGTGTGAACAGCCATACATAAAAAATACAAAAAAAGCAAACATACAAACGAATTGTATAGCTCCTTCTTTTTAGGAAGTCGGACAAAAAATTCAAAAATCAACATCAGTATACTCAACTTTTTCCCTTTTATCCGACTACATATCTATTATCAGTTTTGAAATACTAATGCTTATCCCAATCTTATGATGGACACACTGTATGTTATAAATCAAATGGCGGAAGAAACGGACGATGATACTCACTACATAGGTATATATATAAATATATATGTAATATATAATATAACAAACATACCTTCAGCAACACACGGTGACATCCATTGTGTCGTGTTTCTAATTTTCTAGTATTAAATTTTCTCTTTTGCTCCATACATACAATACTTGGCTATAGGATTATAAACAATGGTTATGTAAAACCCCTATTTGCCCTTTAAACTCTACGAACACGTAAATAAACGGCCGATCTGCGAGCAATGGAATTTAACGTTTTCGTTGTTTATTGTAAAGGTAGGCTGCTATGGGTAAATATCAAATGCAAATGAGCTGCCGAAGGAACATCTTCTCTCTGTTACTTACCTTTTTTTCATCATCATCATCATCATTATCGTCATCATGGCTATCTTGATAGGTGGTTTAGACATCGCGCACTTTAAGAAGGAAATACAATATGACAATATGTGAATCCATCTTGAAAATGATGCATAAATGATTCTTTTTGTAATATATTAGATTAAAAAACTGCCAGTTCAAGAACTAGCTAACAATAATATCAATCTAGTCAAAATTAAAAAAAAATACAGAATCCAAATCGGTTCAGCCGTTTGGAAGAGTTACGATGTCTCAGACAGATAGACAGATAACCACGATAAACTCAATTAGCTCTCAAGACAGCTTTCAAGCAAAACGAGAAAACTAACTGAAAATAGATTTATTCGTTTGGGAGTTATGATGCCCCAGACATTATTTGTTGTTTTTGACCGACTTCTAAAAAAAGGAGGAGCTATTCAATTCGGTTGTATGATTGCTATTTTTTATATGTAAGTATGGCTGTTCTGTGAAGTAAACGAGATCCGGTTTTGATGATTGTTGATTCATTTGAAAGATGAGAGTTGAGAAATGGTCCATATTTAGAAAAAGTCAAATGCGAAATCTCCTTTCTTCCAAGAACCACCCCCGAAAGGAGTGGAGGTCTCAATTTTTCTAAAAAATACGGAAATTTTATATTTTTTCAAAAGAGTTACGGAGCAATCGTAAAGACTAGAATATGTGTATTTCTGCTATCTGGAAGGGGGATTTTTTTTAGAAAATTGAAAACAGAAGACGGCCAAATTAAAGAAGAGATAAGATATATGTAGCAACGTTTAAATATGGAGAGACATCCATAGCTCAAAGTGGAAGGTCCGAAGTAGGCAAATTGGAGAAAACAAAGTCGATCATCCACAAAAGGTAAGCAACATTTCAAGTGGACATTGCAGTTGCAGTTAGATTGATAACTTTTGGCATCTCAAAAAAAATTGGAGAGAAGGAGATTTTTACGAATATGGGACCTCTTTCAAAACAATCAAAAATCATCAAAATCGGAGTACGTTTACTATATACAACGCGCGTACAAATCAAAGAAAAGCAGACAGTCGAGTAATTGTATACCTCCTCCGTTCGAGGTTCGTCGGTCAAAAATATATTAGATGAAGGTCGTAAACGTATTCGGTGAGTTCAACTTCTTATAGTGCACGAAGTCTTGTTGGTATTCCTAGATTCTATCATTTATATTAGAACTTGTTGTTATTCGCATGTTCTAATAATTAGTTATTCCTTATTCTGACAATAGCCATAGTCAATTCCTGACAAATGGTTTGAGTGTTTTCTTTAGCATTTGTTTGTCATTTACATCAATACCTAGTAAAATACTTTGATATATACTTAATCGGCAATAAGATATGTCAAAGTAATAACAATAGAACTCAGTGTATCAATTTTCAACATATCCCAAAAGACAATTGTTTATTGTTGTTTCCTCTGTTAATTTATTTTAGATATGATTCTTTCGTTATAATGTGACAAAAATGTTTTTGAAATTAAAGTTCAATTTTTTTGTCTTATATTTTCTATGCTCTAGAAAAGCTTATTATTATCTTTTATCAATGGATAAAAAAAATTATGCTCTTACTTAAAAAAAAATCGTAATTTGGAGATATAGACTTATTCCTAAGAGATCATATGGGTATTCAAATTGCTTTATTAATTGAATGAAAATTCGGTAAAATTATAGAATCCTGAACCTATGAAAATATTTTTAACCAAAAATTGGTGAACTGAAAAATACAAAATAATATTAATTCTATTCTAAAATGTTCATTTTAAACGCCTCCGGTCTTTAATTCTGTTGTCTCAGATTTTCAATTTTCGAGAAAAATTGTCCCCTCCACCCGTTCGAGGGCGGTTTTTAATTTAGAGAGAAGTAGATTTCGGCTTTGAGTTTTTCTAAATATGGAATCATATCTCAACTCTTTTCTTTCTAATGAATCAAAAATCATCAAAATCAGACTATAAAAAACGCACGAACAGCTATACTTAAAGAAAGCAAACATACAACCGAATTGTATACCTTCTCTTTTTCGGTTAAAAATACTTTATTGTCGGTTAAAGTTCATTGTTTTATTAATGGACAAAAATACTCTGTCTTGATACGAATTAATATTCAAATAGAACAATATTTCATTATACTACGATAAGTTGATGTAAATAAAAAAATCTGGTGTGTCCACTCACACGACATGTGGAAAATGTGGAATTTTATTCAAGCATAACTTTTTTTGTGATTTTTCTCGGAGATGGCGCTGTATGTGAAAGGCTCTCAGGAGAATACTGCAACTTTAATCAAAATCCTTAGAGCCGTTTTCGTGCTACGGTCTTGAGCAAAGTATATACAGGATTCTCATCCAGTGCCACCGGCGAGTGGTGTTGGTACCAAACATAACAAAAAAGAAAGCAACAAAATACACCGATCCGTTCCAGAGATAATGCTGTCACAGACAGACGGACAGACAGACAGATAGACAGACAGACCAATGGCTGAAAATATGTTTATTAGACTTAGAAAACTCTGAAACGTCAACATTTGTAAATTTCACACGATTACAATACTTTCCTTATACAGCTATTATAGCAGTATAGGAAAGTAAAAATGGGTCAGTTGCGAGTCGAGCTCGTGACAAGAGGGTTACTTAATTAGGATTTTCGCATAAGTGAAGAAGACACCTTGCTCTGTAAGTTTTCAGAATTTTACATTCAGTAGTTTTGAACACAAGGAAAATCAGTCTTCAAAACCGAAAATATTTCCAAGGAAATTGATCATAAGGAACTGGAAGCAAATATACCCACAGTATCAGAGTTTCTTTATTTACAGACATACAAACAGACAAAATTGATTTTGTGAAGCACCCCTGTTATAATGCTCTTTGTTGTTATGGTTATGAGATTTCTGATGATTTTTCTTAAATCTAAATAGCATGGGGGTTTTGAAGCTTCGTCTCAGAGGTACGTTAAACATATTAATAAAAATGTTTGAAATAGTTTTACCAAAATATTGCATCCTTTGCAGTCAAAGCAATTTTGGTTTCCTCTTCTAGATTCTATACGTCCTTCAAAAGTAATCCCCATGCATAAAAGTATATTTTCCACCACCTTATACTTTCTATCTAGTAAATGCATAATATTTAATCTATTACCAAAAAAAAGCCTGTTACGAAAAGACATTGCCGATGCGATTCCATAAAATAAGTGGTCACGGAGCGCTGAAAATTCAGTGCAGAATATTCTAAAGCAACCTTTCACTTGAAGTATCAAATTATTTTCGACATATTTACAAAAGGAAACAACCCAACCTTATGATATGATGTTGAAAGCATTCCAATGGCTAAAACGAAATTTAATTCTTCCTTAAAAACCGCTATTATGTAGGCCGGTGAAAAATCTCACGGTGTAGAAAAAGAGAATGAAAAAAAAACGAAACACGCACCCCTAAAAAAATACCTGGCCTGGTTGGTCATCATCACATCTTTGTCCTGATGGTGCTGTAGTATAATAATATCAACGGCGACCCGTGAGGGTCCAGATTTTTTTTGCCGAACAGGAGAGGCTATTTAATCTTTCCTTTTATTATTATTCTTTCGTTCATCGAAGATTAGAAGAGATTAAATCGGTAGAAGAAGAAAAAAAAAAGTAGCTCACTGTTCTCGCTGCGTTATGTGATATCTGATACCACCCTATGTGTGTGTGCTTCTGTTTAGATAATGGGCCCAAAACATTTTCTGATTCTTTAGATTTCTTCAAGTGCCACTACTCTCTACTACCTATATAATAGTTCATAATGTGTATAAACTCGATGGACGACGGCGACATTTTATACAATAAGGCTATTGTACGTGTTTGTTTTGTCTAATTTTGTTGTAAATGAAATTGACATGTGTTAAGGTCATTTTTGAAGTCTTGAGTGTATTATTTTCTTTTCATCATTCGAAGTTTATTATGGACAATAATGAATAATGCATTTTGCTAAACTTTGAATGGGTTCAAGATTGATATCGCCTGAAAGTAATCTCGATTCTTCTATGTGGAGAAAATGCTCGATATTTAGATACACTTTATAACATTCTATATATTTATAATGTTCTCCATCTTCCACAATTATTGGAAAATATCCGAAATATTTCTTATAGCTTTATGAGAACAATAGTTTTTATTGCTTTCCACTATCTAGATTGGAATCCATATCTCGTTGTTTGTCAATTTTAATTCTGCTACAATAAAAATTAATTGATATTCTTCATTAATCACCCGTTTAATTATTATTGGGACATGGAACCGTTGATACTCACATACATCTAAGCAAGGAAAAGTTATGAATTTCGAATCTTGAAAATTGGAGCACCTTTACTATTTGTACCTTCTCCGTTTGGGAAGTCGGTCAAAAAGCAAATATACTCTCTTTGGCAGCTTTTTCTTTAAAAATTCAAAAGCTTAATAAAAGCCTCTTCTAATTCTACTTTAATTATTAATTAAATCAATCCCACTCTTTTTTTACTTTCCTACGCTAC
The DNA here is from genome assembly GCA_958507055.1 of Crioceris asparagi. Taxonomy (NCBI): domain Eukaryota; kingdom Metazoa; phylum Arthropoda; class Insecta; order Coleoptera; family Chrysomelidae; genus Crioceris; species Crioceris asparagi. The sequence goes on from OY293826.1 coordinate 3,748,470, forward strand.
TAGTAGCTGTATAAGGAAAGTATTGTAATCGTGTGAAATTTTCGGTATCAAGATTTTCACAAATGTTGACGTTTCAGAGTTTTATAAGTCTAAAAGACATAGTTTCAGCCATTGGTCTGTCTGTCTGTCTGTATTTCTGTCTGTCTGTGACAACACTATCTCGGGAACGGATTGGTGTATTTTGTTGCGCTCTTTTTTATTTTGTTTGGTGCCAATATCACTTGCCGGTGGCACTGAATATGCTCAAGACTATAGCGCAAAAACGGCTCTAAGGATTTTGAATAAACTTGCATAAAGTATTCTTCTGAGAGCCCTCTACCACCTACATATAGCGCCATCTCTGAGAAAAGGCACAAAAAAAAGTTATGCTTGAATAAAATTCCGTATTTTCCACATGTTTCTTTCAGATTCTGGCTAAACGTTTCATCTTGCAAAAAATGTTACATGACCATTGTTGTTTGTCTTGACATGCCGAAAAAAATGGGTGGTAGCACGATTTGACCAGAGGATTTTTACTTTCCTACCGCTATTATCGTCATTATGTAAGTAATGTATTGTAATAGTGTAAAAATTTTCATTCACTGGTATCTGCCTGGGAGCGGTAGGAAAGTCGTGTGAGTGGACACACCAGATTGTTTCCTTTTTCAAAGCTAATTTTTTCTAATACAATGTTTATTTCAATAGAAAATTGAATTTCTCAAATGACATCCTATTGAGAGTGGAATTTCTATGTTTTATCTAAATCAAAGCTATTTCCGAAAGCAACTTTCAAAAAGTTTCTTGTTATTTTCATGTTTGCATTGTTTGTTATTTCAACCATACGGTTAACAGTCAATTATAAATGTTTTTTTATGGATGAGTGATACGAAGAAAAAAAAAGAGACAACCGGTTACTGATAACAAACAACCAAATTATCCTTAGATATATAGATGGTTTGGCTATGAGATATACCGAGATATATTTTTTATTCTTGCTGAATACAAGACAAAAAAGAAGTAGTGATGATAAAAGCTAGGTGTGTAATAACATAAAACGGATTGCAATATTCATACCAAGGCCCTTTTCCAGGGGCATTTTTTTCTCATGTATTCATATGGAAAAAATGCCCGAAAGGGTCCCGTTAAAATTAAACCAGCAGCCTTTTTCTAGAAGGATAGTCGTTGCTTGTTTTTCTCAAGAGATTTTTTTTTCATCCGTCTTACAGACAAATCTTCTGTGATGATGTCGTGCTGAAAATTGTTTTTTACCACGGTAAAGAGTTACTTCTTCTACACTTGTGGAAGCTAATTAATAATCGTGAACATTCTATAGAATTTTGATTTTATCAGGATATTTTCTTGCAATACATATATATGTTATCAGCACGAAGACGCCACTCATAATTCTGCCCTCAAACCAGGAGATTACGTGATAATTATATTTTTTGCTCGTAATTCATTTACTAGCATTCGAAGTTAGTTTTTTCAACAAACTTAGTTTATTATTGTCTATTATTTAGGAGAAGATTATTTGTGTTAACAAAAAATTTACATTATTTATTATTTTCGACCGACCAACCCAAACGGAGGAGGTACACAATTCAACTGTCTGCTTTTTTTTGGTTTGTACGCGCGGTATATATAGTAAACGTACTCCGATTTTGATGAATTTTGATTCATTTGAAAGGTAAGACTTGATAAATGGTCCTATATTCATACAAATTGAAATTCGAAATCTCCTTTCCTCCGAAAACCGCCCCCGAATGAGATGGAGGAGGAAATTTTTCTCGAAAATCTAAAATTCGAGATGGCAGAAATGAAGATAGAAACGTTTAAATTGAACATTTTTTCAAAAGAGTTACGGTTTTCGACATTGATGTTAAAATCTCATATAAGTGAATTTTCGCTATGTAGAGGAGGTGATTGCCTTCGAAAACTGAAAAGGGGGTACCATATGAAAGACAAGAATATTTGTAGCAACATTTATAATGAACATTTTTCCTTACAGTTACGGTTTTCCAGTTACAACGGTAGTAAAGTGGTTAAACCTATAATAATTTCCTCCGCGATTTTCTGAGATCTCTAAATACTTTAAAAAAATGGACCGACATTATTAGTTGGTGCACTGAAAAATACGAAATAATATTAATTCGTCGGTAAAAAATATTTATTGGTGCAACAACTTATGAAAGTAATCCAAGGGCGGATTCCATGATCAAATTTAATCTCCCACTAATTTTAATCCAACATTAAAAATTTCATAAATTTTTTGATTGGATGTTTAATTCAAAGTTACTTTAAAAGACCGAAAAATAAGGAGACTAAAAATGCATTATTTTTATTCCGTCATCAGGATATGAGTTGAAGAAATTGAAGAATTAACTAATCTCCCATTAGCGTTCATTATGAAATCGGCCATAAAAGTCACTATTTCAAAATTGTGCTCTGAAAAGGGAGAAAGCTCCCTATCAGACAAGAAGAAATGAAATAATATATACACTCAAACCATTGTAAAATTACAGAAACAAAATAAATGCTTTTTGAATTGAATTGAAAAATTGTGCAGATATTAATTGTAATTAGTGCATTTTTATTTTTCTTAACAGTACCTGTATCAACAAAAGAGATTATCACGGAAGGTAGTTTCAATGGAATCATAAATAACAAACAATAACTTGCTATAGATAATTTACTGGATTATACAGAAGAACCGGTTAATGCTTACAAACAACTAAATATCTTCAGTTAAACAGACATTGGTTATGAGATATACCGAGATATTTTCTTCAGAAGAAAAAAAAACAATAATAACAAAAACTATGTTTGTAATGATATGAAACGGATTGCAATCTCCTATGCTTACTTTGGCCCTCTGTCTCTCTGGGACACTTTTTTCTCATGTGTCGAAAAAAAAGAAAAAAAATACTAGAGAGAGGGTTTCTTCCAGCAAGGAGGATGAGGATAGTCGTTGGTTGCGTCTCTCAAGAACTCTTCAATGTATAGGCCTGTGGACCAGATGGCCGGGGATTGTACCCTGACCGTTTTTTTATTAAGCGTTTTTTATACCCTCTCTCTCTCTTTCTTCAGCTAGTAGCGCTGTCTCGCTCATGTGTGCCCCACGGTCGTCCAAATTTTTTTTTGTCTCATTCTTCCACCACGGCACAGGAAAGGGGCAGATTTTTTTCTCTCAACAAGGAACCCTACACCGAGTTCCGTTCTCTTTAGATTAATTTGAAATACAACAACAGATGAAAAAAAAAAGTAGAGTGAGGTTTTCTCTTTTTTTTTTACCTGGGCAATAGCATATAAGGTGCGTTTTTTTTTTCGAAGATAGTTTGCACACATGGACTATATATAAAAATGCGAAACAACACTGTATTATACGTGTGTGCTATGTGTATCAGAAAGAGATGGATGAGAGAGATAATAATTGGATCCGAGATGAAAGAAGAGATGCACATGTGCGTGTAGTATGTGTGGACGAAGACGTGGGAACCCATTTAAAAAATTCAAAGACAGACGACGATGGTCTTTCTTGGTTTGCGTATCTCTGGTAGCTGCTACTTTATTAGATTTTTTAAGGGACCGACCGTTTTGCCTTTTTCACTGTTCGATAAATATTTGCTCCGACCGTTGACAGTTATGAGGTCTATTGGACATATAGACACTGCTGACCGATTTTCAATCATTATTATTCCCACGACGACCTTTCTGAGATCATTTATTTTACCGTTACTGTATCTGGATCATCTGAGTACTAACTTCTATCTGAGGTATCATCGAGACGAGAAATCTCGTCTTGAAGGAAATGTCTCGTCTCGATTCAAGATTCTAGAAATTTGGAGAGTCTCGTTTAACAAAAATTAAATGTTTCTTAAAAAATATTATACATGTATTTAGGGTAATTTCTTTTTATTAGAAAAATTGCGTTAAAATAGAAAGCTACGTAGGTACCTATAACAAAAAAAAACACCGACTATCTAAAAAAAATGTTGTTCCAAAAAGTGAAAATAACACGAATTATTTATCTTTTAATTTAATCTTTTATCCATGCAAAAATGGTTTCATAGGAATATCCTTGGAAGTAATATATAAACTTCAACTATTATTTTTGAAAAATACAATAGAAATCAGGTTAAATTTATGGCACTTGTCAGATTGACCAAAATGTGTAGTGTCAATCACTTGCTAATTAATAATAATAAAATAATAAAACAATTCTAATAAATTTAATTATTTGTAATATAGAATCATAAAATAGCATGGTAACAGACAATAATATTGTTTAAATATAATAAAAATATAAATTGTGAACGAGTCAGCACATAAACGGAAACTGAAATTTACTGAAATAAGGACCATCAATATGAAAATATTTACTTTTACCTTTGTTATTTGTTTTGTTATGCATGCTATTTTTATGCTTTGTTAATTATCTTATATTTAAAATAAATTAAAATTATTTCCTAACATAGTTTTTTTATTTTCGCTTTTCTGACCTAACAAGAAAAATCACGAAAAATCTCAAAGCGTAATTCTCGATCTCGTCCCCAAAAAAAAATCAAGTCTTGTCTTGAAATCTGGTAGGAGTCATCATATAACCCGGAGCCTAAAAATTCTCAAAAAGCTGCCAAAATTACTCCTTGGAAAATTCACAACATTCCTTTGAAATTCCTACAGAAAACAAGCAGCAGCGTTTTAGATAGGTATTAGAACAGACAAGAAATTTAAAAATTGTTTTTTGATGCAACCATTTTTCGACCGAAAAACGGAGGAAGTATCCAATTCATCTTTATATTGTTTGCGTAGTAGACGTGCTCCGATTTTGATGTTTTTTTTTTTTAAAAGGACGAGTTCATCGAAATGATACCGTAATGATATAAAAAATTCAAATCCAACATCTCCTTCCCTTCCCTTCTTTGGTAAGGAAAAGTGGAAGGGGCAAATGTTTTCGAAAATTTTAAGTTTTACCTGACAAGATTAAAGGAAAGTGCAAAATTCTTACCGCCACATTTTTTGTACGTTTGAACTAAGTAAACGTTGTAGCTTTTAGTTTGATTAGAGGCTCCTTAATTTCGCTTTATTATTTTCCATTTATTTTATTTTCCATTCTCCTTGCGGATTATTTTAGGGAATGATAAAAGAAGCATTAAAATCTTATTTTCATCACGCTTTTGTTAGCTTTACTTGTATGTTTGTTTGCATGTAATCAAAGTCTTTGAGCTCGATTTTGCACTACTTTGAGCGATCCGATTTTCTTTAAACTTTGCACACCTATCAATGACTGGTGACAATGCAATAATTTCATGTGTAGGTGCGAGTGCGACTCCTTGATGGGGGGTTCCATACCTGTATCTCTGAGCTCTATGGATGGATTCTCGTGGAATTTTCAATATGCATGTGAGTTGGTAGGATATGTGATTTTGTGTAAGTGCGAATGAGACTCTTTGGTGGAGGGTTCCATACCTATGGGTGTTTCTGATTTCTGGAAAAATTTTCGTGGAAATTTCTATCTGTATGTGGGTTGGGATGTTTTGTGATGTTGTGTACGCGCGAGTGGGATTTTTCGATGAAAGGTTTCATACTTATATCTAGTTGTGTACGTGCGAGTAGGATTTTTTGATGAAGGATCTTATACCTATACCTCTCGGAGCTTTATGGATGGATTTTTGTAGAATATCCGATATGTTTTGGAGGATTTGCGATGGAGTTTAAGAGTGGGACTATTTAGTGGAGGGTTCCATACCGTTCTCGTATAGGTACCTATATGATTATGATTGTCTATATCTCACTCCCTTTATTCGTGCATCGCTTTAATAGCAAACCGTACTAAAAATTATAAAATAAATAATAGTTTAAGAAACTAAAAAAACACGCTTTAATAGAAAACCAACCAAACTAAAAATTTGAAAATAAATAAGATATCATTTTAATGTAAAAAAGCGTGGGGTACTTTCTAAGATAATCTTATAATGACTACTTTTATCAGTATCTATCAACATAAATATATATATCAGTGGACATCAAGCACCCCACGCTTTTTTACATTAAAATGATTTCTTACTTATTTCCAAATTTTTTGTTTGGTTTGCTATTAAAGCGTGTATCTTCAGTTTTTTCAGATCGAGATCATTAGACAATTCTTAAACATCTCAATTAAATATCCTTAGATCTCGTCAAAAGATTCTATCATGTAAATAAATAGTATAGGGACTTGGCTACAGGTCATTTGGTCAATAAAGCTGATGAAACAGCTATTGAGTCATTTTATTTCTGGAAATCTGTAACAGTTCCCATTTTAATCATAATTCCGGATATTATAATATAATATGCTTGTGCACCACATCTGGGTGAATGAATCACAATTTTCTAAAGAAATCACATTTCTTAAATCCCAATGAGCACTATGGCGAGTATTTATACTATAAGTATATACACACATTATATATTTGACACCCGGGAGCATCTGGTTCTCAACGTTTATCACACACATTCTTTTTGTCCGAAAGCATGAAACGCCGTCCAGACGCGACACTTTGCGTCGTCTTATACGACACGTTATTGTTGCCTGAATTCTTGTCGAAATTTAATAATTAATTTTGAAAATGCATCATGATGAATGACATCGATGGATATCTGATATATTTGCTGAAAATTGTTTTTAGAAATAAATATCAACTACTAATTATGTTACTTCCTAAGACAATTTGTCAACTTGAGTATGCTAATCGTCTAATTTTCTGTGAAGATGCGTCATTTAGGAATACGTACGCTTATATTGAAAAAACATGGTCTCTTGAATATAAAAAAGGTCAACAAATCTTACATCAGATGCACCAGATTTAGTTACCAAGTAAAATTACAAGCGTATATTTGTTTGATATTCAATGAAAATCATATTGCGGAGGCTGTCTGTCTGTAGTTTTTAAAAAGAAAGAAATTGTCCTAACTGTGACTAAGGAGGTCCCCAATTATTGATTTATTTATTTTAATAAATATTATGATCATCTAAAAGTCGGACTAATTAATTTTATTATGAAGGTAATGATTAAAAATTAAAAAGTAGGTATTTTTTGTTTTAATTAAAATTCTAATAATTATAATTGACTATATTTCGTATTTACATAGCATAAATATTCATATTTTCCAGATAAATATTATTAAGGGTCGGCCCTTTTATCTCTCTTGGTCTCTCTATAATAACGGGACACTCTAGCCTCTAGCCACTTTATGGAAACAGATGTTTTCTATCTCGAGTACTTTTGATAATTTAATGGGTCCAACTTGACCATATCAAGTTTAAAGGTTGATGGTTCGGATATTTCAAAAGAGTTTTCGAAAAGGTCGAGCTAGGATCAACAAAACGATATGAGAGCATATAATATAGGGTGGATGAGATTTTTAGAACTCGTCTTTCCTTCTTTTAACAACATTCATTTAATTATGACGTTATTAGGAGATCACTGTGACGTCATCATAATATTTTCTTTAATAGCAACATCCACTTGTTTCATTAAGTCTATGTAGAAAAACCTTTCTAACTATGGCAATATACAATACCTTAGAGACGCATTTTGCTATTTTCAGAAATAATTCTTCTACTTGGATTTGACTGATTGTTTCTATTCAAAATAAATAATTCTTACCGAAAATTGCACCGACTTTATTAGTTGGTGCACTGAAAAATACAATATGCTATTAATTCTATTTGGTACAGGTAAGTTTGAAGTTGTGCAATTGTAGTTAGATAGAAGACTTTTGGTAGCAACTTCAAAAGTATCAGCATCAATAGAATTAATATTATTTTGTATTTTTCAGTTACATTAGTTATGGAAATCGTTGAACGTTACCAATGAAGATAGTACTTATCCTATTACTCTTGTATATTATTTGCTTATATACTTGTTATTATTCAGAAATCTCAAAACATTGCGGAGGAAATACACATATTTCAGAAATTACACTGCTGTAACTCGAAAACCGTAACTTTCTTTGAAAAATAACCAGTTTAAATGTTGCTACATATAATCTGTTCTTGAATTTGTCCGTCACATATTTTCAATTTTCGACAAAAAATGCTCTCTCCTCATTCCTCATAGCGGAAATTCACATATTTCCTAGCATATTTTAGTATTCACCTTTGTTGTAACTCGAGAACCGTATTTCCTTTGAGAGCATGTCAGTTTTGAATGTTAGTTTTGTGTGTCAGTTTTGGATGTCAGTTTTGCTTGTCAGTTTTCATTTCTGTTTTGCATGTCAGTTTTGCGGGGCAGTTTTGCATGTCAGTTTTGCGTGTCAGTTTTGCTCGTCACGCTTGCTTGTTATTAGTTTTTCTGGTGGTCTTGCTCGTCAGTTATGCTTGTTATGTTTCATTTTGCATGATATTATGTTTGTCAGTTTCGCATGTCAGTTCTGCATCTCAGTTATGTGTGTCAATTTTGCGTGTCAGTTTTACTTTTAATTTTTGCTTGTCATTTGTTCTTGTCAGTTTCACTCGTCAGTTTTGCATGTCAGTTTTGCTCGCCACGCTTGTTTGTTAGTTTTGTTAGCGGTCTAGCTCGTCGGTTTTGCATGCGTGCTTGCCCGTAACTTTTGCATGTTAGTTCTTTGCACGTGTGCTTATTAGTCAGTTTTGAATATGTGACTGACCCTCAATTTAACGCCTAGCTTGAATTTACAGAATAGAAATGATCAGACAGCCATACATAAAAAAGCCAATATACAACCGAATTGTATACTTTTTCTTCAAGTTGGTTGAAAGTCATCATAGTTCTGGAGAAATTTTCATTCATCTTTATTTGAACTAAAACATTTCTAGATAAATTAAGCAGCTAGACGATCAGAAATAATTAAATAAATAATTTGGAAAGCTTGCTTGTCAGTTTTTCTCACATACATGGTTTTCATTCTAGCATGTCAGATTTGAATGTTAGTTTTGTGTGTCAGTTTTGGATGTCAGTTTTGCGTGTCAGTTTTCATGTCTGTTTTGCCTGTCAGTTTTGCGTGTCAGTTTTGAATGTCAGTTTTACGTGTCAGATTTGCATTTGTTTGCCCGTAAATTTTGCCAGTTTGTTCACTGCACGCCTGCTTTCACTTCAGTTTTGTATGAGCGACTGACTTCAAATTCAACGCCTGGTTTTAGCTTCCACTATAGAAATTATCGTTATGGATTTTAATCAATCCTTAAAATTATCTGACGCCTGATAGAGAAGATATGTAGGTATTCAATTCTGAGCTGATTATCTTGATCACCCTGTGTATCGCCCAGGCCGCACATTAGGGTTGAAAACATACATCCTTATAATATTGGAGAGATAGACTAAACAACATGCTGCCAGACATACAACAAGAGGGATGTTTTCAGATGTCGAGACTATGCGGTGGCTTCTCAATTCAAAACAGAGTCTTTTGCTCCTCTTCTTCTTCATCATCTTCATCAGTGCCTGTTGGTTTCAATCTGTCACTAGGCCCCACCCACCCCCTTATATGAAGAAGATTGTGCACTCTTAATTTATCTCTCAAGCATATTATATTCAAGAATGCGACCAAATTAACGTACCCACTCAATAATGTCTATCAGCTTCTTCCTTCGTGATGACCATATTTTTCTGTGTTTGGGTTTAGTTTTTTGGAATCAGGTCAGTTTTGGGCACAGTGAAGGAACTAATTCAATCGTCATAAGAAGACATTAATTAAAAAAGGCATCTATTCTTTGTATGTTTCCAGACAAGTTTAATTTTGTTAATTATCTTCATTCTATGTGATATTATTTTATTGTTATTTTGATTTATCTAACGATATATTTTGTAGTCCTTACGTTATGCAAGTTTATCAATATTTGACCCCTCTAGTACTTTTCTCACTGTCTTTCAAGTTCAATCCTTGCCTTAGCTGATGAATTTAGGTAGAATAGCTCCAGCAAAACCTTTCTAAAAATGTATACCTGTTCAAAAAAATCTGATTAAATAATAAATAAATCAATTCTCGATACAAAGACGTTATTAAATCTTTGAAAAGTCAAACATGACTTTAGGTCTTATATAATTCGGAAGGTTATAATAAAAACAAAAATATTACAAGGAATTATTTATCTGAAAAATCGTCTAGAAAGCGAAAAGTTTTATTTACTATCTTTTTGATTAATGATTTCTGTTCAATTCTTTTTTTCCGAAACAGGCAAGTTCTGGGCGTATTGGAGGTCCGTTATCAAAAATATCTTGGTGATCGTAACTAATTTAGTCTTAATTGCTATGCATTAATTAAAAGAGCTTTATTTCAAGGGGATCACACAAAACTTTAATTATATATTTTTTAGGTCTTTTGATTGATATTGGGCCATTTCACTGGAGTTATTTCAATAAATCCTAGGTACGACGAAACCATGTCCGTGCGAGCCCAACCCACACTTGATTAATTTCATTGCTCTTTTCCTAAATCTCTGATTTGTAATTCATTGAAAATATCTGGCTACTTTTGCAGCTTTCTGTTTTCCTCTACTCAAAAGTTGTAGACATATCATGCATTAAAAATCGTTAAAGACATGCAGTTCGTTTAGCTCTTTTAAATTCCTACGACGAAAAACTACATTGTCATCCCTTTTGTTTCCTATTCAATAATTGTTGTCAAAAGTCTCGATATCTAGAGGCATCCTGTCTACGTTTCCTATTCGATTCTTGTAGCTTAAGAAACTATGACGATTAATAAACTTTTATTTCTCAATGGCTACAGCAAAGCGGCGAATAGAGATAACTTTATCAATTCGGCAACAATGCAAGACTTTTGACACAAACAAAAAATGCGTATTCGAAGCCCTAGTTTATAATTTTATTACACCTTCTCCCTTTCCGAACAGTTCTATGTCGATTAGATGGACTATACCTCTAAGGTTAATCTTTTTCTAAGGTATGTTGTCATAAACAATATAAATTTGAAGGGATAAGGTACTAATCTTTCTAGTAATACAATAATTGTCATGTTTCACCAACAGACCAAAAACTAAATTGTACAAAGCTTCAGCAACTTTACCTAATACTAAATACACCTTACATAATATTTCCGGTCGGTTTAAAATGCGAAAAGTCTGCTATTATTGTAAACCATGGACCAGATGAGGACAACTGAAAGAATGTTGTGACAGGTCTTCGGTTAATATTGCGGTCAGCTTTTTCTTTCTCTCTTTACTTTCGAGTAAACACGATATTGTACCAGCTACAGGCTATAAATCTCAACGCAGGATATATAATATCTACTAACAGAGAGTCGAAATGTGGACAAAATTCATCCCCTGTCCAAAAGCACCTGTGGTCATCGGCTCTTAACATTTTTCGAAGGATTTTGGGGAGATCTATAGATAATTTGCCAAACAGGTAGGTAGATTTGTTTGACACTATGCTGTAGATTGATTTTAAATGGTAAGTTAGTGAGTCCTATTTAATTTTATGGTACAAATGTTTTCGAAAATATTTAAAACGTTTATTTAGTATAATCCCTGATTTATTTATATTTCCATTAGGGCTGATTTCATAATTAATCTCTAAAGGGAGATTAGTTAATTCTTCAATTTGTTTAACTCAAACCTTTATGACGCAATGAAAATGGAGCAGTTTTCAATAACTTTTACAACGTCAGTCTCCTTATCTTTCGTTCTTTAAAAATAACTGTGAATTATATTTACAATTAAATCAAATCAAAAATTAATAGGGGATTGAATTTGATTAGGAAATCGGAGCTTAGTATCTTCATTTAATATTATATTATTAATAATATATTAATAAAATATTCTTTAAGTCACAACTTTTAAACGAATGAAGATATCGACATGCAGTGTTTACAAATTTGATCTACTTTCCGAATCTAATAATATCTTTGTACGGTTTCTTTTATTAAAAAAAACGGTCATCTTTATAAAACCCGCCCTCTAGCGAGGGCGGCCAAAACCAGAATGACATGGATGATTTTATATTCATCAAACCTTCCTCTCTCAAATCAGACCTTGGTAACGAAATTCCGTTAAGTCAAACTTAAATTATAGACACTTACATTTCAAAAAGTTTAGCATCTCCATCCGCCTTTATTTTACGTCCTAAATAAAAAATCATATATCAAAAATATGTACCATTATGACGCATTATCGTGAGAGTATTCATTTCTAAACATATATAGGAAAATTTTCGAAAAAATCGCATTTTTTATAAGATCCATGCTATTTCGCCCCCTTTCCTATGTAGATTTTCTGTTACGGTTTTTTTTTTTCACAAACTTCTACGACCATTAGTTCCTGAGATATAGTACCCCGTCAACTTTATTGAATTAGCCGGTACTTATTGCGTAAGGGAATTTATATCTTTTCTGGGACATAATTTTGAAGGGCAAATAACAATTCTTTTCAATTATAATATAAATTCTAATAGACATTATTAATAATATAAGACTCGTTATCTCCTTAACCACGGATTCTGAAATCTTAAAAAAAGTACAAAATAAAGATCTTCACCCATTGCTCCTTTTTGGGAAATAAAAACAAAAATATTTAATACCTATCACCTTCCAACGTTAACGAATCATGAATTCGAGTTGTATTTTCCATTTTAAATGTCTTTAGTTAATGACACTTGTGTAATGACTGAATCAAAAACAGAAATAACTTTTTTAGGGACAGTTTAACCGAAAATCTTTCACAAAACAGTTGCCACCGTTTCAAACGTTTTTTTTTGTGACAACAATTATTACCACGAACACAACTTACTGCCTTACTGTCTTCTTAGAGACATATCACCCACTCACCCCCTAAAGTCGGCACTGCATTCAGCTAAGGGTGCCTGAAATAACTTAGAAGGGATGAATGCTTTTCGCCTTGACCGATGAACCGTTGTCTGGATTGCTTCCTTTCTCTAAATTTCTTGTAGGGATTAAAATCAGAACACATGTGTGGACAGAGACTTTGTGGTTTTCAATATTAGGTAGGTTTATAACGTGAACCAGATTTTCCACAATATAAATATCATAACGTCTCACTAGTTTCTTCGCCAAGAGTGTCAATTTTAATAGTGAGTGAGATGTGAAATTTTATGACTTTTGAATCATTTACGTCTGCTCTATCAAGACATTATCCTTAAGTTAATATATTAAAATATTGTTTTAAAATGTGAGCAAAATTTAGCTTCTGTTAGTCAGAACCGTAAAAAATTATGAATGGTATGAAAACTGGTAGAATATGAGATCATTTCCTACTGTTAAAGATTTCTGTTGAGAAAATCCGACGCCTCAGAAGTCGTCTTTTTGGAGAGACAATAAAATTATTTCTTATAGGTAAATTTATATTTTGAGTGAAACCTCCTTTACGAGGAGCTACTAAATCGGTTGTATGTTTGCGTTATTCATTTAAAATAAATATTTTTTACAAAAAATTGGACCGATTTTATCAGTTGTTGCACTGAAAAATACGAAATTATATAACAAATCTATTGGTGCTGGTTCTTTTGGAGTTCAAAATTACCAGCACCAATAGAATTAATATTATTTTGTATTTTTCAGTGCAACAACTGATAAAAGTCGGTCCAATTTTTTGTAAAAAATATTTATTTCACAATTTTGAGTGTAACATTATTCATGAAAATTGTTGAACCCAAAAAGTTATAGGTAGGTTTAGCTTGTACTTGTTATTTATTATTCAGAGATCTCAAAACATCGCGGCGCAAATATACATATTTCAGACTTTACTGCTGTAACTCGAAAACCGTAACTCAATTTAAATGTTGCTACATACAATCTTTTTTTTAATTTGGCCGTGTCATATTTTCAATTTTCGAAAAAAATTGCTCTTCCACATAACGGAAATACGCATATCATATTTTTCAGACTTTACCATTGTGAAACTCGGAAACCGTAACTCTTTTGAAAAAATGTTCAATATAAACGTTTCCGGATATGGTCCCCATTCTTATTTTCAAATCTCGAACTTTCGATTTTCGGAAAAATTTGTCCCTTCCACATAGCTGAAACACATATTTCAGACTGTAGCGCAGAAATGTACGATTATTTTAAAAAATGTCCAATTTAAACAGTTCCGGATATGGAATTTTCATTAATTCTGTCGTCTCGGATTTTCAATTTTCTAGAAAAATTGCCCCCTTCACCTTTGAGGGCAATTTTTGGAGGGAAGGAGATTTTGATTTGATTTCTCTTAATATGGGACTATTTCTCAACTCTCCTCTTTCAAATGAAACAAAAATCATCTAATTCGGAGTACGTTTACTATGCAAAACGCGTGAACAGCCATAAAAAAATTAAAAAAAACAATCTTACAACCGAATTGTATACCTTCTCCTTTTTTGAAATCGGTCAAAAATATCCCGTTTGGCATAGTAGATAATTCTCCTTACATTGTGCATTTTCTGATACGTATTAATACCACATGATATGAAGCAAAATTCTTTGAAAATCAATAACAGAAATGCCAAAAAATTATCAAACGCAACAAGATTAGTGAAATGCAGTCCACCAGAAAATTTATTAAGAATTGAATCAGAAAAGATTCCTAAACTGAGTGCTTCATCATTTTCCATATCAATCGATTTTGGTCACATTTTCTGATAAAATAAATCAAGAATATAATATATACATAAACAAAACAAACAAAGAATATAGATATATCGCACGACTATTACATTATGAAAATAACAAAAACAAACAAACTCTGTTCTTCGACGTCTATACGTCTCTCACATGTATATGTAATATACAACCGTTTTTAGAGAATGCAGATACAAAAAAAATTATGACAGGATGTCCAGAATAAGTTACGACCGTGTGCATATAAGTAGAGATATGTATATGTGGAGAAAGAACAGAACAGAAAAGAGTAACTCGCAATACGGTTCGACTTTTAAAATAATCCCATCATCAGTGAGAAACATACGAAGACGATGATGATGATGAAGAAGAAGTAGCCTGCTCCTGCTGTTCCTGCAGGCTTGTGAGCATGGCTTCGTTCCAAAAGTCCCCCATCAGGAACAGCTTGTTATATAGTCAGGATACTGCGCAGTAGCTCAAACGCAAGCGTATGATCATTAGCATTTACGATCCACCTAAGATTTGTGACAGCTTACAAAATGTCATATCGTACTGTTCCTTACAGTGTGGTCAGATAGAACCTCTTTGGTTTTTGATGCTTAAATTCTACTTAAGCAATTTATTTGAATCTAACGCAACAAAATGATTGAATATTTGTTTCTTTTTGTAAATTTCTTCAAAGGTTTTATTAAGTTTAATTTACTTGCTATTTAATAATAATTGTACATCTGGGTTAGAAAATTATATTCTCAAGTTGATTTCGACTTATCAGTAGTTGAGTTTCAAAATTAATTTATCCTTTTATTATTTTCCTCTTTTTTATTGTTCTGAATATTCTATAATTACATTGGTGGTGTCTTTATTGAAAAGTATTTAAATATCAAACTCGAGAAATGATCAAGGCAACAGATTATTTGCAGGATTACATTTAAATTAAAATTATAGTGAGTTAGGTTAGGTTCCAACCAATATCAAAATGGGCAATCATCTGACGCAGACATGCGCATTGAGGGTAATATTATACAACTGTTCGTGGAAATCAAATTTGGATGAACTGTTGGAACAAGGCCATCATCAGAGGATGTGTCCACTGCACCTACAACCATATACAATGCCACATATGCTCGACATACACATGAAGAAGAAGACGACGAAGATAACATGTTTAATGTTCTTCACACGCGTCCACATGTGTGCATGTTATAGAACCCTCTATCTCTCGGTATGTGTGTGTGTGGGTTTGACGGTCTAGGGAAGACCAGCAGCCTGCGTTTTATAAAAACAACACACACTGTATATACACAGTGGTCCAAAATACGCAGCAAAGCTTTAATAATGTAATTTACGAAAATATCACTAAAATATTACAGTAGCTACATCTTTATGCAAGTTTATGATGTCATCATTACGAATAATTCGTCGAAATTTATCCAGAGTGGAAACTCTTAAACCATTTTACCTACAGGGTGAGTTTTTAGTGTGTCCACGGTCGATGACTCCGTTATTACAGGAATAAATGAAAAATGTTTTTAACAAAAAATGTTGGCACTCTCAATTTCCATATTTTGAAATTAATTATAAATGTACACGATGTAGTTACAACATACTGGCAGATCATTCTTATGTTTTTCTAAATGGAACACCTTATATTTTATACAAAATTCGGAATCTACACTTCTTCGCGATTACAATAATATAAACTTATACTGAGTTTTACTGAGGGGTTCAAAAGATATGATC
Organism: Crioceris asparagi; assembly: GCA_958507055.1. Classification (NCBI taxonomy): domain Eukaryota; kingdom Metazoa; phylum Arthropoda; class Insecta; order Coleoptera; family Chrysomelidae; genus Crioceris; species Crioceris asparagi. The sequence goes on from OY293826.1 coordinate 3,764,760, forward strand.
GATTTTGTTAGAAAATTGCAATTCAATTTCAACTTTCTGTATATTACGTAAATTTTTTGCTTGTGACTATTATTTTTACTTATGTTTTGTTGTAGTAATCTCATTAAGTATTGCGGAAATTGTGTACAGGGAATGTCAAAACTCACATACAATATTTTCTCAACTTTTTTAAGTGTAACACCCCGTATTTTATCTCATATACAAAAAGAACAGTCATTCAATTTTCAGTTTTAATACATATTCCCTATACGTAAAATTAGTAGTTTCAGAGATATTTGATTTATTCTTCAAATTTTAGGAACATCTTTAAATTGAGTAAATGAAAATAATAGACTATTGAAATAACTATAAAAAAAACTATTAATAATCAATAGAAAATCATTACAGGTGACCAATATCAATTTTCAGTAAAGATTCACGACAATATAATTTCAGCTGAATAGATTGATAATTAAATTAATGTTATTAGGGTAGTCAGTGCTTAAATTATGACGATTGTGTTATATAGAAAAATATTTTCTGTATACGTCGTATGATTATTATAAGAGATTATCATGACTATGATTTGCAAACAAGGAAAGAGAAAAATATCCATATCATATCTATTCGTTGTTTCATATAAAGAAAATTTATTTGGAAAAGTACTGCAAAGATGAAATTTACTGAGAAACCCCCACACTCTTGTTTTAGGTTATCTGAAAAGAAAATTATTTTTTCTCTCATTTCTTCACAGCCTGCATGATATTGCTTAATCTTGCAAGAGCAATGTCAAAATTTACATTAAAATTATTCCATGTTATCAGTTAAAATTATATTGTCGTAGATCTTTACTGAAAATTGATATTTTTTTATTGATTATTAATAGTTTTTTCAATAGTCTGTTATTTCCGTTTACACAATTTTATGGTATTCCTAAAATTGGAAGAAAAATTCAAATATCTCTGACACAATTTATTATAGGTATAGATAATATTTAATAAAAATGAAAACTGAATGACTTTTCTTTTTGTTTATGATATAAAATATAGGGTGTTCCATTTAAAAAGTTGAGAAAATATGGTATTTGAGTTTTGACATTCCCTGTACTCAACTTCCGCAATACTGTAAAAATAAGTAATTATTTCAACAATACATAAGTAAAAATAATCGACACATGCAAAAAATTTTAGATCATTTTATCATCAAGTAATATATAGGTACAGGAAGTTGAAATCACTGCAATTTTCTGACAAAATCGTTAATATCTTTTGAACCCCTCAGTATAACCCAGTATAAGTTTATATTAATGTAATTGCGAATAAGAGTAGATTCCAAATTTTATATGAAATATGGGGTGTTCCATTTAAAAAACATAAGAGGGACACCCTGTACATCTCTAACTGATTTCAAAATATGAAAACTGAGAGTGCCTACATTTCTTTCTTTTATTTATTCCTGTAATAACGGTGTTATCGACCGTGGACACTCACCCTGTATCTCGTTGAAGAGAACTTGTTTGGATTATAATATCAGTATTTGATATCAATTCAAGTACTTGCATTGCGATTTTTCATTTCCACCATTGGTTAATGCAAATGTTAGATATTATTGTCTTTGAGACGTGCCCTCTAAGTCTTCTAAATCGTTGCTGTTCTTGTTCTTTTTTTCAAATAACTCCAAAGTCACTAATCGTCTGGGTGAAGTTTGTTCGACCTTAAAGAACAGCAGGTAAGGATAGTTCAATTGGTCTTTACCTAAATAAATGCGTGTGCTCAATACTGTAGGTAATAAAATCATTTCTTTTTGCTAATTTTGACTTCGTGGAATGGAATAATCTCGAAAGATTTGCAGTATCTTTCACCAGTAGATAACTATTACAAATAGGGCCTCCTCGTTTTGCATCTCCTCAAAAAAGTACGCCCAATTTCATCTGATTTATCCGTTTTCCAGAATATAGTGTTTTGAGTATTGACATTGGCATTTAAAAAGAAACTCATCGTCAATCCATAAGACTAATTCTGAAAAAATGTTATAAAAAGGGACCAGACTCTCAATCCTGAGACAACATTCGCTTCTATGAGCATGTCAAATTCGCTTGCTTGGACTCGTGTGGTTGACACTACTCTCCTTCGCCTCATAGTGACATCACATTCTATCTTCAGTGAATTTTGGCATATTATAACTACCCAGGCTATTAGATGTTTTGCCGTGCAAGGTTCAAACACACCAATGTGGGATGTGGGACCGGGATGAAGACGGGACTTCACCCAACAGCGGAATATGGATTAAGCTCGTTCACACCGGTGCGACCATATAGAGCGCTTCTATATCCCGCTGTAGTAGGATTAGGTCCCGCCTGCATCCCGCTCCCATACACACTTGTAGCGTAAACTGTTTCACAAGAGTTTGTACAGTTATATCATAAAAAAACAATCTCATCATTCTTATCAACCGCTTATCCTACTGAATTTTCATGTGTTTAGATGCCGCTTATAAAGTAAACAAATGGACCAGGATTTCTAACGGCTCTGTCGTCGTTTTTTTTTGAAATATAAACATTTCAACAGTTCAGTTTACATTTGTGGGACAGTACCCATCACAAACATCGCTACTACCGGAACACACATTACATATATACTATGTATGTATTATATCCCAACCGTTTTTGAAGGAAGTTTGTGAAAAAAAAAGAGATGTTTATATCTACTCTCAAGTGTGTCTGATATGTGCTAGCGTCATAATACGATTTGTGTTAAGTGGATATTAAAGTATTATGATTCTTGATAAAAATATAAAATAATAGCGTAATTCTGTGAAGCAACGGAATAAAAGGTCAAGTTTTTGTTATAGAGGAAAATAATCACATAAAATTATTCACAAGTTGCTTTTCTAGTCTTTAAAACATATATATTATCTCGAATTATCAGAAATATATAGTGTGCCAAGCTTCACGTGGGTAAACAAAGTCAATTCATTACTCTAGAAAATGAGACTAACAAGAACTTCAGATATTCAATATTAATGTAATACTCCCAGCGATGTTTTAAAATCTGTGAATATAAGTGAACTTTCAACGATTTTGATGACCAATACACTCAACATTTCGACATAAAACTTAAAAAAAAAACAAGAACCAAGTTTATTAGTTGGTGCACTGAAAAATACAAAATAATATCAATTGCACTGATGCTGGTACTTTTGAATTATTGCCATAAGTCTTCCATGCAGCAATAACTGAACAACTTCAAAAGTATCTGCACCAGTGGAATTAATTTTATTTAAATCATTTTAATAATTGATAAAATCGGTCCTAGTTTTTGTAAGAAGTCTTAGCTATTTTTCACCAACTTCCAAAAATTTTGAGGAATACAATTCAACTGTTGAATGTGAAATTTCAAAAAAATATTTAATTCATATTTTTTCAGACCAAAATAATGCTTATTTTCATATACAGGGACAGACTACCTTTCTCAGTTAAATTTATACATTCTTGAATCAGTTAACAAATTTGACTTGTTTCTTTTCTTCGTCTTTTTATTCGTTAAACGTTTTTCTGAAAAATGTTTTCCTTTATTTCAATAAATACCATGTAACGCTTATACATGTCAACGATTAAAACGCAATACAATGTTAGTATGTTCACCTTGAATTTCAACACATTTCTGAAGTTGTCCTCTGAAACAGCTGTATTGATTCTGGACTCTTAAGACATAATTCAGATATTTTAATATTTATTTAATGTGCAGAGCTTTTGGAAATTGCATAGTGTGTTCCACAAAACACGCAACAATGCAATAAATAAATAAATAACCATATTCAACTAAGTAATCAAATTGATATCCTCAAACGGATAAAGGAACCAAAAATCCATGAAACGTATCGCCGCGATCATCATGCGGAAAATCATCTTCGACAACATTTCTAACATTATCATCATCATCATCTTCTTCTTCTGTGATGTATGTCAATCTCCTTTCCAGTTGACAAATATCCGAAAGAGCAAAAACAACGAGATGTAGAATGAGAAGAAAAAAACAGATCAGCAAACGAATGTCCGGCTGTTGGCTTTGGATATATTTTGCAACAAAATGACAAGAGTTAACAGTACGTTTCTTAATACTGTCACGCAGCACCGACCCCACAAAAGAGATGCAAAACTCTGTGACGATGACGATGAAAATGATGATTTTTCTTCCTCTGTTAAGTTCCGCTAGATGCGAGACGCTGTTTGCCCACATCAAGTGATTGTTGGAGAGGACGTATACATTGCTATTCAAGATATTTGTGACAAAATGTTTACCTACTCATTCTACAGCGCAGATGCAGTGACAACTTTTGAAAATTAGAACTATTCTGACAACTCGAATATATATCCATATGAATAAAATTCCTTATTCCATGCATTTTGTTTTGATAATTTTGAATGAAAAAAAAACACTCTTGGTGTTATTGTACGATTCTTTAGAAGTACCTATAGTAAGTTTATAGCAATGCCGTGAGCGAAAAATATCTGACACAAAAAACAATTTGATTCAGAAGTGGGATTCAGTTTCTTCAGTCTGGAATAGAATTGTATGAATATATAAGAGCATTTAGCAATTTCTTGCTCTTTGACATTAACCAGGAGGAAAATGCTGAATGCTTTTTTTGAAATCATTAGGTATATATATTTATTTTCCTAAACAAACATCAAGTACCTATTACCTCTTTTCAAATGTATCTTTTCTTCCTTAATTTTGTGTGGTACGGGTATCACTCCATGGGTAATTTTTATCCCGAAAAATGCAATACCTATGCACATATTTAGCATCTTTATTTATGTTACCTCATAACAACGATAATTTTTTCTACCTTCTTGACTGACGAGCCCAAACGGAGCAGGTATACAAGTCGATTGTCTGCTTTTTTTTGGTTCGTGCGCGCTTTTTGTAAACGTAGGTACTCCGATTTTGATCATATTTGATTAATTTCGAAGAGGAGACGAGAAACGGTACCATATTCGTAAAGACTCAAATCCGAAATCTCCTTCCCTTCAAAAAACACCGGAAGGGGGCAATTTTTCTCGATAATCGGAAATCTGAAGTTGCAGAATTAATGATAGGAAATTATCCGGAAACGTTTAAATTGAACATTTTTTCAAATGAGTTACGATTTTCGAGTTTCAGCGATGTTAAAATCTCAAATATGTGTATTTTCACTACGTGGAGGGAACAATTTCTCTGGAAAAAATTAAAATCTGAGGGAATTTAAAATACTTATGCATATTTCCGCCCCGATGTTTTGAGATCTCTAAATAATAACAAGTACAAGCAAAGAATATACGTCGGTAATTGGATAAGTACTATTCTCTTTGGTATTAGAGAACGTTTAACAAATTTTCGTGACTAGTGTTACACTCAAAAGTGCGAAATAAATATTTCTTACAAAAAATTGGACCGCACTGAAAATTACAAAATAATATTAATTCTATTGGTGCTGGTACTTGTGAAGTTGGTGTCAAAATTTATCAATCTAACTGAAACTGCATTCAACTGCAAGTTCAAAAGTAACGGCACCAATATAATTAATATGATTTTCAGTGCACCAACTAATAACGTCTGTCCAATTTTTATTAAAAAATAAAGCAACACGAAGTTTTTACTCTTTCAATGTGTGGATCTCATAGTTATAATAAGTTAGATTTCAAATTTATTTTTTTATTTTATTTGAATGAAATTTCTGCGCATGCGTACTGAACGTAAAATAACAGGGCCTATTGTAAACAGATTATGACACCACGCTGTAAATTATATTCTGAAGTAGGCCACACCCATTCATAAGAAACTCGTTAATTCAAACGATTATAGAATGGTTTCAAGCATTGTCTCAAATATCTTGAATAGCTGTTTACTACTTGAAGCAGAGCGGACTTGCTCATCATCTTTGAGATGTACAAAAACACATACTTCCGGTGTAGGTACCTACCCAGAATTGGTCTTTCGTCGTTCGATTGCTTGTCGCACGCGATCACAATCAGGAAGTTAGTTACACGCACTGGTATTATTAAGGTGGTCACTGATTGCGGCAAGACATGTGTTTTAATTAAAGAAATAACGCGTGGCCGATAGGTTTGGAATGCAGTGAGAAAGTTTAAGAAACTACCATAAAGTTAAATGTATTCATAGAAACTATGAGTTCTTCGTTTTTCACAATCACAAGGACCAAAATTGTTAATTGGTGTAACCACTGCAAAAGACAAAAATCTGGTGTGTCCACTCACACGACTTTCCTACCGCTTGCAGGCAAATTCCAGTGAATGAAAAATTTTACTCTATTACAATACTTTCCTTACATAGCGACGATAGTAGCGGTAGGAAAGTAAAAATCATCTGGTCTAATCGTGCTACCACTCATTTTTTTCAGCATGTCAAGACAAACAACAATGGTCATGTAACATTTTTTCGCAAGATGAAACGTTTAGCCAGAATCTGAAGAAACATGTGAAAAATATGGAATTTTATTCAAGCATCACTTTTTTGTACTTTTTCTCAGAGATTGCGCTGTGTGTGGGTGGTAAAGGGCTCCCAGAAGAATACCTTAGGCAAGTTCAATCAAAATCCTTAGAGCCGTTTTTGCGCTACTATCTTGAGCAAATCACGTTTTTTGGCTATAGCTCAACACCCAGTGTATACAGGATTCTCATTCAGTGCCACCGGCGAGTGATATTGGTACCAAACAAAATAAAAAATAAAGCAACAAAATACACCGATCCATTCCCGAGATAATGCTATCACAGACAGACAGACAGACGGACCAATGGCTGAAAATATGTTTATTAGACTAAACTCTGAAACGTTAACATTTGTGAAAATCTCGATACCGAAAATTTCACACGATTACAATACTTTCCTTATATAGCTACTATAGTGGCTTAGGAAAGTAAAAATGGCAACTGATACGTTTAAAGTTGTGTAGTAGTTAGTATGAGAGAAATGTTGTCACAAACATCGAAAGCGTATCAACAGCACCAGTCCAAATGGAGACTTTGACATATCGGTCACAAGTGAAGAAACTACTATCATTATATTGACATCAGCAACCGTGGATATCATATACTATGGCTGTGTTCAGGGAATCACTATCTGCACTGTCTAGCGCTATCATCTGTTCAAGGAGCTCAGTTGTACTAGAGCGCTGTATAGATGAGTACCTATTGTCGCCGTCCGCCATTGTGTGTCCTGATTGTCACGTCAGTGTTATAGGTAAAGCGGTTGTTTACGTATATAATCTATACCACTGACGTGACAGTCAGGATATACAATGGCCGGCGACGATAATACTCATCTATAGAGCGCTCTGGTATTACAAACGCTATCGTGACGTCATAAATGTTTGTGTATATTTTATACAAAAACTATCAAGGTGCTCACCGCATGTTGAGGGCTGCACAAATGTGATGGTTTTACTCAGACAATTTTAAGGATAAACCAGATATTTAGGCAAAAATCTTTTCGAAAGTTTTGTGGACACTTCGCCCAAAACTCGTTAGCAATCAATTCGCCCGAAATGACCACTTCGCCCAAAACTAGTTGGTGGACACTTCACCCAAAACTCGTTAGCAATCAATTCGTCCGAAATGTCCACTTCGCCCAAAACTAGTTGGTGGACACTTCGCCCAAAATGTCCACTTCGCCCAAACTAACTTTCCAGAATTTCGTCCATAAAGCCCAAAATGGTCATTTCGCACAAATTATTTATTTATTTTGATCAAACTCTTTTCGGGACCTTAGTAATTAGTTATTATTATATCTGTTTAAATTTTCAAATTCAAGATAGTGGAATTTTAAGTTCATTATATTAGTGTTTTTTTAATAACGTCTTCAGTTATGTATAGGCTGTAAATAATCAATATATTATAAATTTATAGATCTTAAGCCATGTTTGAGAACTGTATTATGTATTAAATAATATAATTTTGTATAAAAATAATTTAATATTTTGGACTTTCAGTTATTTTGGGCGCATTGTCGTTTTGGACGAAGTGGACATTTTGGGCCAAGTGTCCACTAACGAGTTTTGGGCGATGTGGACATTTTGGGCAAAGTGTCCACCAAGAGTTTTGTTTGAAGTGTCCAAAAAATTATCCAAAGTTATCCAAAAATTTTATAAACCTTATGCGTCGCTACTGGAATAAAATCAAAACTCGAATTGCTAATCTGGTTAAGGTTGATATAAATGAGATGTAAACTGTCAAAATAAATTGCAACGCGCGAGTTCGGAGTTCTTCTTTTCCTCATTCATAATCGTTAGGCACGATAATTGTTGGTGATGTGTAATCTTCCTATGACATCTAGATTTTCACTCAGCTGTTAGTTAAAGGGATAGCTCACAGCGACCAGAGGCGTACGGGATAGATTCTTAAAGAGAGTACAAGAAGAGTAAAAAAGAGGACCAGTAAGAAGGATGTTATCAGGGTCCATAGTTATGAAGATTGAATCAAAATAAGAGCCATAACGAATTCGTAGAAATGCTTCTATCATCGCACATTTTCCCTTCAAGATCACCAATAAAACATGCAATACATATCTTCTTCAATCATCTTAAAACTTTCGATTGATTACTATTAATAAAGTTGAACTCCTAACAAATTGGTCGGTTTTTACATTACATCCAAATAAACAAGGACCCCGTCAATAATAATCCCCTTTCTACGTCTATGGCATCGATCAGGCACAGAACCAGTTTACTTTTTTTTTGTACATAAGCTACTTGAATTAATTTCCAGAGAGCTCCTCTCTTCATTATACGTGCGCCCAAAGAAACGTTCCACTTGATGCATTCAAAAAATGCTACGATGACAGCCATTGAATATCTGGTCCATAGTCTCGTAGTAAGAGGAATTAAGTATTGACTACGCGTATACCGTTGCGGCAAGAGAAGTGACATTAACGGTGTCACTGTTGATTTTTTTTTGTTGTTGTTGTTTGCTCTTAACAAAAAAGCTTTCGTGATTTAATAGACTCGTAATAATCGTTTGTAATCAGCTTATTTATTGATTCATTTTAATTTAGCACACGATACCGCTCTGAAGATGTCAACATTATTAGCAAAACGTGTGTCGGAAACTGATAATTAAATTTTGTTGTCGCGCCCAACTTAATCTCGAATTATAGCGTATAGCGTTACTGTTTGATATATTACGGCATCATGGCGTATTGTTTACCGAGTTTAATTAAGGAATAATAAAAATAGTTCTGATAAGTTATCAAATAAGAAGTCAAATATGATTTGATTGGTTGATGTTATTATTGATTTCATGTCAGCTAATTCGTAGTAGCCATTTGTTATCAACACAGTTGATAAACACCGGTAATTGGTAGATACTAATAATCAAATTGTAATGCTTATACAGGGTGTTCGGAAAGTTTGTGACAAAAATGATAGTGGGGGCCGTATTCTGGCTAAAGTCTTCCTCCAACGACTTTGTGCTTGTGGGAAACTGCATTCATACGGTAGTTTTTATGTGATGAGTATAAAAACATACTGATAGACAGACAGATATATGCGGTAAATTGGAGCCTTTATTTCAAGTTAGACCGCCAGCAATACATCGGTGAAAATTGCATCTAATTCCATGTATGTATTAGTTTTTGCGTGAGGCGTGTACAAACATACAGACAGGCAGACGTGGTAAAATGGAGCCTATATCTTAAATTAGTCCTCTAACAATCCATCGATGAAAACTGCATTCAATTCCATGCAGTAGTTTTTGCGTGATGCGCGTACAAACAAAAAGACAGACAGACAAAATTCGAAAACTGTTGTCCTGGCTTCTGTTGCTCTAATAAAGACCCCCTGTATTAGTTTTTGCTTAAATATGTTACAATTTTATTGTATATAGATTACTTGATTATAAATGTATGGAACCCCCGGTGTATGAGTTCTACTCACTCCTACATGCTTCATTTCATTTTTACAGGGAAACTAAAATTCGAGCCAAGATCGTATTACGTCGAAACACATGCACCAACCCAAGCTATTTATTTATCAGTTCTCTTCCTCAAAAAATTGATTACCTACTTCCAAATAGTAGTGAGCCTTTTTCCTGAAAATAGTGTTGCAAATTTAACACGAGAGGGAGCACTTGTGGTATTGACAAATATTAAACCTTCTCCATTCCAGACAGTGTTATGTTAGTGGTATAACTGAATTATTTGAAATAATTAAGTAATTTTATTTTTTCAAATTAATTAGGATCAAGATTTGAAACTCACACTACTTTAGACGAAAACACGCCCAACACCCCCCGGCGGTGTTGATGACACATTGAACGTCTTTTTCTTATATATTTTTACATAAGAATTAGGTAATATTTGTCCCTCCCAAACTACAAGCGCTGCTAGTGAGGAATTTTTCATACTTGGAGGAAAAGGCTCATTTCACTTACACGATTCACAATTATTAGCGCCATTTATAATAGATGCTGTAAATAAGCATGTATATAACCGACCTAGTCGAGACCTGCTCACCCTATACACATGTACCTATTGTCCGTTATTTGTAAACACACTGTATGTTATCGGATTACCTGTCGTAGCGTCTAGAAAAGAAATAAAATATATGTTATTCAACAAAAGCACACCGAAAAATATTGACCGGATATAGAACTGAATCATGGAGAAAAATGTGTGGACACTGTGTGGGCATATCCGTTCACCCGCTGCTTAGGATTAAATTACCGCCAGAGGAACCGTAGTGTTGTATAACAACAGGAAAAGGACATACAGTGTGAGGTTAGTTAGAAGGTGTACCTACTTACAATCGGATATTGTGGTTCTCGATTTCAGGACATGGAAATGATGAATAGGTTGATGAACATTTTATTTATATTACCGAAAAAGTATATATATGTCAAGCATTTAGGGCAGGTAGGTACAAGTACCTACATGAGAATGAAGATATCAATAAGAATGGAAATAGTCAAGCAGTATGGAACCTCCCAATAGATCGTCACTTTATATAGATGTGATTAATATACTTCTTAATTGTTTGGCGGGAAATAAATATACCTATTCAATAATCATCAAAAAATATTTCAATTTACATTCAGATACATTTCTCTAGAATTAGTTACAATTATAAAAAAAATTGCAATGAGTGCTGGAATATCAATTTGAAATTTGGTCTGCTTTCTAAAGTATCAAAAATCTGACCTACAAATTTCAATGAAAGCCATATTAGTTTGTTGTGACATAAAATGACCAAATGCGAGTGAGGCTAGCGTGGAAAGAGTTCCGTACTAATGACTTTTATAAGTTTTCGACTGTTGTTTTCGATAGGAAGTAAATGTGCTGACACTGCAGGTGACCTAAACATCCAACGCCTGACACTGCTTCACCGATATTTATTGACTCTCATCAAGATAGGAGAATAATAGTAATAATGATAGAAAAGAAAGTATATAGTAGTCTACAGTCGATGTAATAGTTTCATCGATTTTATAATATGGAGAATTTTATATTCATCGACGCGTCTCTTGCGTCCCAACCCAAGGATTCAATAAACAACCAACCACAAGTGCTCTAAAGGCAAGGCACAAGTGTCTAAATACCTTCCATACACTCGGAACAGTTGATATTTATTAATAAATTAGTTTTTTAACACCCCAAGAACTGTCAAAAGATAGCCATTTGAAAAAAACTGTTCTCTTTTTTCTGTCTTATTGACTGTATATTAAAAGATGTTATCTATGTCAAGTAGTAGTAGTGAATGTAACAGAAGGTGATATAATCTACTAGAACACGTAATCTGTTGACTCCAATCAACTCCAATTTTCACATTGAAATTTATATGCAAATAATGAATGTGAATCAACAACGTCCAACTTCTTTTTTTTTTCTCCAAATTATAAATCAACGCCTGGATAATCGCGATCGCGGAACCTACTCCTCCTATCAAGACAAAAGCGTCCTGCACCATTAAAATATTCTGTGACATACACATATACCTACAACACAAGAAAAGGGAAGAACAACTCACTACAAGATAAGAGAACGACCGCAAAGTTTGCGTCACTCGTAGAAGTTAGAGCGCAGCGGGGGGGAGGTAAGAGAATACCTTTTCGAAGAACGAATTAATCTCATCGTGTGCTGGGGACACAAAACTTTGGCCTGTTTAAATTGATCTGACTCGTCGAGCTTCACGTAGGAACGATCGTACAACCAACCTACTTACTTACTTACTGACTCTCTTTCTGACCATCGGTGCGAAACTTAATTTGGAAATTATCCGGAGATAATAAAGTTTTGCAGCACCAACCACCACCACCACCACCATCAGCCGTGCAACTTTACTTTCCACGACAAATACTCACTTTATCTCAGTTCTGGCTTTGCAGGAATCTAACCACCCTCCCCTCATCCCTAAAACGATATGAGATGCCGGTGCATTGTACATTCTCTTTAGTCTTGGACCATATATATATATATATACCTAGTTAAGTTTTGTCGGGTTTGGTGAAAATTGTCCAGCGAAGAAAGTTTATTTGTGGACCACTTTATCTGAAGTGCTCAACTTTCGCTGCTCAGATTGCATTAATTGTGTGTTTGTGTGTGAACGAATATACAGGTTAGGGGTGCACTTTGAAATCTAAGGTCCACAGTCATTACACAATTCGAAAATGTGGATAAAAGTTGTCGAGTCGAGTATCGACCGACTGACGGTTACATATAATTTGTGGTTAACTAACCTAATGGGTAACTTAGTCTATGGTTAGGTTATCTATGAATATCTTAACCCAAGGTTAAATAACCGAAGGTTAAACAATCAATATCCTTGAATGTTCAATTTTCGAACATGTTCTACACGTGAGCAATTCGCTCATGGACTCGTTCATTATTCACCTTCGGGTAGTAATCATATATACAGTAATACTGATTATAGGAAAAGAAGACATGTCCAAGAGCAAATTTCTCGTCTCGTCTAGATCATCGAGATGAGAAATTAACAAACTCTCGTTATGATATCTTTCTCAAAGAAAATTTGTCGATCCCGATTCGAGATTCTCGAAATTTCGAGAGTAACATAAATCTGCACCAGAGGATAGGGTTACTTTTTTCTATTAAAAAATTATGTTAAAATACAGAGCAAAATGCTATGAACAAAAAATGCCACGTATAACAAAAAAACCGCCGAGTATTGTCCCGAAAAAAAATATTGTTCCAAAAAGTGAAAATTACACGAGATTTCTACCTTTTAATTTAATTTTTTATACATGCAAAAATGGTCTCATAAGAATATCCTTGAAGTAATATATAAACTTGAACATTTTTAAAGAATACAATAGCAATAAGGTTAAATTTATGGCACTTTATGACAGACTGACAGAAAAGTGTCGTGTCAATTAATTTCTAAAGTAAGTGATAATAATTACCTTTCAATTATTTGTGATAAAAAATATAAAATACAAGACATTAACAGATTATAGTTTCAATCTAATGAAAATATAATTTATGAACGAGTCAGCACATAAACGAAAACTGAAATTTACTGAAATAAGGACCATCGCACCGCGAAACACCGAGCTCGGGAGTAGTATATATATATATATATATACAGGGTGGGGCACCGTATACGACACGGTCTCTCAAGGGGAATCCATACAATATAATGTTTTTGTGATAAACGAAATAGATGCAGAATTTTTCTGGCCACAATCTAAAATTATTTTTATACATACAGGGTGATTCAAAAAAAAGATACATATCAAAGTTATGTTTTTTTAAATTGAATGTCCTATATTTTTTATTATTTTCGGATATAAGAGTCAAAATAAAAGTGAGTTTCTTCAGTATTCCCTATACCTATCTCTTTCCATTTTGAAAATATCCAAAGATTTGTTGAAATGTAAGGTATGAACTATTTTTCTATAATTTCCAAAGTTGCTCATTTTGAACTTGAGCTAAAGGTTTTATCATATTGATAAAGGTCAAGGTTATAGCCTGTATCATATTTCAATATCAAAAATCATACAGGGTGTTGGAAAAATATGGTTGTAAAATTTCAATATAAGATATTGAAAAACTTCGTTATCTTAAATGGAACACCCTCTATATTATTACATATTTTAATGCAGAATTGAATCCTCTTTCGAATTGTATAAGGGTTCCCTATAACTAAACTCAAGGCATTTCTTGAATTTTGCTTCTTTATCACAGTAGGAACATTACCCAATTAATCTGGACAGCTTTGAGGCTGTTACCATGGAAATGTTTTATAACTGACAGTTTTGAAGCGTTTAATTTATAAATACAATTTAAATCAGTGTACTATTCAAATAAAGCAAAATGAAGACTTATCCTATCGAAGAGAGAATAAATATGCTTCTAATAATTGGTGAGTGTCATGAAAATTGCCTATTGGCTTCAAGAGTATATGCTGAAAGATATCCAACCGTATCACATCCAAATAGAGCTGTGTTTGAACGGTTACTGAGAGAATTTCGGAATTCTGGTACTGTATCCTACAAACAAAAAACTACGCTAAAACCTATTGTAGATGATGAAGAAAATGAGTTTGTGGTCATAGGATCTGTTATAGAACACCCTCATACCAGTCAACGCAAAATAGAAAGAGAAACAGGTATTAGTAGGAGAAGCATTTCAAGAATATTGAAAAAATATCGGTTTCATCCTTACCATATTCAGATACACCAAGAACTTTATGAAATGGATTTTAATCACAGACTTGAATTTTGTGTTTGGACTCTAGACAGATTAGGCGATAATGAACTCTTTCTAGATTCAATTCTGTTTTCTGATGAATCCACTTTCCATAATAACGGCCTGGTGAACAGACATAATTTCCATTATTATAGTGATGAGAATCCTCGAATTTTTCGAAATACTAATTACCAACATAGATGGTCAGTTAATGTATGGGGGGGTGTTCTAGGGTCCCAATTAATAGGTCCTTACTTTTTTGATGGCATTTTAAATGGACAAAAATTTCTAAGATTCTTACGTGATAAACTACCCGAACTTTTAGAAAATGTGCATTTGAATATCAGACAGCAGATGTGGCTGCAGTTGGATGGTGCTCCAGCCCATTTTCAAAGGAATGTTAGAGAATTTCTTGATAGGCGTTTCCCAAACAGATGGATAGGAAGAAGCGGCTCGCAAAATTGGCCACCAAGATCTCCAGATCTAACATGTGTGGACTTTTTTTATGGGGATACATTAAAAACATTGTATATGACACCCAGCCCACAACAGCTGAAAATATGAAAGAGAGAATAAGAGCCGCTTTTCGATCCGTGACACCACAGATGTTGAGGAAAGTTAAAAGATCTTTTGAAGAGAGAGTTCAATTATGTATTCAAGAAAATGGACGACATTTTGAACATTTACTCTAGTGTTTCTTATTTTATTATATTTTTATACTGTTATTATTTTTATATCATTCAATAAATGTCTTGTTCTTAATACTTTTATACGGCTACGCCTAGTAGCTGTGTAAGGGAAGTATTGTATTCGTGTAAAATTTTCGGTACTCTGTTTCTACGTTCCAGGGCTTTTTGAGTCCAACAAACATATGTTTTGCTATTGGTCTGTCTGTCTGTATGTTTCTCATATTCGTCAGTATTTGTTTGAGAGAGGTAGAAAAGAAGTGTGAGTGGACTTACCACATTTTTCCTTGGGCTTTCATAATAATACGTTATCAATAAATACTTATAGGTATTTCTTTACGTTTCACAGTATCTATGTAAATGTAAAACGCTGATATTCCAAAAAAAAATATATTAATGGAGTAGTTGTCTTTTAAGGGTAAAACCGACAGCAATAGAATAGTATAGTATCATTACCCGTCAGTTAATTATTTCATATGAGTTTTGAAATTCTAGGAGATTGGATAATAATCGTGAATCAATTAGTACTGTAATAATAATAATGGAATTTAACTATAATAATGATTATTTTAAAACGTCATCCCAATCATAATGGCATTGGGAATATAAGACAGAATTATTAGAGAAGTGCGAAATTGAAGAAATTCGTTGAGTTTAGTTATAGGGAACCCTTATACAATTCGAAAGAGGATTCAATTCTGCATTAAAATATGTAATAATATAGAGGGTGTTCCATTTAAGATAACGAAGTTTTTCAATATCTTATATTGAAATTTTACAACCATATTTTTCCAACACCCTGTATGATTTTTGACATTAAAATATGATACAGGCTATAACCTTGACCTTCATCAATATGATAGAAGGTATAGCTCAAGTTCAAAATGAGCAACTTTGGAAATTATAGAAAAATAGTTCATACCTTACATTTCAACAAATCTTTGGATATTTTCAAAATGGAAAGAGATAGGTATAGGGAATACTGAAGAAACTCACTTTTATTTTGACTCTTATATCCGAAAATAATAAAAAATATAGGACATTCAATTTAAGAAAACATAACTTTGATATGTATCTTTTTTTTGAATCACCCTGTATGTATAAAAATAATTTTAGATTGTGGCCAGAAAAATTCTGCATCTATTTCGTTTATCATAAAAACATTATATTGTATGGATTCCCCTTGAGAGACCGTGTCGTATACGGTGCCCCACCCTGTATATATATATATATATATATATATATATATATATATATATAAGAAATTTGTTAAAACGATAGAGGTCGCAGTTTTGGAGGTATCAAGTTCAAATTTGCTACAAAAATCAATCTCTCAATATCTCGGCCGAGCTCGTTTTTGGGCAATATCGGGTTAGTAGTTTGAAAATGGCGACCGTACAAACATTTAAAAAAATTATCAAAAAAGAGCCGTAGTGTAAATATCATCAAAAATAATTTTAGGTTATAGATATACTCAGTACCTACAACTTTTGTTCTAAGCAATTTTTCATAAAATGCACAATTAAAAAAATAAAAATTAATAAATAAAAATAAGAAATATTAATAAAACATGAACACTCACTACAAATTTGACGTAATTGTACATTTTCTGGAGATCTTAATATAGACCCTGATGAAAAATATATATAGTATATTTATTGAAAAGAAATAGGCGAAAAAAAAAATCTGCCTTGAAGTGGAACTCGAACCCTGTCTGCTTTATATTCAACAGCCAAAACAAAAACCTCCAACCGCAAGACTATGACACATACGACAATTTTATGTAATAACATGTCGGTATACCAAATTTCAATTCAATGAATTTAGAAAAATTTACCTTTCCGCTGACTATAGGCCATCGGGATTTTTTTATTTTCCATTTTCTGACCTTTCAGGAGATGTGAGCTATTAAAAGCACCTGCATTTTTTCTCGAAAATCTCAAAGTTTAATTCTTGATCTTGTCTCGAAAAAAAAAAAATAGTTTGTCTCGATCTCGTCTCTATTATTTTTCCGTATCTAATACCTACATATTTAGTTTATATTATTAGCAGCTTCTACAGTATAATGTCATACATCATGAGAGAATATGTATATGTAAGTTGCCAGAATATGCCGATGTTTATGTTCGATTCCTCAAATCGAACTGCACGCAGCGGTTTTGTTTGTCCTGGTATATATCATTTACCATACTCATCTGCCAGTGAATGTGTCATATACCTGGGTTCATGTTGCATTATCACGATTGTCAAGTATTCGTCGTCCCTGTACGCAGATGTTGCATAAACTTAAATTCTCGACAAATAAGCTACTAATGTACCTACATCTTAACTCAATATTCATATAAGGGCTACTAACAACATACCCTGCAAAGATACCAGCGTAAAATACGATTCTAATATTTTCTCCCTTCAGAAATCACGATTGAAATGTTTTAAGTGAAACCCTATTTATAGGCACGTTAGGCGTTTTTGGATGTGTAAAATCTGCCCAGCTCGCGACACCGGTGACCTTGACATCCTTGTGACGTATTGCGCAGTGGTAGTGGCCAGTATAAATGTATTATACACATATATACACTAATACCACGTCTCTCGTATCTGCTAATATAATTTGAATTGGTTAATAATTGTAGAATAGAATAATAATATAATAGTGAGAACTTGATATATTTATGTCGAAAAATAAATGACAAAAACAAAGTATTTATTGTCGAATATTTCCAACATTGTTATTGATATTTGCGTAAAAAAATTTGATACTACTTATTTTTCTTATATTTGATATCTGCAATACGTCTTGCAATCAATACTTATTATATTGTGCACTGATAGAAGGAGTTGTTGGTATTTAATAAGATTGTTTCATCTTTAATAACGAGAATTTGATGATTTATACGAAAGAAGGCTCTGACATATTCGAAAAAAGATTTAATTTGAAAAATTAAAAAAGTTCAGTAATTTAGTTATTCCTTTGTTTTAAGTTTTCACTTCTGTCGGCAGTCCTTATGACTGCCTCTGGTTTTTTTTAAATTAGTTTCATGTGTCTTAAAAATCTGTTCGGTACCTGTACCACATTTCCAATATCCGAACTTGTAATTTTTCGAAACAAATCATCAACTCTTGCTGCTCAACTTAGATATATGTATATATATATAAATTTATGAAAGCTTGCCACAACTTCCTAGTACAAATTTGATTGATTTATAACCCAGCATATATATTATATTATTTTTGTAGCTTCCTCATAATTCATCGAATGCTTATGGAACAGCTAATCAAAACATGAGTAATAATACAACTTACTACCTTCCGAAAGAATTCTTTGAAAATTGTTGGCGTTGTGGCAGCAACTCGCGGGCTGGTTTATTTATAGAGAGGTATACCTATCGCTTTCCCCTTCAATGAACGATGATGCATTAGAAGAAAAGCAAGAATGCTACATAAGCTTCCTCACTCTTTTTTCCATTCACTTCAATTTCACTTTGAATCAGCTTGTTCCATTTGTCTCCAAATTCTCAGATTAAATCAAATGAGTCAATCAATTTTGTTTGTTGAAGTTTTTCAAGAAATGTCATATTACTTGCCTACCGCTGTTCAGTGAGTAACCCTTAAGGAAAGTATAGTAATTATCGTGTAAGATAATTTGTGTTGGGTTTTTAATAGATGTTTACCTTTCAGAGGCCTCTGAATCCCTTAAAATATGTTTTCCGGCATTGTTCTGTCTTTGTGTGCCAAAATTATCTTGGAAACGAGAGGACCGACTTTTGGAACGAATATCTTTTTAACTAGCTGAAATAATCATGCTTTATACGCCATTGTGGGACACAAGCATCGTGCATAGCTGTTTATATAACTTTGATACTAAATATCTAAATTACTATGTAATTTCATCAAATAATAGTCAATAACAGTTATAACGAGATGTCTACATCAAATCAAATTCAGAATTGGAGAATAGCCGTGGAGTTTTGATTCTGAGGGGGTCCCACGATCGAATATTTTGTATATATTTTAATTTATATTGATTTCATGTTATAAAATAAAAACTTCCTTTCTAGATGAGTGACACCTCAAACAGTGGACTTTGGATAAAATTCATCAAAACAAATGTTGTGGTTACATTTTTACGAAAACCAAGCTTTTAAATATGAAAGTGCTTTGTAAGATAAGAGTCGTTCACAAATTTCTGCACTTTTGACGAAGATCTTTTGGAATAAGAGCAAAACGTAGATATGTGTGACCATTTCACCAGAACGTGTGTTGTGTGTGAGTGTGAGTGTGGAGAGCACATTTGGCCAATGACTTTTCAGAAGCGCGTTATTTATGTTTTTCTTTCTATTTGGACACCCGACAGTTGAAGCTCACACATAAATATATGCAAAAATAGCCGCTAGCCGCCGTCTGGTCAGTGTTACAAGATTGTTGAACCCCTTTTGGCGAACAACGGATGGAACGGTTGGTTCGTTTTCTTTGGGTGAAATATATGTGTATAAGTATATTTAAATGGATCGCCCACAGCAGAAGACAGTCTCATTATAAATGTCTCTAAGGAGAATGAATCTTGAAAGGATTATTTTATTCTATTTAATTTTTTAGATTTGTGCATGTTTACAGCATATTTTTTTGACAAGGGACAATTTGTAGGGAAAGATCTAAACAAAATCCACTTTAAGACATGGAGATTTCTTATTTTGTACTACATATTCCTTTTAATACCCGATGCTACTTGCGAAATATCTAAAAAGAATTGATTTGTTCAAAAAAGTAGAGATCGATAAGAAATATTAGACAAATAGGTATAAGCTCTGTGGGTTCTGTCAGTTAAAAATTGAAACTTTGATACCTACAGTTTGCAAAACTGAGGACCTACACTCTATTTCAAAATGAGATAGAGTTATAAATCATGATAATTCATGAATATGTGACGCTTATATCCCGGGATCATCATAATCTTTTACTCTCTCTTTTTTTGAAACAGAGTATAAATTCAATGCCAGCAAAACAAAACGAATAGAAGTCACATTACTGTTAGAGATGCTGCGAGACTGGTCTTGGTCTTGCAGCCGAGACCAAGACCGTCTATGCAAGACCAAGACCCAAGACCAAGACCAATACTGGGATGCAAGACCAATACCAAGACTAACCTGGTCTTGGTCTTGGTCTTGGCTGCAAGACTTGCGAGACTTGCAAGGCTCTTGCAGTTCCGTAACCAAACACCAAATTGGTAGGAAACATATTATTTTGCTCAATGATAAGTTAAGAAACGCTAATAATTAACCTATAATCAATTTAATCTTTAAACTCCCTTATTATCGATCTTTATTTTAGAAATTCTAAGAATATTGAATCAAAAGTTGTTGGGTGAAAAGCGAGTTCATTTTACGCTTTATACGCTTTTTATTATTTCTTCTATCGCGCAGAATGTTTTAAGCAAACGTTAAAAATCATCTATAAATCTGATTTTTTTTGATGACATTTATCCAGTGGCCACTTATGGAGATATTTGAAATTATAGATTGCCCTTATTTTGAAACTATTTTTTCGATCATGCTCATTAACTAACTCAACTAAGATATTCACACGACTGACTTTTTAAATAGATACCTAGTTTTATAAATGCGCGTATTGACAAATCTCTACCTGTTTTTAATTTTCATTTTTTGGAAAAAGCTTTCTAAAAAAAATTAAGTTAGTTTTATAAACCAGAAATACTTTTGATCGCTTTCAGAGAGTCTTTATATTTTATTAATGAAAAAGGTACAAAACCATTGTAGAATGAGCAAGAGAATGAGTTATGAAATAGAAGTATAAAGTAGAAGTATGTAGTAAAATGAGTGCTCAGTTGGGACGGATGATACCAAGAAAACACAAGCAGACTAAGTCGTGCAAGTAAGATACGATTCTCATAAGTGAATGGTGATTATTAATTTATAAACTTCATTAATTAATTACGCAACTCACTTGCCCTAACTTAATTCTACAAGCCTAGTTTTATTCTCATTACTGATTCTACAATGGTTTGGTACCATTACAATACCAGGCGTGTTTTTTCTGGACAATGACAATTTTTTATACGGTCGCTATTTATCCATTTCGAATGATAATATAATTACAGGCAATCTTATAAGATTATGAATTACATACTTTCCATACATATGCAGGGTTCTTCTTCATTTAAATTAAGCAATTACGGTTTAGAATCGCAACAACTTTTCACACTTATAAAAAGATCAAAATTTTTGCAAGAGTCTTGCGAAGTCTTGCAAGTCTTGCAGCAAGACCAAGACCAATACCAAGACCGTATATGCAAGACCAAGACTAAGGATTTGATGCAAGACCAAGACCAATACCAAGGGTGCAAGACCAAGACCAATACCAAGACCATGTCGGTCTTGGTCTTGGTCTTGCTTTGCGCATCACTAATTACTGTTATAATCCAAATTCTAAATTTAAGTTTATATAATCAAAATATAAATTATCTGGTTTGCCAACTCGAAGAACATTTTTACACTGGCGAGTGATATTGGTACCAAACAAAATAAAAAAGAAAGCAACAAAATACACCGATTCGTTCCCGAGATAATGCTGTCTCAGACAGACAGACCAATTGCTGAAAATATGTTTATTAGACTCTGAAACGTCAACATTCGTGAAAATCTCGATACCTAAAATTTCACACGATTACAATACTTTCCTTATACAGCTACTATAGTAGCGTAGGAAAGTAAAAAGACGTTATTGTTTCCATTCAATCTTCAATATTTTGTTTGGTTAGTTTGCACTGCCCAATTTCAGACTGTCAGTACCGTAATTCGTGACCTACTCACTGATGCGTTACAGGATTCAGCTGATATATTCGCTTCTAAAATATTTTTTGTGCATATACCTGATCTTGATATTGAAAGATGACATAACTTGATCATTTAGATGTAATGCCTGATAGCTTTGTATTTTTTCTTCTTCTTCCAGAATAATTGACACCACTTAGCAAAAATATGATTCAAAGGAGCAGGCTTTTATTAATCTCATATCGAATATCAAGGGTCTATTTTATAATAAATAAATCTTTGTTCGATATTTTATATAGAAAATATGACATTTTTGTAGTCTCCTAGCCGTAGCATACTAGCACATAATATTTTCGACCCCTTAAGGGAAAAAACCATCAAAAGAATCCCAAAAATATCAAATGACCAACAAAACGATAAAGATCATCACCAATCATCATGGCCATTTTGGTATCACTGTAAATATTATTTCTTGCAAAAGTATCCAGTTTCGTCTGTATACCTATATGTGTTCCTATATATGATTATTGGAATCGATTATCATTGTTAAACCGAAACAAAATTAGACCATTTATAATATTTCTAAGTGACAGTTCTATGAAATGTCCGAAATCGCAAGCGAATGCAATGTTGTGTCGAAGAGGAAGACAAAAAAATGTGCAACTCATGAACGGCTGCTACGTACAGGACCGTAACAGGATCAGAAAACGTTTGTTTTTCTTCTCTTTCTATGTTCTCAAATATTGGCATGATTGAGCAAAACAAATTATTGTCGGTGATATTTATAGAGAATTTATTCAAACAAAACTAGTAAAGAAGGCATTAAGGCTTCATGGGCAAATTCACACCGATTAGCATAGTCCTTGTAACAGTTTTAAATTTTATCCGACGAAAATGTTATATTTAGACTTATTTTGATTAATTTAGCTAAATTATACCATTTTGACTTTAGTTTAGCCCAAAAAATTAAGAAATTTTAGATATTCGACGATTTTCCTTAGAAAATTGACCAAAAACAGGGTTCTTCTGCCGTAACTCGACACCAGAGTATCTAAACTTCACCAAAAATAATAAGGCTCTTCTTTGGGCCGATACCAACCAACAGCGAAAAACCCTTGGTCGAAATTCGGTTCCGTTCTTGAGTTATACTGCGAATTAACTTTCTTGCTTGCCTACAGACTCATGTTTTTTGCGAATATCTCGAACGGAAATGACATGATTTTTTTGGGTTTCTTACAAACGATAGATAATTTCAGGCACAACATTGGGTATGTTCAACACTTTTTGATTGGAATGGTTTTTGTACCAATATATTCACAACTTGAAACCGTCTGAATATAAATATGAATTTGAATATATGTTTTTACAAAATTATACGTGTAACTAATTTCAAAAATCTCATTGAATTGGCTTCTTGAAAATAACTAAACTATGAATATCTTTTAGGCTTCTGATCTGAATTTAAGGGATCGACATGATCGAAATAACTAAAAATGAGTCAAGGGTAAAAATGATAATTGCGACAATAATAAAATGATGTAAAAAATTAAACAAATATCCAGAACGAAAACAATTAGAATTAAAGGGATGACAATGAAAATCCCATAAAAGAAGAGAATAGATCAATGAATTCATGGATGCATTAGGTGAAGATGTTAACAGAACAACAGATGAAATTAATATCCGTAAAAGCTACAGTGAAGTTACGAGTATGTCAATGAATAATTAAAATATTGTGAATGTAATATCTATCGAAATATTGAAGAAACGAATATTTTCAAATTCGTTATACCTTCTAGTAAAAACAGATGTCAATATAACAAATTCTAGTCAAAAGTAATCCTTTCTTATGGTTATGTCGACAAGATTGATTCACATAAACACTCAAAAAAGAACAGTTGTCGTTTTTCATTTATGTTTACCTAAAAAAACACAATATTTTACCATTATAATGAAGAGATATTTTCTATTAAATTCGAAAAATGTTTTACCTAAATGTATGAAAATATATTGAACTATGCAACTGGGCGAACTTTTTTAGATGATTTTCTAAAAACTTAGACCCCAATTCATAATCGAAAATTAGTACGCTAATAAATTAAGTGCGGAGGTTTATGACTGCCAGGATACACAACTGACAGAACCTCCACCTAACCTAACCTAACCTAACCTAACCTAACCTAACCTAACCTAACCTAACCTTACCTTAAATTAGGTTTATGACTCTTATGTGTCAGTGTTATGGTAGAATAGTGTTTTGTTTTTTAATTTGATGTAGTACCGAACTAAGATCGGATTATGTATACCTACTGCTGATTGACTTTAAGAACGCTTCAAAATTTAACAATTAATTGCAGTCGAATATCTATTTGTGAAAGCTTCTGTTTAGCCTGAGTACGTACCTGGACTTGGCTTATCGTGGTCAGTCAACCCCCTTTTTTTTTTCTCTTGATGGATAGACCATTCATCATAAATGCCGCATGCCCGCATTGTATTTTCCATGCACACTGCACCAAAAATCATCGCAAATGTGACATATTATATAATATCTGGCCAGCAGCAGATATATCATACAATTCTACAAAACTAGTAAACAAGTCTGTCAAACGATAGCTAGGTGATGTGGTGGTCTCATAGTGGTACAACCACCGTATCTAAGTTGGCGTGGCATCGTATAGGATGCTGCTTTTCGGATATTATTTCTGTTAATCTAGTTAAAGGAATCATTGGTATATATCCGGTCTAGATTTTTTCACATCGTATAGAAAACCCATAGACTTGAGGTGATTTGAGTGGAAGGTTGTTGAGTGATTTTTAGGGGAGAAGAGTTTCTCATTTCAACTAAATCATGATCGATCTATCGATTATATTGCTTAATTATTACTTGAAACATCATGGGAAATTATACTGGGCTTATATGACGTAGTAAGCTATTTTTTCACCGAAGAACCCAAACGCAGGAGGAGATATACAACGTACTCTGATTTTGATGATTTTTGATTCATTTGAGAAATGGTCCTTTATCCGTGAAAACTCAAATCCGAAATCTCCTTCCCTCCAAAAAACCGCAACGTGAATGAAAATCGAAAGCAGAAATAAAGATAGGAAAAGTTAAAATTGAACACTTTTTCAAAAATGTTATTTACGGTTTTCGAGATAGAACGATGTTAAAATCTCATATTTATGTGTTTTCGCAGGAGGCAATTTCTTTTGATAATTAAAAATTTGAAGCAACCAAACAAAATATCAAGCTATATTTGTACCAACATTTATTTTGAACATTTTGTCTATTGAATTACGGTTTTCGAGTTACAGCGGTGTAAAAATCTAAAATACTTATGCGTATTTCCTGTGCGATGTTTTCAGATTTCTGTATAATAGCAAATACAAGCAAAGTATACATGAATAATGGTGAACACTCAACGATTTTCGTGACAAATGTAACACTCGAAAGTGTGAAATAAATATTTTTTACAAAAAATTGAACCGACGTTATCAGTTGATGCACTGAAAAGTACAAAATAATATTAATTCTATTGGAGCTGGACGTGTGAAGTTGGTGCCGAAAGTTTTCAATCTAACTGCCACTGCACAACTTATATTTTTGATGAATTTTCTCGAATTCATTTGGCCCTCGATTAAAATCTGAAAATTTGAGCATATAAATTGAAGAAAAAATCTAAAAAAAAGAGTTCTACTAAGAATGAAGAATAAGTATCGAAAGAACTCAATAAGAAAGAAAATCCGAAGGCATATATCCTGTGAAATATTGAATTTCGTCAGTCTCAGTTTACTTTATTCACTTTATTACCATGCATCGAATGAAGCCACTCCGTCGTCGTTATCATTTTAAGGTCTCGAGATGTTTTAGACATAAACTTCTGAATAAGCAACCGTACATACATATATATATATATATATATATATATATGTATACTCCAATCGTTCTTCCCTCCGTTATAAACCATGGGCGGACCGACCTCCACTAGTTCTGTTACATTTACAAGGACAAGATTGTATATATATATTTGGGAAAGGTGTCTTTATAGGTCTATCAAGAGAGGGGTAAAGAATTGTACCAATAAAATTTATATATTTTTAAAAGATATTATTCCTTGTTAGTTCCCTCCAAATCTGTATATATTATATTTAATAATTAATTGTACTTCCCTCCGGCGCGATTGCCATATTGTGGAGGGCGCTACGCGCTATTATTATTGTTTCTTTACAACATTTAATTGTGTAATTTCACTCTCTGGCAATATATGTGTTTGAAATAGACTAAACTTTAAAGAAAATGAGTAGGCAACATAAAAAGATTTTTTTTGTAGGGTATCTGCCTTAGATGACCTTTCGACAAAATGTTTCATATAAACTTTGTTTAGTTTTTAGATTTTCATTTTTCCAGCGCAACAGCGTTTTACAAATTTGAAGCTAGATCTCGGAATCTGGAAAACTGTATGAAACGGAAGGAATATATGGAAAAACATTTCTAAGATTTTCTTGCTAAAAGTAAAAATATATCAATACGATCTTTCTCCAAAATTATTCAAATTAATAATACTAATACTTATTAGTTATTTATTCTTCATTCGTAACAAATGTTGAATTTTTGATTTTATAACTGGGACACTTCGTTGAAGTTTATTTATTCTAAGAAACTCTTTTATTTCTTCAGCCGAAGGGTAAGTATTTTGGTTCAAGAAAATTTTAAAATAATTTTCAACCATTTCAACTTCTTGTAAAGTCCAGGCTAAAATGAGAAGGAAAATTAATAATCAATGTTATTATTTCTTACGAAAAAAAGTTTATTGTAGTCTTAAGTAGATACATTTTTATTTCTTTCTTTCATTCTTGATGGGGGAAAAATATTACGAAATATAAGGGTTGTAAATTTGATTTTCGTAATGATACTGTACCTTTTTTAATGATCCGTTTTGTTTTCTTTGGTGCAACTTTGATACTATCTGAATGTTTTCGGGCCATTTTAGATAAAGCAAAATCGTCTTCGCTTTCACTATCATCTAGAAAGAAAAATAGAAAACTACTACTCAAAAATCTTTAAATAACACCTATCTACTACCTTTTCTATTACTATCGTATTTTTTCTTCACACAAATATTAGAATTACCTGAAGTTTGTTGGCCTGTTTTTTTCAAAGCAAGACTTTCCTCATTTTCTGTATCATCTAAAAATAAAAAACATTCTACAGAAGATGGATGATAAGGATACTGTTTTATTTACCATTTGATTTATTATTTTCAGTTTCGCTGGCCTGCTTCTCTTCTTTGTCATTATCATCTTCTATGTATTCATCAGGTTTAAGTTCAATCTCAGAAAGAGTCTTTCCCTTAAACTCTGTAGGTATTCCTTTTTCCATCATTATTAATAGTTTAACCACTCTTGCCGTTTGAAAAACATCGACAGGTAACCTAAAATTAAAAAAAAAATCACAAACAATATACTTACTTGGGACGATTTCCATATATCAAAATTTTTTTTTATGGACATTAATCCCATTTAGAAAAAGAAATGGTAAATGGAATATACATTTCTATATACCTTGAATGAATATAATTGATACTCCCATTTAAATTGTCCCCTGTGGGTAAAATAAAGCCAGCACATAAATGTAGGCAATTTAAATTTTTCTCAGAGATTGCACAATTTAAATGTCAGCGTCACAGCTTATTTTAGTTTTTTCTATATATTATTATTAGTTTAATTTGATCACATTGTCGCCGCGAAATTAAACTATATCGGTCAGGTAGGTAAGGTTAAATGGATTGCTATGATACCTACTCATAAAACTCTTCATGAGTTTTTTCGGTGTGTCCCATAAATTTCGAAAATTGCTTACAATCGTTTTTGGACATAGTTAAGACCTGCATTGCTGTAGCAATATGCTTTCGAAGCTTATTGCTTGAAATCGCCTGTGGATTTTCCAGATTTATTTTTGTAGTCAAGTTTCTGATAGCAACATCCCCTTGTGTCCATTTGAGGGTACTATTAGGTAAGGCAAAAGCATACCTATTATCGGAGGAAATGTATTTTCCTCGATTGATTAATAACAGATCCATAAAATTCTGTAATATTGGGGGAACCAAAATAACAACTGCTCGAGAACCTTTCCCTCCATTGACAATCCGTTTGTATTGTTTCGTTAAAACTTTTTCACTTTCCGATAAAGTAGCTTCGAAATCTTGAAAATCGGATTTCCTTGTAGACGTATAATCTTCTACTTTTAGGTATTGGACATCGCCAATTCTTCGTCTATTAAATAAAATTAATAGAGCAAGAGTACATTGCACTAAGAGTTTATAAGTTTGGTCAGTATCAATATTCTCGAAAAAATGTTTTTCGCACATTTTAGCATAATTAAGTACCCCTTCTTTAAACTTTTTGACATCACTAATTAAGGGTACCAAAAGGGGTTTTCTCCAGCGTTTTTCATTAAGATCTTTATTTGCCACTGATGAAATTTCTTTATTCCACCTAGCTGCAACCAACTTCTCAAAATTTTTTACATTTTTTTGCCACTCTTGTGCAATTTCTTTAGATTCGGATTGAAATCCTTTACTCCCCCTTAATATCAAGTGAATTAATTCTTCAGAAATAAGCTTTAAAGTTGTTCCTATGTGCATAGCTAAGCTTGGTGTTTTGTAGGTCTTATTTTCTGGATTATATCCGCATAAATACCTTGTTGCGGACACAACATTATCAAAATTTTTTGGATGAAGAAGATCCTTGAAAGAAATACTATTGTCACCGACAATACTTCTATAAGCCAATAATAGTCGGGCTAGCTCTCGTAATTTATTGCTGCAGCTGTACTCTTTTCTCTCTCGTTTTTGTGATTTTAGATAGGTTTCTCCATAATGCATTATTAACAAATCTTTTTTGGCTACAAATGAAATTTCGTCACCCCTCATCATGTTTAGCACCTAAAAGTATTCTTATAAAAACCAAATACAAAAAAGTTGTTACCTAATAATGTTAAAAATAATTTGTTTTTTTGTAAATCTCAAGCAAAACAATACATTAGACACGTTAAATAAAAGAATACGTACCTCATGTCTAATGGCTAATTTAGAAATGACGTCGGTAGGATCTAAAGCGCACGCCACATTTGTCTGTGAAGAAGAAACAGCATTGTTTTTGGTAGATTTTTTTGGTTCCCTATTGCCCGTACATTTTTTCACGTGACGATTTAAGTAACATTTTGAAAATATTCCTTTACAGTAAACGCATGGATAATATTCCATTTCTATAGGTTGCGTTAACTGCTTCTTTGGTCTGATTTTTTCATTTAAATAAAGGTCAAAATTAGAGTCATTTCTTAATTTTTCCAATGCACATTTTCTTTCTTTGCTCTTTATGGGGAATGACAATACGCTTCGAACTTCTGTGTCGTCATTGTGTCGTCTTTCTAAATGACGAACAAAGTTTCTTGAGGATACATCTTCGTCACAAAATTTGCATCGAAATTCCTTGTTTCGATAATCTTTTTTCTTCTAAAATAATGTAATATATACTAATTTAGAATAAAGAAGCAATACTGATATTATCAATTCCAAAATGTTTCTGAACTTATGCTATCTGCTGCTGAGTATTAGATCAAGTTTGGCTATACCAAAGAAAAATGATATTAACATAAAAAATATGGAATATGGAAATTAAAAAAAACTCTTATCGTAGGTACCTGTTCTTGAATTTTTTCAATTATGGTCTTCGCTGGTAGTTTATGGGGCGAAGTATTCTTTGTTTCATTAACAGGAGGAATCATGTCATCTGAACTAACAGAGCTATATATTTCAGACTCTGATTCTGTGAATTCATTCATATCAAAATCTTTATCTTTACTGTCATCACTTATAGTAGTACTATTGGACTCATCACTGAACAGTTTCACATTTTTCGAAATAAAAGTATCCTGCAATACATTTTACAAACAAAATTTTCAAATTGAAAATGATAATATTATTTACCTTTTCCTCAATTTTTGATTCCTCGCAGAGTGATTTCATATTTGCTATATTTGTAACATTTTTGGTACTTTCATTTGAATATTCAGCAGCCATATAGTCATCTCGAGTATTTTTATTAGATAAATCATTGGAAGGTTTATAGTCTATTGAAATTGATGATTGATTTAACCAATCATAGACTTTGTTCAAAGTTTGATCAACAGAGTTGCTTCTGATACAACCGTCGAAAGTTAAATTGTCCGGGACTACCAAAGAATAAGGCTCTCTAACTAAGTTGGAATGAATCTGAACAATATTTTCATTTGTGGTTGCAGCAAGAGTGTCCAGCTTTTCTTTATATATTATTTTACTTGCTATTGGTATTGGTTCACTATTCCCATCAGTATCTTCACTATTACTCATATTTAGGAACTAAAAAAATCTCCTAATATTTTTTTGTTATTTTAACTAATTAAAGTTTAGCACCTTTATATTTTTACTAAGCCCCGATTTTAATTTGCACAAATTACAAGTTTTAAATAAGAGTTTCTACAGTAGCTGTTTCTAATAAGAGAAAATATACTTTATTTCATAAAATACCTACCTATATATATTTTTATTACAAAATTATTTCTTACCTTTGTGGGATCCCAATTACTTTCAGATTCTGTATCTGACAAATAGCTGGATTTGCATTCGTCTAAGGCTAAGCGCACATGAAAAAAATGGTGTGGATTGAACTGGATGGAAACAAACAGCCAAAATTTGTGAAATATTTTACATAAATTAATTATATACCGAAAGATAAATTTTTATATAAAAGTTATTATTTCCAAATGCTTTTGAACAGATTTGAAAATATATCCAAATATGCCTTTATTCATTTTGTAATATTTTTCCTATTTTTATTTTGTAATAATTGCACAATTCTCCGAAATGGCAATCCAAATATCATTTACTACCAGTATTAATATATCGCGGATTAAAATTCTTAGAGCTTCTCATTTTTTAACCGTTATAATTCAACAAATAACTGACAGATTTTCAACCAAGCCAAACAGCAATATAAATGATTTCTAATACGATAAGTGAAGATAATTCAAAGAAGGATACCTGTTAGTTTTTTGTTCTGATCATAAGTACCATAGGTAAATATTATAATAAATACTACTTACATTTTTTACGAGCTAATTTAACCATTAACTGGCCTCTTGAAGTCATTTCGATAATTTGAACCTAACTTTTTCGTAAAATACTGCCGGTAACATTCACCTAGAAAAGCCGGGAAGAAGTAACATAAAGACACAGTCTCGTTGATGGTCTGATAATGGTGTGTTGCCAAATTTCGGAGGGAACTACATCGACCATTTGAAGTAAAATCTGTTAAACCATTGCGGAGGTAACTTAGCACGAAGTTTTTATTTTTCAAATACGACTGCAGCGCCGTCGACAGAAAGTCGAACTAAATCACTCATTTTCAAGGAAAGTATTTGCAAAGTACCCTCCAGATGATTTTTCTTCAATTGTGAGGAAGAAGGTTGCAGAGTCGTTTAAAATTAATATTAACGCAAAACGTTGTTCCCTCCATAATCGGAGGGAAGTTGGTAATATATGAGGGAACTAGGCAATACATATTCCTATTTTTGAGGGAAGAACGTATGGGTTATAAATATATATATATATATATATATATATATATATATATATATATTTGTTCGCTTCTTTTGCCTATTAAACGTGCTGCTATTTTAATGATTTGTTTTCATTTGATAGAGGAGCATTGAGAATTGGCCCCATTGAAAAAAAAACAATCTTGGACATACCCTGTGCAAGTTTTCCAGAAAATTAAAAATCCGAGACGGCATAATTAAAGGAAATGCCATATTCAGAAACGTTTAAATTGGACATTTTTAAGAATAACCACAGGTATACAATTAATAAATATAAAATTTTTCCTTTGTACTTAGCTAAAATACATACTTCAGACTGTAACGCCGATACCTGTGATTATTTTTAAAAATGTCCAATTTAAACGTTTCTAAATATGGAATTTAACTCTGCCGTCTTGGTTTTTCAATTTTCGGGAAAAAATGCCCCTACCACCTCCAATGGGGGGAAGTTTTTGAGGGGAAGGGCATGTCTATCGATTTTATCAAATGAAAAAAAAATTGTAACACGTTTACTATACAAAAGGGGGGCACATCCATAAAAAAATTCAAAATTCAGACAGACAGTTGAATTGTATACCCCCACCGTTTGGGTTCGTCGGTCAATAAAAAAGCAAACACTCAGATGTAGTCTGTCAGTTTGGCGAAGCCGATGGAAACGGGCCTATGTTAGGTTTTTAACAAAATAACACCAAAGCTGTATATTATAGAAAATATGAAAAGAAAATTGGATCCATCCGCTTTCGCTCTACATTATAAACGACAAAATGCTTCTGTCCGTCCGTTTTTCTATTCACACCATAATTTTGTGATTGAACGTGTAATTTAAGTGATATGGGTGTTACAAACGCCGGTGGTAAGGCAAAACTATTAAACATATTGTGTGTATTATTTATCGCATGTGGACTATATAAATATACACAAAAGACCACAAGAAATGACCAGCAATTTTCTCGCGTTGTATATCGGTTACAAGAAAATAAGGACGAGAAAAAAAAAGACAATGAAAAAATAAAAAGGGGTGTATTGGTCCCTCGTGGGCCACAAAAACGAAATCTGTTATTACCGGTGCCATCACCTTGTGGTATATTTTTATATAGGTACCT
The DNA here is from genome assembly GCA_958507055.1 of Crioceris asparagi. Classification (NCBI taxonomy): domain Eukaryota; kingdom Metazoa; phylum Arthropoda; class Insecta; order Coleoptera; family Chrysomelidae; genus Crioceris; species Crioceris asparagi. The sequence goes on from OY293826.1 coordinate 3,797,652, forward strand.
CCGACATATTCAAGAATGGCGTGCAGCCTAGATATTATTGATCCAGAAGAAAAAGTATTACTGGTGTATTGAGGACAATAATGCGTTTGTAATAATTTTATGTCGTTCCAAATGCAAGTTGTTTATTTATATCGATAAAAACTAATTGGAAAAACCTTAGAAATTTTACAAATGAATAAATCTGGTTTTCTACCGCTCTTAAACGAATTCGCATCCGCATATAAAAACCTGATCTGATCAGGTCTTGTTCATTTTTGACCATATCAAGACAAATATCAACGGTTTTATACATAGGTTGAAACGGATAGCCAGAATATGAAAATTGGACATTTCATTTGACCATAACTTTTTTACGCGTTGGTTTCATCAGAATCGTTAGGGCCGTTTTTGCGCTACAGTCTTGAGCAAACAAAACACGTTTGTCAGCTATTGCGCCAAGCAATCATTTCGAGAAGCATGCCCATTCTGTGTCACTGGCGCGAGCCCTATCGATACCCTACAATACAAAAAAGAAAGCAAAAGAATTGGTCGATCTGTCCTGGAAATAATCGTGGCACAAACATACAGACAAATGGTTGAAAATATGAGGAGTTTGAAATTTGCTTATATGTAGATCATCTGAAATTGCGTAATATTGAAACATCAATTGTCACTTCTAGTAGAAATGAATATAATGTCCCTCGAATATACAATATACTTGAACATTTTTTTCTAAATATTAAAAATATTTGGTTACAATTGAAGGGAATTGTTGATCCCCTGTGATCGTGAAGGTGTGTTCCCCTTTTAACGCGCCAACCAATGTGGTTTATGCATGATGGTGCTCCGGCTCATTTCAGCATTCTAGTTCGTCAATTCCTAGATGAAGCTTATGAAAATCGCTGGATAGGTCGTGGGGGACCTCAATTATGGCCACCTAGATCACCTGATTTGAATAGAGTAGACTTTTATTTATGGGGTCATCTAAAAACCTAAGTGTATTCTTCTCCAGTTCAGACTCAAGACGAACTTGGAAATAATATAATTGAGGGGTGTCATACCATTCGGAACACACGAGGAATTTTTGATAGAGTTTGTAGATCGATGAGAAGAGCATAAGCCTGCATAAAAGCAGAATTTATGAAATTAGTTACATATTTTGTGATATTAATTATAAATTTCACATAACCTTGTAACAATTATCCTTTTGTAATTATTTTCTTGGAAATGATAAGTTGTACGGGAAAAACACAAGAATTTTCTGTGTTTAAAATTAAATAGTTATCAATTATTCTTGAAGCAAGTTGCGAAAAAACAGTGGTGTACTGCTTTTTTGATTAAATGACATACCCATATCTACGCCACTGGTTGAATTCCAAAAATATTCTCATTATAAAAATACGTATTTATATCAAAATATTTTATTCGAGAATTTAAACAAGTAACGCAAATGGTTTTCGAATTTAAAAAAAAAACTAAATAAAAATAAAACTTTCAAACCCTGTATATCGAAAACCAAGCTTCAGAGGACATACCTTTATATGAGCTTTTTGAGTCAAAATTAGTCCAAGAATCACCCATTAAAATAGGTACATGACATTAAATAACACTCTGTATTTATAGATATGATTTTCCATCAAAATATCTAATCATTTAGATATTTTTATACTATACAGCTAGTCTATTAACTAGCCAAATAAACACTTTTACCACTTTTAACATATAAAAGTATATAATTTCTAATCATATTTCATCTTTTTTCTTAACCAAATTATCCATAGTTGTCTGGTTCTGGTTAAACGGTTCTTTTTATTATTAATTTGTATTGATCTCATCAGACGATTTTTGTATTCGATGGAATTCGTTTGAGAGCTGTAGGTAAGTCTTGTAACTGAACATACATAGTTTTGTTTATACTGTGATACATTCATTTATCTATCTGTGCTTGTCATTGTCGTCGTTATCCGAACGCTCTCATTTTACATTATTGTAGATTAAAGGGCTTTCCATTGCACTGCGACGTTGGGGTTTTCTTTTTACCGTGTTACTTCAACACATTTAATATTAAAGACACCTATAAGTACCTATGACATTGGCAGAAACATATTCAAATATTCCACAGCCATATTTAAAATTTAGATAAAAATCTTAGGTGCTTTTTTAAACTGTTGTATCGAATTTCGCCAAAACAAATTTTCCAGATAAGCTCATATTTATTGTAACGCTTCAAAATTTACCCCAATAAAAATATTAAAGACGACCTAGTTAGTTATTTTTTAAATATTTTTAATGAAAATTCACGAGCATTGAATGTTAATTATTATGCCAAATTTCACTTATATGTCATCATATCGATGGAATTCATAGACTGTCCACATAATAGTGTTGTTATTCACGCTAATAAACGAAAAGAATCAACTAAATACCCATTGTCAATTGTCTCTGTGGTGGTGTGCGGGTGTATTTTTTGTTTTTGTTTTGTGTTATTGTTGTTGTGTCGAGTGACACCCACCCACCTGGGAGAGGAAGATTCAGAGAGATTCTCAAGATGCACATCATCTTCTCCGGCCCACAAATGCATGTCGCGAACCATCGAAACACTCGCTGTACGTACGTACCAGCAGCATACTTAGGAAAAGCTAGGAAGAAAGCAATGCGGAATAATATTAGATATGGTTTTCATAGACCAGGCTAGAGAGATTTTGAAACACTATATGATACCTAGTTATTAGAAATTCATGTACGTCATAATTTAGAGTGAATTCAGAAGAATGATAAATGTTATTTTGGAAATGAAACGAAAAAGTCAGTCAGTTTTTTACACAAGAATAATAAAGGATATGATGGAACGTGAATACGATAACGAGCAGATTGGGCTTTGGATTGGAAGGGCCTGTATAGACAATAGATTTTCAATAATATAGAGAAAGGCCTTAAACAAGAATGCATATCTTCAACACTTCTCAATTTTTATTCGGTTTTATTCAAGTAACCAAAGAACTAGGAGTTAAGTCTCTAAAAGGAAAACTATGAAACACTGAGTTAGGAATTCATAGAACAATAATTTAGAGAACATTGACGTATGCATGGTTCTCAAGCATGACAAATAACAGACAAAAGAAGAGCAACATAGAAGCTACTGAAAGTTTGAGTATCAAGAAAAACAAATGAATCAATCAAAGCTAGATCGTGTTGGAAACAAAAATAAATATAAATATATTCTTGAAAAAAATGATTTATTAAAATTATACCATACTTTGTTCTGTAGCGTCCTATTTTATGGAATTGTTTGTTGGGGTTCAGCTTATTTAAATACATTAGGGCCGATAGCAAAAATACAAAAGCGTGCTATCATAATTTTAACGTTTGGTAAACAACACAACCTTTTTAGTGAGACACGATTGCTAAAAATCAATCAAAAATATATTTTGGAAGCACTAATAAATAATTATTGTAATCTACGGGAAGAGTATACTATTGCTGAAGCATGTTTATTTTCTAGACATAAATCGCTTACAGTAAGTAAAACTAAATTAAATATTGGTCAAAAAAATAGTTTATATCAATCGAAACTTGTCTACAATAGATTAGATAACAATCTAAAAAAATTAAACTTCTCTAGAGGGCGTATTAAATTTTATATTAAGAGTTGGATTTTAAATAATTTCAAGTTATAATATACATAGATATTGTTATATTAATTAAAAAATCTGTTTTAATATTTAATATTTCCTATATCATGTGTCTTTCTTTACATTTGTAGTTGTATTTACAGTTTTGTTGCATTTTAATTTTATTATTTGTTTATTTATTGTATATTAATATGTATATTTAGATTATGTTAAGCTTGTAGATTTTAATACATTATTAAGTTCAGGTCTACACACAGATGCTATTTGCATCTCGGTAGGGGTTTGTTGGACTTTATAAGTCAGACAATCTATTAGCATACTATTTTTTTTAATCAAGATTTGTATGTTAGCCTGAATAAAGATTATTATTATTATTATTATTATTATTATTAAAAATTGAACCGGCTTTATTTGTAGGTGCAACTGAAAAGTACAAAATAACAATAATTCTGTTGGTGCTGGTAATTTTGAAGTTGTGACGTTGTTTTTGAATAGAAGACTCTTGACAACAACTTCACAAGTACCGGCACCACTAGAATTAATATTATTCTGTATTTTTCAGTGCACCAACAAATAAAGTCGGTTCAATTTTTTTTCACACTTTTGAGTGTAACATTAATCAGGAAAATCACTTCTTTGCTTGGTCCTATTATTCAGAGATCTAATAAAAACATAGTCGCGGAAACAAGCATATTTTAGACTTTACCACTGCTGTAACACAGAATCTCTAGTTCTATGGAAAAAAAGTTCAATTTAAATGTTTCTACAAATAGTCTGTTCTTAAATTTGGCCATCTGAGATTTTCAATTTTCGAAAGAAATTGCCCCCTCCACATACAGAAATATACATATTTCAGATTTTAACATTGCTGTAATTCGAAAACCGTAACAATATAAACTTTTCCAAAAATTGTCTTATGATTAATTCTGCCGTATCAGATTTTTTATTTTCGAGAAAAAATACCCTCTCCATCTCTATCGGGGGCAATTTTTGGACGGAAGAAGATTTTGAATTGGAGTTTTTATGAATATGGGACCATTTCTATAGAAAAAGCAAACAGTCGAATTGTATACGTCCCCCGTTTGGGTTCGTCGGTCAAAAACGAGAAATGAACTCTGAAGAAACAATCATTGAACATATTGGTTCGGTCATGTAAAGAAGATGTGTAAGACTTTCATGGAAAATGATCAGATAGATAACGAAGAAAACAAGAAATATTATTTGGATAAAAACGAATGAAGAATTAATGAATAGATATAAAAGATGTGAACAATGGAAAAAAAACTGCAACGATTGAAGAGAACAGCTAAATAGTTATCAGAGAACTTTGTAGGCTGTTTTCTCGATTTATGCTACAAGTATGTTTAAAGGGTCTGTATCTGTGGCAACGTAGGTCCCAAATTGCTGGATCGATTTTTATTGTTCTTTTGTTTTGTGTTGATAGGTGAATTAATCGAGACAGTTCTCTAGCTAGTGGATTTTCTGATGGGTATCTGTCTATCTGTCTGTGTCAACGAGGCTCGCAAACGGATGAGCCGCATTTGTTGGAAAGTTGGGTTGGTCAAGAATGTTCTTAGTTCTTCTATTTAAGGCTACGTAGCCTTCGAATTGGATTAATCACATTTGATTCTTATTTTTTTTTGTTTGAAAGTTGACTTGCTTGAGATTGGTCTCAGCTAGTTTTTTTTTGCCAGGGATTTTTCAATCTAATATGTGATTATACTTTTATATTAATTGTAGATATAATATTATGACGATTTCCAATTTTGCCATGTTATATGTTCCTGATACGAGATCTATCGATGTTCGATTGGAGGAGCTATTGAAAAACCGGATTTTCGAAAACGCTGACATTTTCATAGATTTTCCTTAACGTTAGTAAGATGTTGGGAGATTTCTTATAATAATTAAAGTAATAACAACGTTATTATTTATCTCTATGTAGACCGGTCTATGACACAAAATAAGATGAACGTACTTCGCACACGACTCGACTTCAGTCGAAATGAGACAGAAAAACTACGAGAGAAGAGACGGACAACTCGAATCACATTAGCATTGAATGGGATGACGTCACGAGGGCGAGCCAGGTCACTATTGTCCGAGGGAACTACTACGACGACGATGATGATAATGATGACGAAGACGCTCCTTAGATTCTCCTCTCTTCTTCCATAGACCAGTTCTTAAACATCACGATTTTTGCCTGTCATATTATTCGATGGTTATACGGATGTGGTTTTAATACTTTCAAACGATTGAAAGCCACGATAAGAGACACTGCAAGAAGAGAGACTGGACGGTTTCATTGTATCGACTCTTTTGAATTAATTATGTTAACATATGGAAATTAATATTATATATTTATGATAAAACTATTAGGAATTTTAATAATACTGTTCATCTTATGAGCAATAATTGAATAATATATTTTTCTATTCATTTATTTATCAGCTCTAAATATCACGATGGAACTCTGTATCTCTGTTTTTCATAATTCATTTGTTCATATTCGTTCATCTATTCTATATCACTCGATGTCCTGAGCAGCTAAAAAAAACGCCGTGGTTTTTGAATTTTGTCGGCTATTTTTCTGTCGATTGGCCGATCTCTCTTTTCTTAGCATCTCTACACTCGCTGCTATCTGACTAGCAAGCAACCTTTAGGTAAGGATGATATGTTTGTCGTGTTTTCTTTCTAACTGTTATTTTGTACATATAAGATTGTGATCAACTCGAAGCCCTTGAAATTGCAACCGTGTATTGTATTCAAGGTATATTTTCATAATTAATTCGATAAAATAGAATAGTGACTGCATTCCTTAATAGGTTAACTTCAAGGTACCTACCTCTGCGAACTTAATTGAACACAATATACTTATATATATATATATATATATATATATATATATATATATAGCATATCCTGGACTGTGTACATGAAATAGATAAAAAAAAGTCCCAAAGAATAATCACATTCTCCTACATTAGGAAATTATCTTAGTATAAATTTAACATAGCTATATTTATCTTTCTCCTTTTTACCTAAAGAGTGACTCAGTAAGAGTGCACTTTTTAAATTTAGTGTCATTTTTTTTCGAGCAAGTGGCAACTCTGAAATTTGAGTGCAGTCACCTATGTTTATTCCGATTATTAAAAAGAAGAACAAAGCGTTATAATCGTGAAAACTTATTACACAATTTTGGAGAGTTATGCTGGTCACGCTCGCAAACTCCACGGAATTTTCAGTCGAGAAAGTGCACCTAATGTGTCAATCATTCGAAGAGAGGTAAAAAACTTTGAAGAAACTGGGCCGATTATGGACAGTATGACTCCTGTGCGTCAACGTAACGATTGGTCTCTTGAAAATATTGCTGCAGTAAACGAGAGTATTGCCGAAAACCCGAAAACATCAATTCGGCATCGTTCTCAACAACAGCAAATTTCACAATGTACTACGTAGCGAATTTTGAGAAAAAACCTCCACCTTCATGCGTACAGAATTCAGCTTACCCAAGAGCTGACCATGGAAAGCGCCGGCAATTGGTTCAATGGGTAATGGGGCAAAGTGAAGTCAGTGCCAGTACTTCGAAAAAAAAATATCTTTTCCGATGAAGCACATTCCCATCTGAATAGCTTCGTGAATTCAAAAAATTGTCAGACAGAAAGTTCTCATGCAATCCATGAGAAACAAAAGCACCCATAACGAGCAACTGCGGAATTTGGTCTCGCAGCGTTATTGGGCCGTTCCTTTTTGAAGATGAGGCCGAAATTGCAGTGAATGTGAACGGCATTCGGTACAGGAACATGAAAGCGGACTCAACTGGACAGCATGGATCTGGAGGATATATGGTTTCAGCAAGACGGGGCCACATCTGCCACACCACGTATGAAACAATCGATTTATTGGAGCAACGATTTCCAGAACAAATTATCTCAAGAAATTCTGAGGTCAACACAGGCCACCAAGATTTAATTTAATTTAATGCAACTAAACCAGAAACAATTCCTGAGCTCAAATCCAACAAGTCATCAGTGAGATACAGCGACATCTCTGTGAAAAAAAGCATGAAAAAACCGAAACAACTGTTGAATAATTTCTATCTATAATATAATTATCTAAGTATTCTTAAATATACTTATTTTGTGAGTGTTTTTTTTGTTTGTTTGTCCCTGGTATTATTGTCTCCAGCATTATATTTGTCATTGCGAAGGAAAATCCAAGAGTGACCCAACTTATAGTATTTTGTAAACTTTGATAATACTGTACAGAATAGTAGTCTAAAGAGTATTGGACTTTTTTATAATCATTCATACATTTTTCCTGTATTCATATTTGATATAGCAGAATGTGAAGTGTGAAATCATTATTTCTCCCGATTGCAGACTATCTTGCTCTTGTAACCTGGAAACCTGGATTTTTATCAGCAGTTTAAAAATACAGTCATTAGCTAAATACTTTTTAGTAACTTTTTTTTTATCGACCTTCCAACATTGTTTTGAATAGTACAGTTTTACATAGTTGTCATATCGATTTGTTGTTGACGTCTACAAACATGTCAAGAGGTATTGTTATGTTTGAGGTTATGATTCGTTTTTAATCATGAATTTCATTTAGGTATGTCAAATATTTTGAAGGTCAAATATAGCGAATGATTAAATTAACTTATTAAATCTGATTTTAATCAGTGTTATTTTTCACAGGGGAAATATAAACAATTGATATTAAAAATCTAAATTATATTATATAGAACAGAAATTAATGGCGCCAATAAAAAAGCAATTCAATTAATACCATACAAAATAATATACCGTATACGAATAACACCTGATGACATTTAAAATCTCTGCTGCTAGCTGCTCCGACTCCTTCGAGGCTGGTTCTATACCTAGTGGTGTTGTGTACTACTCATGGTACCGTTGGTTTATCTTCTGTCGGCCAAGTAGAAGGTAAAACCATCTTCCTCACCTTGAAGAGATGTAGGTATGTATTTATATATATATATATACCTACCTGTGATACCTGCAAATAACCGATAACTAATTTATATAAACAACATCAGAATAGACAACAAGGCAACATTTCATATACAGGGTGTTGGCCTTTACAATATGCTCTTACATAGGTAGATCGTCTTGAGATCAAATTAGGCAGTTTTAACTCAAAATGCGATTCTGCTTTGATTTATTTCAGAACAAATATAATGCTTATTAAAATTACGCAGATTTTTTTTCTTCCAAATTCCTATGCCAATTTAGGGAGGGTAAGTTTAAAATTTTGAAGGTACCTTATTCAGAATTAAAAGGTAAGCTTTTTAGTTTAATACTAATCCCATATAGATTATTTCATTTCATCATTGAATATAATACAAAAAATATGTTTATTTTATCATGGAACCATTGAGACTCATATATATTTATCTGCCTTAGAAGAGTCATAGGTTTGGTCAATGAAACTAAACATGGGCATGTTACAGTTACAGATCTCCTACCTCCATAAACTGCTCAGCTCTGTCTACAGGATAAAGACAGATGTCATTGATACGTTTATGTCAAGTCATCTAATATGTCAAACGTCAGTAATACGCTCCTCGATCTGTGTGGTTCCTTGTCAAACGTACATATTCGAAGAGACGTTTGGAATGCTTCAAATAAAGTCAAATGGTGAAAAGCAGACTTACATTTTGACAGCTTTTTCTATTAAAACTTTAATGCACTTGTTTCCTTATGAAGTTAATTGACTTAACGTATCAATCTCTGGCAAAATCTCAGGGGCAGATTTAAATTTCCAGCAATGGAATATCTTCATTTGCAAATTACGCAAATTTTTATTTGGGTAAATCAGCTTACGTCAGCTTATTTCAATTTCAGGAATATGTTATAGCTTTTTGTTGAGATTTTTTTCGAGACACCCTGTATATTATGGATGAACATAATAACAAGGCTCATCGTTAGTGGGATTGCTGAACTTACAAGAGAATCAGTTAAGCAACCACTCTTATTAGATGGATGCGAATGGAGTTTTTGTTGTTGATGTTGTCGTAGTTTCTTGACAACGAAAACGATGAAGAAGAAGAACAAGAAGAAAAGACAGAGAAAGACAGATAAGGTCCATCTTCTTCTTCTTTGGATAATGGATAATAGTGATAGATATTCAGTTATATTTGTGTGTATGATTGAAGCTTTTATAATGATATAGGTGAATGTATTATTTTGTATGTATGGGTATGGTAATTATCCAATAAAGCAAGGACGGACGAACGGACGGATGGACGCGTGTTGGAATGCCGCGAGGGGTATTCTGCAGTAGTAGGTGATGAAGAAGTGATTGTTTTGTATAGGTAGGTAGGTATGCTATTACGAAAACATTGTTAAATCTGGATGAATGACTTTATTGATAAAATTGAAGGTTGATGGTTCTCTGGAGTTTTCTTATTCAAGATCTCTAGAAACTATTTTATGAAGTTACAATATTATCAATGTTTACTGTTTACCTTACATCCGATGATGAAACTTACGTATGTCTGTCTGTTACAGTTAATACATTACATTTTATTTAATTTATTTTTGACCGACTTCAAAAAAAGGAGAAGGTCTACAATTCGGTTGTAAGATTGCTTTTTTTTGTATGGCTGTTCGCACGTTTTGCATAGTAAACGTACTCTGATTTAAACAATTTTTGTTTCATTTGAAAGAGGAGAGTTGAGAAATAGTCCCATATTGAGAAAAATCAAATCCAAAATATCCTTCCCTCCAAAAACCGCCCCCAAAGGGAGTGGAGCGGGCAATTTTTCTCGAAAATTGAAAATCCGAGACGACAGAATTAATGAAAATTCCATATCCGGAAATGTTTAAATTGGACATTTAAAAAAATAATCATACGTTTCCGCGGTACAGTCTGAAATATGTGTTTCAGCTATGTGGAAGGGGCAAATTTTTCCAAAAATCGAAAATTCGAGATTTGAAAATTAGAAAGGGGACAATATCCGGAAACGTTTAAATTGAACATTTTTTCAAAAGCGTCACAGTTTCCGAGTTTCGCAATGGTAAAGTCTGAAATATCTGATATGCGCATTTCCACTATGTACAAGCTAAACCTACCTATATCTTTTGGGGTATTAGTAAACGTTCAACAATTTCCATAACTAATGTTTCACTCAAAAATGTGAAATAAATATGTTTTACAAAAAATTTGACCAAAAAATACAAAATAATATTAATTCTATTGGTCCTGGTAATTTTGAAGTTGTGCAGTTGTAGTTTGTTGTTGTAGGCACCAACTCCAAAAGAACCAGCACCAATAGATTTAATACTATTTTGTATTTTTCAGTGCAACAACTGATATAGTCGGTCCAATTTTCTGTAAAAAATATTCATGATATCACAGGTTCTTGGATATCTTTTTTAATTTTGTTGCTGGGCTTCTCAAAAGTGAGCGAAGTTCTTCGTTGCATAAATACCTATATGGGTACCAGCTCTGTGTTTCTTGGTAGTTTACCATGACTACCATTGTTTTGAATTCCTCGCTGCTGCTCAGTTAGCTGGTCATTTAGCAAGTGATCTAGGACGGTTTCTCCATGGCTTAATCCATCCTCTTCCATCAGTATATTCTTGATATTCTCTTACTTCCACCATCTAGAGAATTTCTGGGACTGTAACGTGATTATCCCTGAATAGAGAAGTATTCCCTAGATAGAACTAAACTAAACGTACACTGAAACTATTTAGACTGTTGTTTTAATAAAAATGCAGAAGATTATGTTAATTACGATTGTTTTCTCATGAAAATTAAATGGAAACAGAGTCAAGAATTGTCATTTTATGGAGAGATTAGTCCCATTTCTTTTTCTCTAAATTCAAACTTGTCGAATATTATATTTGTTACAAAAAAAAAACAACGTTTGGTGTGGATTAAAATTTTATTTTCCATCCATAATTTTTGAGATTATAGAGAAATAAAAGCCGTTGCTTCTGCTTATTTTTTTACAATATTCTGATGGAAATATTGATAGTGTAGTACAGAATAATCCTAATATAATCCAATTAGTCTCTTTTGAATGAAATTCGATCAAAAAAGTGTTCACTTTCCATCGGGCTCTGACACGAGGGAAAAAACTGGTTCGTTAACACTGATGTGATCGCGAAAGTTCTCATAGCATTACAAAACTGTATGTGCCATGTGCGCGCCAAGTAATACCTTATATATATATATAAAGTAAAAGATGCCCCGAGAATGTGACCTACGACCCGATTTCTATATTACAATAGTGAGTGGGTGAAGAAGAAGAAGAATTCACGCTCTCGTTCATCTGCGAATCTTTCCTAGATGAGATTCGATTTTTGGTGTACGAATTATTTTTCACGTTTGATTTCGCCTGTTTCGAAAAACCAAAATGTAGGTCTTGTTCTTTATGATATTGGATTCATGTAAGGCTGCATTTATCATGGGTCAATTTAGGATCAAAATATATAAATTGCTCATACTCAAATCTGTTTCTATATTCACAACCTCCAGGGTGGCCTTAGGTATACACGGTGGGACTTTTTAAGGCATCCAACCAGCATTTGCTTCTAAGCGCTTCTCTAATGTTCTAAATTGACACCTTAATGAAAGTTCATTTCAAATTACACAATGAGCGTTGTTTCTAGAAAAATCTTACATCTTTCAAGTTTTTTTATCCCATAACATATCCTTTGTTAGAGTACTGCATTAATAAGAAGATCAAGAACTATTTTAAGGGTTCCTTACATATCAACAATATCTTGATATCATCACTCTGGTATCTGTCAGTCTGTTCTTCTGTCACAGCCTATGCTAGAAATCTACTGAACGGAGAATGTTGGTGTTTGATTCTTATAAAGAGTTACTTGACCGCAGCACTGCCATATGGAGAAAAATAAATTCAGAAATCTCAACCGAAAAGAGGTAAGATGGGGATTGGTACAAATTTTATATCACAAAGACATTTCCTCTTCAAACTTTGTAGGAAAGCAGTCCCTTAGGGAGTGAAGTGGTGTAAATGAATCTAAAGATCGATATGAATTTTGTTATTGAAGTTTTCGGGACGTTGATTATGATAAATCTTTTTTACAAAAAATTGGACCGACTTTATCAGTTGTTGCACTGAAAAATACAAAATAATATTAATTCTATTGGTGCTGATAATTTTGAAGTTGTGCCGTTGTAGTTTGTTGTTGTAGGCACCCACTCCAAAAGAACCAGCACCAATAGAATTAATATTATTTTTTATTTTTCAGTGCAACAACTGATAAAGTCGGTCCAGTTTTTTGTAAAAAATATTTATTTCACATTTTTGAGTGTAAAATTAGTCATGAAAATTATACTAACGAAAATATGCATATCACATATTTCAGACTTTACCATTGCGAAACTCGGAAACCGTAACTCTTGAAAAAATGTTCAATTTAAATGTTTCCGGATATTGTCCCCTTTCTAATTTTCAAATCTCGAATTTTTGATTTTCAGAAAAATTGGCCCCTTTCACATAGCTGAAACACATATTTCACACTGTAGCGTGGAAACGTATGATTATTTCCAAAAATGTCCAATTTAAACATTTCCGGTTATGGAATTTTCGTTAATTCTGTCGTCTCGGATTTTCGATTTTCGAAAAAATTTGCCCCCTCCTCCCCTTTGGGGGCGGTTTTTGGAGAAAAGGAGATTTTGGATTTGATTTTCCTCAATATGGGACCATTTCTCAGCTCTCCTCTTTCAAATGAAATAAAAATCGTCTAAATCGGAGTACGTTTACTATGCGAAACGCGCAGCGAAATAATAATAAAAAAGCAATATTACAACCGAATTGTATACCTTCTCCTTTTTTTTGAAGTCGGTCAAAAGTGACATTACCATTATGGTGACAAAATTAGAATTCTTTATTGGAGTCTTAGATTTTGTTTTGTGAAACATCAATGACTATTCCTTTCAATTCAGACATTTGTAGGTGTACTATAGATCTACAAATCAATATTTGTGTAGTTAAAGAGGTTTTTGGGGGCGTAATTTGTAGCGTATTCAGCGTGCGAAGTCGCGGGTTTTGCAAGTTTTGCGAACATATAAAATATGGGGCTTTGGTTTACATACACGAAAACCTACGAGAAAATCCTCACTACAAGGAGCTTGTGTCGCACTTGAGCTACAAATAAATGCAAATTCTGTTCGCAGTTAAATAAAGGATCTGATTTTCTGCAATAATCCTGCAATGCTTCATGGATTACATTCACCAACTTCTAGTTTCGAAAATAACAAACAACAACAGTTTCAGTACAATGCGGAAGTAACGATGCGTCTGTTACTTTCATTCTTTCCCTTCATCAAGACTTTGTTTTTTTTTTTTCTTCCATGTCCTGTCCACCCATCGATAAGCATCTGAATCTCACATACAACACATCGCGGCCATGTCGTCTTCAATACTATTAATTATGGCTCGGTAAATTGGCCTTTTTTTGCTATATACCAACAACGTATGTGACCCATTCTCTGCGCAACGATGATGATGATGATGCCTTGAAGTCCATCCATAATGACTGACGAAACACCTTTGACATCTTCTCTCTAGATATAAGCTACACCTCCTTCTCAGATATAATATGTTATATCTAACAACGAACGTGTCCTAATAGAAGAAGAAGAAGTCGATAGATAGATAGCTGGATAGACATGGTGTTAGTGTGAAAAGCGCAATCGATGCCTGTGTCTTCTTCTTATCGAAGGACGAACAAACGATTCATCATGCTTTTGTTAATTCGCTGTAGTGGCTAGAGTGTGGACACTGACTAACTCTCCCTATTGTCTTGCCATTATCGATATTGAAAGGTCATTATTAATAATTGCTAGGTATAGGAAAAGAAACCTTCAAATTACTCTGACTTTGATGATTACATTGATATTTCTCAAAAATCATTGGAGGGCTGAGTTTGATAAATATTTTTTACAACAAATTTGACCGACTTTATTAGTTGGTGCACTGAAAAATACAAAATAATATTAATTCTATTGGTATTGGTAATTTTGAAGGTGTACAGTTGTAATAACTTTTGGCACAAACTTCAAAAGTACCAAAACCAGTAGAATTAATATTATTTTGTATTGGTCTGTGCACCAACTTATGGGAGAATATATTGCGGGGAAGACCAACTCTCAACAGTCCCTAATGAAATAAAAAAAAGAATCATGAGAAGCATAGGCTCGAACTTCCATAAAAAACATGCAGACGAACAGTCGAATTTTATACTTCCTACGTTTGTCGGTCAAAAATAATGTAAATCATTGAACATATTTATTGAATTTGTGAGTTTGTTGACACTTAAAAACGTGAAAAAATATTAATTATATTGGTGCAGTTACTTTTGATGTCGGTCCAATTTTTTATTAAATATTTATTTCACACTTTTGAGTGTAATATTAGTTACAAAAATCGTTGAACGTTCACTATTACCAAAGAAGATAGTACTTATCCTATTACTCATGTATATTATTTGCTTCTACTTGTTATTATGTAGAGATCTCAGAACATCGCTGCGGAAATACGCATAAGTATTTTAGATTTAACCGTTTTACCACCGCTCTAACTCGAAAACCGTAAATCTATGGAAAAAATGTTCATTATAAATGTTGCTACAAATATTGTTGTCTTTCATATGATATTCAGAGATTTCGAGTTTTCGAAAGAAATCGGCCTCTCCACACAAAGAAAATACACATCCTCAGATTTTCGAGAAAAATTGACCCGTCCGCCTTTTTTGTACGCAAGAAGATTTCGAATTTGAGTTTTTACGAATATGGGACCATTTCTCAAGTCTCCTCTTTCAAATTATTCAAAAATCATCAAAATCGGTGTACATTCACTATACACAACGCGCGCACAAACCAAAAAAAACAGCACACTCGAATTGTATACCTCCTCCGTTCGGAGTTCGTCGGTCAAAAAGAAGTTCTATCATGAAGGCTGCTAAAGATCATAAAACCATAGATATAATAATACAATAGAGAGGGAATTGGCACTCCTGCAAGTGGAAATACCATAGATGAATGTGATCCAGGAGGAAGATCCTTCCTTGTTCAACGACAACGTCGATCAATCTTTTATTTCTTTTCGAAGACTCTCTACTTGTTTTCATGGCATTCTTACTCAACCTATATTAACTCTATGGTTGAAAAAGTAGTTTTCTTTTACTTTTAACTAAATAGCCTCTATCATTTTCTAAACTATTAATAGTACGATAAATATCATGTAATAAACCATCACAATAACTACACCATATAAAATAAAAACTCTGTCATTGAAATGTCAAAACTTTTTGTCTTAGTTTACATTTCAATTCTCTAAAACTTTCTCTACATATTAAAAACCTACCTATTCTAATTCACGAAATATCCTTTATTTTTCGAGATTTTTGACCGTTTAAATAGAATACCCTGTAATAATAATACAATTCGACTGTCTACTTTTTTTTTGACCGACGAACTCCGAACGGAGGAGGTAAAACTATTCGACTGTCAGCTTTTTTTTTGGTTTGTTTGCGCGTTTTATATAGTAAACGTACTCAGATTTTCATGATTCATATTCATAAAAACGCAAATCCGAAATCACGTTCCCTTGGAAAACCGCCCTCGAAGTGGATGGAGGGGGCAAATTTTATGGAAAATATCCGGAAACATTTTTAATTGAACATTTTTAGAAAGATTTACGGTTTTCGAGTTACATTGATGTTAAAATCTCACATATGTTTATTTTCGCTATGTGGAGGTGGCGATTTCTTTTGAAAACTGGAAATCTATGGGTACCACATGAAAGACAAGTATATTTGTAGCAACATTTATTTTGAACATATTTTCCTTATAGTTACGGTATTCGAATTACTGCGATGGTAAAATGGTTAAATCTAAAATACTTATGCGTATTTTCGCTGCGATGTTCTGAGATCTCCACATAATAACAAGTACAAGCAAAGAATATATGTGTGTAATAGGATAAGTACTATCTTCTTTGATATCAGTGAACGTTCAACGATTTTTTTGACATGTAACACTCAAAGGTGTAAAATAAATATAAAAAAAAATTGGACCAACGTTATCATTTGGTGCACGGAAAAATACGAATTATTATTAATTCTATTGCTACTAGTACTTGTGAAGTTGGTGCCAAAAGTTATCAATCTAACTGCAACTGCACAACTTCAAAAGTAACAGCACCAATAGAATTAACATTATTTCGTATTTTTCAGTGCACCAACTAATAACGTCGGTCCAATTTTATGTAAAAAATAGTTTTTAGTCCAAGATTTAACAGTTTGAATTTCTCCAATGAAGCACCCTTTTTATATTATGTCGAACGTTGACATTTCATGTAATAATATTCTTTTCTGATCTGATCTGATCTGATTCTTTGGCAGCAGTCATCTGTTTTATTTATATTTTATTCTCTCCTTTTGAAATTGATTATAATAAAGTACTTTAGATGATATTCTACTTACTCCTTATAGTGAGTTTCTTGTCAAATTTATATTTTAAGAGTTCATTACATATATAAAATGATCAAAATGAGACTTTATGTTTTGCCGCTTTCATAATTATAGTTTCTGTTATTTCCATCTACAGAATCTTATAATCTTCTACTGGTTGAGAATGTTTATAGCAAGCAAACTCATTCAAGTCAAAAATTATTTAATTGAAAATGGCATCTTTTCTTTTTCAATTGTTTTCTCATGTCGCGATAAATCTGAAGAACAATTTTAGTGAAACAGAGCAGCTTATGATCGTTTTAAACCCCTTCAAAATCATATGAGCATAAATCACCGTCGCATCAAATAGATGAGACGAATTAGCTGGTGCCATTTCAAAAGCCTTGAAAAATATTGAAAACTCGCAGCAAAGCTGCATAATATAACAGTATCTCTCTCTCACTCTTGCACACAAAACCGACATATGTAAAAAGCCAAGGAGATGCGTAATCATGCGCTTTTATTAAAATTCAATATTAACATGCTTGTATATATTATACACAACACATATCTATATATACAAACGTAGCTTGTATAGTTAGAAATATGCACAGTTATTCAACCAACAAAAATGACAAGTTATGTATGCTTTGTTTATTTTGCATATATACCTAGGTAGGTATATGTAGATATAATATATAAGCATCGTTAATTTATCACAATTAGAAGCATTTGACATTTTAGAAATGATGACAGGAGGCTAGTTTATAACGCCGATGAAATTAACGGTACGACTCATCTCATGTAGATAGATAGGTACTTGTTTATTACGATAGTGATTTATCAGTTATGGATAATTTGGTTTTAGCACCAACTGAAGGATGGCATACGGACGAATGTGCTAGAAGGAATACAAGAAGATTTCAAAGTTTATTTTTGTATGTGTTTTATAGCAGAAGGATCTCAATTCAATTAATAAAGGGTACCACAAGGTATCATTCTTGGACCGGTTACGAAACTGACTGCCCCTTAGTTAGCTTTTAACCAATTGTTTCCAAAATGTATATTCCCGACAGGCTTCTAGGTATGGAATGGTAAATATTATTTATTATTTATATTTGTTGAAATAAAAGAGAATTTGGCAAACAATTTGAAATTCAGGAAATATGATTCAATTTAACATTTTCCAAGGGATCCAAGAAAGTTTTGAGGTTTAAGAAATATTTTGTTAAAAATAACACAGAAAAGGAATGAAAACCTCCAATAATGAATCATCATCTCCAACAGGTAGAAAATTATTAGTGAAACCTTTTTTTTTGGCCCACCGTGTAGACTGATGATTTTTCGATCTGAAATCTCGAGCCTTCGCAGTCTGCTCCTCAGAATCCAATTCAATGATGACTAACCTCTTTGCTTGACGGCCACCTCCGCTCGACTGAGAGTTTTAGAAGTTTGCTGGCCAGCCATAGCCAGCCGCGCCGTCCCCAGTGCTCGCAGCACGCAACATTCAGACTTACAGCGTCCCGACAGGTGGCGGCATCCGACGGCGCCGCGACACATCTCCAACGACGACTATACGACGATGATGATTCGCGACGCCTGCCGTCGCCGTAATGTACACTTAAAAAGTCGGATAAGTTAATTAATTATTTTAAACAGTTTAGAATGCGCTCGAGCACGATTTTCCTTTGAATGATAATGCGAAAAGTTGGTGGGAAACTTTCTCTCTCTCTCTTTCTTTTTCTTTCAACTTGTACTCTGTCTTTTTATTTGCATCTCGGTCTCGCGACCTTATTTATTAGGTTTTCCTCGTGGTTTTTTCTGTTGGCTTTTTTTCAGTTATATTTCTGGCGTACTCCAAACAGCTGTTTTGGAACACGCCGAAAGAAGAGGCGAGACAGATCTATCTTTAATATATTACCACATGGTCAGTTTGATGGAAAATTATAACAGACGAATCGACAGTCAGACAAGTACGTGGGTAATCTGGAAAATAATTCGTTTCCTTATGAAATGGAAATATAAAAATTATGGTGGTTGAATTCTACAAGGAAACTACTTCCTCGCTGAAAATGATCTCGATAAATTTGAAAACAAATTCAGAAGTCATCGAATAATATAGTTTCAGGGGATTAGTTTTCTTCGGTAATTTAATATATTCAAGAAAAATTCATTGAACTGTGTCATCAAACCTAAAATTTAGATGAAAGTTAACTTTTTTCTAATAAAATCCAAAGTAAATTTTGGTATCATAATACTGTTGCTGTTATGATTTTACCAAATTTATAAATACTACTGAACAGAAAATAAAAATCCTTTACGAACAAGGTGCCACACGACCCCCCTTATTTTTTTTGTGGGGATGCTCATAATTCAAAGTGGTGCAATAAGGGGGTACTATTTTCATACTAAAAATTGTCAAATTTATAATTGAAATCGAACTGTTCCATGTTCTCTCAAACAAATACATAATAACACCAAAAATTAATTTATTCCATACGCACGAACCGCACTGTATGTATTTAATATTTTTGTAAGAAATAAACTTGTATGTTTCGTTCACGTTTTCTTTTTCATCACTAAATAGGTCAGCTGACTATCCTGAAATGCACTCTGCCATTTTGTTATACTGATTATTGAACAAATAAATAGATTTAGTATACCTTGTCTGAGTCAATAGTCATACCTAGTGAAAATATTATTTGAAATTAACAAAAGTTCTATTTACACCTGTTATCATCTTTTGTTTTGCAATGTTCTAGTCTATAGCTTTAGTTTGGTTAATATGTCTCCTACAAAGTCAGTTGATGACAAAATTGTTCACCTATAAGGTGAAAAAAAATATCAAGTAATAAAGTTCAAAATTTCCTTCCACTGCAACAATAGCCAGAAATAGAACACGGATTTGTAATTGAAGTTAAAAGATAACAAATAGAGTGATTCAGATGTTGTACGTACTAATCACATAATTTTGATAACATTATTGACATAACAGAGAAGTTTGCGAAATTTATATAGGTACGTTTATATACAGGGTGTTTCATAATATATGCGAAGGACTTGAGGATGTGATAGCTTGTTCAATAATATGAAAAAAAAGTGTATATTAACTTACCCTCTGAAATGCACCATTTTCGAGATACAGGGTGTAGAAATTGAAAAAAAAAACGTTTCTGTGAATATTTCCGGAACCTTCATAGTACAGATAACAGATTTTGTAAGCATTTTCCACTCATTATAAGCTAAGTTTTGAGTCAGAAAAAAAATTTTGTTAAGTTATAATTGGTGAAGATTTTGAAGGAGTAGTGGTTGTTTTTCTCCCCAATTTCTACGCCAATGGAAAAAGTACGGATTTGAGGCGATAGAATCGCCAATATTTTCTACACAAAAAAGGTACTGTTGGTTGTGAGCTCTAAAGCCGACCGTTTTCGAGAAAAATCAAGTTTATGTTGAAGAAGAAATTTTAGCCTTTCATACTTACGTTTACATAAATTTTGTTTGATTAATAAATACAAAAATTGTATTTCTAAAAACTTTCGGTGTTTTTTTTCAACATAAAAATTGATTTTTCTCGAAAACGGTCGACTTTAGAACTCATGACCAACAGTACCTTCTTTGTATATAAAACATTGGGAGTTCAAATGGACGCCTCAAAACCGTATTTTTCCCATTGGCGTAGAAATTGGAGAGAAAAACACCCACTACTCCTTCAAAATCTTCACCAATTATGACTCAACAAAAACTTTTTTCTGACTCAAAACTTTGCTTATTGCTTTGTATAGTGGAAAATGTTTACAGAAGCTGCTTTCTGTACTATAGACGGTTCCGGAGATATTCACAAAAAACGATTTTTTTCAACAAACTGTATCTCGAAGATGGTGCATTTTAGAGGGTAAGTTAATAAGAACTTTTTTGCATATTTTTGGACGAGCTATAACATCCTCAAGTCCTCCGCGTATATTATGAAACACCCTGTATATATATATATATATATATATATATATATATATATATATATATATATATATATATATATATATATATACCTACATACCTAATGTACTCTTATAGATATTCGTATTTGAGAGACGATTGTCCTATATGGATGGATTTTAAAAACTTGTTATCTCGAAAGGTAAATACAAATAATATATAATGAAAGATAAGAGTAGGTACCTATTTCGAAATTGCGAAGGTGTTCTTTGAAACAAAGAACAGGAAAAAGAGATCAGTGATAATAACAATGAGTGATTTTCTAATTATTTGAGTCAGATTATGAAACTGTGCTGACAAATTCTCCAATGAACAGAGGATTAATAATTATCCCAAGGACTCAAAATAACATTTATATTTCTAAAGATTTATGATTTCTATGACCACAGTACATTATAGCTCTCTGTACTTCAAAACACCTGGATAGTGATTCATTATTTTAATATCATCACATAATGTAAAGCAATATTACCTACATGAGCTAATCACATAATATTCTAGATAACCTGAATGATCTCATTGCATGGCATAGTGATATATTCCATCTAGGCAATCGACATACATAGTAATTAAAACATTAATAAAGGAGAATGTTAAGTTTTTTTTTCTATAAGCTATATTTCAATGAGTAGATGAGATCATTGCGAATTGATTTTAAAATTTCAGATAAAACTTCCTACATATCCTATAATCCATAGAGCAGGATTCGTTTATATGTTTTGCTAGTCTTCAAATGAATATTCATTATCCTTTCATATTGAAAATCAACTGACCCTGCAGGAAGAGTGATTTATCAGGAGAATGGCAGTTTTAAAGATTATCAAGATGATAGCTCAGTGTTTTTCATCGAGTTACTTCGTATAATAAGCACAGTAATTGATTGATGTAACAAATTGCAGCGCATTTAAAATAGCATAAATGTAGTAGTTCCAATGAAATAAATGAATCTGCCATTGGTCAGTCAGAAAAGAAGTAAATGATCATTTTCTATCTATGCTATGTTGATGAGGTCAAATGTGACTCAGAAATTTTTCTGATAAACAATGATTTTGTTTTAAATTGACACTCAAAAGTCTTGCACTTTGTAGTCAGTCAAAAAGTTATTGATCGAAGAAGATACTTCATAATAGATCTTCGGGCATTTGAATCTGGAAACTTAGTAGGTATTTTTTATAAGAACTACATTTTGATAAATACATACATCTAATAGGTAAAGTGCAATATAATTATTTTTGATTTCGTTTGAATTCATGTTAAAAAATTCCGTTGTAGAATAGACCACAAACGTATTCAAAAATCAAAGTACTATAATTTATTGCAAAGGAACTCGACTTTAAACTATGTCAATTCTCCGCGAAAACGAACCTACTCATGTCTGTCATTCATATTTCCTCATACGAAATTTTTATAATAAAATGGAAGCAGACTCCAACAATTTTGAACTTCCGAACGACGTTTTCCAACTATAAAATATGAATAAGAATTCTGTATATTCTATAATGCCTCAAACAAGTTTGACAAGTGGTTAGTAGCGTCTAAGGGTACAAGCATAACAAGTAGTATATTTGCTGACTTACATCAAAGTGGTCTTCACAGCATTGAATAACAGTCTGTAGAGAATAATTCACATCCCTTTTTGCAGATTGAAACCACTTTTTGTTAATTTAGGATCAGAAGGTCCAGTTAAAAATAATTTATTTGGAAACTTTGCTGAGGTAGATACAATGGCACAAAACATGAATCAACACGGCTTTTTATAAGAACATTAGTAGCATTATTATGACTACCTGATCTTGATGGATCACTGTGTGACAGACATGAGTGACGTCATCGGAACTGTAGCTCCGTTTTCGCGCGAAATTTGAAACAGTCAATTTTAAGATCGCATTTTCTGCAATAAGTTTAAATATATTTTTTTAATATATTTCTGGTCTATTCTACATGGAATTCTGAAAGCGAAGTGAAAATATTGCATTTTGTCTATTAAATTGCCTTTTTAATTTAGCATGCACCTAACTTTTTAAGTGAGTTGTACAGTATATCAAAAATTAATAACAAACACATATTCTTATTGACCATTCTATATTATTTTCGTCATCTGAATACCTCCTTAGGTTAGGTTAGGTTAGGTTAGGTTAGGTTAGGTTATTATTTTCGTCATCTGAATACCTCCTTAGGTGTCTTAAGGAGGGCATAGACAACTTATCTTCTCAGATTTTATCATCTTGACTCAGATCACCTTGAAGACCAATTCACAAGACCAAAATATGATATTATGAGCTAATCAAATGTTTCTTTTGGTAAATTTATCACAGTGAAACTTTGAATGCCATGTTGCACCGTCTTGTATGAGCCACACCTCTTTCATATCAAAGAGGACGTTCTCAATACCAAGATCCTCATCAGGTACCATTGTTTGGGTGTACACTTTCTGGTGTCTTGCGAAATTCACATCCGCAAAATCAGAATTCATGCGGTAAATTTGTACAGAAAATCTTCTAATTGAATTCTTGTCATGACTGTTAATTATATGAAAACTATTTGATTTATAGCATTTAGATTTTTTTTCTAGAGCTTCTAAATGGAAGGAGAAGAATTTCGTGATTTCGACACTATGCGTTCTGTTGAATCTGACGTTCTAAAAAATATTGCATTTCTAAAAACCGAAGAGTATCAAGACTCGATTCAGGATGGCATAAATCCATTCACAGCATGATGCCGCTACTCTGCTATGACCATCCTAACATAAATCGTCGGTCAGCCTTGGAGCGTCGCGGCGACAACAGACGAGAAAAAGTACAATACAACAGAAGAAAAAAAGCCACTCATAAACATAGTTGCATTGTATCCCATCTCCACACACGGAGTTTCACCGGAACATCGTTGTTTCCGGTGGAGACCAGCACCGCCACCGTCGACGTCGAGGACTTCGTCGACGTCGCTACATCCCCCCCACTCATGCTATCCACACATATACAGCAGCAGGGGGGCAGCGGCGCACCGTGCGCGCATCTCATCCCCTTCCCCGCCGCCTAACGGGGAGAGCATATACGCGAACACACACACATACACACAACTCACACGGGGTGTTAGGACCGATGGCTAGTGAGTAGCCGCGCGCCGCGACAAGAGCCGAGCCAGGGCGCCGAGCTGCCACGAATCCACACTAGTCGGGCGGCCGAATCGCCCGTAAAGCTGGCCGCTGAATCACACGCGTTTGGACTTGTGACGACCACGCACTAGCTAGAGCATCACACACAGCATCTCGGTGGTCCAGCGTTGGCGTTGGACACTAGAACAACTGACTGACGAAGTTCACGATAATAATATCACCAACAATATTAGATGCCGGCGTGAGCGTCGCATTAATAATAGAAAACTCGCCCTTATTATTGTTTGTGTTGTTTTCGGAACTTGTGTGAAAATTTATTTCAACCACCCAACCTACTAGATAGATAATATGTGATTGTGTCCAAGTGCGCGTTGAAAATGATTTAGCTAAGTGTTTTTGTAACATATATTTATTTACCGTGTTGGACTACTTCTACTATTCAACAACAACTTCAACCAACAACATGAACTGAACGAAAAAAAGTTTGTTCTCTTCAATTTTTTTGTTTTGTTGTTTTGTGTGTGTTACGGACACAAAAACAAACAAAAGTTTCCAAAATGAGAATCAAAATGCCAGCAGTCAGAATCGCTCAAGGTAAGAGATTAGAACAAATTGAAAACGTATGAATGAATGAATGCTATTTATGTCTTATCACTAAAATTGTTTTTGATAACGTAATTTTCGGTTCTATATATTTTTAAACACTGATATAAATAAGAAAAGATCGTTCGAAACGACGACGATAACGAAACTTCTTGGCACAAAGTCTTATTGGACTTTTCTTCTTCCATCTCCCTGTGTTCTCAGCATCCGCAGCCCCACGTGACTGTGAATTCTAATTAAGATTCCGCGCTGCTTCAGCGCAAAATACCTACCTCTTTCCCCGTGAAGTTCTTCTCTTTCGTCGTGTGCCTTCTTCGTTTTTGTATAATAACAAAAAGTTTTAATAATGATTTTTCAGCAGATAGACTTGCGCGGTTTTTCCACATCTACTTCTTGCACATTTTCAACATTGAGTGTTTAGTTTGTTATACACTTACTTACTTTCTTTCCACAGTATCACACAGATTCTGTTTGTGATCGGACGCGAATGTTTTGGTGACAGTTTCCATTTTTTCTGGACAAAACGTAAATTCAATGAGATAATTCTATTTATGTGATAAATTTTGTGTTGGGAGTGTTTCAAGTCTTGAAGTAAGTAATATTGACAGCAAGCTTATTTATTACTTTTTCTTGCGATTATTCTCCACTCCACCAACTCTAATATGATTCGGAAAATGAAATGTCATCGAATCCACTTGTACTTATCTAAATTTTATGATCTGATCTATTTGATAAATTTGAGGCTCTCTATTTATTTCGGAGATAAATACATACATACAAAATTGATTGACCGAAGCATGTTTTGTAAAACAAATAAATTCAATAGATATATATTAATGAAACAGCTTTTCCCACATTTCTTATCTGCATTGGACTTGTAACAATTTGTCACATCTCCAATTCTATTCTCTTACAAAATTCAAATGTGAGTTTCGTGTCCCGCAAAATTCACTTCCTCTAAGCCATCAACTTTTGACCTTTTAATTCAGGAAATGTCCATGGACAATACCCAACAATTAACTGACCGTTATAGTAACTTATTCTTCTTTAACTGTTTCATCCGCACTTGTGACGATTTTATCAACCAAAGTGACCATTACAATGTACCTACCTGCCAATCTTCATGTGAACCGAGTCGAGAAAGGGTTAACTTGACTTTTTTACATCTATCGCAGCCCTCTTCTTCTTGGGTTGTCTTGAACCCTATCTATTATACAGGACCGGTCAGGGAACGTTCTAATTTATGCAAGTGCACAGGTATCTGGATATCGGTGGCCACGCGTACGTCTTGTTATCTACATTTACAAGGGGGGTTATTAAATGAAGATGCCACCTCTAGCATTAATGTGTATAAGTAGTGAAAAAAAAGGGTTTTATGAATGTCTGACACGCGACGTTGTTCTCGAGAGTGTATGATTATTGTCCACGTGTCGGAATTAATTTGTTATATATTATGCACCTGTGATTTTGAAAGCGCACTCTAAAAAGTGGACTAAAGGGTTATTAATCTGTTTTATAATTGATCTTTTATTAAGCTGTTAGCATGCTCTGTTCTTAAATTTATGGATTTATAAGTGGAAGAGTAGTCGTACGGTGTTCCTATGAAGTTATGAGAATACAATTTGAGAAATTAACGTTGATTTAAGCAGTACCTAGATTGTGCCAAAATTTTAACATATCGATAAAACTTTAGGAGATTGTTAATACAGCTTTTTAGTGTACCTATGCCCTGAAAATTTGTAATCTGTTCTCGATCTAAATTTTGCAAGTAAAACCATCCCTCTTACCGAAAATAGCGTGAAATCGTTGAGGGCCAAAAAAACTACAGACCCTTAAAAGCCTATGTATCGAACTCTCACCCAGCAGGATGGCACCAAGCTATTTCAGACACGGAATATACTTGAAAATTATCGGTTTCATATAGCCCCTTATGGGATCAGAGATTTATCTTCATATCTTGACGCAAACATCAGAGGTCAAAAACTAAAGGTGATTAAAAAATGCTTTTAAATGCTTCACTTTCTTTAAGCCGTTTTTAGATATAACCGTAGGATTTTTTAGTCGAAATATGAAAAAATATATCTATATTTGCCACTAGATCTTATAGAAACCGCGACTTGAATCAGCCCGTATGCCTTTGTTTTGCAAAATTTAAGCCAATAGTGGAGCTTCTGATATCCAGAACATAGTTTTCAAAGGTCTATTTAGCGAAGTTGTTAAGAAGATTGTAGAGTTGAGGGCTGTGAATGAGATGTTAAAAAAACTTTTAATACTGAATTCTTATCAAATTTACCTATATATTAAGATTATGCTGCCTCATGGCTTTTTATCGTATCTATGTCATTATCTTTTCCTTCAGCTGCATTAAAATGATTGAGTATGTCCAATAATATACGTTTAGAATATCAATCATAGAACTAGTAGATATTTGAGAAACCTTGGTTGCTTTCCTCAAACACGAATGCATTCAGCTAGACTGAAAACTAATCGATAGTTTTCAGCTAAGTATAATAAAACTTTTAGAAGAAATCTGCGTCTTTCTTATATCAAAAAAAAAACAGTCCCTATATCATTATCTTTAGGCATGTTTATGCAATCAAAATCACCTCTTCGACGGAACAAATTTCTCCATGCGACCTGATCATATTTTTCTTGCTCTTTGATCCTCCGCTCCGCTCGTCTGTCTTTCTGTATACATAACTATACCTATCTATTTAGACAGGTACCGAAATTTCAGCTATATGTAAATTATAGTTTCAATCATGTACCTAGTCAGAAAACAACTAAAATGTCGTGACGGAACTGCCTATTTAGAAAACAACTGACCTGGCAAAATAGCCTAGCTAGCTGCTCTTCGACATTTCGGTGATAATGGTATGCTTCGTTGCTCACCCCTTCACGGTTTTCAAACTGTCTATCTTCATAATATAATAGCCTAACTAACTGGACACGATCGAAAAAACCCTTTTTCGATGTCACCCTGCTACTAAAGGTCCTCTATACATATACCACCTGATGATGATTTCTAAGTGAAATGAGTCACTTAAGTTGTTTAATCAATATAGGATTTTTTAGTCCAGGATTATTTTGAATCAAAAAGTTTCTATTTACTTTTTCTTTCTATTACTTTTTTGAAAAATAAGATTTTTATTGGTGACTATCAATAAATGTCAATTCGATAACATTCGCAGCAAGTTTTTTTTTTATTCAAAAGTTGATACTTTTCACTGTTTTACTAACATATGGATAAATTGAATTCTTGAAGGAGTTGGTGTTGATTTAAAATGTTTCTTTGTTCAAATGGTAAACGAAGAACCTAAAATCAAATGTTTCTATCGAGAATATAGAATAATATAGTCAGCTATGACAGAATCCGTTTACATGTTTTTATGTCAATGATACAAATGATACAAATACATATATCATTAATCCAGAAGTTTTACGTTTCAATGTAGTTTTGAAAAATACATATACCTACCTAGGTATTACTCAAGAAAACTATTTTTAACCTTGGTGAAGTATTATTCACAATTCCTCTAATTATTTATATATCTATCTATCTAATCTTCTGGCTTAAAAAAATGTCCTTTATATCTTATTTATTATGTATGATGACAACTAAACAAATATTGACAATAAAATGTGCAATAATGAAAATACCCGGTACAATTATTATGTACTCTAGAAACGCAGGAGGGCAGAGATAAACTAATTAAATAAATCAAACTGTCACACAAGGTATCAATGTTGACCCAATCTTATTATTACATAGGTATTTATACATTACCCTTTTCTAGAATGCTTGATAACAGATTTTCTCCGTATATCTTGTCCTAAAGAAATATGTGGAAATTGTTTGAAATCTCCTCAGGATATTTTTCGCTTCTTCTAATATGAATTGGCTGTGATATGAAGCAATAATTGTAACGCTTTTCCACCAGCAGCACCTTAGTTATTTCTATTGGCCGCCAGATGTCGGTACTAGGGCATTGATAGAGAAGATATTGTAGATTTTGGGGGAGGTTGCATGTATTATACCTAATTGACTCACACGATCCACCCTCGCCGTCGGATATTGGATAATAGAGAATGGTCTTGAACGCTTTGAATGCTTCTGTTGACATAGCAAATTGTTACTTTGTCCATTTTAGTGCATTTATTTGGTTTTAGAGCATTTGTACCAAATAGATAATTTTTTTTTACTAAATATTGGACCGACTTTATTTGTTGGTGACCTGAAAAATACAAAATAATATTAATTCTATATTATTGGTACTGATAATTTTGAAGTTGTGCAATTGTAGCTAAATAGAAGACTCTTGGGACCAACTTCACAAGCACCAGCACCAATAGAATTAATATTATTTTGTATTTTCCAGTGCATAAACAAATCAAGTTGGTATTTTTTTTGTTTAAGTCATTTATTTTACACTTTTGAGTGTAACATTAGTCATAAAAATCGTTGAACGTGCATTAATGCCAAAGAAGATAGTATTCATCCTATAACCCACGTAGGTATATTCTTTACTTGTAATTATTATTTAGAGATCTTAAAACATCGCTGCGGAAATACACATAAGTATTTTAGACTTTACCATTGTATCTTCTAACTCGCAAAACCGTAACTCTATGGAAAAAATATTCATTATATATGTTGCTACAAATAATCTGCTCTTTGATTAGGTTGCCTCAGATTTTCAATTTTTGAAAGAAATTGCCCGCTCCACATAGAGAGAAAACCTTAACTCGTTTTAGTTCAATTTAAACGTTTCCGGATATTGTCCCACCTTTAATTCTGTCGTCTCAGATTTTCGATTTTCGAGAAAAGTTGCCACCTTCACCCCATTCGGGGCGTTTGTTGTAGGGAAGGAGATTTCGGATTTGAGTTTTTACGAATATGGGACCGTTCTCCTCTTTCAAATGAATCAAAAATCATCAAAATCGGAATATGTTTAATATATACAAGGCGCGCACAAACTAAAAAAAAGACAGACAGTCGAATTGTATACCTCCTCCGTTTGGGTTCGTTAGTCAAAAATGGTTCTTGAAGAAATAAGATTCGTGTCTAGTATCCAATAGATTTTTACTAGATCTTTACTTAGTAGTTCTTTTGAAAATACGCTGAAGCATATTTCTTTCAATCTGATTTCATGCGTACAATACTTGTTTAACACATTTAGTAAGCAATGGTTTTTAAATCTTTTAAATAATACCTCACAAGATATTTTTAAATAGTCTTTATTTCTTAGGCCCCATACGGTCTAGAGACTTGAAATTTCGAATTCGTACTTAGAACGCAGACATCTCGCCGCCTGTTAAGCTCCAAGTGTGCTCCAATATTGGTAATTATAATTATCTCATTCAACCAAGATCATTATTTTTTCGACATGGAACGACAATGTCGGACAATGGGATCCGTTACTGGAATTACGCACGAGCATGGAGCGTATATATACGTCTCGTTCTCTGATGTATAGGTACTCTCTGGAAGATCGTCTATGGTTATGTCGCAATTGTCAGACGTCAGACGTTGTTGTTAATTTAAAGTTTAATTTTGTGTTGTGGTAGAAAAACAGTAATTTGTTGCTGGCAAACACATATACATAAGTATAGTTAAAATCGTCAAAAAATTAATCCTATTGGTGCTGGTAATTTTGAAGTTGTGCCGTTGTAGTTTGTTGTTGTAGGCACCAACACCAAATGAACCAGGAACGATAGAATTAATATTATTTTGTATTTTTCAGTGCAACACTTCATAAAGTCAGTGCAATTTTTTGTAAGAAATATTTATTCTATTGCCATAATCATAAATGGTCTGTTATACAAATACAGCAGCAGTCGTTCTACATTTTGTTTTTACTATCTTGATGAGTCTTTTTTTTTGTCGATACCTACTTACCTATCTTTTAACCTCACACACACTGACATTTAACGTTTGTGTTTGGTCAATAATGTACCCAACGTGTCCAATTAGAGTAGTTAAATGGCGGCTCAAAACAAACACATTTATAAGGTAGGTATCTATCCACGCATACTACGATGTTGTATCAATAAAACAGCACCAGGTGATATCAACTCATCATTTACGGGTATACCTAGGTAAATGGTAAAGTGTAAATAGGAGAAGATTGTCGGCTAAAAAGGCTTGTGAATGTTGAATCAAACAACAAGAACAACAAAAAAAAGATGGAGACAAAGTACATAGTTTAATTTGTGCCTTCTCGTAGATTTTACATAAAAGGTGAAACTATTAAGGAATAGGTACTATGGGCATTGATCGTAAATTTATTATAGCTAAAAGAGTAGCTAGTATATATTTTATAATCCCTTTGGTGGTAGATTCAATAGATGTTTGTTCTACCATTCAATTTTTCCCAAGACAGTGGGTGGTTGTCCTTAAATAGTAATAATTAGTATCTTGGATGTTAAACATGCATGTATTGTATCTACATTGCTAAGCTGCTTGTAACCTTGTTTGCGAAACACATCTCCACCTAGTGTGGTAACTGTTTTTTTTTTATTATCACAGCAACAATACTGTTGAAACGTTTATTAAATGACAGATTTATCATTTTCTGATAGCAAAGTTTCTTGTGTCGTATTAACCATATATATAGTCAATCACTTAATTAATTTGTAATCAATTAATGACATTAATTAGAGTGGAGCCTAACTTGGTGTTTGTAAACTTTGCTTTTACACATGGGTATGTAATGCATCACATGCTACCCAAGTATTGCATCTTCGGACGGACGGACGTGCAAAATAATTGAAGGCATGGGTGTATTTTGGGAGATATTGGTAGTTTTAGGGAATGTATTATTAGTCTCCAGATTCATATCCTGTGGAATTCTAAATATGGGGAAAACATCACGCTATGGAATATTTAATGGATTTGTTTCTAGTTTTTAATAAAGTTATATTTTCAAGAAGACAAGCTTTGAGGATTCAGGCAATTGCCAATTTTAATTAATATTTATTCACACAAATATTTTTCTACAATTTGAAGATTTTATAATTAATACATATTTAGAAATTTAGTTTTGTCGCCGTTTTGTTACAAACATGTGAACTTTGTTCTAATCCTGATTAAACTATCAGATCCATTCTGTGAGTTGATTTATAAATAATGTTATAAGAATTCTGCAATTATATAACTTAGCTGACTGACTTGATGGTGTATGCGAACCATTTATTAAATTTTGGAACAAAAGGTGTGAACTTTATAAAAATATTACGGTATATTGAATGAAAAAAGCTTATTATTTAAAATAGCATTTTTTTTTCACTTATCTTAGTAACGGAAATGAGAGGGAATTCTATATTTCCTACATCAAGCTTTTGGATCGTCTTTTTCACCGACTTCGAAAAACGGGAAAACTATTCATCAATATTTATGGTTTCTTTTATATTTTCGCGTTTTTTGCCTAATAAATGTGCACAGATTTTGATTTATCTTATTTCAATGGAAAGAGGAGTGACTTTTTGCAAAATCCAATGTGTGCTTCCCCCAAAGGCGGTGTAGAGGACATTTTTTTTTGTAAAATTCAAAATGTAATCTATCAAAATTGAATAAATGATCATTTCCAGCAAGCTTCAATTTAGATTCGTCAAAAAAATCAAGGTTTTTCTGGCGAGAATCTGCACTCGTCCTTCTCTGCTAGACCCAATCTCGTTAGGTGCTTCCACAGTCGAGGAAGAAACCCAGTGAGGAGGTGTAGCAAATTCTAAGATCCAGATACTTCTTAGATTTTGCAGTATTAAAGCTTCTATGAAACGTTTTTTCCTTCTCCTGAAACTCTTTCTTGTAGGTACATTTACCAGTACCTACCACAGAAAGGTTCTGGGCAAATGGAAGGAGTTCGCGCTCCTTTTCTGGCAAGTGTGTTGGCCGCTTCAATCCCCTTGATTCCCGAGAAATCCAGACTAAACAGACCTTGTTTTTCTTGCCTATTTCGATGAGTTTTCTCCGGCACTCGCATACCATTCTAGAACCGATGATATGAGAGCTCAGTGCTTTAATCGCAGTCGACTTAGTTCTTGCACTGAAAATTACAAAATAATTGTAGTGCTATTGATGCTGATACTTTTGAAGTTATTGTCAAAACTATTCTTTTTTTTTGTCTCCAACTGCACTTCAAAATTACTATAGCACCAATAGAATTAACATTATTTTACATTTTTCAGTGCACCAGTCTTATCTGTTGTTAAAAAATATTTATTGACTAGAGACTGGAGACTTATCACCGAAATTAGCGAGTTTGTTGAAATCCATAAAATAAAGAATACTGATGCAAACACCTTGGATTTAAAAAAAATCGCAATTTCACATCATATGTGTTTTTGCATGAACAATACCCATATAATCCTCTGTAAGCTCTTCTTTCTTTTTCTTATCATATATCTTATGGGAGCGTTAATCACTGGCTGTATATAGTGCAAATCTTGATGTTTCTTCCATTCACTCAAAATCGCAGGTAGGATTGGTCATCGCTGAAATTTTCACATACACTTTGTGGCTTCACGTAGCTAAGAACAAAAGTATTAAAAGGTAGAGAAAGATAATAATATATATATAAGTACGTTCTACAACTTATGAGAATGTCTTAGATTGCTATCTAAATTCACTTTGGGTCTCACGGGTACGTAGGTAATCCCATTGTGGTGTAACCCACACATAAGTAGATACTTATATATGAGCGATATAATATTTTATTTCCTACAATAGAAGTGCGGATCACTTTTAAGAATCTTATTAGATACAAAAAATGCACATCACAATTTCTCAACAAAAAATTAGATCGACGTTATTAGTTGGTGCACTGAAAAACACAAAATAATTTTAAACCTATTATTTGCTTGTACTTATAATTCGTGTATAATAATTATAATAAGTTATAATTTAGAAATCTAAAAACATGGTCGCGGAATATGCATATTTTAGACTTTACCACCGCTGTAACTCTATGGAAATAAATGTTCAATATCAGTGTTGCTACAAATAATCTGGTTGTTAGTTTGGTTGCCTTAGATTTTCAGTTTTCGAAAGAAATTGCCCTCTCCACATAGCGAAAATACACATATTTGAGATTTTAACATCAGTGGAACTCGATATCCCTTATTCTTGAAAAAATGTTCAATTTAAACGTTTCCCGGTATTGTCTTATCTTTAATTCAGTCGTCTTAGATCTTTGATTTTCGAGAAACGTTGCCTTCTCTTGGAGGGAAGGAGATTTCGGATTTGAGTTTTTACGAATATGGTACGATTTCTTCAAAATCGGAGGACGTCTACTTACAGCTCGCGTACAAACCAAAAAAAAAAGCGCAGACAGTCGAATTATTGTATACCTTCTCCGTTTGGGTTCGTCGGTCAATAAAAAGATCTTGTGTTATTAGACGATTTTGTTGCACAGGTGTGTGGCCAGTTAGATGCCAAAGTTTCTTCTTGTGAGATATCGTCAAGCTCGATCGATGTAGACTTTCGACTTGGCCATAGTTTAAGCCCTTTAAAGGGATAAATAACACACAAGACGCAGGAAGTTGGAGATGCTACAAATTAGTTCTCTTGTTTATGAATATTGTTTTCAATGTAAGATAATACACAGAACAGATTGTTATTTATGCCAAAATTATAAAATACCGAATACTGGTAATAAAGGTTAAAGACTATTAGACATTTATTATTGAGTATTCTTGTTATCTTTCAGTGTTTTAATGCAATTTGATATAATCTTCCAGAAGAATTTCACATTTAAATGAAAATTTTCTTCACATAATTCATGAACCTGAGTTATTTGCAGGAAGTTTCTAAATTGCTAACTAGCGGTCTAACTAATGTTACACTCAAGAGTGTGAAATAAATATTTTTTACATAAAGTTGGACCGACTTTATTTGTTGGTGCACTGAAAAATCCTAAATAATATTAATTCTATTAATACTGGTACTTGTGAAGTTGGTGCCAAGAGTCTTCTTATTAACCACAATTGCACAACTTCAAAATTACCAGCACCAATTGAACTGATATTATTTTGTATTTTACCGTGCACCAATAAATAAAATCGCTCAATTTTTTTGCAATTCTTTTAATGTTCATCAATAAAATATTTCTCTGTTGATGTTGTTTCAATACTATGCAATTATAGATGATTCAAATATTAAGACGGCAAATTTTCTTAAATGCAGGAATACAACTCAATTTTACTTCGAGGGAAGTACCATGTTGCCATGTTTTATTTTCGAACATACAGTGAATGCTGATAAACAGGGTTAGAATTTTATGATATTATTACGCCTTCCCCATTTCCGAACTGTCTTAGATCGAGGAGGTGGATTATAACTTTTCTTCTTTTTCCAGTTACGCCAAAAAAAACACTCGGTATTTACCTATCTTACAATTTGTTGCTAGATTATATATATATATATATATATATATATATATATATATATATATATATATATATATATATATATATATATACCTACATAATAACCAACACATGGCGGATGTGATAATGAGTTTTTTTTGTGTGAAATAGGTGAGCAATATTTACCTTAGATAAGCGCCCGTTGTAACACTGGGCACATATATATATATATATTCCTAAAGAGTGATAAGATAAGGCGCAGCGACAAATTGTGACTGCTACATTTAACAAACAAACCGACAGACTGGCCACATGATAAGTATACATTTGAACAGGGTGATTCTAATAGCTAAATGTCCCATTAAATCTTCTTCCAATACCTTGATTTGATATTTGATATGTTTTCTAGTCCACTACCTGCTATAACTATCCAGTAACAGTATCAAACTAACTAAATTAAAGCTTAAACATTTTTATATTAGAAAAAAAAAACATGTCTTAGCGTTCCTCGAGGGTATTTCTGGCAACTCCGATTAAAATAGTGTGTGAAGTAGAGAATAGGTATTTTGTTCTTCATACCAGAGAATTGAACAAATCGAAAATGGTGAAAGATTGGTAGACGTAGAGATTATATTATAATTTGGGAGCATAAATAACAAAAAATATAGGATGTTCCATTTAAAAAACTATGACTTTGATATGTGTCTCCTTTTTGCGAACACCCTGTATAGTTTAGAGTAAACTTAGATATGCATACGGAGGTTCTTTATCCAGCTATATATTTGAAAACAGTTTCATGATATCTTATAGTTTTCTCTACATAGACCGTAGGGAATGTGGATGAGCCACCCTGTATAGTTGGGTCCTTCAAATACTCTGTTATACAAAAAAAAATCTAAATGAGGCATTGTTTCAGACATCAACAAACTTGCTCTAATGAAATCTGGAATAGATTTCAAAAAATATCCAATCCAAAACTAACTTTTATTTCAATTCAATCCTATCCCAATAGGAGGATTTTATTGGAGGAAAATAAATGTTTTTGAATTGTATGACACCTCCTTTTTCCGAACTCTGTGAAAAAACTAATGTATCTAGCAGAAAATAGACCTTAAAATGTTTTGAGTACCTATCTAGATATCAGGAAATGCAGAATTGACACTATTTCAGTATTTTTCCTACAAAAGGATGATTTCATAGAAGAAATTGATGATATTTAAAACTAGATACCACATATTATTCACACAGTCTTTCGACTGCATCCAGTTTATTTATATTAGAAAGATTTTGGAAAAACGTAAAATAAGCCAAAATTAAAATAGAATTGAAATAAAAATTAAAAGAAATATTTTTTCCAAAAAAAATGGACCGACGTTATTCGTTGGTGCATTGAAAAATACAAAATAATATTAATTCTATTGGTAATGTTACTTTTGAAGTTGTGCAGTTGCAGTTAGATTGATAACTTTTGGCACCAACTTCACAAGTACCAGCAGCAATAGAATTAATATTATTTTATACTTTTCAGTGCATCAACTAATAACGTCGGTCCAATTTTTTGTAAAAAAAAATATTTCACACTTTTGAGTGTACCTAACGAAAATCGTTGAACATTCACTAATACCAATGGAGATAGTACTTATCCTCATATCCACGTATATTCTTTACTCGTAGTTGCTATTATTGATTATTAAGATCTCAAAACATTGCTACGGAAATACGCATAAGTGTTTTAGTTGTTACTATTTTATCACCGCTGTAACTCAAAAACCGTAACTCTAAGGAAAAAATGTTCATTATAAATGTTGCTACAAATAATTAGGTCTTGTAGTACTCACAGATTTTCAATTTTCTGAAGAAATCGTTCTCTCCACATAGAAAAAATACACATATTTGAGAATTTAACATGCCTCTAACTCGAAATTTGAAAAAAATGTTCAATTTAAACGTTTCCGTGTATTGTCCTGTTTTTAATTATACCACCTCAGATTTTCAATTTTCTAGAAAATTTGCCCAGTCTACCTCCTTCGGAGGGAAGGAGATTTTGGATTTGCGTTTTTATGAATATGCGACCATTTCTCAGCCTACTCTTTCAAATGAATCAAAAATCATCAAAATTGGAGTACGTTTACTTTATATAGCGCGCGAACAAACAAAAGAAAACTATCCTGTCGAATTGTAATCCTTCCCCGTTCGGGGTTCGTCTGTCAAAAAACAGATGTATTTGTTGCAAAAAGTAATGTTGAAGTTATTAGAAATCATTTTAAAAGATTGATATCAGTTCTGGTCAATTAATTTCAAAAGCTTATGAGTTCTTTCTGATATTCCCATTATGGAATATTTTTTGATTATTGTCTGATTGTTCGGTATTTTCTTCGCTACAAGATACCCAAAAACAAAAAATGTTCATTAAACAAGCAGACAATTCAGCTATTTATTGTACTCTCATCAGTTTCCGAAGGTATAATATGCTCGTTAATACTTTCTCATTTGTTGCAACAAAGTTTAAATGATACCTGGGTATGATATTTTGGAAAACGTCAACTGCATAATAACTGAAGTTTTTTTTTATAAAACAGGGCATTTTAATACAACATGCAAGCTAATTTAATAACTGGTCAAAGTTTAATTAACAGAGTTGCAAAATTGGAAATATTATAATTAACAAAGTTAATACATATGTCTAGAAGTTGATAAAATTTATCAAGATAAATAATAAATTTTGAGAATGCCAATTATTGTCAAATAAGAATCAGAAAATTTATTAAACTCGACACTGCGTAATGATTTATTAAAAATGGGCGATATCTTTAATGTATTAGAAGAAAACGATACACAAAAATTCTAATTCTCTGGTCATTTGGTATATAATTAGTGTAACAGCTGCTTGAAATAAAAGTTGAACGAAATAAAAGTGAGTTCGTACATGTTGCCGAACCATTAAATATTTGTTGACAAATTTTATGGGTTCGACCACCCAATTCTTGTTTAGAATACTTAGTTTGTAATTGAAATGTGTAAGTATATAGCAATGAAGTGTTTAATTAGCTGATTACTGCTAGTGGTAGTTTTTTCTTTTGTAAACGTTTATCCATGCGAAGAAAAATGGCGCTCTGATATTCTGTAAATATCTTTAAATCCAAATTAAGGAATTACAAAATATTTTCTCCATTACATTTTGCCTTTCAATTCATTCAATAATGAAACACTTTCGTCATATCACAGAGCTATTATTCTTTTTTATTTATATTGATATCTTTCATTGTTGGAATTGTGAATTATTCATTATTTATTTAAGAATTATTTGCAAATACTATAAATTTTGTTTTTGTATGTTTGGTTTATCCATTGGTCAGCAATACATATAGGTGTATATAAATGTATATATATATATGTTATATGTATATCGTTTTCGCTGTAAATAGAACGAGGTCACTTCTGATGAGTCAGGTTGTACTACCAAGTAACGCATTTTTTCATTGTTAGTTTACACAACAACCATATCAATGTATGAATTTTATGGATCTTGGACAAATTAATATTATTATTATTATTACCTTTTTGCATTCTTCGAAACAAATCATCGATATCTTATCTGTTTGTTTTGAAGTTTTAAGTATTTTTAACAATCAATAAATGGTTCCTATCAAGAAACAAATATTATACAAAGTCTTTTGTTATTTATCCTAACTCATAATTGCTTGTGCCAGTTGAAAAAAAAAATTGGCGTCAGTTGACAGTAGTGTAACTGCCTTGGGGTTTTTCAACTTCCTTGCGATTCTTTACAATGGATTGAACTTTTGAGCTAAAGTTATGACAAAGTTAAACAGTTTAAGTAATTTAAAACTTTAAAACTTTGATGTACTAGATGAATTTATATTTTTTTTTCAGAAAATTGTCAAGATGATTGCGATTTGTTTTAATACAAATTTAAGTTGTGTTAAAATCTTGGACAATTTTGTTAATAAACCTGATTTCATAGGTAGTTCTCAGATGATGGTGTTTAAAACTTTTAAGAGAGAGACTTCAATTTGAC
Source organism: Crioceris asparagi (assembly GCA_958507055.1). Classification (NCBI taxonomy): domain Eukaryota; kingdom Metazoa; phylum Arthropoda; class Insecta; order Coleoptera; family Chrysomelidae; genus Crioceris; species Crioceris asparagi. Next base: position 3,836,835 of record OY293826.1, read on the forward strand.
TTCAATTTTTCAGTTTGCTTCTTAGAAAGGCATCAAACTATTTAAAAAATAATGAAAATAATGCATGTAAAGAAATAATATGGTAGTTTGCTGATAAACGAAAATATACTCTCTACATATATGATTTTTGAACTATGTTAAGGTTGTTACCAAACGTACAAGTTACAAGACTTTTATCCCATACGAATAGTCTCCGAAGAATTTTGGATTAGAAAAAAATACATTTTCAAAATTATACCTACTAAAAATAATAAGAGATAAAAGCAAGAAAACACTAGAAAATTGGAATCGAGGCATGTTACAGTAGAAGTAGGACTTGTACCACTAGGGTTCCATATATTGTGATAAAACTTGGAATGAATGGAAAACAAATAGTGACATTTAAAAGAAAGTGCGCCGGGATTTTAATACAAGATGGTCTGCTACATCGCCAGCTGAATTTGAAAAAAATGTGCGGGCTTGGCCCACATTGATAGAATTCTTCTAAATCATTTATTTTTAATTCTTCTTAAAAATATAAATTTGAGCTTCTCATAACGAGCTAATAGATCAAAGAGGTAATAAATAGACTGTGACGGAATGGTAGAGAGTCAAAAAAAATCACCGGGAATGTTCTTATATGGGCCTCTTCCGTTTTCTCATCAAATGGATAAAACCCTAATAATATTTCATCTTTTCTTCAACATATACATCATACAGTAAGAGGTAATTTTTCTTGACAGTAATTTTACAATCCGGATAACAAATACGGCACTATTTCATCATTTAGTGACGGAACCTCAAACCTGAAATGCCTATCTAGCCTGTTTTAAATGATGTGGTGAATCAAAAAGGCTCTAATATCAATAAAATTTTAGGAAAATGTTTTTGAAATTTTCAAGAATGTGTTTTTAAACTGATTATTGACTTAAATCTTGCAAACAAAAAGCCTGAGCTGTGTCTTTTCAAAATAGACCTTTAAAAGATCTTCTGGTAATTGTGAAAATATATCTCATATCTCATATTCTGACCCAGATATCTACGGTAATATTCAAAAATTACAACCTATAGGATCTTAAATGATACTGAAATATCTAAATATTAGAAGATTTAATCGCGAAACGGTTACCTTTAATTTGTTCTTTAAGGTATATGTGTAATCCCCATAATTTTGACATAAAACCGAGGATATAATAATAATTAATATTCAACTATCTTGCAAATTAGATTGGCTAATGTGGAAGATAGTTCCAAAGGTTTCTTTAACAGATATCTGAAATTTTTGGGAACTCACTGAATTTACTGCAAATCCTTTGAGTGTGATATAAATTCTTGATAATTTGTTGCATGATTCATTACACATTTCCTGTGGATATCGCGACATGAACTCTCTCATTTCTGATTGGTCAAAAATGTCGAGGACAACTTTTGGCGCGTAATCGCGGGCCTGTAGTAGTAAAATGATAACCAACAACCAACTACAACATACTGAGTGTTGAAGCTCACAGTGTGATATCGACATTCCATTGGACCACATTTGTGATATCACACTGAGTGTTTAAAGAATAATAATTCGTCCAATCGTCCAATGAGAGGCAGCATATCGAATCACAATAATTATTTGAGTGTTCGGAATATGAAACAATGAAACAGAATAAACAAGAGGCTCCATTGGTGGTGTGGAAAGGGCCTGTGCTTTCATTGCGTTTTTTGCGTACCTAATGAAGGTAATTTGGGACAATGGTATTGAATGTAAATGAAAGTAGAAAGAAAATGGAACCAGTTTAATGATGAAAATATGGTCAAGTGCGAGTGGAACTCTCACCTGAAGGGTTCTATACGCGTATAATAGAAAAAATCCACTGTCTACTCAATACTGTTCATGAGATAACCGAGGTCAATGCCATTGATTTTAATTGTATTTTTATCTTATGTCGTTTTGAAAAACTAATTCTGAGAAAAGTTTGAACGAATCACTCAATAAAGAGTCTTTTTAATAGCCTTTGCTAAATAGCTTCATTTTTGAATATCGCAATCTTAATTTGATTGATTGTTGTAAAAATTTAATTTCCATATCATCATGAATTTCAAATACAAAGTCTAACATCTCATTCAAGCTGGTATCTCTAGTATTTAATCAAAAATGCTAATAATGCTTATTTATATCCTTTTAAGTTCCTGGAATACTTATCAAATCACTTCGTTGTCTGTCTAATACTTCGATGGTTTGCTTTCTAAGAAACCTTTTCACGTGAATCATCAAAACATTGCATAATTACATAACGTAGTTAACCAACTCAGAAAGCATTAATTTTGAGGGTTCTTCATTTTAAAAATACAGAACCCTTATAGACTCGCTATTTTGAATTAAGGATTCTGTTCTCTTCATATTTTTATGTCGAAATTTCCTCAGAATGTAAAAAAACACCTTGCAGTTCTTGTGCCCTAAGATCCATCCAAAAATCTTGCTGCAGTATTAGAAAATGACTTGTGTGTCTGTCGGCCTGTCTGTCATAAAGTATTTGGTTCAAATTTGATTCACAAGAATGGTTGAAATTTGATGAAAACGACTCTGTGAGTTAACGTTAACAGAAATACTATATTCGGAACACGATCTCGACTGGCACTTTATAGTTTTAATATTGTTTATTCATTAATAGGAATGTAGATGTCATGATTTATGTAAATTTCTCAAATGCAAAAGCCCAGGACTCATCGACATGTAGTGAAATTTTTGACATATTTGACAGTTTTCATGTGTCTTGGATAATCTGTTTAATATTTCAGGAACTTGTGAGATATGACGAGATTTGAAGAAATACTCTTATTTGACTTATATTCACGACAATTCTTTGATTTTTTAGAAAATAGTTTGCAGTCTTGGAAGTTTTTTAATCAGATTTTGATATGAGCAATATTTGTTGAATTCAATGAGTTTCTTTCAGTTTATGGTTATTTCAATTCTTTGGCTGATAATTTTCTTCCTCATTTAAGATTCTGATTATTTCTTTTAAGTACCAACTGTAATTTTTGTGAAAATTACTTTTTCAATCAATCAAGTCTGGCCAAACAATTATAACCATATATGCTATCTTGATGTGAATCGCTTTCATAATGGAAGAACCAACACAAATCGTTTTCTCAATGCAGTTAATATTGTCCAGATTACGACTTCATCTTTGCCCTGTAACCATGATCCATGTAAACGTAAACGTTCGAGTACCTTGATGGAACAGGAAGTCGTTATTATATTATAGCATCAGTAATATATATTGTGTGATCGACCCATAGAAACAAGAATTGTCAGTTTTGCGCTTGTGTATATACCTAATTCCCTATACCACACTATCCAACTAACTAAACTAACTAAAGATGTAAATCGAACGAGAGGAGTCGAGTAGAAAATCAGTTCGCTCCATCAATATGTAGGTATATGTTTGTATGTAACGAACCCACAACTTGATTATCTGCCATTCGGTATGGTGAGGATTCCAATTTCCTCGAGAGACCAGAATATAATGCCCCGCGAAGTCGTTTCATCTCTTCCACAGTTGTTTCGCGATCTATAATAATATTATCTATCCATGTTGTTGGTGAGAGTGAGTTGGAAAAATACTTGAGTAAGTACTCTCTCTGAGGTCAACACTGTGAGACGATTTTATAACATACTACGAGTTGGTATCTATCTTTCTTGGTTTCTGCATGTATCTGGCTAGGTACGTATATAGTACCTCGTTGACCACGGATGATGAGAATATTTTAGTCTTGCAATGAAAGTCTTGAATGTTTCATAAATCACTAGATAATTCGTTTCAATGTCATTGGTGTGCTTGTTATGTTTCTGTTGACACTAGTTTATTTAGGTGTATCCAACATTTGAAATGTTATACATTGTAAATCCGCGAATAGAGTTTTGATTTCTTGATTTAGAGCTTTCATTGTTTTAAATCCTCGTTAAATTGCAAGTAAATCTATGATTCGCTAGTAAATAATCCCCATAACATGCAATCAGACAAAAAATATCATACAACCCTGATGTGTACAAAAAAATCTCGAGATGGCACAACTCCTGGATTTTGCGTAATGTTGGAACAAATTAACCGACGTCTTGTCAGCTACAGAACAGCTTCATAGTTGAAATTCTATTCTATTCTATATCTTCTTGACTTACACTTGAAAGTAAATCTTCTAAATAATCCACATCAACTTCTGTATGCTTGTCTTTACCTAATTTTTCTCCATTTAGTTAACCATCACCTATTCCTATCTTTCATCATCTGCCTATTTGTAGGGAACTTTCAGCTAATGGTGATACTAACTTCCATTATCTTTGGTTGATACTTTTATTCGAATCAATGTCCCAAGAACCTTATTCTTGTTTTACATCTGCGGAATTTAGAGATTCCAATTTCAATGTGTATCTGCTATTTTTATTCTTCGTCCCAGTGCATTGCCCATCTATAATACGTCTGGTCTACCTGCATACATATTTTCATCTCAAAAGATCCTCCATACTTCCATATTCCCGATTTTCTCATCGATATCGTTGTCTTTCTTTTATGTTTCGTATGCATCTTTTACAAGATGTTCTCTTTCATTTATCGTACCAACTCAAGCCTTGTAAGCGATCTAGTTTATTGCTCTTGAATTAAAAGAAAACTGGAATATCTTCATTGCTATGCTTATAATAAACTCGATGAACTAGAAAATCAATTATTGGATATTTCATTTGTTTATCTTTATCGCCATTAGCAAATTGCCTAATAAGAAAAAACTGTTAAAATAATTATTGAATGAATATATATTATCAATGAATCATCAAGTCCAATTTAAACTTTATACTATGTAAATTTCTTTTTACACTATGTATTAAATGCCTCTATATAAACTGATAGCTTGAATGCACGCCATTGCTCGTTTTTTCAAACAGCAAATACCATAGAGCGCAACAACGTCTTTCAGTTTACTGTATAACTAAACCTATATCTATATAAAATCGGAATTTAGTTAATATATAAAACTATCACCCCTCTATCTTTCCACAACTAAATCTTGATTCTTGTTATGGAAGATTGGTTGGTTGCCAACCTGGGTAACACTTTATTGCTTTACAGATTTTCAATCTGTAATGTTAAACGTTGTTAACGAGTTTTCGTTAATACAAACTTTTATATAGAGTAAAGTTTGAATACCCATCGAGTGGGGTTTCATCATACCTTGTCTATCTCTTTTTTTATTAAATAGTTTTTATTACTTTCGGTTCTTGTATCAATGGACTCCGCAGCGATTTCTCAGGCCCCATACGGTCTAGAGACTTGAAATTTCGAATTCGTACTTAGATCGCAGACATCTCGCCGCCTGTTAAGTGTGATCCAATATTGGTAATTAAAATTATCTCATTCAATCTCATTCAACCAAGATCATTATAATGTCGACATGGAACGACAATGGGATCCGTCACTGGAATTACGCACGAGCATGGAGCGTATATATACGTCTCGTTCTCTGGTATATAGGTACTTTCTGGAAGATCGTCTATGGTTATGTCGCAATAGTCAGACGTTAATTTAAAGTTTAAATTTGTGTTGTGGTAGACAAACAGTAATTTGTTATGGAATTGCTGTTGCTGGCAAACACATATACATAAGTATAGTTAAAATCGAGAGAAGGATAGCAATAGTAGGTACTCATCGGTACGGTTTAAATCTTAAATGCCCAATAAAAACTATTTTTTTATTTTTTTCAAAAATTTCACTTGTTAATTTTAACGTCATAAACATAGGTCTTAGATCAGATCGGCTGATTGTTATTTTGACGTTTGGTATTGTTCTCTTTGACGTTTTATGTCAAAGATTTCTTTTCTAAAGTGACTTAGCTCCTTAATAAATATGTTAGTATTGTCAGAGTCAGTGTTTTGGGGTTAGGTTTGAAAATTTTTTTCAAACCATTTACGACATGCGTAAAATGGCAGATGACGTCAGGAATCGTGACGAAACCCCATTTGATGGGTATTCAAACTATACCTTGAATAATTGTACAAAATTGTGTCTACAACAAGTCAAAGTGTGTTTACATTTTCTATGTATTTGCATATAAAATTAAAATAGCAAAATGATTTGAACAAATCACTTTGTTCTGCTGCTAAATTTGGACGTGTATCAATTCCTACCTTGATAGCTTATCTTTAGAGTACAGTTACGTTATCACATTGATAAGTTTAGGTAATATTATTTATCTGTGTGGCCTAAATTAGTCATGGAAAAAATATAAGGTAACGTACAGATTTAACAAATTGTATAAATATGAAAAAAATTATTTTGACGTGAGAATGTCCTACATGTTCATAAAGTCAAGCTAAAAAAATGATTTTTCTATCATCATCATCATCATCATCATCACCTTTTTCTTTAAAACTATATCTTTATATGAGGTATATAAACATAATGCATATGTACAGGGTGCTTCGTTAATAATTGGAAATATTTTAACTGGTGAATCTTGCTGTCAAAATTTGAAAATTCAACAAATCACCTAAAAATAAAATCTGAAGTATAAGAAGTATTCTGTGAGAACAAATCCCTTCCACATAGAGGCTTCTCATAATTCTATAAGCTCAAATATTGCATAATTTTCATATTCACGCGATATGAATATATGTTACTTTTGCTTTTTGACCCACAAAAACCACTTCAAACAAAAAGTGTTGAATATACAAAATGTTGTGCTTGAAATTATCTATCGTTTGGAAGAAACCCAAAAAAATCACGTCATTCCCTTTCGAGATATTCGCAAAAAACATGAGTCTGTAGGCAAGCAAGGAAGCATGAAAGTTAATCCGCACGATAACTCAAGAACGGAACCGAATTTCAACCAAGGGTTTCTTGCTGTTGGTTGGTACCAGCCCAAGGAAGAGCCCTGTTGTTTTTAGTGAAGTTTAGATACTCTGGTGTCGAGTTACGGGCGAAAAACCCTGTTTTGTAAACGATTTTCTAAGGAAAATCGTCGAAAATCTCAAATTTCATCAATTTTTGTGCTAAACTAAAGTCAAAGTGGTATAATTTAGCTAAATATATCAAAATAAGACTAAATATAACATTTTCGTCGGTGTGAATATGCCCATGAAGGCTTACTTCCTTCGTTATTAGTTGCACATGTTTAAAATTGGTAGGCTGGCAGATATGTTTGGAACTGTCAAACAATGATAGAGAATAAAACTGACATCAGTTAGAATCAACTGATTAAGAAGCAGCAGTAAATAACATTAGGAACTGTAGTTTTTAATCTAATCAATTTCATAGATAAGGTTTTTAAATTTTAAAAATGTTCCTAAAAAAAGAGGTTTCTTGAAGTAAGTCACTAGTTACTTATTTTTTTAAATAGACCGTAACTTTTGCTGCATTATATACCTACTCATATATTGAAGATTTGAAATTGATTTTGTCTGTCTACTTCATCCGAATGCTGTATCCAAGGAAACAATAGGAAAATGAAGCTGATTTGAATACCTGCTGCTTAGTGTATGTACCTAAGTGCGCCATGGATGATAATATATAAAACATGGGCAGATGATTTTTGTTAAAGTCAGCTTTGAATGCTACTGTGGAAGTTCACAAACAGGTCTGTCTGTCTGTCTGTCTGTGTTTTTCTTTTTACCTAAAGATATAATATGTATACGGGGTGTCTCAAGTGATCGTATTTTTTCACTAAATTCCCAAAACGGCCCAAAATGCCCAAAAATTCCACACAAATTCTCAAAAATTTCTGGAGATTTGTAAATTTCCTAGAAGTTAAACATAAATAACATGTCAATTTATAGAATCAACACATAATTTATCGTAGATTATCAACGTTGCCAGATTAGTCAATTCTCCCCAGATTGTATGAAGTTTTAGTAATGTCTGTATTATAAATATAGTCTAGCGAAGCTCGGGGGGAATTTTTATGTGTTATCCTAACAAATAGTATAACATACTATTGGGATAATAGAATTAAGTGCCTTATTGTTCAAAATTAAATATCTCACTAATTATCGTATTAAATATTTCACATAATTCAACTATCGTTCAACTGTTTTCGTATAATTTGCAATCTTACCAGTTGCAATTTTTAAGTTGTTGTTTGTCGTTGTAGGCACCAACTAATAAAGTCGGTTCAATTTTTTGTACAAAATATCTATTTTATTATCTTATCAAATAAGCGATATATTGCCTGTATACGATAACTTGGGACACCCAGTATATAGAAATACTAAATTCAGCATGTCCCTTAGCGATGTTAACAAACGCTTCACTACCTACTGTATGTTGTCTTGCCGTAGTTACCTACCTTTATATATAAGTAGCTGGGGATATATTCGAGATATCGATCTCGCAGGAGATCCACAAGATATTGATCTAATTGACGACCCAGAGTATATTTATATACATATATATATATATATATATATGTATATATAGTGGAGGTCTTGGTGGCTGTTAATAAATCTTGTTGTGGAATAATATTTGCAGCATTTGGAAATAGGGATACCAAAAAACGATGAAAGAGACAGAGAGAATGATAAATGAAAGACTGGCTAGTTATATTATGTCCATAATCTAATTGGTTAATTTGAATAAATGGCGGGGCGCTGAAAGACGTGCTTAGAAAATAATAGATGAATGAAGTACCTATTAGTATGTTACTAGAGATCGACATTTGTAATAATTTTTCAACAATAGCTTTGATTATTCACACTTTTAATTTACATATTTCGCCAATGTTTATGGAATATTTCTGATAAATTTAATTGCTGTTTAGAAATAGATTAAATAAATAAAAAAACTCCAGATAATAATTGCAGTGATTGTTAAAAAGTTTATCTAAATCAAACTGGCAGATATTTTTTCAAACCCACATCATTCAACACAAGAACTCATTCATATAAAATAAAACTATGCGCTACTTCTCAATGATAATAGTCAGACATTTAATGATGATTTCGAAACCTTAGGTATCGAAACGAAAAGATTAAAACTGAATTTACTTGAGTCATTATCGATGGCATATCCTGCCTATTAATGTATACAGGGTATTTCCAAATAAGGGCGAAAATTTTTGGGGGGTGAGTCCTTGTCGAAAATTAAAGGTGGTCTTGCATGTGAACACAAGCTTTAGACCTTTCCCTGAAATAGCTGAAGAGATGAGGGAATGGCATTTTGAAATTCTACGATTGAAGTCACAAATTTTGAAAACAAAACATGACAACCACCAACTAGATCTGTTCGATTCCATTTACAAAAGCGTGTATTTTATTTTTTTATTAAGAAACTATTGCTTTTATGGACACAACAAAATAGCTAAAAAATGTTTTACAATAAATTGTCCATATCAACACATATTTTGAAATACTTACATAAATTTTATTTCTTCAAAAAGATCTGATAATAAATGGACTAGGGATTTCATATTTCACCCTTCTAGTAGATCACAACAAACTTGAAAAAATATTCACAGTTATCCTTTTTATTGGTAGAACATGCCCACAAAATAACACTCCTTAATTTATTCAACAATTTCCAGAAAGAAAAAAAATGTCTTTCTCATTTGTTGATCCGTGTAATTTTTCAGGGAAAGTTCTACAGATTTTGTTTACATGAAAGATTCCCTTTAATTTTCGACAAGGACTCACCCCCGAAAAGCTCTCACACTTATTTGGAAAAACCCTCTACATAATTGCCTTATTAGGTTCTAAAATTAGTCAAGATTTATGTTAACCATCCTTATTATTTAAGTAGGCACATATTCTCTCAGAATTTAGTTGATGCTCACATTTGAGGAAAGCACAAGTGTGCCGAAGCATTTATTGTCATCTTCGGGAGTCCATCGGTCGCACAATTTTTCTTGATGTAAAAAAAAAAAAGGTTTTCATAATTATTGTTTATAGGTGTTGATGCAAGGCTTAACGTTGATATACCAAGTGTATTTTCCAAGGTTTTTGTTGCAAAAGTCTACCTTAGCGTGAAGTGATCTATTCTAAATATAAACACATCATTTATTAATATTATAAATTCGATAAATAAAATAGTAGCAGCATACTTTGGAATTCAGATAGTAAATTTTGCTTGTGCATGCTTCCTATGTTGTTATTAGTATAGCGCATTTTAACATTGAGCTGTAGTGCTAGAAATATTTTGTAGGTATATAGTGAGGTATATAGGTATTTATGAGAGATGGTAATTTATCCGTAAATATAATCGTTGGATTTTATGGTTCGTAATATTGCCATAGAGTGACGTTTATATTTGTTTCACGTGTGTGTGTTTTTGTTTGTGCAGGTCAAGAACAACTAATAACATGAAGGATGTTTGTGTAGAGCTAACGGTAGATTTAAGACCATTTTGCGATTCTTTTTTGGTTTAACTGACGGGAATAAGAAGTATTGCTTCCTCAAAAGTAGTAGTAGGTAGAAGGTTATTTGGAGATGAAAAAAAAACAACTCCCTTGAAATGTTGATCTTGATCTTATCGCAACTATTATTAAACTATTAGTTTGATCTATTTGAATTAGGGTTTCATTGGGACGAGAAATCTCGTCTCGAAGGAAATTGCTCGTCTTTTCTCGATCATTGAGACGAGAAATTAAGAAACTCTCGTCCTGATGTTTTTCTTGAAGATACTCAAACTTTGAGACTCTCGAAAACAAAAATATAAAAAATATTATACATGAGTATACAACACAAGTCTGCACCAAAAGATAGCGTAATTTTTTTTTCTATTAAAAACATTAGTTTCAAATACAGAGCTATATGCTATGAATTAAATTCCATATATATAACAAAAAATCGAGAACAAAAATACAGCTCGGCTCGGCAAGGATAAAATCTAATTCTACCAAAAGCAATATTTTAACAGATTATGAATGAAATGAAATTTATTTTGCATTTCTGGTACGAATTTTGACTATTTGCCAAGCTTCTGGGTAATTACGTCTCATGAAACGCATAATGTCCCTCAAATTCTTCTTCTTGTTCCAAGTACTGAATCCAGCAGAAGCTTTATTACTAAATAAGTAAGTCTCCTAGAAAGTATTTAAACTATTTAGGAACATTTATAGGTATCCATTAATAATTGTTAACTTATTCATTTCCTGGCTGAATCTTCTTATCAGAATGGGATTAACTCTTTTTATGGTTCGGTACCCTAATAATGCCATGAATTGTAAAAGGTAGAGAGTTGAAATTTTCACAGAATTTGTGTTCCCTTTGCCGCTGTGACAACAAATAATAATATAAATAGAATAAAATTAAATATAAAGCTGGTCCCCGTACAAAAACGTGTTTTTTTCGCTGGGTTTTGCTCGACTTTAACCATCCCTACATCTCTAAAAGCAATAGACAGCTTCTGTAGGATGGTACAGCACCCTCGTTGTGTGAGTCTGACTCGCACTTGGTTGATTTTTTTCTATAAATAAACTAATTACTGATTATTTTGAATATTACAATAATTGATAATCGGTTTCTGTTTTAACCAATCTGAATACGCCAACAACCTTTTTTCCATTATTATTTTATTATTTTTCAAACATCAATAAACTATGTATTTTGAAATAATATAAAAAAAAACTTCTTACTCCAACATTTGGAGGGGGCTTAAGCACCTGTGAAGTAGAGATCCACTCAATTACTTTTATCAATTTTATATTATCTTTGTTTTGGGATTTCTGAACATTATGGGAACAAAAATAATATTTTTTCCCTCAAATGTTATCATACCTATATTAATGATAAAATCGATCCCAGAGGTACTGGTCTTTCCAAAAAGACAGAGACACAATTCTCACTCTCATGTAGGTCACCAAAGGGTTAGCGGACCATTTTATCATTATAATATTGATATCCATCATTCAATCTTCAGGTGCAAGGTGCTAAATCTTGAATTCTCCCACGCTACCAACGACTAGCGACGATCTCATTTCATCTATATCCAAATCGGCCGACATTGAGCGGTGGTCTGCAAGGAAAAGGGTCAATAATTCTTTTGACATAAATTTTCTACCTACATTCATTCATTCATTCATTCAGCACTTGTCCCGTCGGACAATGGTCAGCACAACAACACACTATAGGCCTTCCATCTAACCTGCTCTCGCTTGTATGTATACCAAAGAGACGATATAGTGGGTTTACTTTACAATGGGCCCATTATATTGCCAATAATATACTCTTCAATGCCGTATTTATGGTTTGTTTGGTATAGGTATGAATATTGTTGTTTTGTGATACAATCTACCCCCACCCCGTCTTAATGTCAAAGTTTGACATTTCAAATAATATCTTAAGGAATCTTAATCCCATTTCTCTTAACGTTGTTTCATATAAAATAAGATTTTTCAAAATAGTGTAGCATTAACATAATACTCCATCGCATTCATTTGTCTCCACCGTCACTGGTATAGCGATTATTGATACCTACTAGTTGAACTAAGACCCATTCCTGTATTTCATAATCAGTCTGATTGAATATCACTCATTTCATTTAGCAATTGTTGATGTAAATTCATTTGGCGCATCGGGTATCGGTCCTCATAATAGTTGTTGTCGACACTGTTACCATTTCCTTCATGAGTTGAAATCACTTTATTATAGAAATAGGTTGCTTTACATTATTGAAACTCTCTTACCTTAACCAAAATGTTGATAAATACCGTTATTTATACTTGAAAAGATAACTTTTTATCAAAGGAGAAAATATTTTTGTTTCGAGCGGAAATAAAAATATATTTGAGAGGATTATCACTATTTACTCTTATCTATTCAAATAAACAGATTATGAGTAGGTTCGTTTTTTTCTATGTCACATCTGTCTGATAATTGATATAAAATAATTATATACTAATTTTTCCAATTGAATCTCTTAAATGTTTCCACAAAAAAAATCGGATTTATTTGTGTGTTTTTTTGCTTCTATTTCTTAAATTGCTATGTGCATCGAAGCTCAACAACAACAGGTACATTCTGAAAGCAAGAAAAATCGTTCTTCCGTACTGTTTCGCACCGTTGCGCCGTCTAGCGACGAAAAACCGTAGCTCCGGCGATCCGTTCCCTCATTCTCAAATCTAACTAACCAAAGGCTTTTGTGCCTATCAACTTCTGTCCACTCGATAGAGTTAAAGTAGTTGATGTAAACGCAATTCAGGATGTGTCACGTCTTGATGCTTTTCTAATTGCGTCTATTATGTCACTTTTTTTGTATGTGCCGTTTGCCGCCGACTACCGACACCGTTTGTGAGCACAAATTTCTTCAAGTCAAGAGAGTATATATAATATGTATATTTCACATCAAAATAATACACGGTACAAATGCCTGCAATGTCTTACCTTGATGACTTTTTCTGTTTCAAATGCTTTGACAGTTTTGATATAAGCTCATATCAATAAAAGAAGCTTATTTCCTGTTGGAACTTTGTCTCAGTAAACAAGGAGCTATCCTAATATTTTAGATAATTTCTTAGATCTTTCGAATTTATTGCTTCTTGACGTTGTTTTAGGTAGTTCACAATGTTATTGCAATATTACGTTTTGGCAAATTTCTGCTATACCAATCCACATCTGTCATAATCTAAGTGGTTACTTGAATAATTGTGTACCAATTTAATTTAAGATTGAAATAAACTTCTTATTGCTTTTTAAGTATTGATATCAACTGAACGAATGTGAAATAAAATGAAAATCGTACTTCTCTAAAGCATACCACACTCCACACTGAGAAATATGTCATTTACAAAAAGACATCGCATTTTTTGTCTCAACGATATAAAAAGACGATTAGAAAACCCAGTAAATTCGATTCTTATCAAATCTATACGCTGCTTGGCATTGCTCTTCGTCCGTCGTCTTTCATCTTTTATGTTTTGTCCACTGCTCCCATCCATACCCTACTGATTGATGTCCAGATAACGTGTTCCAGATTATTATTCTTCTTCTTATTTTTATTTTATTTATATTTTAAAAATGAATCGCAGTGACCTGTGAGCAGATGTTGTGGGTGTCAGCAGCCAGTGTGGGAATTTCTCTGTCTTTGATATTGACCATTTCAACCCTTTTATATTATTGTCATCAATAGAATACCCCAAATGTTTGTGGTAGTCTTCGGAAATAATTGTTATGAAGATGAAAAATTACCGGTCATATTTTTTCACAGAAAGGATTTGACAGTAATAATTGTAGCGGCAAAATCATGGGAAAAATAAACTGTTGTTAGGTCTAACGGGAGATTTTATTTTAGGTATCAAGGTATTTCAGATTTATCTAAAAAATATCAAAAATACAGACTTGATTGTATTAACATGATAAATGCAAATGATGAAATAGTATCTTTGGACTATTTTGAAATCAAGTTATTCGGGTATCTATTGTATTGCATTATTATTATTTCTGTTATCTAATTAATTTGAACTTTTTGCTTTTGCAGGTCATATATTTTTTATCTTGCAAGATTAGTATATATCAAGATTATAGGATAATAATAATCAGTTGAGTTAATTGAACCTTACCTCTGTTTTTATTATTTTTTTATTTTGTAACGAATAATTATCAATACATCATACTATTAACGGAAGTAAACCTAATATCACAGCAGTTTTTAAATTTAGCTGTTAATTTAATATTTTTAATCGAAACATCATAATCCTACTCTACAGAATCTCAAGCAAAAAAATATTTCTCAAAAAGCTAAAAGTCTTATTCAACATCTTTTATCCAAAGCCCTCGCTCTTGTTTTTGTTAAATATTTTGGGATGCTCAGAAAATTCGCATTCAAACTAATAGTCTTTTAGCTAAAAGAGAATGTCGAATACGTTAATTTTTAAAAATTGGAAAACCTAATTACATTTGATGTGTGTCCACTCAAATGACTTTCCTACCGCTCGCAGGCAAATTCCAGTGAATGAAATATTCTGCACTATTACTTTCCTTACATAGCGACGAAAATAGCGGTTGTAAAGTAAAAATTATCTGATCAAATCGTGCTACCACTCATTTTTTTTCAGCATGTTAAGACAAACAACAATGGTCATGTAACATTTTTTCGCAAGATGAAACGTTTAGCCAGAATTTGAAGAAACATGTGGAAAATATGGAATTTTATTCAAGTATAACTTTTTTGTGCTTTTTCTCGGAGATGGCGCTATATGTGGGTGGTAGAGGGCTCTCAGAAGAATACTTTGGGCAAGCTTAATAAAAATCCGCCGTTTTCGCGCTATAGTCTTGAGCAAATCACGTTTTTTTGGCTATAGCTCAACACCCAGTGTATACAGGATTCTCAGTGCCACCGGCGAGTGGTATTGGTATCAAACAAAATAAAAAAGAAAGCAACAAAATACACCGATCTGTTCTCGAGATAATGCTGTCACAGACAGACAGACAGACGGACAGACCGACAGACCAAGAGCTGAAAATATGTTTATTAAGCTTAGCAAACTCTGAAACGTCAACATTTGTAAAAATCTCGATATCGAAAATTTCACACGATTACAATACTTTCCTTATACATCTACTATATAGTAGCGTAGGAAAGTAAAAAAAAGTTTGCGCTATGAATTTAGTAACCTTATAACAAAGTGGGCTATATTCAACTTGTAAACTGACTACCTATTCAGTTAGCAGTGAATATTATATAGATTAATCCAATTTTTGAAAATATAAAATTCTAAGGGGTACAATATTAGGAAAATGTGCTATATCCGCCATATTACCTGTATCCTTTTAGGCGTTACCAATCAAATCGTACTATTTTCTATTCAGTGACAACATAATTTATAATATCAAGAAAATTTTAAGGGATTAAATCTCTATTGGTGCTGTTACATTTGAAGTTGTGCAGTTGCAGGTAGATTGGTAACTTTTGGCACCAACTTCACAAGTACCAGCCCCAATAGAATTAATATTATTTTATACTTTTCAGTGCACCAACTAATAAAGTCGGTCCAATTTTTTGTAAAAAATATTTATTTCACACTTTTGAGTGTAACATTAGTCACGAAAATCGTTGAACGTTCACTAATACCAATGAAGATAGTACTTATTCTATTACCCACGTATATTCCTTGCTTGTAGTTGTTATTATTGAGATCTCAGAACATCGCTGCGGAAATACGCTTGAATATTTTAGTTGTTACCATTTTAACACCGATTTTACTCGAAAACCGTAACTCTAAGGGAAAAATGTTCAGTATAAATGTTGCTACAAATAATTATGTCTTTCATGTACTGCAAACAGATTTTCAATTTTCGACAGAAATCGCCCTCTTCACATAGCGAAAATAGGTATATTTGAGAATTTAAAATGTCTCTATGTCGAAAACCGTTACTCTTTTAAAAAAATGTTCCATTTAAACGTTTCCGGATATTGTCCTATCTGTAATTATATCAACGCAGATTTTCAATTTTCGACAAAATTTGCACCCTCCACCCCCTTCGGGGGCGGTTTTCGGAGGGAACGAGATGTCGGATTCCCGTTTTTATGAATATGGGACCATTTCTCAAGCCTCCTCTTTCAAATGAATCAAAAATCATCAAAATCGGAGTACGTTTACTATATGAAAGGCGCGCACAAACCAAAAAAAAAAAAAGCACACAATCGAATTGTATACCTCCTCCTTTTGGGAAGTCGGTCAATGATAAACGCTACTACATTTCTCCTACATCTAATCCATCTTATTGTTGCGTACGCCAATGACATTTTGTATTGTTTCCTCCAACATTAGATTATTGTGTGATATTGTAATATAATAATAAATCCAAGAAACCGCAACTATAAATATCTCATCGGAATGGCCTCATGCTGGTCTGTGGGTCGTGGGGGGGGGGTGGAGAAAAGAGAGCTTAAGAACCTTTTGACATTTTAAACACCACATTGCGGATCATATTGAGCATGTTAAGGTTAAAGAGGATGATCCTAACTATCGTTATGTATTATTTGTTGTTATATATGAAATATGTATACCTACCTAGGTATATATAAGTCAATGCATTAAGTTTGTGTTGAGTTTATATTTAGGTACACTCATAGATGGCTCCTTTAAGATTGTTTTTGAATAGTAATCTGAAATAAATTCTTCAGTGTCTAAATATGATCTTGATAATCTTGTTGTAATAGTCCATCTATTCCTTCAAAAATCCGGCTACACTTCGTTGCTTCTCGAACAGGTCGTTAGGTTTTTGTTCAAGGATAGAAACCATCTGATTTTGTTTTGTTAAAATTGTGCCATATCCTGGAAAGACCATGAAAGGACTTTTATGCGAAAAAAAAACACTTGAATTGAGGTTCCAAAGTTGAATTTTCAAGAAAGTAATTTCTGGGATATATCGAATATATACCTAACAGTCCTTAACCTGAGGTTAGTTCAGCAGACTACTTGGGAGGATACGTAAGGCCCTCGCTCTCCCTGGTTTGCTAAGTATCCGCTCTAGGCAAGGGTTCCCTAGTAGTAGCTTTATTCTCTATAATAGACACCAGGTTGACCTTATGAGAATCCTTCATAGGAAGTACGAAATCCCGAAAATGAACTTGTACCTTATAGGGCCTACCTTGTTTAAGTTTTACTTCTGAACATCCTTAGCTCCTGGGCAAAATACTGGTTTGCACATAAAAATGATTGAAGGAGCGGCATACAATTCGATTGTATGCTTGCTTTTTACTTTCCTCAATAAGGGAAGTATTGTATTCACGTAAAAAATCGACCTTGAGATTTTTGCTCATATTTACGTTTTGGGGTTCCTAGATCACGAAAATCATGGTATCTCAAGTTCGTCGGTCTGTCTGTCTGTCTGTAGTCTGTCTGTAGTCAGTTGGCGTTGTAGCTCAATAACGGCTTGACCTAGGACAACGAATTTTGGTGTGCATATTGAAGGACTACCGACAACGCAATGTAAAGGTTTTCGTTAATCATGTTATACAGGGTGTCCAAAATATTAAGTGTCAATATAAGAACGGTAGAAGCGACGAGGTTGTTTCCATGAGCAAAAAGATGTAAGTTATTCAGGTCGATAAAGATACATTGTCGAAGCGTGGTGGTTTGTCGAAGGAAGTCATAGGTAAAGTCTTTTATCATTATTTTTAGTATGTTTATTCATTCGTACTATGATTTTGAGGATATTTTTTCATTGGAAAGAGGAGCGTTGATGGATAGTTCAATATTTAGCTTTCCAAAATCCAATAGTTCCATTCCGCCAAAGGGCTGCCAGGGGAAATCTTGCAAATTTCATTCGACAGAAATCGAGGCAAGATTATTTCCATTAATATTTGAAAAATTTGAAACAACATTTACAGCACTCTACCATCTTGGGTAGGTTTTTATTCACGATCAATGAAAATTTTATAATTGTGATATTTTTTATATAAAAATTAGAACTGACCTCATTAGTGGGTTCATTAAGAAGAACACAAAAATGCTAATACCATTGGTGCGGTTTTTTTAAGTTCACCTTGAAGATTACCAGTAGTAAAAATTGATTTAATATTATGACCAATCGATATCTGTAACTATGTAACTATCTTCGAAATATGTCTATATATATATACTTACATATGTCTAGGTTTTTTCTCCCCCACGCAGTGGTTGGCCAATTTACATAATAAACCAACGACGACTGAATGTTCGTGTTTTATTTCCTTCTCTTGTTGATAATATGTACTCGTACAATGTAAAAAGATGTAAGTATATAAGGTTCTTACATACCTAAGTATGTATGTGCCATGCAAATGACATCAACGACATTTTGCATTCGAATGAAGGTATGTAAAAACTAACGATGTCCATTTAATTGATGTCAAGAAGAGAGCAGGCTAGCAGCAGGGATGGCATTTTTATTTTGAATGAATTTAAATTAAGTTTGTGTGCGGTCGTTTGGTAAAGTTGTACATCTACATTTATTTATTTATTGATCGAAGAAGTGAAAGGTATTCCATCCCAAAGACAACAAATACTATACTAAATGAAATGAATTTTATGAAGATTAGATATATATCGAGCGATGTTAAAAAAAAAAGGTCATCCATATAATCAATGAATCTGAATGCTTGCTGTGTTAAAATTCTGTTGAATTTCTTCAACATACAAAAGATTACTGCACGCTATACATGCTAATTCAAATTCGAGATTCACTCAAACTATTGGCAATACGAAGATGGTTAAATTGGCTCAACGTTGCGCATTTATGTGCTCAACAATTAATACGCCGTTTAAAATGTTTGCAAATTTCGAGTAGTTCCGGAGATATCCGAAAAAAAAAACGAGATTTTGGAAAATCATTTTATTTTTCTCCTGACTTTATTTCTTAATGAATTTCAGAATAAATAGCACATTTATATTGCCACTTTTTTCACTCTTTCCAATGGTGTTAATAGTTTTGCAACCTGACGTTTCGTCTATGTGTACTATCATGAACTCTTTTTTTTCTTATGACAGCCATATTGGCATTCCACAAATTTGAATAGCCCTTTTTATCACCTTTTTGACGATGTATCATCAAGTTGCATTTGTCCTAAAAATACGAGAAATTAAATAAATTGCTTTTATAAAGTAGTTAGCTTTTTCCATTCGGTGACACGTAAATAACATTCTGTATTATTGTCAATTGCTGAATCATTAAAATGGAGTTCTCCAACGAAGAAAAACGAGATATGATAAAACTTTATTACAAGAATGATAGATACAGTGTGAATACATGGGAAGTGTATCTTAACATGTATTTGTTCAGTGTTGGTCAATTCGAATGATTTTTTTTTGTATCTCGATGGCTTTACTTTATATTTGCTATTATTTAAATTAAAAAATGATTTATTGATTCCTCAAAAGGATTAGTATGTCTCAACGTCCGTAGTCTGTGCTGGCCTTAACTTTATTACAAAATTGATACCGTTACTAAGAGAACACCATGTGACGAATAACCAATAAAATTGATCGCATCCCTTTGTTTAAGTCACTTTCTTCTATCGATTTTCTTCTTCTTTCTTTCTTTTATGATCCACAATAATTCCGAGACGCTAACATCTGTTGCCAAAATAGATTCTATATTGAAGTGTTATATAATTAAATAGCATCAGGTAGTCAAAGTATCAGAAACCTTTATCACATTTTGACAGCTAGTAATTGTCTTTAAATATTGACTGATGGCTTGGATTAGGAAGCTGTTATTTGTTAAAATTTTCAAATATACGAATGTAGGTTAAAAATAGTGGTGAAGGAAAAGTTAAGGCATGCAAAAAGCAGTAAAGTCAGAGGAAAAATTAGTAGCTCCAATGACAAAGAGTATTGTAGAATATAGAGATTTATATGATTAATTCAATGGAAATGTGACAAAATTGTTTCGGTTTATGTCATATTCAAATTTGTATTCTATATTATTGTATCACTAACAGGGCCAAACAGCCGTTGGTCATATTTTTGCCTGAAGGCTTTTGGCACCCCCCAGGGCATTTTTTATGATCAGCTTTTTTTTCTTCATATGCCTAATCATTAAGATTAGCATTTACACACATATCTATAGCATCAAGTATTCTCACATGAAGATTCCCATGACCTGTCTAGATACCTCACCACACCTGATGATCCGCATTGATTCATTCATCAGCTACCCCACGAAAACGAACGAAAGAAAAAAATAGGCACCGTGAGATTTTTTTATCACCTCGATATGTACCTAGGTATTTTTTTCGAGCATCTGCTTACCCCTGAGAGTTTTTTTTTTCGATTTCAATCCCAAGACCTACATCTCACCTATTCGTATAAATCACTTCTTATTGTCTATTACCGTTTTTTACCAACGGATAGGTACTACACGCACTTCCTTCCTGCTCCCCTCACAGCTTTTTTTACCATTCATTCACTTCCGAATTTATAATTTCAAATTAACATGATTTTTGTACCTACCTACTACCTCTCGTTTTCGGCCGTGATGGAATAAAAAAAATAGTTTTGCGGCTATTGTGTCTGAGAGTGAGACAGACCCCTCGATTTTTTTCCACCGATGGTCCAGCAGCGTTTTGGTCGGGGGGGTAGTAGTTTTTCTAGCCCCACCACTAAAACTACCCCGGCTGACTTGCACCCCTCTCAGAGAGTGGTGGTTGATTGAGTTGGTGGCTAGTTTTACCTGTGGATGAACACAAGATCAGTCGATGATCAGCATCCGTGGATACACATACATTCATATTAAATTTTAAAATTCGTGCGACTGTATGGACGCTCGGAGCTCTTCTTGTGTTCTATGAGTTCTATGGTTGTTACGTGCAGGTGTTGTTTCTGTCTACGTTGTTATAAATAATAATAATAATAATAAGTGTTTAAGATGAGTGGCATTGCGACAATGAGTGATATTGAGTTGTACCTGAAAATGAGACTTTTTTATCGACAAATTATTGGTGAGATTTTTAAATTTATTTGTTATTTTTTTATTTACCTTGTTAATACTTTTATTCCATAAATTCATTATCGATAATTTTTTAATGTGAAAATCTTGTTTTAGAATAATCCATTGTTATTATAAAATTGCTTAATATGTAATGTTTCCTGGGTTGACATTTATTTATAGTTCCATACTTTTCTTCTACTTTTATTTATTTTTACTTCCCTCAATAAGGGAAGTATTGTATTCACGTAAAAAAATCGAGATTTTTGCTGATATTTACGTTTTGGGGTTCCTCGATCGAAAAAATCATGGTATCTCAAGTCCGTCGGTCTGTCTGTCTGTAGTCTGTTGGCGGTCTAGCTCAATAACGGCTTGACCTAGGACAACGAATTTTGTATGCATATTGAAGGACTACCGGCGACGCAATGTAAGGGTTTTCGTTAATCATTTATACAGGGTGTCCAAAATATTAAGTGTCAATTTAAGAACGCTAGAAGCGACGAGGTTGTTTCCATCTCGAAGCGGGGTGGTTTGTCGAGGGAAGTCATTGGTAAAGGCTTTTACCAATTTTTTTTATTGCTTTCTTTATTTTTTTGTTATCGATTTTTTATTCCAGCTAGATTTTGTTTCCCATTATTTTTACTACTAAGATTGTGTCAAATTTGGTTGGTTTATTAAGGGATAGTTATGTAACCCACGGATTTAAGGGTTTATTCGGTACATATATCAATCGGGTTATTTTCTTCTGCATATATTTTTAAAAGAAGTTCATGGATCTAGGATAACGATTGATAATTATTGAAGATCACGTTAGGAAAAATGCTTTTTTTTCCTAATCTATTGCAGAACAAAAAGATCAGTAATCCAGAATTGTTGCAAAAAATGACTTAGTTTGTCCATAATTTGACTCTTTTATCTGTTTTATTTCCTTAGTTTTTGTTATGCTATGCAATAAATATTAAAAAAATGGACCGACTTTATTAGTTGGAGCCCTCAAAAATACAAAATAATATAAATTCTATTGGTTCTGGTACTTCTGAAGTTGTGCAGTTGTAGTTAGATTGAAAAATTTTGGCACCAACTTCAAAAGTACCAGAACCAATAGAATTTATATTATTTTGTATTTTTCAGTGCTCCAACTAATAAAGTCGGTCCAATTTTTTATAAAAAATATTTATTCCACACTTTTGAGTGTATCATTAGTCTTGAGAATCATTCAACATTCACCACAGAAGATAATGCGTTACTCAGAGATTTCAAAACATCGCGGAAATATGTACACATTTTTGAGTGAAAAAATGTCCAGTTCAAATGTTGCTGCACATTATCTCGTCCTCTTTAATTTGGACATCTCAAATTTTTATTTTCGAAAAAAAAAATCCCCCTCTACATAGCTGAAACACATATTTAAGATTGTAACGTGGAAACGTGTGATTATTTTAAAAAATGTCCAACTTAAACGTTTCCGGATGTATATTACCTATAATTCTGCTATCTCGGATTTGCAATTTTCGAGAAAAATTGGCCCCACCACACCCTTTGGGGAATGTTTTGGAGGGGAGGGGCGTGTCCAATATTTTTTTTTTTTCAATGGGACCAATTTTCCATTCTCCTCTCTGAAATTAAAAAAAATCATCAAAATCGGAGCACGTTTACTATGCCAAAGGCGCGAACAAAAATAAAAAAAAACATGCAGACTTACATTCGAATTGTATACCTCCTCCGTTTAGGAAGTTGGTCAAAACTTTATATATTCCACTAAAGTTTGTTGAGTTTTCTTGAAATAATATATTAAGAGTTGCTTTATGTTTCTTAATGCGAGTATAACACTAGTTTGTCTGTCTGTCTGTCCTTCTGTCACAGCCTGTTTTATCCGAATCTAAAGTATCAAACAAGTAGAAATTTTGTGTTTACATATTTATGGGGAAACAGCTAAATAGGTATAAACGAATTCTAGTTCTAACTTTAATCCCATTTGCCAAAGTTTTAAAATAAAAGGAACATTGTCCTCAAGTATTATTTGAAATATAATGTACAAGGTGTCATAATGCATGAATAAACTAGGTTTCCTTAAAGTTTTATATAGATGGATTATATATCTGATATTAAATAGGAATATAGAAAAAAACTATTTCTTTGAAATTGCTAATACTATTTTTCTTAATAGAATGAAGGGCTTCTCCAAACATATCTAAGAAAACCTCGGCAAAAGTCCTACGATCTTTAAGCATCAAAAAGTATTCTTTTATAAATAGGACAGTCTTGATTATTGATTGATATTAATTCTATTGGTGCTGGTAATTTTGAAGTTTCTCAATTGTAGTTAGATAAAAGTCTTTTGGCACCAGATTTTATATAATTTGTAAAATGATTTGATAAAAATATAATTGAACAATTGAAATTTGAGAAAAAAGATCTATATATATAATTAAATTAATATACAGGGTGTTCGATTTGAAAACAAATAATAATATTACAACACAAATCTTTTATATTCACACTCTTTTGAGTGACCGTGTAGATACGTTGCAAAAATATACGGGAGAAACAAATAATGTCGATAGATCTAAATTTGCATTTTTTATTTCCTTCGATAACTTTCCTGATAAACTCTTTTTCAAGTATCTGTCACCTCTTTTTTTTCTCTGTCTATATATATATATATATATATATATATATATATATATATATATATATATATATATATATCTGTATATGGCTCAGACAATAAAACACTGTGCAACTGAACCAAAGAGGGCCATTAACCGCACAGCCCTCTTGATTAGAAATAGCCCAACATAGTGGGTCTGAAACTAGCTAGTGCACAACCCTGATTAAAACTTTGGCTCACCCACTAATGTCCAGAAGGAACTTTAAGGATATAATATATATAACACTTTTGTTCTATATAGTGGCGACGAAAAGAAGGTATCATCATCATTTTATTGGCACTCGTCGAAGACAAATGCAGACCAGGTCACGACATTTATGGCCATATATAGCTTTGTGTTCTTTAACCTTTTCTTCTGTCTTCTCTCTCTTCCCTTTCAACGTCGTCGAGTGTGCCTGTGCTTGTTTGATTTTTACCACAAAATTACTCTCCGAAGAATATGCCCATTGATATTATCTATTTGCAAGAATAGGCAAGTACATCGGTTATGTTACGATGTCGTGTGGAAGATGGTTGAATTTGTTGCGAAATCTTGAAGCAGTTTGCTTTGGTAATATCAATTATATCCATACAGGGACAAATAATTCGTTAGAATGTTAATTCGTGATATAACAAATATATTTCTTTTTTATTTATCAAATCTAGATGATATCGTTATACTATTTAAGAACTAACGAGACTGCTGAGATTTATTGCCTTTACTTTGACATCTGAACAAGCAGTGAAACATTTAGAAAACTCAAGCATCACAATATCTCTCATAATTGCAACAAATTACATAACTGGTGGGTATCAAAACTCGAATCTTGCAATACAAAAGGATTGACCCTTCCTTTCTTCTATAAATATATTAAAGTCAGACATGTCAAACCCATGTTATTGCAACGTTTGTAGCAAATGCGCCTGCGTATCATAGTAAACTGCTGAACTGAATTGAACTGTTTTTATCTTTATAATAAAGTTAATTCTTTTCGAATTTCCAAGAATATCGGTTAT
Source organism: Crioceris asparagi (assembly GCA_958507055.1). Lineage (NCBI taxonomy): Eukaryota > Metazoa > Arthropoda > Insecta > Coleoptera > Chrysomelidae > Crioceris > Crioceris asparagi. The sequence continues at coordinate 3,861,863 of OY293826.1, forward strand.
ATAATCTAAGAGAAATGAAAACTAATTTTCTTAGCCTCAGAATAACTTGTAAAACATGTATTTTCAATATTCTTTCTCGATTAAGTAAATCTGGTAGTTAGAAAATCATTTAAGAACCCACTTTTGAATTATTATTAGCCACTTTGTGTACCATTGGGACGAATGGACGAAATTTCGTTAATGATTGTGTTCTGTTTATCATTAACCAGTAGTAGGCACATTTTAAAAGCGCGCTTCTTATATATACGTACCTACCCCATATACCTACCTACCTATATATACCGCCCAAAAGGGTCAAAGGACAATACCAAATGAGATGTCCGTTGTTTTCAATTCTTTTTGTATACATTGTGGTCCATGGCGGCTTTGACGTAGAATGAAAAAAAAAAACAACCTTCCTTGCCTCCAGTAGTTAATGACTACGTCTGTTCCTGTATATAGGTAGATACCAATCAACCACCTGGACCTGGACGGTGGTGGTATGAGCCGGTTTCTACAAAAAATGGCGTAGTGAGTGCAAAGCTTATGTGTGCTAACTCAATTTCAATGTTCCTAATGTGAGTTTATTGATAATTATCGGAGCTGACCAGTAGACTTGTAATGAAAATCATGCAGTTTATAAAACAGTTGATTGGAATCATGTTGGTTTGATTAATCAGTCAGTTTAATACTTGACCTTGATCTTTTAAAAGTAATTTAGTTTCGTAGTTTATAAAATATACCTCAATTAACACTCGTTCTCTATAAATTTTCTTTTAAGTTTCAATGTGTATTATAAAGAAGAGGAAAATACGCTGTCACAGACAACATAATAGTTCTGTCTTTTTCATTTGGATACATGAAACAAATCAAGGTTAAATCGACATATCATCCTTCCAGGATTTCATGTTTCAAGTTTCTAGACATCCATCCTAAATAACCAATACTCCTTAAATTTATTTCCAATGTTACTTTGTAAACCACCCTTCTTAGATAGTACATCTATAGATAGATACAATGTGTTTTTTGTGTGGTAAAGTTAAGAATAATAAAATAGCATACACTCATAGATCTTTTGGGAAAGAGAAAATACATTCAAGAGATAGACGAAAAGAACAAGTAAAAGTTCGAAACGACCATATTATATATATATAGAACCAACCATCTTTAACCAACCCAACTCAGAGACAGACAAACACATCTGCTGGGAGAACGTAATAAGATTTTCCTTTTGTTTTTTGACGCCCCCAAGGTGGTCAGTAATCGTATTTATTGTGTCCTCTGGAGATAGAGAACGCTTGTCACGGCCAAATCATCTAATTCAATGATATTATTAGGTCCCTATATATATATATAAGATTGGCTAAACCCAAGCTCAGAGAGCAACTATGTTATGCTCACATATATATAAAGATAAAGATATAAATTAAGTTAGTTTCGCTACAAAATATATTGATGCGGTGATATTTATTGTCTAGCAATGTGGATAGAACACCACGCCCGTTCAGCAGCTAAATAAGGGTAAAAATGGCTAGGCTCATCCAGATATATCGAAGTATAATTCATGTTATAAGGGGGGCCAGTTTATTAGCTACAGATCGTATGCATGCCAGGCTTTTTCTTATCAATCCATTAGGAAAGAAGAAATATTACAATAATTTATTTTGAGTTTCATTTTGTCATTAATAATTATCGCTAGATTCCACTAGACACTCATATATTGCATAAAATAACGACAAGCAACCATACAACGTTTCACAATGAGAATGCAGTGTTACTGGGTATAGGTAATGTATTTTAAAATGGGAAAACGTAACAGAGTTTCAGTAAATTTACCTGCAATGGTTTCTTCTGTAATCTTGAAATTTATTGTTTTAATCTATATAATTGTTGAACATAAGAATGTTGATATACAATTTAATTCAAAGCATTGGCAAGGATATAGGCACCATAAGATGCCACACTGTATTCTTAGTTTGAAACGCACTATATGTGAACATCATTTATAAAGTTTTTGCTAATATCACAGCAGTTTTTCAAATTGTAAATCAATTTTTTGTACATTCATGTACTAAGAACATCTGTCATTCTATACCTAGTTGACATAACCATAAAAGAGAGTTTTGAGCCGTAACTAGTCTCAATATCAAATTTACAGTATACATTTTTTTTCAGTTTTTCTGTCAAAACAATCTCAGCTTTCTCCGAAAGTCAGTGGCAAACATTTGCAAGCAATAATTTTTGCTAGACCATATTATTAAAAAGAATCTAATGAGCTTTTTTAAAACAGAACACTGACAGAACTGCCTCTAACACATAACCTAACAACAATGTCTTAAATTTATTTAATTGGATTTTTAATTTAAGTTTACTTTCAGTAAAAATATGTCCAAGGTATATTACTACTATATAATTTAAATTATCTTCTGTTACTGATATTTAAATGTCTGGGATTATCAAGACCCTGTATATATCTATGCTTAGCCTATCGGATTGTGTTGTGTGATTTTTTACGAGTATGTTTTATTGATGCTAAATTATGCATTTAATATGTTTGCGCTTTTGCAAAGTACACAAAAAAAAGAATTTGGTTTTCACACATCGAAGATGCAAGATGAAATAGAAGAAGATACTAAATATAGGTTCTTGGTATTTTCTCAAAATGTTCTTGACCTCGTGACATATTGAATGTTGATTGTATCTACGTAGGTATAGAGAAACTGTTAATGTTGTATTATTGAGTAATAACCTGCCATCTACACACTTTGTTGTGGCATTATAAATTGATAATTATATTGAATATTCTTTTTTGGAGAGCAATTATATTTTCAATATCAATTTTACTATCATTTTCATAGCCATGTGAAAATATATCGCGTAATCTCACAATAATAGTATTTGTTGCTGAGAATATTAACAAGGTGAATCTCTCGTAAATAATTGTTTATAACGTCCGAGGTATGATTTTTATATTGTTAAAGATATAGTAATTCTTTAATCAGTTATTAGGCTGAAAAACTAAACACAAGTCTATTAAAACGAAGCAGTTATGATCAGATATTTTTGATGAAAAAAAATTCCAAGGCAGAGCTTAGAGAAATATTGAAGGCTCACGAAACCCAAGAATCAAACTGATACTCTTAAAATATTCAGACCTAAATGAAAAAAAAAATCTTGTATGGTTTTTGTATCAATACTTTATTAATTATTTGTTGGTATAAAGGTTTATTTCTTAAAAATAGATTATAGCCATTAAACAAAATAAAAGTAGTAGTATTGACTGTAATTTTTCTAATTATAACTCCATCTTTTAGTTCATAATATGATCTACGGTTGCGTCGATGTTTGTTTGTCCTGCATATTAATTTTCATAACATTGTAACGTATTTTGACCCCCAATAACGTTACATCAACATATTACACACAATATAGCTTTGCCAAAAATCAGTAGAGATAATAGGCTAGACAAACAATGCTCCCATTTTTACACACGTCATGGGTTATATACATATATATGTATGTGACATTCACTGGGTGTACCTACCCCTAAGCTTATGTCAGCCAGTTCTGTCCTCTGCTCTGCTACTAGGTACAGATGCTTATTGTTGACTTCCACACCACAATAACAAACATTTCAGCCTAAGGGATTTGAGTTTATCATTGTCCATCGACGGATATAGAGTGCAAGGATGGAGAAGAAAAAATCATTCGATTGAAAGTCTGAGTTTCTCAATAGATTTATAAAGTAATCGTTGAATCCATTTATTGAACTTTTCATACCAATATTATTCTCTATTAATGATACTCTTATTTATCCACTTTCAATAAGTCAGCCATAATCTCAAACATCATTTTCTTTCGTAATATTACCCCAAATTGCCCGTACTATCACATCCATTTTCGAAATCAAAGGTGACAACAAAACTATATATATATATATATATATATATTAAAGATACCTTTAAGTGAGATAGCAAACAACAGCCCAACAACCTGACTTACTGAATGAATAGTGAATGTCCAACCAATCGCATCAACCCTCCAGCTTTTATGTATCTTATTCGCTTATGTACCCGAGTATATATTATATATAGCAGTTGAAATGCGTAGACCATTGGTCAGTGGCAAGGGTGTGGTCAGCTAAAAGGGTAAATTCTGGCGCACCGCATAGTCGCCCAGGGTTGGTCAAGTAGTAGTAGTGTATTGGACACTTTTACATTAGGGGAGATTCAAAAGGTTCTTATATACTTTTGTGTCAAGAAAAATGTCTTACCTACCTGAAGATAAGTGTCCGGTTTATATATATATATGGTAAATAAGTTACAGTGAACTGTTCAAGGTATATATATATATAACTACTATACAATATACTACTATAATATGTAAGTGAAGATTGAAAGGGATTAGAAATGCTTTTTTTAATAATTAGTTGATGAGACTAAAACAATAAAAAACAATATTCTTATATTGTTTCTATATTCTGGAATCAGTACATTAAATCCAATTGCCAATTATAGCTTATTCTTAATTCATGAAACGTTCATGAAAATCAACTCAACATGTTTTACTTCATACTGTTTCAGAGACAGATATACTCCAAAGATTATTGTTCAGATTTTTTTCATTTTGATTTTTTTAAGAAACATACGTAATTGTCCTATTTTAACAGAACCTTTTTTCTTGGTTAGCAGTCATTTAGTCACACAAATAGTAAAGTTAACGGCTAAAACCTAGTTTAGATTCTGAAGTTTGATGTGTTCGACAAAGCTCTGAACTTGGACCACTTTTATTTCAATATTTATCACTTTTAACCTGACTCAAGTCAAGATGTTAATATTTATACTTGATGACATTACAGTCATTTTAAAATGCGCTTGCTTATGAGTTGTGTTCCATACCCTAGCACCGCTATAGTTCTAGCACAATGCTATAGTTCGTTTTAAAGTGTTTCTACTCCATTTGTTCGACAATATGACTTTCCATGCGGGATCATATTGACCAATAATTATTGGTAGTTGGAAAAATTGTACTCACAATCTTTTATGGATTGGTATAGGTACCTATAAATATAGTTGTTTGTTCCATGCAGGGCCTCTCACATCGTTTTGTCGATAATATTATATATGAAAGAATCGATTGTTGAAAACAGCTGCATAAAATTGTGTACTTATATATATGACCACCCCCTTTCTTTCGAAACGGGCGACACCCGGTGTCGTAATGACACTCGACACAAGCGGGGCTAGATTTGATAACCCCTTCACACACCCACCCCCCCCTTTTGTCACCGTTGTCGTCATCGTCGAGGTCGCGCGATTATGTTTTGTATGGTAGATATTTGCAGGACCCCGACTGAGGAGATTAGCGTTGCAATCACCCTCGAAGATGGAACGGTCTGGATTTTTAATTATCATTATGTGCGCTTTTAGGTATTGTTGTTGTGCTTTGACCTGATGATTTTTGAGGAGAGGAGGCGGTGTTTATCGGTTTTATTGATTTCTAAACTACCAACCTTTCTTGATATAAAGAACAAGTCGAAAGTATTAATAACAAAATATAGAAATGTGTCCAATAGCTCAGTTATTTCATAGATCTTTTGAAATTCTTTATATAGATAATCAGATGATTTTAATCTATTTCAAACCCATGACTTTGTAGTTTTTGACCTTTACAGGCTTCAAACATATAAACTTTGACCTTGGATTTCAACTAGCTTTTGGTAAAGACTGTACCTTTCAGTTTTGCATACCAACCAATACCAGACAATAGTGATTGGTTTATTTGTTGTATCTTAGATAGTTATATTATTATAATACAGTATTAGTATCATCACTTTCTTTTTAACAAAAAAATCTGTAACTCACCTTTTTGCTGTTAACATTTCTATTACTTTTATATCTAATAATATCGACAATAACGACTCTACTGACATACTTTATAAACTATATCTTTCCTAATAAGTACAAAATATATAATTAAAAATGGCCAATAAAATATCACGGAATACGAATAGGTTAATTTTAATGGTCCATAATACTAAGACGTACATTTCTCCTTCCTATCATAGTGATGCCTAGTTGTCTTATTCTGTGATTATTCTCAATATATAAGAGTATATATATAGTTTAGGCAACCAGAGTTTGTTATCGTCATTACTTAACTCTTCGGTGTTCCCCAAGGCTCTAACATCTGACCACTATTGTTTCAATAATGAAGATTTCATTTCATAAATCATTTGCTAGTGAGTCATTGACAAAACACTTAACTTTAAAATGTGGCAGCATTGTCTCCTAAACTAAAAAAAAAACAGTTAAAAACTTTTCACTGCTAATACTTTTCGTGTCCTATTAAATTTTAAACTACTTCAGGTTCATATCTGTGATGACACATCAGAAAACTCTGGTCGCCTCAACTATAGCGATATTGGAAAATATACCAAACTCAATCCGGAATCAATCATCGCCGGGAGATAGCTACTATATCTTTATAAATATATATATATATATATATATATATATATATATATATATATATATATATATATATATATATCTAGATGCCTCTAATAAAAGTCCAATAGAATAAATTGTAATACATATTGGCGATGGCGATGTAATGGGGCAAGAAACCAGCCAATTTGATATCTATACGGTATAGGAGATGTATCGCTGGAACTTTATATATATATATATATATATATATATATATATATATATATATATATATATATATATATATATATATATATATATATATATATATATATATATATATATATCCTTATCCAACTCGCCCGATATTGATGCCTATATATGCCACATATACTCTTATATATAGATATTATATAATGTTTTATGTATGTGTATCAATAGTCTGCGATAATTTGCGGGGAGAATCTCATAGCTCTCGTATTATACGTGGCCACGGTCATTCGATTGAGATCTTTCAATCGAAAATATATATCTGGATTGTTATTATACAGATAGACTTCAACCCTCACCTCCTTCCCCCACAAGTATTTTCGTCTATCTTAAATTCCACAATATATCTTCATTTGTATTAATTTCTAATTCAATTACATGAAGGTATTTCCTTCACTTCAATTCATTCTACTGCTAGCTTTCTTTGTCCATTTCCGAATGTAGAGGAGTGATCCTCAATTTGTGCTTGACCAACTAAATTACAATTATGTTTTAAAAATAATATCAGTCAAGTATCCTCCACCACGACTTTGTTGACACTAACGAATTCCATCAGATCAATTTATCATTATGTTTTCACACATTTCACTAATAACGTTCCAAAAATCGACTTCACATAACTCCACAGGAAGAACTCTTCGAATGACGTATGCTGAGATCAACGTCCTTCAGTTTCTCACTGCCAGTCTACCCCTAACCTCAAAATATGATATCAATTGTTGCTTATTTGTCACTTTTATAGCGTAATAGTGTTTTGTTTTCCATTTCATTATCAAAACATTGTACTAACTAAATTGAGTGTCTCATTTGAACGATTTACCATAAGATCCTCTTGTTACAGCAGATGCAGACGGCATCGAAAGTGGTGACCCTCACCAGGACATCCTCACGTGCGGCGCATGTCAGAAACACTTTGCCCTTTCGGACATTGTCCGATTTATTCAACACAAGGTCAGCTCGTGTAACAAGGAAAACTTTGGTCAATGTTTTGCCACAAACAACGACAGAGGCGGTGGTGGAGACCATGGAGATGATGGCACTCCACTACCCCTATCGACCATCAACACGAGGAGGCCGAGCATATCGGCGCCCATCACCAGCAAAAAGAACAACATCGGCAGCCGAGTGCACACCCCACCGCCAGCTTCACCACGGCTGCCAGCACCTGGGGATCTGTGTGTGGATGGGGCAGCATCGTCGACGCCAAAGAGGCGAGCATCGTCGCCATTGACCAGCTCCAGCATGGAAGAGGATATAAAGCCAAACATCAAGCAAGAGAAGATAGATACGACAACATCATCACCGGAAGAGAATAGCTGCAAACGATCGAGGACTGAAGTGGCTGATGCTGAATCCAATACAACGCATAGTGGTGAGTTTCTTTTTTAATCGTATCATTCTCATTTTATTACGATTTTTATGAGCTTATACATATTTCCTGCTCCTATTAAAATAAGATTTTATTGATTCATCGTTAACCAGACACAAAAACAACAAACTGCTATGATTTTAAGCTTTTTGGGTCTCATCAGCATTTAGTAGTGTGGTGAATTGTATTCGGTTATCATTTCGATCTTGCTAATATTCTCTGTAAAGCTCTTACATCAGAGACTAGCTTACAGATTCTGTCGAATGTTTGTATAATACAATATTTCTTCATCATTTTATCAGTTTTGTTTGTTATTGAAAGACATTTGGGTAGTGTAGGTTTATGTGAAGGTTATAGGGAAAATAACATTTTCCGTTTGTGAGTCTACTTTGCGTTAATACAAATATACGAAGCCCTCTGGGTATTATTTCTTCTCGTACTTACTACATTTTCCATTGAAATATTGTTAAAATTATTTTCCCGCCAATTTTTCAATTTTCTTTCTGATAATAATTATAACAGGCAAAACAAACAACCAATTTAATAAAACTCTGCAGGATACTTGATAATCAGTTTAATTGCTTATCGATTTTAAAATTCATACGGTCATATGTTGTGTCCTGCACAATAGAAAATCAGGCATCATTCAAGTTCGTTCCTCACAACTGTTTCAAAAAAGCAGCAGGATGCGGCTACCAACAACAATTGCTATCAGCTTGCATCACAACAATCATTCTACTAACACTGCTGCTAGCTAACCCTTGCAGTTCGTTGCGTGACCCTTAAAAATTTTCATTCTCATCTGAATACATTGGACGCACTGATGCATGAGCGAAAAATTTTAAAGTTCTCTTTATTATTTATATTCACTATGATGATGTGAAGGGGGTGGTTTTTTTGGATATGTGAGAATGGTCATCTCCTGTTCTGTTGATCTCTGGAGTGAACATGTGCAACTCTGCGGGATATCTGAGAAATAATTGCGACGATTTATAATTGCTGATAAGGTACTGTAGTGGAATAAGTGGAATCAATTAATGGGGGTCATGACCATTGCAAAAGGACAGGCTGTTTGATTTTTTTTTTCGTAAGATAATTGTCCTAAAAATTTCGATAAAAAAATGTGACATGGAATTTTTGAAATGTACAATTAATAGGTGCTACACTAAAGTGCAGGTAAACCGTTGTTTTGCAATTATCCGTTATATTCTCACTTTACTCGTTATAACTGCCTACTAAAAGTTGTCGACGCCGCCTCTACGCTGTAAACTTATTTCAAAACGATTAAAATCAGGTATTGTGGTCAAAATCCCTTGCTAAATAATAATAATAATAATAATAATAATAATAAGAATAAAGGTCTGTATTTTTAATCATAAATAATAGTTTACAATACCTAATGTAATGGTGGGGCGAAATACAGATTGACCACAATTGAAATAATAGCTGTCATCTGTTCTAAATGACGAAACAGAACAAAACCAACCCTGTACTTGCTAAAATATTACCTTTCTCTAGTTGAACGTGTATAGAGTCTTTTTTCCTTTCATCAGCATTGTTCAAGATATCAGGATGAAGTATTTTATAATTCTTAGGTTTTTTAAGGTATATCCGATACTTTAATAAGAAATTTGACGCCTACGGTGAGCGCGTAGACTGAGTTCTGGAATCAATATCACCATATACAAATTGAAATACAAAAAAAAAGAATTTGGTAGAGAAAGTATGGGGGAATCGAAGCAAGCTGAGTAGGTGGGTATTGGTAGCCAGAGGTGATTGCAATATCGAGTGTCCCACGGAATTTTAAATTAGGAATGTGACAAATACTGTCGCTCTAGGCCTTTTTTCTGCCTGTTTCAGCAAACACGTGTCAATCGATATGTATACCATCTTGAAATAAATTATGAAAATTGTATTCCATGCAAATGAAAATACTTCCATGGTGTAATCTAAACCGAAAGATTCTAGAGGCTTTCAGCAACATGGGAAATTCTCACATAGAATGGTTTGTTGTATTCCTTCGTTTGTTCTTTCTGTTACAATTCTAATTGTTTCGCTAATTTCATTTGTTGCATTTTTGCTGGAGCTCGTCCTAACATCAGAAACTTTCTTTTGAAATAAAATAATGGTTTAATTTATCATGAAAATGGGAAAAAATTACATTGATTTGATTTCAAAGATGCCCATTTTATGAAAAACAAGCAGCATTAAGATACAAAAAGTTCATTCTGTACAAACAAAACAATAGGATTTGATTTCTCTAAGGAAAATCTTTCAAAGTTTCATATTTCTTTTCATTTCTGTTTCTATATATCATCTCTTATTTTATTTATTCTCAATAATTTTAAAGACAAACGATAACTTATTAGAATTTTCTTCGGCCAAGTATTGGTTAGATACTTACTGGTTTCTTACGATGTTCCAATATTTTAATAGCAACAAACTCAATCAAGATTCTTTCCACATGTTTAAATGTATTGATCTGAGACCAAACCTAACATCTGAATGGCGAAATTCATTGACATTATCAACACAAATAAATGCCAAATATCTCGGCATCGATATGGATGTCCTTTGAAGGTGTAATCGTCCGAATAAGACAGAGACAGAACCGTGTCGATCGTGAGAAGTAATTCGGATGCACGGGTTAGTGATCAGCCGGCCTTTAATGTTTCTTCCATCCTCTTATATATATATATGGGGCCGAAGGTCGAACCTTGGCAGACGCCGGATGTGATTATAATGATTTCAAAGAGAGAGGTGCGGAACACAACAGACTACGACGACCGTAGTATTTTCAATTCTCCTCTGCAGTCTCTTCTTCTCCTAAATGTCTCTGTTGTGCCATTGTTCTTTGCGGCTAGAGATCATTTAAAAAATCGATGATGATACCGTTCCGCATTTTCGCTGCGCCGCCGGACACTCTAAAACCGGATATAGTCATGGCAGCTTCCGATCATCCACGTCCATTGGATGTTGCTCCATATTGTTGTCTGTAGAGGCACGGAGAGAGTTGGCTGGAAATCAAAAATGGTTAAACTTAAAAAGGGAACCACAGACTTGTATGGAAGAGTACGCTTTTTTGAATAACTTGATGGTCTATCTATGAAATATAAATCAACTCTCTAAATCATTTTTTTGGCTTTTCGCGCATTTTCTTTTAGTCTATCTCATCTATTTAGAGCTAAATCAAGCGATTCAAAATTAAACGATTCTCAACCGGCTGTTTTCTTGTGTTCAATAAAATTAAATCGATTTTGCAACAGCAGCCGTTGTATCAATTCCATCGTCAGATTTCTCGCCTCAAACTCAAAACTATCCACATAACATATCAAAGACGACAGACATTACCTAGTGTTGGGAATGGCGATCTGCTGCTGCATTTCGACCACATGTTGGCGGGCCATTACCGCCCCTCGTCCATGTTAGTGAGGCGGTCCTCCGTGGTGCTTTTCTCTCGAATGATGATAATACAGTGAAAATCGGGAGTGAAAAATCGTTCGGACGTTTACTGCCAGATACGTCTGCTGCGGTGAAATTTAGAGCGGTATATGTATATGTGTGGTCCAGGGTGTGCTGGACGTGACCGGATTTGGAATTTTTAAGGAACGACGTATGTGTGAAGGAAGAAGAGGGTGAGGGATATGTGGGTGCCCTTTTTTTCTTTCTTTTTGAAGCCGTAAATATTTATGAGACGGTACAGAAAGTTGGACGATAATGATCGGAAAAGGTTTTGGTTAGTGAAAGACGTAATATCAAAACGGATGGCTATAAAGAATAATGAGACGATCAAACCATTGGCATAAATGAGAAAAGTGAATATATAAATTTGGAGAATTAGAAACTAGATAGGTATATGCTGAAAGTAGAGCTGGAAAGATAAGAAATTAAACCTAGTATCATGAAAGTGGGTTACTCAGAAGATGAAATCCATCCACAACTCTGTTGATAATTTCTTATGAGAAAATCAAAGCTGTGACTGGGTTATTGGACTTGTGCAAATAAAACCGAATTGACACTGAATCAAGTCTATTGCGCTGATCGAAAAGCTTCCAAATAATTGTGTAGATACTAAGGCTAGGATTGAAGTTCCAAAAGTACTGGATTGGGATGGTTGTTAGTGAGATAAATCTGGAAAATGGGATGACCAATTGGAAGAAAAGGAATAGTTATCATAGTAGAAAGTAAAGTTTTCAAGGTCCTGGAAGGTGGCTACAAAGAAAATTAATAAAAAAAGAGGTGCTTGGTATTTGTTAAGGCTACGAATGTAGAAGGATTAGAAGATAAAAATAGTGCTGAAAAGAGATAATATAATGAAGATTAGAAACAGATAAATGTTTCAATATATGTTGAAATAAAATAAGATGGGCAAGATATATTAAAACACTGGAAAGAGCAAGAATGCCTAAATTAATTAAAAAACAGACTGGCAGAAAGAAGTTTAGGTTCTGAAATAGATCAATCTTTCAAAGGATCTAGGCCACTAGTAAGAGTGTTAATAACTATAACCTTATCAAAATTTTCAATCAATCATGTGGCATGATTTTCAACTGACCCTCTCTAAAACGCTACAAATCTCCCCCCATTTTTTTTTTAAATAAAACACATTCACAATCACCGTGTAAGTAACAAGTGCCAAAAATGACCCAAAACTCCCTCATTGATCAAATGGCATCAAATCAACACATATGATTTCTGCCCCAAATATTACTTACGAATGAGAGCGGGCAGTGGTGCAAATAGAAATGGATAGTTTTTTTCAGTCTTTAAATTCACCCTCGCATTAGATATAGATATGTGTACACAATATTGAATTTTTTGAACAGAAGAGGGTTCCTGCCTTACATCACACAATACAAGATTATGAATTTCACCGCACCAAAAAAAATAAATGTAAGCGTATGTGAATTTCGATGTGAAAAAAATATCATCATGGGTTATAAATCAGACGTTCGATTAGGGATTTGGATTTTTAATAAAAAGGGAGAAGCAGGGATGCAGTTGACGAGTGTTATTGACTTGACTTGCGAATTCGTATTTTTCCGGTGTTTTTGTTTTTATTAATAAAATGTCTCGTTACTGTTTCTATAAATTGTATATGGAAAACGAATCCTGTCAAGGGTTATGCGCGTTCTGCAGAAGAAGGGTATTAAATATTTCATTGTGAGAAAATTCGCACTACCAAAGAATGAGTGACAGCCGATTTCATATACCTCGAACTGAGATGGAGAAAATTGTGGATTATGCCATTTCAGATGTCAAACGCAACAACTGTTTATGAAAAATCAAATTTGAACTTTCCTATGTTCTTTCCGATTGTTTTATGAAAAAGAAATCACCCTAGGAACATTTCCAACCTTAATGAAGAAACACGTGTCACTCACATTGTCCTTCTACCCTTCCTTTAACTATGTTGAAGAAAAAAACATCGTAAATCTTAACAGATAAATACTATCCAACGCGCCCTTGTCTATTTCTACGATATATAAAGGGTTGGTTGGTTCTTCTTTTGGTACGTGTCTGCATGTTAATTATTAGAGGAATAAGAGGTATCTTGTCCACGCGCTATTACCTATACAAGGACGACAAAAAAACAAAGGTCCTGATTGTTACGTCCTGCAGCATACAAGGACGCGTGTACGTACGTACATACCAAACAAGATGAGCAGATGATCGATCATCTGGATAGGTATGGAACCGGTTACATACAATACTATAATGTGGCGCGCGTGGATGAATCCTTTACCTGCTTCCAAAAAAAAAAAACACTGAATGTCTGATTACTTTTTTTGTCGACAGTTGCTACTACCTCTTTTCATGTTGGTTGTTTTTCGGGACACACTTGACTAGACAGGAATTGGTAGTTATGATTTCCATTTAGTTGACTGAACAGGAAATAATTAGTTTGGTACATCCGAACATGTTTTGTGCTGATTGTAAAAAATTATGTGTTTTATGGGCGTGCAAGCGAAAGTTGAGCTTGAAACGCTCGTTGTGACAGATATCTATCATTCAAAAGCTTGGAAGTTACATTTCCCCTTCAGTTTCGGAAATATAGGCAAATACGCCGTTACACACTGAAGAAGAATTTTACGAGGATTTCCTTTTTGTCATTGCAAGGTGCCCGTATTAATGAATGAAAGATACATTCCTATTTCTATTAATTTTAATGTAACTTTAAGTTTCAGAAGATTTTTTTTAATACTATTCGTCCTCTAGGACTAGTTTGATTTTGAATTATTATCAAAGATTCAAAATGCATCCAAGTTCCGATTGAAAAATTATAGAAAACTTAAGACAAATCTTAAATCTGTGCATTTGTTCATAAATACTTCATATCCAAGATCTACGCATCTGAAAACAATTCTTTTTCTTCTCCATGAATAAAAAAGACTTCTGCGTTACTTAATCTCTCTGGTCTCTTCCCGGTCATTATGCAGCCGGATCAAAAGACGTCCTTCTTTCTCTTTCCACACTTGAAAGTACCCAGAGAGCCATCCGTCATAATTTTCAATAGATCGCGCGAGCTCTTTTTTTTACGCATACACAGTTGGCCGAGATAAGGCCAAGAATGACCGCGATATTCAAATTTTTAAGCCCCATTCCTTTTGTATGTATGTATGTGTATAATAAAATGTCCAAAGCCATATTATGGTGCGGCATATATTCTTCAAGGGACGCGACCACTCATATTATTATATTATATAATACATAAGCTGGCCCCCTATTTTAGAGGGCACACAGGCAGGCGTTTGTTCGTTCTTTTTCTACAAGAAAAGATAAATCTCATTTTCGGACTTCAAGTGTTACGAGGGTGTGAAGATAATCGTGAATTATTATGGATATTAGTGGATACTTTGGAGGTCAGATTTTTGTAGATTTATCAGGAATTGTTTTGTTCTTATGATGAGATTCAGAAAAATTATATCGAGTTATGATTAGATTTGTTTTAATATGAATATGTTTTGAATGAGCTTGAGCAACATATTATTTCAGCAGGATGGCGCCACTTGCTGAATACTGAAATACTGAACTTGTTACAACGAATATTAAATAAGCTTGTAATTTAGTTTTTCATTTTGACCATCAATGTTAACCGGCTCCCCAAATTTGACAAAATCGAAAAAAATGCTCAGCTGTCATTTCAAAATTAAATTTGCTGTCGTGGGCATTTAACAATTTCTGAGGATAGATACAATAATATAAGCTAAATATAACCAAGTTTGTGGAATAGAAATCAAAATATTTGAATAAAAAATAGTGAATATCCCTTACTAATCCGCATAACTAGGTAAGATCATCTTGACTTTTAGCAATTAATCAATAACGGGTTTAAATTCAATCAATTTACTAATGATCAATACAAAACTTTGAAGAATTCTATCAGCTTTTAGCACTGTCGATGAAAAAGTTAATTTTATCATTTAATCATATCGTCTATTTTGATTTTCATTACTTTCTAATTATTTCCTGAACATTCAAGAGCTTCATGACAATTTGGCATAATGAATACGTTCCTGTATAAGACTATTTCGTTCATAGCCCTGGTATAGCTGTCGACAACAATGTTGGTGATTTTAAGAAAAAAACCCAACCCAAGATGCTATCCACTGCGGGTACTCCACCACCCCCACGAGGATTCTCTGTTCGCTCTCTTTTTAACTGTGTGTGATAAATAATCGCTTCTCCGTGATATCCTTTGTGTTTTTCATATCTTTCTCTCACTCACTCTCTTTCTTACTCTTTTCTCATCTTCTTTCATCATCGTGGCCACATTTTAAACATATGCAAATGTACAATCTTATCCTTTCTTATATATGTATATAAGCCTTCTTTTTGCATTGACCGTGATCTGAAATTCTAAAGACTGCGGACGTTGTGTGGACTAATGGTTGGAAAAGAAAAGAGGATTATAGACCTCCGGAATTAAATTATGTAAGAAGGTCCTTGGACATATAAACAGGGCGGGTAGTGGTGCTCATCAATCTTCCGTTCTTCGACATTCCCTTGTGTCAATTAATTTAAATGACTTACTCAATCCACAGTGAACCGATAAAATCAATTTGAAACATGTTTAACAGTATTATCTTTTGTGCTGATTATTTTTTTCTATTTTGTTACAGAACCCAGCAACTACGTATGCTCCACATGCAAGGCACGCCTGCACTCAGCCTGGCGACTGGTTCAACATGTCCAACATTCACATGGCGTGAAGATCTACTTGGAAGGATCACCGACCAGCTCAAAAACTAGCAGCAGCAACCACAACCACCACCACAACAACAACAACAATAATCACAGTGGTAGCAGCTCGAGCTCAAGTTCCTCAGGATACTCTTCGGGAGCGATACCACCTCCACCTCCAAACATGCGTCACCATCTGCTACCACCACCAGATCTTCATAACCCATTTGGAGTCGGTGGTCTGTTGCGACTTCCGCTCCCACCACTTAATCATGGCCCTGTTCCACCGGCACCGCTATTCTCCCGACCCGAACATCACTACAGGATCGATCAGCTCGTGAGCGAGCAATTCAGGCATCATGGACTCAATTTGGCAGCAGCTGCAGCCGCAGTTGCGGCTGGTAACGTTCCTCCACCACCGCCACCACATGCCAGCTTTCCATCGCCAGCTGAACGAGCCAGCTCGGTAAATAGTCTACCATCTCGTGAAAGGAGTACACCAAATCAAGCTCTATCATTGGAACCACAACTGGATTTTTACTCGCAGCGGTTGAGGCAATTGGCAGGTACCACCAGCCCGGGGGCGGCACAGGCAGGCTCGCCGTCACCCCGCAAGCACTCACCGCCTTTCGCAAGTCCTTCCCATACACAACTGCCTCCGACTTCTATTGTCAACAATACCAGCAGCTCCAGCAGCACCAATACCAACAACAATAACAATACGAGCAGCAACAGCAGTCGGCCACCCAGCACGTCTCCACCAAGCAAAACGACGACGGTGGCAGACTCAGATCAGCTGGGCAATACCCCCCGATCAGCTTCTACCCCACCTGGTAAGCCAGGCTCTCCCAGAAACTCCACCTCAGCCGATGCTGTGCACGCCTGTGATTACTGCGGCAAAAAGTTCCGTTACCAAAACAACCTCGAAGTACATCGGAGAACTCACACTGGTGAATTACCCTACAAATGCACTGTATGTGATCATGCTTGTGCTCAAAGTTCAAAACTCAAAAGACATATGAAGATACATAGAACACCTGAAGACAGAACAAGCAATGCAGGCTCAGTGGAAACATTGGATGGGGAAGACAGCGAAGAGGAAGAGGAAATAGAAGATGACGATGAGGAAGAGGAAGACATGGAGGAGGAGGAAGCTGAAGACTTGAGCGTACCCAGCCAGATTCCAAAAAACGAACCTAATCCATCAGCTTCATTGGTGGGTGAACTGATGGATAAATTTGGATTGAGCAATATAGCACAGTACAGTGAAGCGTACAAACAGGCATTGCAAGAATCCAACACGGCACTCAAACTGCAACTAGCTAACAGGGATCGAGACAATAACAACACCAGCTTGGCCACGCACATGAAAATGAAGGAGGAATTCGCAAAGGGTCTTCTACCGGGACCACCGCCCCACCCTTTACCCCTATTTCCACCCTTCAATGATCCCTTGGACGCTTCCAAGCGCATGAAGCTCGAGCAGAATGACTGGTGGCTACCGGGCATCCATCGTGAAAACAAAGGCATTCCCGGACCTAGTGCTCTATTGCCAAATCCACTAATGAAAAAAGAATCGAGACGCAACGATACATGCGAATATTGCGGCAAGGTATTTAAAAACTGTTCCAATCTAACGGTCCACAGGAGATCACATACCGGTGAGAAGCCGTACAAGTGTGAATTGTGTTCGTACGCGTGCGCACAGAGCTCGAAATTGACGCGACACATGAAGACGCACGGCCGACTGGGCAAGGACGTGTACCGGTGTCGTTTCTGCGAAATGCCCTTCTCCGTGCCATCGACATTGGAGAAGCACATGCGCAAATGTGTGGTGAATCAGGGTAAGGGACATTTGTTGAGTACGATGCCCATGTTGTCGGGTGATGAGGATTCCTCGACCAGTATAACATCCAAAGAGGCAGTATGACTCTTTCCGTGGGGTGGTATGCGATTTCCGCCGCCACCTCCAAGTTTAACGTACTAGTCCCGCCACCGAAATATACTACTTACTATGTGAATGAACTCTTTAGGAAACAAAAAATGTTATTGTTGTTGTGAGATTTGGCTGCCTCTTGTATTTTTTTATTTCTTCCTCTTTTTTTCTGGGAGATCGAGTGTTATTTGATTTTTTGTTGGCATTAACATAATATTGGATAAAATACATTATTATTTATACAAATTGTTCCTGCCATCTTAAAATAAATAAACACTTAGAGGTATTATTGTGAAAGATTCATTTGAAAATTGAATTGATTAAAATGCATATAATATTATCGAGTTTCACATAATTTCTACAAAAAAGTTGATTCAATATTGTGCGATATGAATTTTCTATAAAATAAAATCGTTCTGCGCCATCATATGCACGAAGTGTTACCGACAACATTGTTGTCAGATTGTGATGAAAGTAGTAAAATCACGGAAAGTTTTCAAAGATAATTTTTTCTCTTACCAATGGCGTATTTCGGTTCTAATTTTGAATAAAATTTCGAAATTCTGTGAGACTCTTAAATTTGCATTTGTAAATTATGTTAATTTTCCAAATGAATCTCATGTTATAAAAGTAATATAAAGTAAGTTTTCCTGTATAGTATTACAAAAAAAATATACACTTATCTCCGTACATTTTTATTATATTTTTTTTAAGTTGAAAATTTAAATCGGAGAAGTACTACTACACGTTTTCATATTATTACATAAATAATAATTAAAATATAATATGTTGTTCTTCGTAACTGATACCAAAGCAATGTTTATCTTTTTTCTTAATTATATTATATTCATTATTATTGAGTTTATTAATTATTATATATTTGTATATTTGTAATTAGTTTATATGTTGAGACTGAGGGCTGATACAAAGATGAATGAGCAGCTCAAAAAAGCAGATGCTATACCTATATATATTTAAATATATATGGTTTTCAGGCCCATTGTACATTCCTCCCCGCATACCCCTGTCATATCATTTCCTGGCCAGTACCTAGCTGAAATGTACATAAACATTATATTATTATATTGTATAATCAATTTATTTATTATCACACTATTTAGTTAGACCCTACGTATTGTATAAATAATAAAAAATTGTTTAATATAAAGTATTACAAAAAAGTTAGTTGTCTCTAGTGATGTTTTGTACAAATATGAAAAATAAAACAAATCGTTGGGTAGTCTTTTGGAAAAGTACCTAATATGGCCTAAATCTGTTGTGTTTTCTTTTATATTTTTTTTTGGATTCGTAGTGATTGATTTATAGTGGTCATTTTCCAAGACTGTGTTGTTTTTTTCTGACTGGCTATCAAATTTATTTTTTTAAGTGAGATTTGATTCCTCCCATTTTGGAATACGTAGCAATAAATTATCATTCGAAAATAAATTTGTTTACGTTTTTTTTTTCTTCTCCAAAAAGTATATAGAAATAATTGGTAAAATGTAAAAATTCAGGGTATACGATTTTGAAAATTCTAAGACTCTTCCAATAGATTACTTAATATTTATTATTCTTGAGATCTCGAACTAAGAAAACAAAAAAACCGTTGAGTCCAATGATTTGTTGATTGTAAATTTTAACTCGATTGTAATATGGTTTGTGATTTTCCTAATTCGAGATTGCTGGACAAAGTTACCCTTTTCCCAAAACAAAAATCCTATGTACAAAATAAAAAAAATGGTGTTTTTCAATTGAATGTGTATTAGATTTCACTTTTGAAAAATATAAATCAATAATAGTGGAAAAATTCAGGGTCATTACATAATATATTTACATAAAAATATAAGTCACAATGAATGGGCACTCAGTATATCAAATATGACTGCATATACTAACGACTACACCTGGTTTTCTTGATCTTGAAATGCTGTCAGTGCGAGATATACGGGTGTTGACTGGAAAAAATAAATTGCAATATTTAGAAAAAGGAAACAGGAAAAAGTGGACCAGGGTCTTCTGTAGAAAGAAAAAAAAATGTTGAAAATTCCGTCAATGATGGAAGATACATAAAATAAAATACTATTGAGTGTAATTGTAACTATTAATGTTAAAAATAATATGTTATTTCAAATAATTTTTTTTTCTATTTTCAAAAGATTGATTATTATTTAATCAATAATAATTATATAAAAGTGAATTTAAGACAAACAAAAATAAACCAAGCAACTTGTGTTCCTATACCGACATCATCATTTCAGTGTGTATTAAAATTATTATTACAACTGAAAAATTGTGTTTTATTTATTTCGGCTGGTTGCACCTGGCCAAAATGTAATCTGCCTTTCGAAAAAATTGATGCACACGGTAATAAATATATGTAAATTGTCCCCCGTCCATTGCACAATGTGATTATTTCATAAAAGGGAAGTTTCAAGCATTCCCGAAACATCTTGTTCAAATATTTCGAGACAAGTGGACATGATGTTAGATTTTATGTGATTATAAAATACCTACATAAAGGAAATGGCAATGTTTCGGAATTAGACGATTTCTTTGGGCAAGGCAAGTCCTTAATGATTGACAGTGGTTGTTTTAAGTAATACTCATGAGTTATTTTTAATGTATTTGCTACATTTAAAAGGTATACCTACCTAGTAAATTAATGCAGGAGCCGGTTTACCTATTTTATTTATAAATAAATTAGAATGAAATAAAATCGTCCATTTATAGAATCTTTTTTCTATCTTTAGAAGTCGCTTGTTAGTGTTAGATAAATTTCCGTTTGTCCGATTCGTTTTTTTTGAGTATCAAGTACATATATCAAATAACAAATTAGTAAAATCTTTTCGTCTATAATAAATATTAAAATGTAATTTTCAATTTCTTAACACCTACTATCAGATATTGTTTGCTGAATATTTAAAATTTATGGTGATACCTAAATAAAAAAACAAATATGTTTTTTTAATTTTTTTAAATATTTTAATTACCTACTATTGGTTGTTTGGAGCAGCTTAGGTTAAAAATAACTTTAACATTTTTGTGGTAGTCTAGATTCTCGATTTAGCTTTGAGTTGTCTTTAAATAGTCCCATAGGTAGAAATTTTTGACCAGCGACCCAAACGGAGACTGTCTGCATACTTTTTTATGACTGTTTATGCATTTTAAATACTAAAAGTGCTCCGATTTTCATGTTTCTTTTCTAATTTGAAAGACTATTGAGAGTTGGTCCCATTGAAAAAAATTGCCATTCACCAAGTCCTCCCTTCAAAAAACTTCCTCCAAAAGGAGTCGAGAGGGCATTTTGTTCGAAACTCGAAAATTTTAGACGACAAAATTAAAGAAGAGACCATATCCGGCAACGTTTGATTTTGATATTGTGCAAAATAATCATAGGTTTCCGAGTTAGAGCAGTGGTAAAATCTGAAATATAGGTATACCTACTTACTTATGTTTCCGCTGTGTGGTGGGGACAATTTTTTTTTAATTGAAATTTTGAGACAGCCAAATTAAAGAAGAAATTAAATGAAGCAACATGTAAATTCAACATTTCTCAAAGAATTTACGGTTTCCAGGTTACTGCTGTGGTAATATCTGAAATATGTGTATTTTTGCGATGTTTTGAAATATTTGAATAAGAATTTGATGAAAAAGTCCATATTCTCAAAAACGAAGTCTTCTCCACAATATATTTGCATAAAATTAACAGGGATGATGAGACGTGTTTCGGGTCTATATAGACCCATTATCAATCCAACATGGTTGTGGGAAAAGAAAATGTATCCTCCAGATTTTTAAAAACATCTTGTGTTACCAATCAAATGAAATAAAATTCTTAAAAAACTAATAAACTTAAATAATATCCCTTACTTAATTCACCCATAAAATAATAATTTAAAATAAAAAAAATAAAAATAAATACAATTAAAATTAAAAGAAGAAAATCTACTTACTTAGACCACCGGAGAGTAAACATGTAGTCTTCCAGAATTCCTTTTAATTTTAATTGTATTTATTTTTATTTTTTTTATTTCAATTTATTATTTTATGGGGGATATTATTTAAGTTTATTAGTTTTTTAAGAATTTTATTTCATTTCATTGGTACCACAAGATACATTTTCTTTTTCCACAACCATGTTAGATTGATAATGGGTATATATAGACCCGAAACATGTCTCATCATCCCTGTTAATTTTATGCAAATATATTGTTTAATTTCCATTATTTGAATAAGTATAAGCAACGACTAATAAGGCTGGTCATTTTTTTATATTCGTTTTAATTCCTCTTTTTATATTTTAACTTTCCTAATGTAAGTTATCATGTAAAATTGAATGTCCTGTTTTCAACATAAATATATTAATGTCTGAGAGACCAAAACACATATTTTCACCCAGATTGGTCATCCTTTTCACACTGGTTGTTAGAAAAGAACTGAAAAACGTGTTTCACTCAATACTGTGACGCGAAAACGGCTCTAAAAATTTTCAGGGAACATTTCACTTAGCGTCTAATGATGTTTGCAACTATTATTCACCTTTTATTTGCATTGGATTATGAAATAAGTCTAATAATAATATTTAATTGACAATAGTCTCATTTCTTTTAAATGAGTGCAAACATTCTTTGTTGCAAGGGTCTAAATACCTAATGCAATATTTTCTCAAAATTCCAAATTAGCTCATATATAAATAAGGCTATGATATGAAACCTGTTTTTTAATTCGTGGAACATTATTTTCTATATTAAAAGAAAATATCCCTTATAGACATTGAAATTGCAACAGTGAACTTTTTCTCTCCATTAATATTTTTCAAAAAAGCTCCACCTCATTTTTTGCGTAGCTTTTATCTGTTACTAAGTTGTCCAATAATTATTGTCGACACGTTACAAATCTCTATATATTTTTTATTACGAAAATAATGATAGTCCAAATTAGAAAGAAGTACATACATTAATTCCATCTAATGTACAAACATCTCGCAGTCCCTACGTATCCGCTGCTTACTAATCAAATTAATTTCTAATTCACACTTAGCCTTGAATTGCCTACCCCACACTAGATGTCACTGCATACGTAATAAATATATATATTAACGGCCGAGCGACAACCAACGCTTCAGGGGTGACCAAACATCGCATGATTCCATAATAGCCGAGTAGTTCAAATGCACGCTCGCCACCGCTATGATAATTTATTAATTCAGTGGTACTTATGCGTATACCTACCTGAGCAGCACCGGTGTATTAAAAGTTGCATACATAGTTATGCACGTAATAATGTTATAATAAAAATGCCAAGTTACCTTTGGGTAGTGTAGGTGTTTGTTTACGCTTGGTAAGTAGGGGAGATTGGAGTAAAAATGTCGAAATGTTGGTTGCTCAAAATACACAGTTATTTATTAGTTGCTATAATTACGTCTATTTTTATTATTATTTTTGTTTTGATGAATATACAATTTGAATATTATGTAATAATGTGCTTAGTGCAGAATTTGAATAATTTTAACTTGTACCTAATGGAAATTTATTAGGTAATTTGTTAAATAAATAATAAATATATAAACAATGTGCTATTTTCCTATCGGTTTCTACTAAAATAATACAGTCAGTAAGATTTACTTTAGTGTCAAATGGGAACTACTTATTTGTCATGAACATTGGTTGAGTTTACAATGGATAAATATATTTCATTTAGGTCAAAATAATCGTTTCTACCATCTCCTTATTATCTAGAAACGTTACAAATCTTCTTTGGAAAAGAATGACCAAGCAGTCTTTTTGGCCGACTTCAAAAAAAGGAGGAGGTATACATATAATTCGGAATATATGGCTGTTTGCGCGTTTTGCGTAGTACCTAAACGAGCTCCGATTTTGATGATTTTTGATTAGGAGGAGAGTTAAGAAATGGTCTCAAATATATAAAAAAATCAAATCTGAAATGTCCTTCCCTCCAAAAACCGCTTCCGATGGGGGTGGAGGGGGTAAATTTTCTCGAAAATCGAAAATCTGAGTCGGCAGTCTTAAAGATGAGACTATATGCGGTTTTCGAGTTACAGCAGTGGTACAGTCTGAGATATGTGCATTTCCGACGCGGTATTTTGAGATCTCTTAATAATACAAAGTAAAACCAAATAATATACATGGGTGATAAGATAAGTACCTATTATCTTCTTTGGAATTAGTGAACGTTCAACGATTTTCATGAATAATTTTACACTCAAAAGTGTGGAATAAATAATATTTTTATCAAAAATTGGACCGACTTTATTAGTTGTTTAGTTAGAAATCAGCATGCGATGTTTCCCATATACAGGGTTTGCCGATTAAAACTTCCCACCGCTATTATCTCGCAACGGGATACGTTTTATAAAAATTGCCAAGACACATCAATTTTGTTATCAAGGGGGGCACATATAGTGGCTCAAGTTTCAGTGTCTTAGAACCTACCCCTTAGGCAGGGGCGTAAAATATCCTTACATTTTAAATGGCACCCTATGTTGAGTGACACCTCATTTTAAAGCTGTTTTGATTCTGATTACGACGACAGACGAATTTTTGTGTATTAAATTTTCATATCTTGTGTGCTCTACTTCTAAACAATAATAAAATCTTTCCTCTACTTCTGAGCGAAATTTTCGAAGTATTTCGAGTGTTATTTCCAATTTTCTTTATAATAATTTATTGAAAAGATGTCGTTTATAATTTTTCGATTTTCTTAAGAGAAAACCTCATACTTTATCACCACAACGTATTTACGTGCATTTATTTAATCGAGACCAGTAAAGATCCCGTACAATTATCACAATATTGATTGAATTTCAATTCGAAAAAATAGTTTATACAATCGCTGAAAAGTGGATTTTACTTACCCGAATAATGAACTACACACACAATGCCCATTCCAGAAAACACGGGAGACATCAGAGGCAACGAGAATATGTCCTGGTCTACTCTCAAAGCTTTTTAGGTTAGATATATAATGCCGATGGCAATGACAGGATATATAGTTAGTCATAGAAAGTCATAGCTAGAGAAATTAGTGTGTTCATAGAGCACTAGCGCTAAGTAATGCTGCGCATATAAATGTGTATATAGTCGTGTAGTTATTGGTGTAAATAAATAAGTGAAAATAAATCGAACCCAGTTTTAATATAAATTCCCGTTGCAATAATAACGACTGTGCACAACAGGCCACCCGAATTTTCAATTATCGTCATCCGTCATCCTGATAGAATTACCTACTTCACGTCGGTAAGCAGAAATGATCAACGTGAGAATAACGTACGTAAAGTCTACATTATCTTTAATCAGGTAGCTGCGCCCTAGGTCGTTCAATTCAATTCAAACAATATCTACTATTTCTTCCTGTGTTACAATTCTAATTTATGTAAATTTTATTTTTATTTTCTTCTTAGTCTGTAGCGAGCTGTCTCCCTTGTCAGACCTGGCCTATGTCCTAGGTCATATAGAAACTCGCAAATACTTCGGAATTTCTATATACCTAGTTGCCACCGAATCTTAAAATTGCATAGGTAACTATCACCCATTCAAAATTTCTTTGCTACATCAGCTTAAGGAAGACGATCCTGATCGCCTTGTGCAGTTCTGTGAGGATATGAGTGATCGTTCCCGAAGAAATCCAACATCTTTGTACTCAATCTGTTTTTCCGAAGAATATGTATGTTTCAAATGGATGGCCTAGTGAACCGCCATAAGTGTCGCTATTGGAGCAATGAAAATCCAAGAACATTTCGTGAATTTCATTCGTCGCATTCGGGGAAATGGAATGATTGGGCGGCTACTGGGAAACCACATCATAGGACCTGCCTTCCTACCAAGAAATCTTGATGGATCTGGTTGGAAAAACGCATACCTACCCAATGATTGTGGAAAACTTCGAAAATGAGAACGCGCCTTTACAGAAGACGATGTGTGGTTTCAGCAAGATGGTGCTCCACCACATTATACCACGGCTGTACCTAATATTCTTAAGGTTCAATCGGGTGGCCTCCCAGATCGCCAGATTTAACGCCGTTAGACTTTTTCTATGGGGACATTTGGAATGGAAAATATGTACAACACCACCAAACACACTTGAGGAACTTCATCGGGTAATAGTTGAAAAATGTCGTCAGATAACACCAGAAATACTTCGAAATGTTTGTTCAGAAGAAAAGTAGAGACTTGATTATTATAGAAGGCACACACTTTGAGCATTTAATTAAATAAAATTGGCGCAATTGTTGATATTCTATCTTATTTTTGAATTGATGATTTTATGGCCGTAGCCTAACCAAAAAAATAAAAAGTCGCATATCGTCGTAATCAGAATCGAAACAGCTTTAAAATGAGGTGTCACTCATCATAAGATACCATTTAAAATGTAAGAGTACTTTACGCCCCTGCCTAAGGGGTAGGTTCTGAGAGAATGAAAGTTACGCCACTATGTCTTCCTTGTTAACAAAATTGACATGTGTTGGTGATTTTTACAAAACTTACCCAGTTGCGAGATAATAGGGGTGGGAGGTTTTAATTGTCTCACCCTGTATAGTTGAACAAAATGGGGGCACTCTTAATGGAAAACGCATATACAAACAACGCCAACAACATCCCAAGTAAAGGCGTAAGAAGAAGGCGGACATCTATCTACGTACGACAAAGCGGAGAGACGATGGTACTCAATCGCAAGCTGTCGGGAGCAGCTCGAACAGCAGACGCCCTCACCACACCACACGTCAGGGCAGGCCTGTAGCTGTTTGAAGGCAGAGAGTCACGAAAAAACACACCTCACAGCAGCCTCATTATATGGAAGCTGATGATGATGATGATGATGTGTAGGAATGGATTCGCATCTAGCTGCTGCTCTATACATATAGCTTGATTGTTCCTCCATAAACCATACAACAAAACACATCGAGCTTTGTTTACCTATCACAGACTGTTTTGGCGGGATTATTGGAGTGGTTAGGATGGGGGAGAGTGGGGTCACCACCCCCCCCCCACCCCCCGATTATTCCCGACTGGTGCGCCCTCTATGCCCTCTTGCTCTGCGTATAAGCGGGGGCGGGGTGATTTTCATTTTCCGTTCATATTATTGTTTGGCTGTACCTAAGCCGGTATTAACTGGCGTGGCAGAATGTAGGTACATGATTGTTTGCATCTTGTATGTATGTTCGACTTGTCGTTGATAATGAGGCTTGAGGAAATGAGAGTTCTGTAGGTAGGTAACTACTAATTGGCAGTAAATGTGGAGAGCTAAATGGAGGCTGAAGTGATTTGTTTTTCTTTTTTGCGCAGACAATGGGGTGATGATGCTGGGTAGTGTTCATTTTTACGTTTATCACCACATAGTTTATCCAACATTTGACTCGACTAATCCCACGAATATTTTTAAAGAGTGTGAGATACCTAAATATGAAGTATCTTCTGTTACAAACTCTTTGATGCAGTATCGTACTTACCTTTTTTCAGCGGCTTCGTATTAGATTTTACATCTCATGCTTTTCAAATTTAAAACAGAAATGATTCAAAGTATCTCATGACTTAATATTTCCATTTGAATATTTCAGTCAATAAAAACAACAAAATTTCAGTGAACACCTTCTAATCTTTGCTTAAAATGACTCGTGTTAATTGTCTCTGTTTGATAAGTATGTTCAAATTTATTTCATACAAAACAAACAAAAAATGAAAAATATTGTGAGAATATTTGGAAAAACCGGTTGATGCATGGAGTTTGGGGTGTAGAGCTAGTTCGCCTCCTCGTGGTGCACCCTGGGTAATGCTAAATGAACTAGCATGCAAATACGAATCATCAGAAATTAAGATAGAATTCAATATTTAAATACAAATTTTGATTCTCTTTACATTTTGCGTTTTTTATTATTTACGATGACGTATTTAACTTATATATCATATCTTGGTGAATGCAAAAATAATACCAATAAAGCCAGATACAACTTTAAAATATTTTCGGATTCAGAGAGATTCACTGCTACGATTCCTAGCCCAAAATAGAGCTGCGTTCATTTTCCTATAAGGAGAAACTACTGGAACCATTAAATAACGATCTAATCTTTCCTAGCATAAGAGTAATCTGATTAAACACCTAATAAAAAAATCTGGTGTGTCCACTCACACGACTTTCCTACCGCTCGCCGGCAAATTCCAGTGAATGAAAAATTTTACCCACTTACAATACTCTCCTTACATAGCGACGATAATAGCGGTAGTAAAGTAAAAAACCCTCTGGTCAAATCGTGCTACCACTCATTTTTTTCAGCATGTCAAGACAAACAACAATGGTCATGTAACATTTTTTCGCAACATGAAACGTTTAGCCAGAATCTGAAGAAACTTGTGGAAAAAACGGAATTTTATTCAAGCATAACTTTTTTATGTTTTTTCTCAGAGATGGCGCTATATGTAAGTGGTAAAGGGCTCTCAGGAGAATACTTTAGGCAAGCTTAATCAAAATCCGCCGTTTTCGCGCTATAAGTCTTGAGCAAATCACGTTTTTTGGCTATAACTCAACACCCAGTGTATACAGGATTCTCATTCAGTGCCACCGGCGAGTGATATTGGTACCAAACAAAATAAAAAAGAAAGCAATAAAATACACCGATCCGTTCTTGAGATAATGCTGTCACAGACAAACGGACGGAAAATATGTTTATTAGTTTCAGAAAACTCTGAAACGTCAACATTTGTAAAAATCTCGATACCTACCGAAATTTTCACACGATTACAATACTTTCCTTATACAGCTACTATATAGTAGCGTAGGAAAGTAAAAATATGAAGTTCTACCTATCTTATTAGATTAGAACACTTTGTACATGCTATCAGAAAATAGTGTTTATATTTTTCTTCACTACTCGAACATAACTAAATGCTTATTTCATTCATTAAATATTATACCTTATCTTTCAAGATAATGTTATTATTTATAATATAAATTTATAATATAAATAATGACATTTGTAATGGATGGCTATGAAATCTTTCCTGTTTTTGGCTAATTTATTCTAAATTCACGATTTTTGCCTTGAAGAAGAGAATAAACATTCTCGAAAGCTTGGCTTCAATCAAAGAATTTTATTGAATATATGACTGCATCCCCAAGAACATCTTTTTATTTATATATTAATGAACTAACAGATCTCTTTAATTTATATATATATATATATATATATATATATATATATATATATATATATATATATATATATATATATATATAGCAGAAATAAGTGCATTTGTGATTATACACAACACGTAAACCGAAAACCGCCGGGGATAGGGCGGGTAGATAATATGGGCAAAGAAAATGTTTGGGGGCTGGGCATGGAGTATAGATAGAGCCTGTAAGTGTGAGAGCAGACAGGCAGGCAAATAGAGCCATTGAGCCATATAGAGCAGAGGAACAGCAGCAGGAGCAGCAGCAGTACACAAGCACAGCCATTGTGTGATCCATTTATCTAATTAGCGATATCTGTTTTGGAGAGCCAGTGATGCCCGTTCATTCCAACACCAACAACATGCCCTTATATTCATCACGAACAGAGCGACTTATCGCTTTTACACTCATTAGTGCAGGATTAATACGTCACAAGCGAAGCAACATTCTCTCTACATTATATATAAGTACATACCTATATATTATCCCGTATATACATAACCCCAGAAATTCTGCCAATGTCTGGACACAATATATAGAATAGAATAGAACAACAGCGCATTATATTGTTCATCAAATACTATAGAGCCATATATTAATATGTGAGATAATCGGAAAAGAACAAGAGATATGAAATGGATCTTTCATCCATTGGTAGAACGAACAATGTTTACGCTATTACATTCCAGTAGGTACCTATAACAAAATATCTAATATTTTCTAACATTGTAGATGGATTTTTAGGGTATGTAAACCTAGCCTCAAAAAAGTCTAATGGTGCCAGATCACAAAATCTCGACAAAAAAGTATCCATTTCCAAGAAAACCACGATTGGGAAAATTCACAAGCAATATAATGCACTGTGTGATATGTGGCGTCATCCTGTTAATGCAAATGTCATCGACATCGTTCAAAATCGCATTCAGAGAGTTGATAAGAAAATGTGCTTGTAAACTACAAAAGATGCAGACGATTGTAGTAAGATTAATTCTATTTTTCCAATGTTTTCATTATAATTTCCAAGGTAAATGTTGAAAATCGATTGCAGTCTAGCTAAACTACTAGTTAAATTTATACCTTCCCGTACCCTTTCGAATTCTACAATGAAAATTTTGGGTTGCCATTTAAAACAAAACATATCGATGACGTCATATAATTTCCTTGACTCGCCCTGTATATTTTATTTTTACGTATAAATGATACTTACTAAGATGTACCTAAGTTACCTACATGAAATGTGATGGAATTTTGATAATCGAAACTCTTATTTAAAAAAAATAAAATAATTAGTCGATGCACTTTTTTGAGACACCCTGTATAAACTAAACTCAAGTTTAAGGATAGAGCCTTATATTTTGGGATTCAACATTTCCTTTTAATGTGTGAAATAAAGAAGCTACGAGGGAGAGACGGAATTTTTGGTTCTAATTTTTAGACATATATTTTGGCGGATGCGCCGCACATAGAATATTGTTTATTACAGTTTTTAGAATTTCCATGTCCATTGTCTCTCGAACATTTCAACAATAACATGAATTTATAATCCTTCAGTAACAATATTTATATTATATGTGTTTGGAATTTTAGATTAATCTATAAGGTTAAATACATTTAGGGGAGAGGAGTTTTGAAACTGACTGATTAGAAATATCACTGAACTTTATACTAGTAACGAACTGACAATGACGCCATTTAACTACATTTCGTCACATCTAGGTATTTATAGGGTTTTAATTTTGTCATGTCCATCGTGTTCGATATCAAAATAAATTCTATTATTTTTGAATCAACGTCCTAAGAAACTCAATAACGATTAATATTTAAGATTATTTTTCTATTCAAAATTCTGTACAATACCATTGTACCCTTTTTAGTATTGAATTTCAATTTATCCTTCCTAATTCCCTAATATGGACTACCCCTACACTATTTCAAAAAGAGAGAGAGAGATAAAATATGATAATGAAGTGAGTTATATTGTGAATCATCGATAGTGACTTGTGACCAAAAATTATCTAGAAATGTTGCGATCATATATTTAATTCCATTTTTGTCAGTAACATATACAAGTATTCACGAGTTTGGGGACATTGGTATTGTTTTACAAGATGGATGAGCAAGTCCTCATTATGCTCTGTTATTGGTGAGAGATTTCCTGAATGAGGTTTTTCCCAATCGCTGAATAGGACGATGGGGATCTATTGAATGGCCTCCTAGATCACCAGAGCTAAGACCTCTTGATTTTTTCTTACTAGAAAAGTAAAATTTACCTGAGTCGATCCTCCAATAGGTATAGACGAGCTTAAGGAAAGAATTCGAGCGGAAACGCAACAAATTACAGCAGAAATGTTGACAAATGTAATTCAGGAATTCGGTTTTTGTTGGGATATTTAGTTATTCAAAGATTTTTTATTTTTGAATGAATAAATAAGTTTGATTGAGAATATTTATATTCTAGCACCCTGTAATTTTGAACTCACAAAATTGCCAGTTTTCTGTTTTATATAAAATTATGGCCTGTTTAAAAAATGAACGATGATGTCACTCACAATTTGGAAGGTGGAGGGGATAAAATTGTGCATAAAAAAATAGAAAATCAAAAATCGACCTGTCAGAACTCTTCTATACCCAGATATATGTTAATATTTTAGAAGATATTGATGCGCTTCAATGCTTTATGAACGCACTGTATATCTGGCCGTCATCTCTTTTAACGACATAGGTAATCTACCTAGACTTTGGAAGTTATTCAGTTCAAGATTCTCCAATCTACAATGTTTTGGATGTCAGGTTAGGTGATATTCCAATAAAAATTCAATCCATCATTGAATAACTGATTTGGAAATACAAAAAAGTGATTTAAAGATATAACTAAATGCCCTATGTACCATAAAGGACTTGGTAAACTCAATTTTTAATGTAAAACTTACTTAGGCAGATACTCAAAGAGTAGGTAGAGATATCTGTATATATGGTTGAATACGTTAGTTCCATACCAAGACGTTAACAATAAACTACCAAACCAAACCACCAAGAGCATTCAAATACATTTTACCCTTGCCTAAAAGGTATAGCCCTATCTCAGTCGCCGCACAAAGGAAAGTTGAAACTCCCAGGAGCCTTTCCTCTGTCCACGTCAGTGATTAGCGTAAGACAGAAATTATTGTTTTACGCCAGAATAAGCATCACTTCATTTAATTACTACGTACTATCTAAACTCTCCCTAACGCGCGTTAATTCTCTACACATCTAGCTGCTTCTTCGTTCAAGGAACAATTATTTTGAAAGGGCCTTATATACTAGCACTAACACCGCCATACTAAGTATATATATATATATATATATATATAGGTATATATGGTTTATTATTGTTAAATGGGAAAAATGAAAACTGCTCTATGTTGTGTGAATTTGGATTTGGTGTGTGCTACAGATTGGAGATTAATGTGAAAATGTAGAGAAACTCATTAATCTTAAAAGAGAAGTTGAGTCAACTGCAGACTTTCCTTCGAATGCCCTGCTGTCTCTATATAATATCTATATACTTATATACCGAAGTATATAGATGAAAGGCGGGTATTCGGGTATTCCCGTGTGAGGAAACTGTGATAAGTAACTTGATATAGCGAGCAATACAAAAAAGCATTCTTTCCCAGTAGGCAGTTGAATATGAGAACATATCTTGGAAGGATTGAAATTAGTTTTGTTGTGTCGTATAACCATTGGATTCATTTAGGTACAGATTTCCGATCCATTGAGAACTTACATTTTACATTTAGGTAAATTTGAACTAGAAAGCTGTTCTAAGTAAAATTCTGGTAGGTATAAAGTAGGTAACACTTATTTTTAATGATTTATACGATAAAGTTATACAGTGTGTCCCTTAAAGGTCTTTACAAATTCCAATTGAAATAACAAAGTATAATCTGATTTTCCAATTTATTTCATTATGGTATCGATGCAGTTCCACGAGGTGTAGGTATCTACTTGTACCTAATCTCAGCATTTCCTGATTGCTCTTTAGAGCAAAGTTCTTACATTCAGCGGTAAATCCACCATTTCAAAGAACATACGCCTGATCAAATAAGAGTTGACCGACTTTAATTGATAGGTACTTTTAGCGAAGAGAGTCATAATGCACCAATTCGAAAGAACTTAACCTCAACTTTGCTCAATTCTTATGTCAGTTTATAGGAAAATATTCATAGATGATCGTTAGATAGGTACAAGTGGCTTTTTTGATAGAATTTTAAATGAAAATTCCCCCTTTCCATTGAAATTATTTCTTTGAAAACTAATTTTATCTCAGATGACAACACAGTTTAATCACTAAATTAATGGTATTAGGTACCTAATTTGAAATATCTTCTACATGAAGAGGAATGTTTTCTCTTATTTCCGGTTTAACTGTAAAATCAAATGCTGACAGCATTTCAAATGTCCATAGGTATATTATATTACCTGATAATACACGATTTTCAAGGCATAAAATGTGCGCGGATGAGATTTGACATAGTTTATATGTTGAAGTACATTTTGATGCATAGGTAATGAGTTTGTTTTAAATTAAATAAAGAAAATATGGTAAACTTGGTAGAAGTGTAAGTATTGTGTGTTGCATATCGAACCCAATTGCAATGTGAAGTCAACGAGTCTGAGCTGTCAGATTGTTTTATTCGTGAATGACAACCCTGGTCAAACGCAAATTTAAATACTTACTTATTGTGAATAGTGCAGGTAACTATTTCGTTTATTGAGTTTTTGTTTTAAGAGTCTATGTTATTGAAATGAAGTATTTTTGTTACTTTGTGCTAGGAATATGATTTCAGTTGAGTTAATAAAGAAATGTTTGAAGAATATTTTTTTTTAAATTTCCTGCGCCATCTCTCCCGATTTTACCCAATACAAAGTGATGTTATTATTTTGAGGGATAGGTAGGTACCTACAATTAAATGCGCAATTAATGTCATTTCAATAAATTTTAATACTTATTTTTGATAGTTTGATTAATGTATTTAGGTAGGTACGTATAACGCAGGTTTTCCAATGCAAAACATGTCGAAGCTAAAGTCACTTTTGTAAATATTATCGGCGTTAAGTTGAGAAATTACAAGTTTTAGTTTTTATTACCCACTAATCTAGCGTTTTTTATTATTCAAAATGCCTAGTTAGATCGATAATGAAGTGATAACGAGAATCACCCACTTCTGAAACTAGAAAATACGCACTTACTTACAGTAAACTTGTTTGTTTTGAAATTTTAACTACTTAGGTATGTCTGGTCATTATGTAAAATTAGATACGATACAGCTCACTGACAACCGGAAGGACAGGCAGGCTTAGTACTAGGTCCTGCTGGTGGGCGGCCCTGAATTCGTCCCCGAGCAGGTAGTATCTAGGTAATTACGTTCCTTTAATCTCCTACCAGAATTGGTCCCCGGACAGGATATTAAGAGATTTATACTTTCTTGGAAATATAAATTGTAATTGTAATAGTAATTCTTCCAAAAGCCTAAATTTCATTTCATTCATATTAGAATGTTATTTTTCATTCAGAAATACTATTCCTGGCTTAGAACTGCTTATTTAGGTGTGAGAAAATATGGAAAGCAGCTTTGCCACTTTGAATGAACGAGGAAATCATCTGCTAAGGCTAAGGCTAGTAAGTAGCTATATGGGTGATTCATATACTGCGATTAAGTCGGGGACGAATTCAAGGATCTATTTTTGAGGGTCTACTCTTCTTGGGGACAAGTTTAGGGATACTTTTTCACGTCAGAGATTAACTAGTTACTTCATTTTATTTCTGGATACCAGTTTTGGTACGTCCCTGCTGGTACTATCATTTAAGTACGAAACCCTAATAACTGCAATTTTCTACCACTGATGCTAGAAAATCAATTTTTATTTGATATTTATACCTAAGTAAATTAACAGGTAATTTCATTTGTAGGTAAGTAATAATTAATAATGTCTTTGGACAGATAACTTTTATGAGAAAACCATGTACTTACCTACATATTTAATAACTACCTACTTTCTAAACGGTGAACCCAATTGTTATTTTGACAGTGTTGAATTTGTATTCATATTCCTATCTATTCTGAAAAATAAATATTTTAATGACCTATTATTAATTACATGCTGTAGAAGAAATAGCTTGGGTATGGCTATGTACCTAACTTGAATTTACAAGGACCATTATATTCTGAATATATGTGCTTACCTACCAACCATATTCACTTAAAAATATCATCAAAAGGGAAATAAATATTCAAATCATACATCAAACGATCGACGATAACAAAACTCAGCTCAATAAAACTCCACACCCTTTTGGTGCTTATATCTAAATCTCTCACAATCCCTGCGTTCCTACTTGTAAGTACCTAGCTATGTAGTAATTATTGCAACGTCGTTGATCTTCCACGTAATACAACCTCCACCCCGCCAAATAGAGCAGCAGCAAGCATATCACATCATCAAAATAAGGGTGGTGATTTTCATCCCATAAGCTGCCCCCCCCACCCGTTCCAGCACTTCACTGGTGTAATATAACGTACACACAATAAAATAGCCGACAATCGTCAACGCCGCATTCGCTCACCCCACTCCACTCGTTGAGGGAGTGTCCACTGCGAGCCTACGGTCACTGTTCATTGGTCATTGGACACTGGCCAGCGGTCACTCGGTCTGTATACGTGTGCTGTCTGGCTCTGAGTGTACCTACTTTACCCCCACTCCAACACGCTATACACACTGTCTGGTCACGTTTCACACACACACAAGGCTAACATGATGACGTACATTTATAGGTACCTATATCCAGAGTAGTAATAATTGTTGTTGGGTGATTAAAGCGTCTGCCATTGCTATTCTAGTGCTGCTCTCGCACTGGCAATTATTGATTTTTCTTTTGAAAACGCAAACCGTACTTCTCTTACCGAAGCCAAATTAAAACTGGGAAGTATGCGCGATGAAATATTTTCTTATATCTTCTCTCTTACTCTGAGGGAGAATTTCGTCCTTAGATATTATGTATAGAGAATAATTTTTCGTCATCGCTGCTCTCTTGTACGTAAATAAGTATCTACAACTCCACGAATGCGTTCGTTTTTAAATGATTATGTTTTTGAAATTCTTTGATTCAAAATATTATTTGAGCTTTCTGTAGCAACTTAGGACCTACCTTCCTATCTGGTTTGGAGGTAGGCAACAATTTCCATCGATAAACAAGTAATGTTTAGAATGACTATCTACAGGGTAGCTAGAAAGTCTTGAAACACCCGATATCTGGATAAACTATAGGTAGGTATCTTACGAACAAAACTTGTTGTAGAGCATTAGCTTTTTTACTGATATAGGTAGATAGGTACCTAATTTGATTTCAACCCTAGATTGCCAACGTTAAAAAAATATATATATATATATATATAGCTAATCATTCACGAGCTACGTACATATCGCTATACGTATCATAGCATCTCATTATCATGAAATTCTCTGCTACGTTTGTCGATCTAAGCTACGACATCAGTATGTCAAGCTTATGTCCATTTATACAATGATAGGGCGCTGCACGTATGTACGAAGGCAACGCAATCTTTATTTCATAGGCGTCACAAAGTCATTGTGACATTTCAGATAATTCAGGTGCATAAATTTATATTTCATAACTGAAGCAATAAATTTGTATTTTGTGTGTCGGCATTATTGTTGAAAACAAATCTTTCATATATTATCTACTTTTCGCGAATTTATTTTTACTATTTTCACGCATCTTTTTGCTAATTAGGTGCCTACTATTTCATATTGAAAAGATACATCCAAATCGAAAATTACAAATAAAAGAGCAACATTTTTCATCAAAAATAGTGCCTTCCGCCTCAAATTTATTAAAAGTTATGCTAAAATACACCTTTGTTTTTGGAAACATTTGATTTTTCAGTGCTTTAGGTATGAATAACAAAAACCGCTAAACTAGACTTTTACCTAAAATCTTATCAAGTTCATTACTGAATACTGTTTTGGTAGGTAGGTAAGTATATAAGGAAGTTGTGGTAATTAAAAAACAACAAAAATACAACTTTTATTCATTTTGTCAAAGGTGAGCGCAGCGGGTGCGTTTTCCTTACTTTCTAGTCTGGCCTTTTCCTGTAATTTGAAATAAAAAATGGTTTAATAATAAATATTATAAATAGAATAGCATAGGTATATTTATATAGGTATGATAGTGGAGAAATTAGAAATAAAATAGACGTTATTGCAGCATTTGTAACGTTTAAATCAATCTAAAGCTGTCAGAAGCATATATCTACGCATTTCAATTCCAACATAAATAAAGAACGCAGCTGGAAACTAGTCAAAACTTCTACAAGAACACCCTTAGACTGTTTCAATCACGCTCTACAATATTTTTAAATGATTTTACTGAAAAACCCTGTTACAAAGATATGGGGAACGAACATTCGGCTCTTAAAAGCAAATGACATTCTGAAACAAATCGTATTTCGATACTACCTAGTTTTGTTTGTTTGTTAAGTGACAGTTTTAGTATCATACTAAACCAGTACTGAATTCAGATTTGTTTACGAATATAATTACGCCTAAATATATTTGAAATTTTGTTAAACATATCAGTATCTGACCACAATAACCCTAGTAACCTAAACAACAACCCGAAGCAAACGAAAGTAACAGGAAAATTTAAACAAGATAGCCTTGGAACACGAAAAGCCATAACCTACTCACAATCAATTCATTTTTTCATGGTTATGTATTTTAACGTCTTAAAATCCACGCTGACCAATGAACTTGCGTTTTATTAGATAACTTAAATTTACAAATATCAAGGAATTAAATGACAAAAGAATATATTTTTTCTGAGATGGAAAAAAAGTTTGACACTATCTCTGTTGGCAGGTGACAATGTATCACTTTTTAGCACGGGTAAAAAGTGAGCACCTACTTTTTGCCCGGTTAGATATAGGTATATACACATCTTCTATAATATAAAAATGAATCGCTGAACGAGTTGCTAAGCGCAAATCTCGAGAGCAGCTGAACCGATTTCGCTAATTCTTTTTTTTATTGTGTTTATTATTATCAGATGAAGGTTCTTATGAACGAAAAAATTAAGAAAGTTGAGCGAAACATTAGAAAATTTGAGAACATTTATGAAAACTGAAAGAAAACATTAATTTTACATACAGTACCTACAATTGTTTGACAACTGTCAGTTTTTTGAATTAACTGTCAGCAATTGACATAACGCGCGCTGCAAATATCGTTTAACTATAGATGGATCAGTTGATAAATAATAGTTTCATTTCAATTTATTATACAGTGAGTTTTTGAGAAGTGTTTATTCATCTCGGTAAGTTAAAATCAATCACACTTAATATTTGAAAGAATGAAGTCCCTGGATTGTGTTGCGGGAGCGGTAAATCGGTAAAGTCAAATTGACGCCATTGGTACTGCCACCAGAGCCTCTGCATTCATTGGTTTACGGAAATGGGACAGATTCTATACATTCTTAGCTCATATACAGGAATACAATAACTTTTTTCAGATGAAGTCATTTGGCACAACAAAAGTTATTCAAGACAATTTTATCTTTACTTTCAAGGTAACTATATTGTTAAACAATAAACTTTTACCACCACGTGCCTGAATAGGTTGGTAATTTTTAAATGAGATCATATATCAATTAAAGTACCGTACAGTAGGTTTGTAGATAGGTGAATAACCAAAAGCAACCATTCAAAAGTTGACGAGGGACGGGCAGTGCTGACAATCACATGGCGGTACAATTTTTGCAAATATATTGCATGGGCGATTCAGCAAAACAAGTCGATCAACGTTATGCACGCAATAAATCGATGAAAAGACCAAGTGTGGAGCAACTTCAAAAATGTTTTTCCATCAGACAACGACTTGGTTGTATTATTCAAGACTGCATTAAACCGCATGCCATCTGATTACTACAAAATTGTCAGCAAAGCCGATAAGACGCCTGCAGGACAACACGCAAGACGCTATATAATAAGGCAACAATTGATGAAGATGCTATTGTTGTCATGGGTGAAAATTTAGAAAACCAAGATATTGTTTTGGCTTTTGTTAAGACAGGACAAACATCTGTCGGGTAAGCTAGTACTTATATATAAATCAAATCACAGAATTAAATTAACAGATACTTATTTGATTAAAGGTTTCCTTAGCAACGCATGTCTAATTGTCGCCTACCACTTTTAAATTTCAAATTTCTTTTCGATAATTTTCTGACTTAAATATATTGAAATATTTTTTCAATAATAAATTACCTATCGTTTTTCCCGACACAGATAAGAAAGTTGTGGATTATACATGGGAAGAATATTAAATCTTAGCTCTCGGTTTTTTGTCTTAACACTTTTTTCCCTTGTATAATAAATAACTATGTGTGTCTATATTAATGAATAACTTTGGATCGATTTTGCATATTGGTATCTATATTCTTATATCAAGCTTAAAGCGGCATTGAAAGTCACCTATCTATTTATATGATAATGATAATTATTATTATCTAATCATCATCTCATTATAATTAAATTTGCTGGAAAACACCCCTCAACATACTAAATATTCTATGCAAATTATTAGATATCACATAAACAGTGAGAAAATAGGCTACAATGAAAATACAGGTGAATAAAAGGGACAATACCTATTGGTCATCCTAACACAAATTGCGTGTTTAACACCTTTCACCTTTTGACCTTTCATGTACCTTTATTATGTCCAGCATCATATTTGTATGCCATAAAATCCAGTTTCTATTCAGATTGGTCCAGAGGGAAGGTAAAAGGTATGCAGCGAGCAGAGTCAAAAAGATCCATCATATTGTTATCCCACATCCACAACATCCGAGTGCTTTGGTTAAAACCGGCTTATATATAATGTCTACTGTATCTACGGCTTATTACATGACAATTTGTTGAATTTAAGGGAGATGAACCCATATCCATACACACGCGACTGATATTAACCTTTGACCTGGCCTTCTGTTGTTGAAACTGGAACGGTGAGATGATAATAATATTATGTATGGCAAGGTATGGGAAAGCAGGGATAATTTTATGAACGATTTACTGTAGGCATTGCTAGTAAGGAAAATATTTGAAAAAATCGTCATAAAGTTGGGTTAAATTCATCAATCAAATGGAAATGCTTTTTTAAGTCATTTAGATTTAGATTCTGCTTCGAATTGAATTCTAAAACTACAGGAGTATTGGATCTGTTCTGTAAGGCAACCGACATATAATAAATATTTTTCATAATTTTAAAATAATCTAGAATATTTTGTTTTACAATATAATTAGATATAATTTTTTTATGTAACATTTTTTTAAGTTATGCTTCTTTTGGGCTCGTTGGGATGGTGTGTTGACCGAGAAACCGCGTCACGCTAAAAGTGAGAAAAATCGTGGATTATACGGTTTCGTATACTTACTTTTTTGTATGTTCTGGCTTCTAGAGAGATTTTTATTAATTAAATTATATATTAAATGTCCTTATTACCTACCGATTTTTTTTTAATTAGTTTTTGTTTTAATCATCCTGTCTGTCTGTCTGTCAACACTATAACTCAGAAAATACTTAACCGATTAACACCAAACTTGGTACACAAATACGTAAGGGTAATTAATACCTCCTAAGGGATTTATTTTCAGCTGTCTGTCTGTCTGTCTGTCTGTGTGTCTGTCAAAGAGATATTTCGGAAAATACTTAACCGATCGACACCAAATTTGGTACACAAATATGTAAGGGTAATACCTGCTGTGGGATTGATTTTCATATGTCTGTCTGTCTGTCTGTCAACACTATAACTCGGAGAATACTTAACCGATCGACACCGAACTTGATACACAAATACGTAAGGGTAATACGTCCTATGGGATTGATTTTCAGCTGTCTGTCTGTCTGTCTGTGTGTGATTACAAAAAATTACGGATAATGATAATAATATATAGGTTTATTGTATAATAATGAAGTTATTCTTAATAATATATTGAAGAGTAATATTTTGAATAACAGTGAAAAATTTCTTATATTTCATTCATATATCCCGCCTGTGTCTATGAGCGAATATCCAAAGAAGTACCTATAACTTCCACCGTCTGCTCCGACGCAGACCCAGTTTTTTTTGACATACCTAATCTAAAATACCGATTAATTAACATATTCCTATACTTAATATTTCTATTTATAAAAAGTATCGAACGATAATATATTATGATTTAAAGTATTTTCTTTATTATTTAAGCTCAACGTTTATCGCATCTTAAGAAGTCTAATATTTTAAGGCATCCGAAAGTCTTCTTCAATGTGCGACGGAACACACTTTTTAGTATGGAAAGTAATCACATTTGTCGGGTCTTGTGTTGATTTTAAGGTTATGTTGAAATGATCTGTGTTTAGGATCTACAATTTTCCTATCGTATACTTGATCAAAATTGAAAAATATAGGTAATGAACATTGAGAATTACCACAATTCTTAAAATGAATAATCTTACAGAAAGTAATAATTATATTTTGGAGCTTGATTTGAAACTGGTTTTGTTATAAATGACTTTAACGTAGAATTTCACAGGTCAAAACTAGTTTCTTTTGAGATTTGGTTGCTGCTGGTCAGTAAAATAAATAATAACAAGCGGTTATATTTATTGACCCACTCAGGTATTCAATTTGTCTGTTTTTAATGGACTTTTGCGCCTTTTAAATGACAAGCGTGCTCCGTTTTTAATATTTTTTTCTTCATTTGATGTTGAGAATTAGTTCCATTGAAAAAAAAATGCATTTAACATGTCCTTCTTCTCAAAAACAACTCCCAAAGGAGGTGGAGGGGGCATTTTTTCTCGACAATCGAAAATCTGAGTTGGTATAATTGACGACAAAATTGAAGTGCACATTTTTCAAAAAAAGCATCGGTTTCCGAAATACAGCAGTCAAAAATTCGGAAAGCCTGTAATATGAGTGACTCCGCTATGTGGTGTTTTTTTTTTCTGAAAATAGAAAATATGCGACGGCCAAATTTAAGAAGACATTATTTACAGCATCATTCTAATTTGTCATTTTAAAAAAAAATACAGTTTCCGAGTTACAGCAGTGGTAAAGTCTGAAATATGTGTATTTTCGCGATGTTTTGAAATCTCTGAATAAGAATAATCAACTTATTATCTTCTTTGGTGAAATTTGAATGGTTTTGATGACAAATGTTAATGTTATTAATTGGTGTAAAATAATAATAATTCTTTTAGTTCTGGTACTTTTTGAAGTTGATTCCAAAAGTTTTCATTCAACATAATTACAACTGCACAACTTTAATCTCACCAGTACCTACTTAGACATAATATTACTTTGTATTTTTCAGTACAGCAACTAATAAAGTCGGGCGAATTTTCTTTAAAAAATATTTATTATTTCTCAATGTTGTAAGTCATAATGAATTTGAGTATAGAGTGAAAAATTTAAATTATATGTACCTACTCACTGATTACCTGTCTATAGATATACTCTATTTGTTTTAATTTTAATCTATAATGACCTTTACAAAATTTAGAGCAGTTTTGTAGGTAACTTAAGCAATATGTATCCATTTACTAATCAGAGAGATGCAGAACTGTTATCAAAACTTGGGTAATTTTGATAAAACCCATTTCTTATTTCTTAAAAACATTAGGTACTAAATATGTCAAATTCTACGACTAACGTTAAATTTAACGCCTGGTTTTGGCTTTCAGAATAGCAACTAACGTTATGGACTTTGATCAAGCCTTAAAATTATCGGATGCAGGTTACATAATTGTTATTTAGATTTAAAGTAAAGTTATATTTTTAACGGATCTTGATAAAACTAATTTTTGCTTCCATAATGACCCCAAATATGCAGTAATGACATATGGCACGGACATGACAGAAAGATGATGATTTTTTTGTGAAATTAAACTAGTCGTGACCCAGCAATGAATGATTGCCAAACGCTTAATGATTAGCTCATTTGTCAAACTAATGTTTGTCAAAAGATTTGATATATTTCAATTCGACAATTACACATGTTAAAGGAATTGAAAATGGATGAAGAAACAGTATTTTTCGTTCAATATATTTATAATGAAAAAGAATTTGTGGTAAACGGAACGATATATATCCATAATAGAATTGGGAAATAACAGAAACAAAAGATAGGCTATGTTACACTATTGTTTACTGATAGCTGTCACATTAGATCAACTTTTTTATTACTGTTTACTAAGCAATTGGTAATCACGTGACCACGACCATTATTTCAACATAAGAGGCATATACAGTGTCATTTATAATAAGTATATAATTATTATTGCAAACGTCTTGACCGCTTCGGTCATCCGAACATACCCATTTCTTCTTACATGACAACTTATTCTTCTCTGAATCTAGAAATTACATGCAAAGACATCGTTGTCATTTGCAAAATCTTACTTCAAATAACTTTTTCCTTTTCTTTGGTGGCTACATATGATTTAAAAGTTGAGTATTTAAGTATACCTAAGCAAAGATATCATGGTGCTCATACACAGTTAAGCCTGTTAATGATATTTCATTATCTTAAACCTCACCGAAGTTCGGATGGATTCAGGTCTCAAGTTGACAAACATTCTTTGGCTTGGTTGGGATATTTCCCTTTCAGAATGACTTGTTACAAGGAGATTGCTTACTTTGATATTGTACTAAATAGGTATCTTTCTGATTCACACAGACCATATACCTACCTATGTGCGCC
Source organism: Crioceris asparagi (assembly GCA_958507055.1). Taxonomy (NCBI): domain Eukaryota; kingdom Metazoa; phylum Arthropoda; class Insecta; order Coleoptera; family Chrysomelidae; genus Crioceris; species Crioceris asparagi. The sequence continues at coordinate 3,906,020 of OY293826.1, forward strand.
AACGATTTCAATACACTCCCAAACATAAAATCCTTGCATGGATAATATTATGTATGTTTCCATATATACATATTCACAGAATAGCGAGATAGATCTCTGTTGTTATGGATATTTATTTGCACACCCACACGGTTACTGTAACTGGCAACGTATTATAAACTGAAATCTCCATTCAGGCGTTACTTTATTCGATCAAAGTAGGTGTTGGTGAAGCGTAAGGCAGTGAGTCCCTTCTTCTACTTCTTCTTCTTCTGCTATATGTATCTATATATGTGACGTTCCTACGTATATTACGAATATTGTATAGGAAATTTTTGAGATTTTCCATGGTGAATGATGTGTGTACTGAGTTGCTATGTTTGATATTTCCATACAGATATTATAAATGATATGTACGTACCAATAAAGGAACAAATATGTATAATGGCTGAGGAGGTTTTATTGGGAGAAACTGTTTTTCCATATTCATATACCTACCTGTGGAATGATACAGTAATACTATGCGTAGGATGAAAAAATAATCGAAGAATTTCTGGAAGGTATTCTTGGTGTTGGTTAGAAGTTTTATTATATATCGAGAACTTCTAAACTATATTTCCACCGTTCACCTTTCGAATTCATGAATGTCACATGGCCATCGTATTCAGAAAAAAAAAAGTTGTGCTGTCGAAGGACAACTGTCTGGTATAAAGTTCCTTAAATACGCCTTTTCTCCAATTCCATTTAATGGAAATGCATAGTAAATTAAAATTAAGACACTGTACAGGGTCTTGCCTGATAATTAAACAACTTCTGCTGGTTTTATTATACGAGGTGGGAACAAACATTCAATTCGAAAGTTGTTGGGTTTATCCTGAACCATCAGGAAAAATAATTATTGCCTATAGAGGGTGAATCACAAACATCTAGTGAAACAAACTTGCCTTTTTTTTTCAATGGAATTTCCTGTAAGTATATTATGTTCCAGGTTGATAGCGCTTAAAATCCTCTCCTCGAATACATACCTATATATTTATAGTTTACCCATATTTGTTTCAGTAGTTTTTGATAATATTCATTATTAAAGTCAATAATAAGATTGTTTTCTATTCCAAACTAATAGTATAAGGCATTATCCAGAACTCTATTAGAACACGCAAACAAACAAATAAACTGTTGTCAAAAAAAGGTTTTAATCTGGTAACATAGTATAGGTAACCCTAAAATTGTAAATGCTCTATAGACCCAACCACCGTTGTTGTTAATGCATTTTCTATAATTGTCATCCAATTTATTGATAAAATGGCATTTCTCTTGATTTAAGCTATTATTGGCGTTTATTATTTTATTTATTAAGTCTTCCAGTATCCTACTTCTTTCCTCATATACCTACTTCAGTTTTCAAGTAGCCCCATAAGAAAGCATCGAGAGGCCTTAAATCGGGACTATTGGCTGGCCATTCAATACCTCCATTCCTTCCAATCCATAGGGGATAGCGGTTGCTTAAAAACTTACGGTTATCAACTACATTGTGCGGTGGTGCCCCATCTTGATGCCATATGTGCTCATTATATTGTCTAAGAGGTAAATTGTCCAAAAGATTTTCGATATCGTTTCCAAGAAAATTCAAATATCTTTCACCGCTAAAATAACCCTGATAAATAATTGGGCCGACTACTTTGTCATTAAGAATGCCGCAGCAAACGCTAACAGATCTACGGCCCTGAAATTTTATTTCTCTCTGCCCATGAGGGTTCGCAGAAGCCCATATATGATAATATTTTCTGTTGAATATTTCGATACTCTCTTCTTGCTGCTACATCATTCTTATTATTTTTGTAAGATAAATAAATTATTTCACACTTTTCGTCTTCAGTGCAAACCATTTTATAGGCATCAACAATGAAAATTATTGTTATTTGTCAGCTTATTTGTTGCTTCTATGGCTGCACATGGCTAATGCGATATATTATTTTATGAATGCTTTAATAGTAAATATATTAAAAATCACTGAAACAAATATGGGTAAGCTATATATATTCGAAGAGAGGATTTTAAGCGCTATCATCCGGGAAAGTAATATACAGGACGTTCCATTAAAAAAAGGCAACTTTGGTTCGCGTGATTTTATCATTGAGATGTAGCGCATAGTTTTGATTATTTATATAGTTTATTAGAAAACTTCCTCATCTGTTAACATAGTTAAACTTTCGTGCCTCATCGTAGTGATTTCATCAGCAACTGATTTACAATTATTTGTAGTTTTGGATTTATTGCTCCTGATAAATTTACGTAACTTAAAAATTAGGGATGAAAGCTCGAAAACCCCTTTATAACAAACCAGAAAGCGACATGGGATTGGCCTGTCCTTTCACGAGGTTATCTTGGCATTGAGACACTCACGAACAGAAAAGCAGACAGACCAACAGATAAAGTGATCGATAGCCAGACTGACAAACGCTTTGACCTTGGACATAGCTTCAACCCGATGATGACATCAAAGTAAAATGAGAATTGAAATCAAAGCCTCAACTTTTGAAATTTTATTGAAAGAATGACTATAGTCGCCTTCCAGTTAACGAGGGGGAATATGAATTTATCAACGACAAACTAATCTTCGCCATGTTACTCAGATCCTGGAAAAAATAATGTCATAAAGACAGTCGTATTTCAAAAACGATAGAACATCCGTGTTTATTGAATAAGAGAGAGACAAACATAATAATTCCAGAGGCTACAAAAATGTGCTGGTTGCCAAACAATTTTTTTTAATATGTCACTGTCATCTTGAAATAATTTTCATACAAATTTTGACCAATCGGTCTATTAGTTTTAAAAATATGGTTATTTGTTAGGTGCTTGTCAGTTTGAAGTAGGATCTTTAACCTATTTTATTAAACCTGACAGAAAATCAGATGTTCCCCAAAGCGCCATACTGATTATTACATATTTGTTTGGAACTTCTGATGCTAGTGATTTGATTCGGAAATTATCAACCGCCTCCACCAAGTGGAAGGCGACTTTACCTAGTTGCAATCTGTGATATTCATGAATCTCCTACCCTCCAAAACAACGTAGATATAAATATGTAGGTAGTCAATAAATCTAAAGCTGACACTGTAAGCGCTTGCTTGCTCTATCATCGGTCATCATGAATGCATTTATAATAATATTAAACTAGTTATATAACACATACAGTCTTTATAGGTATATTTAAAGATTACCAGTGTTGGCAAATTGTGACTGGTTCCCAACCGGTCGATCCTGTTGTAAGCACGGTGGTCATCGCCTCACCTGGGGGGTTGTAGGTTCGAAGGTCACCGTCGGACAAGGGAGTGAGCATGCCACAAAATACCCTAATAGTTAGTTATCTGTCAACACATGACGCCGATATTAATCATATAAAAGAAGCGCGTGTAGCGACAGTAAATAAAAATAAATAAAAATTATGCTGAAAATGCGGAGATTTTACATAATTTAATAAGAAAAGTGATGATTTGGGCTATATGAGCTTGGGTCCGAAATAAGGGTAGGTAGGTAGTGTGGGGGTTGTTGATAGGAAAAAGGGTCTTGGCAGGAAAAAAGGATCGCGCATCGACTACCTGGAAAGGGATCGAATTGATTATATAATTTTCGGACAGCGTCCAGCTGAAGCATAGCCACCGCAGGTAGGTAGAATTTCATTTATGACCGTTAACTGTCGTCCAAATGGCATTGCATAATAATAGTTATGCAAAATAAGCGTTGCATCCATTGCATCCGACTTAGGGAAAGGGATTGAATAACCCAAGCATAACTTGCCAATTAAGTTCACTCAAGAAAAAATTACTGTCGAAAACATTAAATAGGTCGATAATGGAGATATTGATGCAAAAGTTAAAGTTGAAGAGAATGTTTGATCAGATAGGAGGAAAATATGGATTGAGGAGAGTTCTGGTTTTGGAAAAGACACGGGACATAACTGTTATATCGATGAGTCTTTAGTGGAGGTAGCATACAGGCATAAAAACGGATTGCTGCTGAAGAAAATGTTAAAACGGCAAGATATGAAATGAAGAAGCAGGCTGGGCAGAGCAAAAGACAATTTTTGATAGCAACAATAATTAGAAATGATCAGGAATGATGTAACGGTCCCATTTTTGAGTAGTATCCAAAATAAAAATTTTAATTACTAAAAATAAATTTAGAATTACTTAGTTTTTGGTGCCGAGTTTTATTTTCAACATTTGTTTTGATCTCGATCTCAAAATTCTAAGGTTATCTGACCTACTGTCATCAGTGATCACCATGAAAACAGTGTTGCCAGTTCGTTAGTCCAGAATAGTCTTACCTGCTCACTTTAAGATCAATTATTCTAATTCATTTAGCAAGCACTTTTAAACATTTTATCTCGTCCAATTTTAAGAGAAAAGGACTTTCAAAAACTGTTTTGTCTCCAATTCTCAATATTTAAGTTTATCTCAACAGCACTCGGGCAACGCCGAATATCTTTAGGCAGCGAATTTATAAAAGAGTAATTATTTTTCCTGATATATTTTATTAAAGCTTAAACCAAGGGACCACTGGGCAGAAGTGGTAAGTGGTTATACCATTTTTTAATGTAGATACCAAAAATTGTGGTGAAGCTTTTCTGGCGGTGACAATGAAAGTGACAAGTTTTCCATCTTAACGGCCTGCGAAAAGCTATGGAATAGATGAAAAATAAGTGACCATTTTTCGAACAATAAATTTCCTTTAAATACATTTACTTAACGAAGACCTTAAAATAACAGTCTGTGTTATCTCATGAGAGCCTTAGTCAAATAATATATAACCCAATTAAATCCACCCCATCGATTTGAATGACCATTGCTGCTACAGAAAACGCGCTCATATATTATAACAATAACAAAACTGTACTACTGTGCTGCTCTGTAATAATTCTCACTACAACAGCAACAGCTATGCGATCGCAGCACGCCATTGGTCAACGGCCCTATGGATTATTCCGTCTTTTGTTTCACCCCTTTGCTGTTGCTGACGGCCCCCGTCCACCCGCTGCCACCGCTGCTAGCCATGGCCGCTGCTGCTGCTTCTTGTAATGACACTCGGACGGTCGTCGTCGTTGGGTTGGAGTTTCCAGTTTCCCCGGAGTTGAAAGGATAGAACACCCCCAAACCCCTTGCGTCCCTCGGCCACCCACCCACGGACCACCGACCCGACAACCGGGGAACATAGCATAGCCGCACTCGTATCGCCCCCGCACTGTCCCGCTCGCCCCCATGTTCTACGACGGCCCGTGTGAGGGTTTGTGTGCATGAGATGACAAACGCAGAGAGACCAACGACAAAGTATCTGGCTGTCCATGTTAGATGTGGCTTTATTTGAGCGTGTGTGTCGGCCATGCGACTGTGGAACAACGAATTTTCTGCGAAATGTAGAATTGATGAATTTAATGAGATTGTAGGTCTGCAGCTTGTAAAATATCATATCATGCGGACTGAGCCATTAATTACTTTGTGCCAGGAACTATATAGACTCTTTTAAACAAGATATTCCATTTACTTTGTATCCTAATCCATTCGACATTTTTACGGAGCCCACCTCTATAGACATTACAATTACATCTGATTTTTTCCATTCGACCCCATCAGTTAAAAATATGCCGTCGCATACACAAGTCTGTGGCCCATGGAACTTTTTATCCGCTTCTTTCAAACAGCAAGTTGAAATGAGTAGGTGTTTAATGAGAAGTAAGGAAGAATTCTACAAAAAATGCAAAAAGCTCTGGAATTGAATTATTGATAATCTACCTACAGAGGTAAACAAACTTAATAATTGTCAATGAAATCGTTATAATTACAGTAAACCAATGCCCGGCAAAGTTCTACAAGTTAAAAACATATCGTTAACATCCAAGAAATAAAATAAGAAGATTGTAAGAAACAATTAACAAATATCTATTAAATGTTCTATTCAGATATATTCTTATTTATCCTGTGTTGATTTAGTGGAATTTTGGTAAAAGTATGGATAATTTTCTCCGTTAACTCATCGAGACCGCTGTGGTTCTCTCAAGTCGTGCAAAAGTGCGTGACACCTATTTATTCGAAAGAAAAGGAAAGGAAATGATTCTCCAGCTGTTTAACACCTGAAATCGTCGCTGGATATGTGTTTTCGATATTGTACTAGACGACTGGCCCAACTAACTATCTTTCTAGCTCAATTTAAAGCCCATTTAAAAAAAATCTGAATCTGTTTATCAGTAAAGAAGGCCAAAATGATTTTTTATCGAAAGTTTAATGGCGGCCATCCAAACGTTTGAGAAAATTCCCATAAACTTTTTGATTTTTACATTTCTACTTGATACAGGCTGAAGGTATATTTTGATTCCGTATTCCATTTTATTAAATTCATATGAGAACGACTAAACCATGAAGTTATCTAGAGTTGTTTTAAGTCTGTATTTTAGCAGATAAAACATGAATTTTGACTAAAGGTCATCACAAAGGCCCAGTTTTCTAACTTGAGCTGACTATACTACCACATTAGATTGACAGGATATTCTTTTTTTATGACGTGAGATGAACTAACTGACCAATGCGCTTGTATCACACTTCTTTATCGAAAAAGTGACCACTATCAACTTTAATGAATCTCCATGTCTTGTTAAATAATTAAGACAATTCGGTTTTTTCAATTTCATCAAATAATTGATAAATTGTACCGGGTGTCTGATTAAGGGAGATACCCGGCTGTATCGTCGAAATTATATATCCACAAATTCGCATAAGAGAAAATGTAAATTATTTTCGAGCTTCCTTCGGAATCGGAAGGGGACGTAATTTATGAAGTAGGTAACACAAAAAAATCATTTTTCTCTAAAAATTGTCCAATAATAGCACCTACCATAAAATTTCAATATTTGTAATTCACAGATCATTTTTTTTGTTCCCAATAATTTTCCTCTATTTTGTAAAATAACAAGTAGGGGTGAGTGGGAAAACCAACTCAATAAAATGATTGTAACTTTTGTACCGCTTTATGGATTTTGACAGCTTTTATATTATTTGAAAGGGGATCAATTTCTTAATAATATATTTCATTTTTGTTTTCCTCCGGACTTTTCAAATACTATGGTATATTTCTTAATTATTCATCTGAAAGAGCAATAAATTTAAAGAAAAATAATTCAAACCACATTTCAATATATATTTTCTGAGTGGAATAAGAGAAAATATAGGTACCTATAGGTATATACTCGTGCTAGTGCAATTTGTTATAAATATACTTAATTAAACAGATTTTTTTTGCATCTTCTACCTCTAATCTACCCGCCCCCCCAGTAAGTATTCAGGTACTATATAGGATCAAGCAAAAAATCTATTTAGTTAAGTATGGATTCCCTTTCAAACAAAATATAGTTTGCCAAAATGCATAAGGCGTTACAAAAGTTACAACGATTTTATTGAGTTGACTTTCCCACTCAACCCTACCTGTTAGTTTACAAAAATATTCGAGCAAACCTACGTAAAATGATCTGTAAATAACAAATATTTAACTTTTAGGGTACATACTATCACGGGGCAATTTTCAGATAAAAAATATTTTTTTGTGTTACTTTTTAAAATTACGCCCCCTTGCGGTAGAGAAAGAAACTTGAAAATAATTTCCAGCACATTATCTTATATTTTATACAATTTCTTATCCCTAAATTTCGGAGATACCGCTGGGTACCTCTTTTAGTCAGACACCCGGTACAAATTTCGGAAAAATATCATTAGTCTGATTAAGGAACAGTAGGAGCTTTTTCTCTTTCTGCTGTAAGTAGAGGTACAAGCGTTTGAAATCTCGACTCGAGTTTGGATAAGACTCCCAAAGTTTTTCGAGAATTTTTACTCTAGTTACGTAGATAATTTGTTTTTACATACATATAAAAAAGTCAGACAATTAGAGAGTCTAAATACATTGCATCCAATCATATAATTTTTAAGGAATCCATACATCTTATGAGAAAAATTAAACCTATTTGTAGAGCAAATTAGACACTGAAAGTAGAAATTTTCATCAAGCATATCATGTGACCACCCAAATGAAAGGGCTTGTTACATACAATATATTTTTCCTTTATGCTAAAAGTAATGGCTTTGGAGATATAATGGAAATTATACGACAATTGACTATCCCCCTTATCTCCGAAACTACATTTGATAAAATTACAAAATATCAACCTTTACCTATAGTTTATATAAACTCGTAATTACGGGACCCTATCCACATGATCCCGACTCGAACTCGGTCAATTTGTTTTTGTGAATATATTCGATGCTCCTGACTATTTAATCTACGAGATTAAGGCCTTGTTTTCTGTCCACAATTCACAAGAAATGATACCTAATTTTTCCGTTACCTAGCATCGCTCAGTTCTGAAAGAAAATATGTTACAAATAATAAAAAAAACTGTTCCATGTTCATGTTTCTTTTGTGAAAAAAGCTCCTCCTGCGAATACTTACCTACCAATATACCAGCAGCTTCGAAACAACCACAGCAGCGGAGAATTACCTCAAGACAAGCCCCATATACCCATAGATGTTACAACACAAAATTTCAATAATAATTTCATATAATACAACAAAACATGTTAGAGGAATGTGTGTATATATATTTCAGCATTTTAATATTGCTCGCATACGGTATTTTGAAAACATCCGACCAGCTCAATATTGCCCATCAGACCAAACCATACAATGATTGTTCGTCGCTTGTTGAATTTTATTTGGTCCATCTCTTTGATATGTTGATATTATATACCTACACATGTAAGGCTCAAACTCTTCAGGGGATTTCGGTATCCGAGCAACGCGCGCTTGCTTCATAAAATCACCCAGGTAACCAGACTTAAGCATTCCTGCTACTTCTGCAGAGCTAGTTACCTTTGTACCTGTATTTTTTAGATATTTTATTATATTTATCATTTTTCAAAAGGGCGGCAACTTTTTCTCCAAATAGGTATATAATCTTATACGCTAGAGGATATTTTTGGAGGAGGTCTATATCAAAAGGTATTATGGGTCAAGATTTTCCTATATATCCACAGGTTCCAGCTTATTTTGAGTGTGGGATAAACAGGGTTTCTTGGCTTTGATCAAATACATGTCGTTGGTTTTATCTACTTACTTGATGATGTTGTTGAGAGCTTATGTTAGCGTTTGACCGACTTTATCAGTTGTTGCACTGAAAAATACAAAATAATATTAATTCTATTGGTGCTGGTAATGTTGAAGTTGTGCCGTTGTAGTTTGTTGTTGTAGGCACCAACTCCAAAAGAACCAGCACCAATAGAATTAATATTATTTTGTATTTTTCAGTGCAACAACTGATAAAGTCGGTCCAATTTTTTGTAAGAAATATTTATTTCACATTTTTTAGTGTAACATTAGTCATGAAAATTGTTGAACGTTCATTAATACCCAAAAAGATAGAGGTAGGTTTAGCTTGTACCAGCGAAAATACGCATATTACATATTTTAGACTTTACCATTGCGAAACTCAGAAACCGTAACTCTTTTGAAAAAATGTTCAATTTGAATGTTTCCGGATATGGTCCCCTTTCTAATTTTCGAATCTCGAATTTTTGATTTTCAGAAAAATTGACCCTCCACCCCCTTTGGGGGCGGTTTTTGGAGGGAAGGAGATTTTTGGATTTGATTTTCCTGAATATGGGACCATTTCTCAACTCTCCTCTTTCAAATGAAACAAAAATCGTCCAAATCGGAGTACGTTTACTATGCAAAACGCGCGAACAGCCATAAAAAAAAGCAATCTTACAACCGAATTGTATACCTTCTCTTTTTTTGAAGTCGGTCAAAAAAGTGGAACTCTACAAGTATACAGAGCGGTCAATAGGTAAGGACTAAATTAATTTTTAGCGCTATTATGTATTTGTTTGAAAAAACCTGAAGCAGTTATTCAAATTTGGTGCAATCATAACTGAGAACATTTATTTTGAAAATGTGAAATTTTCAAGTAGAATAAAGGAAATAATGTCTCATAATGAAGTAGTATTTTTCAATTTATTTTACAGTTAAATTAAATGTTCAAAATGACCACATTTCACTTCTTGATAATAAGCAAGGCGATCTTGGAATTCTCGTACATTTTGTCAGTCTAGTAGGCTACTGTTATTTTGATATTATTTCTTTGTGAAAGACGTCGCTACATTGAAAAATATGTGTATGACAAAAAGCTCATGTCTTATGTTTCTTTAGGTATTTCAATGTTATTAGCAGGTGTTAAATTTTATGGCAGAAGCCATTGATTTTCGAAATTATTCTGCAATAATTACCAACACTAGTGTGTATATTTTGTTATCTTCAGCTATGAGTATTTGGGAAATCGTATTTTCATCTATTTACTTTTACTTGATAAGATATTGTAATAGGTCTGATTTAACAAATTTCCAGTTTTGTAGTTATACATTTTGTAGACAAAACGATGTCCATGTCGGAATAGATTTATTCGAAGCAAAATTATAAGAAGTATCCTGCTAATTATATAGTATTTCTTCAAAATGTTTGTAGTAGTTTATTTTTAAATTCTGTCTATATACAGGGTATCCCATAAGTATTGAGCTTTAACAAAAAAAGACTAAGATGTTCCAGATCCCTTACTCGTGTTAACAAGTTATTCCCTGAAGAAGGATGGGGTATACAATTCGACTGTATTAAATCAACCTAACCTAACCTAACCTAACCTAACCTAACCTAACCAACAAAATTAAAGAAGAGACCATATCGGCCAAGGTTTGAATTGGACATTTTTAAAAAAAAATCATAGGTTTCCGAGTTACAGCCGTGGTAAAGTCTGAAATATGTGTGTCTCCGCTATGTGGTGGGGGGCATTTTTTTTTCGAAAATTGAAAATATGAGATGGCCAAATTAAAGGAGAGATTATACGTAGCAACATTTCAATTTGACATTTTTTAATGATAATGTACGGTTTCCGAGTTACAGCAGTGACAAAGTCTCGAATATGTGTATTTTCGCGATGTTTTGAAATCTCTGAATCAGTCTAAGCAATGTATTATCTTCTTTGGTGAATGTTGAATGACTCTGATGAGTAATGTTATACTCAAAAGCGTTAAATAAATATGTCTTACAAAAAAATTGGCCGAGTTTATTAGTAGGTGCACTGAAAACTATAAAATAATATTAATTAGTTATATTGATTCTAGTACTTTTGAAGTTGGTGCCAAATGTTTACAATCTAACTACAAGTGGGCAGCTTGAATATTATTAAATTCAATAGAATTAATATAATTTTATATTTTCCAACTACTAAAGTCGGTTCAATATTCTGTTATAAATATTTATAATGAAAACATGGACAGCATATATAAGTGCTGATAATATGAAATAATGGCAATATTTCAATTTCATCTTTGAATCCAAGGGCGTACCGACCTTAACCTAAAATGCCCCTAAAGTTTGATAAACCTTCTTTTCTTAAAATTAAAAATTTCTATTTAAGTTATATTAAATCTTTTTCATGAACATGGCTAATCAGCTTTTACATGCGGTTTTCTTACAGATGAAACACCTATTACATTACATAGGAAAATATACATAAGCGTTACTAAAAATGATCATTATATTTCCTAGTTTTCCAATTTTGCCTTTAATTATGGCAACTGTTTTGTTCTCCATTTTTAATTGCGTAGTCACACAGTCGGAACGTCATAATGTGAGGAAGTTGATAGATGGAAGAAGGGTCAATCAATGGGGTCTGGCAAAGGGAGGCAACTGAGGGAACAGGAGAGCTGTATAAGACATGATGGCTGCTGACGATCTTCGTCAAGCCACACGGCTAGCTTGATCTCCGATTGCAATTAATTCGGCCTGTCGGAGCACTAATTTACATCTGCGGACACTGTCGGATATATATAACGTGACAACACTGTGACATGGTAGCGGCAAAACTCATGTTTCCATATCATATATCAAAGTTATAGGCTAGATAAACACGGAACATTAATAGGTGATTAAAGAATGCAAACTTTATGAATGATTATACAGATCAAATTGAGTGTCAGAAAAAAATCTGTGCAATTTACGATAAAATCGATTGGCTACTGGAGGAGAATATTGAATATGATGTAGGTATTTTTGATGTCTAAAGGATTTAGGAAACAATATTTTATTGACTTCTCATCTTCACATTTTATGAGTTCCACGACAGTCGTAAGTATTATTATTAAAATTCACTAATTTCAAAATATATGAATAACAATATTAGAAACATTTGAATTTTTTGGATACCCGTTCAAATGTTAATGGAAATGATTTTTTATTTGATACTGTCAGAAGAAACTTTTAAATTAAATTTGCGACAACAATTTTTGAAGGAAATGATAGAAGTAATTAAAAACTAACCATAAAAACTTGTGCAAGTTTTCTGTGCAAATGCTAAAGCAAACAAACTATCAATTATGTGTATATCTCCCATTTTTTATTATTTTAGTGAAAAATATGACAAGTATGGGTGAAATTCATATCCAGAGGGATCTGTAGCGACGGTAACATTGTCAATTTAAATTTCATAAAATATACCTACCAAAAGTTGTTCATTATTATTAAATACTTTTTTCATTCTTAAAAATATTGACGTAACGGAAACATCTTAAACTTATTCGAACATTATCATTAACAAACAAATTTTGATCTTTGCACAAAGAAATTTTCGATTTAGATATATATTCAACTCTAGCGTCATTGAAACTTGTAAATATGTATAAATTATAATTTTAGGACAACGGATCCGTTCAAAAAGTTATCTGGAAAGATAATCAACAGTATAAATATATGCACCACGAGTTAGGCGTATTTCTGCGATTTTGAAATCTTTAAATATAGTATAATGTATGAAGTACTATTTTCTTTCGTATAAGTGAACGTTCATAGATTTTGATGATTACCTATCGGATCGGTGTATTTTGTTGTTTTCTTTTTTATTTTGTTTGGTACCAATATCACTTGCCGGTGGCCCAAAAAAGTGATTTGCTCAAGACTATAGCGCGAAAACGGCTATAAGGATTTTGATTAAATTTGCCTAAAGTATTCTTCTGAGAGCCCTCTACCACCCACATATAGCGCCATCTATGAGAAAAAGCAAATAAAAAGTTATGCTTGAATAAGTTTCCGTATTTTCCACATGCTTCTTCAGATTCTGATTAAACGTTTCATCTTGAGAAAAAATGTTACATGACCATTGTTGTTTGTCTTCAGATGCTGAAAAAAATGAGTGGTAGCACGATTTGACCAAAGGATTTTTACTTTTTTACCGCTATTATCGCTATTGTAATAGTGTAAAATTTTTCATTCTCAGGAATTTGCCTGCGAGCGGTAGGGAAGTCGTGTGAGTGGATACACCAGATTTTTTTGTCGAGTAATCGATGCTGAATTTCTTAATTTATAATCAATAGAGTCTCAATTCACTTACTATTTATGTGATCTTTTTTTAATATTTTTATATCACACTGATCCAACAAGTGTTTTTTTTTTGTAATGACAGAACCACACCATACGTCAACATTGCTTTATCTTATCTTATCCCAACAAAAATGTTTATTCATACAATTTTCCAGTTCACGATCTAGTTGATATAGTGGTCATAGTGATCTAACGAAATATATCAAGCAGCATTGATTATGTTCAAAACATATGAACGTATTGTGTTTTGTTTCATTATTCTGTGTATTAGTATTATTGTTAGTAATCATGGGGTGGTAGATGGTAAATCAAGAGAAGTCAGCTGTCCTGAATATTGCATCTGTGATATATTTGAGACCTTGAGGCGGGCGACGTGTGAATACAAGATGCTTGTCTCGATTGAAATTGACATGCCACCACAGGCGCAGGTGCTAAATTTGGCCCATAATCAAATTGCAAAATTGGGGAAAAATATCTTTTTGGTGAGTCAATTCTTCCAATTCAAAAGAATACCTACCTACTCCAAGAATACCGGGAATTACATTTTCAGTAAATCTACTTCTTGATTTATATTTATATACATGGTACAATAAAACAGTAGAATCTGTTTGATCGCGGCAATCTCCGATACTACTCACCAGATTTTCAAGCGGTTTTCACGTTTTGATAGAGCTTGAGTTGGAACAGAATATAATTCATATTTCATCCATATCGGAATATCACAGCAATAAAAGTGATTCAAACTATGATATTCGTTAAACAAGAAAATTTAATGTCATTTAGTTTTGGTTATCTTATTACACGTCTTGAAAAGATTAAACCCTTGAATCATGTAAAAAGAATATGTACTTACCTACTTTTACTTTTCAGGAAATTGGCCTCACCAATCTGCTTCTACTCAACCTTTCCCACAATGCAATCGGGGAGATTCATCTCAATGGATTTGAAGGTTTAAAAGAACTCAAAACACTTGATTTATCCTTTAATCATTTGCGTTATCTCCTCGAACAATGGTACGTTAGTTTGAGCTCCTTGGAGGAACTATATTTGAGGGGAAATATACTGACAACCATTAATTCGCAACCACACTTGAATTTCATTAATTTGAGGGTATGTAAATCAATAAACAATATACTAGAATTTTTTTTTTGACTGAGCACATTAAATGCTGTCGAATTCATCAAAACATAAATAGCGAAAATATGTTGCTTCTGTCTCAAAATCATCGTAGACCGTTGGAAAGATCGATTTCAGTATCGAAGTTTCTAGTCAACGAGTTTATCTGTCTGGTTTCAATGAGTTCGACAGAATTGGACGACTGTTGTTTCAGTCAAGTTCTTACATATGCAGAAACGTTGTCTTCTTCAAATTTTACTCAGAAGATTAGCTTTAAAATTCACAATGTGTATCTTCATTACAGGTATTGGACATCAGTTTATGTGCCATTGAGACTCTAAAATCTCACTTGTTCCATAAACTTCCCAATCTCGAGCAACTCGATGTCTCAGAAAACTATCTAACTCACCTGAAAATCGATGTAATCAAAGAACTGAAACATTTAGATACACTCATTGTCCATGGTAACACATTCAAATGTGGAGACAAGAAACTCTTCTACCTACTCAACTATGCAAATACCAGGGGTATCAGATATATTGATCCTTGTCGTCAAAATGTTGCCGAAAAATTGAATACAAAATTTGAAAGAATGATGTTGGCACCTGATGAACCAACTAAGCCACAAATGAACGGTTGGTTGTACGATCCCAATGAGGAAAAGGATATAGAGATTCGTATTATTGAGAAATGTAGCAGTGCTAATAAAAATATCTATGACATGGAGGCGGTCAATTTATATGATCGATACTTGATGGAAGTGATAACTTTATCGCCAGTTTTGTTTACGATGTTTGCTTTGATATTTGGGATCAGTCTAGGTAAGAATTATACTATATACTAAATATAGTCATCATAGACATATTATCAAATAGTTTTCTTAATAACTGGATACTTGGAAAAAACTAGAGGAGTACCCCCTGTTGTCAGTTCAGAGGCATCTTTCCAATATTGCTGTGGAGGTACTGGAACCTTGGGACATAAATCGGCAGCCACTGGTGGTTTCTCTTGTTTATCTAGAATTATTAGATACATAAATCATTCTCCCCAGCCCTTCTCTGTATTGACAGTCTTACACATACAGATTTAGAGGTTCTGAAGCATACCTTACCACGCTGCCTTAATGCAGTTTGGTAAGGGCGAAGAATGCCGACGCTGAGTTCCTGTCTTATTCCTTGTCTCGGGACCTTGAACCAACGACCTCACGATTGGAAATCGATCGTCTTTCCCTCTAGAGCACCGAGATCTGAAACAGGGTATATACCTACTCAAAATTGATATAAGAAATAATCCTTTTGCAGGAATTTTGCTCGGTTGCACCTGTCAGCTACGTGGTGAGCGACTGAATGCAAGAGAACCCAGCTTGGAGGATATCAATCTGCCAACAGTCGCACCACCATCGTATGGCATTGATACCACACCAGAACCAACAAATCTAAGTGCAAACCCAGTGATGCAACAGCATTTAGACTGGCAAAACAATATTTCCAGTAACTACAACAGACCGAGGACAAAGAGTACGGGTAGCAGAAAGTTAGTGAGGGAGGATAGGAATTTGTTGTTGATGAATGAATCGAATTTGGCCGACTCAACGCCAGTTTTAACCAGAAAATATCCTAGATAGCTAAAAATACATTCAACAACGATTTGAATTCTTAAGTATTTATTCGTATTTTATATTTTATGATTTATCAGAGAAGACTGATATAGCATCAGTACCTATTTATGTTCCAGCAGGTCATGACAACTCAAAGTGAATCATTGTGCCCACTTTATTTGACAGATTTATGTATGAAATGACTGTTAGTGGTGTGCATGAAAAGGATATGGTAGGAAGGATATAAAGAAATGTTTGAACCACTAAGTTTTGGCTATTAGTATTATTTTGGTTTCTGCAAATGTAAAGTATCTCCAGTTATACAGTACCCACCTACCTCATGACTAGATTGATTTACAAATAAACTGCCCTTCAATACATATATTTGTAATGTAAGTTCTTGATTAGTTGAATATTCAATAAAATTCTTGTTAATTTATTTAATGTTCTTAAATGGTTTCGGAAATGTTTATGTCTGTCATCAAAACTGATCTCGTAAATCTTTCAAATATCTGCAATGAACATAAAATTTTTCATATTTATTGAATGCATAAACAATATATTAATAAATATCGACCAATAATAATTAAAAAACCACTAGTGCTATTGGATACGTCACAGGTGAATTGGTACGTGATTAAATATTTTTTATACAAAAATGGACCGACTTTATTAGTTGGTGAACTGAAAAATACCAAATAATATTAATTCTTTAGGTATACTTCTGGAGTTGGTGCAGAAAGTCTTTTATCAAACTACAATTGCACAATTTCAAAATTTCGAAGTTGCAGTTGTCTTGTTGTTAATCAGAACATCGCATTGGAAATTCACATATTTCGGACTTACTACTACTGTACCGCGAAAACGGTAACTCTTTTGAAAAAATGTTCAATATAAACATTTCCGGATATGGTCGTATCTTTAATTTTGAGTTCCAAGATTTTCGATATTCACGAAAAATAGCCCCCTCCACTCTCTTCGGGGGTGGTTGTTGGATGGAAAAAGATTTCGTATTTAAGTTTTTCTGAAAATTAGACCATTTCTCAGTGCCCCTCTTTCAAATGAATCAAAAATCATCAAAAACGGAAGACGTTCATTACTTATGCAAAAAGCGCGAACAGCCATACATTAAAAAAATCCCGATGGCCTGTAGTCAGCGGAAAGGTAAATTTTTCAAAATTCATTGAATTGAAATTTGAACAACCTTTTCATTGGTATACCTACATGTTATTACATAAAATTGTCGTATGTGTCATAGCCTTGCGGTTAAAGGTTTTTGTTTTGGCTGTTGAATATAAAGCAGACAGGGTTCGAGTTCCACTTCAAGGCAGAATTTTTTTTTTCGCCTATTTCTTTTCAATAAATATACTATATTTTTTTTTTATCAGGGTCTATATTAAGATCTCCAGAAAATGTACAATTACGTCAAATTTATATTGAGTGTTCATGTTTTATCAATATTTGTTATTTTTCTTTATTAATTTTTATTATTCTACCTGTGTATTTTATGAAAAATTGCTTTGAACAAAAGTTTTAGGTACTGATTATATCTATAACCTAAAATTATTTTTGATGATATTTACACTACGGCTCTTTTTTCATATTTTTTTTAAATGTTTGAATGGTCGCCATTTTGAAACTACTTACCCGATATTGCCCAATAATGAACTCGACCGAGATATTCGAGAGATTGATTTTTGTAGCAAACTTGAACTTGATACCTTCAAAACTGCGACCTCTATCGTGTTAACAAATTTCGTAATATCCCATATACCAAATGTTTTTTTGGACTAACTTATAGATATACAACAACATGCCGTTGAAATTTTTTCGAAATTCAAAAGTGTGAACGATCGCAATAGGTACATTTCTATAAGAAATTTACCTAAAAATGATAAGCAAACATACAACCGAATTTTATACCTCCTTCGTTTTCTTGAAGTCGGTCAAAAAATAAATACGAAGTTATTTAGATTTATTTGCGAAGAAGAAATACACGGTTCTGATGAATGGTTCTAGTCCACGTGATTACTTTTTGAGTTTGCGGAGTAAAGTGATTCGGGCATTGCACATATTTTTTTATACATTATATAACATGTGCATTTTAGCGTGACGTCACAGTTCCCACTCATTGGGCATTGGCTGATCTTATGTATTATGTCGATAATCATTGTGACAGTTGGTGACAGTGACAATTAGTTGTCAACACGTTGTGAGATTAAATTTTCCTTCTATATTTGGTTTCGTCAACACCAAGGATTGTAAATTTTATATCTGGCGGTTATGGTGGACGCATATGACACAATGAAATTTGCAAAGCAAGTGAGTATTATAAAGTTTTGCGCACCAGAACAAATCACATGTTCATGATTGGAGCTGGGAAGTGTGACGTTTTAAGCGGGATTTTTATCTCGTTTTTAAATACGTGGACAAACTGAAATTAAAATATCGATAATGAAAATATGTCTGAATATAATTTTATTGGTGAATTTCTTAATTGTGGTATAAACTTTATTGTTTGAAACATAAAAAATCCAATGCATGCAACGACCCTATTGTATATTATTAAATATTGTACATGATACTTTTGTTTCTGGAGCATTGTCATCAAAATTGGAATAGCATGTTATCGAATATTTTGTTGTAACTATTTTTTCAATAGCTGCTATTAGCAATATTGAATTATTTTAGAAAAATTAACCTGCTTATAAAATATTGACACGCCGGTGTGTTCATAGCAGGAATATTTTGCTTTGCATTATTGCCAAACTGCAATTATTACTCAAAGCATTGTATAACGGAGCTTGCATATCTTTTATACACATTTCCACATAACGAAAAGTATTTTTGAAGATATTACACATTCGGCCATTTAAGCTTCATTACAGAGTTTTCATTGTAGTGGTGGAAAAATGAGAGAGAAACGTCATTCTTTTCTTTGATGCTGGCAAAAGTTTCCCTTTGCGTCTACATTGACGATGGTAACATCTAAAAACGGAAGCTGAGATGGTATAGCTTATAGAAGGCAAGGGCGGTAAGGGTGGTGTGGTCATCCGCCCGGGAAGCTGCTGTAGATACTGGTTGCCCCGTCGTTCCTGCTAATGAGATAGTAGTGGCAGGGCCACCGAAGAGACCCAACGCGTCATAGTTGGGAGGAAAAAGGGGTTTGAGTGAGGTGTAGAAGCGAAGAACGGGGTACGGGGGTGGGCTGCTAGCCGCAGGACCTTCTATCTCTCTCTCTCTCTCTCTCTCCAAAGTGGGTTCTACTACTAGCCACACCGAAGCCGCTTAGTCCTAATCTCCATTTCGCCGGAGCAGAGAGGTTTCTGTCTATACAACAGCACGCGGTAATGGAGTCATTAAGTAGGTATAGGAGAGTCTATGGTGTTTGTCCAAGGATAAGAAGAAGTTACTTTTGGTCTCTAAACTTTGAACTGTTATCGACATGCACCTATGCGAAATAATTTTCAGACTGTGATTAGATTAAAGGAGATCAAATGGCTCTGTTTACCCACTGAAGCTCGGTACAGCAGATATTTTTTACTGTGTAGGAGATTTGATAAAAAAAATTGCAAAATTATTATTTTTATTTGCCTATCCTCCTGTCTATGAAATCATAACGAATTTCTGATTTTGAAGAATAGGAAAATAAGTACGTAGTTATTCCAAGTAATTGAAACCTTGGTTTTGGTTCCGTGGTTTCCGTCACGACAGACAGACGAACAATCAGATAGACAAGTGAAAGGATGATATTATCACATCTTCCCCTTTCCGAACTTTTCACGATCGAGTAGAAGCAACATAGTTAGTAGAGTTGACACTTGCCTCAAGGAAATTTCGCTGCTTGGGTTTAAATTCAATGTCAACATTTTTATGTACAATAATTAATAATAAAATCCATGACTCTCAAAAAAAAAAACAGGTATAGTTAAAGAACGGCAATACTGCCTATACCCGGCCTTACTGTAATCTCAGTGTGAAACGCAGTATATAATAATAGAGAATAGATTGACATAAGCATGATGAGCTAATAACCGTAACTTGGATTTAGAAAAGGAAGGAGTACACAAACAGGTGAAAAGTTACAAAGACGTGCAAGGACAACCATCTATGCTTTATAAACTTTTAAAAGTCATTTGATAAAATGAGAAGAAAACATACTTGAAATAATTTGCAGCAAAGAGAAGTAGAAGGAAATATCTTTGAGACGATGAAGACTTGATATGGACCAAACAGATATCAAATTTATAAAGAACACGTATTACATCGAACACATATTATTTAGAATAGACGAAGAAGAAACCGATGAAGTCATCGAGATACAGAAAGGGATCAGTCACGGCTGTGTTTTATAACCGAAGCTATTCAAAATATACTTATACTAAGTGTGGATTCGTGGAGCATCAAGAAAGAATTATAAAGTAAAAAATATCATATAACAATTATCAATTAACAAGTATAAAAATGTAGCATTCATGCACTCAAATTAAGAAGTAAAAAGTAAGCATGCGCACAAGTCTGACATCATTTTCCAAAATAACCTTTGTTATAACAGAAAACCAGTGTTTAGAATTGAAAATTTTCAATAAAATGGAAGATACCGAATCATTTTTCAAGGTAAAAATAAACAAATATTTCAATAAATATTTTTTTACAAAAAATTGGACTGACCAACTGTACCAACTTCACAAGTACCACCACCAATAGACTTAATATTATTTTATACATTTCAGTGCACCAACTAATAACGTCTGTCCAATTTTTCACTCAAAAATCGACCTGTCAAATCTTTTTCTCTATATGATAATATTTTAATAGTTATTGAAGCGTTTCCATACTTTATGAATGCACTGTATACAGATATACAAACGTACTTACAAGATGATAACCTAATTTTCGTTTATTGACTTCTTAAACGTCAGAATGACAAAATCTCAAAATAATCATTGAATGAATTGACATAAAAATTGAACATAACCTGTAAAACATATCTTTATTTTTGATTTTAAATATGAAGTTACCATTGAAGACTAGGCTGTTTAGTTAAATGAGCATATATCTAAATATCACTTGAATAAGATTCATATTCTGGCAAATCACTGTTTGAATGAGTAGATTCACTGAATTCTCCTATGTCGTGTATGGTAATATCCCACGAGATCACGGCCTCCTGGATCAAATAACAGGGTTACTTGTATTGCCAATAACAAGTCAACTAGTATAAATATTAATTAACTCACATCAAGATGTAAGAAATTAAAATAACAATCGATATAGCTAGAGAAGGATTTATAAAATTTGCAACGATGCTTACTAATAAAAACCTAGACATGTCAACATGATTAGGACTGTATTTGGTCCTTATTTTTGTGTGCGACAGAAAGCTCAGATAATGAATGAAGCATTTGAAATGTGGCTCGAACAAGCGTACGTCCAAGATCCCTCGGAGTGCAAATCCGCATGGAACTAAGAAGAACTCAAGTCACCTAAATTTGATTAAATAAATAAAGGAATAAATATGGAATGCTCCTACTTACAGTATTACCAAATGAATCTAGTGAGCCCAGATGATAAGAAATGTCATGTGATGCGGTTTAATTGAAACAATAATCGACCCCTCTCATATCTGGACTCAACACCTCATCTTAGTCTACATATATTTATCTATAAAGATATACATACACAAAAGCGTTATCTTCGAAGCGACTATTATTATTAGTTCACTGCTACTTCTAACGAAATTCCATTAGAGGAAGTTGTGAATAATAAATTACGGGTCCATCCTGGGGGCGATGGGCTGAGGACGACGGCCAGAAGCACTGTGTGTGTGGGAGGGGGGGGGGTTGGAGGGGCGGTGTTGGCGGCGATGAAAGCTCATGGCGGCCTGTGTTAGACCCACACACACAGAGTCCCCCGGCTGTGTTCCGTGCTCTGATGCTCGCGGCCAAATTCCTCTCCGCTCCGGTCTTTTGATTAACGATTCAAACTCTCTGGTCGGTCGGTCGGCTGGAGGATTTTCCCTCTTGCTGGTGATCCCTTCCGTCCTTACGGCTACTACTAGGACTACCTCTACCCCTTTACTTAACTCTCGTATATCTCTCATTGTCTCCCTCGTTTCTGATGCCCTTCTCTCCATCTCCTTCTTCCGGAGATGGTGGTCAGGGTTACATTGCTGCATAGAAAGAGAAACAACGCTGAACAAGGGCCACTGCATCAGAGTTTTGATTCTGGAAATCAAATATTAACAACGTTATAAGGTCATCCTCCGGGAATACGTAGATATCTTTGAATAGTCACACAAGAAGTGTCAGTGTTTAGAAAATATATTAAATGATTTTGAAAAATGTAGTTTCTTAATTACTTAGAGTTAACAGATATGCTAGTAGTCCGCCTTATGGTTCAGAAACTTGATTTCTACTGATAACGTAAGTATTTGAAATAATTTAATGAATACCTTTGAATATCTAAGATCAACTTAAATATTTATTCCATTGGTAGATTTTTTCTTTCACTTTATTATTTTTTATTCTTCCTTATATTCAGCAGAAGTTTTAGTAAATGTACTAGATACTAATAGATTTTAGTCTCTTTCAATATCATTTTTAATTTCTCTTAATTGTCCCGCCTCTCAACATTCATCAGATTTTACAATTTCAAAATTCATTATTCAATATAAGACATTTACCAAGCAAACAATTTCTCGCATGCAATGAAACGCTGTAAGCAGAATCTACTTTCTGGAAAATATTGTATAAATCCTCACTCAGCTGTTCCTATACTGAACAGAGCGAGACGTGAGTACCAGAAGCGAAGGAAGGCGATAATGAAAAGGGAAACCACAACGTGGATTTCAAAGTTGACCAAGTAGAGTTGCCTTAATGGTACGCATGTCAGTAATTCAAAAACTTCTTTCTAATATCGTACTGATCGACTCGCCACAATTTCTAGCTTACTGTAAAATCCACCACACCAATTAATAGGGTCATAATATAATAGTGTCATAACAAAAATAAATACCATCAGAAATCAACATCCAGCGATGTAAATAATATAAAACAAACCTTTGCGCTACACAATCAGAATTATCCAAACAATCCGACTATAAGATCAGACAAACCATTTACGTGCCACATCAACCGCTATGGGAAAACTCATTTGAGATAGTCTTGCAAACTATTACTAGAACTATAATAATCCACCGTAGAGAGATAATAATATTATAAACATTTCTGGCCGCTAAAATGTCTACTCTACCTACTACCCATATGTGTGAGGGTATGTTTTCATTTCATGGGTACTGGAAATGCCTGGGCATATCTCTTGTCAGCGCTGGCCAAAGAAATGGTGAAATGAGAATGAATATAATCCAAGTACCGTACATACACTGTGTTCTCTTCCTACGGGAAATGCGGACGAAGCTGCGGGACAGCATTGCAACTATATATAGTTCAAGAGCCAGGAGTATGAAAATCCCATGACTGAGATTGTGTTGTAGATCCCTTGAGAGATCCTCAATTGAACATGGTACATTAACATTAATTCATTATTCCAAGGCTGCATTACTTTATTATATGCTCACTCTAATAATATGATGGTTTATAAAATTCAGGTTATATTTTTCGTGCTTTCAAAATTAATATGTCTTCTGAGTAGTTAATTTCAACGTCCAACCATAACCATATGGGACAACTAGAGGAATTCATATGAACTAGTCGAGTTAGCATAAATTTAAATAAAATTGAGACGAAATAGGCTATTTTTAATGATTTGTTAATAAGAAACTTGGTAAAAGCCTCTACCTATGACTTCCCTCGACAAACCACCCCGCTTCGAGAATGTATCTTTATCGACCTGAATAACTTACATCTTTTTGCTCATGGAAACAACCTCGTCGCTTCTACCGTTCTTATATTGCCACTTAATATTTTTGACATCCTGTATATATGATTAACGAAAACCATTACATTGCGTCCCCCGTAGTCCTTCAATATGCATACCAAAATTCGTTGTCCTAAGTCAAGCCGTTATTGAGCTACAACGCCAACAGATTACATACAGACTACAGACAGACCGACGGACTTGAGATACCATGATTTTGGTGATCTAGGAACCCCAAAACGTAAATATCAGCAAAAATCTCGAGGTCAATTTTTTACGTGAATACAATACTTCCCTTATTGAGTGAAGTAAAAAGGGAAAAATGGTGTTCTTAGGACTTACGACTTATAGCTGGAATTTTCGATTTGGTCGTATCTTTTCAATCATAAATGGTATATAATCATCCTTGCATTCTATTAGACACTATCAACCTTCAAAATTAACAAAAATATGCGTTAAAATAGTAAATATAATTTCGTGAAAATGTATGATTAGACGAATTGATGATTGACTTGTGCAGTGCGATTGACTTTTTAAAAACTGTCAATTCCAATGTTGCCAAAACTGCCAATATAACGTTTGCGATATTGAACATTTTGTAAAATATTCGATAACGGAAGCATAAACCAAGTGGTTAGATTTTAAGTGCCTAAATATATAGTTTTCTAGAATATGAATTCAGTGATTGCCTTACCTACTAGAACATATTATTGTTATTTTTTTCTAAAGCAAATATTCTTGGAATGTAAGTCATAAAATAATCTAATGCTGCGGAAGTTACACTGGCAGCGTTGGCAACATTGATATTAACAGCACTTGAACGTTGAATATACTGCACAAGTTAATCATCAGTTCGTTTAACCTTACTTTTTCGCCAACTTATATTTGCTATTTTTACGCATATCTTTGCTAATTTTGAAGGATGTTAGTGTTTAATAGAATGCAACGATTGTTGGAAATGAAAAGATACTTCCAAATCGAAAATTCCAGCTAAAACTCGTCCTAGGACTACAAGTTTTCCCTTTTTTACTTCCCTCAATAAGGGAAGTATTGTATTCACGTAAAAAATCGACCTCGAGATTTTTTGCTCATATTTACGTTTTGGTATTCCTAGATCACGAAAATCATGGTATCTCAAGTCCGTCGGTCTGTCTGTCTGTCTGTAGTCTGTTGGCGTTGTAGCTCAATGACGGCTTGACCTAGGACAACGAATTATGGTATGCATATTGAAGGACTACAGGCGATGCAATGTAAGGGTTTCGTTAATCATATATACAGGGTGACCAAATTATTAAGTGTCAATATAAGAACGGTAGAAGCGACGAGGTTGTTTCCATCTCGAAGCGGGGTGGTTTGTCGAGGGAAGTCATAGGTAAAGGCTTTTACCAATTTTGTATTATACTGCAGATACCTAATGAACACTTTCATTACGAGATTCAGTGCTCGGAAATAGGAACTTTCCAGGCAGGTCTTCATTTCTATCCATTCAAGATAGGTAAACAGTGTTGACAGCTTCATGTTCACATTTAAATGCTTTGTATCGTGTAGTTAGCTGTTAGATGAGCTGTGTAGAATACTTTTGAGAGTGACTGTGGATTCACTTCCTGCCGGCTCTTGGACTAACACTAACGGCGAAGCAGTAGGTGGCGCTCGGAATGCAGATAATACACATTCCTTCGGGTAATTGAGAATAGCTGTGCTGATGAAGCAGCAGCAGACGAAGAAGGCGACGACTGAGGACCGAAGGTCCACTCACTTCTCTTCTGGCCTCCTCCATTCAAACAAAACTATTTTGGGCTGGCTGAAAGAGAATGAATTTCGGGCTGTGATATGTGTGTGTGTGTGTGGGTGTGAAAGCTTTGTCTTCTCGGAGAAGGAGAAGGTTGTGCTCCCCCGTCGTTCCCTTCACTACCAGTAGCAAACACAATATTCGCTTTCAACTATTCGGAAGAAGGGCCTTCCATTGCTGCCGCAGACCGTTTGTTTTCACATCTATTGTATATTCTCTTGTTTCGGCATCGATGCGTCTTGGTCGCTTCCAGTATGAATGGAATGGACTATACTGCTATACATAAAATACGAATATGTACAGGTGTGCATGAAAGTTTTCCACTATTAGATTGCGATATGGTCATAACATACAAATTTCAAGAGGGGCATTTTTTGCTTCTATTCAAAAAGGAATATCTAGTTTTTCCCTTGTGTCCTTATCTATTTGATTCAGAATAAATATTTTCTTACAAAAACTTCAACGGAATTTATTAGTTGATGCACTGAAAAATACCTAGGTACTTAATAATATTACTTCTCTATTATTATCTTATGACCAACAATTACAGATTTTTTTATACTCACATTTATACATAAAAACCATAACTACAGGTATATATACTCTATTTTTATAAATTTTTGTATTTCTGTTTGAATTAATAAATCATTCAACCAAAATAGTGAAGGTCCCCTAATACAGAACCTTGTGGTATCCCTTGCTTTATTTTACCGTGACCACTGAGAGCATCATTCAGTCTAACAACTTGACTTCTACCATTCAAATAGGATTCCAAAATTCTAAGCGGGACCTCCATACAATACTGACTTACATAAAAAACTATGATTCACTAAATCGAAAGCTCTTTTAAAGTCCATAAAGAGCATAATCTACTTTATTTTTGAAAACCACACAGAGTAGATTAGGTACTGATATGTTTAAAGAGTCCATGCTGATTTCTATAAAGGAGCCCCTGACTCCATAAAAATAATGAAAGCTTATTACTGATGTCCATTTCAATAAGTTTAGGGAGACTTCTCAACAAACTGATGGCTCTGTAATTGGTAGAACCACCTTTTTTATATAATGATTTAATCAAATTTCAAACATTCCGGAAAAAGTTCTTCGGCATAATAAAGATTGAGAATGAAAGTCAGAGGTTCACGTAAACTTTTAGGCGATAATTTTAGTAAGTTGTTTGATATATCATCAAATCCACTTGAGTTGGATGAATCCAAATTACCAATCAAAATATTCACTAGCTTTAACAAAATGATCTTTTTAACATCGGCACATTCAGTTTTATATAATCTAGATCACGCTCATTCACAGAAGATGGTTCTTTAGTAAAGTGGAAGTTAAACTGTTCAGCTATTTCAAAAAATTAGGCATCTGTTTTACATCTCCATCATAAATTTTGACAGATAGGCAAACATTTTTGAAATCCTCCTTTCGAATTATCAATAATTTTCAATATTGTTTTTATTTATTATTCGATTCCATCATCAGTTTATCATTATATTTTTTCTTAATTTCTTAGCTTCTACTGTAGTGTTTCTATGTAAGTTTGCTCTTGGTTGATCGTATATCGGATTAACGGTTGCTAAATCAAATATAAATGTTTTAATTGTTATTTCAGGGAAGCAAGAGTCTATCATAATGCCTACCGATGGGGAGGCTCAAAAAATTGTTCCAGTCGTCAATAATGTCATGATCAATGTAAATATTCTTCCATCGTTCATCTTCTAACTGTTTCAGAAAATTTCAATATATTCTGTTTGGAGAATTTTCGCTCGTACATACAGGGTGAGTTTTTAGTGAGTATTCCTTAAATTGGAAGAAAAACTCAAATATCTCTGAAACTACCGATTTTAGATATAGGAAATATTTAATAAAAATGAAAATTAATTGACTGTTCTCAGAAGGTACATATTGTATTTGAGTTTTGACATTTCCCGCAAACAACTTCCGCAATACTGTAAAAATAAATAATTATTACAACAAAACAAAAGTAAAAATAATCGACATATGTACGTACAAAATTTACATCATTTTATCATTTAAGTAATAGGTATACTGGTATAAGTTGAAATCATTGCAATTTTCTGACAAAATCGATCATAGCTTCTGAACCTCTCAGTATGTATAACGCAGTATAAGTTTATATTAATGTAATTACGAAGAAGAATAGATTCCGAATTTTGTATAAAATATAAGTTGTTCCATTTAAAAGAACATAAGAATGATCTGTCGCCATGTTGTAGGATATCCTGTACATTTCTAATCAATTTCAAAATATGGGAATTGAGAGTGTCTACTTTTTTGGCGAATAACTTTTTTCATTTATTCCTGTAATAACGTAGCTATCGACCTTGGACACACTAAAAATTCACTCTGTAAGTAAATTGTTGAGTACTAGGATTGAGTACTGAGTAGGATAGTTTTATTTAACATTGAATGGTTGGTGATGGAAGAAATGCTCCAATAGATAAAAGGTTTGTCATTTCTGATCTCGAGTTAATTAGGTGTATTAGAGTTAATGAGAATATTATCTACACAAGTACCTACTGGAAGCTGCAGTCACTCTATAGTCGGAGATCTGATTGATCATAACATCCCAGAAAATCCTCAAAAAGTACCCTATGTTCCAGGAAATTAAATATTGAAATCAACCCCAATAAAAATAGCTTTATAGTGAAAAGCAACTTTTTCCAACATATTTGCATAACTCATGTGTTTGGTGATTTACCTTCTTAGATTTCTGGTCACACTATATACCAGGAGTTCTACTATATACCTACTACAATGACAATCCTACACTTTTCATGCAGATTGTATATTATTGATGATTTTTAACTGATGACTATAACGAATCTTTATGAAATCTCTCGACAACAACAATACCATAAAAGATTCACAGCTTCTACCATGCCAGCCGCTCTCGCACTATCAAAGTAAAGTTCGTGCACACCAGCAACGTCAACCCTTTGCTGCACATCAAGTACAGTTTGTACGCCTTCAAAGTTGTGTAATTTTAGCAGCTCGTAGGCTGCACTGCAAATTCCCCACATATACCTACTCCTTCATTCACTGGGCCCAACCCTTTCGCTACCGAGCACCAACACCAACACCAACCACCACCGACACCACCCCCCTCAAGCCCTTCACAATGACGGACCCTTGCTGAATAATTACCAAAGAGGGCAGCCTGACCTCTCGAGAGACCAACGGAGGGATAATGTTATGCCGGTCCAACACACACC
This sequence comes from Crioceris asparagi, assembly GCA_958507055.1. Taxonomy (NCBI): domain Eukaryota; kingdom Metazoa; phylum Arthropoda; class Insecta; order Coleoptera; family Chrysomelidae; genus Crioceris; species Crioceris asparagi. The sequence goes on from OY293826.1 coordinate 3,935,088, forward strand.
CAGACGCGCGCTCACAAACCTAGCGACTCTTTAATTTGGCCTCCATTTCCTTTAGCGTTCGTGTCAATGTTCCCTTCTATTATCTTCTTCCTCTTCCTTGGAAATTCTCTTTCTCCAGACAGGTTCTATGTTATTATTATTTTCAATGTTTAGAAGTTATCAGTGTAGATGAGGCATTAACAAAGGCGTTTATTGTTTCCAGAATTGTTGTAATTGAATCCATTCTGAATGTGGTGTAATTATTGTTATTGTTGTTTCAACAACATCATTTTCTGTTGTTATGTGTTTGTTGTATTCTGTGTATAATCAAAGGTATAATTTATCTAATATGTCTGAGTTAATTGTGAATTGGTTTTCGAGCTACATACATTTTAAAATTTCACATATGGCTATTTTTGCTATGTGGAAGGGGAAATTTCTTTCGAAAACTGAAAATTTTTTGATGCCACATGAAAGACAATGATATGTGCATCAACATTTATAAAGAACATTTTCTCCTTAGAGTTACGGTTTTCGAGATAAGCGGTGGTGAATGGTTAAATCTAAAATATTTCAGCGTATTTCTGCAGCGATTTTCTTACATCTCTACATAATAACAAGGACAAGCAAAGTATATACGTGGGTAATAAGATATTAGTGGTGAACGTTCAACGATTTTTGTGACCAGTGTTACATTCAAAAGTCTGAAATAAATACTTTTTTACAAAAAACTGGACCTACGTTATTAGTTGGTGCACTGAAAATTACGAAATAATATTAATTTTATTGGTGCTGGTACTTGTGAAGTTGGTGCCAAAAGTTATCAATCTAAATACAACTGCACAACTTCAAAAGTAACAGCACCAATAGAATTAATATTATTTCGTAATTTTTAGTGCACCAACTAATAATGTCGGTCCAGTTTCTTGTAAAAAAAGTATTGAAGCTACAGTCAACTACGATCTATCAAATCGGAATATTTTGAGTATCACAGTGTTGTCATATCTACTTTTATCTGGTATCAAATCCATTATTTCAAATAGCCTACCCTGTATTTTATTTTATTTTTTGAGAGAATGTCCAACCTGAAGTTACTTTTGTGGATAATATCCTATGCTAATATCACACCAATGATATATGATGAAATTGAACCAATTATTCCTTGATCTAGCAAAAGCCTTTGATACCGTAAATCATGAAATATTACTTAATAAATTGTACTAATATGGAATAAGAGGCAAGGTACTTAATCTTTAAAACAATTACTTGTCAAATCGACAACAAAGAGTTAAAGCTGATAATATTTTCAGTGAATATAGTGAAATCAAAACTGGTGCACCTCAAGGTACAATTTTAGGGCCATTGCTTTTTATAATATACGAAAATGATCTTTTGGAAACTGCTGGATGCTGATGATACGGCTGCAATTACTTCTGGCAAAACATGAAATGAAGCTAAACATAAAATGAATGAATTGTTATCTAAGATTGCTTTATGGTTAAACTCCTACAAACTAACTCTAAATATAGATAAAACGGTATATATTAGTTTTAGTAATTATGAAGATGGTGTACTTACTGATATTGAAATAAAAATTAATAATGAGATACTAAACCGAGTAAAAAGCTGCAAATACCTAGGTATTATAATTGATTATAACTTAAAATGGAAAAATCATATCGAATACTTAATAAATAAGATTAAGTATTTAACATTTGTCTTCTATAAATTAGCCCAATTCATGGATAACAAAACATTATAAGTAATATACCATGCATTTTTCTAGAGCATAACAAGATAATTAATGGAATAATTGCTTGGGGTGGAGCATATTCTAATAATCTTAGTTTATTTCAAAGATTGCAGAATAGAACAATGAAGATTATTAATAAGAATACTTGTGCTATCAATTCTCCATTTACATTTGAACAATCTTTTTGCATGGAGTCAATTATATACCATTATAATGAACTTGAAAATAAATTTGAAAAATTCACTAGTGAAACTAGATATAAAGCCATTGAAATGCGAAAATGCTTCAAAGCTGTTAGTAACAAAAAAAGCTACATTTTTGCAATTAAATTGTTTCTTCAGTTGCCTTATGACTATAAAATGATAAAAAACAAAAAGTTACTAAAAAATAAAATAAAGTTTTGGTTAAAGACTAATATTTAATCGAATCTTGCAAGAACTCATTTTCTTTTCACTATATAAATAGGTATTTGAATCCATAGAAAAATATTGAAAGAAAAAATTTATTGAGAATTTATTTATTAGTACTATTATTGTTTAATATATTAAGAATATATTATTTATTTTATTGAGGGTTATGCTTTATTCTGATGGAATTTATTGTTTATTTCATATTACGAATACTGAAAGATTACTTTTTAAGCTTATTTTTATTGTTTAGTACCTAAGTAAGTAAGTTTACAGTGATGTAAGATATAGTAGTTCCTGCGCACAGAAATTAATTTATTTCTGCAGGAATTATTGATGTATTGCTATTTCGTAATGCAAATGTAATATTGTACTGGCTTAAGTAAATATAAAAATATATTTACAATGGTAAGAGTAGCAAATTTATGGAAATCTAGTTACTGGTGGGATCCAAAAAATATATACATAGGTACTATAGTCCTGTGTCCTGTCCGAGTTCCGTCTGAACTCTTTTATTATAAGCCCTAATACGTCATGAACCAAACGCAAGTTTTAAAATAGAAACAATGAAATATTTGAACTGTTGACTGTCTGAAGACCTGTTTATTAAATTTGTTATCCGATTATCCGGTTCTAACGGCAAATTTATCCGGTTCTAACGGGAAATTGAAAATATATCAAAATTTGTTCATTGTAGCAATTATAATAATTTCATACTGGATTGTTAAATATTGAATTGTTTGTTCAAGATGTGAGGATATCTACATATTTTTTGTCATTTATATATCAGCTTCATTGTGGTGACTTTCCGGGAGACTCAATCCTAAGAAATACTACCAAGTTTATATTTTCTGTCAAGTCTACAGACAGTCAAAACAATCGAAAATTGCATTACCATATAACCAAATTCTGGACTATTTCCTGTATGCATGCCCTGAAATTCCAGAGACCAACGCCCATTTTCCATATGGAGAATAAATATGATTTAGTATACATTTCCTAGTGTGGGCCAAGAATAAATTGAATTTGTTGAATTGGTCGGAAATGAGCTACCGCCTATGCAAGAACCATTTCCTCTATCACTAAAAATGTGTTTTCACATGGTATATAATAAACCACCAAGAGGACGAGTAGCGTTTTCAATCTGATTTAGAAATATGAATATATAAGAAAGTATCAGGTAAATGTAAGAAAAACAGATTATAAATTATAATCAATATATTAATATATAGCATATGATATGAAATATCTGGAGAAAGAATTGTGCATAAGGAGAGAAGACATGGAAATGGGATTGAATAAGAAATTCATGAATAGGGAAGCAGCTATTAAAATTGGAAGAAAAATAGTGATTCAAGAAGAAACAATTAATGGATGTATTATTTTATGGGATAGTCAATAGGAAAAATTAAGAAAGAAGAATATTTTTCACAAAATATAGGATCCAATTTTATTAGTCAGTGCACTGAAAAATTTAAAATAATATTAAATAATTCTATTGATGCTCGTAATTTGGAATTAAGTTATAGTAGACTTTTAGCACCATCTTCAAAAGTAGCAGCACCAACGGTATTAACAGTATTTTGTATTTTTCATTGAACTAACTAACAAATGCGGTTCAACTTTTTGTAAAAAGCTGATTATTTCATTTTTTTTCAGTGTTAACAGAATATATAACTTAAACATAGGAATATCAATGAATATGTACAGGGTGGCGATTTAAGCGTGCTGTATCTCAAAATGTGCTCATTCCAGTGACATGGGGTGAGAAATTTAACGACTAAAATGTTCAGGAGAAAACCCTAGAATTTACTTTCAGGTTTCTAGAACGGCTTCTACAGGGCGTAATCGCTATCTTGAATAATAAAAAATGATGTATTTCTTGAAATTTCACAGTATTGAGTATCAAAAAAATGTGTTTCTTAAAGCCGAGAATAACTTCGAGCCTTTTTTGTGAATCAGTTTTTCTCATAAAATTTTCGTTCTGTGATATTTTAACACAGAAAAATATAAAATTATCAATTATTTTAAAAACTACTAATTTTCAGTAGACAACTTTCAAACAAAGTTCCCCTTATTTTTGCTGCTTAACACAATGAAATTGTACAAATGGGGTCTTCCATTTGAAAAAAAAATACTTTTGATGTTTTTTTTTGGATCAAGCTTCTTTTTTGATTAATATGTATAAATTAATATCAAAATATAAAATAATACTGATAATTTAGATCTTCGTCTACAAGAAAATCCACCCAAATTGAATAATCAATGCTTCCTCATAGGAAAGATTGATAAATTGTGATTTAGGACGACAAACTTAATTTATGACATAAAATTTGAAATATATCACAAACGGTTAGACTTAGGTACAGGACATTATGCACAAAATGTTTTCAAAATTGTACCAAAAATATAAAAATGTAATATACAGGGTATTCCATTAAAAATAGCAAAGTTGGCACCTACTTCCGGTATAACCAGAAATGCGACTAACCTGAAAATATTTTGAACCTATGTCCCCCCAGCGACTTTATTATGTCAGCAAATTTTCGTAATTTCGTAATTATCATTTGCTCACAATATATCGATGTATTTTCCGGAGAACAACGCTGTATATACAAATATCAAATAGCATCATAATATATAGAGAACCAGAACCATTGTAAAATGACATTATTCCAATTATTTATACATTATATCATTGAAAGGACCAATACATTCATTCCGAAACGAAAATGTGAATACAAGTGAGATGCTAGATAAAAATTTCCGAATCACGCTGAAATTTTACTCCACCACTCATTTGTTTCTTAACAGCCTATTTCCAAATCAGTCAACTAGTTTCGCCATCCAAAAAGTCACACTCAAAACCCTAAACACGATCCTGATCATTAATCACAAACAAACACACATTCACACCAGACTCTATACAATTAATTTTGCAACGATAGCACCCAAGATCACACACATCCTTTAGATATATATATATATATATATATATACCTACCAAAAAGCATCATGCTTCCAGATATTAAATTAGCCGACATTTTAATATGTAATCGCATCATTAACAATATTCCTATCGGATATGTATATCTTTGGGGTTGGTATGGTATATTATAAGGCACAATAAACAGTCGTGAGCTGGGCTTGTCTTGGCCCTTCGTTCTTCACGCCAATGGCCGACGCACCACACAGACCCTTCGGTGCGTTATCTAACACCTCGCCGCCCTGCTGCCGCCACCGCCACCCCCCCCCGTGCCCCCGGGCTTCGACAACATCATAGATTAACCCTTTACTTTATGTCTTCATGTATATACGTACGTACGTACTTTCTCCCGCTCGATTCCATAGAGCCGAGATTCCGGACTCTAGTGGGTTTCCGGAGCGCGACAGGGGGAAGAAAGATGTTTTTGTCCGAACCTGCTGTATAATATATAACAGTCAAGACAATAACAACCATTTTGTTTTTTGTTCAATATTGTTATATATATATATATATATATAGAGATCGATGAACAGTGGGATACAAAAAAAATGTTTAGATGATATTGTCCAAGTGAATTTGAATAGTCCGACAAATTTTCGAATAAACTTTTTTTTCTCTAGCGCAAATCCAATTAAGTTAATTTAAAACTAGGCAAGTCACAAATAAGAGTCGGTAATATAGAAAAAAAAAACAGCAAATTTTGGGAAAGGCACTGACCGAGGTATGTCACAATTCTTGTTTACTCAAAAATGTATTGTCAGTTCTGCCTTTTTAGATGAATTTTTGGCTTTTTTGCCATGGTATTTGCATTAGCAAATGTAAGGTGACAGAGTTTATTCTAGTTTCTTGACATCTTTAAAAATTAGTTCCAGAGCTGCTGTAAACAGTTTTGGTGATACATTCTCACCATGTCTCAGCCAAACTGGGAACGTTCATATTAAAATGAAGAAGATACAATATCAGAGACAGGAGCATTGTCTGAAAATTGTTTGGATAAAATTCTACTTTAATTTCATTGCCGAAGACTTGTTGAACATCAGACATTTGCAAAGAATGTGAATCTTTATTATTTCTTTGTCTATGTCTATGTCTATTTCTATTAGCGCTATAACTAATACTAAAATACTAAATCCATCCAACCGTATTTGGTGATGGTATGGTATGGAACCCTTCGTGTGTGAGCTCGACAGGCACTTGGCTGCATTATTTATTTTAGACCGACTTTCAAAAAAGAGGAGGTATTCAATTCGGTTGTATATTTGCTTTTTTATTTTTCTTATTTCTTTTCGCGCGTTTTGCGTAGTAAACGGACTCCGATTTCGACAATTTTTATTCATTTTGAAAGAGCAGAACTTAGAAATGATCCCTATTTTGCAAAACTCAAATCCCTAATCTCCTTCCCTGAAGGGAATGGAGAGGGCAGTTTTTTTCGAATGTCGAGAATCTGAGAATGCAGAATTAAAGATGAGTCCTTATCCGGAATAAAGGATAAGTACTATCTTCTTTGATATTAGTGAACGTGTAACAATTTTCTAGTAAACACAAAAATGTGATATAAATATTTTTTACAAAAAATTGGACCGGCGTTCTAAGTTGGTGCACTGGCAAATACAAATTAATATCAATTCTATTGGTGCTGGTAGTTTTGAAGTTGTGCCGTTGTAGTTTGTTGTTGTTTAGCTTTCCTTAATTGTTCTAACGTTTACATGAATTTTGTTTGATTAATAAATACAAATATTGTATTTCAAAAATTTGCCGTGTTTTTCAAAATAAAAAAAAATTTTCTCGAAAACAGTCGACTTTAGAGCTCACGACCAATGTACCTTTTTGTGTAGAAAACATTAGCGGTTAAAATGGGCGCCTCAAAACCGTACTTTTTGAAATGAACCAACTAAACTGAACATAAAAGTTAAAAATTTCGGAAATTATCAATTATTCACTTTTCGATCATAATTATTATAATAATATAATATTTATTTATCATTTTTGCTATTTAATACAATGAACATTATCATCTTATGTGTCTAAATTATAATGAATTATACAATTATCTTTTTAAGGAATATATGAACTTATTTTTTCATATTAATATATCACGGCTGGTGCGTCATTCAATAACTGTAATCCTCTAAAAAATATTTTTGAATATTACGTAGTTCAGATGATGCAAGTAAAACATGCTCCTATATGACATTGTACATTTAAGATGAGTTTTTTTGGGTGGTTACGTCATACAGATACAACATGTACATGACACAGAAGCTTCCTTGACTATATCACAACAAAATTCGATTAATCAAAGCAGCACGAGAAAAACTGTATGTCCTTAATTTTACCTTGATTCATTACACCTATAATGAGTACCTGAAATACATTCACTTCCGGTCGTTTCATTGTGCCGCACAAACACCGCGGAACTTCCTGTCTCTCTCTCTCTCTTTTCCTTACACTAATCATACAACACGACAACTCTCTCTAAATGAAGCTACAGTATGTGTATATTATGTTGTTATAAGTTGGAAACTAAGATGGCGATTCGACGAGCCATTTCAAGTCGCACAAACCAGAAATTCGATGGTAGATTTTGTTGTTGACAAAGTCCTTTCGAGCTTTTGTTTACAAGTTCTACATACAAACACTCACTATACGAGTATATAGTGAACGTTGGGGTCTTTGATGGGCTGTGCTGGTCCACCAAAACTTCATAAACTTATATATATATATATATATATCTATACATGCGAGGACCGCTTTGAAATTTCAAGTTAGCGACATCGTCGAATGCTTGCTTACTTGTAGTATATACCTATATATATGTATTCCACGTCGGCTTCCCCACTAATAGAATGCAAAAGTTTAATTGATCTTTGTTCCTGGATCGTTATATAGAGTAAATTTGAAATACTTGCAAATATTAAAAACCTCCTATACAAAAAAGCTGTCTCACCCAAAATGCTGTCATATACCCTTTGAATTACAGAATAAATAGAAAACCGTTTAAAAATTGTTCCTTATTAAACCATATAGGAAGGAGTCACACACGGATCTGATCTAGACCCTATATAGGGTTTGAATTTGTACCCTGGGCACATAAAAATTGTTAAATTGTGGAGGTAAATCTCGTGAAGAATTCACAAATCTTTCTGATTATAGTAATTCTGTCGTCTTGGTATTATTTATTGTGAATTAATACGATGTCCATATACCGCTAAATAGATCAAAAGTTACATCACCATTAAAGATGATTCACCAATGATAGATATCATGGAAATTTTAGAGATAACAAAGATTTGCACTCGTAGAATTTTTTGTCTCTTATAGATGTATGTTAGCATAGCTTTTAATAAAATTGAGGCGGATGACGCTATTTTATTTTTTTTTATATCTAATAAAAAAAGGAAAAGTGGTGTTCGTGGGACTTTTAGCTAGAATTTTCGATTTGGAAATATATTTTCAATCCCAAATTATCATCCTTGCATTTTATTAAACACTAATACCCTTCAAAACTAGCAAAAATATGCGTGAAAATAGTAAATATAAGTTCGCGAAAATGTGAGGTTAGGTTAGGTTAAGTTCGCAAAAATGTAAGGTTAAACGAATTGATGACTGAGTTGTGCAGTGTGTTTCATCATGTCTAAGAATTGTCAATTCCAATGTTGCAAAAACTGCCAATATAAAGTTTGCGATATTGAATATTTTTTTACTAAAATATTCTCTACACATATCTACTTGCTTTAGAGCAAAAATACGATACTATGGCAACTTTTCATGACGGAGGTGACGAACTTTGTCTTCAGGCTTTCTAAAATATGAATTCAGTGATTGTTTTACTATAGAAGATATTGTCGTTAATTTTTTCCAAAGCAAATATTCTTGGAAATGGAACTCATAAAATAATCTAATGCTGTGAAAGTTATACTAACAGCGTTGGCAATATTTATATTAACAGCACTTGAATGTTGAATATACTGCACAAATCAATCATCAATTCGTTTAACCTTACTTTTTCGCGAACTTGCCTATATTTACTATTTTTACGCATACTGCCCAATCGAAAGTTCCAGCTAAAAGAAGTAAGTCCATTACTTATCAACAAATTATTGAAAGTAACGTCTTCCGACAAAATTTTATTAAAATGTATGGTAATGTACATCTATTTTGGCAAACATTTGATATTTTAGAGCTTTTATAGCAACAGAAGAAGTTTAATAATTTAAGTTTGTTTTATTTCTTCTGAAATCGTGAATGTATACTGTTCGGGTTGAAGTAAGACATGTATTTAAAGTTCACCCTGTATATAGTACTATTAAGTGGAAGTGGTACTTCACAAACTGTAACACCTGAGGGGTAACGGGTGAAGCGGAGGTATAAAATTTACTGCTGGTAGGTGGAGCCTAAATACTACGCAAACATTATTTCTCATTTGTAATTCCCGTCCTAGAGCAGAGCTTCATCGATAACGAATACTTACCAGGGGAAAATTATTTTCGGTACACTTGCGGCGGTACCGACTGGATACATATAGGTAGCGAATAAAAAGCGTGGGATGCTTTTTATGGTATTTTTATAATGACAATAATTTTACCAATATTTGTTGATAAATTATTTAGCACAATTGACGTTAAGCACTTCGCACGCTTTTCTACAATAAAATCAAATATTTTGTTAATCAATCTATTTCTATTTTAAACTTATTTAAGATTATTTTTTACATTTTAGTTAGGGTTTTGTATTAAAGCGTGTTTTCTATTTTTTGACCGACTTCAAAAAAAGGAGAAAGTATTTTTTATGGCTGTTCGCGCGTTTTGCATAGTAAACGTACTCCGATTTAGAAGATTTTTGTTTCATTTGAAAGAGGAGAGTTGAGAAATGGTCCATTATTGAGAAAAATCAAATCCAAAATATCCTTCCCTACAAAACCGCCCACAAAGGGGGTGGAGGAGCAATTTTTCTCGAAAATTGAAAATCCGAGACGACAGATGTTTGAATTGGACATTTTAAAAAATAATCATAAGTTTTCGCGCTACAGTCTGAAATATGTGTTTCAGCTATGTAGAAGGGGCAATTTTTTTCCGAAAACAGAAAATTCGAGATTTGAAAATTAGAAAGGGGAGCATATCCGAAAACGTTTAAATTGAACATTTTTTCAGCAGAGTAACGGTTTTCCAGTTTCGCAATGGTAAAGTCTGAAATATGTAATATGCGTATTTCAGCTATGTGGAAGAGCATTTTTTTCGAAAATTGATATGACACGGCCAAATTAAAGAAAAGATTATACGTAGCAACATTTAGAGTGAGTTACGGTTTTCGAGCTACAGCAGTAAAGTCTGAAATATGTATATTTGCGCCGCGATGTTTTGAGATCTCTGAATAATAAATAACAAGTACAAGGCTAAGCCTATAACTTTTTGGGTGTTACCAAAGAAGATAGATACTAGTAGGTAGTATCTATCTTCTTTGGTATTACTAAACGTTCAAAATTTTCATGACTAATGTTACATTCAAAAATGTGAAATAAATATTTTTTACAAAAAATTGGACCGACTTTATTAGTTGTTGCACTGAAAATTACAAAATAATATTAATTCCATTGGTGCTGGTAATTTTGAAGTTGCACCGTTGTAGTTTGTTGTTGTAGGCACCAACTCCAAAAGAACTAGCACCAATAGAATTGATATTATTTTGTATTTTTCTGTGCAACAACTAATAAAGTCGGACCAATTTTTTCAAAATAATATTTTTTAAACTATTCTTTATTTTTGACTTATTATTTATGAAGCACCTCTTGTTGTTTGTTCATGTAGGTGACACAGTTATAATTCAACGATCATGAAATATATTTCAAGAAATTTGGCTTAAAAAATATATATTCATGAATTTATTGTATTGTCAACGGATTCTAATACATGTTAAAAAAAACATTTTATTTAGACATTTGGAAATAGTGTTCAAAGATTTCTGTACATAGATAGATAAAAAGATACAGGTGTTAGTATATGAAACCGTCTCAGAATATACACATATTAGATCATGACATTTAACCCAAAAAATATTAACGTACGTATATGTAAGGATAATGTTATTTGGTTATTGATTGTGTGAAAGTGTAAAATGACAAAATATACCAGAAGGAAACGAATAACATTAGAAGGGACGATTTCATAAAATGTTCTGCGTCAGTATAAATATTGAAAAGTAATATTTTTAATAAAACTCATTTCTCATTTTGTTTTTTTATTCTATCTCGCACTTCCATGCCTCTATTTGCCCTACTATCTACAATTTCAGGTAAAACATATTGGATATAGAACTGTTTTATTTTTCCTTACATTTTATCACTCCAGAAGTCGTCCATTCGAGGGATTTTCTCCACTTTTATTCCTTGAGGGGTCCAAACACATAAATAACAAAAATTCATTTTGGTTATTCGCAACTGACCCTGGATTTGAAAGTACCAATTATGGCATTCATTGATCGTCCTGTCTTTTTTCCAAAATGTTATTTTCCTTTCAGTTATCCCTTCATCCACATTCATAGTTCTGGCTCCGTATGGACATTTTATTTCCACAATGGACTTTTCACCTTCAACAATTCCGTCGGGACTTGTAGCCATGTAACTGAATTCTTCATCAATGAATAGTCCACATTTTATATTTTTTTGCAAAAACTTCTCTAGGTCTTCTCGGGCTTTGACTTCATTTTCTATGCCATATTGTGTGGGCTTCGAATTAAATGGCTGAATGAATTATGGATTTTATCAAATTTTTTACTGAAGACGTTTGCCTCTTTTTGCAAATCTCTCCAAATTTTGAGGCAGTAACGCGTTTTTTTCTTTCACTGTGCCATAAAAGAAAATCAGCCTGATCTCGTGTCAATACCTCAGTTTTTTTGGCTTCTTCAGCAGATATTGATAAATTTTTTAAAAAGTCTTTTGTTGCCATGTCTAAAGTGGCGTCATCCATGTCTGGTTTGGTACAATGCTCACCGTAAAATAGGTCATTTCCTCTGAGCTCCCGTTGTTTGTTGTTTTATTTTTCGTTTTGAGATAGAAGCTTGTATCAATTTTTTTTGTTTTGTCAACTCGTATTTCGAAACGAAGGGGTCATTCAATCTTCCATACTTCGTTTTGAGTTTGCTCAATTCTTTCTTTGAATTCAGGGCAACTACAGACGCATAACAGCGAGTTTGGTAAGATCTCTTCATGACATAATTAACTCTTTTTCCGCCTGAGTGTCTAGCTATTATATTGTTGAACTGTTCTGCACAATTGTTGTCTACATCGTATATTAAGCTTTTCGAGTGATTTGCGAGGTATCTGACAATCTCCATTAGTTTGTCATATAGAGCTGAAAATACAGATAAATCAATTACTCGATATTTTCAATACGTAATAAATATGAAAACATTGAGAATTGCAGGAAAGCTGAGAGAGAGCGACAAATATTATGGTTAGAATAGAATTACTTACGTGTCAATTTCATATCGGCCACTGTTGTTGTGTCTACTGTTTCTTTTTGACAAAAGTATCTCGAACATTTTAAATGATCTCCCAAAATGTGTTTAGGGCTGTTTAAGATATCTTTCCTCAAGTTTTCAACTTTTTCAGCTAAAGGAATCATTTCATTTTTTCTGAACTTGATGGCTTCAGTAATTCCATATCGGAATCGCATCAAATTTTTCTATAAAAAATAATATAATTAGGTATATACAAAATTACGTATCACATTGATCATGTATGGAATATTCAAGAAATGTTCCAAATTTTTAAATAAATTTCGAAATAATATAAATATGAAATCATTGCAAAGTGCAATGTCAATTGAATTTCCTGAAAATCAAACAAATCATCATTAATAAGCTCACAAAAATACCAATTCCATGAAAATAATACTCTTATAATGAGGATCCCTTTTAACCAGGTATTTCAGAAGTCGTGAAAAATTAAAATTTGAATTGGAAAACATTACCTTAATTTCTTTCCTGAGGATTATAGGCCCAGCATTTTTCGTTTGAACTAATTCTCTTATTTTCCTCAAATAATTTCTCAGTAAGTGATTCCGGCATTATACTTTCATAACAGTAATGTTATGAGATTTGTACGGATTTTTTTGCAGTATTAAATCATAACAACTGATGTCTCCATCGGCAACCATTATATTGTAAATTATTCCATACATCGGCATACTTTTTTGAAACCCCTCAGCTATAATATTCGCTTCCATAGAACTCGACGAACCTTGCCAATTTTTGTAGCATTTGTGTTGTGGGGTAATCCGTGGATGTTTTTTGCATGTTAAACAAAATTTGTTTTTCACGGCTAAAAATAAAACTTTTCTCGTTTTAAAACCTACAATTGCAGCAGCTCCATTCAAAGAATTATAGTTGGATCTGTAAGATCGTTTGGCCCAAACACCATCACATACAACGGTTATTAAAGGTATACCATCTGCTGTTACATCTCCACATTCAATTGCCAAGTGTTTTTCTTCTTCAGCAGCCATTTCCTCCATTGCAGTTTCTTCCCACAGATCAGCTAGATTTTCTTCTTTCGATTCTTGAGTAAGTTTTGGAAGATAACGTTGTTATATTCATTGTGGAATGAAACTCATTAAGGTGTGTATACCCAGATCCCACGTTTGTTATTCCAAGCACAGCACTATTATTACCGTCTTCAAAATTATAAACAGTTGTTACAGTCTCCATGGACATACACATATTACATTTGAATGTAATTTTAGAAGCTACTCCCCTTCTAGTTTCTTTTACTATCTCAAGGTTTATGAGAGAGCATCCGAAATGGGGAGCATGATTACTTATTGCAATAAGGGAGTCGATAAAATGCTGAATGAGCTTGATTTTTTCATCGTTATTTCCCTTTTCCCTATTTGAGGTTTCAGTTGATGGTTCCTCGATAATTAAGCTTGTGCTTTCTTACTGACTTATATGAGCTACATCAGTGACTTCGCAATAATTGTTACTAACATCTTTCCCCAAATGATTATCATCTGGAAAATGTATGTTTTTTGAAATATCACACAGTTCACTATCGAAACTTGAATTTTGTTCATGCGCTGCTTCAACAGAGGGACCCTGTCCAGAACAATTATTTTCACTGAGGCGTTTTACACCGCAAAGAATCACGTCAACGATATCAATATCCGAACATTGTTCATTTGAGGGCGTAGAACCAATAGCTTGGGTATCCTTATATTCCACGGGTACGGTACCAGGCTCCTGTACCTCTAATGATCTTGATGTCCCAAATTCACTCATCTTCGATGACACCTAAAAATATAGTGTTTTTAGTATTTGTCTGACCAGGACCTCTTCAATCTCAATGTGCTTTGCTTTATGTAGAATATGATGACAACGGGTTTATTGAAGGAATACAAAAATTACACTATTGCTTTTATTTACTATATGGAACAGTTACTTGTTCAATAATGAAGCCTTCAATCGCTGTGTGATTTATTTAGAAGAGAACCTTGTCACATTCCTCATGTAATTCAAATTACATAATGATAAAACTTCCACTTATACCACCATATTTTTAAATAATAAATTAATATGTGTTTTAATATACCTATAAGTGGAAGTTTATAATTTTTTTGTTTCAATTGATCATGAATTTCCATCAAGTATCAGCAATATAGTTTAAAGATATTATTATACACAGATTTTAGAGATTTTCTATTCACAGTTACTGTGTACATGATCGCTAACGCTAACCAAAATGCCGTTGTATTATCAGGACACTGTGTTCAATAAAATATTTACGTAGGATTCCAGTTCAACTCACCTTATTTATTCGCTGGATTTTGGATCTAGACGACGATCTCGTAGATGACAACCATAATCGGTTCTTCAAACCTTTACGTGTGACCGGCATTCTTGAATATTATAATCACAATGCCTATGTCTGTTGTTGCTGATCTTTTATACCCATAAGGGCCAATTTCAAAACCAAATCACTAATGAGGGATGAACTAAATCTCCAAATGACTAATTAAAACATTTCATAATAGCTTTTATATTGCGTTATTCCGACCGAGAAATTACGGCAAAAACGTAATCCCCCGACAGGTAATTCTTCCAAGAAAGAATATTATCCTACTTGGATGAAGAATTGAAAAAAATGTGCTGGTATAAGAAGAAATAAGGAAAATAATTGACAGGGATATGGAAATTTATAGAAAAGAAGTGATGTTGAAGGATTTGGATACTGAATTTAAAATCAAAGAATAGATAAAACAAATAGTACCTATATTCAACCAGAATCAATTAATAGCGCACGGATTTTATCAATACTTAATTGAGTATATTGGTCCGCTTATGAAAAAAAGATTTAATTTGTAGGAAGTTGTTGTTTAGTGAGATAATCCCATCGAACACTGCGCTACTCATGAGTTCCTTCATTGGACATCTCTAAGACAAACTACGTGAGCGATGTAGGGAATAAACTCACAAATCGGTCAAAGCAATAGCTCTTCATATATTATAAAAACCACTAATTTCAGTTCAAGCAGTTTTATTAAATTTTCAATATTCTTCTTGATCTTTTTATTTACCTACGTACGATATAAAATACTACTTATTCAATTTTCAACGGAAACTGTACTTCTTCACCCATCCGTCTATCCCTCGTAAACATTTATAATAGTGAATGTATTTTATCTCCATTCATAAATGATGATTACTTTAGAACTCAGAGAGCGGCGCCACTCTGCAGGTGCAAAATGTTGCTATGCAAGGGTTTCGTAGTCCCTTACTTTTATCATTTATTTTTCATTTCTAGTGGATGAAAAAAAATGTCCTTGTTGGTAAAGGTCTAATCTATGTTTCTGTCGTCTTACTTTTTTGATATTTTCCTTGATTCTTCTCTAAAAAAAGTGGGAAACTCGTCAAAAAATATGAAATTTTATGTTTTTTTTTAGAAAGAACTAAATAAAATTTTGAAAAAGTGATTCCACAGAAACATAGATAAGAGCTTTACCAATTCGTAGTTATTTTTTCATTCTCTTAAAATAAAAAATGAACCTAAAAGTTTAGGGACTACGAAACCCTTGCATACACTGTTTTAAAGTGAAGTACAACTTCCTCTTAAGCGAATAAAGTTTAGCTATAGTTTAAGAATGAGAGAAAGCTGAAGCGCGATCTCACAGTCAGTCAACATTTCTTAGAATCCACAGGTACCTATATGTACAATAGCTATGTGTTTGAAAATGTTATATACAAGAGCCCGCCTCAAGTCAGATGGGAGAAGTTAATTAAATTATGTTTTGAATAAGATTTAGTTTAGAGTTAGGCAACATGTTTGTTAATTATAATGCGAGTTTCTTCTGAAACATATACGGGTTAGTTTGATATAATCACCATCCTCTCTAGGGAGCATGCGCCATAATGTGCAAATCAACAGAAAAACTGTGAAATACTTACACCAATCATATTGTTATGTGTTTTACATTTCTAGTTAAATTTCTTATAGAAATCTACATAATGCAATAGTTCACAGTTTAGAGTTTCAAAGATATTTCCATGGCATGGTGTTTTATGTCAATACGACCAAGAAATGTCAGTTAAAATGTCCAGACGATTTCATAGAGACAATATTGCTAATTCTTCTACCATATTAGATAGAAAGATGATTTAACTAGAGAAAAGTTGCGTATTTCATACCTTTACCGACAGTATTCCGATTTACAAACTCAAAAAATTTCAAACGTTCCTGAAATATTTTGAAAATTGTTCCTTATTAAACCATATAGGAAGGAGTCACACACGGATCTGATCTGATCTTTAAAAAATTGCATTTTGCAAACCATACAAAATTTCTTGAGGTTAGGTTAGGTTAGGTTAGATTAGCAAGAGTCATTTCTTAGATTTAAAAAAAATTGTCGAAGCTATTAAAATTTTCCTGCGACAGCTATTTATTGAACAAAATTCTTTGAAGTAAGCCGCCAAGATTTCGAGTATGTTTATTGTCTTCATCAGGGCAAAAGTCATCAATTTGGTGAAAATTGGACCCTAGTACTGAGACTCTGCTGTCCATCCGTCTGTCTGAAGTATTTTTATCTTTGCTATAACAACAAATACTGAAACCGTCCATCCATCCGTCCATACGTCTGTGTCAAATGAACAATAATAGGTAGACAATGAAATCGTGCTCTTACAATGATATGGAACCCTTCTTGTGCGAGTTGGACTCGCACTTGGCCGCATTTATTACATCATTCGAAATCTTCTATCTTCTACTTTCCATGTGTTTTTTTGGCAACTATACCACTATATATAAAGGTTTTCTGCACCAAGTTATATCTTAAATTTCCGAAGAAACATTTTTATACAGATTCAAGTATAGCTTTCCGAAGTTTCAGCGAGATGGTAGATTGTTCAGGCTTACCGATCGCTTCTGCCTGTTACACTATGGAGATTGATATAGGCTAATGAAAATTTGTGTCCTTTAAGTTGCGGAGATTTGATCAAAGAACACAATCTTGGATGTAAGTGGATAAATTGGAATGAAAGTAGATTCAGATAGAGACTAGTGTATTTGTGTGAGACAGATTGGCAAATCAAGTTAGGAAGAAGCAGCATTGCAGAGTTGCCTGGTAAGTTGTAGAAATTGGGCATTGGCATCGCTGTGCTCGTTACATTGCCTTTGGAAATTATTCTACATATATATGTATACAGAAATTGCAATAATACATGCATATTGGCAATTGGTGAGTGCGAGTGCTGCTTGACTGAGTGAGAAGAGAAATTTTGGCGGCGATTTGATTCTCGGAGAAGCAAGGTTGGGCGCTGCATTTGTGGTGGATAGCGTGTGGCTGTTCTGGTGGCTCCGCAGGCGTTCATCTATCTCTCGCGGCTAACTTGATTTTCTCTCATAATCTACAGTGCGTTCATAAAGTATGGAAACTGCTTCAATATCTTCTAAAATATTAGCATATGGATTAGCTCGATTTTTGATTTTGATTGCAAACATCATCATTTTATCCCCTCCGCACCTGGAAAATTATGATGGCTTCGTCAATTTTTTTAAATGAGAAGGCCATAATTTTATATCATAATTCGAAAACTGGCAATTTTCTAGGTACGAAAGTACCAAATACATGGGTATTAAAGTAAAAAAATATGAAATACAGGGTGCTAAAAAATTGATATATTTTCATTTGATGCTTTTAATTTATACAAACTATTAGAACAGAACACAAGTAAGCGTTTGAATCGGAGTCCTTAGCAACAATTAATAAGTTCTTAATTACAAGTGCTTATAGATATTATTATTATTATTATTTTCATGTTAAAAATTGTTCAATGTAATAAATTCTGAAGAAGTACAACTTCAGGTAATATGAATCACTTATCAGAAAAAGAACGAACAGAAAATTTGATGATATTAGGAGTTGGTAATGATAAAAGGATTATGGAAGAAGTAGGCAACATTTTCAATGAAAAATGTCCAGAGAAAAATCGCATAAGCAAGCCCACAGAAAGTAAAATTAAGCATAAATTTAATGAAATAGGAGTTGTAGAATAGAAGTTGATGAAAATCCTCATTCTTCTATCACATCGTTATCCCACCATAATAGGATTTGCCGTGGTGCTGTTCACAAAGTATTAAAAAAGCCAAATTATTATTGACCCATGAACTTCATGAAGGCGATTTCGACAGACGTCTATTGTTTTATGACGGATGTTACGAAAATAAAGGATTTGAATAGGTATAATGTGTTATTCACCGATGAAGCAGATTAAATGGTTCAGTGAACAAACAAAATTGTTTGGGAAAATGAAAACCCGAACTGGATGATACTGGATATACCAAGTAATCAATAAATAAGTAAATGCTTGGGCCAGGATTTTAAAAAACAATATAGTGGGACCATATTTGGTTACATTATGGTCATTATGCTCTGGTGGTAAGAGATTTCCTGAATGAGGTTCTTCCCAATCGCTGAATAGGAAGATGGGGATCTATTAAATGGCCTCTTAGATCTCCAGACCTAAACTCTCTTGACTTTTTTTCTTAAGGGTAAGGTACTAGGAAAATAAAGTTTACGTGAGCCAATCCACTAATATAGACGAACTTAATTACTTCTTGTGGAAATCCAAGAAATTACTGCAAACATTTTCACAAATGTACTTCAGGAATTCGTTGCTCGCATTAGATAGTTTCATGTAAGTCAAGGGGCTCAATTTGAACTTTCTTTGTGATATAACTTCATATTTATCTGTTTATGATTTGTTTCATAGGTTTTTGTTGGGCTATTTTTTTATTCAAAAATGTTTTTAGTCTTGAATGAGATTATTAATATTCTAGCACCCTGTATTTTATATTTATTTATAATAAAATGGTATTTTTGAACTCATAAAATTTCCAGTTTTCTATTTATGCTAAAAAATTATAACCTTCACGTTCAAAAATATGAAAGATTCTTTGTCATACTTTGGAAAGTAAAGAGGATAAACTGATGCAGTTTGCATTAGAAAAATATAAAATCACAATCAAAAATCGACCTGTGGAAGATTTTTCTCTGTATGTTAATATATTAGAAGATATTGGTGCGTATCCATATACTTTATAAACGCACTGTATATATACAGATAGAGAGCTCTGGCTTACTGAATATGTGGAAGGTGGTGATGCTCCTCTTATATATCCTTCGAATCTATTTTGTTATCGCATTTGTCGTTGAATTCACCATCGTATATGAGGCGCCACCGATGAACTGTTTTAATCATTTTGGGTTAGCTGCTTCTGATTGCAGGAAATATGTCGATCCCACATATATATATATATATATATATATATATATATATATATATATATATATATATATATATATATATATATATATATATATATATATATATATATATATCAAGTATCATTCTTGCAATGTATTTTCTAGATTTGTTTTTGATTCTTTTCTAGAGATACCTGTTGAGTTTAGGTACAGAACATGATAAATGAAACATGCTTTGAATTTGATGATATATATGATAAGTTGATGACTCATAGCTTATTTTTGAGCTACCCTGTATACGTCAAATTGCCATAAAAAACGAAGAGTGAAACAGAAATTGACCGGTCCAAACAACTTTGAAGAATAAACACAACTGTATGTTAAATGAAATTAGACATAAATTAAACTTTTTATTATTTCATCGTACAATGAAATCGATATGTTAAGTCCTCCTAGATTGTTTTTATCTCTATTTAAATTTTTCCCTAACTAGGTTTCCTTCTTTGAATCTAAAATTTTCTTTGTCAAATTCCTTAAATATGTATTGAGACAATATGAGTCCCGATACAATAAAGATGGAATTACAATCATCAAGTATCTAGTAGATATATTTATATTCGGAATTTCTTCAAAATAATTTATATTAACTAGAACTCTAACTTAATTATTTTTTCACGACATACTTTCCTTAGTAACCAAGAAATACTTATGCACAAAAACGAATTTATATACAATAATTGTTTTTATTCTCAATTAGGTACATGCCTTGTTGTTATAATATTACTTGTAATTAAACATCCATCTTCCATTTATTACCAAATTCAAAATAAATCAACCTAAGTAGGTACTACTATTCTAATACACCTCGTAGTATCACCCAAACCCTTATCCAATCTCACAACCCCCTATTGCAGAGCAAGCACTAAAACTCACCAACAACTTTGGCTTCTCGCTTCTAGATAGCGCCACCATAGGACAACCGCTCATGTCGTGGTTCGTATCCAAGCTAAATCAGCTACCCCACAAGTTATTTTTTATGCCATAATAACCCCTCATGTTTGATCGCTGGCTTACCCTGCTTGCCTGAATAAAAAAAGAAAACAAACCAGTTTTAGGTTGAGCGGCAAAACAAGGCGGCCGGAATATAGAAATAAACAGTGTATGTACGTTGTTATAATATGGAGTGGGATTTGCTTAAAATATCAATTGTCATGATAATATTTTTAGAAAATAGATGGAAGTATTAATTTTAGTGTTCCATATATTTATTGGAAGCATCGCAACAATTATAAGATGTATGTCTGTCTGTCTTAATATATTCGTTTGTCACAGTTGATTTCCTCCAAATCTACAAAACGGAATTAGCTGAAATCTGGTAGATATTTATACAGAATTATGTCAGCACAGTAGGTACGAGCATATCATTAAAATAAACCAATTCAGATATCGGGGCTTCATTTTGTAGAGTAAATAAGAGAAGAAGAAAAGAAAAGAAAAAGAAAAGAAACATTTTTTTCAACCACGTCACGTTATTCCTATATTGGTTGAGAGGGCTTTTTTGGAGTTGAGATTATAAAAAAAAAGAATGTAATAATTATCCAAATTTCAATTGGTTATGTTTTTTGACCGACTTCCTAAACGGAAGAGGTATACAATTCGACTATTTGTCTGCTTTTTTATGTCTCTTCGGGCATTTTAAATAGTAAAAGTGCTCCGATATTTATGATTCTTTTTTTCATTCGAAAGAGGACTTCCGACTTTAGACAAAAAAGTAATAGGTTTCTGAGTTACAGCAGTGTTGAAGTCTGAAATAGGTAAATTTTAGCGGTCTTTTTAAATCTCTGAAAAAGCATAGGTACGCTAAGTATTTATTATCTTCTTTGGTGAAGGTTGAACGATTCTTATGACTAATGATAGGTGCTTTTAAAAGAGGGAAATACTTTTTCACAAAAAATAGTACCGACTTTATTAGTTGGTGCACTGAAAAATACAAAATAATATTAATTCTGTTGATGATAGCACGTTGATGCCAAAAGTCTTCTTCTACCCTACAACTACACTTCAAAGTTTATATAGGTATCTCTTCGTTATGCTGAATGTTTGTAAAATTAAACAATGGCTCGTTTCAGTTATTTTTGAGAAATTCATAAAATCGTAAAACATTGTTAATTTTAATTTAAGAAATAAAAATGCTTTCCAGGTTATGAGAGAATGTGTTGAAACCTGACATGAGTCAGGTAATTTTATACCTTTGTTGTTGTAGCTCTCTTTTCTAGTTTCTACCTATCTGTGCATTTTTAGTAGCTAGAAGAAAGGGCCATTTCAAATTTGGCTGAAAAATACAAACAAGCAAACGACAGCGATATCTATACATTATACATTATAATAAAAAATTGTAACAGACCGATGTCTGTACCTGGGGGCCTTTATTAGAGCAACAGAAGCCAAAACAACAGTAGAATTTTTGTCTGTCTATCAGTCTGTATGTTTGTACGCGCATCACGCAAAAACTTCATGTAATTGAATGCATTTTTCACCGCTATATTACTTGAGGTCGAACTTAAAATATAGGTGCCGTTTTACCGTGTCTGTCTGTCTTTCTGTATTGTTGAGCACGCATGACGCAAAAACTTCTACATGGAATTGAATACAATTCTCAACGAAGTATTGCTAGACGTCTAACTTGAAATATAGGTTCCATTTAGTCTTTCTGTCCGTATGTTTGTATACGCATCACGCAAAAACTACCGCATGGAATTGAATGCAGGTTTCTACGCTCCCGAAGTGGTGGGCAAAAGCTAGTATTGAATATAAATTGTTTGGTAGACTTTAAAGTAGGTAGGTACTTAGTCATTTATGAGAAAAACATCGTAAACTGTTAGGTACCTTTAACAAGGTAGAAAAATATCAGCATCGATCCTGCCTGATCAGAATAATGTAATAATTGTCTTAATTTGTAATGAATAATAATTGTCTGTTATTTCTTTCATTTTCAATGCACTCATTATTTTTTATGATTAAAAATATCATGGTAATCGTACTGAAAAATACAAAATAATATTAATTGTACTGGTGCTGGTAATTTAAAGTTTGGTATCAGTAGAATTGATATTATTTTGTAGTTTTCAGAACACAAACTTAACTAACTGAATTCGATCCTAGCTTTGTAGAAAAACATTTGCTCAATATTTCATAGATTATTAGTATAACCTATTTGTTAATATAAAAAAATATTTTAATATACTCATCACAATATACCTACTCATTTTATATTTTAATTAGAATATAGCATTAGATAAATGTATCAGAAGATGTTTTGGACAAATTTATTTCATTAATTTAAATAATACTAGTCATAAAAAAAGTTTTGGTGCCAGTAGAGTTAATATTATTTTGTAGTTTTCAGAACACAAACTAATAAATTCGATTCTAGTTTTCTAGAAAAATATATTTGCCCAATATTTCATAGATTATTAGGGTAAATTATTTGTTATTATAAAGAAATATTTTAAAATACTTATCAGAATATACCTACTCATTTTATATTTTGATTAGAATATAGCATTAGTTAAAAGTATCAGAGGATGATTTGACCAAATTTGTTTCATTATTGTAAATAATAACAATCAAAAAAAAAAATTCTCTGTGTATATCCAGTCGCCCATTTTGTTGATATCCAGGTAAATCACGGCTTTGTGTGAGCTCCACCACTTTATTCTAGCAGCGACGGGTGTACGAGGAGGGGGTGAGTGTCCAGTGGTCCTTGTGGCCTTACAATGGGCTATAGGGGCGAACCAATCACTAACCCCCCGACCCTACTACCATTCGAAAACAGCACTCCTCTCATCCCTCTAGCCCTCAAATATCATACACATATTATCGCATTCGTCGTTATGGATAGGTTTTGAAAAGAGCGTCGCATTTTTATACAGGGTGATACTGCACAATGAGAAGAGACTTTCCAGGTACGTATTCAGGTTAATGGATGATCGAACGGTATTTTATTAACTGACAGCTTTAACAACAACATTAAGGTATTTATAAGTAAACATTTTCTAGAACTATTTTCCAGAATATTACTTCAGAAAGTTACTGCATTAGATTCAATAATGCACATATTATGTTCTTTTTCACAAATGGTACAAAAGTTAAAATTATGCAGCTGAAATGAAATCATTTTTAATATACCTGATATTTTCGAGGAAGCTTTTTGATTTGAACGTTTTCTTTTTTCTAAAAAGTGGAAAAAGAGTCAAAGTCTCGTGTACAAAACGAAGGAATGATAAGAGAAATACGAGACGGTTATTTCTTTCACGTTGTCCAAATCCGGTAGGTAAATAAACAAATAAATAAAATAGTTTTCATCTAACAAATAACTGAAAACTAATCATATACCTACCATTTTGTTAACCCTGTCAGATTAATAAATAAAGTTGGGCATGTTTTTTTCACTTTTTACGTATAATAGTAACGTAAAAGTACTAACTCAATGTCTAAATCATAGCACAACGGCAATCATCATTAAAACCACTTAATACTATAGATCACTGCATAATTAAATCCGCTGTATAAATCTAACAGCAGAAATTTTGCCGGGTTTCTGGTATAATATTACTATTACCACTGATATCTATAGTTTATTACTAATTTTCCATTAACTGAGAAAAAACATATATCTTACAATTCCTTTTTTAACCAAGACAAAGCTAAAAATCTGGTGTGTCCACTTACACGACTTTCCTACCGCTCGCAGGCAAATTCCGGTGAATGCAAAATTGTACTCTATTGCAATAGTTTCCTTACATAGCGACGATAATAGCGGTAGGAAAGTAAAAATCCTCTGGTCAAATCGTGCTGCCACTCATTTTTTTCAGCATGTCATGACAAACAACAATGGTCATGTAACATTTTTTCGCCAGATGTAACGTTTAGCCAGAATCTAAAGAAACATGTGGAAAATAGGGAATTTTATTCAAGCATAACTTTTTTATGTGCTTTTTCTCAGAGATGGCGCTATGTGTGAGTGGTAGAGCCGTTTTCACGCTATGGCCTTGAGCAAATCACGTTTGTGATATTGGTACCAAGCAAAATAAAAAAGAAAACAACAAAATACACCGATCCGTTCCCGAGATAATACTGCCACAGACATACAGACAGACGGACGGACAGTAAGACAGACCAATGGCTGACAATATGTTTATCAGACCAAAAAAACTCTGAAACGTCAACATTGGTAAAAAGCTTGATACCGAAAATTTCACACGATTACAATACTTTCCTTATACAGCTACTATTATAGAAGCGTAGGAAAGTAAAAATGTCTTCATAAATTTATATTTATATTCTAGTTCAATACTCACTCACTCAGACTAGGTACCTACACTCTTCTAGAAAATATTTCGCTGTTTATTAATAACAATAATTCCTCATAAAGTTATAATTCATATTTTTGTGTTTTTTAACGATGTTCTAAAATAACGTTTAGGAGAATTTCAATTGCTTGTGTCTTCCATTAATTCTTATCACAGTTTTTTGCCTCATCCTCATTCCATTTCATTTCTTGCTATCCAAACGCCCACTATATATATATATATATCACCCTAATTACCCCATATATATAAACGGGCACAAAAACCCATGAAATACACCAGGAAATACAGATTGGACCCTCTTGCGTACACTCGTAAGCTGGCCAGCCGATAAGTTTTTGCGGATCCTCAAGAGGCCGGCAGCACTGATAATAAATAGGGACAAGAAGAAGGCGGACCATTGTCCGAAATCGGGCGAGAGATAACACACAGCTTGCCAATGGTGGGTGTGGGATATGGATGAGGGGGTGGGGGGGAGCAGCATCAGCGAAGACCTGACGTTCACTACAAATGTACTTGGTAGTTGAGGAAGACAGAGAAGAGGTTGCGCATAAATCTGGCGGCCATAAACACGCTATCGTAGCTAGTGTCCAGCTATATCCCCAAATCTTTTTGGGTTTTCAGCATGGAGAAACTGATTTTATCTGCCATTGGAATGGGGTATTTCAGTAATTTTGGAAAATTGCATTTTTTGGTTTTATATTTATAAATTGAAGTCTAACATCTATCAAAACTGCATAACTTTGCTTAATAATGAATATATTAAGAATTAAAAATTAAATTAAACCGTTATGACGTCACAACAGAAGACTTTGCTATTCTTTTCTATTCAAATATGAAAAACAGAGATGGTCGGTCATAGTCTACGGAACTGTTATAAATTGCAACACTGCTGTAGACCTCAGATTAGGCAGGTTATAGATAGTAGAACTAACCAGCCCTACCTTAGATCTATTCTAATGTCAAAAAACTGTCCATGTCAAATTTATTTGAAGGTTTGAATTTTGCTTATCACTTTGTTTACTACTGGAAATTGTATTTTACTCAAGATCGTTGTTTTCTTTTGTTACAAAATGGTTTATAAAGTGTACGTTGTCCAGGAGTTTTATCAGTAACAACTTCTACATGATATGGAATTTTGGACTGTGCAGATATTATTTACCCTTCCGACCTGTACGTAACCTACAGAATCATCATTATAAAAATTAAATGTGGTACATAGTCTATTCTATACAAATCAAGTGTATTATACATTTGGATTTCACATTAAACAAATACAATTTACTACAATGCCTAATACTTACTTTTTTAGTCTTAATATTGTGAATTGCAAAACTGCATATTCACTTCATAAAAATTATTTATTATCTCGCTGTCCACTAAAGGCAAATTATCACTGTCAGTCTTAAAAAATCCTGGATTCATTTTTGTTAAATAATTATAAGAATAACATTACAAAAGCAATATAATCATAATCTGAAAATAAAATGATATGATATATAAAATTTATTCTTCGTTTTCTTTTGTTGATTTGAACTATTTTGTACACTTCTGATAACTCTAGCTGCGTTGCAAACATTTTCTGTTGTGACGTCAGAGATCTTGAGGGCTTTTTGAATTCAATGAACATGAATTCCTTTACAACTAAATTATTTGATTGTTTTATAAACTAATCTTGTTTTTTACATTGTCAGGTATAATTTAAAAGTCATAAAAGTAGTAATTTCGTTTCTGCTGTAGGGCTGATTTAGGTTAGGTACAATTATGATACCATTATTAAACTTATTATGAAATTATCACAATATTAAAGAAAATTATACAGGAGTGGACTGATTCTCTACTGATAAGTCAGGTCTTTTCTTGATTTAGCTGCATTAAACTATGCATTTTTCATAGTAGAATTAATTTATCGAACAACAATAACTATGCCGTAATTGCCAGGACTTAGAAATGGTGTTTCGCGTCCACTGGGATTAGGTTTTTTTGTTTCTGTAATCAAAAAAACTATTTTCCCACAAATTTCTCAAAAGACTAATTGATGCTTTCGACTCCGTTCACGAATAAAACCTGGGGAGCTCCATTCAAAATACCCTATTTTAATGATAAATATTTATTGATTGATGTAACTCGTATTGTTAACTAAAACTGCTCTTAAATAAATAATAGTTTAAAAAACTCAAAAACACGCTTTAACAGCAAATCAAACTAAAAATTAGAAAATAAATAAGATATTATTTTATTGTAAAAAAGCGTGTGGAGCTTGATGGCCATTGATTGAAATATTTTATGTTGATAGATACTGATAAAAGTAATCATTATAAAATTAACTTAGAAAGTACCTCACGCTTTTTACATTAAAATGATATCTTATTTATTTTATAATTTTTAGTACGGTTTGCTATTAAAGCGATGCACGAATGTAGGGAGTGAGATATAGACAACCATAATCATATAGCTATACGAGGACGGTATGGAACCCTCCACTAGTCCCACTCTTAAACTCCATCACATATGAATATTCTAATATTCTACAAAAATCCATCCATAAAGCTCCGAGAGGTGTAGGTAGGTATGAAACCCTTCATCAAAAAATCCTACTCGCACGTACACAACTATACATATGAAACCTTTCAACGAAAAATCCCACTCGAACGTACACAAAATCACAAAACATTTCAACCCACATACAGATAGAAATTTGCACGAAAGTTCATCCAGAAATTAAAAACACCCATAGGTATGGAACCCTCCACCAAAGAGTCCCACTCGCACTTACACACTATCACATATCCTACCAACTCACATGCATATTGAAAATTCAACGAGAATCCATCCATAGAGCTCAGAGATATAGGTATGGAACCTCCCATCAAAGACTCGCACTCGCACCTACACATGAAATTATTGCATAGTCACCAGTCATTGATAGGTGTGCAAAGTTTAAAGAAAATCGGATCGCTCAAAGTAGTGTAAAATCGAGCTCAAAGACTTTGATTACATGCAAACAAACAAACAAACATACAAGTGAAGCTAATGAAAGCGTCTTAAAAATATAGTAGGTACAACACCTGTTTTGATAAGAAGCTGGAATAGGTCACCGCTGGTGATGTCAACCTGGTTGGCGAAGCACACGTCGGATGTATTCCATATTTTTTCGCTGGAGTGACTTATACATTTTAATGAAAGGTCCCATCAAAATCGGTTCAGCAGTTTCTGAATTCAGCCCGGACAAAATTTTAATAAATGCTCGTTTCGGTTTTCTTATGAGATGGGTACAGATATTTTTCTTTATTTCGCCATCAAAACCGTTGACCGTCATTTTAAAATATAATCTTAAGAATTTTGAGCTTTCCCGGAGTTATATCGATCAAGAAAATGTCTGGTAATCATTTTTTCTCCAGAGCATCATAAATTTAAGCTTCTTTAAAGATTATGATATAGTCTAGAAATTACTGCGAAACAATCCGAATTTATTAATTAAGAGATAAAACTCCTCCCCTCAACAAACGACAAAAATTAAATTGTAAATATCTTAACAGTTAAATTTAACATATCTACCTATATAAGATATGAATTATTGATAATTAGAAAATGCCCGTGACTTTATCAAATACTTTCGTTTATAGCACAAACCCAAAACAGGAACACGATCATCCGAATATGCTTTTCTAACCTCACTTATAAAAAAAAAACTGGGTCTGCGTCGGACCAGACGGTGGAAGTTATACTTCTTTGGCTATTCGCACACAATTCGAATAAAATCTTGTAAGTATGATAAACTAGTTATGTAAGTATAAAAAGGAAAACTACCGATAACAATCTTGTAATCACACATAGACAGACAGGCAGATGAAAATCAATCCCGTAGGAGGTATTATATCCTTACGTATTTGTGTACCAAGTTTGGTGTAAATCGGTTAAGTATTTTCCGAGTTATAGTGTTGACAGACAGGCAGACAGGATGGTCAAAACAATAACTACGTCAAAAAAAAATCGGTAGCTAATAAGGAAATTTAATATACTTATAATTCAATTATTGAAAATTTCTCTAAAAGCCAGAACGTACAAAAAAGTATACGAAAACGTATAATCGTCAATTATTCTCACTTTTAGCAAATATTAGAAATACCTTTAATCTTTGCTTTTAGCGTGACGCGGTTTCTCGACCAACACTCTCATCCCAACGAGCCCAAAGAAGTATAACTTCAATAATTGAGCTACTATTTATTCTATGGCATAAACACATGTACATGATGCTATGCAGCTGGGTGAATCGTGAATCGTAGCTTTTATCTTAATTATCACAGTACGCTATGATCGCTGTCAGTCAAAAGAAAATTTTGTATTTTACGCATCAATATAAATCCACCGTGAATGGTTTTAAGTGCCGGAAAATGTGAGTAATATGCTTTTGGTGTTCAATAATTATATAGATATAAGTGTTATTGTAAAAGTGTCAACATTGGGAAGCCGGCTGATCTGTTAACTGTTGCAGTGACAACAGGTGTTCAACCGGTAAGTCATTTTCACATTTCACTCAGATTTTGGCGCTTCATGTTTATTATCAATATTGATAGTGTAATATTATTATAGTAGTAACTACAAATTAAAAAACGTTTTATTGTTATTGATTTACACATTGCTGATGATCTTGTCTGAAATCGATTCTAATAATACCTACCAATCAGCATTTAGTTTAGCTCAAATTATTAAAGTTGATTTTATTAAATAGCTGTTTCCAATTAAAGACCTTCAGATATTATAGGTAAAAATAATTGAACTTCGTGTTTACGTACAAGTGCAGCACGTCCATATTTTGTATTTGCTCGAAATTAGGTTAAGAGTATAGAAATACAGAGCGGATAGAAAATAAAGACTACTTAATTCACATATTTCTTAATTAAGATATGTAGCAGATATTACTAAAATGAGTTGAAGATTAGCTATAGCGCATTGTGTTGAATACCTCAATATTAACAATGAAAAAAATCATTTTTTTTTCCGAAACTGAATTTCATGATTTTGTCAATCTCTTTTCAGAATTCTCTCTTTAGACCTTCAAAATGAGGACTATATTTGAATGACAGTTTTATATACTCAAATGAAAGTCTGTGAAATGATCTTGAGCGAATCAAACAATTAGGTATTGGATAAATATTTTTACCAAACCGACTCGATTAGTATCGGTGCACAGAAAAATACAAAATAATACAAATTCTGGTGGTGCGGCTAGTTTTGAAGTTGTGCAATTCTAGTTAGATAGAAGACTTGGCACCAACTGCAGAAGTACCAGCAGCAATAGAATTAGGTATTATTTTGTATTTTTCAGTACACCAACTAATAAAGTCTGTCCAATTTTTGGTAGAAAATATTTATTTTATACTTTTGAGTGTAATATCAGTCATGAAAATCGTTGAACCTTCACTAATACCAAAGATAATGATAATACCAAAGATAATGGAACTCATTATCTTTGCTAATAATAAAGAAGATAGTAGATACATATCGTATTACCCAGTATATTATTTGCTTGTACCTACTTGTGTTCAGAATATCTCAAAATATCGCGGCGGAAGTAGGTACTCATACTTTTCAGACCTTACAACTGCTTTAACTCGAAAACCGTAACTTTTTTGAAAAAATGTCCTATTTAATTGTTGCTATATAAAATCTCTTCTTTAATTAGCTTGTCTCATATTTTCAATTTACAAAAAAATTACCATTGTTGTAACTAGAAAATCGTAAATATTTTGAATAAAATTTCAATTTAAATGTGTCCGGATATTCTGCCGTCTCAGATTTTCCATTTTCGAAAAAAATTGGGGACGGTGATTTTGAATTTGATGCTTTTCAGAATATGGGAGCATTTCTGAACTCTCCTCTTTCAAATGAATCCAAAATCATCCAAATCGGAGCACGTTTAGTATGCAAAACGCGCCATCGTCCCTACTACCGAATTGTATTCCTCCTCCTTTTTTGAAGTTGGTCAAAAAGTATCCATAATGGATATTTAAAGTTTTTGAGACTCGTCAGCCAAATTATTCGGAATAATATGTTCTTTAGAGCAAGATGTGATCTACACATTGACTTAAATAATTTTATGATTCCTACATTAGATTTTAATGCAACATCTTATGTAATCGGTCGAAGATTTTTTTTATAAGTTAGGTACTTATCTATATATTATTATGTAATTGTAGACTATTTTTAAGGCATCAAACGTGAACGGAGGTGTATGAAATTTAGCATAGTAAAATTTTGATATATTATGCGTTAATATTTCAAATTGAATTAAATATAAAAATATCGCTTACGGGGTAGAAGTGTATTGTGTGTTGCATAACAAAAAAAACATGAATTCATTAAAACATTCAAATATTTGGTTTGTTTGTGTTGAAATTAGCCAAACCACTTTTGAACAACAAAGCAAGACACTGACAAAATTATTAAATTAGCTATTGCTGGTGCTTATCCAGACAAACTGTCAATTTAAAGAGTGCGTTCCAATAGATCTTTATTTATTCGAGAAATAAGGTAAAGACCTTATTAAGGCAACACCTTAATACTTCATGACTTAAAAAATTATTTCCAATAACTCCCTATTATTATCATTATTATTATTATTATTATTATTATTATTATTATAAAGATAATGAGTTCCAAAGATGGCCTAACTCTTAGAAAGGATCTTAAGAAGGAAGAGAGAAGATGATATTTCTCGGGCGCGCAAATCGCTTAAGCTGCCGGGGTTCGGCGGACACACTTGTGTTTAAGTTACGGGACCGAACATATCCTTTAATTAAACAGTTCTGTTTGAACAGGCAGATTAAATGTGACACACAGAACTGTAATCGCGCTTATTGTGGTGGTCGGTCGGGAGATCGCTCGTTCGTCGTGTTGGAGGAGGAGGCGAGCGAGAAAGGGCTCAGGACTAAACTAACTGCCCTCTGTCGAGTCCTCCCGTACCTATTCCTCCCCTCCGCTTTACCAGTAAATAAGGAAATCACCTAATATGCCCGGGCTAGTTATATTATTATTATTATTGGGTATGCCCGAGCCAAGACGTGAATTAATAGCTGCCAGGTCGGATTGGTTAGTTTATATTGGGCTTAGACCGATATACTTAGCAATTGCTGCTGTTAGATTGATTTGGGTGAGAACATAAATTTGACACAACTCTGATATGGAGTATTAGAGTATGATCAGTGAAAAACTTTTGTGACATTGATTTATGAGGTGTGCACTGAAGAAAAACTTGGCGGCTTTTCGCTATAAGTACACAATAATTAGTTCGCCAATCGTTAGCCAATTCTGTCAAGCCCATCAGAACTGGATAAAATACTTTTTTGAGGTGTACGATTCGGTTTTATGTTTGCTTTTTTCATATTTTTTTGTTTTTTTTTTAATATATGACTGTTCACGCGTTTTGCATAGTAAACCTGCTCCGATTTTGATTCTTTTGAAAGAGGAGAGTTCAGAAATAGTCCCATATTTAGAAAAGGTCAAATCCGAAATCTTCTTTCATTTAAAAACAGCCACCGAGGTGGGGGAGAGTTTAAATTTTTCTCGAAAATCGAAAATTTTAGATGGCAGAATTAAAGATGATGCCATAGCCGGAAACGTTTAAATTGAACACTTTTTCAAAAGAGTTATCTACAGTTTCCGAGTTACAGTATTGTTAAAGACTGAAATAAGAGTATTTACCAATGTGAAGGCTTTTTTTTTCGAAAATTTAAAATATGAGGCGGCCAAATTAAGGAAGACATTATATGTAGTAACATTTGAATTGTATATTTTTCAAAAGAAGTTGCAGTTTTTGAGTTACAGCAGTGGTAAAATCTATTTCCACCGCAATCTTTTGAGTTCTCTAAATAATAACAAGTACAAGCAAAAAATATATATATGGATAATAGGATAAGTACTATCTTCGTTGATATTAGTGAAAGTTCGACGATTTTCATTACCAATGTTATACTCAAAAGGGTGAAATAAATATTTTTTTTACCAAAAATTGGAACGACTTTATTAGTTGGTGCACTGCAAAACACAAAATAATATTAATTCTATTGGTTCTGGTACTTTTGAAATTGGTCCCAAATATATTCTATCTCACTACAATTATTGCACAACTTCAAAAGTACCTGCCCGCCCAGCACCAAAAGAATTGATATTATTTTATATTTTCCAGTGCACGAACTAATAAAGTCGGTCTAATTTTTGCTAAGAAATATTTATTTATACACTTTTTAGAAACTAGGATATCAGAATTTCAAATATATAATTCTTTTTGTTTTTTATGGAAATTTAATAAATATTTAAAAATAGTTTCTACATAGTACCTGGTATTAAAAAAAAATCATACCATTATCATACTACGTACGAAGGTATGTAGTATAGAAACAAAATTCATCTAGTTTTATTTACGTAATAAAAAACACAGGTAATTTTAGAAGTACATAATTTTGTGGAGTCTTATGTTTAAGTTTGAATATCTTGAAAAATAATAAATATGTCGTTTTTTGGATAGGGTGATTTCTATATTGAATTCTAGAGAATTGAAAATTTATCCTAAAATAATAATCCCGCCAGTGCCAATAGTGCGCCTCTGGTAAATATAAGACAAAATATACAAATATAGGTACTTACTTACGAAAAATATCTCAATAAATGTAACTCTAGAATCTAGAACCTAGTTTTGCTCAAAAATGTCTTATATTGTCTCTGGAGACGCTCAAATGTGTTGCAAAAAGCAATTGATGATCTGTTTTTAAAAAAAATCGCTATTATAGAATAGTAGGTAATTTTATATGTTAAGCCTATTTGTATGTCGAATTTACTGAAGAACGAGCTTGGTATTTCTCACTACGAGCCATGGGCGAGTAGTGACAATAACAATACTCCATGAGCGAATTTGACAAATACCTAACTAGAAGCGAATATTGTAAGATGATTGTTTCGCCCATTTACTGCGTATCATAATTTATTTTTTGCAACACCTACTTTCGAAGTTTAATTTTGAAAAAGGTTCATATAACGAGAACCATGAGTTGTTACTACTTTAGAAAAATAACTAAATTGATGGGTCCGCGCATTTTTTTCTTCTTTAAAATAACTAGGTTTATAGCAATGAAATAGGAGCTATACCTAGTGCGTTTCAAAATGAGAATGCAGTGTGGAGTCTTATTGAGGACCAACCATTAGGTTTCGCTCATGCATTTTTTTCCGCTTGGGTTTAACTTTTATCTCAACCTTTTTATGTTCAATAAAATCATAATAAACAATAAATGTCGAATTAACAAACAAAAAATGTTATACTTAAAGACTGTGCGTCTCACATAGCACGGCTGTGTTCCGGAGATTTAATTTTGTTGTCTCTATCTCTATGACCGCTTCTTATTTTTCTCTTTCTCTATTGCCCAATCATATATAGTCAATAATTACCGGAATGATGGACCCGTAGTCTACCATCTTCTTATGTCTATGGTTAATAATTAATTAATTAATTATTTAATCCAGATTCAGATACATTTTTTCTATACAGATTGTACATAAGCTCGCTTTCCATTTTTTATGCATTCGTTTGAATTTACGTGGCGAACAAAAAATGTATTCATCGATAACCTCATGCCAGCTAGGCCAGAAGATGAAGATGATGAGGAAGAAGAAGAAAGCAATCTCTAACCACCACCACAAAAATATCCTCGAGGTGTATAACAAGTTGCCGCCGGTGCAGTGGCGCGGTTCGTAGTATCTCTATATGAATTGAGTTCAGGCGAAAATAAAACACACGATTTGCATCATACACATTCACATAGGGAAGAGGAGAAAGCACAGGAGATGAAACACATATAAATATATACGGGGTTAGTAAAAATTACAGCTCCGTGAACTAGAAACCCGAATAGAAATAAATAAATATTAAATTATAATAAAGCAGAACACAAAAGTATCCTTAAAAACTAAATACGACGTAAACTAATTTCTAAAATTTATTTCTCTCTTTTCTCGAAATGATGTATAGAGGTAAGACATTTTCATGGCTTTCGTTGGAACTATAAAAAAATACTACAATTATTTTAATTAATTAATTAACTTTTATTTCAAATTAATATTCATTGTCGCAAATGAAAAACTCTACGAACGATTATTAAAACAGTCTGTGGAAAATATGGACATTCAATAATTGGGGAAATTTTTGGAATTTTCCGTTTAAAAAAAACATCAATAAAATAAATTCCATAACAATCTTTTACGTTATTGAATTCAAAAACAATATCGACATGAAGAACTACAAAGAAATGTTCTGGGAAAATATCATAAGACATGTGTAAGACTTATTTTTTATGATTTTCTTGAAAATTCAAAACAAAAAAATTGTATCTGTATCTGTAGGTCTGAAGGTAATTAAAGTGAACCTACAAAGCTTAATTTATTGTAATTGGAAATTCCTGTAAGTTCGCGTAAAGCTCATACCCTGAGGTTGTCGTACATTATTAGTTTATATGAGAATTTAAAGAAAAAAATGACACTTAGCTTGACACTTTTTATTTCGATATAAATTGACATTCAACATGTCCTTCCCCTCAAACACTTCACCCAAAAGGGGTGGGAGGGAACAATTTTTTTCGAAAATCAAAAATTTTAGACAACAAAATTAATGAAGAGACCATATTTTGTCAACTTTAAAAGTGGACATTTTTCAAAAAATCATACGTATCAGAGTTTCAGCAATGGAAATGTCTAAGATATTTGTGTGTGCGCTATGTGGTGGGAGCAGTTTTATTTAGAAAATTGGAAATATGAGACGGCGAAATTAAAGAAGAGATTATATGTAGCAATATTTAAATTGGACATGTATCAAAAAAATGTACGGTTTCCGAGATACAAGTTGAATCTTTGAATAAGTATAAGCAACGTATTATCTATCTTCATTGGTGAACGTTGAATGATTTTGATGACTAAAGTCACACCCACAAGTGTGAAATAAATATTTCTTACGAAAAATTGGGCCGACTTTATTAGTTGGTGCATTGAAAAATACTGAAAAATATTAGTTCTATTGAATCCGGCACTCTTGAAGTTGGTGCCAAAAGTTTTCAATCGAACCACAACTACAAAGTTATCAGTACGAATTATTTAATATATTTCAGTGCACCAACTAATAAGGTCGGTCCAATTTTTGTAAAAAAATATTCATTTTATTGAAGAATTACATCGGCGATTTGCGAAAGAAATCTGAAATAATTTATGTATAGAAATCAGGAACCCTCGCTCCCAGCCGGAAGCTCAATCGAATAAAGAGCATACGTGAGTAAATCAATGAAATTATATATTTTCGCCTTTTTTTGTGACAAAATTATATATTTAAGAAAATATTTTCTTAATGTAAATTCTTTTCAACTACTTACATATTCATTTTATTTTTCCTGCCACCAAGATACTATCTTCGAAGATTAGGGGAGATCCAGCAACATTACCGCTTACTGTTAAATACATCAGTTAAGTGCTGACATCACCAGTCCAATCAAAACAAAAGTAGAATTTAACTAAGGGAGGTTCATATTGAAATGTAGACAGATATCACGATCGCTTCGAATTTAGAAAAAAGTTCCAAGCTAAAAATATCAATCAAACAAATATTTCAAATGAGCTTGTAAATGGACATGATCGAACTACTAGTTTTAAAATGGCGGCCGACCGAACTTAAAGAAAACAATCTCAATAAATAACAGTTGATAAAATTCCATCAAAAATATATTCCAGTCATACATTTAATCTGTCTTTTTCGTAGAAGATTTTTTATTAAAATTGAACACCTGTCTGGAACTTTCGAGAACTGATTTTTGTGGCGAAAGAAATCGATATCCGCAGCCTTGACAATAACATGCAATTTTACGTACGTACGTTTAGGTATTTTTTTCCGTCAGCATCATGCAATTTTTCAGCTTTCAAAAATTTCACACATACCTAGGCTCATGTTGCAAAATCACGATGGTCAGATATTTACCCTTTTATGCTTTTGCAGCCTAAACTACTAACAAATAGAAAACCGTGATTTTTTCATTGGTTGAATATGACATAATTTCATATTTTAAATGAATCAGTCGTTCTTAGTTTGGTTTTCTTTGGAATGGTGACCTCAGCAACTTATGACTTGTCTATTCCACTTGCCGCCTTGAGATGCGACTTTTAAAGATCGTTTTACAAGCATTCCGGTATCTACTTTCTACTAACCCTGTATAATGACAAACAAACACTCTCGTGTGGGCTTCCCTGCTAGGTGTATATACGGCATCGTCTTAACGCCGGCAGTGTCACGATCACCCTGGGACAAGCTCCTACCTCTACCATCCCTCGGACACTTTCAAATTTTCAATGTCTCCCCGGAGATTGTGTTAAATTTTTGACACATAGTAAAGTGAGGAACGTGGTCATCCAGGAAATTCGATACCCTTGCTGGTGTATATATATATACATACTGTATATGTGTATCTAGATGCCGAGGAGCCACCCGATGGCCGTTGGGGAATAAATAATTCATTTTTTATTTTACGTGTACCTATCTGAATAGAAGAGATGAGAATTTCTTCTTGTAAAATGTTCCGCAGTCGCATGTTGTCCAGAGTGAATGTAGGGTTTTTATTTGACAGCAAATCATTATTTACGTGCATACTGCATACACTAACTACTTTTAGTGTCGAATGTTTCCAAGATGATTATTTTGTAGGTACTTACTATACGAATTCCATCCAAATATTATTATTAAAAAGGCTTCTTATCTTCAAATTTACAGGACAAAAATCAGACATAAAGTATTTGATGCCGAAATTTTGGACGATGTTCTATTTGGTCTAGACATCATGAATAAATTTGGTTTAAATCTGAACCTCCAAGATCGAATAATTTAATTAAGTTAAACAGAACCATTACGATACTTGGATGTTTTGACAATCTCATCCATGTTAAAATAGAAGGTTCTAAGTGCAAGGAAGCACTAGTACTAGAAAGTAACCTGGCATTTCTGCCAAGAGAAATGATTTTAGAGAACGCATTGATAAATCCATCAAGTGAGCTAACCTAACCTAACCCAACCCAATCTAAACAAAAATTAAATAATTGCCTGTGCATCTATCAAAATCTCAAACAGTCAAGGAAAAACCTTGTGCCAGAAAGGAGGTCAGCTGAAGGAAATAATTATTTATCATCCTCCTAACCAACAAAAGACAAAAGTGGGAGAAATACAAGGAACTATTTTCTTTTGGAGAATCAGACCTTGGTCGAAATAGCAAATTTTGCAGATGTATTGAAGTTCCTAGAAAAGTGACCCTATAATAGATATCTTGGTCCTGAGAAACTATCTTGAATACAAATTTTCAAACAATTTCCTTGAAAATAGATTGTAGACAAATTTTAAATGAGCTATTTTAGCTAAAAGAGGATATTAAATTAATCTTGACGTAGAGAAACTTTTTTATTCTCATAGAAAGTACTAAAAAATTAAAGAGAGATTTAACTAAAATGACCATTATTTCACCAGAGGCCTGATCAAATTATCCCTCTAATGTTCAATTTCTGGATTTCTTCTTCAAACAGTGTTTCTGAAGACTCAATCTAGTGTAGATCTTTGTTAAAAATCTGACCCACCAACATTGACCGTTGATAAATTGGATAACTATCAAACGAACAATTTTCCTCAGAGGCTGGAAATCAGTCATTTGGTTTAAATCTTTTGAACACAAGATTCTCCAGTTAAAATAACTTTTATTATTAACGAAATATACTCATACTCAGTTAAAAAAGACGATAAGTATATAATTAAACATATATATTTATATATGATAATAGTTTGGGATTTTTTTAGCACAAATATTAACTCAATTCTTGCAAATATAAATCCAAATCATCTTGTCAATTTGATAATAATACATGACTACAGTTCAAAAATATAATGTCGTCCTTTTTTTTCGATTCATAATATATCTATATCTCCATCACCCACGACTCAGCCATAAATAAGGATTAGACCAGTTATATCGACCCCAAAGGCCCAATGCCCTTCCTAAAACTTATTTATTTTAAAATATTGGCATCGGCTAAGAGGCCACCACACCGAACCGAATGTGACCGTTCAGGGATCAAGTAGGAGGCGTATACAGTGTGTTCAAGATACGGTCGGGCCCTATACGTGATCGGAACCTGCTCATGAACTTATTTATACCTAGTTGTTGTTGATCAACACGAAATCAGTTTCAGCGAAGCAGTTGGAACACTTCTGTATTGTGAGGTCGTTTGAAGGTTTCAATCTTGGATATTATGTGAAAACGGCTAGAATGAATTTTGGAATATGGGAATTTCTCATCTCCCAGTACCTAATAAGATTAGTACTAATCACTTTTTCAAATAAACGTTAGTGCAATTCAATGAAATTCAATTCGCAAGGATTATAGTTCAAAATTCAAATGAATAGGTACTAAAAATGTTCTAGATTTCACAATTAGATAATACTTAATAATAAAATAAATAATATTAATTTTCTGATTATTTCTCCATCTCCCTCTGATGATTTTTGATGCATTTGAAAGACGAGATTTGAAAAATGGTTCCATTTTCATAGAAACTGCAATCCGAAATCTACATCCCTCCAAAAACTGCCCCCGAAAGCGGTGGACTAATATTATTATTATTATTTTGTATTTTTTAGTGCCCCAACAAATAAAATCGGTCCAATTTTTTTGAAAAAAAAAAATATTATTCAGAGATCTCAAAACATGGCGGCATACTTCAGATTTCGCCACTGCTCTCGAAAACCGTAACTCTATGGAAAAAATATTCAATTTACACGTTGAAATTGACTCATCCATTCCCTTCGGGGGCGGTTTTAGGAGGCAAGGAGATGTCGGATTGGAGTTTTAATGAATATGAGACCATTTTTCAAGTCTCATTTTTCAAATTAATCAAAAATCATCGAAATTGGAGCTTGTTTACTATATAAAATGCGCGCATGAACCAAAAAAAAGCAGATAGTCCAATTGTATACCTCGTCCGTTTGTGTTCGTCGGTCAGAAAGGAAAATGTTTAGTAAGATAACATAGAATATTCTATGTACCTAACATTTAGTCATAGTAATAGTTATAGAAAATGCTTCTTATATACAGGGGGCACTTTTGTTGTGGTCTAAAAACAAGGTTGATGACGGTTTCTAGAAAATAAAACGTTGCAAAAATAATTTTTTCTCTATAACCTCGGAAAACAGATGAGCAGTTGAAACTTTATGAATATGCAATGACAAAAAATCTTTCAACTTTTTTCCTATGACTTCGTTATATGTTATCTAGTTCCAAATACATACTATAACGACCTTATCTAGAGCACACTGTATACATCTGCTACTATATATATGTATACATACGTTTAGGATACGGTCCACTTATTTTAATTTTATGCCGATTTTATATCGAAGGGTAAAATTGAAAATTCTAGCGTAGAATATCCGTTTTAAAGACGTTCCATGTGTTTTATGGTGCAGGACGGGCGATGTTAGATCTCCACTATATCCTATATAATATGGTAAGTAATTGTGTGAAGTGCATTTGCCAAATTGAATGAATACTTTTTTTAAGGGATATGACTTTTGAAATTTGGTTCAAAATTTTTCAATGGAGCGTAGGAAAGTATCGACAGATGCTACTACAAAGTCGTAGATCATTCATGATTTGGTTGCTCAAAATTTATTATTATATTCTTGTTGATTCGATCATTGGTCTTTACGGAATGTTAGCTCAGCAACATTTTCTATCTTTGACTTTTAACAGTATCAATTTCTTACTTACATTTTGGGGACTATCTAAATTGAATAATATATATTTCAATATTTAAGATAAATATATAGTGGCTTTTAAATTGTTTTTTGGTTCGTGCGCGCGTTTTATATAGTAAACTTACTCCGATTTTGATAATTTTTAATTTATTTGAAAGAGGAGACTTGAGAAATTGTCCCTTATTCATAAAAACGCAAATCCGATATCTCCTTTCCTCAAAAACCGCCCCCGAAGGGGGTGAATATTGCAATTTTTTTATAGAAAATTGAAAATCAGAGATGGCAGAATTGTAGATAATAAAATATCCGGAAACGTTTAAATTGGACCATTTTTTCAAAAGTGCTCCTGTTTTCGAGTTTCTGCGATGTTAAAATATGTGTATTTTCGCTATGTGGAAGAGGTAGTTTCTTTCGATCATTGAAAATCTGACAATGGAAGATTAATGATCAGATTATTTGTAGCAACATTTATATAAAACATTTTTTCCATAGAGTTACGGTTTTAGAGTTACAGCAGTGATAAATTTAATAATATGCGTATTTCCGCGACTATGTCTTAGATTTCTTAAAAATAGCATACATGGATAATGGTGAACGTTGAAGGATTTTCGTGACAAATGTAACACTCAAAAGTGTGAAATAAATATTTTTTACAAATAATTGGATTGACATTATTAGTTATATATATAATATTAATTCTTTTGGTACTTGTGAAGTTGGTGCTAAAAGTTATCAATCTAACTGCAACTGAACAGCTTCAAAAGTACTAGCACCAACATAATTATTATTATTTTGTTCATGAGTTGATACAATCGTCTATTTTTGACCCACTTGCAAAAAATATGGTGGAGTGAAATTCGATTATATATTTGTTTTTTGATCGACTTCCTCAATGGAGTAGGTATAGATTTCGACTATTTTTCTTGAAAATCGAGAATTTGAGAAATCATAGTTGAAGTTGGTGCCAACAGAATTTATATTATTTTACTACTAATTTTTCAGCTAAAGTTGTTTATATTCTTAGGCGCACCTAATTTTGAAATTAAAATTTGACTTAAAAAAAAGATAGCCATTGCTCATTTTAATTTTAATATTTCAAAATCATTTAAATTATATGTTTGCATTTATTGGATAAATTTCAAGGTATACTTACCTACCAACAATAAAAAAAATGAGAAATCGAAATCCATTGAATTTTTGTTTTTATAAGTATCATTTTCTATTTAATATAGCAAAAAATGAATATCAACTAGAATCGAAAAATGTCTTTTGGTGGCAACATACCAAATTATAATCATAACAAATACAG
This sequence comes from Crioceris asparagi, assembly GCA_958507055.1. Taxonomy (NCBI): domain Eukaryota; kingdom Metazoa; phylum Arthropoda; class Insecta; order Coleoptera; family Chrysomelidae; genus Crioceris; species Crioceris asparagi. The sequence continues at coordinate 3,977,458 of OY293826.1, forward strand.
TGGATTGTTCGCCTAAAAAAGCAACTTTGAAATTACAAAAATATTTAAGAAAAAGAAGAAAAAAGTACTAAATATAAATTATTGTGAAAACTTCCATAGGCACGTTAGACGTTTTTCGGATGGGTGAAATCTTCCCAGCTCGCGACACCGATGACCTCGACATGCTTGTGACGTATTGCGCATAGTATAGCGGATATTGCGATATCTGCAAAACACCTTGCAGTGCACTGATAGGATTTGTTAGTATTTAATAAGATTATTTCATATTTAATATCGAAAATTTATACGAAACAAAGTTCTGATATACTTACTCGAGAAAAGATTTTGTGAAAAATTTTACGATATTCCGATGATTTTACGTGGGGAACTTTAATATCAACTTTGCAGATGATAAAAACCCTACCACTAATTAAATTTCTTAATGAAGCATTAGATTTGACTATGTCTAATGATAAAAAATATAAGATAACGATCGATGCAGTTTTTACACAATACAAAGATAAATTCCAGTCTAACATATTTGTTTCTTATTCCAGTTACTTACCATAAGCCATATCTGTTTTAGATTAAAATGCAATAATTAGATAACAGTACAAAAAATGGACTATAAGTATTGTTGGATTTAACGATGATAATAGAGCTAATAAAGTTCATTAAAAACTTTGTAAATACTGCATGCAATATTGATATTTTGTATTGAGCTTGCGCAGGCCATCGTATGTTTGATTCATTAATAAACTGTGTAAAAATGTAAATAATTATTGCTGGGAGTGCCAATGGTTGTGAAAATCAGACTAATATTAATAATTTTATTTAAGAAATTAAACAAATTTCAATAATTTAGTAGCCTCTGTTTTTTGTTTGTTTATTTGTTATCATTTATTGTTTTATATAGACTGATACGATTTACGCTTCAAAGTTAGTTAATTGATCAGAAAATCTAATATTCTTCATATGCGTTATAGAACCCTAAAATTTATGTCGAACCAAATCATAATACAACATGGGGTAACTAATTTTCTAATAAAATTCCCATTGGCTAGACCATTTCACTATCATTAGTTCTAACAATTATATAATATACATTTTTCGACACACTTATACAAAATTATACTGAATACCCTCATATTATAAATAGTACAAATTAAATATTTATCAATTCTAAATGTTAACAATTATGAAGGCCATATCATCAACCATAACGGCTTTAAAAATCTTACAAAAGATCCATCTGATATTGTCGTCACTGTGTGTGACATGATTAATAGTTTTTTTTAAATAATATATATTTCTCATTTTTTTTCAATCGATATATATATATATATAGGTATATATATATATATATATATATATATATATATATATATATATATATATATATATATATATATATATATATACCAATTGAATTTTTCCCAATGGTGTTAAGCTAACCAAAACACGTTAGGATTACAGTTGTCAAGTCAAAAAGGGAAAATACTCTATATATCTAGATAGGGGCGCCTATTTTTTTTTCTATTTAACTTTAAAACCGTCATTGACTTACACAATACCTTATAGCTGGGATTAGATTTACGGATATACCTATATATATATTGAAAAAAAAAGATCCTTTTGTATCTAATAGATCCCGAATTCGTTGCGATTGTGAGAGTGCAGATCAAAGTGCAGGTAGCAAAAAAAAAATGATCCAATGCTCCGATTTTTTTTCCATTTTAGTTTTTTGTTCCTTCCGGTAGCTTGTCAATACAAATCGGTCGGTATAGGTACACAAGTGTCCCTTTTTAAAGGTTCATATATATATATATATATATATATATTTAATATATCTCCTCTTCCTGGAGAGGGTTAAGTGTGAGAGAGTTTGGGGTTAGATTTTCCACTTTCTCACGTACTAGTGGGTATTGTATATGTTTGCACATTCTGTTTGATATTTGGCAATAAAAAAAAGTTATATCTTAAATGTAATAATGATGGTTTTGCTATTTGGCTCATATTTTTGGAATGAATGGTCCGTTAATAAATCAAATGATGTCGCTGTATAGGTTTTTGGCATTAAAAATAAAAGTTTATTTTCATGTGACAACGTCTTTCTTTAAGGGTAGTATTTTCATAATGTCATTCTAAAAATGGCACTTCTAATATCACCTTTCCCTATCCCTTTCTTGACAAGTATAAATGACACATTGAATATATTTATATTATTTTTTAGAATAATACCTTAGCTAAAAGGTGGGGTTTTTAGAAAATTCATACAATGAATTTGTAAGAAAAATATGTTTTCAAAAATAAATATGTCTCTTTGTTTTACGGCATTGTGGAAAACGATGAGATAGAAAAAAATATATAGAAGAGATAATTGCTACAAATAATATTAACATAAACTAGAATTGTAATACATGATGAAATAATAAATCTTTTTTGAACTTGAGCTTTTACTTGCTACCAAAGATATATGAGAAAATATTTTTTTGACTTGAATTACCCAAGTTTAACATAATTAACAATATAATATCAAATCTTAAGACAATTAATTCTTTAACAATATTTGAAAACCAGATCCGCGTTGACCTAAGACCTGCGCACATCAAAAATTAAGTTTCCGCCGTAGGTACGCCAATTTTGGACTCTCACGACCATAGACACATCTTAGGACATCAAGAAATTTGGCAACAAGACAAAGCTGAAGATGAATGAAACTTTAAATCAAAATTTATTCAGCCATTTTGTAGATTAGCTTTCACAAACGAATCGATTGACATTTTAGAAACCTTGTTTGGATTTTTTTGTCGTAAAAATGCTCATATGAGCTCAAGAAAACACCGCCTCTGTTTCAAAATCACCTGAATTATATTTATATTTGAGATATGTATATATTTATCTACCTATTATATTGTTGTTTTCTATCACAATTATCGTATACTTCAATAAATAATTACAATAATATTTTTGTCAAACAAACCGACGATTTTTAGTTTTTTCCTCAAAAACGGCGCATTGTCGCCCAAAATTTCTTGAGGTCTATTATCTGTCAAATTGAGGGTGAAATTCAAAATTAATTTTCATTCGGGAAAAAACAATTGGCGTAACAGTTTTTTTCTTTAGGAATATCAAAGTCCTTGCTCGTACTCACGCCACAGTTAAAGCTAGAAATTATGTTTCTATTGAAAGATATGTGCCTTTATTAATAATCACTGCTTAACAGATTTTGTGAAAATATCTAAACCGATTCCAAAAATATAAATTAGTTCTCTTTTTAAGAAAAAAAATTCAACACTCCGTATTTTAATAACGGAACATTTTGGGACTATTTAAATATTCACATATCATTAAGGAACACCTTGTGTATACAGGGTAAGTGGACGTATTCCTTTAAGGATGTAAAAGTAGAGCTTAGTTGCTAACGATTTAACATTATTTACCTCTAGCTATACAATTCTTTACGGTTTTCGAGATATTTCCTTTTTTCAATTTACAAGAAATCCAGTTCATTGCTAAGCAAATATTTAAAATCAAGAAAATAATAAGAGCCTTTCTAAATGTCGCTTTTTGAATTATAAGCTGACAGACATACTCAAAATATTGAAATTCTAATGTTAACAATAAATTATTTCGGTTCAAACTAAACTTTCCTTTACAAGTTTCTAACCAATGGTTATGCTAAAAAAAATTACAAAATGTCATAATACATCAAACGTCCAAATTATTGTCAAAGGTTCTCCATTTTATTGCCTTCAAAATAAGGTAGCTAGCGTTCTATTTTATTATTAACAAAATAATTTTTATTTGCAACTACTGGTTTTATTTTCGCATTTATAAGAAATAACTTACACTGCAACACTTTTTTGCATTTTTTTATCGCATTTTGTTGCGATACTCGCTTTAATTATGTTGGTATTTATCAATACACCATATTTATTTATGCCATAGGAAAAAAGTGCAAAATAGTGTGACTTATTTCATATACCTAAATGCGAAAATAAAACCAGCAGTACAGAAAAAATTGTTTCGTTAATATTAAAACATAAAGCTAATTCTGAAATAATGTACCTTATTTTGAAGACAATAAAATAGAGAACCTTCATCAATAATTTGTACGTTTTTTTGGGATATTTTGGGTATATGTGTCACCTTATAATTTAAAAAGCAACACTCAGAGAGGCTTTTTTATTTTCGTAGATTTTAAATATTTACTTCGCAAAGAACTGAATTTTTTGAAAATTGATAAGAAGGAAATAGCAAGAAACCCGTTAAGAATGGTATAGAGGTAAATAATGTTTATTCGGTAGCAACTAAGCTCTGTTTTTACACCTCCTCAAAGGAATACGTCCACTTACCCTGTATATTTAGCGTGTTTCAAACTGAGAATGCAGTGTGGAATCTTATGGAGCGTTCTGAGCTTAACCAACCATCAGATCCTGTCTCAGGCAAATTTCGACGCTTGGGTTTAAATTATGTTCAAAATTATCAATAATAAATAATGAATTTTAAAACGACAGAAGAAAATAACCCAGGTGCATTTTAAAAGCGGCAACACTGTGCATCGTTTTCCCATTTAAAATACATTGCCTATACATGACCACACTGCATTCTTATAGTGAAACGGAGTATAGATGTTATTATTCCTATTTGTTTGGTTATCCTATTTTAATCATTGATTTAAATATATTTTCTTCATTTCAGGATATCTTATTTTGCTTGTCTAACCGCTATATCAATTCTAACTTCTAACTGCCTTCAGTTTCTCTTCCATGTCTTCCATATAGTTTTTAGGATCTCTTTTTTTCCAGGTCAACCCGACCACTCGACCTCTTTGGTGCCGATCTTAATTTTATTTTAATGTGTAACAAAGAATTGTTGACAATTCCTTTTGATAAAACATTTTAAAGATAAAATAAGATCTTTATATAATTCGTGAATATCTTCAAAATATTAGAAAGACTTTCCCACCAAAACGCCTCTCTCTTTTTCCACCAAAATCACATGTTCCACGTAATCGAGCAATGTTTCCATCAATAATTTCTCCATAAATTCAGAGAATACCAATACCCACCCCTTCGGTTTTATAACCAGCATGTCCGTATCGTGTTTTACTGTGTACTGGATGGCAAGAAATATATGTTCTTCTCCATCATCTACCCTCGCCACTATAACCGCGGGGTCAATATTCAAATTCTATTGTGGTATGTTTCTCGGCGCAAGTAAATAGAATTTCTTATGCTTGTTAAGTCGAATCTTGTATGTCGGGCAGGGTGCTGGGGCCCTTATTGTTGTTCCGTCCGACGTCCGGCCCTTATTCATCATCTTGACGCGCGTGCCACGCACTTTATATTGTAGAGAGTCGGTCAAAGGCGGATTCTTTTCCATTACAGGGCGCTCTAACTTTGTTGAGAAGGGTGCGGTCTTCTTGACTGACCACCCCACGTGGTCAACGTCAACGCGTTGCTCGCCCCCTCGCGAGGAATGATCGGGCATGCGCTTCTACATTATTATGGTTCTGTGCGAATCGGTCAATGCTGTGGCGTTTATCTGCAGAAGGATAAGTATGAAAGGGATATTAATCATTCTCATCGATTTGGAAATGGACGTGACATTCAGTTGATTGGGATGATAGAGGCTTGATTTAGTGTAGGGCTAATTGAGTGCTCTGGATATTTTTTTTAGTTGTATCACACAAAATACTAGTTACCTAACATTGGTGAACATTATTTTTTTCTGTCTAAATAAGCTTTTGTTCTTAGGGGTTACATAGGCTTGCATCCGTCAGTCAATTCCATTAGTCAGGAATTTCAAAGTACTAAAATTAGAAATAAGTATTGGCTTGGTTTCAAGAATAGTACCTACCTAATACAGTAATCAAAGATCAAACCTTTAAATGTGACATTAAACAATTCTAGAATTATATTATAATTATCACATCCTGATAAATTTGAAAACAAAATTAAATACGAAACATATACTACAATCATGACATGGAACATATAGACGTCAATGTCGATTAGACGGTTCTGTCAAACTGTACTAATCTAATTGATAAATTTCAAAACAAAGTTGGTATAAATTTATGCATGTTAATGTCAAAAATAATTTGGAAGGTCAGTGAAAGAGTCACTAAAAACTCCCTAGCTGATGACGTAATCATATTGTGGGTAACTGCGGATGGCATCTTAGATGTTTAAGGAGAACGAGACGTAGGATCATTCTAAAAATTTTATAGTAATTGCTATTGATTTTCAGGGATGCAGCGTTGTCGCTTATATCAGAAAGTAGCAGCATCTTTGTTATTTAAAATGGGACACACGGTATATTACCGGATTTGTTCATTTGTCATTACTTTCTGATTATTTTTGCCTAATTCTCACCTATACCTATCTCTAACAGTTTTCGAGATATTAATTATTTTCCATGTTTTTTATCCAAAGCATAGCCTGAATTTAATGATTATTTCCGCGGTATTTGGATTCCTAGGAAGCTGCAATTTTGTGAGTACCTAGTTGTTCATCAAGATCATGTATATTGATTATGTTTAGAGAAGTTTGTTCTGCGTTATACACGATCGTTCAAAATTCGTGATTTTACTTTTAGACGATAGATACAAAAAGGGTTGAAAATGCGTTTTTTTGAATGGAACACATTGTATATTAAGAGATATCCTATTATTTTTCTCATATTCATCTAAAATAGCTATTACATGTCATGATGGTATATTATATATGAAAATTTTACAACTACTGTATAATTATTATCTTTATGCGTTTCTCAAGTGACTCGAAATGAACCGAAATGGAGGGAAATGACTATTTAAACGAAGTTCTGATTAAACTCTTTACTTTTACGGATAATGTTTCGTCAGAATTGAATTATACTATAATAATTGTTTATCCCGATACGCTGAAAAAAATGAAGTCACGCGAAACCACCGCAAGGATTTATGGTGTTTAGGTTAAGGTTACAGAAACGAAAGAAAATTAATTGTACGAGTTCAATTTGCACCTATTTTGAGCAGAATTTATGCTAAATATGTATCAGTAGATATATTTTTATACTAATTTAATCAGAGAGTTCAATGGTCAAGCTCGACTAATATTTGTTTCTTATTTAAAACAAATAACGACCTCTAGAGCCTCTTCCATCATGCCCACTCTACAATGAAATAATATCTCAAAATTTTATAAAATCTCGGCCATTCCCATTATCTTTGTTCACCTAACTCTTGAAACAGAGTCGAGCTCCTGATTCGACTTATCATCATAATATCGCATTGCATTGATATCTCTCGATATCCCTGATTGTACCACGACGTCTTCTTCGGCATGATGTCCAAGACACTCTATCAGAGACAACTAACTATACTCCTGCAACATTTAGGTACCTACTACAGTCCTGCGAAGACGATATTATTATATGCAAAATAGGCGATAAACGTTGAACGTTATTGTAGCTGTGGGTCCCCCTCAGGCTAACACGCCATCTCCTACCAGACGCGGACGGACGGGTCATTCGTTTATACCGAGTGATAACGAGATAGAACTACCACTTCTACTATCTGCTACTAACAACAGTGGTGGTGGGCGACCATTCCCTTGGCCCTTGTTTCTATCTATCTGTCTATCTATCTGCAAGGCATTGCAGTAGCCATATTGCTATGCCAATTTTGTAGATAGACGAAGACAGCCTCTGGTGATGATGGTCCATAAACTGATACTTAATATAACGCCGTGGACATCGTCACGTCTACAGGGTGGGTGAGTCAAAATGTGTGAAATTACCTCTAGGAGCAGCCAATTGTGAAGGAAAATACATCAAGAATTAACGAAAGTTTTCTATAATAAAAAACTGAATAGATAGGAGGAATGATTTTTCTATTTCCGCATCGTATACTTAATTTTTAACTCTAAGCTGAACAACAAATTAACTGGGGTCAATGAGCAAAAGAGATTGGCAAAACAAGGATTAATCAAAATAAAGAAGTTGCTAGAGCTATTTTGGGAAGAATGTGAATTCCTGATTACCATGAGAACTATTTTTGGATATAACAAGGCTCCTTTAGTGGAGTTTCGAGGAGGTTAGAGAAGAATTTAGAGAGGCTAAGCAAGAGAAAGGGCCCTCCTGTGGTCTAGAGGGTAAGGCGCTTGACTTTTAACAGTAAGGTCGTGGGTTCGAGCCCAACTTGGGAGGTAACTTCAGTAGTGGCTGAATAGAAGAAAAGAGATGCAAAATACCAGTTAATAAATAATCAAACTTTATCTCAATACTAGCTGTTTTACACGGCACAGCCCGGGTAAATACTTTAATAAATTGTGGTACGAAAACATAGTCATAAAAAGTCTTGAGTATGGAACCCTCCTACCTCGGAGTCCTACTTGCACGTAGAACCAGTCCAAACACCAACCCAGATCCACCCACCAAGAGAGAACAGCATGAGAATGTCTCCTACATATGTTAGGGATTGTCCGCAATGGAACCCTCCACCTTTAAGTCTCAGTCGCACTGGCAGACTCTCACAAAACAATCCAGTGACATACTAGACACAAACACTACCAGATCATTCCAATAAATTCTACAAACATACATGATAAAAAAAACATCAAAATCCAGCCATCGAGTTCAGAAATATACAACTTCCAGGAACCCACCACATAGACTACCACGAGCAATAAAAGGTAGACTATGTGCTTTCCCAAAGGTTAGTCTATCTCTGTACCGAATTTCATCAAAATTAGTTCTGTGATTTAGGCGTGAAAGCGTAACAAACAAACTTACTTTCGCATTTATAATATTAGTTAGGATTAGGATCTTAACACTTGACAACATATTCTAATATATACAAACAACTTGAAACATTAAATTTTCAAAACAATATTTACATAATACTGCTATAGCTGCTATAATAACAAATAATGAAATTAAAATAATGTTAAAAATTAGAGGAATTTTTTTCTTTTAAATCTTAGATTTCCAGATCCATCTATCTGGTTAGTTTTTTGTTTTCGACAAAAAGCTTGCTTTACTGATCGAAAAATTTAAATTCAATATCCTCTCATCTTCTAGCAACTTCACGGTGTTTCCTTGAATGCGTTTTTTGTTGAAAACATCTTCAAAACTGACTCAAAATTGTTTTTTCCAAAATAAGTAATAACCAAATTCTGTAAAGACTTATAAGAAAATTCTGCAATTCCTATAATTAGTTAATGTCGTTAATCTAAATTACACAATTTTCAACTCAAATATCAAAAGCTTGTTTTTTTTTTATTTAACCCAAATACATTTTAAAGGGATATTTCGATAAAAAGAATAACTAACCAAAATACCCCATAAGTGAGAAATGAAATAAATTTATATTTTCAATAATATAACACAAATACAAAACTGTCAATATTTTGTATTTGTTCGACCTATAAACATAATATATAATACATTTTATGAAAATGGATCTCCCTTAAGTCCCTTATCATATTCTATACATGAAATAAAAGGTATATAACCCATATCGTTCGTTAAAAAAATAATCCATACATAGACAGATAAAGCTTCTACTTTCCATTGTAATCTATGTGAAATTTATTACTTCTATTACCCTATCACCCTTTTTCTAAAAAAAAGGTACCTATTCGAAGCCCTTTTGATAAAATTAAACATATGGGTCATGTTATAATGTATATATATATATCTATATAGGAAATTGTATATCTACTACCTGAGCAGGTAATTTTTTGGTAATGTAATATAACTATCGATCGACGGGCAAAAGACGACATAAACTGAAGGGTTCACCCAGCAGAAGGGTTAAAAAATAAATGTCTAGGTATGAACGTGTGAAACTAGACAACAAAAAAAGGTAGGTAGGTATATAACGGTTGATGTTTGTAACGGGTTCTTCCGCTACACATATTATTTGCGCTCTAATTTAATATATTTTTGTTTGATTTTATGTAGCGGAAGCAGACGACGCGATGGGTTTCCTGTTTGCACGACCCAAATGAAAGAAAAAATGGTATATAGAAAATATGTCTCTCGATATTGACTTTTTCCTTTTGAAGAATAGCAATACATGGATATGTTGCTACTGATGCTGTAAGAATAAATTTCTAAAGAAATTTAATAATCTTATATTAACGTATTGTAGCCTCGATTCTAGCCTATATTTTCAGTTAGAACAGACAGAATGGGCTTTCAAAGCCAAATTAGTTAGTTATTATCAGTTTTATTCCAACCTCGATTTCTAACGATATAGAAATCATCAGATCCAGTCAGTGAGCTGATTTGTGATCAGTTGATCCTCCGAGTCTAATTATAATTTATAATCCGTCAGAGATCGTTTATTGGAATGAAATTATATCCAACTTAAAACTATGTCCTAACATAATCGAACACAATGCACAATTTTAATGAAACCAAATTAACATGCGTGCCAATTGGTTGCATATTATAAGCTTGGTTTAGAAATAAGTTAAGTTTGTTATTCTGTAGAAATTTAAAAGCTTATCGTTACATAAACAGGCAGACGGTATTTTGTCCTTAGACGTAAATTCCATTGGATAGATATTCGTTCGTAAGTTAATCGTGCGATATTAGGTTAAATAATGACAGATTGTTAGACATAGGTTACTTAACCGTGGTTAGTGAACGAGAGGTTAGTTGATCAAAGGTTAAGTAACCATCGTTTACTTTTAAATCGATAATTCGAATGCCAAAAATGCACAGCGTCCATTATTTATTCGTGAACTGAATACTTTAGACACCTTTTCAAGCATTCTGCGCTCACGGACGAATAGGAAACAGAAAGTTAATATGTAATATGTGTAAAAATACATTTAATCAAACAAAGTAAATTAACGTCTATCAGCCAATTATTGTTATCTATATAAAAGACATGACTGGGGTTTATTATTTATTGTGACAGTAAACGTCAATTAAAATAATTATACGTGTTTATTTTCGTGTGTTACATTCAAATAATCTTAGAGGTATGTTCAATATTTCGAGTGCAGTATACGATTTCGACATTCATTTTAATTATGGATTGTGTAATGGAAAAGGACGTGCGGATGAAAATCGTCGACGATTTCTCACTCGTAGGGTGCCTTTTTAGCAATGTGCATAGATGTTTAAGAGAAACAGGCAAGATTCCTACAGGTATTTCTGAACGCCCCATTCAACAGGAACTTGCTCAAGAAGAAGCAATTCCCAATAAGATTGATGCTCAACCTCCTATCAGTGTCCGAAGAATAGCAAACAAAATTAACGTACGCCCGATGAGACTTTACACAATTTCGGATTGTACTCGTAAGACATCTTACATTTACAAGCTTTAAACCCTGCCGACTACAATTCAAGACTTAAGTCGCTGGATATTGAGAAATCAAATAATTTGTTGGATAATATTGTTTAGTGATAAAGCCTTATTCACCCGAAACGGCATCAATAACCTAGGAATTCACATTGTTGGATTCTTGAAAATCCATGACAAACTCGGGAATCTCATTTTCAAGATAGATTTTCGGTGAATGTTTGGTGTGGCATTATTAATGATCACCTAATTGGTCCGTTTATTATGGAAGATCGTCTCACAGCCATTCGTTATTTACGTTTCATTGAAAATGATCTTCCATTATCACTGGATGATGTTCCTCTGAATGTAAGATATGTGGATTCAGCACGATGGCGCAACTTCAATATTTGGTCGACAAGTAACAGAATTTCTTAATCAAAATTATACAAACCGGTGGATTGGCAGAAGTTCTGGCCATCAAGGTCACCAGACTCTAATCCACTGGATTATTTTTTATGGGGAAGCCTGAAAAGTTTAGTTAATACAGAAAATATTGAAAACAGAGATCACCTAGTAGCTAGAATCACGGATGCCGCAGAAACTCTTTGTGCTGATCCTGAGACTGCTGGCAGAGCTGCCACTTCAATTCTAAAAAGAGCTAAACTATGTATTCAGCAACTGGGTGGAATTTTTGAGCAACTAATTGAACAAAGCGGTTTCCTCTTAAATGGTCTTTAAATTAGTAGGGAATTCCTATTACTACTCAAGTAAAATTTCAAATGGTTCTAGCTCAGTTTCAGCTAGAGTTCATCCCCCCAGAAAGCCATGGCAGTCATTTCAAGGGACACCCTGTATAGGATTATCGAGTCAAATACTGGATGGAGTAGGTGCTAGCATCATTGTTCTTTTTAGAATGCATGTATTTATTGAGGTGCCTGTATGTTGGATTCAATGAGACACTGTATTACTAAATTTGGTTCTAAAACTGAGGTGTGCCAAGAAAGTTTAATTATTTGCTTACAATAATTTCTATTGAATTATTATCAGACCACTTTAGTAGACGAATGTAATAGTTGGTTTTGCTACCGGACAATATTACCAACACAACAGTAGTTTTCCTACGAATAAAACTTGCAATCGATTACCTTTGTGTGATTTCTCTTTTTTGTTTTGCTGATGCCTGCCCTTCATAATAATTTCCCATCGTATCACATGGATATCTCCTATAGATTCATCGAACACGCACTCACATGCCAAAAAGGGTTCATTTATTATCCCATTGTGGACGTTTGTCAGTTCGATTTATGGATATATGGGTTTATTTTTACCATTTCTTACGTATACGTTTCAGACAAAAAAAAAGTTTCATCAATCTCCAAAGGTTCGAAGATGGATACATACACATACCTATATATATATATATATAAAAATATACCGAGTCACTCACTGGTGTAGTTTTTGCTTATATCCGATCAACCGCATCTGACTCAGCACATGCTACCCCCTTGATTTTTTTCCTTTCGATTTTTTAACGCTACATAACTCGCCCTATACCTACTTCTGCTACTACGGCGGATCGTATCAATTCCGCTGGCCTTTCCCCTTTTTCTTTTTTTTTCGTCCTGCTCCATCCTTCTCTCTTCCACAATATATATATATATATATATATATATATATATATATATATATATATATATATATATATATATATTGATTTTGTATTCTTGACTGGATTTATAATAAATATATATATATATATAAGTATTTATGCAATATTCTTAAATTACATTTTTTTTTTTTTTAAACTGAACCTGTATCTGCCTTAATAATAATTTTAATTTAATTGTGCTCCTTGTTCAAATAGCCACAAACATATAAAGATCATTCAGTAATATTCATTTGTATCAACAAAATCTAGATACTTTTTTACTTATTGTGTTACCATGACAAATATAAATAATGACATTTGTAATTGATGAATATGAAATCTTTCCTGTTTTTGGTTAATTTATTATAAATTCATGATTGTAAGTATTTTTATAATACTATTAATTTGTTGTTGAAATAATTTTGTAACGATTTGTAGTTTGCCCTGAAGAAGAGAATAAACATTCTCGAAAGCTCGGCTTCAGTCAAAGAATTTTATTGAATATATGACTGCATCCCCAAGAACATCTTTTTATTTATATATATATATATATATATATATGACGATGTCCCGACCGAAACACTTCATATGCAGACATATTTTAAAATTCATAAAACTCACTTAGAGAGCAAGCACAGTGCTGAAACAGCACGCTGCTGCGAATCACTGGATCGTGGTGATTCTTTTTTATCTTTTCTCATAGATGATGTAGGGAACTGATAAGGCTTTTTGCCTTATATAGTTCAATAGTATCTTTAGATTTTATTTCCATTTTTTAGTTTCCAAAAATCGAAATTATTATTCCAATTAAAACATTTATTATTAAAATAAATATAATCCGATCTTGATACAGTTTTTTGACTATTTGGACATATTTTGTTGTTCTATGCACTTCTGCAAAAAATAGTATTCCATTTATGTTAGATATGTTAATATACTTAGATAGAAGAACTGTTTGGTATTTGAATAAAGCTGAAGATATGCTGGTACTACTCTATTTTAATTATTATATATTAATATTAACTTTGTGCAAGAGCAAGAACAGACTTAATTAACTTGCTAGATGTCTAAGAGGTGTCAACTCTGTCTTGTAAAACACACCCGACAGTGTTGCCAAATCTTTCCTTTTGCACGTTTGGATTATTCCAATACAAGAACTGACATTTTAATACATTTAAGGCACTGCTAGTTTAAAACTTGAATTTCTAATAAGAACAGAAAAATTATCATTAGGATTTGCGCATTTTCAAAGAATAAATTATTAGCTTATATAATAAATTAAATAAGGAACCGCCTGTGAGGGAAATTGGCCCCGAAATAGGTATGAATATCCTCCTTTTTTTCAACAAAATGCAAAAAACCCATACGCCTCCTTTCCATAATAGCCATGGGGACATATATGTAGCGGACGAACGGAAAATATGTTATGGCGCTCCACTGATTTTATTTCCGGCGACTCACATTCCTTGCCGAATGTCTTTTGTATATTAAGGAGAAAAATGCACGAATTGGCATGTGAAACAGATCAAGTCCCAAAGACGGGCAATTTATCAGGGCGGTCGTGTATGATGGCAGAGTCCTGGCAGGAAAGCAGGATAAGAGAATGACAGAGAGAGAGAGAGAGGGAAAAAGAGAGAGAGAGAGAGAGAGAAAAGGACGAGCCTCCTTGTGTAGTGGCAGGACCTTTCTTTGCATTGACTTGCAGGAAAGTGCTCCCATAAATTATCCGAAAGAACTGGCCATTAGTCTGTTCTGTGGAATTGTTCGTTTGGCCGTTTGTCGCATTTCGATATTTTCCTCTACACCATTTCGAAATTCTTTGTTGGTCGGTATATCTATAGGGACACAATGAAGAATAAGAAGATGAAGCAATTCCTGCTACGCCGCCACTTTTCGCATAGGAGTAAATTAGGTAGCAGGAAATCGATTTGGTTGCGAAGAGGGAAGTAAATTTGTGATCTGCCTTTGAGGATAATGACCGCAATAAGATTTTGGAAAGCCTTAAAGAATTTATATCAATGATTAATATTTAATAGACATGATTTACATTCAATACGATATTGTAGAAGAACGGTTATCTATTTTTTTTTTTTTACAAAAAATTGGACCGATTTTATCGGTTGGTGCACGGAAAAATGCAAAATATAATTTTAACTGCACAGCTTCAAAATTACCAATACCTACATACCAAATTGGTATTAATTTGTATTTTTCATTTCATTTGAATTTAAGATTAGTCATCAAAAACATTCAAGATTCACCCAAGCATTTCAAAACTTCGCGGAAATACGAATATTTCAGAATTTACCTCTGCTTTAACACGGAAACCTATGATTTTTCTGAAAAACTTTGCAAGATATGGTACCTTCTTTCATTTTCTTGTCTCAAATTTCAGTTTTTTTTTTTAAATTGAACGTACCCATCTCAAAATCTTCAGGAACTTATGAGTTAGGGCAAAAATTTGTTATTAGGTACTACACCTACTATATCTTGAGACGTGATGCGCAAAGCAAGACCAAGACCAAGACCGATATGGTCTTGGTATTGGTCTTGGTCTTGCTGCAGGACTTGCAAGAGTTTGCAAGACTCTTGCAAAAATTTTGATCTTTTTATAAGTGTGAAAAGTTGTTGCGATTCTAATCCAAATGAAGAAGAACCCTGCATATGTATCGGAACTATGTAATTCATAATCTTATAAGATTGCCTATAATTATATTATCATTCGAAATGGTTAAATATCGACCGTATGAAAAAATTTTAATTTATTTAGTATGTAGTATCGTGAACATTTTTTATATAAGATTTATATCTACATGTTCTTATGTGCTTGCTGTCTAATGGGCCGCCAGAAGTTTACTTTTGAAGTGTGAAAAGTTGTTGCGATTCTAAAACGTAATTGCTTAATCCAAATGAAGAAGAACCCTGCATATGTATCGGAACTATGTAATTCATAATCTTATAAGATTGCCTATAATTATATTATCATTCGAAATGGTTAAATATCGACCGTATGAAAAAATTGTGATTGTCCAGAACAAACACGCCTGGTAATGTAGAATAAGTAATGAGAATAAAACTAGCTGCCTAGAATTAAATTAGGGCCAGTGAGATGCGTGAAATTTTATAAATTAATAATCACCATTCACATATGTGGAATCGTATCTTACTAGCGCGACTTAGTCTGCTTGTGTTTTCTTGGTATCATCCGCCCAAACTGAGCACTCATTTTACTACATACTTCTACTTCATACTTCTATTTCATAACTCATTCTCTTGCTCATTCTACAATGGTTTTGTACCATTTTCTTTAATAAAATAGAAAGAATATCTGAAAGCGATCAAAAGTATTTCTCATAAAACTAACTTCAATTTTTGTAGAAAGCTTTTTCCAAAAAATGAAAATTAAAAACAGTTAGAGATTTAATACGCACATTTATAAAACGTGTATCTATTTAAAAAGTCAGTCGTGTGAATATCTCAGTTGAGTTAGTTAATGAGCATGATCGAAAAAATAGTTTCAAAATAAGGGCAATATAAAATTTCAAATATCTCCAAAAGTGGCCACTGGATAAATGTCATCAAAAAAATCAGATTTATAGATGATTTTTCACGTTTGCTTAAAACATTCTGCGCGATAGAAAAAATAATAAAAATAAAAAACCGTGTACTTAGTTTACCTTCCCCTGGCTACGAACTGTCGGGAGTCTTTGAAAACAGCTCGGTAAGGGAAATCCTAGAAGGGCTGAAATTACGGTATAGGGTATTTAAGAATTTTTTGAAATCCGGAAATCCTAGAAGGGTAAAATGAACTCGCTTTTCACCCATCAACTTTTAATTCAATATTTTTAGAATATGTAAAATAAAGATCGATGATAAGGGAGTTCAAAGATTAAATTAATTAGGTTATTTATTAGCGTTTCTTATCTAATCATTGAGTAAAATAATATGTTTCCTACCAATTTGGTGTTTGGTTACGGAACTGCAAGAGTCTTGCAAGTCTCGCAAGTCTTGCAGCAAGACCAAGACCAAGACCAGGTTAGTCTTGGTATTGGTCTTGCATCCCAGTATTGGTCTTAGTGTTGGGTCTTGGTCTTGCATAGAAGGTCTTGGTCTCGGTCTTGGTCTTGCAAAATTGCAAGACCAAGACCAGTCACGCAGGATCACTACTTGAGACTACTGAATATGGATTTAAATGACATAAATTTATGATATTGTGGATATTGGATCAGAAATATGATTGATTAGATCTGGGAAACTACAAAAAATGTAAAGTGAATACGTTCTGGAACAAAATAATATTCATCCAATTGTTAAACAATTAAAACGCATTTATAGACAACACGTACCTGATATAATAAATACTAGATGAAAACCTGGCATCGCTCGGGTGAAATGTGACTCTCATAATACACAATGTTTTACAAAATGTAGGTAGATATTTTTGTAGTTATCGGTTTTCAAGGAATATTAGGCAAGGCATAGATTCGTATAGCATAGTTCATTGTGTTTAATAATTATAATACATTAAAACTGCAAAAGTTTTGACATAAATATTTCTTTCAACTTTCAAAACAAACAAACATAAATTAACAAAATAAAGAGCTTTCAAGGTTTATTCTCTGTAAACTTCACTGTTATAAGCATTCAGTATTGGAGGATGGACAATTCAAAATTTGCGGATATATGTTATATATATCGAAATCATTTTATGTTTTATTATTCAGTTTCGATCGAGTCTACCGTACGTCTTGAAGGAATTATTAATATCTATAGATTGTTTACGAAAACTTGGTTGGACATTATTAGTTGGTGCACTGAAAAATACAAAATAATATTAATTCTATTGGTGCTGGTACTTTTGAACTTGAGCAATTACTGTAGTTGGATATAATAAGACTTTTGGCACCAACTTCAAAAGTGCCAGTATCTACTCATAGAATTAATATTATTTTGTATTTTTCAGTACATCAACTAGTAAAGTCGATTTGTTTAAATATTTATTTCACAGTTTTGAGTGTAACATTAGTCATGAAAATCGTTGAACGTTCACTAATACCAAAGAAGTTAATATTTATCCTATTATTATATATTTGCTTGTACTTGTTACTATTCAAAGATCTCAAAACCTCGCGGCGGAAGTACACATATTTCTAACTTTACCAATGCTGTAACTCGAAAACAGTAGTTTCTCTTTGAAAAATGTCCAATTTAAACGTTTCTGGATATAGTTACATCTTCAATTCTGTCGTCTCAGATTTTCTAGAAAAATTGCTACCTCCAACCCCTTTGGGGAAATTTTTGAGGAGAAGGACATGTTGAATTTCCATTTTTTCTCAACAAGACTAATTCTTAACAGTTCCCTATAGAATAAAAAAACATCATGAGAATTGTAATTGGGAAAAGTTGATTCATAGCTCAAGTACCGAATTTCATCATTCTCAGATGTTGTTTTTGTCAATAGATTTGTTCATCTTGATTTTTCATTCATTCTTACAATCAGGAATATTTCAAGTTTCCAAAAATTTTAATTTATGTAGTATGTAGTATCGTGAACATTTTTTATATAAGATTTATATCTACATGTTCTTATGTGCTCGCTGTCTAATGGGCCGCCAGAATTTTACTTTCGAACCGTTATAAGTATCTATGTAGGTATCATTAATTTTGCAAACATTCACAAATCGAATTGTCTGTTCTATTTGGTAACAAAACTCCACAGAGACACGTTTTAAGGTCCACATCGTCGTCTGAATGTTCCCTCTAATGGCCATGGCCATGTTGTTACTTTTTAGAGGGATATCGCTTTCACAGTAATGGCCACCACCACACACCCCCTATAGCTAGATATATATATGACTAATTATTGTCCGAGGGTGGTGCGGGCCGACAACACCACCAAACCGCCCCCCCTACTACTAGGTACCTGATGAGTGAGAGACTTTTATGAAAAAAGTAAAAGAGATTTCCCCGTGCTGCTGTCGCTGCTCCCGAGCTTTTTTAATTCACCCCCGGCTTATATATTCATTTCGGTTGGATTGTTTTCGTTTGATGCATCTGATGCCTTATGGGCGCGACGCCATTTTGAATTTCCCTCCTCTCTTTTTTTTTTTCTTTCTGTCCAGCACTGTAAAATTAGGTACATTTTATTTAGTTCAGATTTGTTTTATAACATTTTATTACTTTTTTATGAAATTATTATACCACTGCATATCTATCCCTTATAAATGTCAGTTATTTTTATATTCAAAATAATTGATTGTACTTAAGCTCAATAATCTCTAATAGATTTATTTGTTGCGAATAGTAACCTACTTTTCATATGAATAAGAAAAAGAAAAGATATTAACAAAAAACACAATATTTAAGTCTTAAGTCTTGATATTTATATAGTTCAGCGACATATTCTTATTTCGTAATACTGAAATAATTAACCCATTTTCAGCTTTTTGATGGCCCAAAGGGTTCTGGTACAAGATAACGTAGGTAAAGTAGTTGCAATTTTCAGGGAAATCCACAATGAATTTATAAGAAATTAACTGCTAATGAAAGTACCTAGTTTAAATATTAATTTTTGTTGTTGAGATAATTTGTAACGATTTGTAGTTTGAAGAGAATAAAAACTCTCGAAACTTCGGCGTAATACAATGCATTTTATTCATATTTCATTTAAAAGAAATATTTAAGCACAATAGAGGTCGCATTTTTAAAGATATCAAGTTCAAATTTTCTACAAAAATTGGTCTTACGAATATCTCGTTCATGTTTGTAGATGGGTATGATCGGTTCTAGTAGTTTCAAAATGGCAGCACAACCAATTATGAAAATAATGACCAATGAATATATCTCATAAAATTTATAAGGATTTCTCTAAAACACTTTTGTTTGAAATATTTTTTCCTAAAAGTTAAATAATAATAAAAACTAGAAAAGGGAAATTTAGCTATTCGCTGGCTATGAGCCGTAGGATTTTTATTTGTTTCTGAAATTTGTCAGGATCATTGCATTCATCATTGCTCTAAAAAATATTTTAATACCTAGAAGTGACAAGTAATACCTCATTGATGTTAGTTACACTATTTTAGCTGTATTATTATTAGCCTTAGGAGAAATTTATTTTTGTATATCTGTCCGTCTGTTCCCCATTTATGTATAGCACAAAAATCTTTGTCTTTCATGTATTTTGTTCATTTTGATATGTTTCTTATTATACATACAGTCACCTACTTTGGTAGAAAAGAAACAGTAGAACGTATGACAGGTGAGGCTAAAACTTAAACTTGTAAACACATGCGTACGGTTACGGAATTTTTCTTATACTCACATTAGCTAGTATCGTAACTTTATACCTTGTACAAAATAGTAAAACGAATTGGTTGTTCCTTCATTTGCATTCCGAGAAAATATATAATAAATGTCGCATTCCGTTGAACAAATTAATATTTAGAAGAACGTCCTGCTTCCTTCCTGAAATGAATGCTGAATGAGAGTCTGGTGTATATTATCCGCAGGATAGTATCCCCTGGAGAGTCCCTATATGCTCGCGGAGAGTTGATATTATCAATCCGGTGAAAATGTGGTTATTTAGAAAAAAACTTGTTTAATTAAATTAGAAAAGCCTGAATCGTGGTTTGTAACTAATTTTCATGTTAACTAGTCAACATTGAAAAGTATCGGTCGTTGAAATTTCATTATCAGTAAAATTGGGCTAATTCTGATCTGAGAGGATATATGTAAACATTTTCCAGTCCTAACTGTCTTGTGACAAGACCATATTCTCCTATGTTTCTGGTTTTGCTGTTGTCCTTGTTTTCCTAGGGTATCGTGTAGTATAACTTATATACAGTGTGGAACAGCAACAGGGACTATTTATCGTAAAAGTGATATTCCGTTCAAAAATAATTTTCCCTACGTTGAAACCCGCTTATTTAAAGCAAGAGTTGTAACTCGTATTCTTTTTATTCCTTTTTAAGAAGTTTGATTGAATAAGATCAGGCGATCCTGCTGGCCATTCTGTCGATTTTTGCTTCCCTCTGTACCAATTTAAAACCATTAAATCCATCTTGGTGAAATCACCCAAAAACTACATTGACCTTTTGCGATAAATTCAAAATATAATATTTATGTAGAAAGAATATGCCCCTAAGATAATTACAGTTAGAGGTTTACGCCGGAAAAGGACAACTTTGTTGACGAAACAATTGTCAGGTTTGGTTGGTGATATTGTGGTTAGGTTAGGTTAGGTTAGGTTAGGTTAGGTTAGGTTAGGTCTGTCTACGCCAACGGTTCCAGATACCAAACAGTATTATTGTGGGTCGTTTTTATAATGTCCGGTTGACCGAAGGTTGAAACTCAACCGAGGGTCAACCGTGACTTTCTGTATTATTAAGCTTCAATCCAAGGTTGAAATGACAGTAACTGACAGATTTCTCAAACATTTCAACCGTAGATTTTGCTTCAACCAGCGATTGACCAACCGACGGTTGAAATGCATGATCATTTTTCTATATGCTTACATGCACAATAATTGAAATAAGGAACTTAATGCGGCTGTTCCACACTGTATATAGGTATGCCCGAATGGCCGGCGGCAGGCAGCATTTGGGTGAATCTTTGCTTACTTTGCAATCTTCTTATTATTGATCAGACTCTGTGTGTGTGTGTGAGAGAGAGTGTATGTCGTCGTCCGTTGGTCAGATGCGCGCGCATAGTCCGACACTGGCCTCGCACGTCCTTTCCCTGCACAGAGTAGCCGTACCTAACTCCTCTCCCCTCCTCGCCAACTTTACCGGCCGCCCCCTCCTTCTTCTCGACCTGCCAGAACCCTCTTCCCCGCCACGCCCCCGTTTGCAGGACAGGGGACGCAGCCTGCCAGCCAGGTAGATGGCCTCCTGCTGCCCCTCGAATCAATCCTGCTTTACATTAATGAAAGATCCTCTTAGAGAGAGTTCCTTTTCTTTACAGCCGCCGCAGCATCTATCTCTCTTTCTCTCTCTCTTGTCTTGTTAACGGTCCCTAACAAAGCGTCTGTCCGTCCGTCCATCCGTCTCTGCTTCACTGCACGTCTATCTCTCTCGTTGTCTCTTTTATTTGCTCTGTTGTGTCCATCCCGCAAAACTTTGTGCGCTTGATGTTTAGTTATATCCCTTAAAGAAGGACGATGGGGAATACTTTCCCCCCCACAAGAGAAAGCAAAACAAAGAATTTGCTTAATATCATATTGTAGGCAATATATTATATAAGTGATGCGGAAAAACTGTCTGATGTTTTTTTGCAGGAATTTTTTTATATTTTGCATTTTATATTCTCCCATATTATTAGCATTGATGTATTCTGTTTATTATGCCAATTTATGCAGTCAAAATCAATTTATTTCTTAATATAATAACTGAAATACACATTTCTGAGAAATCGTCATAAAGTGATTTTCGTGTCTGTCTGTCAGTCGGCCACAGCTTATTATCTATGAATATGATGTCATGTTTGTGGAGTATTCGTTGGCATATTTAGACGCATGATCTATTAGTATCCCACTTCTGATTCCATGTCTGTTTATCAGTGTTATATTCAATCCACCAATGAAGGATAAACGCATAAATAAAGCTTTAGACTTTTAGACAGTCTTTATAAGAGGAAGACAATACAGTGACAATAAAATCAAAAAGGGCTTAGCGATTCTACTTAGCTTAGCGATTCTACTTATTTCCATCTTATTTCGTAATTTGATTTTAAAGTTGTAACATTATCAGTTTTTGTATGAAAACCTATATTCTCATTTTTTTTCTCCACAAAACTCTAAAACATACGTGGATTTTGAATATTTCAATGATAACAAGCTTTCAATACCTTCTAAGGTTTGTTATTAATTTGATGGTAATTCTTCAAAAGAATCCATCAAAAAAATGCTCTCCTTTCGCCTCTTTCTATTTGGTCAGGATGGAATTTTCTCCATTATCGAAAGGGCTCTCCCTTTAACTTCTATATGGAATAGTATATCGGTGTGCTGATGTAAATAGAGCATAGAATGAGGTTTTCGCTAAATAAACAACAACAATTTTTAGCATTATGTGCGTGGTAGCAAGATTTTGACAGCCGCTTTGTAGCCCATCAATTTCATACATGCTGATGTTGATGTGAAATATTATGCACAATGAAGTTGTGGTAAGTGTAAATTATACAGGGTGTTACTCTACTCTGAAACCATGTACCTGTTATAGTTTTACTCGAATTAATACGTCAAAAGGGGGAAAATCACATTAATATTCTGTAACCAGTGACATGCGGATATGGTTCAATTTTTAAAAATTAAATATTAATAAGAATTGTAACTTTCTAGTTTTCAGTGGTCGTATTGATGTCTAAACTTATTCTGTGACAGTAAGATCACGTGATCTTTCCTTTCTAATGAAACTCTTGCCTTATTGCCGGATTTATTAGCTTCATAATTTTCCAAGTGACAAAAAAACTCAAGGAAAACATAGATATTTATATAAATACATTGCAAGTGAATCGAATTGATTTTTTAATACGCTTACACTTTCAAAATTAACATAAATCTTATAAGGATATTAAAAGAAAAATAACCTGGCAACACGGTATCCCCCTTGAAGTATCGAGGGGGATACCGTGTTGCCAGTTACTAGTTCTACTGAACTGAGTTTCTTTATCACATTATTTTCATTACTTAATTTAGGATAGACAAACTATAAGAGCTGCTGTCAGTAAAAAAACTATTTCACAAAATCTACCTGGATACATGATGCAAGATTTGTATCTTCAGAAAAGAAAGTTATTGTAAAAATATAATAGTATGGGTCTCGAAATTTCAAGGATCATATATATTTTTTACGCCAAATTCAAAAGAGAAAACAATAATTAACTTCTCACTGCAAATATAGATGTATGTTTGCATAACTTTTAATAAAATTGAGGCGGAAGACAGTATTTTTAATGATTTGTAAATAAAAAACAGAAAAATTATGTTCTTAGGACATTTAGATTGAATTTTCGATTTGGAAGTATCTTTTTAATCCCAAATAGTATATAATAATCCTTGCATTCTATTTCAAAATTTAAAAAAATATGCCTAAAAATAGTAAATGTAAGTTCGCGAAAAGGTATGGTTAAACGAATTGATGATTGACTTTAAAAGTTTATTTGACGATTAAAAACTGTCAATTCCAATGTTGTCAAAATTACCAAAATCTCGATTGCGATAATGAACATTTTTTAAATATTCGATAACGAAAGAATAAACCATGTGGTCACATTTTAAGTTTCTAAAACTAAAGTTTCATGTTTAAAATTTACTAAAAAAATATTTTTACAAATAATTGGTTTAGAGCAATAATACGATATTATGGCAACGTTTGATGACTACAGGTGATGAATTTTGTCTACGGACCTATAAATTCAGTGATTGCTTTACTAGAAGATATTGTCGTCAATCTTTTCTAAGGCAAATATTATTAGAAATGGAATTCATAAAATAATCTAATGCTGTGGAAGTTATACTTGCAGCGTTGGCAATATTGATACTAACAGCACTTGAATGTTGAATATACTGCACAAGTCAATCATCAATTCATTTAACCGCACTTTTTCGCGAACTTATGTTTAGTATATTCACGCATTTTTTTGGCTAATTTTGAAGGATGTCACCTTTTAATACAATACAAGGATGATTTCTTACATACTTGTTGGGATTCAAAAGACGCTTTCACATCGAAAATTCCAGCTAAAAGTCGTAAGTACTAGGAACACCATTTAACAAATTGTTAAAAATTGCGTACGATGGTATCACCCTGTATAAATACGTTGCACCGTTTATATGCTTCGCGAAAAGTTGAGTGTGTATAGGTATATGGCGAAGAAAAGAAAACACGGATGGATGTTGTAAGTAAATAAACACTTTTGCGTGTGGATATATTATGTAAGAGGTACCTCTGTATATATATATATATATATATATATATATATACTTCTCAGAGTAGTAGGTGGGTGAACTCTCGGAGAGATGAAATATATCGTCTAAAATGCCCGTACGGACATTGAAATATGACGTATTTTACAATGACATATCATCGAGAACATTTGTATACAAGAGATTTTTGATAGATGGTTTCTATTTGGATCATTTCTATCAAGAAATGTACATACCTAATGTTTGTTACTAGTGACCCAGATTTTTTTTATAGATCTGTCGTTATTTTGATAATAAATCATCATAATAATATATGAAGATGAGATGGCAAGAATACCTCTCTTTTTTTATAACATTAAAGCACGCAAGGTATTGGTCACTAATGGTACCTATATAGTTCTAACAATCTGTGTACAAAAATAATATGCTTCTGGTGTTTGATGACATTTACATTGTTGGAGTTTGGTTCTACTATGGTTTTGGTAAAATTGCAAATGTTGTACGTATATATTTCAAATCAAATCTTGAATTCTCATAATTCTTTTGAAAGAAAAGAATTTAAAATGATTTTTTTTACTCTTCCATAAAAAATGTTTGCCTTCGAACCTACATCATTGCGAATACTAATCATACACTATAAAAGTGCCCTTATATCAGAAATTCTTTTATTAATTGGAATTCATTTACTTCATATTTATGGTTTCTATAATGATAAACAACTTTATTATAAACTAGCTTTTGCCCGCGACTTCGGGTACGTGGAAAACTGCATTCAATTCCATGAGGTAGTTTTTGCGTGATGCGTGTGCAAACATACAGACAGACAGACAGAGGTGGTAAAATGGAACCTATATTTGAAAGAATCGCATTCAATTCCATGGAGTATCTAGTTTTTGTATAGAGTATTTATTGGCATCTTTAGACACATGATCTATAAGTATCACACTTCTGATTCCATGTCTGTTTATCAGCGTAATAATTGATCTACCAATTAAGCATAAACCTAAAAACGTTTAGAAGATGAAGAACTACAGTGATAATAAAATCCAGAAAGGGCTTGTCGATTTTACTTATTTCCATCTTCTTTCGTCATTTGATTTTGAAGTTATAATCATAACTTATCAGTTATTGTTTTTAAATAGTTTTTATTACTTTCGGTTCTTGTATCAATGGACTCCGCAGCGATTTCTCAGGCCCCATACGGTCTAGAGACTTGAAATTTCGAATTCGTACTTAGATCGCAGACATATCGCCGCCTGTTAAGCTCCACGTGTGATCCAATATTGGTAATTATAATTATCTCATTCAATCTCATTCAACCAACATCATTATAATGTCGACATGGAACGACAATGGGATCCGTCACTGGAATTACGCACGAGCATGGAGCCTATATATACGTCTCGTTCTCTGGTATATAGGTACTTTCTAGAAGATCGTCTATGGTTATGTCGCAATTGTCAGACGTCAGACGTTATTGTTAATTTAAAGTTTAATTTTGTGTTGTGGTAGACAAACAGTAATTTGTTATGGAATTGCTGTTGCTGGCAAACACATATACATAAGTATAGTTAAAATCGAGAAAAGGATAGCAATAGTAGGTACTCATCGGTACGGTTTAAATCTTAAATGCCCAATAAAAACTATTTTTAATTTTTTTCAAAAATTTCACTTGTTGAATGATGCACGCACAAACAAATATCGATAAACAGACAGACAAGAATTCTCAGAACTGTTTTTTTGGCTTCTGTTGCTCTAATGAAGACCTCGTATTAATATTTTTTTCTCAAATATCTATAATGTACAGACATCGGCCATGTTGAAATTTCATTATATGTATAGATATATTTTAAATTGTATATGTATTGAACTGTATACCTTCATCTTTTGGGAATTCGGTCATTAAAACTCCAGCGCACACCTACCACGAATATTATATAATTCGTGTACATAACAGGATCCGGCCTTAGAAGGAACTCTGCTGGATGGATCCCAAAATTATTCTAATATTAAACAAACAGACGTCAATAATAGCCCTTCGGATCCATCAGAAAGGTTTTCCTCTCACTCACTCTCTCTCCTATGAAAACCGCCCTCGTGTCCCTTGCTGGTCTTGTTCCTGCACAGAGTTCTCCCAGGTAAATACTAATCTTGGGCAGGGGGCGGCGGGTGGATGGAGAGGTGGTAGATATCCGAAATGCGTTTCAACAGGACCAAGGAAACAATAAGTAAAATTTAAATCAATATTAGTGGAGTAGAGAGAGACAGAGAAGGCAGTAGTAGCAGCAAGTTAAAGGTCTGACTGACTTTGGGGTCTGTTCAACATATTAAACTAATCATCTCATTTGGTATTATTCATATTCTCGGCAGTTATGTCCCTAGCCCTGTCCTTCGAGTCAACATTTCTTGGGAATAATAGGAAAGGAAATTTGGAGAATTCATCCAAGATCTAGAAGTTTTTAAAATTTATATGAAAGTTTTCTTATGCGTCTTAGTGTCCTTCATGTTTTAAAAGAGGCAGAATATTACCGTGAAATATTTTGATGTGATGAATGGTTGCTGATTGAATGCACACTAGGAGAAATAGTTACATCGGGCAAGTCATTCGAAGTAGGCGATATCAAATGAAAATGATTTCTAAGCATGTCTTTGCTAGAGTCGTCAAATGTCATAAGCAATGAGTGTGTTCGGATAATCAGTAAAATAAGTCAACGGTCGAATTCAGCTATGATAATCATACGTATAATGAATGATTCTGTTGGACTCTTATGTTGAATGATTGTTTAATTTTCTATGAATTAAATATGTAAAAAAGGATATAATATGTAAAATAACTATGCTGGTATAAAAGTATCCAACAACCGTACAAAATTTAAATAAAAAAACATTCCAAATTAAAATGAAAGAATTTCTTGGAAAATCTTAATTCATTCGAAATCATTAATTGAGTCGAAATTCCTAGTTTCAGAATACTAGCACCAAAATTATAAGTATTATTTTGTATTTTACGTGAAGCATCCATTAAAGTTGTATCTAATTTTTCGAAAAAGTTATTTTTGAGAAGCAACAAAGTAACATAGTTTCATTAGAATTTATTTATGTACCTACATTAATTAAAGAAACACAACTTCCAAAGCACCAGCACCAATAGAATTAATGTTATTTTATATATTTCAGTAAAAAATATTTAATACATTGCGGCGGAAATACACAGATCTCAGACATCACCACTGCTGCTGTAGCTCAAAAACCGTAGCTTTTTTGACAATTGTCCAATTTAAATGTTGACCGTCTTATATTTTCAATTTAAGAAAAAAAATTTTCCCCCCCCACATAGCTGAAATGCACATATTTCAGTCTTTACCATTGCTCCAACTCGAAACCGGTAACTATTTCTTTTTAATGTTTTTTAAACGTTTCCGGATGCGAACTCATTTCTAATTCTGCCCTTTCAGATTTTCGATCATCGAGAAAAAATGCCCCCTTTTTGGAGGAAATCAGATTTTATAAATATGGAACCATTTTTCAACTCTCCTCTTTCAAATGTATTTCAAAAATCATCAAAATCGAAGCACATTTAATATGCAAAACGCTCGAACAGCCATACATAGAAAAGCAGACATAGAACCGAATTGACTAACTCCTTTTCTTTGGAATTCGATCAAAAATACTAAGAAATACAAACATACCTAGTAGCAAATTCCCGCGACATCGCACGCAGGAGCCAGTAGAATCCTTGACAAATTACGCCGCCCCAAAAAAATCTTAATAATGACAGCTAGTCCCACAGGAGAACCGAATATTCTTCCGAAATAAAAAGTATTCCAAATTTCATCAGAATCGGTTCAGCCAATTTTGCATGACAGAATAGTATATTATATTCTAAATATAAATCTTGTCTCCAAATCTCAGTGAAGGTATCAATTTTATTAACTGCAACCGTTTCAGTATGATTTCTTAATAGCATCAAAAATGGTCTCAGTGAAGTCAGTGTTCAACTGTCAAAAATAGTGAGTTTTGGGCTAATTTTCAAACCGTATTCCTTTTTATATTCTATATAAAACTAATTGCTAATACAAATTAAAAAAAATCTTCCTTCCTGGATCTTATTCTTGTTCACAAAACGAACATTTTTTCACTAAACATCGCGAATATAAAAAAACCACTCACCTTCAAGATTCAACATTCACATTTTTTGCTCAAAAACAAAATCCTTATTTCACAATACAATTATTCAAAACATCAAATTATAGATAATTATCTGCCACAACTTTAACAATCTTCCACTTAACATCATCAACAACTTGACTTCGTCGACCTTTTTAGCTACTGCTCATACCAACACTCGCATATTCTCAATCTTTTCTGATCAAGATATGAATGTGTGAAGTTCTAAAGAGCAACTAATGCACCCAGCAATTTAAATTTTTCAATGGAACAACAACACACAGTAGGTAGGTTGGAAAAATCTACCTGCAAAAACCCTTTCTTCCTTCCGGGATACCCTCTACCCCCCCAAAAAAATTAATTCAGGCAAAAGGGGTTAGTTCGATTTTAATATAAAAGAGAAAAAGTCTCTTTACAAAAAGGAATTTACCTGTGCTCACATATGGCCTAACATTATGTCATATATTATATTATGAAGAAGTGAATAGAGGAACCATTCGACTCAAAAGGGTCTCTCCGATTATATTATATAGTAAAAGTTTCCGTTATATTTTTCTATTGTCCGCATCCACGTCTGGCCCAAGTCTGGTGAGAACCATAGATAATTTTGTTTGATTCTTAAGGCTACAACTATTATTATTATTATTATTAGTCAAAATTAATTATTGTATCCTTTCGACACCGGCTTAGATGTGTAGATAATCAATTCATTAGTAACACGAGTAACTTAAAAAAATGATTAAAATTTAATTTGTATTATTATTAATATAAATATTTGAGATTTTCCAGGTAAGTGAGAAATTTGGTTTAGATTTTTCTCTTATGCTAAATACATTTAAAAATTAACAGAGAAAATCTTGAAATTCGTATACTAATATTGAAACAGTAAACTGAATTAATTAGATTAAGGTTGATATTATTTTGTTCGACTTTAATCTTGTTTTTTTATTTTTTCTTGATCATTTTATTTTTGTCGAACCTCTAAAAATGCAAAACAAATATTATTTTAGTATAAATATAGCGTATTTAGGTTAACAGTTTTAATACGTCACAGGTTGATTGGTGTGCCGGAAATTTCAAACTATGTCAAATCATTGATTTCCTTTCTCAACAGGTTATAAAATCTTCTAGCACATTCATCGTTAAATTTATTTGATTAATAAATTAATTTTACTGTCTTGGTTTGGCAATAGCAAGTAACTTCAATATTAAATACGAAACATAACCTACAAAAATGATAAAAGATGAAAGTTTCAATGATGAACCGATAAGATAACTTTGTAAAATTATTATTTAAGCTGATAAATTTCAAAGAAACAAACTTTTTATACATTATTTATAAAATAGATATACTAAATAATCTTGAAAGGTCAAAGATTCATGGGATTCTATCTGTGAATAAGGAATTTATTGTCAATTACTAAATTCATAATTACAAAATATTATTTGGTTCAGTCTTAATGTTAAAATGCCTTCGTCTTACACTTTTCTTCAAGTTACTAGACTCTATTTTAATTTTTCCGCCCCTTTCGGCGGCACTTTTTGTCGGGTAAGATATGCTTTAAATTTGTTCAACATTGGACCAGTTCTCAGCTCACTTCTTTCAAATAGAAAAAATCATCAAAATCGGAGTACGTTTACAATACAAAAAAAAATGAAAAAGAAGCTCACAGTCGAATTTGTATACCTCCTCTGTTAGGATGTCCGTCATAAATAATACAATAATGCCAATGCTGATAAGATATTTTTGAAAAAGTCAATGTCTTAAAAATTCCTTACAGATGGAAAATCTTTCAATCCATCAATAACATAAATCATCATGTATGTCTTTTTGTTTGAGACTTTTATCTAAACACATGATGTACCTATATTTCTCAGTTCCCAGCCGTAAATTTATAGAACCGAAACCTTATTATTCCACTTGATATAATAAATGAAATATCGGAAGTTGGATGTGGGTAATGGCCAAATTGGTGGAAGATATTGTTGCACTTCTTTACCTATATATAGAAGCTTTTCCGTGAGAAGGGCCGCTTTTTGCCAGGTAGGTAGAGAATATATTTTGAAGAAGGGTTCTTTGATCTTTATAATATAGTAAGTATCCGATTTCTCTGGTAGAAGTTTTAATGTAGAAAGAGTAGATATGTGAGGGTAAAAATGGAAAACTTTTGAGAAAGCATAAAGGATTGAAACTGTTCTAATTTTAATATGCTATTAGTGAGATGTTATTCACAGTTTTAGAATGAAACTTTCCACCATTATAATATATTGTAATTAAAATATTTCCTCAAAATTTGACGAGTATTCAGCTGAAACAACTATAGAATCATTTCCCGTTAGACAGAAACAAAGGTTTCGAATGGTAGAGCTACCAGGCGCCACCTACTTCAGCGCGCCTGGTCTCCATAGGAAAATATTTACGAATTTACAATCAGTCAAGAGATTCTTTTCACAGCGTTTAATTATATGCGAGATATCATTTGCTGTACTAAATGTAACAAATAATATTTCTTTTAAAAATAAGTACTGTTTCTTTTTTGCTATAACGTTCTAGACAATAAATTGAGTATTTTAAATTAAAACACTCCCCGGTAAATTCTAATAAATAGAATAAGAAAATTGAATCCCAAAAAAACAAGAAACGGTATAAATTTAATGTGATAAATGTTCAAATGAACCACCTTGTTGTGTCAAACAAAAGCCATATCCAAGTCTCATGTTTCTGAGTAGATTTGGCGGAATTTTGGTAAACATTTAGATAATTAGAATGATTAAATACTCGACACCTTGCCGACAATTTATTGTGTAATGTACGGCACTGGTCGACAGGCTCGACTATCTCTCCTTCTAACTCACCGTATAACTGAAAAAATATTCTCAAATTGTATATACTGTAACGTGGATAGGTATTCATGTACTTACGGTTGATATTCGTTTATTAGTTATTTATGCTACTATATTGCTTATAGTAGTTATTGCATGTATATTTCTTTATGTAGTTCTAGAATTATAGAATATTTATTCTGGATCCTTCCAGAAACTATATGTGAGGTACAATTTGTCATACTATTGTCCACTAATACCAAAGAAGATAGTACTTGTTATTAATCACAAAACATCGCGAAGGAAATACACATATTTTAGACTTTAATAGTGCTGTAACTCGGAAACCATAATATTTTCGGAAAATGTACAATTTAAATATTGTTACATATAATCTCTTCTTCAATTTTACTGTCTTATATTTCAAATTTTCGAAAAAAATATGCTCCAACCACAAAAAAGACATATATTTCAGATTTTGGCACTCCTGTAACTCGGTTTTCTATGATTTTTTTTTGAAAAATGTCGAATTTAAACGTTGTTGTCTCAAATTTTTTGTTTTTGTATTTTCGAAAAAAAATCCCCCGTCCATCCCTTTGATAGAAGATTTTGGGGGAAGGACATGTTGATCGTGATTTTTCTCAATGGGACCGATTCTCATTAGTTTGCTTTCAAATAAAAAAAGAATCATGAAAATCGGAGCACGTTTACCTATTATTCAAAAAGCGCGAACATCCATAAAAATAAAAAACATGCAGACAATCATTCGAATTGTATACCTCCTCCGTTTGGTTCTTCGGTCAAAATTCTGCTATCAAGGTATAAGTTTTTATGCCAATTCTATCAGTTGTTACAAATCAAAATAATAATATACCTACCTAACAGATTCTTGATGCTGCTAATAAAATACTTGGAATGCTTAATAGTAGATTCAATCGCATCAACCCCCTACTAGTCTAATTTTGAACACTCTCTACATTAAAGAATGAATGTTATCAACCCTCTACAGATCAGTAACCTCAATAATACTCGATAGATTATAAAATCCAAAGGCACCCATATATATATATATATAGACCCAGGTATAGACACAACCATCAAGATAAATCGTTGAAATACTTCAATTGAGCATCGACCAACAACAACTTATCTGTACCTATGCCGATTATCGAAATGACATTAGATGGGGGGCCAGCTTACGTATTTTGAGTTGTCATTTCAAAAGTAGTGACAAGTCCTCACATATTGAAAGGAAGAAGTACTTGAAGAAAAAATAATCAATATAAGTTTTAGAGGTTACGTTAAGTGGTAAAACGTCAATTTACTCAAATGAACGTCAGTGTGACCACTTATTTGACATAGAACAGAATATAAACCTTGTATATAGATATTCAAACGTACTTACGATGCATGAATTGTCCATAGGCCATTAATAGAAGAAGAAGAAGAAACGTACTAACGAAATGTCAAGAACATAACCTAATTTTCGTTTATTGACGTCTTAAATGTCAGAATTTAACACTCTGATGGTAATCTCCCATGAGTCAGCGGCCGCCATGAAACAAGATTTTTGGACATGTTTGGAGAGTGCATATAAGAAATATGTTTGCTGTCCAAGCCCGATGTCTAGAACCGGAGT
Source organism: Crioceris asparagi (assembly GCA_958507055.1). NCBI lineage: Eukaryota > Metazoa > Arthropoda > Insecta > Coleoptera > Chrysomelidae > Crioceris > Crioceris asparagi. The sequence continues at coordinate 4,010,927 of OY293826.1, forward strand.
TACGTCACTCACATGGTAGTCAATGTCAGAATATTTTTTTTTATCTGACATGTCTTAATTCTATATTGTACGGGACATCCAGTGATTATTTCACGAACGAAGTCGTGGGCTCCCTCTTGTAGAATTATATGCAATAATCATTGTTATTTTTTTCTTGAAAATAATTCCACCATGTCGTTCAATGTCATTTTGTTGTGTGCTTGACATTTGATGTCATTCTGGTCATTCGTTGAGACAGAACTCAAAACTCAACGTTCTTTAATTTGATTCCAGAATTGGTTGATGATTCTTCGAGTGGAGCTTAGTTAGACTTCAACCAGTGACATATCAAAATGACGTAATCACTGCACATCAGACATAGTTTATTAGCCTATTCTATGACAACGCCAAATACTTTACCAGACCTTGGTCTATAAGTATGTAGGTATATATCGGGACGATACTTAATCCTTTTTTTCTCTCTCCTTTCCTATATACATATTATGTATATGAATATGGCACGTACAAAAAGTGAAAGAGGAGGGCAACCTTTTTCCAGGTAGCTTTTTACGCCCTTTACGGTGTTTAGTGTGTATAGAAAAAAAAACGGGTAGTGGCATGCATAATTTTCGGTACATTATAATATATTCTGCATATGCTGAAGAGCTAGAGCTAAACGGGGCACAGCATTATGCAAGCAGCGATGTGCAGATGTTTCGGATGGGGAATTATATAAAATTGACACACACACACAGGCAGACATACAGACGGACCAGATACATGCACGCAGGGTTTCGTCAATCAATCGGAAATAGGGTAGGCAAAAGGTATTGATAGAAGAAGAAAAAAGTAGAGCGTTTCATTTGAATGTGTGTATTTAGAAATAAGAGACATGTGTCTGTCCGTATTGCAGCTTTAGTGATGGGATGTTGCTTAATATTGATTTTCAAATGATGAAAAGAGTTTCTGATTTATTTGTCTGTTGGAAAATGACTATCGAGTGTAGTTGAATTCATTTTGGATATCGGTGTAATTTAGAGGGTCTTACCGGATATTCCTGTTATTAAAATCCCATCAAAAACATATAGATGTGAAATAAGAGCCAAGTTCTTGATGATATATGACATGGTTGCTGACTTCAAAGACAACAGAAGTGAGATCTAATAGATGCCAAGTTCAATGGTCAGTCCTGAAATTTATTTATAACAACATATAATATTCTTTTACAACTTAAAATATCATTTCTTCTCATAACTTAGGATAATATATTGAAGCGTAAGGTCTGACTTGGCTAGTTTTCAAATGCGAATTATTTTGAAGCCTTCGCAAGTTCTAAAGCTGTAGGTTCTCATTTTATTATTATAGATATAAATTGCTATATTTATTTACTAGATATTGATGTACTTATCTGTATTTGATTCACTGAATCTTTGAATTAACAATTAGTTTCTATTGTTCATTTATCCATCATATTGTATAATTTAAATTTTCATGTATGTACAGTAATCCCATTTTGGTTGAGTCTGCCAGGTATCTCGGTTGTTGTTGAAGATAGAACCTTGCGTACCTGTGTCACTTTTTTGTGGAACTCAAGATGTCCTGAACAGATTTTCTTTTGTTCATAACTTTCAGGGCGTTTTTGAAAATTTACACTTTTTGGATACCCCACAGATCTACAAAGTTTCTCAGCAATAATGTCAAATTGAAAACTTATCCCATAGAGAATTTTATGCAGAAGCCAGTTGCGCACGCAATTTTTTTTTCGGCGTATGGTAATGGATATACCTACGACTCAAACTTATAATTTTTTCAATAGCGCACCCTGTATTTCATTATCTCATTAAATTCCTTATTTTTTCTCCTTCAAAACAATATATAATATATGAACATAAGTTTTTAAAAATGCTGTAAAATTACTAACACATTGAATTTTCATAGTACCTTTGAAATCCAAAATGAGTCAATTATGTGTTAGGGTAAATGGACATCAAATTGAAAAATTTTGTGTTTTGTCACTGAATAAGCGTAAGTATTGTTTTTGTTTCTTTCACGGAAAATTCACAAGTAATATTCCTTCAATTGGAACCTTTCTCGTATGAAGAAACCACAGCCCACTATTAAAATTCATTGTTTTTGTGATGTTGGAGCATTTTTGAAAGCTTTATTTTCATATATTATGTATTATTTTGAAGGAAAAAAGTTTAGGAATTTAACGAGATAATAAAATACAGGGTTTTTCATTGAAAAAATTATAAGTGTGGGACGTATATCCATTACCATATCCCGAAAATAAAAATTGCGTGCTCCCCTGGATTCTGCATAAAATTCTCTATGGGATAAGTTTTCAATTTGACATTATCGCTGAGAAACTTTGTAGATCTGTGGGGAATCCAAAAATTGTGAATTTTCAAAAACGCCCTGTTTCTTATGAACAAAAGAAGTTAGGCAAAATCTGTTCAGGACATCTTGAGTTCCACAAAAAAGTGACACAGGTACGCGAAAACCGCAGGGTTCTATCTTCAACAACAACCAAAATGGGATGCACTGTACATACATGAAAATTAAAATGATACAATATGATGGATAAATGAACAATAGAAACTAGTTGTTAATTCAAATATTCAGTGAATCAAATACAGATAAGTACATCAACTAAATAATATAATAATATAATAGCAATTTATGTTTTATGAAGGAAGCATTATTTTTGAGTTGTTAGATTTGGAAGAAATAAGTTGCAGTCTACAAAACCATGAACATCTAGATTTTGCTTATTATTAAACTGGTGATTTTTCGGTGAAGAAAAGAGAATTATTTTCCAATTCTCCAATATTAGACGAACCCCAAGAAAAACATATTCCGTATATAATCATCGTTAATTAAATATTTAAGCAAACCCAGCAACCAAGAAACAATCTTTATGTAGAAAGAATAATCCGTTCACTAAAACATCACAGATCCGGACTTGAGTAGTCTGACAATATAGATATTGTTAGAGAAATCATTGAATTACAGGATCTATATGTGGCGTAGATTTAAGAAAAATCTGTTGAAAACACATTATTAGGCTGGATTTTTCTACAATTAGTGAATACTATTCCAACTTCTTTCAGGACATTCTTATCTTCTCCTGCCTTGTCTTATCATTATGGAAATCTGCATTTGTGACTAGTTATGTCATCAATAACATCCAGACATTCAACTGTAAGGAGAGGCAAAATATGTTGAATGTATTTGTATATAAGTATGTATAGTAAAATGATTTTTGAAATTGGTATTCTAACCTATTTGGAAGAAGAACGATTGAATTTCTACAGCGTTGCAGCTGTATCGACCGAATAACGAAATAAATAAAAGGAAACGAGGAAAACCTAGCGGACCACTCAGATATTTAGTTTATGTAGTCATATATAACCGAAGATTTGAAGACGGAGATGTATTCTTTTCTGTCTACAATTTTTCAAAATCATCTTCAAAAATAGAATACTAACGATAGCAACATTATCTTTATCTTTACCACATAAGGAACAATCGTACCTATATTTCTAATCCTGAGATTAAATGACATAGAATGTCAGATTTTTTTAACCAAGTAAGACAAAAGGAACGCGAGAGTTGGCAACGCCAGAGAACAGTGTACAGGGTGGGTCAAACAAGTTGTTTTCTTATGGGAACACACCTCTTTTGAAGAGATAGAAAATTTTCGACTGCCGGTTCTTGTGTTAGAATTTTATAAGAAACTCTCTGGTTCAAACGAAAATTGGCTATCCGCAACCGTTTGGCCGGTAGAGGGCGTTTATAAAAACTCTACAATTTAAATAATGCCACATAACATTTTATTTTTAAAGATAAGTTAAATTTAAAAAAAAAAACATGGAGAAAGCATAGACAAAATTTGAAAATCGAATCGCTTACGATAATTTGAATGCAATTTTAAAACATATTAGAGTATATAGCACAACCAAAATTTATTTATACCGATTTGATTTGAAATCACCCTGATGCGGCCAAAGAAGTTTCACTTCATAAGACAATTGCAAAGTGAATAATGATATAAAAACTGTGATTGTTAACTGATTCTTGGTAAATCGCTGGCCTATTTGGTTCCCTTACATTCATATAATTTCAATAAATACATGATCGCAAATTCCTCAGTATACTCTTAACTACAGTCTGAATACCCATCGAATTAGAGTTCCGATTCCGATTCCTGACGTCATCCGCCATTTTACGCTTGTCGTAAATAGTTTGAATTAAATTTTAATACCTAACCCCAAAACACTGACACTGACATATTTGCTAAGGGGCTAAATCATTTTCGAAAATAAATGTTTGACATTAAACGTCAAAGAGGACAAACGTCAAATTAACAATCAGCCGATCTGATCAAAGACATATATGTTTATGACGTAAAAACTTTATTTCACCAAATTTACAAAAAAAAAGAAAGATAGACAATGTATGACGAAACCCCATTCGATGGGTATTCAAAGTATATTTCTTGTGGATCTCTAAATACAAAAAAAAATGTCTAGTCCTATCCTGCATAGAGCATCAGCAGGGTCGGCGCTGATCTTCCTGCAGCGCAGGGATTTTGTGTGTGGAGGAGAGACTCTTCTTGTCCTCCCTCCCCCGTCGGGTGGTGGATTGGAAGGAATTGGGAGTTGCTGGGTAGTGGGTGAAGGGGTCAAAAGGGAGGTAGGGTGAAAGTGTACTAGCAGCGGCCCTCGGCTCTCTTCTCTGTGTGTGTTATCAGTGAGCGGCCAGCCGCTGGAGGTAATACCATACCGACCCGGGAATAGCCCCGATATTGCGCCGTAATAGCTGTCCGTCCTTTTCTTTATGTGGCACATCATGATGCTTGGCTTTCCGCAAGAAAAATTCAATTACCAAGCACCAGGAGCAGCAACGTGAGTGTGTTAGGTTAGCCCTGTGCTGGTCCTGCTACGGCGGCCCACTGTATAGACGGCATCACACATACAACACGACCACTTTTCGCAGTCTTAAGCCGGATTTTCTTTATGCCTGAGTCAAAGATAGCAGCACTACATTATTTTGTCATGTGCGGGAATAAATTGGACTCTCTGGTGTATTTCTTGGATTTTTCATATTTTTCTGTGACAAATATTGTTCTACTACAGAATGATCCCATTGAAATCTACCAGAGAAATAAATCCTTTAAATAATTTTACGTTTAATTTTTCAAAAACATATTTTCTGTTGACAATTTCAACTATCCTTTTGTCCAAATTAATGAGATTAATTGAATGATCCTTTTTAATCTTCTCATTCAAATATTTCAGATTTTGTAGCCATTGCTATTTTCCATATATTTCCTCTTCATTATCATGAATTATCACTCTGACAAATAGAAGAAATTCATTATTTTGAAAGAAATTACTAAAGGTTCCATTATGGAAAACTGCACAAATAGCTTTTAGATGTTGTCACTCTCAGCAACTCTCGGTCTTGTCGAAAACACAGCCAGCCTCTTTTTATCTAGTATTCCGTAGTATACATTCGATGTGAAAACGGATCCCATATAAAATCACTTTCGAGCCCATCTATCTGTCCAATGTTCACTGCCTAATCTACTTAAAATTGCTGAACGAAAAAAGTTTAAATTCGTAGAACAGGTTTGAATAATGAAAATAATAAATTCCTTCTCTCAGGGTAGATTTGTGAAGCAGATTATAAAATTGAAAGATAAAATAACTCTGATTCGACCATTTGACATACATATAAATATAGGTTTTCACTCAAAATCTAGAGGAAAACCTATGCGAAAATACTAAGTACCTACGGAACCCTTTCCACGCAAACCTAGCTCTTACATGACTAAAATTGATAAACCATACGATGTTATTATCTGTATATGTATACGTGAAGAATACTTTGTACACCTTTTTAAGTACCTATATTACGTTTACGGACGAATATGTGATTTGCCGAAATTTATATACAGGCTGTTTCAAATTCGACGTTCACCATTGGGATTTCGGAAACTATAGGGAATATGAAGATGGTTAAAAAATTTGAAAGTTTCTAGTAGTTTCGGAGATATCCGGAAAAAACCGAATTTTCGAGAAATAATTTAATTTTTTCCTGGCTTTATTTCTTAATAAATTTCTAAATAAATAGCAAATTTACATTGCCACTTTTTTCACTCTTTCCAATGGTGTTAATAGTTTTGTAAACTGAAGTCTCCTCTATGTGTAACAATCATGAACTTTTATTTTCTTATGGGAGCCATATTGGCCTTCCACAAATTTGAATAGCACTTTTTATTACCTTTTTGACAAATTTGGCCTTGTTGTCCTAAAAATCCGATAAATTAAATAAATTACTTTTATAAAGTAGTTGACTTTGATTTTTCCAATCGGTGTCACGTAAATGACATTCTGTATTATTGTCAATTGCTGAAAGGTTGAAAATCGAGTTCTCCAATGAAGAAAAACGAGATATGATAAAAGTTTATTACAATAATGATAGAAACAGTGTAAATAAATGCCGAGAGACGACAACCACAACCAAATTTGTCCAAATTAATGGACAGAACTCGTTTGAAAAACAAAAGATTAATTATACCTCATTAACAATGATTTCTTTAGTTTTTTCATCAATTCTGTCTCCAGATTTCTGTCTGTCTAGGTTTTTTAAAGCAACCATGCTCAGCTAAATTTGTATCCAATATAGACTTCCCATGTATTCATATTGTATCTATCATTGTTTAATAAAGTTTTATCATAGCTCGTTTTTCTTCATTGGAGAACTCCACTTTCAACGACTCAGCAATAATTGACAATAATGTCATTTACGTGTCACCGAATGGAAAAATCAAAGCCAACTACTTCATAAAAATAATTTATTAAATTTCTCGGATTTTTAGGACAACGAGGCCAACTTATGATAAGGTAATAAAAAGGGCTATTCAAATTTGTGGAATGCCAATATGGCTCCCATAATAAAAAAAGTTCATGATAGTTACACATAGACGAAACGTCAGGTTACAAAACTATTAACACCATTGGAAAAAGTGAAAAAAGTGACAATGTAAATGTGCTATTTACTTATTAATTCATTAAGAAAGAAAGCCAGGAAAAAATATAATTAATTTCCGAATCTTCGTTTTTTTTTCGGATATCTCTGGAACTTCCGAGATCCCAATGGTGAGAGTCGAATTTGAATTAACCTGTATTATATGTAAGTATACGTAGAAATGCATTAAATTAAGTAAAGTAAATTTACATCGATCAGCCGTTAAGAAAACACCGATGACGTCATATCTCAAAGATAAGCGTAGCTTTTAAAAATACTGCATTAGTACTATATTAGAAAACTCCAAAAACTTGTTTAGTTGCCTTTTTTGTCCGACGAACCAAACGAAAGAGCTCTACAATTCGACTGTTCTAAATAGTTTAAAGTTAAATTAAGATGCATTTGAAATTCGCTTAGTATTGACATAAAGTTACAACATAAAAGCATAGAAATTTGTCCACCATGTAAATTGGGTGACAATTTAAGTATGTCTCTTTTGAATACTGGGTAGCAGGCGAATTTTGGGTGATAACTTAGGTTTTTTTCGTTTTTGGATATACACATGGAAGCAACAAATAGGCAGCTAAGTACATCCAAGAAACTCTTAAAATTATAATGATCAAATCTATGACATGAACTCACTTCATCTGGAATATGCTTTGAAAGCTTCTCAAAGGCATTTTGATTTTATTTGATGCCTGATGATAGCGATTCGATTCGATTAACAATAAAACGAAATAAACCAACTCGCAACGCTATGACTTTAAAGGGAAAGGATTGCGCTTATATACGGTAGGTAAGGTATATATTATATAAAAGGAAGGTATTACCTTATATTATATTCTTTGAAAGAATATGATCAATATGTACCCAGCCAAAGGAAAGAATGTAGGATTCGGAAATATAGGTATAATATGAGGCATGGGATTAGGCATAGCCAATCTGTCGCAAGCTCTTATGATGTGAACGATGGATTCTAAGCTAAGCTTATGCAAGGACATACAAGAAGAAGAAGACGAGGAAGAGTCCTTCCTCGCCGACGTAACGTATATAAGGAAGACCTCCGAATGTTGGCTCTTTTTCATTGACTAGGAAAGAGGAAAATGCACAGCGTCAACGATGAAATTCGACACGATGTTTTCCATATCACTGCGCGCGGATATGACGTGGGTTTGACTCATCCAGCTAATAGATCATCCATTCGATTAGGCAGTTTTATATTTTCTGGAAACTATTTCATAATATATCTGCAGATATATGCGCTAGGACATTATTTAACCATTGATCTGTTTCTCTTGGAAACAAATGGTCCGATATTGTTTCAATAAAATTATAGGTCAGACGAATATCAGGACGATTTTTATACAATGATGTTTGTCAAAGATACACCATTGTCTTGTACCTAAATAAATTCAGAAAAAATGAATAGCTAGTGTAGAATTTCTATGACATCCTAGATTTTTTTTCTATTAAAGTACAAGCTTTAGTGGATTCAAAGGAAACAACTTTTTCGAGACTCCGATATATCCATTATGTTGAGTTGGATAACATTTTTTTTGTTGCGAAAATTCTGTGGAATGGAGCGTTTTCCATAAAGCAATGTGGAAAGACCGGTTTTCGGCCTCTTGTTGCCCATTACTATTTCATGAATGAATGTTATTATTTTAAATGTTTTCTCTCATGAATCAACAGGACCAAGGTTCTAAAAAAACAAAATCCGATCTGCTAATTAACATTTTACCTAAAAGATAAACGTATTGGGTACTAAGTTTATAACTGCCAGAATTGAATTTTCGTATAAATTAGTTTTTTAGTGCTACTTCGCCCAAACTAACTTAAAGACTACAAAGCCCAAAATGGCCACTTCGCATAAATTATTTATTTATTTTATAACTGTTTAAATTTTCAAATTCATGTGGAATGTTAAGTTCATTATATAAGATACTGTTTTTTTTTAGAAAATCTTCAGTAATATATGGGACTTTCTGGGATAAAAGAGTTTTCGGAATATAACCAAACTCGGTACAAAAATCATTCGTTGACTGACTTAGAAAATGTAGATAATCAGAATGATTGACTTTGTACTTTCAAAATAATGACCTTCAAAAGTAAGAAACTCAAAAAAATTTCAATATTGAAATGCAGTTGAAAATAATTCTCATTTATTCTTACGATTTCAAGTTACCTACATTTTTGCAATAGTTAAAGTAGATATATACTGAGTTTGTGGTGTGGACCTCAAGGGTCAACTGTTTTTTGTTTTCTTTTAATTTCTTGGAGACTCTGCTCAATGTTTACCAAGTCACAATAATGTTATATAATCTATGAATAGTATTCATTCATTCATTTTCAATAATATCCATAGATTATTATACATTATTGTTTATTAGTAGATATTTATAAAGAGCTTCCGCGGCTTGTTTTCGAAAGCTTTTGTATATGTATTTTTTGTAATGTTTAAATGTTAATTCCGTTTGGTAACAGAGATAAGGCCGTTTAAAATATTGGCTACTTTATTTCATATCTGAGAAACAATATATAAAAAAGAAGTTTTTTTTAGAGGGATTACCATATTTGCATTGAAAATCTATAAATTTATAGATTGATTATTTTTGCAGCCCATACATTACTGAAGCTGTTATTAAAAAAAACAGTAATATTAGTGGCTTCCTTGAATTTTTTGTATTAAATAATATAATTTTGTTTAAGAATAAAGTACACTCTCTGCTTATTTTATATAATAATATATTTATCATTTATATTTTTTATTAAATGCACTTCTATGGTAATTTCTCAGTGACTTTTTCTTAGTTAATGTAAAGTTGAATTACAATAATATTTTATGCTGATCTACTTCTGTAATAAAATTTAAATAGTTATAATATTAACTTATTAGGTACTACTAAGGTCCCGAATAGAATTCGAACAAAATAAATAAATTTTTGTGATGTAGCCATTTTGGGCTTTGTGGACTTTTAGTTAGTTTGGAAGAATTGTCCACCAGCGAGTTTTGGGCGAAGTGGCTTTGGAAACTACTTTCAGTACGAAATTTTTGGGTGAAGTAGTCGATATATCATTTTGGGCGAAGTGTTCATTGGGCAAAGAGTCCAGGTCCTAAAAAAGAAGGATAGTTCGGTTGTATGTTTGCTTTTTTTTCTTTTTCTTAATTAATTTTATGTAGGTACCTATGGCTGTTCGCGGGTTTTGCGTATTGCACCGATTTTTGATTTATTTTAAATAGGAGACTTGAGAAACAGTCCCATATATAGAAAAACTCAAATCCGAAATCTCCTGTCCTCAATTTTTCTCGAAAATCGTAAATCTGAGATGGCAGAATTAAAGATAAGACCATGCCACGAAAAGTTTAAATTGAACATTTTTTCAAAGAGCTAGGTTTTTGAGTTACAGCGATTTTAAGAACTGAAATATGTGTATTTTCACAATGTGGAGGGGGCAATTGTTTGAGAAAATTGAAAAGTTGAGACGGTCAAATTAAAGAAGAGATTACATGTAGCAACATTTAAATTGTACATTATTAAATGTAGTTACGGTTTTCGAGTTACAGCAGTGATAAAGTCTGAAATATGTGTATTTCCGCCTGATGTTTTGAGATCTCTGAATCTCTAACAAGTACACGAAAAGTTTAAGTAATTGGATAAATACTATCTTCCTTGGTAATAACGAATGTTCAACAATTTTGAAATATATATTACTGCTATTCTAAATCTCATAAAATTATTGTATCGAACACGCTAACTAATAATGATTGTGTCAAACAACAATCAAAATCCTAATAATCCGCTTAAATTCACCAATACGCCACCTGTTAGTTGTGTTGGCTCAATAACAGTGCATGTAATCGGTGTAACCTTTTATATATATATATATATATATATATGAGCTTTTTTACCCCAAAACTAACATATTTCATCCCTCATTGTGCGTGTTGTGTATTTGTTTTTTGTTGGAAAAACACTATTTTCGGCAAATTCGACGGGCGTTGTGTTTACACAAAATATCAAAAAGGGTCCTCCTCACTCGGCGCTTTTTATATAAGTATATATTTAGGGTGAAATATCTGGATATCATAATAAAACCGTTATATGGCAATTGATTGTTGTCTCGAATGATGATTACAAACAACTTATTTATATATTATATAAAAAGGTATAGTAATTATTGGGGGTAGGCCAATGGGAGGTTAAGTGATTTTTATCTGAATGAGGACTCGATTGAGTTGAAGTCAGTGAGTAGTGCTATTTGATTTTATCTGATGAGGATGTTTGATGATTGTTACGCGATCATCAGCAGACTGATCAGGTGCTTGATATTAGGGCGATTGAAATTTTTTGCAGTTATTTCTATTGAAGTCTTGCTGCATAATTTTTAATTGGTGTATTTAAATACTAATACGTGGTTAATAGGGAATTGGAAGCGTTCTGAAAACATTTACTTGAAAAATCGTCAAACAAGTGGACACGATTAAAATAACAAAAAGTTTTGATTTGATTATAAATTAGACTAGCTTTTGCCCGCTACTTCGTGCACGTGAAAAATTACATTCAATTCCATGCGGTAGTTCTTGCGTGTACAAACATACAGACAGACAAACAGACATGGTGTAATGGAATCTATATTCTAAGTTAGACATCTAGCAATACATTGTTGAAAATTGCGTTCAATTCTATGCTGTAGTCTTTTTAACGTGATACGTGTACAATAAAATGTAGCCTATATTTTAAGTTAGACCTCTAGTAATACATCAGTGAAAACTGCATTCCATGCAGTACGAACATACAGACAGACATACAAAAAAAATTTAAAACGTTGTTTTGGCTTCTGTTGCTATTTATTTTTAAATATCTTTAATGTACAGACATCGACGTGTTACAATTTTATTATATAGGTAAGGGAATTTTTAATGTTTTTGATTTGACAAGTCATTTTACGTCATGCGTCTTGATTTTGTTTTCAATATAATATTGTAGGTAATAAAGGTTTTGGTGGATCGAATTTAAAATCAAATATCGAATTTCGATTGCATGGCGTGGTTCTGAGTCCGTTGATTCAAAACTCGATGCAATCGGTGGTAGAAATTTGAAAAAACTCAATAGATTATTTATTTATTTATTTATTTAATTATTTATCTAGAGCATTCCTGGAGTTGCGAGCATATTGCAAACAACAAAAAAGGCCATTCCAAACTGCTAAAGATGACATTATCAAAATATAATTGAATCTTCTGATAATCCAATAAAAAGTACGTGGAAGTTAATTAACGATTTTACTATTATTATAAATAATAACTGCAGAGAGAATATAACATTATTAACACAAGATAATGAATGTGGATTTGGATGTAGCCAATCTTTTTCTTTGTTAGATGAAATACAAAACAAAATAAAAAAATAAGCGGTGTTTGTGGCTTCGATGATATACCTGCATCTCTGCTAAAAATAGTTTTCCCATTTATAATATCTTCGTTAACTTATCAAGTAAATATCTCATTTTGTAATGGTAGATTTCCTGATTACTTGAAAACAGGGAAAGCAGTTCCAGTTCTTATAAAAGATGACCCGAAACAAGTTAAAAAAAAATCGTCTCATAACGGTGCCATCGGTATTTTCAAAAATATTTGAATATGCCTATTTAGAAAGGCTAGATACATATTTTGAGTTTCATAATATGATTATTAATGAACAGCATGGTTTTCAAAAATCTAAATCTACTAATACTGCAATTCTATCATTTTATGAATCTTTATCTAATTTAATTGATTCTGGCGGGTGCCCTGTTGGGGTTTTCTGTGATCTGCGTCGATCCTAATATCTTATTTGAAAAACTAAACAATGTTGGCATTAAAGGTAATTCTTCCAGATGGTTACAGACATCTCTGGATGCACGTCAACAATATGTTAGTGTCACTCAAGTATCGGGACAGTATGTGAACTCTTACCGTTCCGATTAGATTTATATTGATAGAGGAGTTCCTCAAGGTTCAGTATTGGGGCCCGTACTATTTCTGGTATATGTAAATGCTAGTTCCTCAGTACAATGGGTAGAAGTCTTTAAAAGTTTCCATCGATCATAAAATCTTCTCAGTCAGTGCAGTCTTTTAAAGGGTCACTTAAGAAATATTTGTTGAAAAGACTGTTCTACACAGTGGATGAATCAAAAAATAACATTTACTTACACTATCTCAAGTTTTTAATTAATTATTTACTTAGGATCTAGGTTAGGTTATATATTTGAGTAAGTTTGTCAAAAAGAAAATAAAGTTTATTATTATTATTATATTGTAATATTTTGGAGAACTTTCTTTTCTGATCTCTGTCCCAGATACGTCCCTGTTTTATTTTTGGCTAAGTAAATAAAACGATCTCTTCTCCTTGCTGTATAATATAGCTAGAGGAGTCTATATATATATATATATATATATATATATATATATATGTATAGGCTATAGCAGCTACACAGTCCTGTGACCGTTGGTCCATTGCATCTAATATACGACCCCACTTTTTGATATGGAAAGTCTAAAGGCCATAAATTCAAAATTGAACTGGCTATAAGCCGGGCGACCGATGGCGCAATGCCTTCGATCTTTCCACATATCTTTCGCATCACATTTGGAATCGTCGCTTTATCCTTCTTCTCTTAGAAAATACATAGTATAAAAAAGAGAGAGAAAGTTCGATATGTATATACGTTTTCCTTGCCAAAGTTCGAAAGCATTATGTCGGATCTAGTGATTCCCATTATTATTTTTTGCCTTTTTGGGATATCATAAAAAGAGTAATAAAAGGAAATTCACGCGGAAAGGTACACTTCTTGGATTCATTGATATGTACCCCCAGTCATGGGCAGAGTCGAAACAAAGTGCTTCTGTTTTCTAGTCAAAATACGATTAAACAATGGTAATTGATGCTAAAAGGGGGTCTATAAAATCAGCATTAAATCAAGTTACCTACGTCTGCGCTTGCGTATATGCCAAAACAAGGGATTTTTTATTATTGCTTGCCCTTATAGCGTTTTCGGCACTTACTTTCTACACTATTGCGGTAAAATAGCTCACTGATTTACATCAATCATCCACTTTACGCACTAGTGTTGTAAAATGAGAGATTATCGTCATGGCTATGGATAATGAGGGGGAATAAATATTCAACGAATTTGCTGCAAACATGTTATCAGTCATCTACTCTCTAGGATGTAAAAATGGTTTTCTTTTAACACATTCTTCTGCTTCAACTAGACTACATTATTTACAAACTTAAACAAACATATTTATCTTAGTTTATCTGTCTTGTATAGTTAGGCCTAGTATGTTTCTTTTCATTTTCCTCACAATCGTATTCAAGATTATATTTTAATGCCACTTTTAAAAAAACTGCCTTAATATCACTTTTACAGCTCCATTATACGTAAAAACGTGTCTGAAACATCCGCGGGTCGTATTCTAATGAGTTCTAATGAGAACAAAATCGGCAATTATACAGGGTGATTCACGGTCGATGGTACTTTAGACGTATAAGGAAAACTGACCATAACATCGCTCTAAAAATTGTGTTATTTAGATAATACCTGGTGATCTGTCGACTGAAAATATTTTCAGCCTTGCGACGTTGCCACTTATATAAAAAGTATTAACAACTTTGATTTTTCAAATGAGATATCCTATATATTATCAATTTAATAGATTCTCTATCACCTTCTCGTTATTTTTTCATAAGATACCCATATCTATCTCTAACAGTTTCCAATGAATTAATTAATTTTCTTTTTGTTTTTGTTCAAAACAAAGCTCAAATCAATAGCCCATTACTCTGAATTTTAGAATTGTGAAACGATGAAACTCCATAAATAGCTTTAGAAATATTTCTTTCTTAGTTATTATTGAAGATTTTCTTTTTATGTTATATAGGGTCGCTCAAAATTCTTGATCTTCCCATAAGATCGATAAAGACCCAAAAATGCGTTTTTTAAAATAGAACACTGTATATTTTATTATTTCATCACATCAGAATCAAAATACCTTTGAAATGATATATCATGTTCCTATACCAAAATGATCAGGTTTTCAAAATATAAGCAACTTTTATTAAAGTGATTTATTTCTAGCATTTTTATATTAGGTATTTGCTGGTTACCATGGTGATGGAAAGTTTGACAAGTAATTATTGTGAGGAAGAATAAGTGTTTGTTGAGTTTTTCATTCTCCGTAGATAATGTGATCAAATTATTGGAAAAACATCCAGAAAGTTTAATGAAAGATACCCACAAAGTACAAAAAAGACAACAAGAATAAACCTATTCACAGAACAAATAAGTAATTTTCTGATTCCTAGATGCTAATTCAAAATGTTGATTTACGAAACAGTTTCGTTACTCATCTTTGGAATGACAAGTAGACTGCAGAGATGATTCGTTTACGAATAGTTTTCCTTAAACGTCTAAGGTACCATCGACCGTAAATAACCCTGTATACTTGATTGATCGGAATAAAATAAAAGCTTTAGGGTTAGAAGGTTTTGCAATATTTGTATTGAATGCTATTTCACTTAAACTGCACCTATCAACGATGATGTAATGCAATGCGGGATGGAGTATTTGCTCACCAAGTAGTTGTTCTCATCGTTGATAACAGTATTATCTATGGTTGATAAAAGTCATTTATATCTGCACATAATTATAAAGTGCGAAGAAATAAATATATATTATTGAAATTTATCCATGCTGATCTTTTACGATGGAATATATAGTGTTTTTCCGGTATAGCTAAAACTTTGTCGGCGGATTTTTTTCACTTTCCATCAAACGGTTAATTATGTACCTGACCAAAGCATCTAGCGGACGTTCTGTTTTTTTAATAACCCATTTAGAATTTCCTGAATGGAAAAAAAATCCGCCTGACTCATCGGCCAATAATGAAAGAGGTACCAAACACATACTACATTACTATGGCATATTTTTTTTCACTCCCGTAAACGAACCACCCTTATGTGACGGGGGGTAATCAATAGAAATTGATAGAAAAAAAAATAATCGGATCTCTGAAGGGTCTTGTGGCTGCTGTAGAGTGTCGGGCTTTATTTACAAGAACTGAATGCCTGTTCATGTATCTCTATGGGGGGTTATTTGATAGAAGAAAAAAAAAATAGTCGTGAAAGGGTTGTATCGAGAGGTGAAAGGTAGGGATGATTTTTTTTTTTTTTGGGCTGCGGCTCTAGGTAGTAGGAACCTACAAAGCCGGCTAGGTGCAGATGTCATATATTATGTAGTAGTTGGTAATGGTTTAGGGATAGGTATAGGTATATAGGTACCGTATGTTAAAAGGACAATTAGGTGAGTATACGATGAGTGTGAGACGAAGAAGTCAGTGTCAGTATATTGGTAGTTTGTTGAAGGGCCGAGCATTTTTACGTCTAGTGTTAAGGTAAATAATGTTGTTGCTTTGGTTATTTATTTGAAGGTGTTGGTAATAGTTTGTTTTATTTGAAGTATTGCACCAAATAACGTAAGTAAAGTGATTTACTAAGACAGATTTCTTAAAATCTACTTCAAATTGCTTAAATTTGAAATATAGCCTTTCCACAGTTACCTAAAATTGGTCATGAATACGTAAATAATATTGAATTCAAGTTTTCGAAGCATATCTTTTAAAAACATTTTGAATTAAGCTCTTTTAACTAAAAAAAGATGTAAATTGTTTTTGGAATTGGAATTTTGAATTTATTATAAGTTTCTTTGTTTTCTTTTGGATACATTTCAATAATTGAAAAAAATATAAATTTGAATGGGACTGGCTTGCAGAGGGTTCTGCAATAAGAATGCATATATTCTGTTTGAAAGTTTGAGTGATTCTCTTTTTTAAATTTTGTGCCGAGTAGTTTTCGAAGTAAAGAGGAAGCTTAGATTTTCGTATATTTTTCTGTATATCTTCTTTCAAGAATATGTTTTAATAAACCTTATCAGTCGACTCCTTGAGCTTTGGAGTATCTTTTGAGTTGATTATGAATGAGCTAAAAGTCGAAGTTCTGTCACCTACTACACTTTTTTCTAAGACAATATATTAATGGCCATAATTCAACTTTTCCAAATGCTACACCCGGTATTTTATTTCATCATTGAATAGCATTTTTTAAGAGCTTTTGTCTACATAGGAATTGTCGAATCAAATTTGAGAAAAATTCGCTCAAAATATCATTGAAATTTGAAACTGATATACCTACCTATAATAAATCTATTCATATAATCCACGTTTGATCTCCAATCTGTCTCTAATGGCAGTACTTTTTGACCGTCTTCAAAAACGGAGGAGGTATACAATTCAGTTGTAGGTATGTTTGCTTTTTTATGTATAGTACCTAAACGTGCTCCGATTTTGATTATTTTTCATACACTTGAAAGATGAGAGTTAAAAATGGTCCATTATTTAGACAAACTCAAATCCGAAACCTTCTTCCCTCAAAAAACCGCCCCGAAGCGAAGGGATGGGGCAATTTTTCTAGAAAATCGAAAATTTGAGACGGCAGAAGTCAAGATGAGACATTTGATTTGACATTTTTTTTCATAAGAGTTACGGTTTTCGAATTATAGCAATGAAAAAGACTAAAATATGGTGTATTTCGGCTATGTAGACGGGGCATTTTTTTGGGAAAATTGAAAATATGAGACAGCCAAATTAAAGAAGAGATTACATGAAGCAACATTTAAATTGGACATTTTTCAAAAGACGTTAGGGTTTTCGAGTTACAGCAGTGTTAAAGTGTGACATATGTGTATTTTGAGATCTCTAAATAATAACATGTATAAGCAAAGAATATACATGGCTAATATGATAAGTACTATCTTTTTTGGTTTTAGTGAACGTTCAACGATTTTCAATGACTAATGTTACACTCAAAATTGTGAAATGAATATAAAGTCAGTTTGGCAAGAGATATTGATTCATATTACCACATATCCGCTCTAATTATCTTACATTTACGTCTTTTTTTCTGTTTTTGGGCACATTTCTCGAACCCAGCAAAGATCTAAAACCTGTCTATTGTTAGTTTCTTTCTTAAGCTGCCTGCTACAAGTATTGTATACCTAAATTAACAAAAAGATGTTAACGCTACGAAACATTCAGAGCACGAACTTTACTTAGTGTTACCTTCCCTTTTCTACTGGAAATAAAAGCCCATCAAAACTTTTGCCACACATTTTGCATTCCAGAATTGGTACTGATTTTATTTCCTGGTCTCTCCTCCTAGGTATGGTAATCTCCCTTCCTCTTCTTCGTGATTTGTATCATAAAACATCCATTTTCAGTTTCGTGATGGCTCTTGCTCCCTTACAGTAAGTATTATTATGCCCGTCATCAAAACAAAACATATTTTCTAGCAGCATGAACCACAGAAAAGTGTGCATATAAAATTCATCACGCCCAACGCATTCCAATATAATGTTATATGCTGATCAAGCAATAAAACTGTATGTTTTATACTATAGAAGTCGTAGAACAACAACACATCATTGTTAGCATGCCAATATGGGAGTTTGTTGATCCTGATTCCTCCAGCAGAATGTTTGCTGCTAAAGTATATCTATACAAAACTTTGTAGGTGATACCGAAATATATTTTTTGCGACATGGGTAGTAGAGATAGGGGGTCTTTTTATGTTCTATGCTCTGTATTCGGTTGAAGTTGATAAATATATAAATTATTTTATCAACGGGTCATTAATACATTGACCGGCAAAAGAACCGGACACCGAAAATTTATGAAAAATGCTATTCAAATATATATATATTCAAAAGTAGATGTATAATTTATATAATTCTTAATTTGATTTTATGAATAATTCATGAAGAATGCTGTAGAGTTATTGCTTTTTACATTTATTTTAGTTATTGACCATATACGGAGTGTTACATTTACATCGGATTCTGATGAAAACTTTGTAACACCCTGTACCCATTGCAAGCAACACTTACAAGGAAATAATAGAATAGAAATGTGAAATGATATTTTTGTAACATTATCTTTTTTGATTTATGTCAATACCTTTATTAATACAGAAGTTATAGGAAATTAAATAATATTTAACGTTTATCTACCGACTCGAAAAATAATTAAATTGAAAATGTCATTATTCCAGTAGAAGCGCCCGAAAAGGCGTGTTAAAATGAAACAAAGTTATTCAAAATAGATTATACCAAAGGTTTGTACCTCCCCCCCACCCGTCATTTGACAAGGTAGACAAAAAACTTTGATATAAAAAAGTTGCTTTATTTTCAGTAGGTTACAAAAGAAATATTTTCATTATAGGTTAATTTGGGATAATTTTGAAGAAAACAGTGTTTTTTAATTCGCGGTGTGTATTAGACCCTCTAGGGTTAGACTTATAAATATTTTCCAGCTTTTTCTTTTGGCCGATTTACCACCATTTTTTTTCCGAGTGGTCCCATTAACGGATCCTGAGATATAGCCGGCGTCCTTTATTGATGGGCCACCCAGTACATGTCCATTCGACCAATTGCCAAATTAATAAATAATGAAATAAATATTTTTTACAAAAAATTGGACCGACGTTATTAGTTGATGCACTGAAAAGTATAAAATAATATTACTTCTATTGGTGACGGTACTTTTAAAGTTGTGCAGTTGCAGGTAGATTGATAACTTTTAGCACCAACTTCACAAGTACCATCACCAATAGAAATAATATTAGTGCATCAACTAATAACGTTGGTCCAATTTTTTGTAAAAAATATTTATTTCACACTGTTGAGTGTAACATTAGTCCCGAAAATCGTTGAACTTTCACTATACCATATCAATGAAGATAGTACTTATCCTATTACCCACGTATATTCCTTGCTTGTAGCTGTTATTATTGAGATCTCAGAACATCGCTGCGGAAATACAATTGAATATTTTAGTTGTTACCATTTTAACACCGATTTAACTCGAAAACCGTAACTCTAAGGAAAAATGTTCATTATAAATGTTGCTACAAATAATTATATCTTTCATGTAGTATCGAAAGATTTTCAATTTTCGAAAGAAATTGTCCTCTCCACATAGCAAAACTACATATTTAACATGCGTCTATCTCGAAAAGTGTAACACTTTTGAAAAAATGTTCAATTTAAACGTTTCCGGATATTGTCCTATCTTTAATTATACCAACTCAGATTTTCGATTTTCGAGAAAATTCGCCCCCACCACCCCTTCGGGGGCGGTTTTCGGAGGGATGGAGATTTCGGATTTGCGTTTTTATGAATATGAGGGACCATTTCTCAATCCCCTTCTTTCAAATGAATCCAAAATCATCAAAATCGGAGTTCGTTTGCTATATAAAAGGCGCGCACGAACCAAAAAAAAAATCGTCGAATTGTACACCTCCTCCGTTCGGGGATCGTCGGTCAAAAAATTGCTTCTCACTCTTTTTCAAGCAGGTATCTATTTATTCGTATTATACAGGGAACACATTCTTCTCATTTCCGAACACCATGTGGGTACGTTTAGCATATTTCTCGAGTGAAATTCTTATTGAAATTCTGTGGAACGAAAACGTATTTGGCGCTTCGTATCATTCTCAAACAGAAATAGGAGCTATCCCATTTCTATGTATCTATCAAGCTATTTAGAGAAATTTGCCACCCGAACGACTCTAGCGATGGACCTACCAGGCTCCTTCCGTTGTAGCCTCTCTTGTTGTTTATCCATTCAAATGAATTCATATTATACTGACACACACACTCACAGTCGAGTAAATAATGTAAATATGTAAATTCCGCGGTAAATATAGTCGACAGAAGAGGAGAAAATTAGCCATTCAACCTAGCTCACAATAATAATTGTCAATCAGTTATACTCGTATATAATGCGTTATATAACATCTCTCTTCTATTATATAGAGGGCGAGTAACAAATTTTCATGATATGGAGAATCATAATATATACAAATAGATATTATGATTTTGAAATGGAGCCTATGATTGGAACTGTTGAGTTTAAGACATGTAGGAACGCTCGCCTTACTCTCTATACTGCTCTTTGACAGTTTTCTTCTTCAGATGTTGAATTTTGACAGAACACTTCATTATTTACCACTAAAAACGATAACAATGCCTTTCAACACAAAAGATTTTAGATATGATTTGATTACATCTCTTGTAATAATTCTTCATATATAATCAATATAATAATAATTCAAATATATCAAAAATTTTACTAAGAAAAATTTAAAACTGTTTGGATACATATTATCCTAATACAATTACATAATTGATAAATTAAAAACCTGAACAAACAAATGAAAGTTATTTTGGAACTACCCCAAAAAATCAGTAATAGCTTTTTAATGGTTCCATGGTACAATCCATTTCAAGGTTAGCCATTTTTTTAAGGACACCTTGTATAGTGAGTGACAAAGGCATGGATGGAAAACTAGGTTTTATTTATAAACTTTCTATTTTTTTATGATTTATATCTCTAATAATAGTACATAATATGAATGAAGATTTTTTTAATAGAATTTTCAAAATTGTATTTGCAGTGATATCAAAATTCTTAATTGTTTCGATTTTAAGGTACCTATAGATACCCGTAGAAAACAAATATCTAAGCAAACATATTATTACCAGTCAATTTTCAATTATCGAGATTCCTTCCAGCTTTTTTATTGACTCCTCTTGCTTCAATCAATTCGAAGAAAAGTCTAACGTCTATTTCTCTATCCATCGTATCTATTTTTTTTTTAGTTCTGTATATACTTGAACAACAAACAGAAAATCGCATATCGACGGGTCGAATACATTTTCCAAAAAACTATTCCCTATCGAACGATATGTTCCTGTGTCCCAATAAAACTTAACAAAACCATCTTGATAGGACATGAGACAGAGATCTTTTGTATCGCCCTGTATCTGTGGGTCATCCCCTGGTATCCAGCAGCTTAAATCAGCAGTAGTATAGTCAGTCGTTCCTCTGACCCTCTGGAAATAAGCATCCTGCAGGAGCGGTGCGGCATATCAGTAGTAGTTTCCCATATATATATATACCGGGATACCTACGAATCCTGTATGTGACGTCTGATGTATGTTCGGGTTTGGCCCATTCCTTGATATTTATTGTGTACTTAAGTGGAACGACGGTATCCCCACTATTCCGCACACACATCCATCTCGGCATTATCTAAACAAAAACTCTATTCCACCCAATTTATACTAGGTATATACCTTAACCTAAACCATCTTTTGAGTCAGCAAGAGATCGGAAATGTTTTGATCTATATGTTTGCTATAGGTACATAGGGCAGAGCTATTTTTTTTTACCATATATGTATACAAGATGGACGATAAAAGGGAGCTGAAATTGATATGGCAGCAAAAAATATTGTGGGATTATCTTACCTTGTCAAGAAATAAGCACATTATATTATTGAACCATGATCCATAAGAAAAAAACAGCTGAATGAGTGTGACCCACGAGGTCCACACGACGAACTTCCCAGTAGATTTGAAAATATTCGGACGAACATAAAAACCCAAAACGACCTATCAGTAGTTGTTATAGTTGTTATAGATCTTGATTTTCAAAATTTCTGATTTGTAAATAAGCGAAAAAAAACGCCTCCGCGGATTTGAACCCATTTCTCCACTGTGACGCTTGCATGCTTGTTCGATGCTCTACCCACTAGGCTATCGCACACTTAATGGTAAATATGTGTATCTAACTTTCCGCAAGCTACATGCAGGCTGTCGAAATTTTCTTAGTTCTTGAATTGCTGATAAAAATCAGCTAACGTGACTCGACTGGAAACTTTTCAGTTCTTAAGATACTTAAATACGCGTCGAATGAGCCCACCCCCATATTAATATCGTCATTATTTCGCGAGATAATGCAAAATTCCAAACGTAAATACACACACAACAATTAAAATTAAAACGCTATAATTTCAATGCAAAAATATAATATAACAAATTTTAAACTCGCTCAATATCCTCCTCAATCATTTTGCAATTGTGCAAAAATCAATTCGAAACCCATGTCTAAATTCGAATCAATTCTACCAACATAAGGTTCACAGATTTTCATTTTATTGGATATATTATAATAGTAAATAAATATACTGTTAATGTTCTTAACATCTCCATTGATAAATTCTTCTTTAAATTCTTTTTTTTTGTAAAAAAGAGTCCATCGCTACGCTAGAAGTCAGGGGTAAGATTTTAGAATCTGTTTTCGATATGGTCAATCGCTGCGGATTACTCGCAGGATTGTACATAAGTATCTTCAGCGAGTGCGGGACTCCGACAATTTTAGTACGATTTGGACATTTGACCATTTCTGTGACAAAGCTGTAGCAGTAGTGTGATAGAAGATAGATAAGCAGAAATACATTCGAGTGTATACTTATTTGCATAATTTAGGAAAACATGCAAATTTAAGTTCGGTATTTCGACTAATGTATTGTTTAAAAGTGACAATTGTTTTGGAACACTTTGCCTCTCTCAAATGTGAGCATGAACTAAATTATAAGATGATAAATGCCTACTTGAATAATAAGAATAGTCAACATAACGGTTGATCACTAATATGATAAATTAATTAGGTAACAATTATATACAGGCTGTTTCAAATTCGACTCTCACCATTGCGATCTCGGAAACTATAGGGAATACGAAGATGGTTAGTTAGGGGCAAAGTTGGGCATTTATGTGCTCAACAATACGCCGTTTAAAAAAATTAAGGGTAGTCTGGAAAGAACTAATTATCGGAAAATTATTTTATTTTTTCCTGGCTTTATTTCTTAATGAATTTCTAAATAAATAGCACATTTACATTGCCACTTTTTCCACTCTTTCCGATGGTGTTAATAGTTTTGTAACCTGACGTTTCCTCTATATGTAACTACCAGCAATTGACAATAATATAGAATGTCATTTACGTGTTACCGATTGGAAAAATCAAAGCCAACTACTTTATAAAAGTATTTTATTTAATTGCTCAGATTTTTAGGACAACAAGGCCATTTTATTATACATCGTCAAAATGGTAATAAACAGAAAACAATATGGCGATACGTTCATTATCATAACTAATAATTACTCTCTCTCTTTTTGAAATGAAGCATAAGTATAAATAGCTACTTGGAGTAGCATTACGGAAGGAAGAGTGAATACCAGAAAACACTTGCTTATCATCTGTCAGAATTACCGTACCACTCTGGTTCAACTAAATAATTTTACAATTTCTTGTGAAAATTTGCAAAAAGCTAAGATCTATCGTTATAAGATCAATGTTATTTGTTTGGGAGGACATTCTTGTATTTTCTGAACAATGATCGTTCAATCCATTGTTATGTTAAGAAGGTATCTCAGTGTTGTTATTTATGTATAAAGTAAAGGGCTGATTTATATCTAACAGGGTGAAAAAAAACAGTGAAAATCATTAGCTGTGAAAGTATCGCTTGTTTATTATACGTCATTATTTCAGGGCATCTTCAACCATGCACTCGTAAACTTTTATACTACACTTTCATTTCGCAGTCTAGCCTCACTCCGAAGGACCAACAACTACTACTATACATATAAAGGGGGTATCCGTGTTGCAGTGGCGTCCTTGCTCGTATTCCAAAAAATAAAAAGGTTCCTATCTCTATATGTAGCTTTGAAAAAGTTAAAATTTATATAAGAAGGGAGACAAAATTTCATATAAAATATTCTTGAAGTAAGAAGGATATTTTTTATACATGAGAAAGCTCTTCGTTAATAATTACTAATTCACTAGTCGATGAATTTTGATCTACCTTGATACTTGTCCACGTTGATTTGTCTTTCAGTTCAAGTTTCAAGATACTTATCTCCGTTTTTTTACTAAAGGCTTTATACACTTTGTCTGTTACTATTCCCATCTTTTCACGAATAATTCCATCTTTCGAAACATGCATAAAATCAGAATTTGCCTGCTCTCAAACTATTCTCCTACAAATGTTTTCTTTCCAATTTCGTCCTTTGTTTCTTCCTAAAAGTTATACTACTAGTGTTTGTAATACCGTTTCAACCTTCCTACGAAAACAGACGGGTGTGAAAAGTATGAAGTGTGGTATCTGTGAGTCTGTCTGTGAGATTGTAGTCACCAGACGGATAGACCGATTTTGGTTTAGATTTTGTTTGAAAGGTGAGAGAATTATCTTAGCTAGTTTTTGGTGTTTTTCAATCTATAGATTGAATACCCATCGAGTGGGGCTTCGTCACGATTCCTGACGTCATCTGCCATTTTACGCATGTCGTGGATAATTTAAATTAAATTTTAATTCCTAACCCCAAAACACTGACATATTTGTAAAGGGGCTTTCAAAAAGAAATGTTTGACATTAAACGTCAAAGAGAACAAGAACATACGTCAAAATAACAGATAGACAAGGTATGACGAAACCCCATTCGATAGGTATTCAAACTATAATATATTACATGTCTTCATTTTGTTCTATCGTCTATATTTTCACTGGTTTCACGACAAAACTTCGCACCAAAATGTCCCGGTAAAAACGTCATCGCGTCAAAAAAAACTCGCATGTGCTGTTTCATTTTTGTGTTTCTTATTAACTTTTACTTTACTTCTTCTTTTAATGATTATAATGAAAATAGTGAAAATTATGTTATATGTTGTCTCATATTCAGAATATTATTTAATTTACGTCAGATTGTACTTATGTCTTGAACAAAGATTAAATTTTTATAAGTACCTTAAGAAAAATACTTTTATCTTCGGTGTAATTTATTAAGAAAGTAAACATCAAAATAATGCAAGTATTCCTGAGGTACTCAAAGTCAAAGAATATGTAATAAAAAACATTGAAATTATTACAATATAAATAATTAAATTACAAAAACACAAGAAAGCAAACATTATCAGGTCTCAGTTATATACTCTTCCATTAGATACCTTCTTTAAGTTATTTGCAGTGCTGGTACTTATACTGTCGTCGTTTTAAAGGCACTGGATGTCCGTCTACTTGATCTTCTAAGCTTTTATGTGTCTCTGGTTCATCTTTTCTCAACATGAGTCTAAAATAATAGTCTAAAAGAAATCTGTTTTCTATATCTAACCTAACCTAACTTAACTTAACCTAACCTAGCCCAACTAAAACGTATAGGATTAAACAGTTCCCGAAACACCTATTCCTTTAATCTACTAGTAATGTGATATTATTCTTTTTTGTTTAACTTTCTTCTGAAGATATTTAAGGAGTTAGTTATTATATAATAATTATATTCCCCCAACTTAACTAAAAAGCTATAGAATTAAATAAGTACCTCTTTGGTAATTATCAAAACCAAAATAAATAAGTTTAGTCATAATCTAATTTTTTATATGAAGGACGCAAAATTTAGATCTTCATATTTATTTTTTAGCTAATAATTTTCTCACGGTGCCGTTGGCGGCATTATCACACCGAAACGTTTTTGTCGCAGACATTAACGCTATCGACGTTATTGCATGCGACATTTTTGTTCGCGACGTTTTGACGCGGTCATTTTTGCCGCGACATTTTTGATGTGATACCATTTTCACTAGATAAAGAATTTAATCTCTATACATTTTCTTTGTTTATTATTCTTAGCTGCGCCAAAGTATTGTTTTCTTATGAGTCTTCCTGTGGAGGCCATCGATTTAATTTTTTGATTGACAATCTATACTAATATATTTACGAGCAACAACTTTTCCTATGATAACAAAAATCTCTAAAACCAAGTACTTATCCGATTTCAATAATCATTTGTTTTATGAATTTCTTATATTTGTGACATAGGCTATATTTTATAAGTGCCCTTGAGACTCTATGTGGTGGGTTCCGTAACTGAATATCTATTGTATATTTCTGGACTCTATAGATGGATTTTGATGGTCTTTTTATCTTGTCTGTATGCAGAATGTTATTAGAATGATCTGGTAGTGACTGTAAGGGTGACTGAGCCTTCTAGGTGGACGGTTCCACACCTGTAATACCCAAAGAAGTATCTCTGAGCTTTATGGCTCAATTTTCGTAGATTTGTCGCTATAATTAAGGACTGTTTTGTGAGAACCTGTCAGTGCGGCGACTGGGCCTTGAAGGTGGAGGGTTCCATACCGCAAAATCTCTTAGACGTATGTAGGAGAAATTATTATGCTGTTCGCTCTTGATACATGTCTGTAGATGGACCTGGATTTGCTTTCGTACTGGTCCTACATGCGAGTTGGACTCGAGGTAGAAAGGTTCCATATTCGAGACTTTAAATGACTTCTGGAAATTAAAACAAGAAACGTTAAGGATTCATAATCAAGATGATACCTATAAATACATAATTATTGTTCTTATTCATAATGATATTACATTCCTTTGGTACACCAATGAGCTTGGTGTTGAATAATAATAATAGTCTTCCACTTTTTATTAGCGACACACAAAGACGCAGATGAACCATATAATGTGATAGGAATATGTTCGAAAATGTACAAATCCCCGGTTGTTAACCATTTTATAGGGTGTCCGTGATTCCTGTACATAAGAGACCAGAAACAGCCTACGGAATGTATATTTACACACCTACATGTAGATAGTATACAGCAGGATATAAGAGAAGCAAGAGTGATAAAGGTAATAAGAACAACTGGACCAATAGGAGCCGGGTGTGTATGTATTTAGGGATAGCTACTACTCCTGCTTAATATTGTTCGCAGAGCGGAAGATATTTCTTTTGTGTTTTCTGGGCTTTCTTTTTTTCTTTGGATACATCGTGTATACTTTGTATACTAGGTATGTAGCCCGAACAAACAAATAAACAATAAATGATTGTTTGTTCTATCCATTCACACGGAAATGATTTAGCAAGATTTTATTTCAGCCCGTGTAAGTAAATTAGAGAAGTGTAAAAGTCACATATAATATTCTTCTTTGGTATGTATAATATTTGTCTTGTAGCTATTCGAATTTGTAAAATGTATTGAAAATTTTATTAACGTTAACGAATCACCTTCCTGTTTAAAAGTATTCCCAAAAAAACCTAGTATTTACTACTTGAGCTAGGAAATCAACGGGAGTCATTAATTAAATCCTTTTCTTATGAAAACTAACAACGTTCCCTATAATAGCGGATTGCAAGACAAATTATAAGAATACTGAAATATTCTAAGGTAAAATAGTACTTGGTACCGTAATAAAACGGACTCATAAAACGAACTGATTTCATATTTGAAAGGTAATTTGATAATCGTCTCCTCTTTTGGTACAGTTTGCGTAAATGTTTTTTTTTATAATTTAATAGGATAAGTGCCTTTAATATACAAGTTTAATCAATGGAACGCACAACTTTTTTATAAATGTGGCAATATTTTTTCTAAGCCCGCGTTTCGTTCTTGGAAGATTGCATATTTGGGAGATAGTTAAAAGGTCTCTTTAGAAGTCTATATATTACTCAATTTATTTTTCTTATTTAGTTGTTTATTTAAATTCGATCATCGGATTGATTACCTCTGATTAACAATCATAAAGGGTGTTTAAAACTCGATGGCCTATTAGACGTTTATGGAGATCTACAAGACATAAGAATTTCAAATTTTTCTTGTGGTCATGATCAACTACGATCTACAGGTTGAAAATATTTTCAGCATTGCATTGTTGTCACATCTACCCGTATCTGATATCAACTTCATTATTTGAAATGACATGCCCTATATTTTATTTTATTTTTTGATAGAATATCCATTGAAGTTACTTTTGTTAATAATGTCCTACACCTATATCAAACCATTTTTAAGATAATAATTATTGAAGTGTTTTTTTTCCTCGAAAACAGATAAATCTAAAAAATTATTTGTAAATCTATTTGCAATGGTCTTGGAATCAAATTTGCAGAAATCTTATGAAAAAAGGTTAAGGTAACCAGAATTATATATGAACTGCATTCATTTTAATACAGGGTGTCCAAAAACTACATCTTCGAGAGTTGTTATCTTATTTATTTTGAAAGAGTGATATGACTCATGACAGCATAGTTTTAGTAAATAAATAAATTGTCATATTTAACAGATAGTTTCTTGATTGCCGCTTCAATATCACAGAAAATACCTTTTATTCAAAATTTTATTGCACTCGCCATGTATGAGAAATAGATTCCTAATCATATCTTCGTAAGAATATGAATTGTTCTCCATTATATATATATATATATATATATATATATATATATATATATATATATTTTAAAAAATGCAAATAATTAAAGAATCATAAGAGATAGGTACAGGACTATCATACATCAAAAGATAAGATTTATGCAAATTTGATTTCAAGATCATTGCAAATAGATTTACAAATAATTTTTTAAATTTATTTGTTTTCGTGGAAAAAACACTTCAATAATTATTATCTTAAGAATGGTTTGATATAGGTATAGGACATTATTAACAAAAGTACCTTTAAATTGGATATTCTATCAAAAAATAAGATAAAATATAGGGCATGTCATTTGGAATAATGAAGTTGATATCAGATACGGGTAGATGTGACAACAATGCAATGCTGAAAATATTTTCAACCTGTAGATTGTAGTTGACCATGACCACAAGCGAAATTTGAAATTCTTATGTCTTGTAGATCTCCATAAACGTCTAATAGGCCATCGAGTTTGAAACACCCTTTATATTAATGTAATTTTTTTCTTCTTTCATATATATAGAGTTTTTCACTTCTTCCAAATGAAACCTTTACGTTTAAGGGGTAAACGTTCATCCAGCTTTAAGTTTAATTAACATATATTTTCTAAACACACATCACATCGAAAAAAACTGAAACCAACTTTTTTTTTCATTGCTGTCCTTTTGTTTCAGTAGGTATAAGGGTAGTCAGTAGTTGGCTATGAAACGAACGTAAGAATGACTATAA
Organism: Crioceris asparagi; assembly: GCA_958507055.1. Taxonomy (NCBI): domain Eukaryota; kingdom Metazoa; phylum Arthropoda; class Insecta; order Coleoptera; family Chrysomelidae; genus Crioceris; species Crioceris asparagi. The sequence continues at coordinate 4,040,869 of OY293826.1, forward strand.
AAAGTATCTTCTTTCTGTCGCATACGGAATTCAGTCGGCAGAAGACATTAGGAAAGCCAATTCTCTCTCTCCATTCCACATAGCTTCGTGCGCGAGCTCTTCTGACCCTGCTGGGCTTGGCTGGTAACGGCCATCCAAAAGTGGGACCATTAAAAGCATCTGCAGCCGTTTGTCATTCATACCACGGAACGATCATTTTGCGGGTAGAAACGTGGCCATTAGCCCCTTCAGGGATGGCTCACACATTTATATATATATATATATATATATATATATATATATATATATATATATAATATATATATATTGGACAAACAAACACATCTGTATTATCCACCAATTGAAATAGTCAATTTCGAATTGAGAATATATTTCGGAAATTGAGAATAATATTTGGCTAGTAGTCGTATAAAATTTATTTAGAAATTAAAAAAAAAACATTTTTTTACATTTTGTTATTTCTTAAATAACTTGCAACGAATTGAAAAACCAAAAGCCTTTCTCCATAGCAACTTTTTCTCTTGCATCCAGTTGTGCTCACAATTTTCTGGTACAACGTTTCGTCACTTTACAATCATCATCAACACAAAACAATTAAATACGGACCTGGATTTTGAAATTGCTTTTCTGATTGCTACTTATTTCCATAACATACTGAATGCAACAGAAAAAGTTGCTATGGAGAAAGGATTTTGGATGTTCAATTCTTTGCATAACAACCAAATAATCAAACAAATAACAAAGTGTGAAAATTTGGTTTTTAAAAAAAAATGTCTTTGTGGCGTATTAATCCCCATTACATTTTCGAAACTTTGCCTCAACACGATAGAGTTCGCAGTTTTGGATGTATCAAGTTCAAATTTGCTACAAAAATCAATCTCTCAAATATTTCGGCCGAGTTCGTTATTGGGCATTATCGGGTAAGAAGTTTCAAAACCGTTCAAACATTTTAAAATAAAAAAGGGCCGTAGTGTAAATATCATCAAAAATAATTTTGGTTTATAGATATAATCAGTACTTACAATATTTGTCCGGAACAATTTTTCATAAAATGCAAAAAAAATATATATAAAAATATCAATTAAGAAAAAGTCTATGTATGTTCAAATGAATGAATGAATTTTGAGAAATTTACCTTTCCGCTGGCTACTGGCCGTCGGGATTTTTATATTATTGCTTAAAACACTTTTATCTATATCTCTATATGTACGAAAGAATTTCATTTGAAATGACATACCATAAAAATCTTCCAAAAACACTCTCCTCGGATTTATCTCTCAACTGTTATGTGTCATATTTCAATTCTCCGGGCGTTCTTATCAAATGAGAATCAGCGGCAGACAGTAAACGGAAATTTTATAGCACTGGACAGATATTTTTCAATGAAATAAAGTATGTAGAATGAAATTTTGCAAATACTACCACCCATTTTTAGTGTATGGGATGGTTTAGATTTGACATCTTACATACATAATATAATAAATATTCACACAGGGTGGAGTAAAAAGTACAATGTCGACGTTTTTTTTTTGTAAAGTAAATGAAATTAAATTTAAATTTGTCTTTTGGGGTTAGGGCTTTTGGTTTTGATTAATTTTAATTTACTATTAGAGTTTATATTCTGTTTATTTACAAAACGTTTCAACCCCCTGGTCTTCTTCAGTTGTATTATAAAATTAATTTTGAGTTGGGAGTTCATTAATATAAAATAAAATAAAAAGACTTTTGCTACAAATAATACTATTGAGTTAGTTTTATTTTTATATTCTGTAATATTGATATTAGCTAAAAACCTAGCTGTGACATAAAATTTGATAATTAATTACCATGGTAAAATAAAATAAACTTAAAAAAATTCCATATCCGGAAATGTTTAAATTGGACATTTTTGAAAATAATCATACGTTTCCGCGCTACAGTCTGAAATATGTGTTTCAGCTATGTGGAAGGGGCAAATTTTTCTGAAAATCGAAAATTCGAGATTTGAAAATTAGAAAGGGGACCATATCCGGAAACATTTAAATTGACCATTTTTTCAAAAGAGTTACGGTTTCCGAGTTTCGCAATGGTAAAGTTTGAAATATGTGATATGCGTATTTTCGCTAGTACAAGCTAAACCTGTGCCGTTGTAGTTTGTAGTTGTAGGCACCAACTCCAAAAGAACCAGCACCAATAGAATTAATATTATTGTGTATTTTTCAATGCAACAACTGATAAAGTCGGTCCAATTTTTTGTAAAAAATATTTATGTTATTCAGATTCTGAAAGTTTTCAAAATAAGAAAGTTGTAGTATCTAAGCTCTGGTAATTTTGTTTATGATGATTAATATTTTTCAAAAAAAGCTTGAGACAGATTTTTATAGTTCGGATAGACGTACAAATTATTCGGATTATATGTTACATTTTGATTTTTGAAATTACCGTAAAATAGTTTTAGCGAGTAGGTATCTTACTGACGGAACGAGAAAATGGGAATTTCATGAGAAAGCATACAATTATGGAATTATAATTTTGTTTTTTCATTCATTCATTCTGCTGTATAAAAATTACTATGTAACGTATGAAGTGCAAAATTATGGATTTCAAATAAAACGGGGGCAGATATAACACATGAAGCAGCACCACCATTCGTAGCCAACAAGAAATCGGGCAATAAAACACCGCATCCATATTTATTGTCACATTGGCTTTGTTTCGGTATATACCCAGAATATTGTCCATAATTTACCCATAGTGAAAGGAGAGGAAGAGACGAAGACCAAATCCCCACCGAAAATACATCCAATATGGTGTTTGCGTTCTGAATTCGACATTTCCATTTTTGACTAGTCCTGATCCCCGGTTATAAATGTGTTTTCCGTCGTGTCGGCATAGGGTCCCCATATCTATATATATACATATATATATATATATATATATATATATATATATATATATATATATATATATACTATATGGATTTGAAACAGACTCACCATGCGACGGACCAGGGAGTGGCTATAGGGCCAGAAAAAGGGCCGACACCCTCGCTCGCCCAACGGGGTTGCCAATAACTGGACCTTATTATTCCACCCTTTTTTTTCTTCAGCTCTCAGTTGTTTTGTGTCCGTAATGACGCACAAAATCTATGGCGACGCGGTGCTTTATGCCCATATGAATCACCACACATTATGGAAGGATTTTGCAAGACCCAACTAAATGGACATGGATTACCTACTCCCAATTTACGATAGTGGTTTTACATGACAGAACTCTGTCATGACAAATAATCTTTTTATCTTAAAATCAAATCAAATCTACAAATCATAATATAACATTCTAAGTTACAAATTATTATTTAGATATACGTTTTATAGATATGGTAGCTACTCATAGAAACATCCACAGAACAGAATAATTAAAATATATGTCTATGAGTTACCTACCTAATGTTTCTTTGCAACGCCACCTGTCTTAACATTTCCACTGTCGAGCACTGATTGTCGCATGACAATTGTTTAACACTATTGCCCTAAATTAATTAATATTCTTCTGTACCATTATTGAATTTACAAACGTACTCACTAAAATGTCTGTCAGACATAGAACCAAGTTCAGATCATCAATTTCGCTTTCATAATATGCTTTCGTAATAAAGTCATAAGTCATATAATGGTCACCTGTCATAACCTACGAATTTCATTCATAGAGATAGTAATTCAATAGATAGTGAAAAAAATAGGCACTACTATCCTAATCACGACCATTTACTCAGGTCTTGCATTTGGAGCTTCGTACATGGTCCGTTAACGTGTTAACTCGCCGCCAGGATCGCTGCTGTCGAGAGATGAGTGCTACGACGAATGGCGACAAGTTACGA